>CM063446.1:0-1250000 GCA_032191425.1 Lymantria dispar
CTGCATTTTTCAATACATTCATACGCAATTTTTAAATTTTTCAATAAACTCGACTGTTTTTCAATTGAATTTTATCAAAATCGATATAGCCAACTAGTTTATACAATATTTTGACATTTCCGGACGACCTGCGAGTCAGGAACACCTATAAAAGAAACATTATTAGTATTTGATAAAAAGTATAGTTACAATAGTTTTCATACTCACCTGGTGAAGTGAACCCCCAACTGACGGCGGTGCTGACATCCATCCAGAGTGCGGAATTTATCCCTCTTTCAAACGCCACCAACAGCATCCCGATCGGCCGCACAGTTTCCTTATTTTAAGCTTATCCCTTTGAAAAATCGGGAATTTTTTCGAAATCTTAACAGTTTTCAGCGGTTTTCCGGAGATTTTTGTACCGAACCAGGTCCGGTTTTTTAGCTGACCGCGTAGCCCGTGACGAGGCGGATTTTTAGACACCCCACACGCGGGCGTACGGCGCGTCGCTCCCGGATTTTGGCCGCCCGAGTCCCTATTTTATCGACTTTTTTACTCTTCTTTCAGTTTCTTCTGCGTGCAACGTCCCCGATTCGTAACATTCTCCTAAACTTTTTTCACCATCCGATAGCCTGTTTAAAGACGAATCCCGCAATATAACATTTCGGGGTCATCCAGGCTCGGGAACGATAAGGGAATTCATCTCTTCACGCCAAGTCGATAAATATATACCCCCTCCATATAATTGTTCATACTAAATCCACCTATACCCCTGCATTTTTCAATACATTCATACGCAATTTTTTAAATTTTTCAATAAACTCGACTGTTTTTCAATTGAATTTTATCAAAATCGATATAGCCAACTAGTTTATACAATATTTTGACATTTCCGGACGACCTGCGAGTCAGGAACACCTATAAAAGAAACATTATTAGTATTTGATAAAAAGTATAGTTACAATAGTTTTCATACTCACCTGGTGAAGTGAACCCCCAACTGACGGCGGTGCTGACATCCATCCAGAGTGCGGAATTTATCCCTCTTTCAAACGCCACCAACAGCATCCCGATCGGCCGCACAGTTTCCTTATTTTAAGCTTATCCCTTTGAAAAATCGGGAATTTTTTCGAAATCTTAACAGTTTTCAGCGGTTTTCCGGAGATTTTTGTACCGAACCAGGTCCGGTTTTTTAGCTGACCGCGTAGCCCGTGACGAGGCGGATTTTTAGACACCCCACACGCGGGCGTACGGCGCGTCGCTCCCGGATTTTGGCCGCCCGAGTCCCTATTTTATCGACTTTTTTACTCTTCTTTCAGTTTCTTCTGCGTGCAACGTCCCCGATTCGTAACATTCTCCTAAACTTTTTTCACCATCCGATAGCCTGTTTAAAGACGAATCCCGCAATATAACATTTCGGGGTCATCCAGGCTCGGGAACGATAAGGGAATTCATCTCTTCACGCCAAGTCGATAAATATATACCCCCTCCATATAATTGTTCATACTAAATCCACCTATACCCCTGCATTTTTCAATACATTCATACGCAATTTTTAAATTTTTCAATAAACTCGACTGTTTTTCAATTGAATTTTATCAAAATCGATATAGCCAACTAGTTTATACAATATTTTGACATTTCCGGACGACCTGCGAGTCAGGAACACCTATAAAAGAAAACATTATTAGTATTTGATAAAAAGTATAGTTACAATAGTTTTCATACTCACCTGGTGAAGTGAACCCCCAACTGACGGCGGTGCTGACATCCATCCAGAGTGCGGAATTTATCCCTCTTTCAAACGCCACCAACAGCATCCCGATCGGCCGCACAGTTTCCTTATTTTAAGCTTATCCCTTTGAAAAATCGGGAATTTTTTCGAAATCTTAACAGTTTTCAGCGGTTTTCCGGAGATTTTTGTACCGAACCAGGTCCGGTTTTTTAGCTGACCGCGTAGCCCGTGACGAGGCGGATTTTTAGACACCCCACACGCGGGCGTACGGCGCGTCGCTCCCGGATTTTGGCCGCCCGAGTCCCTATTTTATCGACTTTTTTACTCTTCTTTCAGTTTCTTCTGCGTGCAACGTCCCCGATTCGTAACATTCTCCTAAACTTTTTTCACCATCCGATAGCCTGTTTAAAGACGAATCCCGCAATATAACATTTCGGGGTCATCCAGGCTCGGGAACGATAAGGGAATTCATCTCTTCACGCCAAGTCGATAAATATATACCCCCTCCATATAATTGTTCATACTAAATCCACCTATACCCCTGCATTTTTCAATACATTCATACGCAATTTTTTAAATTTTCAATAAACTCGACTGTTTTTCAATTGAATTTTATCAAAATCGATATAGCCAACTAGTTTATACAATATTTTGACATTTCCGGACGACCTGCGAGTCAGGAACACCTATAAAAGAAACATTATTAGTATTGATAAAAAGTATAGTTACAATAGTTTTCATACTCACCTGGTGAAGTGAACCCCCAACTGACGGCGGTGCTGACATCCATCCAGAGTGCGGAATTTATCCCTCTTTCAAACGCCACCAACAGCATCCCGATCGGCCGCACAGTTTCCTTATTTTAAGCTTATCCCTTTGAAAAATCGGGAATTTTTTCGAAATCTTAACAGTTTTCAGCGGTTTTCCGGAGATTTTTGTACCGAACCAGGTCCGGTTTTTTAGCTGACCGCGTAGCCCGTGACGAGGCGGATTTTTAGACACCCCACACGCGGGCGTACGGCGCGTCGCTCCCGGATTTTGGCCGCCCGAGTCCCTATTTTATCGACTTTTTTACTCTTCTTTCAGTTTCTTCTGCGTGCAACGTCCCCGATTCGTAACATTCTCCTAAACTTTTTTCACCATCCGATAGCCTGTTTAAAGACGAATCCCGCAATATAACATTTCGGGGTCATCCAGGCTCGGGAACGATAAGGGAATTCATCTCTTCACGCCAAGTCGATAAATATATACCCCCTCCATATAATTGTTCATACTAAATCCACCTATACCCCTGCATTTTTCAATACATTCATACGCAATTTTTTAAATTTTTCAATAAACTCGACTGTTTTTCAATTGAATTTTATCAAAATCGATATAGCCAACTAGTTTATACAATATTTTGACATTTCCGGACGACCTGCGAGTCAGGAACACCTATAAAAGAAACATTATTAGTATTTGATAAAAAGTATAGTTACAATAGTTTTCATACTCACCTGGTGAAGTGAACCCCCAACTGACGGCGGTGCTGACATCCATCCAGAGTGCGGAATTTATCCCTCTTTCAAACGCCACCAACAGCATCCCGATCGGCCGCACAGTTTCCTTATTTTAAGCTTATCCCTTTGAAAAATCGGGAATTTTTTCGAAATCTTAACAGTTTTCAGCGGTTTTCCGGAGATTTTTGTACCGAACCAGGTCCGGTTTTTTAGCTGACCGCGTAGCCCGTGACGAGGCGGATTTTTAGACACCCCACACGCGGGCGTACGGCGCGTCGCTCCCGGATTTTGGCCGCCCGAGTCCCTATTTTATCGACTTTTTTACTCTTCTTTCAGTTTCTTCTGCGTGCAACGTCCCCGATTCGTACATTCTCCTAAACTTTTTTCACCATCCGATAGCCTGTTTAAAGACGAATCCCGCAATATAACATTTCGGGGTCATCCAGGCTCGGGAACGATAAGGGAATTCATCTCTTCACGCCAAGTCGATAAATATATACCCCCTCCATATAATTGTTCATACTAAATCCACCTATACCCCTGCATTTTTCAATACATTCATACGCAATTTTTTAAATTTTCAATAAACTCGACTGTTTTTCAATTGAATTTTATCAAAATCGATATAGCCAACTAGTTTATACAATATTTTGACATTTCCGGACGACCTGCGAGTCAGGAACACCTATAAAAGAAACATTATTAGTATTTGATAAAAAGTATAGTTACAATAGTTTTCATACTCACCTGGTGAAGTGAACCCCCAACTGACGGCGGTGCTGACATCCATCCAGAGTGCGGAATTTATCCCTCTTTCAAACGCCACCAACAGCATCCCGATCGGCCGCACAGTTTCCTTATTTTAAGCTTATCCCTTTGAAAAATCGGGAATTTTTTCGAAATCTTAACAGTTTTCAGCGGTTTTCCGGAGATTTTTGTACCGAACCAGGTCCGGTTTTTTTAGCTGACCGCGTAGCCCGTGACGAGGCGGATTTTTAGACACCCCACACGCGGGCGTACGGCGCGTCGCTCCCGGATTTTGGCCGCCCGAGTCCCTATTTTATCGACTTTTTTACTCTTCTTTCAGTTTCTTCTGCGTGCAACGTCCCCGATTCGTAACATTCTCCTAAACTTTTTTCACCATCCGATAGCCTGTTTAAAGACGAATCCCGCAATATAACATTTCGGGGTCATCCAGGCTCGGGAACGATAAGGGAATTCATCTCTTCACGCCAAGTCGATAAATATATACCCCCTCCATATAATTGTTCATACTAAATCCACCTATACCCCTGCATTTTTCAATACATTCATACGCAATTTTTTAAATTTTTCAATAAACTCGACTGTTTTTCAATTGAATTTTATCAAAATCGATATAGCCAACTAGTTTATACAATATTTTGACATTTCCGGACGACCTGCGAGTCAGGAACACCTATAAAAGAAACATTATTAGTATTTGATAAAAAGTATAGTTACAATAGTTTTCATACTCACCTGGTGAAGTGAACCCCCAACTGACGGCGGTGCTGACATCCATCCAGAGTGCGGAATTTATCCCTCTTTCAAACGCCACCAACAGCATCCCGATCGGCCGCACAGTTTCCTTATTTTAAGCTTATCCCTTTGAAAAATCGGGAATTTTTTCGAAATCTTAACAGTTTTCAGCGGTTTTCCGGAGATTTTTGTACCGAACCAGGTCCGGTTTTTTAGCTGACCGCGTAGCCCGTGACGAGGCGGATTTTTAGACACCCCACACGCGGGCGTACGGCGCGTCGCTCCCGGATTTTGGCCGCCCGAGTCCCTATTTTATCGACTTTTTTACTCTTCTTTCAGTTTCTTCTGCGTGCAACGTCCCCGATTCGTAACATTCTCCTAAACTTTTTTCACCATCCGATAGCCTGTTTAAAGACGAATCCCGCAATATAACATTTCGGGGTCATCCAGGCTCGGGAACGATAAGGGAATTCATCTCTTCACGCCAAGTCGATAAATATATACCCCCTCCATATAATTGTTCATACTAAATCCACCTATACCCCTGCATTTTTCAATACATTCATACGCAATTTTTTAAATTTTTCAATAAACTCGACTGTTTTTCAATTGAATTTTATCAAAATCGATATAGCCAACTAGTTTATACAATATTTTGACATTTCCGGACGACCTGCGAGTCAGGAACACCTATAAAAGAAACATTATTAGTATTTGATAAAAAGTATAGTTACAATAGTTTTCATACTCACCTGGTGAAGTGAACCCCCAACTGACGGCGGTGCTGACATCCATCCAGAGTGCGGAATTTATCCCTCTTTCAAACGCCACCAACAGCATCCCGATCGGCCGCACAGTTTCCTTATTTTAAGCTTATCCCTTTGAAAAATCGGGAATTTTTTCGAAATCTTAACAGTTTTCAGCGGTTTTCCGGAGATTTTTGTACCGAACCAGGTCCGGTTTTTTTTAGCTGACCGCGTAGCCCGTGACGAGGCGGATTTTTAGACACCCCACACGCGGGCGTACGGCGCGTCGCTCCCGGATTTTGGCCGCCCGAGTCCCTATTTTATCGACTTTTTTACTCTTCTTTCAGTTTCTTCTGCGTGCAACGTCCCCGATTCGTAACATTCTCCTAAACTTTTTTCACCATCCGATAGCCTGTTTAAAGACGAATCCCGCAATATAACATTTCGGGGTCATCCAGGCTCGGGAACGATAAGGGAATTCATCTCTTCACGCCAAGTCGATAAATATATACCCCCTCCATATAATTGTTCATACTAAATCCACCTATACCCCTGCATTTTTCAATACATTCATACGCAATTTTTTAAATTTTTCAATAAACTCGACTGTTTTTCAATTGAATTTTATCAAAATCGATATAGCCAACTAGTTTATACAATATTTTGACATTTCCGGACGACCTGCGAGTCAGGAACACCTATAAAAGAAACATTATTAGTATTTGATAAAAAGTATAGTTACAATAGTTTTCATACTCACCTGGTGAAGTGAACCCCCAACTGACGGCGGTGCTGACATCCATCCAGAGTGCGGAATTTATCCCTCTTTCAAACGCCACCAACAGCATCCCGATCGGCCGCACAGTTTCCTTATTTTAAGCTTATCCCTTTGAAAAATCGGGAATTTTTTCGAAATCTTAACAGTTTTCAGCGGTTTTCCGGAGATTTTTGTACCGAACCAGGTCCGGTTTTTTTTAGCTGACCGCGTAGCCCGTGACGAGGCGGATTTTTAGACACCCCACACGCGGGCGTACGGCGCGTCGCTCCCGGATTTTGGCCGCCCGAGTCCCTATTTTATCGACTTTTTTACTCTTCTTTCAGTTTCTTCTGCGTGCAACGTCCCCGATTCGTAACATTCTCCTAAACTTTTTTCACCATCCGATAGCCTGTTTAAAGACGAATCCCGCAATATAACATTTCGGGGTCATCCAGGCTCGGGAACGATAAGGGAATTCATCTCTTCACGCCAAGTCGATAAATATATACCCCCTCCATATAATTGTTCATACTAAATCCACCTATACCCCTGCATTTTTCAATACATTCATACGCAATTTTTTAAATTTTTCAATAAACTCGACTGTTTTTCAATTGAATTTTATCAAAATCGATATAGCCAACTAGTTTATACAATATTTTGACATTTCCGGACGACCTGCGAGTCAGGAACACCTATAAAAGAAACATTATTAGTATTTGATAAAAAGTATAGTTACAATAGTTTTCATACTCACCTGGTGAAGTGAACCCCCAACTGACGGCGGTGCTGACATCCATCCAGAGTGCGGAATTTATCCCTCTTTCAAACGCCACCAACAGCATCCCGATCGGCCGCACAGTTTCCTTATTTTAAGCTTATCCCTTTGAAAAATCGGGAATTTTTTCGAAATCTTAACAGTTTTCAGCGGTTTTCCGGAGATTTTTGTACCGAACCAGGTCCGGTTTTTTAGCTGACCGCGTAGCCCGTGACGAGGCGGATTTTTAGACACCCCACACGCGGGCGTACGGCGCGTCGCTCCCGGATTTTGGCCGCCCGAGTCCCTATTTTATCGACTTTTTTACTCTTCTTTCAGTTTCTTCTGCGTGCAACGTCCCCGATTCGTAACATTCTCCTAAACTTTTTTCACCATCCGATAGCCTGTTTAAAGACGAATCCCGCAATATAACATTTCGGGGTCATCCAGGCTCGGGAACGATAAGGGAATTCATCTCTTCACGCCAAGTCGATAAATATATACCCCCTCCATATAATTGTTCATACTAAATCCACCTATACCCCTGCATTTTTCAATACATTCATACGCAATTTTTTAAATTTTTCAATAAACTCGACTGTTTTTCAATTGAATTTTATCAAAATCGATATAGCCAACTAGTTTATACAATATTTTGACATTTCCGGACGACCTGCGAGTCAGGAACACCTATAAAAGAAACATTATTAGTATTTGATAAAAAGTATAGTTACAATAGTTTTCATACTCACCTGGTGAAGTGAACCCCCAACTGACGGCGGTGCTGACATCCATCCAGAGTGCGGAATTTATCCCTCTTTCAAACGCCACCAACAGCATCCCGATCGGCCGCACAGTTTCCTTATTTTAAGCTTATCCCTTTGAAAAATCGGGAATTTTTTCGAAATCTTAACAGTTTTCAGCGGTTTTCCGGAGATTTTTGTACCGAACCAGGTCCGGTTTTTTTTAGCTGACCGCGTAGCCCGTGACGAGGCGGATTTTTAGACACCCCACACGCGGGCGTACGGCGCGTCGCTCCCGGATTTTGGCCGCCCGAGTCCCTATTTTATCGACTTTTTTACTCTTCTTTCAGTTTCTTCTGCGTGCAACGTCCCCGATTCGTAACATTCTCCTAAACTTTTTTCACCATCCGATAGCCTGTTTAAAGACGAATCCCGCAATATAACATTTCGGGGTCATCCAGGCTCGGGAACGATAAGGGAATTCATCTCTTCACGCCAAGTCGATAAATATATACCCCCTCCATATAATTGTTCATACTAAATCCACCTATACCCCTGCATTTTTCAATACATTCATACGCAATTTTTTAAATTTTTCAATAAACTCGACTGTTTTTCAATTGAATTTTATCAAAATCGATATAGCCAACTAGTTTATACAATATTTTGACATTTCCGGACGACCTGCGAGTCAGGAACACCTATAAAAGAAACATTATTAGTATTTGATAAAAAGTATAGTTACAATAGTTTTCATACTCACCTGGTGAAGTGAACCCCCAACTGACGGCGGTGCTGACATCCATCCAGAGTGCGGAATTTATCCCTCTTTCAAACGCCACCAACAGCATCCCGATCGGCCGCACAGTTTCCTTATTTTAAGCTTATCCCTTTGAAAAATCGGGAATTTTTTCGAAATCTTAACAGTTTTCAGCGGTTTTCCGGAGATTTTTGTACCGAACCAGGTCCGGTTTTTTTTAGCTGACCGCGTAGCCCGTGACGAGGCGGATTTTTAGACACCCCACACGCGGGCGTACGGCGCGTCGCTCCCGGATTTTGGCCGCCCGAGTCCCTATTTTATCGACTTTTTTACTCTTCTTTCAGTTTCTTCTGCGTGCAACGTCCCCGATTCGTAACATTCTCCTAAACTTTTTTCACCATCCGATAGCCTGTTTAAAGACGAATCCCGCAATATAACATTTCGGGGTCATCCAGGCTCGGGAACGATAAGGGAATTCATCTCTTCACGCCAAGTCGATAAATATATACCCCCTCCATATAATTGTTCATACTAAATCCACCTATACCCCTGCATTTTTCAATACATTCATACGCAATTTTTTAAATTTTTCAATAAACTCGACTGTTTTTCAATTGAATTTTATCAAAATCGATATAGCCAACTAGTTTATACAATATTTTGACATTTCCGGACGACCTGCGAGTCAGGAACACCTATAAAAGAAACATTATTAGTATTTGATAAAAAGTATAGTTACAATAGTTTTCATACTCACCTGGTGAAGTGAACCCCCAACTGACGGCGGTGCTGACATCCATCCAGAGTGCGGAATTTATCCCTCTTTCAAACGCCACCAACAGCATCCCGATCGGCCGCACAGTTTCCTTATTTTAAGCTTATCCCTTTGAAAAATCGGGAATTTTTTCGAAATCTTAACAGTTTTCAGCGGTTTTCCGGAGATTTTTGTACCGAACCAGGTCCGGTTTTTTAGCTGACCGCGTAGCCCGTGACGAGGCGGATTTTTAGACACCCCACACGCGGGCGTACGGCGCGTCGCTCCCGGATTTTGGCCGCCCGAGTCCCTATTTTATCGACTTTTTTACTCTTCTTTCAGTTTCTTCTGCGTGCAACGTCCCCGATTCGTAACATTCTCCTAAACTTTTTTCACCATCCGATAGCCTGTTTAAAGACGAATCCCGCAATATAACATTTCGGGGTCATCCAGGCTCGGGAACGATAAGGGAATTCATCTCTTCACGCCAAGTCGATAAATATATACCCCCTCCATATAATTGTTCATACTAAATCCACCTATACCCCTGCATTTTTCAATACATTCATACGCAATTTTTTAAATTTTTCAATAAACTCGACTGTTTTTCAATTGAATTTTATCAAAATCGATATAGCCAACTAGTTTATACAATATTTTGACATTTCCGGACGACCTGCGAGTCAGGAACACCTATAAAAGAAACATTATTAGTATTTGATAAAAAGTATAGTTACAATAGTTTTCATACTCACCTGGTGAAGTGAACCCCCAACTGACGGCGGTGCTGACATCCATCCAGAGTGCGGAATTTATCCCTCTTTCAAACGCCACCAACAGCATCCCGATCGGCCGCACAGTTTCCTTATTTTAAGCTTATCCCTTTGAAAAATCGGGAATTTTTTCGAAATCTTAACAGTTTTCAGCGGTTTTCCGGAGATTTTTGTACCGAACCAGGTCCGGTTTTTTAGCTGACCGCGTAGCCCGTGACGAGGCGGATTTTTAGACACCCCACACGCGGGCGTACGGCGCGTCGCTCCCGGATTTTGGCCGCCCGAGTCCCTATTTTATCGACTTTTTTACTCTTCTTTCAGTTTCTTCTGCGTGCAACGTCCCCGATTCGTAACATTCTCCTAAACTTTTTTCACCATCCGATAGCCTGTTTAAAGACGAATCCCGCAATATAACATTTCGGGGTCATCCAGGCTCGGGAACGATAAGGGAATTCATCTCTTCACGCCAAGTCGATAAATATATACCCCCTCCATATAATTGTTCATACTAAATCCACCTATACCCCTGCATTTTTCAATACATTCATACGCAATTTTTTAAATTTTTCAATAAACTCGACTGTTTTTCAATTGAATTTTATCAAAATCGATATAGCCAACTAGTTTATACAATATTTTGACATTTCCGGACGACCTGCGAGTCAGGAACACCTATAAAAGAAACATTATTAGTATTTGATAAAAAGTATAGTTACAATAGTTTTCATACTCACCTGGTGAAGTGAACCCCCAACTGACGGCGGTGCTGACATCCATCCAGAGTGCGGAATTTATCCCTCTTTCAAACGCCACCAACAGCATCCCGATCGGCCGCACAGTTTCCTTATTTTAAGCTTATCCCTTTGAAAAATCGGGAATTTTTTCGAAATCTTAACAGTTTTCAGCGGTTTTCCGGAGATTTTTGTACCGAACCAGGTCCGGTTTTTTTTAGCTGACCGCGTAGCCCGTGACGAGGCGGATTTTTAGACACCCCACACGCGGGCGTACGGCGCGTCGCTCCCGGATTTTGGCCGCCCGAGTCCCTATTTTATCGACTTTTTTACTCTTCTTTCAGTTTCTTCTGCGTGCAACGTCCCCGATTCGTAACATTCTCCTAAACTTTTTTCACCATCCGATAGCCTGTTTAAAGACGAATCCCGCAATATAACATTTCGGGGTCATCCAGGCTCGGGAACGATAAGGGAATTCATCTCTTCACGCCAAGTCGATAAATATATACCCCCTCCATATAATTGTTCATACTAAATCCACCTATACCCCTGCATTTTTCAATACATTCATACGCAATTTTTTAAATTTTTCAATAAACTCGACTGTTTTTCAATTGAATTTTATCAAAATCGATATAGCCAACTAGTTTATACAATATTTTGACATTTCCGGACGACCTGCGAGTCAGGAACACCTATAAAAGAAACATTATTAGTATTTGATAAAAAGTATAGTTACAATAGTTTTCATACTCACCTGGTGAAGTGAACCCCCAACTGACGGCGGTGCTGACATCCATCCAGAGTGCGGAATTTATCCCTCTTTCAAACGCCACCAACAGCATCCCGATCGGCCGCACAGTTTCCTTATTTTAAGCTTATCCCTTTGAAAAATCGGGAATTTTTTCGAAATCTTAACAGTTTTCAGCGGTTTTCCGGAGATTTTTGTACCGAACCAGGTCCGGTTTTTTAGCTGACCGCGTAGCCCGTGACGAGGCGGATTTTTAGACACCCCACACGCGGGCGTACGGCGCGTCGCTCCCGGATTTTGGCCGCCCGAGTCCCTATTTTATCGACTTTTTTACTCTTCTTTCAGTTTCTTCTGCGTGCAACGTCCCCGATTCGTAACATTCTCCTAAACTTTTTTCACCATCCGATAGCCTGTTTAAAGACGAATCCCGCAATATAACATTTCGGGGTCATCCAGGCTCGGGAACGATAAGGGAATTCATCTCTTCACGCCAAGTCGATAAATATATACCCCCTCCATATAATTGTTCATACTAAATCCACCTATACCCCTGCATTTTTCAATACATTCATACGCAATTTTTTAAATTTTTCAATAAACTCGACTGTTTTTCAATTGAATTTTATCAAAATCGATATAGCCAACTAGTTTATACAATATTTTGACATTTCCGGACGACCTGCGAGTCAGGAACACCTATAAAAGAAACATTATTAGTATTTGATAAAAAGTATAGTTACAATAGTTTTCATACTCACCTGGTGAAGTGAACCCCCAACTGACGGCGGTGCTGACATCCATCCAGAGTGCGGAATTTATCCCTCTTTCAAACGCCACCAACAGCATCCCGATCGGCCGCACAGTTTCCTTATTTTAAGCTTATCCCTTTGAAAAATCGGGAATTTTTTCGAAATCTTAACAGTTTTCAGCGGTTTTCCGGAGATTTTTGTACCGAACCAGGTCCGGTTTTTTAGCTGACCGCGTAGCCCGTGACGAGGCGGATTTTTAGACACCCCACACGCGGGCGTACGGCGCGTCGCTCCCGGATTTTGGCCGCCCGAGTCCCTATTTTATCGACTTTTTTACTCTTCTTTCAGTTTCTTCTGCGTGCAACGTCCCCGATTCGTAACATTCTCCTAAACTTTTTTCACCATCCGATAGCCTGTTTAAAGACGAATCCCGCAATATAACATTTCGGGGTCATCCAGGCTCGGGAACGATAAGGGAATTCATCTCTTCACGCCAAGTCGATAAATATATACCCCCTCCATATAATTGTTCATACTAAATCCACCTATACCCCTGCATTTTTCAATACATTCATACGCAATTTTTTAAATTTTTCAATAAACTCGACTGTTTTTCAATTGAATTTTATCAAAATCGATATAGCCAACTAGTTTATACAATATTTTGACATTTCCGGACGACCTGCGAGTCAGGAACACCTATAAAAGAAACATTATTAGTATTTGATAAAAAGTATAGTTACAATAGTTTTCATACTCACCTGGTGAAGTGAACCCCCAACTGACGGCGGTGCTGACATCCATCCAGAGTGCGGAATTTATCCCTCTTTCAAACGCCACCAACAGCATCCCGATCGGCCGCACAGTTTCCTTATTTTAAGCTTATCCCTTTGAAAAATCGGGAATTTTTTCGAAATCTTAACAGTTTTCAGCGGTTTTCCGGAGATTTTTGTACCGAACCAGGTCCGGTTTTTTTTAGCTGACCGCGTAGCCCGTGACGAGGCGGATTTTTAGACACCCCACACGCGGGCGTACGGCGCGTCGCTCCCGGATTTTGGCCGCCCGAGTCCCTATTTTATCGACTTTTTTACTCTTCTTTCAGTTTCTTCTGCGTGCAACGTCCCCGATTCGTAACATTCTCCTAAACTTTTTTCACCATCCGATAGCCTGTTTAAAGACGAATCCCGCAATATAACATTTCGGGGTCATCCAGGCTCGGGAACGATAAGGGAATTCATCTCTTCACGCCAAGTCGATAAATATATACCCCCTCCATATAATTGTTCATACTAAATCCACCTATACCCCTGCATTTTTCAATACATTCATACGCAATTTTTTAAATTTTTCAATAAACTCGACTGTTTTTCAATTGAATTTTATCAAAATCGATATAGCCAACTAGTTTATACAATATTTTGACATTTCCGGACGACCTGCGAGTCAGGAACACCTATAAAAGAAACATTATTAGTATTTGATAAAAAGTATAGTTACAATAGTTTTCATACTCACCTGGTGAAGTGAACCCCCAACTGACGGCGGTGCTGACATCCATCCAGAGTGCGGAATTTATCCCTCTTTCAAACGCCACCAACAGCATCCCGATCGGCCGCACAGTTTCCTTATTTTAAGCTTATCCCTTTGAAAAATCGGGAATTTTTTCGAAATCTTAACAGTTTTCAGCGGTTTTCCGGAGATTTTTGTACCGAACCAGGTCCGGTTTTTTAGCTGACCGCGTAGCCCGTGACGAGGCGGATTTTTAGACACCCCACACGCGGGCGTACGGCGCGTCGCTCCCGGATTTTGGCCGCCCGAGTCCCTATTTTATCGACTTTTTTACTCTTCTTTCAGTTTCTTCTGCGTGCAACGTCCCCGATTCGTAACATTCTCCTAAACTTTTTTCACCATCCGATAGCCTGTTTAAAGACGAATCCCGCAATATAACATTTCGGGGTCATCCAGGCTCGGGAACGATAAGGGAATTCATCTCTTCACGCCAAGTCGATAAATATATACCCCCTCCATATAATTGTTCATACTAAATCCACCTATACCCCTGCATTTTTCAATACATTCATACGCAATTTTTTAAATTTTTCAATAAACTCGACTGTTTTTCAATTGAATTTTATCAAAATCGATATAGCCAACTAGTTTATACAATATTTTGACATTTCCGGACGACCTGCGAGTCAGGAACACCTATAAAAGAAACATTATTAGTATTTGATAAAAAGTATAGTTACAATAGTTTTCATACTCACCTGGTGAAGTGAACCCCCAACTGACGGCGGTGCTGACATCCATCCAGAGTGCGGAATTTATCCCTCTTTCAAACGCCACCAACAGCATCCCGATCGGCCGCACAGTTTCCTTATTTTAAGCTTATCCCTTTGAAAAATCGGGAATTTTTTCGAAATCTTAACAGTTTTCAGCGGTTTTCCGGAGATTTTTGTACCGAACCAGGTCCGGTTTTTTAGCTGACCGCGTAGCCCGTGACGAGGCGGATTTTTAGACACCCCACACGCGGGCGTACGGCGCGTCGCTCCCGGATTTTGGCCGCCCGAGTCCCTATTTTATCGACTTTTTTACTCTTCTTTCAGTTTCTTCTGCGTGCAACGTCCCCGATTCGTAACATTCTCCTAAACTTTTTTCACCATCCGATAGCCTGTTTAAAGACGAATCCCGCAATATAACATTTCGGGGTCATCCAGGCTCGGGAACGATAAGGGAATTCATCTCTTCACGCCAAGTCGATAAATATATACCCCCTCCATATAATTGTTCATACTAAATCCACCTATACCCCTGCATTTTTCAATACATTCATACGCAATTTTTTAAATTTTTCAATAAACTCGACTGTTTTTCAATTGAATTTTATCAAAATCGATATAGCCAACTAGTTTATACAATATTTTGACATTTCCGGACGACCTGCGAGTCAGGAACACCTATAAAAGAAACATTATTAGTATTTGATAAAAAGTATAGTTACAATAGTTTTCATACTCACCTGGTGAAGTGAACCCCCAACTGACGGCGGTGCTGACATCCATCCAGAGTGCGGAATTTATCCCTCTTTCAAACGCCACCAACAGCATCCCGATCGGCCGCACAGTTTCCTTATTTTAAGCTTATCCCTTTGAAAAATCGGGAATTTTTTCGAAATCTTAACAGTTTTCAGCGGTTTTCCGGAGATTTTTGTACCGAACCAGGTCCGGTTTTTTTTAGCTGACCGCGTAGCCCGTGACGAGGCGGATTTTTAGACACCCCACACGCGGGCGTACGGCGCGTCGCTCCCGGATTTTGGCCGCCCGAGTCCCTATTTTATCGACTTTTTTACTCTTCTTTCAGTTTCTTCTGCGTGCAACGTCCCCGATTCGTAACATTCTCCTAAACTTTTTTCACCATCCGATAGCCTGTTTAAAGACGAATCCCGCAATATAACATTTCGGGGTCATCCAGGCTCGGGAACGATAAGGGAATTCATCTCTTCACGCCAAGTCGATAAATATATACCCCCTCCATATAATTGTTCATACTAAATCCACCTATACCCCTGCATTTTTCAATACATTCATACGCAATTTTTTAAATTTTTCAATAAACTCGACTGTTTTTCAATTGAATTTTATCAAAATCGATATAGCCAACTAGTTTATACAATATTTTGACATTTCCGGACGACCTGCGAGTCAGGAACACCTATAAAAGAAACATTATTAGTATTTGATAAAAAGTATAGTTACAATAGTTTTCATACTCACCTGGTGAAGTGAACCCCCAACTGACGGCGGTGCTGACATCCATCCAGAGTGCGGAATTTATCCCTCTTTCAAACGCCACCAACAGCATCCCGATCGGCCGCACAGTTTCCTTATTTTAAGCTTATCCCTTTGAAAAATCGGGAATTTTTTCGAAATCTTAACAGTTTTCAGCGGTTTTCCGGAGATTTTTGTACCGAACCAGGTCCGGTTTTTTAGCTGACCGCGTAGCCCGTGACGAGGCGGATTTTTAGACACCCCACACGCGGGCGTACGGCGCGTCGCTCCCGGATTTTGGCCGCCCGAGTCCCTATTTTATCGACTTTTTTACTCTTCTTTCAGTTTCTTCTGCGTGCAACGTCCCCGATTCGTAACATTCTCCTAAACTTTTTTCACCATCCGATAGCCTGTTTAAAGACGAATCCCGCAATATAACATTTCGGGGTCATCCAGGCTCGGGAACGATAAGGGAATTCATCTCTTCACGCCAAGTCGATAAATATATACCCCCTCCATATAATTGTTCATACTAAATCCACCTATACCCCTGCATTTTTCAATACATTCATACGCAATTTTTTAAATTTTTCAATAAACTCGACTGTTTTTCAATTGAATTTTATCAAAATCGATATAGCCAACTAGTTTATACAATATTTTGACATTTCCGGACGACCTGCGAGTCAGGAACACCTATAAAAGAAACATTATTAGTATTTGATAAAAAGTATAGTTACAATAGTTTTCATACTCACCTGGTGAAGTGAACCCCCAACTGACGGCGGTGCTGACATCCATCCAGAGTGCGGAATTTATCCCTCTTTCAAACGCCACCAACAGCATCCCGATCGGCCGCACAGTTTCCTTATTTTAAGCTTATCCCTTTGAAAAATCGGGAATTTTTTCGAAATCTTAACAGTTTTCAGCGGTTTTCCGGAGATTTTTGTACCGAACCAGGTCCGGTTTTTTTTAGCTGACCGCGTAGCCCGTGACGAGGCGGATTTTTAGACACCCCACACGCGGGCGTACGGCGCGTCGCTCCCGGATTTTGGCCGCCCGAGTCCCTATTTTATCGACTTTTTTACTCTTCTTTCAGTTTCTTCTGCGTGCAACGTCCCCGATTCGTAACATTCTCCTAAACTTTTTTCACCATCCGATAGCCTGTTTAAAGACGAATCCCGCAATATAACATTTCGGGGTCATCCAGGCTCGGGAACGATAAGGGAATTCATCTCTTCACGCCAAGTCGATAAATATATACCCCCTCCATATAATTGTTCATACTAAATCCACCTATACCCCTGCATTTTTTTTTTTTTTTTTTTTTTTTTTTTTTTTTTTTTTTTTTTTTTTTTTTTTCACCGGCGGGGGAGTGCTGTTGGTGGTGTCCCTAGACATCGCCAACGCATTCAATAGTCTGCCATTCAGCTGCATCAGGGAGGCGCTCCGGTATCACGGGGTGCCAGTTTACCTGAGGCGGCTAGTGGCAGACTATTTGGAGGGGCGCAGCGTCCTCTGCACCGACCGAGCAGGGGACGTTGTGCGGACGCCCATGACGTGCGGTGTCCCACAGGGGTCGGTCCTCGGACCCACCCTGTGGAACATCGGCTACGACTGGGCGTTGAGGGGGAGCCTCCCGCCCGGGCTGGGCGTGATTTGTTACGCCGACGACACGCTCGTCACAGCCCGCGGTGGGACGCTAGAAGAGGCGGTAAGCCTGGCGACCTCGGGTACCGAGGAGGTCGTCAGACGGATCGAGGCGCTGGGGTTGAGGGTCGCCCTGGACAAGACGGAGGCCCTCTTGTTCCATGGGCGCACTATGAGCCCTCCCATCGGCGTCTCGATCACCGTCCACTCGGTCGACATCAGCATCCGGGCCCATATGAGGTACTTGGGCCTGGTGCTCGACGGGCGATGGTGGTTCCGGGAGCATTTCCGTAGGCTCGCTCCGCGGCTCGTCGGCACGGCGTCCGCCCTATCGTGGCTTATGCCGAACGTGGGCGGACCGAGCGCTGCGTGCCGACGGCTGTATGCGGGGGTCATCCGGTCGATGGCCCTGTACGGCGCACCGGTGTGGGCGGGGTCCATGACCGCCCGACTCAGGGCCCTTCTGTGGCGACCACAGAGGGTCATGGCGGTCAGGGCCATCCGCGGATACCGCACGGTGGCGACGGAGGCAGCGTGCCTATTGGCCGGGACTCCCCCGTGGGACCTGGAGGCGGAGATGCTCGCCGAACTATATCGGCGGGTGACGGGGGTGCGAGCGGAGGGCGGTGTGGTCTCGTTGAGGGATCTCACCGCCTGGCGCGTCGACGCCCGCCGAGACGTCATCGCCCGTTGGGCAGTCCGGCTGGAGAGGCCTCGGTTCGGGGTGCGAACCGTGGAGGCCTTCCGGCCGGTGCTGATGCAGTGGTTGGAGAGGCGGCACGGGGTGCTCTCCTTCCGACTGGTGCAGGTTTTGACGGGGCATGGGTGCTTCGCCAAATACCTGCACAAGGTCGTTAGGAGGGAGAGTACACCGTCCTGCCACCACTGCGATTGCGACGAGGACACGGCGCGCCATACGCTCGAGGCCTGCGGGGCTTGGGCAGTGCAGCGCTGTGAACTCGTCGCAATCATCGGTACGGACCTGACGCTGCCGGCTATCGCTAGGGCGATGGTCGACAGCGTCGGGAATTGGGACGCGGTCGCAGCCTTCTGCGAGACAGTGATCTCGCGGAAGGAGGCGGCGGATCGCCTGCGCGAGGAGCGCAGCCTCGATGAGGAGATCCGCCGCCGGCGACTGGGGCGGCGCAGGCGCAACTATCTGCGCCTCATGCCGCCCTAGCCGAGGCCGCGGGTGACGTGACCGGGGATTAGTCCGTCACCCGCCGAGAGGCCGACCGCGTGAGGAAAGACCGACGTCCTCCCCGAGGGGGGGACGTCGGTCGATGGGAGGGTACCCCAACAGGGGGTATTCCGTCGGGCCGACCACTGACGACAAGTTAACGCTGCTCCAGTGGTCGGCCCAACGACGAAGGCGACGTGGTTTTCGGGTGGGTCGCGGGAGTTGCGTGCTCAAGCCCCTCTGTCGCCCCGGACGGAGTGGTGCGGAGGCGCGCCGACCGCGGCCCACCCACAAAAAAAAAAAAAAAACCCCTGCATTTTTCAATACATTCATACGCAATTTTTTAAATTTTTCAATAAACTCGACTGTTTTTCAATTGAATTTTATCAAAATCGATATAGCCAACTAGTTTATACAATATTTTGACATTTCCGGACGACCTGCGAGTCAGGAACACCTATAAAAGAAACATTATTAGTATTTGATAAAAAGTATAGTTACAATAGTTTTCATACTCACCTGGTGAAGTGAACCCCCAACTGACGGCGGTGCTGACATCCATCCAGAGTGCGGAATTTATCCCTCTTTCAAACGCCACCAACAGCATCCCGATCGGCCGCACAGTTTCCTTATTTTAAGCTTATCCCTTTGAAAAATCGGGAATTTTTTCGAAATCTTAACAGTTTTCAGCGGTTTTCCGGAGATTTTTGTACCGAACCAGGTCCGGTTTTTTAGCTGACCGCGTAGCCCGTGACGAGGCGGATTTTTAGACACCCCACACGCGGGCGTACGGCGCGTCGCTCCCGGATTTTGGCCGCCCGAGTCCCTATTTTATCGACTTTTTTACTCTTCTTTCAGTTTCTTCTGCGTGCAACGTCCCCGATTCGTAACATTCTCCTAAACTTTTTTCACCATCCGATAGCCTGTTTAAAGACGAATCCCGCAATATAACATTTCGGGGTCATCCAGGCTCGGGAACGATAAGGGAATTCATCTCTTCACGCCAAGTCGATAAATATATACCCCCTCCATATAATTGTTCATACTAAATCCACCTATACCCCTGCATTTTTCAATACATTCATACGCAATTTTTTAAATTTTTCAATAAACTCGACTGTTTTTCAATTGAATTTTATCAAAATCGATATAGCCAACTAGTTTATACAATATTTTGACATTTCCGGACGACCTGCGAGTCAGGAACACCTATAAAAGAAACATTATTAGTATTTGATAAAAAGTATAGTTACAATAGTTTTCATACTCACCTGGTGAAGTGAACCCCCAACTGACGGCGGTGCTGACATCCATCCAGAGTGCGGAATTTATCCCTCTTTCAAACGCCACCAACAGCATCCCGATCGGCCGCACAGTTTCCTTATTTTAAGCTTATCCCTTTGAAAAATCGGGAATTTTTTCGAAATCTTAACAGTTTTCAGCGGTTTTCCGGAGATTTTTGTACCGAACCAGGTCCGGTTTTTTTTAGCTGACCGCGTAGCCCGTGACGAGGCGGATTTTTAGACACCCCACACGCGGGCGTACGGCGCGTCGCTCCCGGATTTTGGCCGCCCGAGTCCCTATTTTATCGACTTTTTTACTCTTCTTTCAGTTTCTTCTGCGTGCAACGTCCCCGATTCGTAACATTCTCCTAAACTTTTTTCACCATCCGATAGCCTGTTTAAAGACGAATCCCGCAATATAACATTTCGGGGTCATCCAGGCTCGGGAACGATAAGGGAATTCATCTCTTCACGCCAAGTCGATAAATATATACCCCCTCCATATAATTGTTCATACTAAATCCACCTATACCCCTGCATTTTTCAATACATTCATACGCAATTTTTTAAATTTTTCAATAAACTCGACTGTTTTTCAATTGAATTTTATCAAAATCGATATAGCCAACTAGTTTATACAATATTTTGACATTTCCGGACGACCTGCGAGTCAGGAACACCTATAAAAGAAACATTATTAGTATTTGATAAAAAGTATAGTTACAATAGTTTTCATACTCACCTGGTGAAGTGAACCCCCAACTGACGGCGGTGCTGACATCCATCCAGAGTGCGGAATTTATCCCTCTTTCAAACGCCACCAACAGCATCCCGATCGGCCGCACAGTTTCCTTATTTTAAGCTTATCCCTTTGAAAAATCGGGAATTTTTTCGAAATCTTAACAGTTTTCAGCGGTTTTCCGGAGATTTTTGTACCGAACCAGGTCCGGTTTTTTAGCTGACCGCGTAGCCCGTGACGAGGCGGATTTTTAGACACCCCACACGCGGGCGTACGGCGCGTCGCTCCCGGATTTTGGCCGCCCGAGTCCCTATTTTATCGACTTTTTTACTCTTCTTTCAGTTTCTTCTGCGTGCAACGTCCCCGATTCGTAACATTCTCCTAAACTTTTTTCACCATCCGATAGCCTGTTTAAAGACGAATCCCGCAATATAACATTTCGGGGTCATCCAGGCTCGGGAACGATAAGGGAATTCATCTCTTCACGCCAAGTCGATAAATATATACCCCCTCCATATAATTGTTCATACTAAATCCACCTATACCCCTGCATTTTTCAATACATTCATACGCAATTTTTTAAATTTTTCAATAAACTCGACTGTTTTTCAATTGAATTTTATCAAAATCGATATAGCCAACTAGTTTATACAATATTTTGACATTTCCGGACGACCTGCGAGTCAGGAACACCTATAAAAGAAACATTATTAGTATTTGATAAAAAGTATAGTTACAATAGTTTTCATACTCACCTGGTGAAGTGAACCCCCAACTGACGGCGGTGCTGACATCCATCCAGAGTGCGGAATTTATCCCTCTTTCAAACGCCACCAACAGCATCCCGATCGGCCGCACAGTTTCCTTATTTTAAGCTTATCCCTTTGAAAAATCGGGAATTTTTTCGAAATCTTAACAGTTTTCAGCGGTTTTCCGGAGATTTTTGTACCGAACCAGGTCCGGTTTTTTAGCTGACCGCGTAGCCCGTGACGAGGCGGATTTTTAGACACCCCACACGCGGGCGTACGGCGCGTCGCTCCCGGATTTTGGCCGCCCGAGTCCCTATTTTATCGACTTTTTTACTCTTCTTTCAGTTTCTTCTGCGTGCAACGTCCCCGATTCGTAACATTCTCCTAAACTTTTTTCACCATCCGATAGCCTGTTTAAAGACGAATCCCGCAATATAACATTTCGGGGTCATCCAGGCTCGGGAACGATAAGGGAATTCATCTCTTCACGCCAAGTCGATAAATATATACCCCCTCCATATAATTGTTCATACTAAATCCACCTATACCCCTGCATTTTTCAATACATTCATACGCAATTTTTTAAATTTTTCAATAAACTCGACTGTTTTTCAATTGAATTTTATCAAAATCGATATAGCCAACTAGTTTATACAATATTTTGACATTTCCGGACGACCTGCGAGTCAGGAACACCTATAAAAGAAACATTATTAGTATTTGATAAAAAGTATAGTTACAATAGTTTTCATACTCACCTGGTGAAGTGAACCCCCAACTGACGGCGGTGCTGACATCCATCCAGAGTGCGGAATTTATCCCTCTTTCAAACGCCACCAACAGCATCCCGATCGGCCGCACAGTTTCCTTATTTTAAGCTTATCCCTTTGAAAAATCGGGAATTTTTTCGAAATCTTAACAGTTTTCAGCGGTTTTCCGGAGATTTTTGTACCGAACCAGGTCCGGTTTTTTAGCTGACCGCGTAGCCCGTGACGAGGCGGATTTTTAGACACCCCACACGCGGGCGTACGGCGCGTCGCTCCCGGATTTTTTTGCCCGCCCAAGCCCACCCTTTATTCATTCACTAGACGAGACGACTAACGTGTAGTGTATATATAGAAGACGGGACAGAGGTTGGAAAAATTTGGAAAAATTTTTATAATTTTATAAATTTGCGTATTTTGTACTGGTCATTGACAAATAATTGGTTTTTCGTTGCGACGCCTGAAACTCTCACAATAAATTCCCAAAGTTTTTAAAAATTCATAACTTATATACAAGTCTTATATTAAAATTATTTTTTCTTTACTTAAATATTTTATACACTTTTATACATTTGGAACGATAGACATCGCCACCTACCAATTATTGCTC
This sequence comes from Lymantria dispar, assembly GCA_032191425.1. Classification (NCBI taxonomy): domain Eukaryota; kingdom Metazoa; phylum Arthropoda; class Insecta; order Lepidoptera; family Erebidae; genus Lymantria; species Lymantria dispar. The sequence continues at coordinate 22,980 of CM063446.1, forward strand.
TTAGTACATAAGTGACATATACATAGTTTATAAGATTTACAAAATAATTTAGGCATTTAAGGGCCCCTATACAGCTCTCTTAACATTCGTAAATTAATTTTACTAAATAAATAGTTGACTCAAGCATATATATAATTCTTAAAGTTAAGACTAGAATCGTCACTAGGACGCTCCTTCGTATTAGGAATATACAACCTTGGACTGAGCAAGCGCTCATAAATATTCTGACATCATAATTGCACGGGTCTCTATACAACCCATAACGTAAGACGAAATTTTTTTATTAATAATTATTAAAGTCTCACTGAAATAACATCTGTAACCACATAGCGTCCCTCGCCGTATCACTCCTCGACCGGTGATATCAACTGGGTGTTATATTTATAACTAACCATCTTGTGTTGCAGTCGAGTGTGTGCTCCGTCCGGGTACGCTGTGCCGTAGTTACCTGTAAATAAGAGATATTAGTAGAGAGACAACAATATATACTATTTTACAATTTATAATTATACACATTTACAAATTATATATAACTTATACAAACCTTATACAATTTTAATTCATTTATTGATCGCGAGACTCCAAAGGACAGAACATGTACCGCTCCCCACCAAACATGAAAGCCCCCCTCAACCAAGTGACGTCGCAACATCAGCCGCGAGTAGCAGACTCGAACACCACCACTTCTCCCGCGCTTAACCAAACGAAAACGGTAAGGAGAAGCTCATCTGGTGTCAGGGAGGGTTGGCTGATTAAATACAATGAGGCCAAAAAGATTGTCAAAGACTCAAAAGATTTAATGAGCACGAACAAAAACCTAAGAATTGACATAAAAACCGGTATCACAGAAAGCCTAACTAAGCTCTTAGATATTGTGAGGGATTGCGAATCTGACTACAAATTCGCCAAAATACAGCTCAAAGATGCGAGAGCTAGAATCCCTAGCGCCGGAAAGAATACCAGCCCCACCACGAACCCTACCACCAGCGTCAGTGTGCCGGACACGGAACCCTTCAAAGCCGTAATAGCCGAACACTCCAGAAACCTGCAGAACACCAGCAAAGAGGTCGCTCTCCTAGGAGAAATGCTTAAAAGCCACCGGCAGTATTTAGATACGTTTAAGACCAAAGCCAACGAAGAGGCTACTGGGGCTACAGGTTCCGAGCTCTTGCAAGAAGTCCGAGAGTTGAAAAGAACAACTCAGGAATTAGGCAAACGGGTAAACGAGACGAAGGACAAAGCGCCCACATACGCAGAGATTCTCGCGAACCCGAAATCCTCCACCACTCCTAAGGACTATGCAGTCCTCATAACCTCGGACCAAGTTGTAAGCAGTACGGACCTCAAAGAAGGCGTGAAAAGTACGCTGAATGCCAGGCAAATAGGACTAAAAATTGAACGCACAAGGGTAGTGCGGGGGGGGAAAATTTTGATTAGTTGTGCCAAAAAAGAGGATATAGAGGCCGTGTCAAAAATCTTAAAATCTAATAAAAAGTTAAACGTAGAGGAGGCGAGACACCGAAACCCTCTCGTGATTATTAAGAATCTCGCTAAGACATGCACCGTACAAGACATCAAGGAAGCGTTGGTCCGACAAAATGGAGAGATATTGGAGGGCTTGTCGGCCGAGGAGACCACTGTGGAGGAGAAGTATCGAAGGAGGACGAGGAATCCTGAGGATTGCCACGTCGTTCTTCAAGTGGTGCCGAAACTCTGGCAGAGACTCACCTCGGCCGGCAGGCTCTACATAGACCTCCAGAGGGTGAGAGTCGAAGATCAGACTCCCCTGGTCCAATGCATGAAATGCCTGGGTTACGGGCATGGGAGGAAAACTTGCACCTCGGAGGGGGAAGATCTCTGTATTAAGTGCTGCAAACCGGGCCACACAAAAGAACAGTGTGAGACAACAATTCCGCACTGCTCCAATTGTGAAAAAGCCGGCTTGAATTCGGGGCACTCGGTGTTCGACCCTCAATGTTTAATCAGACAGAGAGCTGACAAATTAGCTAGAGAAGCACTTGCTTATAGTTAAAATTTCTGAGTCTCCTAATCTACCAAACGACATATAACACAAACACACTCTTAACACATACACATCTAACACACACTAGCACAATCATAACTATATAAGTATATACATATAACATGCACTTGAGCGTGGTGAGCACGCAATCAAACGCATGTATATTTATTTACATAGATACACCAGACCAACAATCAACAATAAAACACTATACAATAAATAGAATACAATACAACACATAGCAATACAATACGATACAAAGCCACGTAATAAAATACAATGCAATACAATACTAAAATTACAAACATAATATAAAGGGACACGCACCAAATACAAACTCACAAAACAAAACATAAACACAACACAATTACTTACACACAATGCAAATAATATCAAATACAATAATACACTGCAAATTAAAGTACATATGAAATAGTAACTGAATAGAAAACTGTGATCATTGATAATCAATATATCACAAGTTTCTGGAAACAACAATTAGTAATGAAAATAATAGTAATGAACCCCTATAGCAACATAATACACATACAACAGAAGACACACAATATAAGGTAAGGAATGCTATTATGCAAATAGTAAACCTACAGCAATCACACAGACATTCAACACATAACAACAACAACACACGCAAACGAAGACCCTGGAAATTATACAAATAAAGGAACAAAGATTAAAGGTATTCCTTATATCCTTTGTTCATTAATTCTTTGTTCATCCATTAATAAATAATATATTGTATATAAATAAGACAAAGGCAAACGTCATAAACTAATATATATATACGAAAGTAATAAAACAAACCTAAATAAAACTAAGTAATTATAAATTGATATTCCAAACCAACGCTGAATACATACTAATATCGAATAAAATACAACAACACACGTAACAAAGGTAGAAGCTCTTGGAAATTCAGTAAATAAATAAATAAATGAAATACAAAAATAATATAATGAATACCGAAGAAAGTGCTAATCGCAAAATTATTTATTTAAACTAATTTTAAAAGCATACAACAGAGGATACGGCCAATCTCTGATTATGTTAGAGGACTCGCGGTTCAGACCTGAAGTGTCTGAACAACACAAAAAAAAAAAAAAAAAAAAACCTAACCTAACCTAACCTAACCTAACCTAACCTAACCTAACCTAACCTAACCTAACCTAACCTAACCTTTTTTTTTTTTTTTTTTTTGTTCACGCAGTGGCAAAATGCTATTTACGCACCGCCCCCCGCCAGTTACAGACAGGGGGTTGTGTGGGACTCGCCAGTCCTGCGACTGGAATACCCACTAAAATCCACTGCGGTGCCTCTTCCGCGCTTTTACGGGGTGCCGGAGAGGTCGTCTTACGACATTCGATCCCCAACACCCCAACGCTTGGCTCTCTGGCCGCATCCAATAACCCCTCAAGGTGGTGGGAGCAGATGCGCGTATAAGCGCCGTCTGCCCCCCAGCCGCCGCCGTCGGAGCGAGTTTGCGGGCGCTGCAGTCTCACGCTCCCGCTCCTTGGCCTCCTTCTGTGCAATGACCTCTTCGCAGAAGGAGGCCATCGACGTCCAACCCCTGTCGCTATCAAGCATCACCGAAACGATGCTCGACAGCGACAGGTCGTCTCCAATTACCCCGGACAGGATGCGGCGCTCAGACCCCCAGGCGGGGCACTCCTCCAGGGTGTGACGCGCATCATCAACTAGCGCGCCGCACTCGTGGCACCCGGGAGTCTCCTCCTTCCCAATCCTGTGCAGGTACTTACCGAAGACACCGTGTCCGGTAAGCACCTGCGACATCCTAAACGTAACGTTGCCGTACCTCCTTGTCATCCAGCGGTGGAGAAGGGGAGCAACCGCCTGAACAGTCGCTCGACCAGCTACTCTGGGTACCTCCAGTTCCTCCCTCCACCGCCGGATGACGTTCCTTTGAGCCGCCTGCTTTGCCCTACGTAATTCCCTAGGGGAAATACTTGTGCCCCTTGCACGCGCCGCAGCGCAAACCCGGTAGACCTCCGCCTGTGCCCCAGCCTGGAGAGGCCAAGGCGGGTCGCCCGCCAACAGTGTTGCCGCGGCCCATGACACAGTACGGTAGCCCCTGATAGACCTCACCGCCATGACCCGCTGCGGCTTACGCAGCAAAGTCTTATTATGGGCGGTAAGGGACTCCGCCCAGATAGGGGCCCCATACAGCGCCATAGACCGCAAAATTCCGGCATATAATCGTCGGCAGGACGACCCAGGACTTCCAGTATTCGGCAGAAGTCTACCCAGCGCCGCGGCGGCTTTGGTAAGCCTGGGCACAAGTTGGGCAAAATGCGGCCCAAAACTCCACCTGCTATCAAGGTGCAGACCCAGATATTTCATCTGGGCCCGCACCGGCACGACAACGTTAGACACCCTGATCTGTGCTCCTCGGGGGACACCCTGACCCGGGCCATGAAACAGGAGGGCCTCTGTTTTGTCTAAAGAGACCCTCAGACCCAGGTCATTTATCCGGCCCACGACGAGCGCAACTCCAGCCCTCGCCAGCCGAGCGGCCTCCCCGAAGTCAGCCCCCCTCACAGTGACGAGGGTATCATCTGCATAACAGATGACCCCCATCCCAGGAAGGAGCCGGCCTCGCAGAAGCCAGTCGAACCCGACGTTCCACAGGGTCGGACCGAGGACCGAGCCCTGCGGGACGCCGCATTCCACCCGGCGGCGATGTAAGCGCCCGTCGTCCCCCTCCCAGAGCACGTGCCTTTCCTCAAGGTACGCTTCCAACAGCCTCCGGAGGTATGGGGGCACTCCATGGAACCGGAGCGCCTCCCTTAATGTCTCATGCGGGAGGCTGTTGAAAGCGTTTTTGATGTCAAGCGAGACTGCCAGCATCACGTCCCTATTGGCCACCGCTTCGGTGGCCTGAATTTTCAGGGCGGCCAGTGCATCAATAGTTGACCGGCCGCGCCTGAATCCGTACTGATTTGCTGACAGCCCCGGCCCGACATCCTCGAGGTGCTGAACGAGGCGGTCCGCGACGACCTTCTCAAACAATTTGGCCGCCTCGTCCAGCAGCACCAGGGGTCTATATGCAGAGGGAGAGTCCAAAGGACGACCCTCCTTCCGCAAAAGGCACAACCTGCCCTCTTTCCAAATCGACGGGAACTGCCCAGACCTCAGACATTCGTCGAGCAGTTCCCGTAGCATGTTCCTACAGACAGCCGCAGCGATGCCGTACACGAGGCCCGGGACTCCGTCCGGGCCGGGCGCTTTCTTCTTTCCGCGAAGACGGAAGAGGGCTGCATCCAATTCTCGGTCAGCGATGGGCGGAATGGGAACTTCCGCCTCTATCGCTGACGGAGGAGCCATCCTTGGGGGAGCATGCCCCGCTGAGTTCGGAAAAAGCTCCCCCAACAGTCCCGATAAGAGATCAGCATCCAGGGTTTCGATGATGGGGGCGCCGCAGGCTCGGAGCTTGTTCCGTGCCCGTTGATAGGGGCGCCCCCATGGATCTCTATCGAGGACCGCAAGCAGCTCCTCCCGCGCCCTCTCTTTCGCCCGGCTAATGGCCAGCTGCAGGGTTTTCTTTCTTCTTTGGTACTCCATACGCAGCTGGCCCTCAAGGACTTCATCCCGGACCGTCCTCTGGCGGCAGCGAATGTACGCCCGCCGCGACCGGTTGGAGGCCACCCGAAGACCGGCAATCTCAGGTGACCACCAGTATACCTGTCGTCGCGGAGGCCGCCGACGCGCCCTTGGCATCGCCGCATCGCAGACCGTCTGCAGGCAACTTCTAAAATGGCCCGCGAGCTCATTCACCCCCGTGACTCGCTGTCCCGCTGAGCCCCAACGCTGGACTATTGCGGACTCCCGGACCATGTCTAGGTCAATTTGCCCGATGGCCCATTTCGGGAGTCCACCCCTTACTCTGCGCCGGGGCTGCAGTGGACCCGGAGGGGCAGAGACCTCAAACCGTATGTAGCGGTGGTCTGATAGAGTCTCCACCCCTTCCACCACTCTCCAACCTCTCACCATGCTAGCGACACTGGGGCTGGCAAACGAAAGGTCCACCACAGACCCACCCCAGTCCCGCACGCACGTGAGTACCCTCCCCGTATTGAGGAGGGACAAGTCAGAAAGAATGGTCCACTGTTCTACGGCCCTTCCTCTGGGATCCGTGGCAGGGTTTCCCCACGCCTGAGACTTTGCGTTGAAATCGCCGAGGACCACTACTTTCCTCGGCGACTGTCGCCGAACCGCAGCGCCGACAGAGTCCAAGAAGATCTCAAACTCCGCCAGCGCGCGGTTGGGAGAGAAATAGACCCCTACAACTGCAAAGTCTCTCCATCCCGCCACGGCATACCCATTACCCCTCTCGAGTACGGAAAGGGGGGGGCCGATATCTACTCTGACAAGGACAGCGACGTCACCATTAATGTCTCCCACCCAGTTGGGTGAGGAAGGGACGAAATATGGCTCGCAGGCCACCGCCAGGTCCACACCCCACTCCGCCATAGATTGCAAGAGCAGATCTTGGGCAGCGGCAGTGTGGTTGATGTTCGCCTGGAGGAAATCTACTTTGTCTCCCATTAAGGAGACATTTCAATTTCCTCCTGAACCTGACGGCTTAAAGTCGTTGTGGTGGTCTGAGGTCCTTGGACCACCTTGCCTTTCGAGGAGGGAGGTTTACACAACCTCCCTCCCATAATATGCGATGATGCTCGACCGGCGTCAGCACAGACTGCACAGCGGTACTCCGCCATGCACGAGGCTGCCTTGTGCCCTTCAAGGCCACACCGGTAACAAAGACTGGAGCGGTCGACTTCTGAGGTGCACAAAGAGGTTGTATGCCCCAACCCTAGGCACCTAAAACACCTAAGAGGTAGGTTTTCTAGCACCTGGACTCCGGCGGAGCTCCAACCGACTAAGAGCCTCCCCGCATCCGCCAGAGTCTTCGCAGTGGCGACGGGGCACCTTACCTTGGCTACGCCCATGCCACGTGCCCCACGCTGGATCTCCCCAACCTGCACCTCCGTTGCAGCACATCCTCCTACGCGGACCACGGCCTGTTGGATCCTCTCTTGGGTCACAGAATCATCAAGACCGGTCACCCGAATGTCCGCCCGTTTAACCGGGCAGACAACGTCCGCCATTCCAGCGAGCGCTGTGCGAAGGCTAGTGGCTAGTTTATCGGCGGTCTCCCTAGTCTGGTCCTTAGGTAACTGGAGCACCCTTGCCCCAGTCACAGAGCGTCTGACCTTTAGACCCCCCTCAATTCCAAGCTCCTTAAGGTCCACCTCCTGTTCAGCACGGAGCATAGCATCGGCGTATGTTAGCCCCCTGCTTTCGGCCCCGGGCTGCAATTTCAAAATTACAGCCGAAGAGCGAGGAGCAGTCAACGCCGACTTTACTTTCCTCCGTGCCACTTCTGCTGCACTGGGAGCGACGGGGGGCACAGCCTTCGCTGGGGTGGTTGAAGAGAGTGCCGCAGAAGAGGTGGCCTTTTTCTTGCCCTTTTTAACAACAGTGACCCAACTCTCTACAGGCGCGGATGGGGTCACTGGAACATCCTTGGACGTCGTTGTTACTGCAGCAGGTGTCGTTGCAGTCTTGGGTGCAGCAGGTACAGCAGTCATACCTCTCTTCTTATCCGCTGCCAAGGGTGGACGGACTCTCTGGGCGGGGAGGAGACGATCCTCAATCCCGTCAAATCGAGCCGCCATCATCTCACCGAAGGAATTTCGGAGAGAGGTCTCCATGTCCTCAAACATGTGCTTAAGCACATCCGCATCCGGTGTCGACCTTTGGGCCACCGCTTTAGGGGACTTAAATTCGTCAAACTGTCTCCTATAAGATTTGAGTTCCATCTTGAGGGTCTCGTTTTCCTTACGGAGTTTAGCAATATCCCTCCTAAAGGACTCAAGACTGTCTTCTTCTACCGTTTTTAACAATACGTTAATGCATTTCATCAGGTTTTCCGTCCCTTGATTAAGTACTTTAATAGTAGTCCCCTTGAGATTTTTTGATTTTCGGATGCTTTGCTGAACCTCAGCAAGTACGCTCATACTGTATTTTTTTACTTCCTGGGTTGAACAGAGGTTCAGCGTCCCATCCGAAAATTCCATTACCTCCGAGCATGTACTGTCATCTGAATCCCCATCCATGGCTCGTTGCTCCAACATATCATGTAGAGAACGAGCACATGCAAGTCCAGCAGAATGTCCTCTAACCGGTGTTTTGCCTCTGCGGGCCGCACTAACTTTGGCAGCAGAAGCTGCACTAGCCCCGGATACCTCCTTGCGGTACTGCTCTATGTCCCCAGCAGAACGCTTGAGACTGACCGAACACGGTTTCGTGAACATAATAGGCGATGCAGGCGGGGGCATAACTGCCCCAGATGCCTCGCTTTCACTCCCACTCATTACTGTCGTTGTTGGGCCACGCGTCTCCATCATATGGACCTTAGTGCTCTTATCTAACTTGACCTACCCTAACATAGCCTATCTAAACCTAACCTATCTAAAGCTATCTTACTCTAATGTAGCCTAATCTACCCTAGCTTATCCTACCTTACACCTATCCTAACTTATTCTCACTTATCCTAAACAATCCTAACCTATTCCTAGCTTATCCTAGCCTATCCTACCGTATTCTAACTGATCCTAACCTATTCCTATCCTATCCTAACTTGTCCTAAACAATCCTAACTTATCCTGGCCTATCCTAACTTATCCTAAAGTAACTTAACCTAAATTAACCTAACTTAAACCCTAGGTACTAAAGTCCATAACCAACTTCCTTCTAACTCCTTCTCTTCCTTCTTTTTGTCTTCTAGAGTCTCTGCTCCGTTAACGTATTAAAATATAATTATCCTTACCACCTGGTTCTATGGTCACTGTCACTAAACACACAAATTCACAAAATTGAATGGTGTAGTCCGGACGACTTAATGTATAAAATCTGAACAAATTCTATACACATTCCCATCACTCTCAAAATTTGCATACTGCAGTCGGACGACGCGATGTAGGAGTACATACAGTGAACTCCACTACACGTTACTGACGTCACGACGACACGGACAGAGCGTGCAAGTGCAGCTCTCAGCGCACGACGCGTCGTGGGAGCGCACACTGTGATCACCACACTAGACGCGGACGATGCGATGTACGAGTGTATACAGTGAACACTGACTCTACCGGCATGACGACAACACCACAACGCAGAGCGCGTAGGAGCACGTCTTAACCGCACGACGTCTGGCTCACGACAACCTAACCTAACCTAACCTAACCTAACCTAACCTAACCTAACCTAACCTAACCTAACCTAACCTAACCTAACCTAACCTAACCTAACCTAACCTAACCTAACCTAACCTAACCTAACCTAACCTAACCTAACCTAACCTAACCTTTTTTTTTTTTTTTTTTTTTGTTCACGCAGTGGCAAAATGCTATTTACGCACCGCCCCCCGCCAGTTACAGACAGGGGGTTGTGTGGGACTCGCCAGTCCTGCGACTGGAATACCCACTAAAATCCACTGCGGTGCCTCTTCCGCGCTTTTACGGGGTGCCGGAGAGATCGTCTTACGACATTCGATCCCCGACACCCCAACGCTTGGCTCTCTGGCCGCATCCAATAACCCCTCAAGGTGGTGGGAGCAGATGCGCGTATAAGCGCCGTCTGCCCCCCAGCCGCCGCCGTCGGAGCGAGTTTGCGGGCGCTGCAGTCTCACGCTCCCGCTCCTTGGCCTCCTTCTGCGCAATGACCTCTTCGCAGAAGGAGGCCATCGACGTCCAACCCCTGTCGCTATCAAGCATCACCGAAACGATGCTCGACAGCGACAGGTCGTCTCCAATTACCCCGGACAGGATGCGGCGCTCAGACCCCCAGGCGGGGCACTCCTCCAGGGTGTGACGCGCATCATCAACTAGCGCGCCACACTCGTGGCACCCGGGAGTCTCCTCCTTCCCAATCCTGTGCAGGTACTTACCGAAGACACCGTGTCCGGTAAGCACCTGCGACATCCTAAACGTAACGTTGCCGTACCTCCTTGTCATCCAGCGGTGGAGAAGGGGAGCGACCGCCTGAACAGTCGCTCGACCAGCTACTCTGGGTACCTCCAGTTCCTCCCTCCACCGCCGGATGACGTTCCTTTGAGCCGCCTGCTTTGCCCTACGTAATTCCCTAGGGGAAATACTTGTGCCCCTTGCACGCGCCGCAGCGCAAACCCGGTAGACCTCCGCCTGTGCCCCAGCCTGGAGAGGCCAAGGCGGGTCGCCCGCCAACAGTGTTGCCGCGGCCCATGACACAGTACGGTAGCCCCTGATAGACCTCACCGCCATGACCCGCTGCGGCTTACGCAGCAAAGTCTTATTATGGGCGGTGAGGGACTCCGCCCAGATAGGGGCCCCATACAGCGCCATAGACCGCAAAATTCCGGCATATAATCGTCGGCAGGACGACCCAGGACTTCCAGTATTCGGCAGAAGTCTACCCAGCGCCGCGGCGGCTTTGGTAAGCCTGGGCACAAGTTGGGCAAAATGCGGCCCAAAACTCCACCTGCTATCAAGGTGCAGACCCAGATATTTCATCTGGGCCCGCACCGGCACGACAACGTTAGACACCCTGATCTGTGCTCCTCGGGGGACACCCTGACCCGGGCCATGAAACAGGAGGGCCTCTGTTTTGTCTAAAGAGACCCTCAGACCCAGGTCATTTATCCGGCCCACGACGAGCGCAACTCCAGCCCTCGCCAGCCGAGCGGCCTCCCCGAAGTCAGCCCCCCTCACAGTGACGAGGGTATCATCTGCATAACAGATGACCCCCATCCCAGGAAGGAGCCGGCCTCGCAGAAGCCAGTCGAACCCGACGTTCCACAGGGTCGGACCGAGGACCGAGCCCTGCGGGACGCCGCATTCCACCCGGCGGCGATGTAAGCGCCCGTCGTCCCCCTCCCAGAGCACGTGCCTTTCCTCAAGGTACGCTTCCAACAGCCTCCGGAGGTATGGGGGCACTCCATGGAACCGGAGCGCCTCCCTTAATGTCTCATGCGGGAGGCTGTTGAAAGCGTTTTTGATGTCAAGCGAGACTGCCAGCATCACGTCCCTATTGGCCACCGCTTCGGTGGCCTGAATTTTCAGGGCGGCCAGTGCATCAATAGTTGACCGGCCGCGCCTGAATCCGTACTGATTTGCTGACAGCCCCGGCCCGACATCCTCGAGGTGCTGAACGAGGCGGTCCGCGACGACCTTCTCAAACAATTTGGCCGCCTCGTCCAGCAGCACCAGGGGTCTATATGCAGAGGGAGAGTCCAAAGGACGACCCTCCTTCCGCAAAAGGCACAACCTGCCCTCTTTCCAAATCGACGGGAACTGCCCAGACCTCAGACATTCGTCGAGCAGTTCCCGTAGCATGTTCCTACAGACAGCCGCAGCGATGCCGTACACGAGGCCCGGGACTCCGTCCGGGCCAGGCGCTTTCTTCTTTCCGCGAAGACGGAAGAGGGCTGCATCCAATTCTCGGTCAGCGATGGGCGGAATGGGAACTTCCGCCTCTATCGCTGACGGAGGAGCCATCCTTGGGGGAGCATGCCCCGCTGAGTTCGGAAAAAGCTCCCCCAATAGTCCCGATAAGAGATCAGCATCCAGGGTTTCGATGATGGGGGCGCCGCAGGCTCGGAGCTTGTTCCGTGCCCGTTGATAGGGGCGCCCCCACGGATCTCTATCGAGGACCGCAAGCAGCTCCTCCCGCGCCCTCTCCTTCGCCCGGCTGATGGCCAGCTGCAGGGTTTTCTTTCTTCTTTGGTACTCCATACGCAGCTGGCCCTCAAGGACTTCATCCCGGACCGTCCTCTGGCGGCAGCGAATGTACGCCCGCCGCGACCGGTTGGAGGCCACCCGAAGACCGGCAATCTCAGGTGACCACCAGTATACCTGTCGTCGCGGAGGCCGCCGCCGCGCCCTTGGCATCGCCGCATCGCAGACCGTCTGCAGGCAACTTCTAAAATGGCCCGCGAGCTCATTCACCCCCGTGACTCGCTGTCCCACTGAGCCCCAACGCTGGACTATTGCGGACTCCCGGACCATGTCTAGGTCAATTTGCCCGATGGCCCATTTCGGGAGTCCACCCCTTACTCTGCGCCGGGGCTGCAGTGGACCCGGAGGGGCAGAGACCTCAAACCGTATGTAGCGGTGGTCTGATAGAGTCTCCACCCCTTCCACCACTCTCCAACCTCTCACCATGCTAGCGACACTGGGGCTGGCAAACGAAAGGTCCACCACAGACCCACCCCAGTCCCGCACGCACGTGAGTACCCTCCCCGTATTGAGGAGGGACAAGTCAGAAAGAATGGTCCACTGTTCTACGGCCCTTCCTCTGGGATCCGTGGCAGGGTTTCCCCACGCCTGAGACTTTGCGTTGAAATCGCCGAGGACCACTACTTTCCTCGGCGACTGTCGCCGAACCGCAGCGCCGACAGAGTCCAAGAAGATCTCAAACTCCGCCAGCGCGCGGTTGGGAGAGAAATAGACCCCTACAACTGCAAAGTCTCTCCATCCCGCCACGGCATACCCATTACCCCTCTCGAGTACGGAAAGGGGGGGCCGATATCTACTCTGACGAGGACAGCGACGTCACCATTAATGTCTCCCACCCAGTTGGGTGAGGAAGGGACGAAATATGGCTCGCAGGCCACCGCCAGGTCCACACCCCACTCCGCCATAGATTGCAAGAGCAGATCTTGGGCAGCGGCAGTGTGGTTGATGTTCGCCTGGAGGAAATCTACTTTGTCTCCCATTAAGGAGACATTTCAATTTCCTCCTGAACCTGACGGCTTAAAGTCGTTGTGGTGGTCTGAGGTCCTTGGACCACCTTGCCTTTCGAGGAGGGAGGTTTACACAACCTCCCTCCCATAATATGCGATGATGCTCGACCGGCGTCAGCACAGACTGCACAGCGGTACTCCGCCATGCACGAGGCTGCCTTGTGCCCTTCAAGGCCACACCGGTAACAAAGACTGGAGCGGTCGACTTCTGAGGTGCACAAAGAGGTTGTATGCCCCAACCCTAGGCACCTAAAACACCTAAGAGGTAGGTTTTCTAGCACCTGGACTCCGGCGGAGCTCCAACCGACTAAGAGCCTCCCCGCATCCGCCAGAGTCTTCGCAGTGGCGACGGGGCACCTTACCTTGGCTACGCCCATGCCACGTGCCCCACGCTGGATCTCCCCAACCTGCACCTCCGTTGCAGCACATCCTCCTACGCGGACCACGGCCTGTTGGATCCTCTCTTGGGTGACAGAATCATCAAGACCGGTCACCCGAATGTCCGCCCGTTTAACCGGGCAGACAACGTCCGCCATTCCAGCGAGCGCTGTGCGAAGGCTAGTGGCTAGTTTATCGGCGGTCTCCCTAGTCTGGTCCTTAGGTAACTGGAGCACCCTTGCCCCAGTCACAGAGCGTCTGACCTTTAGACCCCCCTCAATTCCAAGCTCCTTAAGGTCCACCTCCTGTTCAGCACGGAGCATAGCATCGGCGTATGTTAGCCCCCTGCTTTCGGCCCCGGGCTGCAATTTCAAAATTACAGCCGAAGAGCGAGGAGCAGTCAACGCCGACTTTACTTTCCTCCGTGCCACTTCTGCTGCACTGGGAGCGACGGGGGGCACAGCCTTCGCTGGGGTGGTTGAAGAGAGTGCCGCAGAAGAGGTGGCCTTTTTCTTGCCCTTTTTAACAACAGTGACCCAACTCTCTACAGGCGCGGATGGGGTCACTGGAACATCCTTGGACGTCGTTGTTACTGCAGCAGGTGTCGTTGCAGTCTTGGGTGCAGCAGGTACAGCAGTCATACCTCTCTTCTTATCCGCTGCCAAGGGTGGACGGACTCTCTGGGCGGGGAGGAGACGATCCTCAATCCCGTCAAATCGAGCCGCCATCATCTCACCGAAGGAATTTCGGAGAGAGGTCTCCATGTCCTCAAACATGTGCTTAAGCACATCCGCATCCGGTGTCGACCTTTGGGCCACCGCTTTAGGGGACTTAAATTCGTCAAACTGTCTCCTATAAGATTTGAGTTCCATCTTGAGGGTCTCGTTTTCCTTACGGAGTTTAGCAATATCCCTCCTAAAGGACTCAAGACTGTCTTCTTCTACCGTTTTTAACAATACGTTAATGCATTTCATCAGGTTTTCCGTCCCTTGATTAAGTACTTTAATAGTAGTCCCCTTGAGATTTTTTGATTTTCGGATGCTTTGCTGAACCTCAGCAAGTACGCTCATACTGTATTTTTTTACTTCCTGGGTTGAACAGAGGTTCAGCGTCCCATCCGAAAATTCCATTACCTCCGAGCATGTACTGTCATCTGAATCCCCATCCATGGCTCGTTGCTCCAACATATCATGTAGAGAACGAGCACATGCAAGTCCAGCAGAATGTCCTCTAACCGGTGTTTTGCCTCTGCGGGCCGCACTAACTTTGGCAGCAGAAGCTGCACTAGCCCCGGATACCTCCTTGCGGTACTGCTCTATGTCCCCAGCAGAACGCTTGAGACTGACCGAACACGGTTTCGTGAACATAATAGGCGATGCAGGCGGGGGCATAACTGCCCCAGATGCCTCGCTTTCACTCCCACTCATTACTGTCGTTGTTGGGCCACGCGTCTCCATCATATGGACTTTAGTGCTCTTATCTAACTTGACCTACCCTAACATAGCCTATCTAAACCTAACCTATCTAAACCTATCTTACTCTAATGTAGCCTAATCTACCCTAGCTTACCCTACCTTACACCTATCCTAACTTATTCTCACTTATCCTAAACAATCCTAACCTATTCCTAGCTTATCCTAGCCTATCCTACCGTATTCTAACTGATCCTAACCTATTCCTATCCTATCCTAACTTGTCCTAAACAATCCTAACTTATCCTGGCCTATCCTAACTTATCCTAAAGTAACTTAACCTAAATTAACCTAACTTAAACCCTAGGTACTAAAGTCCATAACCAACTTCCTTCTAACTCCTTCTCTTCTTTCTTTTTATCTTCTAGAGTCTCTGCTCCGTTAACGTATAAAAAATATAATTATCCTTACCACCTGGTTCTATGGTCACTTTCACTAAACACACAAATTCACAAAATTGAATGGTGTAGTCCGGACGACTTAATGTATAAAATCTGAACAAATTCTATACACCTTCCCATCACTCTCAAAATTTGAATACTGCAGTCGGACGACGCGATGTAGGAGTTCATACAGTGAACTCTACTACACGTTACTGATGTCACGACGACACGGACAGAGCGCGCAAGTGCAGCTCTCAGCGCACGACGCGTCGTGGGAGCGCACACCGTGATAACCACACTATACGCGGACGATGCGATGTACGAGTGTATACAGTGAACACTGACTCTACCGGCATGACGACAACACCACAACGCAGAGCGCGTAGGAGCACGTCTTAACCTAACCTAACCTAACCTAACCTAACCTAACCTAACCTTTTTTTTTTTTTTTTTTTTTTGTTCACGCAGTGGCAAAATGCTATTTACGCACCGCCCCCCGCCAGTTACAGACAGGGGGTTGTGTGGGACTCGCCAGTCCTGCGACTGGAATACCCACTAAAATCCACTGCGGTGCCTCTTCCGCGCTTTTACGGGGTGCCGGAGAGATCGTCTTACGACATTCGATCCCCGACACCCCAACGCTTGGCTCTCTGGCCGCATCCAATAACCCCTCAAGGTGGTGGGAGCAGATGCGCGTATAAGCGCCGTCTGCCCCCCAGCCGCCGCCGTCGGAGCGAGTTTGCGGGCGCTGCAGTCTCACGCTCCCGCTCCTTGGCCTCCTTCTGTGCAATGACCTCTTCGCAGAAGGAGGCCATCGACGTCCAACCCCTGTCGCTATCAAGCATCACCGAAACGATGCTCGACAGCGACAGGTCGTCTCCAATTACCCCGGACAGGATGCGGCGCTCAGACCCCCAGGCGGGGCACTCCTCCAGGGTGTGACGCGCATCGTCAACTAGCGCGCCACACTCGTGGCACCCGGGAGTCTCCTCCTTCCCAATCCTGTGCAGGTACTTACCGAAGACACCGTGTCCGGTAAGCACCTGCGACATCCTAAACGTAACGTTGCCGTACCTCCTTGTCATCCAGCGGTGGAGAAGGGGAGCGACCGCCTGAACAGTCACTCGACCAGCTACTCTGGGTACCTCCAGTTCCTCCCTCCACCGCCGGATGACGTTCCTTTGAGCCGCCTGCTTTGCCCTACGTAATTCCCTAGGGGAAATACTTGTGCCCCTTTCACGCGCCGCAGCGCAAACCCGGTAGACCTCTGCCTGTGCCCCAGCCTGGAGAGGCCAAGGCGGGTCGCCCGCCAACAGTGTTGCCGCGGCCCATGACACAGTACGGTAGCCCCTGATAGACCTCACCGCCATGACCCGCTGCGGCTTACGCAGCAAAGTCTTATTATGGGCGGTGAGGGACTCCGCCCAGATAGGGGCCCCATACAGTGCCATAGACCGCAAAATTCCGGTATATAATCGTCGGCAGGACGACCCAGGACTTCCAGTATTCGGCAGAAGTCTACCCAGCGCCGCGGCGGCTTTGGTAAGCCTGGGCACAAGTTGGGCAAAATGCGGCCCAAAATTCCACCTGCTATCAAGGTGCAGACCCAGATATTTCATCTGGGCCCGCACCGGCACGACAACGTTAGACACCCTGATCTGTGCTCCTCGGGGGACACCCTGACCCGGGCCATGAAACAGGAGGGCCTCTGTTTTGTCTAAAGAGACCCTCAGACCCAGGTCATTTATCCGGCCCACGACGAGCGCAACTCCAGCCCTCGCCAGCCGAGCGGCCTCCCCGAAGTCAGCCCCCCTCACAGTGACGAGGGTATCATCTGCATAACAGATGACCCCCATCCCAGGAAGGAGCCGGCCTCGCAGAAGCCAGTCGAACCCGACGTTCCACAAGGTCGGACCGAGGACCGAGCCCTGCGGGACGCCGCATTCCACCCGGCGGCGATGTAAGCGCCCGTCGTCCCCCTCCCAGAGCACGTGCCTTTCCTCAAGGTACGCTTCCAACAGCCTCCGGAGGTATGGGGGCACTCCATGGAACCGGAGCGCCTCCCTTAATGTCTCATGCGGGAGGCTGTTGAAAGCGTTTTTGATGTCAAGCGAGACTGCCAGCATCACGTCCCTATTGGCCACCGCTTCGGTGGCCTGAATTTTCAGGGCGGCCAGTGCATCAATAGTTGACCGGCCGCGCCTGAATCCGTACTGATTTGCTGACAGCCCCGGCCCGACATCCTCGAGGTGCTGAACGAGGCGGTCCGCGACGACCTTCTCAAACAATTTGGCCGCCTCGTCCAGCAGCACCAGGGGTCTATATGCAGAGGGAGAGTCCAAAGGACGACCCTCCTTCCGCAAAAGGCACAACCTGCCCTCTTTCCAAATCGACGGGAACTGCCCAGACCTCAGACATTCGTCGAGCAGTTCCCGTAGCATGTTCCTACAGACAGCCGCAGCGATGCCGTACACGAGGCCCGGGACTCCGTCCGGGCCGGGCGCTTTCTTCTTTCCGCGAAGACGGAAGAGGGCTGCATCCAATTCTCGGTCAGCGATGGGCGGAATGGGAACTTCCGCCTCTATCGCTGACGGAGGAGCCATCCTTGGGGGAGCATGCCCCGCTGAGTTCGGAAAAAGCTCCCCCAACAGTCCCGATAAGAGATCAGCATCCAGGGTTTCGATGATGGGGGCGCCGCAGGCTCGGAGCTTGTTCCGTGCCCGTTGATAGGGGCGCCCCCACGGATCTCTATCGAGGACCGCAAGCAGCTCCTCCCGCGCCCTCTCCTTCGCCCGGCTGATGGCCAGCTGCAGGGTTTTCTTTCTTCTTTGGTACTCCATACGCAGCTGGCCCTCAAGGACTTCATCCCGGACCGTCCTCTGGCGGCAGCGAATGTACGCCCGCCGCGACCGGTTGGAGGCCACCCGAAGACCGGCAATCTCAGGTGACCACCAGTATACCTGTCGTCGCGGAGGCCGCCGCCGCGCCCTTGGCATCGCCGCATCGCAGACCGTCTGCAGGCAACTTCTAAAATGGCCCGCGAGCTCATTCACCCCCGTGACTCGCTGTCCCGCTGAGCCCCAACGCTGGACTATTGCGGACTCCCGGACCATGTCTAGGTCAATTTGCCCGATGGCCCATTTCGGGAGTCCACCCCTTACTCTGCGCCGGGGCTGCAGTGGACCCGGAGGGGCAGAGACCTCAAACCGTATGTAGCGGTGGTCTGATAGAGTCTCCACCCCTTCCACCACTCTCCAACCTCTCACCATGCTAGCGACACTGGGGCTGGCAAACGAAAGGTCCACCACAGACCCACCCCAGTCCCGCACGCACGTGAGTACCCTCCCCGTATTGAGGAGGGACAAGTCAGAAAGAATGGTCCACTGTTCTACGGCCCTTCCTCTGGGATCCGTGGCAGGGTTTCCCCACGCCTGAGACTTTGCGTTGAAATCGCCGAGGACCACTACTTTCCTCGGCGACTGTCGCCGAACCGCAGCGCCGACAGAGTCCAAGAAGATCTCAAACTCCGCCAGCGCGCGGTTGGGAGAGAAATAGACCCCTACAACTGCAAAGTCTCTCCATCCCGCCACGGCATACCCATTACCCCTCTCGAGTACGGAAAGGGGGGGCCGATATCTACTCTGACGAGGACAGCGACGTCACCATTAATGTCTCCCACCCAGTTGGGTGAGGAAGGGACGAAATATGGCTCGCAGGCCACCGCCAGGTCCACACCCCACTCCGCCATAGATTGCAAGAGCAGATCTTGGGCAGCGGCAGTGTGGTTGATGTTCGCCTGGAGGAAATCTACTTTGTCTCCCATTAAGGAGACATTTCAATTTCCTCCTGAACCTGACGGCTTAAAGTCGTTGTGGTGGTCTGAGGTCCTTGGACCACCTTGCCTTTCGAGGAGGGAGGTTTACACAACCTCCCTCCCATAATGTGCGATGATGCTCGACCGGCGTCAGCACAGACTGCACAGCGGTACTCCGCCATGCACGAGGCCGCCTTGTGCCCTTCAAAGCCACACCGGTAACAAAGACTGGAGCGGTCGACTTCTGAGGTGCACAAAGAGGTTGTATGCCCCAACCCTAGGCACCTAAAACACCTAAGAGGTAGGTTTTCTAGCACCTGGACTCCAGCGGAGCTCCAACCGACTAAGAGCCTCCCCGCATCCGCCAGAGTCTTCGCAGTGGCGACGGGGCACCTTACCTTGGCTACGCCCATGCCACGTGCCCCACGCTGGATCTCCCCAACCTGCACCTCCGTTGCAGCACATCCTCCTACGCGGACCACGGCCTGTTGGATCCTCTCTTGGGTGACAGAATCATCAAGACCGGTCACCCGAATGTCCGCCCGTTTAACCGGGCAGACAACGTCCACCATTCCAGCGAGCGCTGTGCGAAGGCTAGTGGCTAGTTTATCGGCGGTCTCCCTAGTCTGGTCCTTAGGTAACTGGAGCACCCTTGCCCCAGTCACAGAGCGTCTGACCTTTAGACCCCCCTCAATTCCAAGCTCCTTAAGGTCCACCTCCTGTTCAGCACGGAGCATAGCATCGGCGTATGTTAGCCCCCTGCTTTCGGCCCCGGGCTGCAATTTCAAAATTACAGCCGAAGAGCGAGGAGCAGTCAACGCCGACTTTACTTTCCTCCGTGCCACTTCTGCTGCACTGGGAGCGACGGGGGGCACAGCCTTCGCTGGGGTGGTTGAAGAGAGTGCCGCAGAAGAGGTGGCCTTTTTCTTGCCCTTTTTAACAACAGTGACCCAACTCTCTACAGGCGCGGATGGGGTCACTGGAACATCCTTGGACGTCGTTGTTACTGCAGCAGGTGTCGTTGCAGTCTTGGGTGCAGCAGGTACAGCAATCATACCTCTCTTCTTATCCGCTGCCAAGGGTGGACGGACTCTCTGGGCGGGGAGGAGACGATCCTCAATCCCGTCAAATCGAGCCGCCATCATCTCACCGAAGGAATTTCGGAGAGAGGTCTCCATGTCCTCAAACATGTGCTTAAGCACATCCGCATCCGGTGTCGACCTTTGGGCCACCGCTTTAGGGGACTTAAATTCGTCAAACTGTCTCCTATAAGATTTGAGTTCCATCTTGAGGGTCTCGTTTTCCTTACGGAGTTTAGCAATATCCCTCCTAAAGGACTCAAGACTGTCTTCTTCTACCGTTTTTAACAATACGTTAATGCATTTCATCAGGTTTTCCGTCCCTTGATTAAGTACTTTAATAGTAGTCCCCTTGAGATTTTTTGATTTTCGGATGCTTTGCTGAACCTCAGCAAGTACGCTCATACTGTATTTTTTAACTTCCTGGGTTGAACAGAGGTTCAGCGTCCCATCCGAAAATTCCATTACCTCCGAGCATGTACTGTCATCTGAATCCCCATCCATGGCTCGTTGCTCCAACATATCATGTAGAGAACGAGCACATGCAAGTCCAGCAGAATGTCCTCTAACCGGTGTTTTGCCTCTGCGGGCCGCACTAACTTTGGCAGCAGAAGCTGCACTAGCCCCGGATACCTCCTTGCGGTACTGCTCTATGTCCCCAGCAGAACGCTTGAGACTGACCGAACACGGTTTCGTGAACATTATAGGCGATGCAGGCGGGGGCATAACTGCCCCAGATGCCTCGCTTTCACTCCCACTCATTACTGTCGTTGTTGGGCCACGCGTCTCCATCATATGGACTTTAGTGCTCTTATCTAACTTGACCTACCCTAACATAGCCTATCTAAACCTAACCTATCTAAACCTATCTTACTCTAATGTAGCCTAATCTATCCTAGCTTACCCTACCTTACACCTATCCTAACTTATTCTCACTTATCCTAAACAAACCTAACCTATTCCTAGCTTATCCTAGCCTATCCTACCGTATTCTAACTGATCCTAACCTATTCCTATCCTATCCTAACTTGTCCTAAACAATCTTTACTTATCCTGGCCTATCCTAACTTATCCTAAAGTAACTTAACCTAAATTAACCTAACTTAAACCCTAGGTACTAAAGTCCATAACCAACTTCCTTCTAACTCCTTCTCTTCCTTCTTTTTATCTTCTAGAGTCTCTGCTCCGTTAACGTATAAAAAATATAATTATCCTTACCACCTGGTTCTATGGTCACTGTCACTAAACACACAAATTCACAAAATTGAATGGTGTAGTCCGGACGACTTAATGTATAAAATCTGAACAAATTCTATACACATTCCCATCACTCTCAAAATTTGAATACTGCAGTCGGACGACGCGATGTAGGAGTACATACAGTGAACTCTACTACACGTTACTGACGTCACGACGACACGGACAGAGCGCGCAAGTGCAGCTCTCAGCGCACGACGCGTCGTGGGAGCGCACACCGTGATCACCACACTATACGCGGACGATGCGATGTACCAGTGTATACAGTGAACACTGACTCTACCGGCATGACGACAACACCACAACGCAGAGCGCGTAGGAGCACGTCTTAACCGCACGACGTCTGGCTCACGACTAACCTAACCTAACCTAACCTAACCTTTTTTTTTTTTTTTTTTTTTTTTTTGTTCACGCAGTGGCAAAATGCTATTTACGCACCGACCCCCGCCAGTTACAGACAGGAGGTTGTGTGGGACTCGCCAGTCCTGCGACTGGAATACCCACTAAAATCCACTGCGGTGCCTCTTCCGCGCTTTTACGGGGTGCCGGAGAGATCGTCTTACGACATTCGATCCCCGACACCCCAACGCTTGGCTCTCTGGCCGCATCCAATAACCCCTCAAGGTGGCGGGAGCAGATGCGCGTATAAGCGCCGTCTGCCCCCCAGCCGCCGCCGTCGGAGCGAGTTTGCGGGCGCTGCAGTCTCACGCTCCCGCTCCTTGGCCTCCTTCTGTGCAATGACCTCTTCGCAGAAGGAGGCCATCGACGTCCAACCCCTGTCGCTATCAAGCATCACCGAAACGATGCTCGACAGCGACAGGTCGTCTCCAATTACCCCGGACAGGATGCGGCGCTCAGACCCCCAGGCGGGGCACTCCTCCAGGGTGTGACGCGCATCATCAACTAGCGCGCCACACTCGTGGCACCCGGGAGTCTCCTCCTTCCCAATCCTGTGCAGGTACTTACCGAAGACACCGTGTCCGGTAAGTACCTGCGACATCCTAAACGTAACGTTGCCGTACCTCCTTGTCATCCAGCGGTGGAGAAGGGGAGCGACCGCCTGAACAGTCGCTCGACCAGCTACTCTGGGTACCTCCAGTTCCTCCCTCCACCGCCGGATGACGTTCCTTTGAGCCGCCTGCTTTGCCCTACGTAATTCCCTAGGGGAAATACTTGTGCCCCTTGCACGCGCCGCAGCGCAAACCCGGTAGACCTCCGCCTGTGCCCCAGCCTGGAGAGGCCAAGGCGGGTCGCCCGCCAACAGTGTTGCCGCGGCCCATGACACAGTACGGTAGCCCCTGATAGACCTCACCGCCATGACCCGCTGCGGCTTACGCAGCAAAGTCTTATTATGGGCGGTGAGGGACTCCGCCCAGATAGGGGCCCCATACAGCGCCATAGACCGCAAAATTCCGGCATATAATCGTCGGCAGGACGACCCAGGACTTCCAGTATTCGGCAGAAGTCTACCCAGCGCCGCGGCGGCTTTGGTAAGCCTGGGCACAAGTTGGGCAAAATGCGGCCCAAAACTCCACCTGCTATCAAGGTGCAGACCCAGATATTTCATCTGGGCCCGCACCGGCACGACAACGTTAGACACCCTGATCTGTGCTCCTCGGGGGACACCCTGACCCGGGCCATGAAACAGGAGGGCCTCTGTTTTGTCTAAAGAGACCCTCAGACCCAGGTCATTTATCCGGCCCACGACGAGCGCAACTCCAGCCCTCGCCAGCCGAGCGGCCTCCCCGAAGTCAGCCCCCCTCACAGTGACGAGGGTATCATCTGCATAACAGATGACCCCCATCCCAGGAAGGAGCCGGCCTCGCAGAAGCCAGTCGAACCCGACGTTCCACAGGGTCGGACCGAGGACCGAGCCCTGCGGGACGCCGCATTCCACCCGGCGGCGATGTAAGCGCCCGTCGTCCCCCTCCCAGAGCACGTGCCTTTCCTCAAGGTACGCTTCCAACAGCCTCCGGAGGTATGGGGGCACTCCATGGAACCGGAGCGCCTCCCTTAATGTCTCATGCGGGAGGCTGTTGAAAGCGTTTTTGATGTCAAGCGAGACTGCCAGCATCACGTCCCTATTGGCCACCGCTTCGGTGGCCTGAATTTTCAGGGCGGCCAGTGCATCAATAGTTGACCGGCCGCGCCTGAATCCGTACTGATTTGCTGACAGCCCCGGCCCGACATCCTCGAGGTGCTGAACGAGGCGGTCCGCGACGACCTTCTCAAACAATTTGGCCGCCTCGTCCAGCAGCACCAGGGGTCTATATGCAGAGGGAGAGTCCAAAGGACGACCCTCCTTCCGCAAAAGGCACAACCTGCCCTCTTTCCAAATCGACGGGAACCTAACCTAACCTTTTTTTTTTTTTTTTGTTCACGCAGTGGCAAAATGCTATTTACGCACCGCCCCCCGCCAGTTACAGACAGGGGGTTGTGTGGGACTCGCCAGTCCTGCGACTGGAATACCCACTAAAATCCACTGCGGTGCCTCTTCCGCGCTTTTACGGGGTGCCGGAGAGATCGTCTTACGACATTCGATCCCCGACACCCCAACGCTTGGCTCTCTGGCCGCATCCAATAACCCCTCAAGGTGGTGGGAGCAGATGCGCGTATAAGCGCCGTCTGCCCCCCAGCCGCCGCCGTCGGAGCGAGTTTGCGGGCGCTGCAGTCTCACGCTCCCGCTCCTTGGCCTCCTTCTGCGCAATGACCTCTTCGCAGAAGGAGGCCATCGACGTCCAACCCCTGTCGCTATCAAGCATCACCGAAACGATGCTCGACAGCGACAGGTCGTCTCCAATTACCCCGGACAGGATGCGGCGCTCAGACCCCCAGGCGGGGCACTCCTCCAGGGTGTGACGCGCATCATCAACTAGCGCGCCACACTCGTGGCACCCGGGAGTCTCCTCCTTCCCAATCCTGTGCAGGTACTTACCGAAGACACCGTGTCCGGTAAGCACCTGCGACATCCTAAACGTAACGTTGCCGTACCTCCTTGTCATCCAGCGGCGGAGAAGGGGAGCGACCGCCTGAACAGTCGCTCGACCAGCTACTCTGGGTACCTCCAGTTCCTCCCTCCACCGCCGGATGACGTTCCTTTGAGCCGCCTGCTTTGCCCTACGTAATTCCCTAGGGGAAATACTTGTGCCCCTTGCACGCGCCGCAGCGCAAACCCGGTAGACCTCCGCCTGTGCCCCAGCCTGGAGAGGCCAAGGCGGGTCGCCCGCCAACAGTGTTGCCGCGGCCCATGACACAGTACGGTAGCCCCTGATAGACCTCACCGCCATGACCCGCTGCGGCTTACGCAGCAAAGTCTTATTATGGGCGGTGAGGGACTCCGCCCAGATAGGGGCCCCATACAGCGCCATAGACCGCAAAATTCCGGCATATAATCGTCGGCAGGACGACCCAGGACTTCCAGTATTCGGCAGAAGTCTACCCAGCGCCGCGGCGGCTTTGGTAAGCCTGGGCACAAGTTGGGCAAAATGCGGCCCAAAACTCCACCTGCTATCAAGGTGCAGACCCAGATATTTCATCTGGGCCCGCACCGGCACGACAACGTTAGACACCCTGATCTGTGCTCCTCGGGGGACACCCTGACCCGGGCCATGAAACAGGAGGGCCTCTGTTTTGTCTAAAGAGACCCTCAGACCCAGGTCATTTATCCGGCCCACGACGAGCGCAACTCCAGCCCTCGCCAGCCGAGCGGCCTCCCCGAAGTCAGCCCCCCTCACAGTGACGAGGGTATCATCTGCATAACAGATGACCCCCATCCCAGGAAGGAGCCGGCCTCGCAGAAGCCAGTCGAACCCGACGTTCCACAGGGTCGGACCGAGGACCGAGCCCTGCGGGACGCCGCATTCCACCCGGCGGCGATGTAAGCGCCCGTCGTCCCCCTCCCAGAGCACGTGCCTTTCCTCAAGGTACGCTTCCAACAGCCTCCGGAGGTATGGGGGCACTCCATGGAACCGGAGCGCCTCCCTTAATGTCTCATGCGGGAGGCTGTTGAAAGCGTTTTTGATGTCAAGCGAGACTGCCAGCATCACGTCCCTATTGGCCACCGCTTCGGTGGCCTGAATTTTCAGGGCGGCCAGTGCATCAATAGTTGACCGGCCGCGCCTGAATCCGTACTGATTTGCTGACAGCCCCGGCCCGACATCCTCGAGGTGCTGAACGAGGCGGTCCGCGACGACCTTCTCAAACAATTTGGCCGCCTCGTCCAGCAGCACCAGGGGTCTATATGCAGAGGGAGAGTCCAAAGGACGACCCTCCTTCCGCAAAAGGCACAACCTGCCCTCTTTCCAAATCGACGGGAACTGCCCAGACCTCAGACATTCGTCGAGCAGTTCCCGTAGCATGTTCCCACAGACAGCCGCAGCGATGCCGTACACGAGGCCCGGGACTCCGTCCGGGCCGGGCGCTTTCTTCTTTCCGCGAAGACGGAAGAGGGCTGCATCCAATTCTCGGTCAGCGATGGGCGGAATGGGAACTTCCGCCTCTATCGCTGACGGAGGAGCCATCCTTGGGGGAGCATGCCCCGCTGAGTTCGGAAAAAGCTCCCCCAACAGTCCCGATAAGAGATCAGCATCCAGGGTTTCGATGATGGGGGCGCCGCAGGCTCGGAGCTTGTTCCGTGCCCGTTGATAGGGGCGCCCCCACGGATCTCTATCGAGGACCGCAAGCAGCTCCTCCCGCGCCCTCTCCTTCGCCCGGCTGATGGCCAGCTGCAGGGTTTTCTTTCTTCTTTGGTACTCCATACGCAGCTGGCCCTCAAGGACTTCATCCCGGACCGTCCTCTGGCGGCAGCGAATGTACGCCCGCCGCGACCGGTTGGAGGCCACCCGAAGACCGGCAATCTCAGGTGACCACCAGTATACCTGTCGTCGCGGAGGCCGCCGCCGCGCCCTTGGCATCGCCGCATCGCAGACCGTCTGCAGGCAACTTCTAAAATGGCCCGCGAGCTCATTCACCCCCGTGACTCGCTGTCCCGCTGAGCCCCAACGCTGGACTATTGCGGACTCCCGGACCATGTCTAGGTCAATTTGCCCGATGGCCCATTTCGGGAGTCCACCCCTTACTCTGCGCCGGGGCTGCAGTGGACCCGGAGGGGCAGAGACCTCAAACCGTATGTAGCGGTGGTCTGATAGAGTCTCCACCCCTTCCACCACTCTCCAACCTCTCACCATGCTAGCGACACTGGGGCTGGCAAACGAAAGGTCCACCACAGACCCACCCCAGTCCCGCACGCACGTGAGTACCCTCCCCGTATTGAGGAGGGACAAGTCAGAAAGAATGGTCCACTGTTCTACGGCCCTTCCTCTGGGATCCGTGGCAGGGTTTCCCCACGCCTGAGACTTTGCGTTGAAATCGCCGAGGACCACTACTTTCCTCGGCGACTGTCGCCGAACCGCAGCGCCGACAGAGTCCAAGAAGATCTCAAACTCCGCCAGCGCGCGGTTGGGAGAGAAATAGACCCCTACAACTGCAAAGTCTCTCCATCCCGCCACGGCATACCCATTACCCCTCTCGAGTACGGAAAGGGGGGGGCCGATATCTACTCTGACGAGGACAGCGACGTCACCATTAATGTCTCCCACCCAGTTGGGTGAGGAAGGGACGAAATATGGCTCGCAGGCCACCGCCAGGTCCACACCCCACTCCGCCATAGATTGCAAGAGCAGATCTTGGGCAGCGGCAGTGTGGTTGATGTTCGCCTGGAGGAAATCTACTTTGTCTCCCATTAAGGAGACATTTCAATTTCCTCCTGAACCTGACGGCTTAAAGTCGTTGTGGTGGTCTGAGGTCCTTGGACCACCTTGCCTTTCGAGGAGGGAGGTTTACACAACCTCCCTCCCATAATATGCGATGATGCTCGACCGGCGTCAGCACAGACTGCACAGCGGTACTCCGCCATGCACGAGGCTGCCTTGTGCCCTTCAAGGCCACACCGGTAACAAAGACTGGAGCGGTCGACTTCTGAGGTGCACAAAGAGGTTGTATGCCCCAACCCTAGGCACCTAAAACACCTAAGAGGTAGGTTTTCTAGCACCTGGACTCCGGCGGAGCTCCAACCGACTAAGAGCCTCCCCGCATCCGCCAGAGTCTTCGCAGTGGCGACGGGGCACCTTACCTTGGCTACGCCCATGCCACGTGCCCCACGCTGGATCTCCCCAACCTGCACCTCCGTTGCAGCACATCCTCCTACGCGGACCACGGCCTGTTGGATCCTCTCTTGGGTGACAGAATCATCAAGACCGGTCACCCGAATGTCCGCCCGTTTAACCGGGCAGACAACGTCCGCCATTCCAGCGAGCGCTGTGCGAAGGCTAGTGGCTAGTTTATCGGCGGTCTCCCTAGTCTGGTCCTTAGGTAACTGGAGCACCCTTGCCCCAGTCACAGAGCGTCTGACCTTTAGACCCCCCTCAATTCCAAGCTCCTTAAGGTCCACCTCCTGTTCAGCACGGAGCATAGCATCGGCGTATGTTAGCCCCCTGCTTTCGGCCCCGGGCTGCAATTTCAAAATTACAGCCGAAGAGCGAGGAGCAGTCAACGCCGACTTTACTTTCCTCCGTGCCACTTCTGCTGCACTGGGAGCGACGGGGGGCACAGCCTTCGCTGGGGTGGTTGAAGAGAGTGCCGCAGAAGAGGTGGCCTTTTTCTTGCCCTTTTTAACAACAGTGACCCAACTCTCTACAGGCGCGGATGGGGTCACTGGAACATCCTTGGACGTCGTTGTTACTGCAGCAGGTGTCGTTGCAGTCTTGGGTGCAGCAGGTACAGCAGTCATACCTCTCTTCTTATCCGCTGCCAAGGGTGGACGGACTCTCTGGGCGGGGAGGAGACGATCCTCAATCCCGTCAAATCGAGCCGCCATCATCTCACCGAAGGAATTTCGGAGAGAGGTCTCCATGTCCTCAAACATGTGCTTAAGCACATCCGCATCCGGTGTCGACCTTTGGGCCACCGCTTTAGGGGACTTAAATTCGTCAAACTGTCTCCTATAAGATTTGAGTTCCATCTTGAGGGTCTCGTTTTCCTTACGGAGTTTAGCAATATCCCTCCTAAAGGACTCAAGACTGTCTTCTTCTACCGTTTTTAACAATACGTTAATGCATTTCATCAGGTTTTCCGTCCCTTGATTAAGTACTTTAATAGTAGTCCCCTTGAGATTTTTTGATTTTCGGATGCTTTGCTGAACCTCAGCAAGTACGCTCATACTGTATTTTTTTACTTCCTGGGTTGAACAGAGGTTCAGCGTCCCATCCGAAAATTCCATTACCTCCGAGCATGTACTGTCATCTGAATCCCCATCCATGGCTCGTTGCTCCAACATATCATGTAGAGAACGAGCACATGCAAGTCCAGCAGAATGTCCTCTAACCGGTGTTTTGCCTCTGCGGGCCGCACTAACTTTGGCAGCAGAAGCTGCACTAGCCCCGGATACCTCCTTGCGGTACTGCTCTATGTCCCCAGCAGAACGCTTGAGACTGACCGAACACGGTTTCGTGAACATAATAGGCGATGCAGGCGGGGGCATAACTGCCCCAGATGCCTCGCTTTCACTCCCACTCATTACTGTCGTTGTTGGGCCACGCGTCTCCATCATATGGACTTTAGTGCTCTTATCTAACTTGACCTACCCTAACATAGCCTATCTAAACCTAACCTATCTAAACCTATCTTACTCTAATGTAGCCTAATCTACCCTAGCTTACCCTACCTTACACCTATCCTAACTTATTCTCACTTATCCTAAACAATCCTAACCTATTCCTAGCTTATCCTAGCCTATCCTACCGTATTCTAACTGATCCTAACCTATTCCTATCCTATCCTAACTTGTCCTAAACAATCCTAACTTATCCTGGCCTATCCTAACTTATCCTAAAGTAACTTAACCTAAATTAACCTAACTTAAACCCTAGGTACTAAAGTCCATAACCAACTTCCTTCTAACTCCTTCTCTTCTTTCTTTTTATCTTCTAGAGTCTCTGCTCCGTTAACGTATAAAAAATATAATTATCCTTACCACCTGGTTCTATGGTCACTTTCACTAAACACACAAATTCACAAAATTGAATGGTGTAGTCCGGACGACTTAATGTATAAAATCTGAACAAATTCTATACACATTCCCATCACTCTCAAAATTTGAATACTGCAGTCGGACGACGCGATGTAGGAGTTCATACAGTGAACTCTACTACACGTTACTGATGTCACGACGACACGGACAGAGCGCGCAAGTGCAGCTCTCAGCGCACGACGCGTCGTGGGAGCGCACACCGTGATAACCACACTATACGCGGACGATGCGATGTACGAGTGTATACAGTGAACACTGACTCTACCGGCATGACGACAACACCACAACGCAGAGCGCGTAGGAGCACGTCTTAACCGCACGACGTCTGGCTCACGACTAACCTTTTTTTTTTTTTTTTTTTTTTTTTTTTTTTTTTTTTTTTTGTTCACGCAGTGGCAAAATGCTATTTACGCACCGCCCCCCGCCAGTTACAGACAGGGGGTTGTGTGGGACTCGCCAGTCCTGCGACTGGAATACCCACTAAAATCCACTGCGGTGCCTCTTCCGCGCTTTTACGGGGTGCCGGAGAGATCGTCTTACGACATTCGATCCCCGACGCCCCAACGCTTGGCTCTCTGGCCGCATCCAATAACCCCTCAAGGTGGTGGGAGCAGATGCGCGTATAAGCGCCGTCTGCCCCCCAGCCGCCGCCGTCGGAGCGAGTTTGCGGGCGCTGCAGTCTCACGCTCCCGCTCCTTGGCCTCCTTCTGTGCAATGACCTCTTCGCAGAAGGAGGCCATCGACGTCCAACCCCTGTCGCTATCAAGCATCACCGTAACGATGCTCGACAGCGACAGGTCGTCTCCAATTACCCCGGACAGGATGCGGCGCTCAGACCCCCAGGCGGGGCACTCCTCCAGGGTGTGACGCGCATCATCAACTAGCGCGCCACACTCGTGGCACCCGGGAGTCTCCTCCTTCCCAATCCTGTGCAGGTACTTACCGAAGACACCGTGTCCGGTAAGCACCTGCGACATCCTAAACGTAACGTTGCCGTACCTCCTTGTCATCCAGCGGTGGAGAAGGGGAGCGACCGCCTGAACAGTCGCTCGACCAGCTACTCTGGGTACCTCCAGTTCCTCCCTCCACCGCCGGATGACGTTCCTTTGAGCCGCCTGCTTTGCCCTACGTAATTCCCTAGGGGAAATACTTGTGCCCCTTGCACGCGCCGCAGCGCAAACCCGGTAGACCTCCGCCTGTGCCCCAGCCTGGAGAGGCCAAGGCGGGTCGCCCGCCAACAGTGTTGCCGCGGCCCATGACACAGTACGGTAGCCCCTGATAGACCTCACCGCCATGACCCGCTGCGGCTTACGCAGCAAAGTCTTATTATGGGCGGTAAGGGACTCCGCCCAGATAGGGGCCCCATACAGCGCCATAGACCGCAAAATTCCGGCATATAATCGTCGGCAGGACGACCCAGGACTTCCAGTATTCGGCAGAAGTCTACCCAGCGCCGCGGCGGCTTTGGTAAGCCTGGGCACAAGTTGGGCAAAATGCGGCCCAAAACTCCACCTGCTATCAAGGTGCAGACCCAGATATTTCATCTGGGCCCGCACCGGCACGACAACGTTAGACACCCTGATCTGTGCTCCTCGGGGGACACCCTGACCCGGGCCATGAAACAGGAGGGCCTCTGTTTTGTCTAAAGAGACCCTCAGACCCAGGTCATTTATCCGGCCCACGACGAGCGCAACTCCAGCCCTCGCCAGCCGAGCGGCCTCCCCGAAGTCAGCCCCCCTCACAGTAACGAGGGTATCATCTGCATAACAGATGACCCCCATCCCAGGAAGGAGCCGGCCTCGCAGAAGCCAGTCGAACCCGACGTTCCACAGGGTCGGACCGAGGACCGAGCCCTGCGGGACGCCGCATTCCACCCGGCGGCGATGTAAGCGCCCGTCGTCCCCCTCCCAGAGCACGTGCCTTTCCTCAAGGTACGCTTCCAACAGCCTCCGGAGGTATGGGGGCACTCCATGGAACCGGAGCGCCTCCCTTAATGTCTCATGCGGGAGGCTGTTGAAAGCGTTTTTGATGTCAAGCGAGACTGCCAGCATCACGTCCCTATTGGCCACCGCTTCGGTGGCCTGAATTTTCAGGGCGGCCAGTGCATCAATAGTTGACCGGCCGCGCCTGAATCCGTACTGATTTGCTGACAGCCCCGGCCCGACATCCTCGAGGTGCTGAACGAGGCGGTCCGCGACGACCTTCTCAAACAATTTGGCCGCCTCGTCCAGCAGCACCAGGGGTCTATATGCAGAGGGAGAGTCCAAAGGACGACCCTCCTTCCGCAAAAGGCACAACCTGCCCTCTTTCCAAATCGACGGGAACTGCCCAGACCTCAGACATTCGTCGAGCAGTTCCCGTAGCATGTTCCCACAGACAGCCGCAGCGATGCCGTACACGAGGCCCGGGACTCCGTCCGGGCCGGGCGCTTTCTTCTTTCCGCGAAGACGGAAGAGGGCTGCATCCAATTCTCGGTCAGCGATGGGCGGAATGGGAACTTCCGCCTCTATCGCTGACGGAGGAGCCATCCTTGGGGGAGCATGCCCCGCTGAGTTCGGAAAAAGCTCCCCCAACAGTCCCGATAAGAGATCAGCATCCAGGGTTTCGATGATGGGGGCGCCGCAGGCTCGGAGCTTGTTCCGTGCCCGTTGATAGGGGCGCCCCCACGGATCTCTATCGAGGACCGCAAGCAGCTCCTCCCGCGCCCTCTCCTTCGCCCGGCTGATGGCCAGCTGCAGGGTTTTCTTTCTTCTTTGGTACTCCATACGCAGCTGGCCCTCAAGGACTTCATCCCGGACCGTCCTCTGGCGGCAGCGAATGTACGCCCGCCGCGACCGGTTGGAGGCCACCCGAAGACCGGCAATCTCAGGTGACCACCAGTATACCTGTCGTCGCGGAGGCCGCCGCCGCGCCCTTGGCATCGCCGCATCGCAGACCGTCTGCAGGCAACTTCTAAAATGGCCCGCGAGCTCATTCACCCCCGTGACTCGCTGTCCCGCTGAGCCCCAACGCTGGACTATTGCGGACTCCCGGACCATGTCTAGGTCAATTTGCCCGATGGCCCATTTCGGGAGTCCACCCCTTACTCTGCGCCGGGGCTGCAGTGGACCCGGAGGGGCAGAGACCTCAAACCGTATGTAGCGGTGGTCTGATAGAGTCTCCACCCCTTCCACCACTCTCCAACCTCTCACCATGCTAGCGACACTGGGGCTGGCAAACGAAAGGTCCACCACAGACCCACCCCAGTCCCGCACGCACGTGAGTACCCTCCCCGTATTGAGGAGGGACAAGTCAGAAAGAATGGTCCACTGTTCTACGGCCCTTCCTCTGGGATCCGTGGCAGGGTTTCCCCACGCCTGAGACTTTGCGTTGAAATCGCCGAGGACCACTACTTTCCTCGGCGACTGTCGCCGAACCGCAGCGCCGACAGAGTCCAAGAAGATCTCAAACTCCGCCAGCGCGCGGTTGGGAGAGAAATAGACCCCTACAACTGCAAAGTCTCTCCATCCCGCCACGGCATACCCATTACCCCTCTCGAGTACGGAAAGGCTGGGGCCGATATCTACTCTGACGAGGACAGCGACGTCACCATTAATGTCTCCCACCCAGTTGGGTGAGGAAGGGACGAAATATGGCTCGCAGGCCACCGCCAGGTCCACACCCCACTCCGCCATAGATTGCAAGAGCAGATCTTGGGCAGCGGCAGTGTGGTTGATGTTCGCCTGGAGGAAATCTACTTTGTCTCCCATTAAGGAGACATTTCAATTTCCTCCTGAACCTGACGGCTTAAAGTCGTTGTGGTGGTCTGAGGTCCTTGGACCACCTTGCCTTTCGAGGAGGGAGGTTTACACAACCTCCCTCCCATAATGTGCGATGATGCTCGACCGGCGTCAGCACAGACTGCACAGCGGTACTCCGCCATGCACGAGGCCGCCTTGTGCCCTTCAAAGCCACACCGGTAACAAAGACTGGAGCGGTCGACTTCTGAGGTGCACAAAGAGGTTGTATGCCCCAACCCTAGGCACCTAAAACACCTAAGAGGTAGGTTTTCTAGCACCTGGACTCCGGCGGAGCTCCAACCGACTAAGAGCCTCCCCGCATCCGCCAGAGTCTTCGCAGTGGCGACGGGGCACCTTACCTTGGCTACGCCCATGCCACGTGCCCCACGCTGGATCTCCCCAACCTGCACCTCCGTTGCAGCACATCCTCCTACGCGGACCACGGCCTGTTGGATCCTCTCTTGGGTGACAGAATCATCAAGACCGGTCACCCGAATGTCCGCCCGTTTAACCGGGCAGACAACGTCCACCATTCCAGCGAGCGCTGTGCGAAGGCTAGTGGCTAGTTTATCGGCGGTCTCCCTAGTCTGGTCCTTAGGTAACTGGAGCACCCTTGCCCCAGTCACAGAGCGTCTGACCTTTAGACCCCCCTCAATTCCAAGCTCCTTAAGGTCCACCTCCTGTTCAGCACGGAGCATAGCATCGGCGTATGTTAGCCCCCTGCTTTCGGCCCCGGGCTGCAATTTCAAAATTACAGCCGAAGAGCGAGGAGCAGTCAACGCCGACTTTACTTTCCTCCGTGCCACTTCTGCTGCACTGGGAGCGACGGGGGGCACAGCCTTCGCTGGGGTGGTTGAAGAGAGTGCCGCAGAAGAGGTGGCCTTTTTCTTGCCCTTTTTAACAACAGTGACCCAACTCTCTACAGGCGCGGATGGGGTCACTGGAACATCCTTGGACGTCGTTGTTACTGCAGCAGGTGTCGTTGCAGTCTTGGGTGCAGCAGGTACAGCAGTCATACCTCTCTTCTTATCCGCTGCCAAGGGTGGACGGACTCTCTGGGCGGGGAGGAGACGATCCTCAATCCCGTCAAATCGAGCCGCCATCATCTCACCGAAGGAATTTCGGAGAGAGGTCTCCATGTCCTCAAACATGTGCTTAAGCACATCCGCATCCGGTGTCGACCTTTGGGCCACCGCTTTAGGGGACTTAAATTCGTCAAACTGTCTCCTATAAGATTTGAGTTCCATCTTGAGGGTCTCGTTTTCCTTACGGAGTTTAGCAATATCCCTCCTAAAGGACTCAAGACTGTCTTCTTCTACCGTTTTTAACAATACGTTAATGCATTTCATCAGGTTTTCCGTCCCTTGATTAAGTACTTTAATAGTAGTCCCCTTGAGATTTTTTGATTTTCGGATGCTTTGCTGAACCTCAGCAAGTACGCTCATACTGTATTTTTTTACTTCCTGGGTTGAACAGAGGTTCAGCGTCCCATCCGAAAATTCCATTACCTCCGAGCATGTACTGTCATCTGAATCCCCATCCATGGCTCGTTGCTCCAACATATCATGTAGAGAACGAGCACATGCAAGTCCAGCAGAATGTCCTCTAACCGGTGTTTTGCCTCTGCGGGCCGCACTAACTTTGGCAGCAGAAGCTGCACTAGCCCCGGATACCTCCTTGCGGTACTGCTCTATGTCCCCAGCAGAACGCTTGAGACTGACCGAACACGGTTTCGTGAACATTATAGGCGATGCAGGCGGGGGCATAACTGCCCCAGATGCCTCGCTTTCACTCCCACTCATTACTGTCGTTGTTGGGCCACGCGTCTCCATCATATGGACTTTAGTGCTCTTATCTAACTTGACCTACCCTAACATAGCCTATCTAAACCTAACCTATCTAAACCTATCTTACTCTAATGTAGCCTAATCTATCCTAGCTTACCCTACCTTACACCTATCCTAACTTATTCTCACTTATCCTAAACAAACCTAACCTATTCCTAGCTTATCCTAGCCTATCCTACCGTATTCTAACTGATCCTAACCTATCCTAACTTGTCCTAAACAATCTTTACTTATCCTGGCCTATCCTAACTTATCCTAAAGTAACTTAACCTAAATTAACCTAACTTAAACCCTAGGTACTAAAGTCCATAACCAACTTCCTTCTAACTCCTTCTCTTCCTTCTTTTTATCTTCTAGAGTCTCTGCTCCGTTAACGTATAAAAAATATAATTATCCTTACCACCTGGTTCTATGGTCACTGTCACTAAACACACAAATTCACAAAATTGAATGGTGTAGTCCGGACGACTTAATGTATAAAATCTGAACAAATTCTATACACATTCCCATCACTCTCAAAATTTGAATACTGCAGTCGGACGACGCGATGTAGGAGTACATACAGTGAACTCTACTACACGTTACTGACGTCACGACGACACGGACAGAGCGCGCAAGTGCAGCTCTCAGCGCACGACGCGTCGTGGGAGCGCACACCGTGATAACCACACTATACGCGGACGATGCGATGTACGAGTGTATACAGTGAACACTGACTCTACCGGCATGACGACAACACCACAACGCAGAGCGCGTAGGAGCACGTCTTAACCGCACGACGTCTGGCTCACGACTCCGGCTCACGACTAACCTAACCTAACCTAACCTAACCTAACCTAACCTAACCTAACCTAACCTAACCTAACCTAACCTAACCTAACCTAACCTAACCTAACCTAACCTAACCGCAAAGAGGGAGCACTTGAATGCTGACCACTCGGTGTTTAGCCTGGACTGCAGTATTAGAAGGAGAAATGATGAACTGGCCAGGCTAAACATCAGGTACTGCTAAGGGCACCTCGATGGACAATACGAAGCAACAAAACCCTCCCATATCAACTATAATTATTCAAGCAAACCTCCAACGTAAAAAACTTGCCACTGCAGAGCTCTTCATCGAAGCAGGAAAAAGGAGCGTGATGTTAGGGCTGTTGCAGGAACCCTATGTGGGAGAACTAAAGGTGATGAGGCCGTATGGCACCGCGAGGATCTACCAAAATGCAAACAATGGGGATGGTGTAGTGAAGGCCGCGATAGCGGTTTTCAACCCGTCTGTAGCGGTCACACTATGCCATAAATACACAACCAACAACATTGTTGTAATAAAGCTGAAGACCACTGCATGGGAGATTCTCGCGGTGTCGTATTACTTTGAACCGGACCTCGACATAGAGGTATACCTCAGACAAATAAAGGAGATTTGCGACAACTCTGACACAAAAGACATCCTCCTAGGCGGAGATGCAAATGCTAAGAGCATACTGTGGGGAGGCTCTCGCACAGACAGAAGAGGAGAGGCCATGATGGCGAGTATAATAGAAAATGGACTCTACGTGCTGAACAACGGCAGCACCCCGACTTTCGACACGGTCAGGGGTAACATGAGGCTGACAAGCTTCGTGGATGTTACAGCATGCACGGACGGGCTTCTGAAACTGGTGGACGACTGGAGAGTGGCTGAGGACCTAACCGGCTCGGACCATAACGGCATAATCATGAAACTCAGTCTTCAAAAGCCGGCTGGCACTCTCATCAGCAGGACTACACGTAAATTTAACACAAAAAAGGTCAATTGGTCCGAGTTTAATTCTAAACTCGACCAATTAAAAATAGAGAATAACATAAACGAACACAAAATAAAATTGGCTAGAAACAAAAAAAAAAGAAATAGACGAAATTATTAGTAAATATACCGATATAATTGTACAAACCTGCGATGAGATGATGCCGAGGAAGAAGCCGCTCGAGAAAACTAGAGTTCCGTGGTGGTCAGAAGAGCTGGCGGTCCTGAAGCGAGGTGTCGCCATCAGTAAAAGGCGTCTCCGTTGTGCATCCCCGAAATTTAGGGGTGAAGCCGTTGAACGGTATCTAAGGTCCAAGGATGAATATGAGCGCAAAGCGAAAAATGCACAAATAGAGAGTTGGAAGAGTTTTTGCGCAAAGCAAGATAAGGAGGGGATATGGGAGGGTATATATCGTGTGATCAAATTTACAAAGAAGAGAGAAGAGGATCTGCCACTGGTCGACGGTGGAGCGCAGTTGAGCGATAAAGAATCGGTTCGATGGCTAGCGAGGACGTTCTTCCCAAGAGATAGAGCCGAGGATGACGACGTCGACCACAAACGGATCAGGATAAGGGCAAATGATTTGAAGGCACTGGCAAGTGATAGTCACGAGCCAGACTTCACTGAGCCCGAACTGAAGCTGGTTGTGGCCGACTTCAACCCGAAGAAGGCACCCGGGAAGGACGGACTAACAGCAGATATCTGCAGACAAGTAATACTGAATGACACCAAGACGTACCTGGCCATAATAAACAAGTGCTGGAGGCTGGAGCACTTTCCCACAGAGTGGAAGATCGCCGTCGTTGTGGCTCTGCGTAAACCGGGGAAGGACAACTATACGCACCCCAAATCTTATAGACCTATTGGGCTTCTCCCAGTAATGGGAAAGGTCTATGAGAAACTACTGGTGAGAAGATTGACGCATCACCTGGTGCCCAGAATGAGCCCCCGTCAATTTGGCTTTACGCCCCAGCGCTCCACAGAGGACGCCCTCTACAGTCTGGTGACCCATTTGAAGGGCAAACTTCGTGAGAAGAAGCTCATCACAATGGTGTCGCTGGACATTGAGGGTGCCTTCGATAGTGCTTGGTGGCCAGCAATCAAGGTCAGATTGGCGGAGGAGCAATGCCCAGGTAGATTGCGGGGTACAATGTCCAGCTACCTCAGTGACCGAAAGGTCGTGGTCAGGTATGCTGGTCATGAACACACCCAAGACACCAGTATGGGGTGCGTACAGGGATCCATCGGGGGTCCCATACTCTGGAATCTCCTTCTGGATCCTCTGCTTAAGGACCTCGCGAAGGGTGGGGACTTTTGTCAAGCTTTTGCGGACGACATTGTCCTCGTCTTCTCGGGGGACACTGCAGGGGAGATAGAACGACGGGGAAATTCAACCCTCGAACGTGTTCGGAAGTGGGGCGTCGCGAATAGGTTGAGGTTTGCACCACACAAAACTCTTGCGATGGTGCTAACCAAAAAACTTAAATACGACACTCCACGGCTGAACATGGGCGGGGTGGGAATAGCCCTGTCGAA
The DNA here is from genome assembly GCA_032191425.1 of Lymantria dispar. Classification (NCBI taxonomy): domain Eukaryota; kingdom Metazoa; phylum Arthropoda; class Insecta; order Lepidoptera; family Erebidae; genus Lymantria; species Lymantria dispar. The sequence goes on from CM063446.1 coordinate 61,237, forward strand.
GGAGATTAAGATCCTGGGGCTAACGATTGATAGTGGCTTGACGTTCGGTGCCCACGCCGCAAATGTGTGCGCGAAGGCGCTGGGCGTCTATAAGCAGCTGTCGAAAGCCGCCAGGGTCAGTTGGGGCCTCCACCCGGAAGTCGTGGGCCTGATCTACAACGCGGTGATAGAACCGATTATCACATACGCAGCCAGTGCATGGGCCCCAGCCACAAACAAGAAGAATGTAAGGAAACACCTGGATACGGTGCAAAGGGTATTCGCGCAAAGGAGGATAAAGGCCTATCGTACGGTGTCTCTTAACGCAGCTCAGGTTCTGGCGGGGGCGATCCCCCTCGACATACGCATCAGGGAAAATGCTTCCCTGTACGCGGTCAGGAGGGGATTGCAACCGCCAGCGCCTGATAGAGAGGCAGAGACACCGACGCCATTCGCCGAAAGACCCCACCCAGCGCTCCATATGGACAATCAATTCATAATGCTACATAACCAGGAGGATATTATGGACAAGGTGGACAGTGCAGTGCGATTCTACACCGATGGCAGTAAGATTAATGGCAAAGTGGGTGCTGCCATCTCTGTATGGAAAGAAAACACAGAGATAAGAACAATTAAATTGAACCTGCCATCGTACTGCACTGTGTACCAAGCGGAATTGCTCGCCATATGTGAGGCCGCTAGGGTGGCAACGCGAGAACAGGCTGAATCCTGCGCAATACTCAGCGACTCCAGAGCAGCTGTACAAACCATCGTAAACAATAACTCTACACATAGACTCGCAACAACCACTAGAGCATACTTAAAGGAGGCCGCTGAACAACATAAGGCCGTGCAGCTGTTCTGGGTCAAGGCCCACACTGGCATCGCTGGCAACGAGCGCGCCGACCAGTTGGCGAAGCTAGCTGCTTTAAAAGTGAAAAAGAAGCCTATTTATGAAGAATGTCCCATCTCGTTTGCCAAACGCGAGATCCGCCGATCGGCGATAGCCGAATGGAATGAGCGATATAAGCAAGGCACAACGGCTGGAACTACAAAAATATTTTTTCCGAATGTCACTGCAGCATACACGATAATGAAGAAAATCGATATCACGCCGGAGATAACACAAGTCCTGACAGGACATGGCGGGTTCGCAGCTTATCTACACCGTTTTGGATGCAAAGACGACCCGTCATGCGAGTGTGACAATAATACAGAGGAGTCGGTGTTGCACCTGTTGTTTGACTGCCCTATACACAGCAACCGCAGGTGCAATACCGAACACCTAATAAACTCACAAATAACTCCAGCTAACGCATCCAGCATAATGATGCATACAGCGACAAGGAATATATTTATGGAATACTGCATAAAGATAACAAAAATAGCAAATCGCAGAAATAAATAAATCACATCACACGTATACACATAATTATACATCTATATATTTATACATCATTTTGTCCCTATGACGACAAGCCGTGGATAAGATAGTCCGAGTAGACTCACCAATGAAAATATAAAAACCTAGACCAAATGTAAATATTAAAAATAAGAAAATTGTCCTGTAGCTGTTTTAAACAGCAAGTAACTAAGTGTAAGGTAATATTGTAATAAGTTCTAAAACATGTAATCAACAAATAGGAAAATATGACAATGTATTACTCCTAAGACATAAAAAAAAAAAAAAAAAAAATAATTAATGAATAAGTGATATGATTGTTAAAACAAAAAAGCCTGTATATAAAAAACATGTAAAGTTAGATTAGTAAAGACATTTATCCCCGAATGGGGATTGAAAAAATTATTTACCCAAGATTAGATATAAAAGTATAGGCAATATCTGACTTAAGTCAGATGCTTTGGTCTGGAAAAAAGCACCCGGACATTATAAAAAAAAAAAAAAAAAAAAAAAAAAAAAAAAAAACCTAACCTAACCTAACCTAACCTAACCTAACCTAACCTAACCTAACCTAACCTAACCTTTTTTTTTTTTTTTTTTTTTTTTGTTCACGCAGTGGCAAAATGCTATTTACGCACCGCCCCCCGCCAGTTACAGACAGGGGGTTGTGTGGGACTCGCCAGTCCTGCGACTGGAATACCCACTAAAATCCACTGCGGTGCCTCTTCCGCGCTTTTACGGGGTGCCGGAGAGATCGTCTTACGACATTCGATCCCCGACACCCCAACGCTTGGCTCTCTGGCCGCATCCAATAACCCCTCAAGGTGGTGGGAGCAGATGCGCGTATAAGCGCCGTCTGCCCCCCAGCCGCCGCCGTCGGAGCGAGTTTGCGGGCGCTGCAGTCTCACGCTCCCGCTCCTTGGCCTCCTTCTGCGCAATGACCTCTTCGCAGAAGGAGGCCATCGACGTCCAACCCCTGTCGCTATCAAGCATCACCGAAACGATGCTCGACAGCGACAGGTCGTCTCCAATTACCCCGGACAGGATGCGGCGCTCAGACCCCCAGGCGGGGCACTCCTCCAGGGTGTGACGCGCATCATCAACTAGCGCGCCACACTCGTGGCACCCGGGAGTCTCCTCCTTCCCAATCCTGTGCAGGTACTTACCGAAGACACCGTGTCCGGTAAGCACCTGCGACATCCTAAACGTAACGTTGCCGTACCTCCTTGTCATCCAGCGGTGGAGAAGGGGAGCGACCGCCTGAACAGTCGCTCGACCAGCTACTCTGGGTACCTCCAGTTCCTCCCTCCACCGCCGGATGACGTTCCTTTGAGCCGCCTGCTTTGCCCTACGTAATTCCCTAGGGGAAATACTTGTGCCCCTTGCACGCGCCGCAGCGCAAACCCGGTAGACCTCCGCCTGTGCCCCAGCCTGGAGAGGCCAAGGCGGGTCGCCCGCCAACAGTGTTGCCGCGGCCCATGACACAGTACGGTAGCCCCTGATAGACCTCACCGCCATGACCCGCTGCGGCTTACGCAGCAAAGTCTTATTATGGGCGGTGAGGGACTCCGCCCAGATAGGGGCCCCATACAGCGTCATAGACCGCAAAATTCCGGCATATAATCGTCGGCAGGACGACCCAGGACTTCCAGTATTCGGCAGAAGTCTACCCAGCGCCGCGGCGGCTTTGGTAAGCCTGGGCACAAGTTGGGCAAAATGCGGCCCAAAACTCCACCTGCTATCAAGGTGCAGACCCAGATATTTCATCTGGGCCCGCACCGGCACGACAACGTTAGACACCCTGATCTGTGCTCCTCGGGGGACACCCTGACCCGGGCCATGAAACAGGAGGGCCTCTGTTTTGTCTAAAGAGACCCTCAGACCCAGGTCATTTATCCGGCCCACGACGAGCGCAACTCCAGCCCTCGCCAGCCGAGCGGCCTCCCCGAAGTCAGCCCCCCTCACAGTAACGAGGGTATCATCTGCATAACAGATGACCCCCATCCCAGGAAGGAGCCGGCCTCGCAGAAGCCAGTCGAACCCGACGTTCCACAGGGTCGGACCGAGGACCGAGCCCTGCGGGACGCCGCATTCCACCCGGCGGCGATGTAAGCGCCCGTCGTCCCCCTCCCAGAGCACGTGCCTTTCCTCAAGGTACGCTTCCAACAGCCTCCGGAGGTATGGGGGCACTCCATGGAACCGGAGCGCCTCCCTTAATGTCTCATGCGGGAGGCTGTTGAAAGCGTTTTTGATGTCAAGCGAGACTGCCAGCATCACGTCCCTATTGGCCACCGCTTCGGTGGCCTGAATTTTCAGGGCGGCCAGTGCATCAATAGTTGACCGGCCGCGCCTGAATCCGTACTGATTTGCTGACAGCCCCGGCCCGACATCCTCGAGGTGCTGAACGAGGCGGTCCGCGACGACCTTCTCCAACAATTTGGCCGCCTCGTCCAGCAGCACCAGGGGTCTATATGCAGAGGGAGAGTCCAAAGGACGACCCTCCTTCCGCAAAAGGCACAACCTGCCCTCTTTCCAAATCGACGGGAACTGCCCAGACCTCAGACATTCGTCGAGCAGTTCCCGTAGCATGTTCCTACAGACAGCCGCAGCGATGCCGTACACGAGGCCCGGGACTCCGTCCGGGCCGGGCGCTTTCTTCTTTCCGCGAAGACGGAAGAGGGCTGCATCCAATTCTCGGTCAGCGATGGGCGGAATGGGAACTTCCGCCTCTATCGCTGACGGAGGAGCCATCCTTGGGGGAGCATGCCCCGCTGAGTTCGGAAAAAGCTCCCCCAACAGTCCCGATAAGAGATCAGCATCCAGGGTTTCGATGATGGGGGCGCCGCAGGCTCGGAGCTTGTTCCGTGCCCGTTGATAGGGGCGCCCCCACGGATCTCTATCGAGGACCGCAAGCAGCTCCTCCCGCGCCCTCTCCTTTGCCCGGCTGATGGCCAGCTGCAGGGTTTTCTTTCTTCTTTGGTACTCCATACGCAGCTGGCCCTCAAGGACTTCATCCCGGACCGTCCTCTGGCGGCAGCGAATGTACGCCCGCCGCGACCGGTTGGAGGCCACCCGAAGACCGGCAATCTCAGGTGACCACCAGTATACCTGTCGTCGCGGAGGCCGCCGCCGCGCCCTTGGCATCGCCGCATCGCAGACCGTCTGCAGGCAACTTCTAAAATGGCCCGCGAGCTCATTCACCCCCGTGACTCGCTGTCCCGCTGAGCCCCAACGCTGGACTATTGCGGACTCCCGGACCATGTCTAGGTCAATTTGCCCGATGGCCCATTTCGGGAGTCCACCCCTTACTCTGCGCCGGGGCTGCAGTGGACCCGGAGGGGCAGAGACCTCAAACCGTATGTAGCGGTGGTCTGATAGAGTCTCCACCCCTTCCACCACTCTCCAACCTCTCACCATGCTAGCGACACTGGGGCTGGCAAACGAAAGGTCCACCACAGACCCACCCCAGTCCCGCACGCACGTGAGTACCCTCCCCGTATTGAGGAGGGACAAGTCAGAAAGAATGGTCCACTGTTCTACGGCCCTTCCTCTGGGATCCGTGGCAGGGTTTCCCCACGCCTGAGACTTTGCGTTGAAATCGCCGAGGACCACTACTTTCCTCGGCGACTGTCGCCGAACCGCAGCGCCGACAGAGTCCAAGAAGATCTCAAACTCCGCCAGCGCGCGGTTGGGAGAGAAATAGACCCCTACAACTGCAAAGTCTCTCCATCCCGCCACGGCATACCCATTACCCCTCTCGAGTACGGAAAGGGGGGGGCCGATATCTACTCTGACGAGGACAGCGACGTCACCATTAATGTCTCCCACCCAGTTGGGTGAGGAAGGGACGAAGTATGGCTCGCAGGCCACCGCCAGGTCCACACCCCACTCCGCCATAGATTGCAAGAGCAGATCTTGGGCAGCGGCAGTGTGGTTGATGTTCGCCTGGAGGAAATCTACTTTGTCTCCCATTAAGGAGACATTTCAATTTCCTCCTGAACCTGACGGCTTAAAGTCGTTGTGGTGGTCTGAGGTCCTTGGACCACCTTGCCTTTCGAGGAGGGAGGTTTACACAACCTCCCTCCCATAATATGCGATGATGCTCGACCGGCGTCAGCACAGACTGCACAGCGGTACTCCGCCATGCACGAGGCTGCCTTGTGCCCTTCAAGGCCACACCGGTAACAAAGACTGGAGCGGTCGACTTCTGAGGTGCACAAAGAGGTTGTATGCCCCAACCCTAGGCACCTAAAACACCTAAGAGGTAGGTTTTCTAGCACCTGGACTCCGGCGGAGCTCCAACCGACTAAGAGCCTCCCCGCATCCGCCAGAGTCTTCGCAGTGGCGACGGGGCACCTTACCTTGGCTACGCCCATGCCACGTGCCCCACGCTGGATCTCCCCAACCTGCACCTCCGTTGCAGCACATCCTCCTACGCGGACCACGGCCTGTTGGATCCTCTCTTGGGTGACAGAATCATCAAGACCGGTCACCCGAATGTCCGCCCGTTTAACCGGGCAGACAACGTCCGCCATTCCAGCGAGCGCTGTGCGAAGGCTAGTGGCTAGTTTATCGGCGGTCTCCCTAGTCTGGTCCTTAGGTAACTGGAGCACCCTTGCCCCAGTCACAGAGCGTCTGACCTTTAGACCCCCCTCAATTCCAAGCTCCTTAAGGTCCACCTCCTGTTCAGCACGGAGCATAGCATCGGCGTATGTTAGCCCCCTGCTTTCGGCCCCGGGCTGCAATTTCAAAATTACAGCCGAAGAGCGAGGAGCAGTCAACGCCGACTTTACTTTCCTCCGTGCCACTTCTGCTGCACTGGGAGCGACGGGGGGCACAGCCTTCGCTGGGGTGGTTGAAGAGAGTGCCGCAGAAGAGGTGGCCTTTTTCTTGCCCTTTTTAACAACAGTGACCCAACTCTCTACAGGCGCGGATGGGGTCACTGGAACATCCTTGGACGTCGTTGTTACTGCAGCAGGTGTCGTTGCAGTCTTGGGTGCAGCAGGTACAGCAGTCATACCTCTCTTCTTATCCGCTGCCAAGGGTGGACGGACTCTCTGGGCGGGGAGGAGACGATCCTCAATCCCGTCAAATCGAGCCGCCATCATCTCACCGAAGGAATTTCGGAGAGAGGTCTCCATGTCCTCAAACATGTGCTTAAGCACATCCGCATCCGGTGTCGACCTTTGGGCCACCGCTTTAGGGGACTTAAATTCGTCAAACTGTCTCCTATAAGATTTGAGTTCCATCTTGAGGGTCTCGTTTTCCTTACGGAGTTTAGCAATATCCCTCCTAAAGGACTCAAGACTGTCTTCTTCTACCGTTTTTAACAATACGTTAATGCATTTCATCAGGTTTTCCGTCCCTTGATTAAGTACTTTAATAGTAGTCCCCTTGAGATTTTTTGATTTTCGGATGCTTTGCTGAACCTCAGCAAGTACGCTCATACTGTATTTTTTTACTTCCTGGGTTGAACAGAGGTTCAGCGTCCCATCCGAAAATTCCATTACCTCCGAGCATGTACTGTCATCTGAATCCCCATCCATGGCTCGTTGCTCCAACATATCATGTAGAGAACGAGCACATGCAAGTCCAGCAGAATGTCCTCTAACCGGTGTTTTGCCTCTGCGGGCCGCACTAACTTTGGCAGCAGAAGCTGCACTAGCCCCGGATACCTCCTTGCGGTACTGCTCTATGTCCCCAGCAGAACGCTTGAGACTGACCGAACACGGTTTCGTGAACATAATAGGCGATGCAGGCGGGGGCATAACTGCCCCAGATGCCTCGCTTTCACTCCCACTCATTACTGTCGTTGTTGGGCCACGCGTCTCCATCATATGGACTTTAGTGCTCTTATCTAACTTGACCTACCCTAACATAGCCTATCTAAACCTAACCTATCTAAACCTATCTTACTCTAATGTAGCCTAATCTACCCTAACTTACCCTACCATACACCTATCCTAACTTATTCTCACTTATCCTAAACAATCCTAACCTATTCCTAGCTTATCCTAGCCTATCCTACCGTATTCTAACTGATCCTAACCTATTCCTATCCTATCCTAACTTGTCCTAAACAATCCTAACTTATCCTGGCCTATCCTAACTTATCCTAAAGTAACTTAACCTAAATTAACCTAACTTAAACCCTAGGTACTAAAGTCCATAACCAACTTCCTTCTAACTCCTTCTCTTCCTTCTTTTTATCTTCTAGAGTCTCTGCTCCGTTAGCGTATAAAAAATATAATTATCCTTACCACCTGGTTCTATGGTCACTGTCACTAAACACACAAATTCACAAAATTGAATGGTGTAGTCCGGACGACTTAATGTATAAAATCTGAACAAATTCTATACACATTCCCATCACTCTCAAAATTTGCATACTGCAGTCGGACGACGCGATGTAGGAGTACATACAGTGAACTCCACTACACGTTACTGACGTCACGACGACACGGACAGAGCGCGCAAGTGCAGCTCTCAGCGCACGACGCGTCGTGGGAGCGCACACCGTGATCACCACACTATACGCGGACGATGCGATGTACGAGTGTATACAGTGAACACTGACTCTACCGGCATGACGACAACACCACAACGCAGAGCGCGTAGGAGCACGTCTTAACCGCACGACGTCTGGCTCACGACTAACCTAACCTAACCTAACCTAACCTAACCTAACCTAACCTAACCTAACCTAACCTAACCTAACCTAACCTAACCTAACCTAACCTAACCTAACCTAACCTAACCTAACCTAACCTAACCTAACCTAACCTAACCTAACCTAACCTAACCTAACCTAACCAGTCCCCCGCTGACCGCGCTTCAGTCAGCAGCTTTTTCAACCTAGCTCCGCAGTAAAAAATTCATTTTGCCGGGTTTTTCTCGCGATATAGTAACGAGTGATATCTTAAAAGTTGCGCGTTGGCGAGACGCACACGCCGATATATCACAAGCGAACTTCTGTGAAAGCCCCTAAAAGTTATTAAGGAATAAGTGCAAGTTTCGAGGTTAAGTGGTGGTAATTTGTGAAGTTTTTTGAAGATTGTGCTTCAGCCTAGGTGCCTCCACGCGATTTTCTTTTATCGCCGTGTAGGCCTCGGCGGCCCGCACCCGCTGGCGGTTTTTTCACGGAAATCGGAGCAGCGCAACCTGGTGAAAAGTGAAGAAAACTAAGTTTTTCAACATGTGCGCGTCACCACGAGGTCGGTGAAATACTGTACCTGGGAGGCTCAAATTTTTATGAGATCAGCGGGCAAGTACCTGAACTATTTTTCCGCAAAAAGAAAAATTTTTGACCCAATAGTTTTTTTATATATTAACTATTTAATGCCTCAACTTTGACATTGAATAGCCAAGCCGTTTACCGGCCTATAATTCTGATTTTTGCGCCGTTGCTTGCGCGCTCATTAGTTCTACAACGCTACAAAAGAAGAAATTCCTGAGGCGCATAGTCGAGGAGCTGCTGGCAAAAAACCAAAAATTTTGGTTTTTATCAAATATTGTCTAGCCAAAAAATCCTAAAAATAGATGGACATTAGCCTAGCGTAGTACACTATTTATAGTAAGTTATAGTGCTTTTTCTAGATTTTTAAGTCATATATTTAGGGAGATATTGAATTTTATGTGTATTTTCCAAATTAATTAAAAAATATTAGTTCTAAAAATAATTACACATTGTAATTAGCTCTAGGTGACCTTTCGGCACACCCTGAGCCCAAACTCGGGTGGGCTAGGGTCAAAAACAACGAATTTCAAAAATCCGGGGGGTGTTGGATGAGTTGGGGACTTCGCGCAAATTTTTTGTTTTTCGTGTAACTCCGCGACTATACGTCGTAGAGAGCTGTGGTTTTCGGCAAAAATAGGGGCTTGTAATTGTCTATCAGCTCAGATAGCCAATTGCCCAATTGGGCAAAAAATTTTATTTTCGCGTTTTTACCACACAAACAGGTAGTCCTGGTAGCGCCATTAACTACACCGAAAACCGCATTCTCCTGCGGCGAGTATTTGCCGAGATATACACAGTCAAAGTTTGACTTTGACAGTTAGGCGGCCATCTTGAATTTTTTCAGGAGGCCATATCTTCGGAGATATTTAACGTAGAGCGCGGAGATTTTGCAGGTGGGTTAAGGGGGGAGTCTGGAATTGGGGGGACTTAGAATTTTTCAAATTGGGGGTAAAAATTTTTGGCTGTGTTTTTCTAATTTCATTTGGTAAAGCTCCCAATTCCACACCTGTAAGTCCAACCGCGGTCTCTCTGCGACTCATAGATCCGGAGATATTTCCGGTCAAAATTATAGCCGGCGGCCATCTTGAAAGGGTTCAAGTGGCCGTAACTCCGCCGCATATTAAGCTAGCGTGTCGCGGTTTTCTGTGTTGTGGGTCCCTGGTGAAGGAGAATCGATCCCCTGGGGTTAGGAGGGGATAGCACCCCACAAAATTTTGATTTCAGTAGACGGTGCCGGCGTGCGCGGGGCAGTAGGGGAAGCCCCATAGTTCAAACCGGAACTTCCTCCGACCGATAGGGCCGAAGTTATCGGCGTTCGAAAATTCCCTGGAGGTGTTGGGGGTGTCTGGGTGTGATTTTCGGACTGCTGTAACTCGGGAACTATTGGTCGTAGCGACTTGCGGTTTCTTCTATTGTCAAGCGCACGGGGAGCTTCACCTGAAGCTGTTATCACCTTACTTCTGGCTTTTCTTCTTCTATCTTTTTCTTCTTCTTTTTTCTTCTTTCTTCTTCTTTTTCTTCTTTTTGGCCAAGGACGTTCTCCGAACACGCTTAGTTGGCCCCCGCAGCAAGCCGCGACCGCTATCTTCCAGAAGATACGGACTTCTGACATAAAAACTTTGCATTAAAATTGTTTTTAAAAAATTCTCTAGTGTATTTTAGTTTGGGCTTCCCCCGCCGAGTCTTCGGGCCGGTGGCGACAATTGATTATTGTCTTTGCAACAAATCATTTTGTGCCGCAGCCTGGGGGCTTGTGGGAGAGCCAAAAATTGACTTGGTTAACCGTAATATATTCTGGCGGAGGTATTTTAATATATTTGACAATCTTAATTTTAAGTTTAATATTAGGACACGGGATTTTTAAGCTTGTACGACTTGGGATAATATACCCAAACTTAGCAATTAAGACATAACGACTTTGGGTTATAGCCAATTTTATAGTAGTTATTTATTGACCATTGGCATTCTACACCAAACTAGTTATTAAGTTTTAACGACCTTGGGCCTTACACCCAAATTTATTGTATTATAATCCTATTCTATCTCATTTAAGTTTAACTTAAATCACACAATTATCTGGTTAATTTGATTTTAAGACGATTTATTTATTGACTACCGCGGTCTTTGTACCTACCTATAGATACACATCAACGATCGGAGCATTAGTCTCCAGGAACACTGACGTAATTTACTATATTGAACTCTCTACACTCAATATAATATACAACAACATAAATTGAACGGGTACATAATTACAATAACAGGCCGGGACACCGAGCTTATCGACCTAGCGGAGCCACTTCTCAACGTTTTACACTGAGGAGCGGTGCTGCACGGCACCGCAATAAACAAAATGATACGCTCGCCACCACCTAGCAAGACGACCGCCAGGAATCCACTGGAACTACAACATAAACAAAAACAGGAACAACAACACGGCCACACAACACGACACATTGAGGCTACACAAGAGCAGGACCAGCAAGCTCTACAACAGCAACAACAAGGCTACTCACTAACACAAACACATCAACACGATCACCCAGTAATACAAATACAGCCACTACACGATCAACCACAACAGTTACACATAGAGGAAACATATCAACAACAGACACCCATAAACACCAACCCGGTGAAATCTCACGTCAGTCGAATCGAAAGACTAAGTGGAGGCAAAGGCGACAAAACTTTTAGTATACACAGCAATGAAAATACGTCAACCCCGAAACCGGCTCAAAACGATAATAACAGGAAGAAAGGAAATAGCAATCAAATAAAGAGACTACAATTGCATAATATAAAGGGTGAAGGCAAGCCCGAAACTACAAACTCCGGACCAAAGATATCAGAAGGGGCGGTCAAACAAACAACTCAGGCTGTTCCGATCAACTTGGGAAAGAGCGGAAAGGAGCAAAGGATAGATAACAATAAAACCATCGCCGGAACGATTCAGAACTGCTGTAATATTATAGGTGAAAACATCAACCTATCAAGAAACTTTAAAGCGGAGCTGAAAGAAGCAATTTTAAAACAGTTGATAGAGCTCAAAGGGGTTGTAAGTAAAGTAAAACAACTAGAAGAAACAGGAACAATACTAATGCACAATGAGGAAGGAGAGGGTCACACAGGGCAATTGAGCAGAGAAATTCAAACAATATTGCAAACCGAAAGAGACCAAATACACAAAATTCTCAAGGAGCATACTAAGGCTATAGCGGAGAACATGCAGGCAATCAACGCATATAAGAATGCTGTAGAGACTGCTCCGGTAACATATCAGTGTGGAGTTGACTGTGCTGGCAGCAAAACTGTGATTCAAGAAATGGGTCAAATCAAGGAGGTCACTCAAAACATCCATAAAGTTGTGACCAAAGTTGCAAACACGTTACCAACCTATGCGGACATAGCATCAGGAGCGAAGAGCACCCAAGGCAACATCCCGAAACCCACACACAGCGTTATAGTAGCTACGGACGCGGTCACACCCACATATGAGGATACCAGGGAGCAAATCAAAAACACCCTTAAGGCGAAGGAGACGGGACTCCAAATCGATGGAATAAGAGGCATTAGGAATGGCAGAGTTGTCCTCACCTGCGCCACCAAAGCCCAAATGGATAAAACCACAGAAAGGCTGAAACAAAACTCTGGGTTGAAAATTGTCGAAGCCAAATCAAACAACCCACTAATTATTCTAAAGAACATTATGACCTATAATACGGAAGAGGACATTAAAACGGCAATTAAGACTCAGAACAAGGACTTGGTGGCAGGGCTGACTCCAGAAGATCTTAAAATAGAGGAGTGTTTTCGAAGAAAGGCCCGAAACTCTCACCAGAGTCATGTTGTCCTCAGAGTAACTCCCAAGTTCTGGCAGAAAGTAACGGACAAGGGAAGACTCTATACAGACATCCAACAGGTGACCGTCGAAGATCAGACGCCCTTGATTCAATGTTCGCGATGTCTGGAGTATGGGCATGGCAAGAAAAATTGTAGAGAGACGGACAATCGCTGCCACTATTGCGGCGATCACCATAACAAAGCCCAGTGCCCAAATAAACAAGCCGGACTACCACCAACGTGCTCTAACTGCAAAAAACGCGATCATCTGAATGCGGAACATGCAGTCTTTAGCATGGACTGCACAATAAGACAGAAAAACGATGAGTTAGCACGAAAAAATGTTAGATATTGCTAAGGGCACCGCACGCAATAACGGGCAATCAATCATTCCCACATCCACCACCTTCCAGGCAAATCTACAGAGAAAGGAGTTGGCCACTACCGAACTAATACGCGAGGCCGATAAAAGAAAGGCCATCTTTGCACTGATTCAGGAACCGTATGTCGGCGGGACCAAAAGGATGAGGACGTATGGCACTGCAAGGACGTACCAGAACGTGAACAGTGGTGAAGGCACGATTAAGGCAGCGATAGTGGTCTTCAGTCAAGATGTTTCCGTCACGCTGTGCCACAAATACACCACTAATAACATAGTCACTGCGATAATTAAGACCAGCGTCTGGGAAATCCTTGTAGTGTCATATTACTTCGAACCCGACGCAGAGATTGAGCCATATATAAAACAACTCATCAAAATTCGCGAAAACTATATGCAAGCAAATATCTTAATGGGCGGCGACGCAAATGCGAAGTGCATCTTGTGGGGTGGCCACCACACCGATAAAAGGGGCCGCGCAATGATGAGCGCCCTGACTGAAATGGGTCTTCAGGTGCTGAACGGCGGCGACACCCCGACTTTTGATACTATAAGAGGTGACAGAAGATTCACCAGCTACGTTGACATCACCGCCTGCACCGAGGAAATGCTCAACATGGTAGCCGACTGGAGGGTAGTCGAGGACCTAACTGGTTCCGACCACAACGGTATTATACTGAAGTTATACCTTCATAAGGCACGTGGCATGCAGATTCACAGGACAACACGCAAATTTAATACAAAAAAGGTTAACTGGGCTCAATTTCATAGTAAATTGGACCAGTTAAAAATGGCGAATAGTATTAACCAAGACAGGATTCAACAAATAAAAAACAAAATAGACATAGATAATATAGTAACCAAATTCACAGCGATAATAGTCCAAACCTGTGAAGAACTGATGCCAAGGAAAAAAGCAAGCGAGAACCTGCGCATACCGTGGTGGTCGGAGGAGTTAGAGGTCCTCAAGCGGGGGGTCGCTATCAGTAAGAGGAGAATCCGCAGTGCGTCCCTCAAATTTCGGGGGGAAGCCATCGAGCAGTACCTGAGGGCCAAAGATGTATACGAGAGCTGTGCCAAAAAAGCCCAGATTACCAGCTGGAAGGACTTCTGCACAAAACAGAATAGGGAAGGGATGTGGGAAGGAATATACAGGGTGATCAGAACAACAAAGAAAAGAGAAGAGGACGTGCCGTTGGTCGAAAACGGTGTACAGTTGGGCCCTAAAGAATCAGTCCAGTTGCTGGCAAGAACGTTTTACCCCAGAGACAGGGAGGAGGAGGATAATCTCGATCACAGCCGGATCAGGAAAATGGCAAACAGTATAAAGTACCAGGCAAGTGTTACACACGAACCGGACTTTACTGAAGCCGAACTGAAAACGGCTGTGGCCGATTTTAATCCCAAGAAAGCTCCTGGGGTCGATGGCCTAACGGCCGACATATGCCAACAAATAATTCAACATGACACCAAAACGTACCTTGCCCTTTTCAACAAATGCTGGCAACTAGAACATTTCCCTAAGGACTGGAAAGAAGCCGTCGTGATCGTGCTACGTAAACCGGGGAAGGACACTTATACGCACCCCAAATCCTACAGGCCCATCGGACTATTACCCATAATGGGTAAGGTGTTCGAAAAAATGCTTGTGAGAAGGCTGACACATCACCTGGTGCCCAGAATTAGCCCCCGTCAGTTTGGCTTTACGCCCCAACGCTCTACTGAAGACGCCCTCTACAGTTTGGTGACCCATTTGAGAAGCGAACTTCGTAAGAAGAAGCTGATCACAATGGTGTCGCTGGACATTGAGGGTGCATTCGACAGCGCTTGGTGGCCAGTAATCAAGGTCAGACTGAAGGAGGAGCAGTGCCCAGGTAGACTGCAAGGGACGATGACCAGCTATCTGAACGACAGAATAGTCAGAGTAAGATACGCCGGTCACGAACACGTCCAGAGCACCAGCATGGGGTGCGTACAGGGATCCATAGGAGGCCCGATTCTCTGGAATCTTCTTCTAGACCCTCTACTCAAGGACCTCGCGAAGGGGGAGAACTATTGTCAGGCATTTGCCGACGACATCGTTCTCGTCTTCTCGGGGGACACGGCGGAGGAGATAGAAAGACGGGGAAATTCAACCCTCGAGCATGTTCGGAAGTGGGGTGTCGCTAACAGGCTGAGGTTTGCACCACACAAAACCGTGGCTATGGTGCTGACCAATAAGCTGAAATACGACACTCCACGGCTGAGCATGGGCGGGGTGGGAATAGCCTTGTCTAAGGAGATTAAAACCCTGGGGCTGACGATAGACAGCAGACTAACGTTCGGTGCCCACGTTGCAAATGTTTGCGCGAAGGCGCTGGGCGTCTACAAGCAGTTGTCGCGAGCCGCCAGGGTGAGTTGGGGTCTCCACCCGGAGATTGTACGCACGATCTATAACGCGGTTGTGGAGCCCATCATTACGTACGCCGCAAGCGCCTGGGCCCCAGCTACGAACAAGAAATGCATTCAAAAGCATCTAAATACGGTACAGAGGCTTTTTGCGCAGAGGACGATTAAAGCCTATCGCACGGTGTCTCTGAATTCGGCGTTGGTACTGGCGGGAGTGCTCCCTCTTGACATTCGTATTAGGGAAAATGCCTCCCTATACGCGGTTAGGAGGGGCTTGCTGCCGCCGATGCCTGACAGGGAGGTCGAGACACCGTTGCCATATGTTGAAAGACCCCACCCAGCGGGGCATATCGACCAGGGATTTTTATTAATTAGTAGTTCTCAAGAAATCGGGAATATGGTAAGCAGTGCAGTACATATATATACAGACGGCAGTAAGATCGAGGGTAAAGTTGGTGCAGCGATCTCAATTTGGAAGGGAGCCACCGAACTAAAGAACATTAAGATAAACTTGCCAACATACTGCACTGTTTACCAAGCTGAATTGCTGGCGATATGCGAAGCCGCTAGGGTGGCGACACAAGAATTTCACGAGCCCTGCGCAGTGCTCAGTGACTCCAGAGCGGCTCTGCAAGCTATTACAAATAACAACTCCACACATAGACTTGCCGCCAAAGCAAGAGCATACATGGTAGAAGCCCGAGAACATCACAGGGCAATTGAGCTGCTCTGGATTAAGGCCCATATCGGAATAGCTGGAAATGAGCGCGCCGACCAACTGGCGAAGGATGCCGCACTCCGTTCAAAAAGGAGACCACTCTACGATAAGTGTCCCGTCTCCTATGCCAAGAGAGAGATTCGCAACAGGGCGCTCCACGAATGGAATAAGAGGTACCAGGAAGGAATAACAGCAGAGGTAACTAGACTGTTCCTTCCTAATGCAATAGACGGGTATAAAATTATTCGGAAATTGGAAGTTAACCCAATAAAAACGCAAGTCCTAACAGGGCACGGCGGCTATGCCGCATACTTACACCGCTTCAAATGCATCGATAACCCATCCTGCGCCTGCGACCAGGAGGTAGAGGAAACGGTGTCGCACCTTGTATTTGACTGCCCTATACACAGCAATGCAAGGTGGGACACCGAAAATCTTCTGGACGCGCAAATCTCGCCTCAAACAGTCTCAGAATTGATGAAGGAAGAAAAAAGTAGAGAAATATTCCTAGATTTTTGTATATTAATTACACAAAAAACACTAGTTAAAAACAAAACATAACTCTGCATCACACAAAACATATGCACTCAAATAGAAATATTCTGACATAAGATTGCGAAATAGAATAGTTTTATGAACGATAACTAAATATTGTTTAAATCAACGACAATTAAGTTATACATGTATGTACTTATGATAAAAACTATTCATAATTAGGTTAATAATAATAAGACATGTAACAATAAAGATAAGTAACCCCGAACGGGGTACTGAATAACTCATTGTCCTGTTAGACAGTAAGATAAGAGTAGGCAATCTCTGATTAAGTCAGAGGCAAGGCGGTGCCGGATAAGCCGGTGCAAAAAATAAAAAAAAAAAAAAAAAAAAAAAAAAACCTAACCTAACCTAACCTAACTCAGTCCCCCGCTGACCGCGCTGCCGTCAGCTGCTTTTTTAACCCTGCTCCGCGTTAAAAAATTCATTTGACCGGGATACTTTTAAGTTACAGTAACAAGTGATACCTCAAAAGTTGCGCGCTGGCGAGACGCACACGCCGATATATCGCATGTGCTTATGTGTGAAAACCCTAGGAAGTTATTCAAGTGAAAGCAAAATTTTAAAGGTTAAGTGATGGTGAAAAGTGCAGTTTTTTCAAGATTGTGCTTCAGCCTAGGTGCCTCCACGAGATTTTCTTTTACCGCCGTGTAGGCCCCGGTGGCCCGCACCTGTTGGCGTTTGTTTGAAGAAAATCGGAGCAGCGCAACTTGGTGAAAATTCAAGAAAAACAAGATTTTCAACACGTGTGCGTCACCACGAGGTCAGTTAAATACTGTACTTACGAGGCTGAAATTTTTACGACACCAGCGGACAACAGCCTAGACTATTTTTCTACAAAAAGAAAAATTTTTTATTAAATAGTTTCATAGTTATTAACTATTAAAGGTCCCAACTTTGACCCTAAATAACCCAGCCATTTACTGGGCTATAATTCTGATTTTTGCGCCGCTGCTTGCGCGCTCATTAGTTTAACAATCCCACCAAAGAAGAAACTCCGGAGGAGCATAGTCGAGGAGCTGCTGCCAAAAAACCTAAAACTTTGGTTTTTATCATATATTGCTTAGCCAAAAAATCCTAAAATTATATGGACAATAGACTATTATAGCACACTATTTGTAGCAAATTACAGTGCTTTTTCTAGATTTTTAAGTTATATACTTAGGGAGTTATTGAATTTAATGTGTTTTTTCCTAATTAATTAAAAAATATTATATATAAAATTAATTTCACACTGTATTTGGCTTTAGATGACCTTTGGGCACACCCTGAGCCCAAACTCGGGTGGTCTAGGTCCAAAATCAACGGATTTTTAAAATCCAGGGGGTGTTGGGTGAGTCGGGGACTTCGCGTGAATTCTTTGTTTTTTGAATATCTCCGTGACTATACGTCGTAGAGAGCTGTGGTTTTTGACAAAAATAGGGGCTGGTGATTGCCTATCAGGTTAGACAGCCAATTGCCCAATTGGGCAAAAATTTTTATTTACGTGTTTTCACCATACATATAGGTCCCCCAGGTAGTGCCATTAACTACATTGAAAACCGCGTGCTCCTGCGACGTGTATTCGCCGAGTTATTCACGGTCAAAGTTCAACTTTGACAGTTGGGCGGCCATCTTGAATTTTTTCAGGAGGCCATATCTCCGAGAATATCTATCGTAGAGCGCGGAGATTTTGCAGGTGGGTTAAGGGGGGAGTCTGGAATTGGGGGGACTTAGTTTTTTCTAAATTGGGGGTAAAAATTTTTGGCTGTGAGTTTCTAATTTCATTTGGTAGAACTCCTAATTCCACACCTGCGAGTCCAACCGCGATACCTCTGGGACTGATAGATTCGGAGATATTGCCGATCAAAGTTCGTGCCGGCGGCCATCTTGAAAGACTTCAAGTGGTCGTAACTCCGCCCCATTTTAAGTTAGCGCGTCGCGGTTTTCTGTGTTGTGGGTCCCCTGTGAAGGAGCATCGATCCCCTGGGGTCAGGAGGGGATAGCACCCCACAAAATTTTGATCTCTGCCGACGGTGCCGGCGTGTGCGGGGCACGAGGGGAGGCCCCCTAGTTCAAACCCGAACTTCCTGCGACCGATAGGGCCGAAGTTATCGGCGTTTGAAAATTCCCTGGAGGTGTTGGGGGTGTCTGGGTGTAATTTTCGAACTGCTGTAACTCGAGAACTATTGGTCGTAGAGACTTGCGGTTTCCTCTCCTGTCAAGCGCACGGGGAGCTCCACCTGAGGCCGTTATCACCTTTCTTCTGGCTTTTCTTCTTCTACCTTCTTCTTCTTCTTTTTTCTTCTTTCTTCTTCTTTTTCTTCTATTTGGCCAGGGACGGTCTCCGAGCACGCTAGGTCGATCCCCTCAGTGAGCCGCGACCGCTTTCCACAGAAGATACGGACTTCTGACCTAAAATTTTGTCAAAATTGTATCAAAAATTTTCTCTCTTGTGTAAATTAATTAAGGGCTTCCCCCGCTGAGTCTCGCGCCGGCGGCGACAATTGATTGTTGCGCATGCAATAAATCATTTTGCGCCGCAGCCCGGTGGCTCGTGGGAAAGCAAAAAGTTGTTTCAATAAACCGTATTATACTCTTGGCGGAGGTATTTAGTATATAAGTGACTACTGTTTTTAAAATTTTAAGTTAGTTATAGGACACAGGGACTCTACACCCTGCTTTTAGCAATTTAATTTTATCTTATTTTATATTTAATGTTGACATACTTATAATTAATATTGATATTAATAATCCTGTAGACCGTTGGGAACTTTACACCCACAGTATATATAGTACTTAAGACTTGGGACTTTACCCCAATTATTGACACTTTCATATTACAATTTTATTATATACATATAATTTGGTAAAGTTTGATTCGTATTAAGAACAGGGCCCTTTACACCCAGACCCACATTATTTATACTACTGACAGTACCGAACCTTATACATTCGGACACTATCATTTGACACCCGCAGACCCACACCAACATGTACAGGTCCCCACCTCAAGACAGGCGCTCGCAAGAGTGTTCTCAATCCCCTACCAAAAAAGCCCCACGCCCGCTGAACGCTACGGCTATGTTCATCGAGAATACCCCCAAGGCTGCAATCTCAGCAGCGGTGAAGAAAAGGGTACTCGAGACGGAGGGGGTTATCCTAAACCGCACGGTGGTAATTGACAAATTGATATCCCCTCAAAACTCTCCTCCCCCGGCAGTTACATCCGCCAGACTTATGGGGGCAAAAATGGGAGTTAGAAAGGCCAAGATGCTCCTGAACACATCGAAAAATATAAAGACGGAGGTAAAAAGAGGGGTTATCGACATCTTGGACAAATTGGTTTTATGTGTTGAGGAGGGGGAAAGGGAATTAATAGAGAGCAGAGAAGGGCCTCATAAATCACAGCCTGAGGAGGTCGTAAAAGAAAATGATGAGACACCAAAACCCGGGGTTGCCGTGAAAGATGAAGAAGACGAGCTGCCACAAATTGAAAGGTGGAGGACCATGATCAGGGCTCACAGTGACATAGTCACAGAAAATACGGAGCAAAACGAGAGACTAATAAAGGCGCTCAATGATCACGCTACTCTTTTGGACGGCCTGGAAAAACACAGGGAACAAATCAAACAGAACGCTGATGGAATGAGATGCCTCGAGGGCGTCATTCGATACCACGCTGTGGCTTTGGAAAGCCAAAAGAAGGCCATTACCACCCCCGCAACAAATACCGACACTGAGCTCCTACACGAGATAAAGGAGATAAAGACCCTCACTCATGAGCTCAGAGAAAGGGTTGGCGAAGCCAGTTGCGGGCCACGCACATATGCAGAGATTGTTGCCCAACCAAGGCCACAACAAACATCCGCAAAGTCACATGCGGTAATGGTATCGACTAAAGACATCGCCCCGAGTGACGTCTTAGAACAAGAAATTAAAACTACCCTGAGAGCGAAAGAAAACGGCCTACACATCAACAATATGAGGCGCGTGAGGGGCCCTAGGGTCGTTCTCACGTGTTCTACAAAAGATGAGATAGAAGAAATAGCGTGCAAATTAAAGTCCAACGAAAAATTAAAGGTAGAGGATGCGAAGTTTGCAAACCCGCTCGTAGTCCTGAAGAACTTATGCCGAGCCGTCACTGAGGCAGATATAATAGTAGCGTTAACCCAGCAGAACGCTGACCTGGCGGAGGGACTGTCGGCCGAGGAGGTCACCGTGGTGGAGAGGTACCGGAGGAGGGCAAGGCACCCAGACGAATGTCATGCCGTCCTCCAGGTGTCGCCAATCCTCTGGCGGAGGCTTATCTCGGCCGGCAGACTTTTTGTCGACGTGCAATGTGTGAGGGTGCAAGATCAAACGCCCCTCATACAATGCATGCGCTGTCTGGGTTACGGCCATGGGCGAAAAAGCTGTGCTGCAGTAGAAGAAGACCGCTGCACTAAATGTGGCCAGCCAGGCCACATGAGGAAGGAGTGCACCCACCGCACCAGCTGCCAGAACTGCGTAAAAGCGAAACTGCCTCAGTCTAACCACGATGTGTTTGGCTCAGAGTGCCCAATTAGGGCAAGAGCTGATGCTCTTGCAAGAGAGTCTGTCGCCTATGGCTAGACCAAGCCTAACATAGTGTTAGTACACAGTTCACTACGCACGCCACAGACTTAACTCACACATAAAACACCTACACCAAAACACTAATCATTGCTCAACAATAACAAACCATAACAACACTTCATCAACTCACCCATCAACAACCAACACAATCATACAAACCACACTGGTCACATCAATAAGTACACATCACAGTCTACAATTTATGTTGCAGAATTGATGCAACTCAAATTGATATAATCACCAAACACCTCATACCTCATTAGCATTACACCAAAGCATACACACAGCATAGTGAGTGAACATGTGCACTGATGCAATGACTGCATCAAGTGAACATGTAACCCGCTCACATGTATACACAATACATAAAACAACCACAATAATACATACTACACTAATACATATAATACGTAATAATCCATTATGCTGTCACATAATGGATTATATTATTGCTAATAAAAAACTATATTAACTCAAGTACACATGATTAATACGTTAATCCAACGCACACAATACATATATTTACGCCACAATAAAACATATACCGAACTCGTCAAATAACAGAGCATACAATTGCAATTATTATGTAAGCATAATAAAGCGTAATTAATGGCAATAAAAAACAGAAACACAATAATACAATAACACAAAGACAAACATAGCCTAAAAGCAATTACACAACTACACGTTCCCGCATCATAACCATACAGTACACACAGTTACATTAACAACAAGTACACTATAACAGAAATAACCTAAGGACACTTAGGTAACATACTGTAACACTGCATAAACATACAAACAGGGCAATAAAGATCGTATACATTAATGTATACACACGCATAAACTATGTACATAAATAACAGATACTATGGTATATCTCTAAGACCGAGATAGGCATGGGTTAAGATAGAATAAGCAAATTGTAAACACAAGACCAGAGGTATAAAGTAAGAAGCGACTAATGGTAGTACCTGTTAATCGGGTTTGGGGGGGTGGGATAGTTATGCATTCGGGTGGTTGATTTGAATATAGAACCCGGATCGATGGGGTGGGGCGGCGCGCGGGCCGGGGCGGGCACCCGGTCAATATATATATATATATATATATATATATATAACCGTAACCGTAACCTAACCTAACCTAACCTAACCTAACCTAAGTACCTAAGCTACGTACCGTACCTAAGCCTACCGTACCGTAGCCTACCGTACCGTACCGTACCGTACAGTAAGCCTACCGTACCTCCGTACCGTACCGTAGTCGTACCTACGCTACCGTACCGTACCGTAAGCTACCGTACCTACCGTACCGTACCTACCGTAGTCCGACCGACCTACCTACCGTACCGTACCGTACCTACCGTACCGTACCGTAAGCTACGTACCGTACCGTACCGTAAGCGTACGTAACGTAAGCTACCGTACCTACCGTACCTACCGTACCGTACCGTACCGTACGTAAGTACGTAAGACCTAAGTACCGTACCGACCTACAGTACCGTACCGTACCGTACCGTACCGTACCGTACCGTACCTACGTACCGTACCTAAGTAAGTAAGTAAGTAAGTAACGTACGTAAGTAAGTACGTAAGTAAAGTAAGTAAGTACGTAAGTACAGTAAAGTACGTAAGTAAGTACCGTACCGTACGTACCTACCTACCTACCTACTCTACCTAACCTACCGTACGCTACCTACCGTACCGTACCGTACCGTACCGTACCGTACGCTACCTCCGTACGACCGTACCTAGCTACCGTACCTACCTACCTACCTACCTACCTACCTACCTACCTACCTACCTACCTACCTACCTACCGTACCTACCGTACCGTACGTACCTAAGCTACCGTAACGTAAGCTACCTACCTACCTACCTACCTAAGCTAAGTCCTACCTACGTCAGCGACCTACCTACCTACCTACCTACCTACCTACCTACCTACTACCGTACCGTACCGTACCGTACCGTACCGTACCTACCGTACAGTCTCCTACCGTACCAGACCGTACAGTACCGTACCGTACCTACCTACGTACCTACCGTACCGTACCGTACCGTACCGCTACCGTACCGTACGTCAGTACCGTACCTACCGTACCTACCGTACCTACCTACCGTACCGTACCGTACCTACCTACCGTAGCCTACCGTACCTACCTACGTACCGTACCGTACCGTACCGTACCGTACCGTACCTACCTACCTACCTACCTACCTACCTACCTACCTACCTACCTACCTACCTACCTACCTACCTACCTACCTACCTACCTACCTACCTACCTACCTACCTACCTACCTACCTACCTACCTACCTACCTACCTACCTACCTACCTACCTACCTACCTACCTACCTACCTACCTACCTACCTACCTACCTACCTACCTACCTACCTACCTACCTACCTACCTACCTACCTACCTACCTACCTACCTACCTACCTACCTACCTACCTACCTACCTACCTACCTACCTACCTACCTACCTACCTACCTACCTACCTACCTACCTACCTACCTACCTACCTACCTACCTACCTACCTACCTACCTACCTACCTACCTACCTACCTACCTACCTACCTACCTACCTACCTACCTACCTACCTACCTACCTACCTACCTACCTACCTACCTACCTACCTACCTACCTACCTACCTACCTACCTACCTACCTACCTACCTACCTACCTACCTACCTACCTACCTACCTACCTACCTACCTACCTACCTACCTACCTACCTACCTACCTACCTACCTACCTACCTACCTACCTACCTACCTACCTACCTACCTACCTACCTACCTACCTACCTACCTACCTACCTACCTACCTACCTACCTACCTACCTACCTACCTACCTACCTACCTACCTACCTACCTACCTACCTACCTACCTACCTACCTACCTACCTACCTACCTACCTACCTACCTACCTACCTACCTACCTACCTACCTACCTACCTACCTACCTACCTACCTACCTACCTACCTACCTACCTACCTACCTACCTACCTACCTACCTACCTACCTACCTACCTACCTACCTACCTACCTACCTACCTACCTACCTACCTACCTACCTACCTACCTACCTACCTACCTACCTACCTACCTACCTACCTACCTACCTACCTACCTACCTACCTACCTACCTACCTACCTACCTACCTACCTACCTACCTACCTACCTACCTACCTACCTACCTACCTACCTACCTACCTACCTACCTACCTACCTACCTACCTACCTACCTACCTACCTACCTACCTACCTACCTACCTACCTACCTACCTACCTACCTACCTACCTACCTACCTACCTACCTACCTACCTACCTACCTACCTACCTACCTACCTACCTACCTACCTACCTACCTACCTACCTACCTACCTACCTACCTACCTACCTACCTACCTACCTACCTACCTACCTACCTACCTACCTACCTACCTACCTACCTACCTACCTACCTACCTACCTACCTACCTACCTACCTACCTACCTACCTACCTACCTACCTACCTACCTACCTACCTACCTACCTACCTACCTACCTACCTACCTACCTACCTACCTACCTACCTACCTACCTACCTACCTACCTACCTACCTACCTACCTACCTACCTACCTACCTACCTACCTACCTACCTACCTACCTACCTACCTACCTACCTACCTACCTACCTACCTACCTACCTACCTACCTACCTACCTACCTACCTACCTACCTACCTACCTACCTACCTACCTACCTACCTACCTACCTACCTACCTACCTACCTACCTACCTACCTACCTACCTACCTACCTACCTACCTACCTACCTACCTACCTACCTACCTACCTACCTACCTACCTACCTACCTACCTACCTACCTACCTACCTACCTACCTACCTACCTACCTACCTACCTACCTACCTACCTACCTACCTACCTACCTACCTACCTACCTACCTACCTACCTACCTACCTACCTACCTACCTACCTACCTACCTACCTACCTACCTACCTACCTACCTACCTACCTACCTACCTACCTACCTACCTACCTACCTACCTACCTACCTACCTACCTACCTACCTACCTACCTACCTACCTACCTACCTACCTACCTACCTACCTACCTACCTACCTACCTACCTACCTACCTACCTACCTACCTACCTACCTACCTACCTACCTACCTACCTACCTACCTACCTACCTACCTACCTACCTACCTACCTACCTACCTACCTACCTACCTACCTACCTACCTACCTACCTACCTACCTACCTACCTACCTACCTACCTACCTACCTACCTACCTACCTACCTACCTACCTACCTACCTACCTTCCTCTGCTCCTGAAGTCATGAAATTCCTAGGAGTTTTGACATAGGAAAGCGGAGAACAATCGAAATACCCAACACTGTGTCCTTAGGAGGAGTGTGGGACTCGCTGGCTACCTATGCTTCCGGAATACCCACTAAAACCACAGCGGTCCCTTCCGCACTTTTACGGGGTGCCGGAAAGGTCGTCATTTGACATTCGATCCCCGACACCCCTACGCAAGGCTGTCTGGCCACGTCCTGTCCTCAATCAAAGCGGTGGGAGGAGATGCGCATATCAGCGCCTCCTCCGGCCTACTCGCCGCCGGCGGAGCGAGTCAGCGGATGCAAGTGCTTCGCGTTCCCACTCCGCGGCCTCCTTCCTTGTGATGACCTCCTCGCAGAAAAAGGCCATCGACGTCCAGCACCTGTCGCTGTCGAGCATCTCTGAGATGATCGTCGACAGTGACAGGTCTATTCCTATGACCGCCGACAGGTCTTCGCGCAGAGGCCCCCAAGCGGGACATACTTCCAGTGTGTGGCGCGCATCATCATTTGGCACGCTGCGCTCATGGTATCCAGGAGCCTCTTCTCGTCCAATTCTGTGTAGGTACTTACCGAAAACCCTGTGTCCGGTAAGTACCTCATTGGATTAACAATAACAAATATGATACTTCGAACACCATTAATTTCATATTATGTCCGCTTAGCTTCATCCCACAGTACAAATATTTTACATATGTATTACGTTATGTAACTTTAGGAAAGGAATTGTGTGACAAGTGACTCTGGCTTTGGTTTATTTTGTAAGGCCGGGGATAAAGTTCACTGACGTCACTATACGAAATATGTGGCGTGGTATTTTCTTATCCCAATTCTGATATCGGGGGTTGGGTGTCACCGTGCTGCATCACTATCAGGTCGGTCACACATCGCGAGGGGATAAAATAATACTTCGGATGGCTACTTTTAAACTGTATTCAACAATTAGCGTTAACACTTTTCTATCATAACCACTAATTACACGGATACCGACAGCTAACTTACAAGTTAGGGAAATGCGGTGAATTTGATACAACACGGCAGCAACAACGACCGCTCGCCCTCAAGTCACGCTCTCAACTAAGTATTCAACGGACCGCTCTCAATAAAGAAAGCTCGGTAATATTTCAAACGTTTACGGTCAAACGACAAATATCAAAAATCATTACCAACGTTGTATCAAAAACACCCACTCGGGTCACTTCGCAATGGGGAGGAACACTCATCTACTATAGGAGGTCGTTGCACTGCACGCCTGTGGAGCCGCCACCTCTGGCGTACATTGAAGCGTCAGTATGCAGATTTGCGCTCACTGGCCATCAGCCAATTACAATTGTCTCGGTTTACCTGTCACCTGAAAGAAGGAACGGTAAACATTTAGCAGAGAGCGATCTCAAGGCATTGTTCGACTTAGGCGGCGCCGTCATTATTGGCGGCGACCTTAACTGCCATAGTTCAAATAAGAGGGGCAAAGTCTTAGAGTTATACGCTGACAGATTGGGTGGTGACATCATAGCGCCATTAGAGCCAACTCACTACCCTTACAATGTCTTCCACAGGCCAGACATATTAGATGTAATACTTTTTAAAAACACAAACTTACCTCTATGCTTAATAGAAGTACAGCATGAATTAGATTCAGATCACCATCCGGTGACTCTGAAGTTTGCCCCCCGCCTACCCTGCCCCTCAGGCCACAATGACGTAACAACAAAGTTGACCACCGACTGGGTACAGCTAGAGAAAAATCTCAAGGCCACCTCATCGGCATACCTTGATAAGATTCCCAAGGACAAAGTCCGAGGAAGAAATCTCCCAGGCGATCGATTTACTCACGGGTCACGTGCTGTCGGTAATAGACGACTGCTCGCGGCGGGTGCCGGATACGAGCGATCGTAAATGGCAGCTGCCGAGTGACGTACGCGACCTATTGAAAAGAAAGAACGCCGCAACCCGCGCGTACGACCGATACCCCATGGAGGAGAACCGCAAACGCCTGCGGACCCTCCAAAGGAAGGTCAAAACCGAAATTAGTAACTTGAGACAGAGCAGATGGGACGCCACTTTAGAAGAGCTGAAGCCTTCGCATACAGCCTTCTGGCTAGAGAAGAGAATTTACCGGTAAAATACACATTTTACTTATATTACCAACGTGCAGTTGGTAATTTACCGGATAATTAACCAAAGTACCTACTTTTTTTGCCTCATGCTGGGGTTGATACGTGATTGAGAATATGTTTAGTACAGGCTAATAAGAATTTTCCTTATATACACTATAAATATATTAATTAACAAATAAAAAGTTATAAATTATATATAATTATTAAAAATTAATTATTATGTTAATTAATATTGATAATAATTAATTATGAAGCTCTTCAAATTCCCAGCTTATGTGTATAATTCTGTCAATATTCTTAATACTTAGTTTAGCAACATCAATAAATCAGGAGTTTCGTAACTCCAATTTCCGAGATCGAATTTTTTGCATCTATTTTTTTTGGAATGTGAGCAAAATTTCTTTTATACGTTAATTAAGACAATCATTGGAGCCATTTATATAAAATGTTCACTTTTCATAATAATAACATTCGTTCTTTGATTA
This sequence comes from Lymantria dispar, assembly GCA_032191425.1. Taxonomy (NCBI): domain Eukaryota; kingdom Metazoa; phylum Arthropoda; class Insecta; order Lepidoptera; family Erebidae; genus Lymantria; species Lymantria dispar. The sequence continues at coordinate 89,313 of CM063446.1, forward strand.
TATACACGTCTAGATGGCTCACTCGCCGCACAAAACGGCCCAAATGATGTCTACTGTATTAAGTAGACTCGCTTGTTCCTTACATCAGTGTCATTTGAACTACAACGCGGTAAAGTACTCGTGAAAAAAGTAATAATATGCCGGCGTGCGCTGTCACACTGTGTCGCAATTATGTGGGAAAGCCTTATAAAAATATCAAAATCACTTTTCATCGGTAAGTTTTATTATTTAAATACATGCTTTCAAGATATCATAATTTTTTATTTCGATATTTTTAAATTAATGGAATTGAACAGTGTTGCCAGATTATTCTCGGGAGATTTGCCGTATTAATGGGAGATAAAGGAAAATCAGTACTGATCATAGCCATGCCATATTTGCATACTGATTGTGTTTGATCTTATAATTTTGATATGCAAATCATGAATCTTGAGTTTTCTAAACAAAAAAAAAATTGATAAAGTTTTTGAAGTGAAACTTCTTTATCGGCGTTGGGAAAAAAATTACCGTCACATTTTTCGGTTACGCGTCACATTTTTTCGTTACGCGCCATTTTTTTCTCGTCCCCACCACAGTCGATTCGAATAAAGAGTACTTTCTCCAGTGGAGTAGGGATAGCATGTCGTTTAAGTGGACATAAAGGGATAAAGTTATAAAGGGATAAAGGTATAAAGGTATAAAGGTATAAAGGTATAAAGGTATAAAGGTATAAAGGGATAAAGAGATAAAGAGATAAAGGCATAAAGGGGTAAAGGGATAAAGGAATAAAGACATAAAGGGATAAAGGCATAAGGGGATAAAGGAATAAAGGGATAAAGTGATAAAGGGACAAAGAGACAAAGGAACAAAGGGACAAAGGATAAAGAAGTTTCACTTCTGCTATGCGTACTTTGTACACACGTTAATTTTTTTAGTATAGTTTGTTAGTATACATAGATATTTGGCAGCTAGAAATTGTATATATATATAATTTTTATATCTTTTACATGTTTTGCGGATTGAATTCGTGTCTCAATATGTCAAAATATGAGATTTACCTACAGTGACGTAAAATATATATGTACTAGTAGTAGATAGTAGTAGATTATGCTACTTTTTTTATTGATTAATCCATCCGAATATTCGGATTATTTTGAACAAGTAGTAGGATACATAGCGGGGTTTGCCGTTCGACGTATGTGTGGGCAGATTAAATGTTCTAGTTGTATTCAGGCAATTAAATCGAATGAACTACTAAATTTCCATAAATTAGTTAGTGTTCGAGATGAAGGCGGTCTTGTGTATGCCTCGGAAGACGCATTTAAAATCTGTAAGGCAGCGGAGTATGTAATTAGGGATTTCATAAAACAGGGACATATAGTGACATCGTCTTGTAATTATAAAAAGATGTCATAAAAAAAATGAACGTGTGTACAAAGTACGCATAGCAGAAGTGAAACTTCTTTATCCTTTGTCCCTTTATCCCGTTACCTCTTTATCCTTTTATCCCTTTGTCCCTTTATCCGCTTATTCCCTTATCCGCTTATCACCTTATCCCTTTATCCCTTCACCCCTTTATTCCCTTATCCCAGTATCACCTTATCCCTTTATGCCTTTATCCCTTTATGTCCGCTTAAACGACATGCTATCCCTACTCCACTGGAGAAAGTTCTCTTTATTAGAATCGACCGTGGTGGGGACGAGGAAAAGATGGCGCGTAACGAAAAAGTGTGAAAATCCTTTGTTTTTGTATTTGCAATATTTAAATAAAACACTATTCTATTAATTATATTATTATTATATTTAACCTCCATCTTATTAAATATTTAAAAAATAGGGAAAATAATTGAACAGTGGGTATCCTTAAACACGCACACATTGACAGTTTAATTACAGTAAGACCACAAAGCGTACTAACCGAGGCCACTTTTCGTGTATCGTTTGTTCTGCATTACTCCATCTAGACGTGTATATGATCAAAGCATTCGTTAGAAATTATTCGTTGAACAAAATGCCTTCAATCGTTATAATTTTTAATATTATTTAAAAAATTACAAAACACATTATAACTCTGTAAATTTCACGGAACGATAAATGTAATAATTATATCAAGTACCCAAGCATCACATAAAAAAATGTTAACTTTTTAGTAAATTTTATTTAACAAAAAGTTCAAAATTAATAATTGTCAACCAAAAACATTTTTGTGTTGCTTGGGTAGTTAATTATCCTTTCAAAATATATTTTACCGGTTAAATAGCCAAATATTTAACTAGCCAGTAATGGATATTTGTCCGCTCGAAACACTACTTCTGGCAGCTTTTCCGCTCACTCAAAAAAGATGTAGTGTCCACACTCGCTCCCCTCAGTAGAATAAATCAACCGCCGGCATTCATGGATGACGAAAAGTAGAGCTTCAGTATGCGCCGAGTACATTATACGAACAGGAAGCGACTCACTACAACACTCTTACCACTTTGTCGCGAACGAATATTAATAAAGACAACAATACGCCTATCCCAACAGTGGGAACCGACGAAGTCGAGTCACTTATTAGGGGCCTCCACGCAAGGAAAGCCTCGGGTTCGGACGGTATTACAAATAGAGTAATCAAATTATTCCCAGCCCATTTAATTATAATACTGTGTTCAGTGGCGGACTTAAGCCTGTCAGAGGCCCGGGGCGGCAAAACTGAATGAGGCTCCCAACTTTAAAAAAAAATAGTTATACAAGCTTTTTATTCAGTTCATATTTGTATGTATAATTAAGTTTTAATGTTTATTTTGTTAAAATCTGGCAAGTGAAATTTAAATGAGACTTAAATTATTTAGGCTAAATAAATATTACATACAATATGGAATGGATACGGGTGAGGAAAATAGAATTGGAATCGACCGAAGGAAAAAAAATAGATATAATGAAAAGATAGGTGTGTTTTTGTGCCTTCAATTTACTGAACGCCTCAATAACTACTGTGAAATCGATTTTTTTTGAAATTTTTCTATCTATTGAAAGCAGGCCTAGGTTAACCAGTCGCTCTTGACCCATTGTAAATCGAAGATTAGAGTGCCGTACCCAACGGGTTCCTACTACTAAGACTTCGCTTGCCGCTATAACGACAAATACTAAAAATAAAATAAATATTAAAGGGGGCTAACATTCAAAGAACTTTTTTTTGCCTATTTTTCATAGATGGTATGGAATGGTACGGTACCCTTCGTGCGCGACAGCGACTCGCACTTAGTCGGTTCTCAAGGCAAATTGTCTACATTAAACAACGTTTCTTTTTTTAATTTGTAGATATCAATATTTTCACCTCCGAAATAGCGTTTTTCACCCCTTGAGCGGCGAGCAAAATTTCACATTTTACAAAAAATTTAAATAAAAAAAGCATATTTTCACGAAAATTGGTATCCCGGGGTTTTTAGGTCGCTAATTACGATTCTGCCCTCAAAATTTTAAAATTCCAGCTGACAAATCCAAACACTTATTTGAATCGGGTAAAATTGGGTATTCGCGGGTTCTCTAAGTTGCTGAATACGATTCCGCCCTCAAAATTAAAAAAGTCAAAATTGGAGATCCAACATGGGCGACCGAAAATCTAAAAACTTATTTGAATCGGTGAAAAATTTTAAGTCACTGATCTCGATTCTGTTCTCAGAATTTGAAAATTCACAATAACGGATCCAACATGACGCGTCACGTTGTTATTTTACTCTTAGCGCAACCCAGAGACAACGTGGTTAATTTTGAGGGCAGATCATAATCAGTGACCTCGAAAACCCCCGAGTGCTCAATTTCACCCTATTCAAATAAGTTTTTAGACATCTGGTCGGCCATATTGGATCCGCCATCTTGAGTTTTCAAATTTTGAGGGCAGTATCGTAATTGCCGACCTCGAAAACCCCTGAGTGCTCAATTTTACTCTATTCAAATAAAATTTTAGATTTCTGATCGGACATATTGGATCCGCCATCTTGAAATTACAAATTTTGAGTGCAGTATGGTAATCAGAAACCTTGAAAATCCCCGAGTGCCCAATTTCACTCGATTTAAATAAGTTTTTGGAGTTTCGTTTGGCTATATTGGATCCGTCATCTTGAATATTCAAATTTTAATGGCAGAATCGTAATCAGCGACCTAAAAAACCCTGGAATACCAATTTTCGTGAAGAGTCGATTTTTTTCTATTTTACGCGAAACATGAAATTTCGGTCACCACTTAAGGGTTGAAAAATGCCATTTTGGGATAAAAACATAAATTTTTACAAATTTAAAAAAATCATCGTTCAACTACAACTCTTTAGTGCACTCATAGTTAAAAAAAATAGGGACCCTCTATTTTTTGGAGTTTTCTACGAGAAAAAAATCGTGAAAAAAAATGTCTTCGATTTTACGTGATTTTTTGTTTAAATGCGGCCATTTTTTTTTTTTTTAAGTGGAAAAATCGCTATTTCAACCCTAGATTCTGAAAGAGCATACTGCAAAGTACGGGAGACCATATTTTTCATTGCAAAATTCTCGTTTTTTGATGATGAGAATTTGCCTTAAAAATGATGAAAAAAAAATACGGTTCTCGGTCGTTAATGGGTTAAGTTTCGAAAAACTTCTTGCATGATGCAATCGAGATATAAATGGTCAAAAAGTATTGAAGTATAAGCGATGTAGGGAAAGTAAATGTAGGCGTATAGGAGAGAATTATTTGCACTTCATTCATTAATTCAGGGATTCCTGTTGAAGTACCCGCTACAAAGACGGGAATTCCCTCAGCGTATTGGACGCGTTTAGCAATGTTAAAAAATATTAGTACCGCGTAAAAAGTCTAGATAGCTGTAGTGTTTTGATCTTGATGAAGTTATGAAGGTACTAAGCACATTTTTAAAGTCTTGTTTATGACTTGACCAGGCGAACGCGGAGACATTTGAGGGCCCCCCCAAAACCAGCGGCCCGGGGCGGTCCGCCCCCCTGTTAGTCCGCCACTGACTGTATTGTATTTTTAATGCAGTCCTCAAATATAACAACTTTCCTTCACAGTGGAAAGAGGCCGTGGTAATCGGAATCCACAAACCCGGCAAAAAACGTACCGAATCCAGTAGTTATCGCCCTATCAGCCTACTGAGAAGTTAAGGCAAATTATACGAATAGTACTCAGTAGGCTACGAGCATATGCCGAGTTAAATAAACTCATACCTGACACGCAATTTGGTTTTAGCGCTAAACACATTTGTGTTTAGCAAGTACATCATTTCAGCCTATTGCCGTCCACTGCTGGACGTAGGCCTCCCTCATATTGCGCCACAATGTGCGGTCCTGTGCCGCCTGCATCCAACGACGCCCAGCAACTTTCACTAGGTCGTCGGTCCACCTAGTGGGGGGGCGTCCTACACTGCGTCGTCCGATGCGTGGTCGCCACTCGAGAACCTTTCTTCCCCAGCGGTTGTCGGTTCGTCGAGCGATGTGGCCTGCCCATTGCCACTTCAGCGTGCTAATTCTTCGTGCTATGTCGGTTACACCCGTTCTTCTGCGGATTTCTGTATTCCGGATTCTATCTCGCAGAGAAATCCCGAGCATAGCCCGTTCCATAGCACGCTGAGCGACTTTGAGCCTTGATATGAGGCCTACATTTAGGGACCACGTTTCCGTGCCGTAAGTCATCACTGATAACACACACTGGTCGTAGACCTGTGTTTTCAGACACTGAGGTATGTTGGACGAGAAGATCCTCTTAAGTTTCCCGAACGCTGCCCAACCGAGTTGGATTCGTCGGCTGATCTCTTTCTCGAAATTGGATCTACCTAACTGGACTGTTTGTCCTAGGTAAACATAGTGATTGACAACTTCGAGAATCGCATTGCCAACTAGGACCGGTACAGGAATGACATGGATATTTGACATGACTTTCGTCTTGTCCATGTTCATTCGTAGACCCACTAGTTGGGATACCCTGCTGAGATCATTGAGCATAGTGCCAAGGTCCTCCATGGATTCTGCCATAACGACGATATCGTCTGCGAATCGAAGGTGAGTGATGTATTCGCCGTTAATGTTGATGCCGAGTCCAGTCCAGTCTAAGAGCTTGAAGACATCTTCCAGTGCAGTGGTGAACAGTTTCGGAGAGATGACATCTCCCTGTCTCACGCCTTTCTGCAACTGGATCGGTTTCGTACTCTTATCCCGGATACGGACTGACATTGTGGCGTTCCTATACAAACACTTCAGCACTTCGATATAGCGATGGTCGATTTGGCACCGCTGAAGGGACTGCAGCACCGCCCAAGTTTCGACTGAATCAAAGGCTTTCTCATAGTCCACAAACGCTAAGCACAGGGGCCGATTATACTCCTCGGTCTTTTGTATAATCTGCCGAAGCGTGAGGATATGGTCTATGGTGCTATAGCCTTTTCGGAAGCCGGCTTGTTCGGGCGGCTGGAAGTCATCGAGCTTGCGCGTGAGTCGATTGGTAATGACCCTCGAAAACAACTTATAAACATGGCTCAGGAGTGAGATGGGTCTGTAGTTCTTTAAAAGAGCTTTGTCACCCTTCTTGAAGAACAGCACCACCACACTCCTGGTCCACGACTCTGGAACGTCGCCCCCGAGGATAACGGAATTAAATAGCTTCTGAAGGGCTATTAATACCGGCTTGCCGCCCGCCTTCAAAAGCTCTGCCGTAATTCCGTCATCTCCCGGTGCCTTACCGTTACGTAGTTGTTTGAGAGCCATTCTGATCTCGTACAAGCTGATGTCCGGGATTTCTTCGGTATAGTGCCGAGTTAGCTTGGATCTGGGATCTTGGACCAAGCCGACAACAGGATTTCGGGATGATTTGTATAACTGTCCATAGAACCTTTCGACCTCTCCCAAGATCTCACTTTGGGATGAAATGACAGTGCCGTCATCGGTCTTCAGCTTAGTCATTTGGCTTTTCCCAATAGACAGATCTTGTGCGAACACTTTCGAGCCACGATTCCGCTCTATCGCTTCTTTAATACGGAACGTATTAAATCGGCGAATATCGCGACGCACAGACCTGGAGATCTGTCTATTTAGCTGCCTATGTTTGGACCAATCGGCTGCAGACTGCACCGTCATCTCTTTTCTCCGCTCCATGAGCTCGAGAGTCTGGTCAGAAAGTTTTTTAGGTCTATTAACGCGGTGAGCCTTGAAAAATTTCGACCCAACCGCGTGGACAGTTTCCACGAACCTGTTGTTCATATCGTTCGGAGATTCGCACTCGTCCAGACATTGGAAGCGATTATGTAGTTCGAGTTGAAAGTTTTCGAGGTTCTGGTATTGGACAGATGTAGGTCGGAGTGTAGACTTCATCAAGCGTGACCGCTCGACTTTTGTATGGATATTCAATGTGCCTCGTACCATCCGGTGATCGCTCCCAGTTTTAATTCTGCTGATCACTGAGACATCATTGAATATCTGTCGTTTGTCTGACAAGATGAAGTCTATCTCATTTTTTGTTGAACCATCGGGGCTAATCCAGGTCCATTTCCTTTGTGGCTGCTTCCTGAAGAAAGAATTCATCATAAAGAGGCTTTCCTTCTCCAGAAAATCAGCCAGTTTCTGGCCCCTCTGGTTTCTCTGTCCATATCCATGTTTCCCCACTCTCAACTCATCATCACTCCCTTTACCTATTTTCGCGTTAAAGTCTCCCATAACCACCGTGAAGTGGGTTTTGGACGCGTGTATGGCTTTCGAGATGTCCTCGTAAAATGCCTCCACTTCGTCGTCGGAGTATGTCGAGGTCGGTGCGTATACCTGTATAACCTTCAGCGAATACCTCTTGGTAATTCTGAGTATAAGGTACGCTACCCTTGTCGACACACTCTCGATCCTCTCCACGTTGTCTATGAGAGACTTACGAACGATAAACCCTATACCACCTTGGGACGGGTGATCGCCCTCCCGGTAGAAGAGCAAGTTTCCAGACTGGAGGATTATCGTGCCCTCGCCCTCTCTTCGCACTTCTGATAATCCTACAATGTCCCAGCGGATTTTGCTCAATTCCTCTTCCAGCTCGATGACCCTCTCGTCAGTCCTGAGTGTCCGAATGTTGTGTGTTACCAGGGCCAAGGGTCGTTTTTGTTGGTAGCCGGATCGCTGCCGGAGATTCCTCGCACCCCCCGCTCCACCACTACTGGGCCCGCCACCAAAATGAGCCCGTAGGGTACCGGAGCCGCCGTGACTGGGGGCCATTTTTTTGTTGTACGCCATTTTTAAAAAAGGGGATATTGCCGTAATCGCCACGCTTGGCAGGCGGGTTGGCGATCGCAGTATGGATGTTTTACGTTTCCCAGGAGAGAGCTGCTGCCCACTCTCCTGGTGAACCCTCAGCCGATTTTTACGACTCCCACGGGCAAGTAAGGGGTGGCGACACATGTATTCTCAAACCGTCGCCACACCGTAGCAAGTACATAGGCTAGTAGAATACACCAGTAGGTAGTCAGTTCATTATAGTCCATAAAATATAGGATGATCTCTGTGACAGTTGTCCCTAGTGCTGTCACGCTTACGATAGAGTCCGTAGTTTTTATCGATAAAACTCTTTATTTTTATAATTGTGATTTTCTATTATACTTAAAATACAATCAATCAAAACCTTTTTGAATTTATTTCAAACAAAACTGTTTTGCTTCAAACAAAACTGTGTTGTAATTATTCAAAAGGTCAAAACAATCAAGGTCTAGGTCACTATTATCGTCATCACTGGGGCGTTGCTGCTAGAACATTTATAATTTTTTTCCAAAATAGGGACAAATCCCTCCAACCACCCATGGCCTTTTCGACATCGTGGTCATATAGGCCGAATCATCGAGATGCATGTACACACCGTGCTCGTTGCGTTGGCATGCACATGCTTCTTGAATCTCTACAAGTTATTTAACTTCTCTCATCCTTGTCCCCGAGTCGTTCTCCCTGTATGTTAGGGCGGACGTCACACGGTACGAACTTCGTCGTCCGCGGTAATCGCATCTAGCCACTTACCCGCTGCTCTGACTGCCATCATAGCGTTGAGTGTCAGCCTGGTCTTCAAGTCTTCTGGCCTTGTACCAGGCGTGCGCGAAATCCTGCAGCCTGCGATAGTTTGCCTCGGAGGAAACCAGATCCGTGTAGTATGTCGCTCCTATTCCGTCACGGTGCACACCCGAAAGCATCCGGTCCCTAATCTCATCGTAGATAGGACATAACCACAGAATGTGGTGCATATCCTCATAGGGCTCGCCGCACCCACAGTCGCCACGCTCGCTCAACCCTAGATCCCGCAACCGCCCACGGAAACACCCATGCCCTCCAAGCAGCTGGGAGGTTTCATAGTCTGGCTCGACCCAAGCGGACTTGAGTCGAACCGACACATCCGGGAAAAACCGAAAAGTTGCCCTCCCCTTATCCTCGCATACCCATCTCGCCTGCCCAGTGGCAACGACGTCCGATTCGATTGCCATACGCCTAACCCGAAATTGCCGCCCAGTCGCGTTCTTACGCGCCTCCGCCGTCCTTCCAGCACGGATGACCTCCAGGTCAGCCGGCAGCACGCCACCTATGACCGGAAGCGCAGCCGTGCTAGTCGTACGGTACGCCTTAGTGAGCAACACGAGCGCCGCCCTTTGCGAGCGTAACAATGCGCTCCTAACCACGTGAAAGCCAGCCCTATGGAACCACAGCTCGGCGGCATACACAATCGTCGCCACGTAGGTGCCGCGGTACAGCACCCTAAGGGACTTGTACCTCGCCCCCCACGACGATGCAGATATGCGGGCCACTTTGCCAAAGCAGCCCGCAGCCCGCTCCCCGATCGACTGTGCATGACGCCCGAACGATAACCCCGCGTCCACCACCACCCCGAGAACCGTTGCCGACGCAACGTCCCTCACAGAGGAACCACCGAGGTGTATTGTGGGAGGTCTCTGAAACTTCCCCCTAATCGTCATGGTGAGTGACTTCGAGGGAGAGAAGCCCAGCCTATTACGGACCCCCCACTCTCCGACTTCCTTAAGAATGGAAGCCGCGCGGGATTCAATCCCCGCCCTGGAGTTCGCTCCGATCAGCAGCGTTAGGTCGTCAGCGTACGCCACTACGCCGCAGCCCTCCGGTAGCGGCAGCCGCAGCCCTCCGGTAGCGGCAGCCGCAGCAAGTCGTCCAGAAGTAGGTTCCACAGGGATGGCCCCAAGACCGAGCCCTGCGGACACCCCATAGTGGAGGTTTTCCATACCACCTGGTCACCCACGTACATGCCCACGCGTCGGCCAGCGAAGTAGGCGGACAACATCCTAAAGATGTTAGCCGGATACCCTCTGGCCTTTGCTTTCAGCAATATCATAGGCCACCAGGCGTTATCAAAAGCTCCTGAGATGTCAAGAAAAATCGCCTGCAGGTACTTGTGTTCGCACGAACTAGCAGCGCTAGTGATGCTCAGTAAGGCCGTTGTCGTGGATCTACCCGGCGTAAATCCATGCTGGTAGATCGAGATCCCCCTAGAAATCTCCGGCGCGCATCTAAGTATTACGCGTTCTAAAAGCTTTCCCAGTACGGGCAACAATGTGATCGGCCGGTAGGCCTTCGGATCGGTTAGGGGCTTCCCGTTACCCTTAGGCAGCACAAGTAATTGACCACTCTTCCAGACGGCTGGGAAGGTACCTTCGCTTACGCATCTCCCAATGATATACGTCAACTCGGACGACGCTGCGCACCAAGCGTGACGCAGCATGCGAGCGGTAATCCCGTCGGCTCCCGGGGCCGTGTTGGGCAAATCCCTGACTATCTCTCCCAGTGCTGATTCCGCGGGCGGCCGCGCATCCCTGGTGTGCGGGATGCAAGCCGCCATCAATCGTACCCGTCTATGGTACGGAGTGTCACATGATGGGTCGTCATCAGGACACAACGCACTGACTAGTTCACCAATAGCGCCCTTTAGATCTCTCGCAGGAGTGCCGCAGTAGGCCACACCATTCACAATGTGGGACGGCGGTCTCAGGCGGCCGCTGGCCTCCCGGTACGCCGCCCCCCACGGACCCTGATTAGCCGAGTCCGCCACCCCACGAAAGTAGGCCAGCTCAGCTTGCTCCATCGCAGTCCTATATGCACGACGAGCCCTACGCATATTTATTACAGCTAACTCCTCAGCCACAGGACCCTGGCATCCGACGTCCCTAGACTTGCGTCGGCTCCGTGAGTAGCACCGTCGCAGGTCATCCAGGGCAGGCGTCCACCATTCATAACCCTTATGAATTCTCCTGTTGGCTGTTCCCAGAGTAACTTTAGCAGTACGCTCAATTAAGGCCTGGAATGATGCACACAGCAATTCCACCGGCTCCCCCAAGTCTACCCTCCCTATGCCTTCGTGTATGCCCGCTCGAAACCGATGCCAACCCACCCCACGCTCCCGGAATCTCGTCGGCACCACCACAGGCTCAGCGCACAAGCTAGCCGGGCTCCCCCGTCCTCCTCCCTCTTCGTAGAGGATCAGTCGGTGATCGCTCGTACTTGCATCCTCGATGACCCGCCAGTGCGAGATCTTCACTCCACGGGTGGACAGCGTTAGGTCGACGTTCGACTCCCCGTTGGTGGTGCTAAAGGTCCAGGGTTCTCCATCTTTGTTGTGGATCACGAGGTGGCGGCCGAGGATGAAGTCTTCCACGAGCTGGCGTCTTCTGGCCACCTCGTGAGCCCTTCCCACGAAGTGGCGCTCCACACAAAACCACATCGGGGAGTGAGCGTTGCTGTCTACACCCAGTAATACGCGCTTCCCGCGTAGTGCGTCCAGAACGATCTCCAGATGCCGAAGATGCAGCTCCACGTCGTCACTGTACTGGAAGTATGCCGCAATTAGGTGTAGATCCCGCGTTGGGAGGTGAACCACCACACAGTGCTCGTTGGAGAGATCACTGATCAAGAGGCATCCTAAATCCCGGCGTGGCACGTATACTCCCGCCTTTGGGCGTTTGCCCACCACGATGGTGCCCGGTGGCACACCCGTAAACGGCTCCTGCAGCAGGACGACATCGAGGCTGTACCCTCTCGCCAGTGATCGCAGCTCCTTAGTGGCCACCTCCGAGCCCGCCAAGTTAATCTGCCCTGCAGATAGCCGCGGCATACCTCCTGCCATGTCCTTCCCATGATTTTTTGCGTGGCTAGACATGGTAATTTACTCGACCGATCGCTTTACGCTCCGCATGCCTTCGTGCGGGACAGTCCTGTGACATGGTGCAGTGTCCCTCGAAGGGCTTTCCAGCTCCGCGGCAGGTTGCACACCGCATAATGTCGGTTGCTTGCTTTGGGCAATCCGCCTTTCTATGCCCCTGCTCTGTGCATGCACTGCAGGTGTCCACGGTAGCTCGGCAATGTTTTGCTGGGTGTCCATATGCCTGGCACTTTAGGCAGCACGTCACATCCAGGTAGTCCCGCACGAGGTATCGCTCCCATTCCACGAACACCCGCTCGCGCGCGACCAGGGTGTCCCTTACCGCAGGGGAGCACTCCAGGACGTAAGTCGTCCTCGCTCCTCCCAAGCGCCTCTTTTTGAAGGCCAGCCGGCACTCCTTCCTGAAAGCTTCAAGGCCATGCTGATCCGCCGCGGCCAGGTTCTGCGCGTGGATGGCTGCAGTCAGCTGGTCTCCACTGTATTCGCCTTCTACATTTACAATCGCCACCAAAGGTCTGCGCTGGAGTGGCTCGGTCACGCGTACGCTTGGCGGTAGTGCCTCTTTTATTTTGGAGGCAGCATCCGAGGAGGTGGTCTGGATGATAACTCCAGCGTTACCTACCCTCCTAACTCCGGCTACTTGTATCCCCAGCGCTTTGGGGTCGATAGACCTTTTAATGACGGCCTTTGTGTCCTCCGCAGTCTGTAGTTGCCCATCCTTCTCTGCTGGGTACATCGCTAGGGTCTGGCAGGGGGTCGCAGGCTTGGGAACACTTCTATTACTCATTCTTAACTTATCCGCATAGCTGGTTGCAGGTATGCTCATCGGCGCCGCCAGTATCGGGTCCCTCACCATCTCGATGGTCCTCTTCTCGGCCTCAGCTAGCCGCAGCGTGAGGTGCGTCACCACAGCCGCCAGCCTCTCGGTGTACACCCCCATGGCTGCAACCTCTTCCTTGTTTAGGCGGCTGGACTTCGCCCTGACCGCCTCCATTATTCCTCTAGTTGAGGAGGTCGCTATCGACACCAGCTGAGGCACCGTAGCCGCCGCCAAGGGATCAGTCTCCTCTTCTGGGAAGAGTTCCTTTGCCGCAGGGCCACCCGAGACTGGTGGGGGCGGCGGTACTACACCCGGGCGTGCAGGGCTCTTAGGCGCCGCACCCGGAGCCCCAGCAGTGATGCCGCTCACTGGCGGCAGAACACCTTTTTCTTGCCGTCGTCCCGAAACCTTGCGCCTCAAAGCCTCCTGCAGCTCATCCGGTGATGTCAGCATCCGTTTATGGGCCTGCGGTTGCACGGGCGTCATCGGTAGGGCGAGGGGTGTGCTAAAGCACGTCGGCGGGGTACGCGCGAGCGATTGGCGGGGAGTAAAACCCGCCTCAGCGGACATCTCCAAGACGGCGTCCAGTTCCTCCATCTTGCGTTCCGCGAGCTCCTGAAGCAACTCCCGGTGTCGCGCTGTCGCCTCGTCTTCATCGCCCATGTTGGCCTGTGTCAATAGGCCCTAACCTATTACTAGCGCAACGAGCCAAGCTGTTGGCTATTTACACAAAATAGTTTACTATTTGCACTAAAGATTCACTATTTACACCCAATTTCGCTATTTACACACAAATTTTAATTTAATTAACACAAAATTTAATTTTACGCCAAAATAGGGACAATCGTTAGATCAATCGATCAATTACGACTGTTTTATAAATAAACTAGCAACCCGCCCTCGCTTCGCTTCGGTTATAGTCGTTTTACCCGCGTAGTTCCCGTTCCCGTAGGAATACCGGGATAAAATACAGCCTAGTTTACGCCCTGATATTATAGCTTTCCATTGGTTAAAGAATTTTTGAAATCGGTCCAGCCGTTTTGAAGATTACCCGGAACAAACAGACAGACAGACAAAAATTTTTTAATCGCTATTTTAGGCATAGGTGTCGTGCAAATAACCGTGTGAGCATGAAAAAAGCCTATTATTTTGACATTACAAACAGACACTCCAATTTTATTTATTGGTATAGATATGTCTAGTTTATTGGCATAATGATTAATGCGTACATAATATTATCATTTACTTTGAGACATAAAGTAGTTTTTTAATGTTTAATTAATTCAATTTATGTATTTTATAATGTAACTGTCTGTTTTAATTGTAAAAAATATGTTAAAATATTTTATTTAGGTACTGTATTGGGTTTATTTCTTTTATGAATAATTTAATAAAGATCGGTTATCGATTTATGTATATCGACTGTCCCATCTCTTTTTTATTTTCAGTCTAGTATGACCTTGTACGTGCGTAAGCGCCATTTATGTATAAAATGTTTACTAGGTATTTCAGTACTTTCGAGGTACATTTTAGGCATGAATATTAATATTTTTGTATTTATAATATGTTGCAATTTTGTTGCTGTAAAATTGGCATGAAAAGAATGAAAATATATTTGATACAAATGAAATTGTAAACATGTCGCTCGTTCAAACTTACTTCGTCGGTTTCGTTGACATCTGTCACAGAGATCAAGCTATATTTTATGGACTATAGGGGACGATACGCTGGTGTACTATTTCTAGATGTAGCGAAAGCATTCGATAAAGTTTGGCATGAGGGCTTAATTTACAAGTTATATACATTAAAAACCCCCGAATATTTAATTCTAATAATATATGACTATTTGAGTCATCGCAGCTTTTGCTACAGGGTGGAAGGGACGTTGTTGACTGCCCACCCTCTCAAGGCCGGTGTCCCACAAGGCTCGGTCCTCGCCCCATTTTTGTTTACGCTGTATACAAGCGACATGCCCAAGTTCACTCGTGTTCACACGGCGCTTTACGCCGATGATACCGCACTCTATTGTGCAGGTATGTCCTCGACAACCGTAGTCAATACACTCCAAAAAGTGGTTACCGCCCTTGCCAAATGATATAGGCAATGGAGAATAGAAATTAATCCCGAGAAGAGCCAAGCGGTTATGTTCACTAAACGAACTGCCCGTCTGTGCCCTCCGGACAGTATCCCCCCTCTCACTCTCTTCGGCCGACCTGTCTCATGGAGCAGAGGCCAAGTACTTAGGTGTGACCCTTGATAGCCGACTCACTTTTCTGTCCCACATGAAGTAAGTCCGCGCGCGCGCAGCTTTCGTGATGGGACGCCTTCACTGCCTTCTAAACGCAGTCCAAATTATCACTTAAAAATAAAGTCCGATTATATACTGCCTGCATACGGCCGATCATGACCTATAGTGTTCGCGCACGTTAGGCCACACTGGATCCGCAGGTTACAAGCACTACAAAATAGATTCATGCGACGGGCAACGGGAGCACCGTGGTTCATTCGCAATGCCGACCTTCACATCGACCTCGAACTGCCGACCATCAGGCAGTACATGAAACGTTGCTCCCGGCGCTATTTTGACTCTGCCACGACTCACCCCAATCCACTAGTGGTTGGGGCGGTAAACTACGTTCCCTCAAAAATATTCGCAGTCCGACGTCCTCTTCTTGATGAAGAGGATGACGCTATTACGATCGCCCAAGAAAGGGCTTACACCGCTCGCGCAGCGATAACAAATAAAATTACGCGGTATCAGCCTCGCCGTCGAGGTCGAAAACCGCGCCGCGTAAAATTCAATAATCTAAACGTAAACGTGGCCACGGCTCTCAGCGACGCCCCGAGCCGAGGTCCGTTATCCACAGGGGGAGCCCTGGGGCGATGTTCGCTTAATTTACTTACCGAGTTGAGAGCCATCAGCGCTCATCCACTGCCCGCGTTAAGCGGTCAAGGTCATCGGCGATCAACAGCTGTATAGCTGTTAAAACACAAAAAAAGGATAAACGTACGGTTATTATACAGCAGTCAGACCGTGCTATTGCATCCCAACGCCCAACCTTTCATTGACTCGTTTCACCGCTGTGTGGCGTCGGGTAGCGGGCAGTGGCCAGCCCGAGTGCTTGCGCTTTATCATCGTTACGTGATAGAATTACACTTTCGAGTCGTCAAGAGCGAGAGAGTCGGAAGCCCAACCTTCTGAGGGTCATTGCCTGTGGTGGTGGGTTTTGATGATGGCTTTAGTATAACCAAACCTCATTGCACGTATTCACACTTCCATCATTCTCCTGACGGTAGGCAGCGACCTGGCAAAAGTCCATGAGCAGTATCACTTATCGTTAGGTGTGCCGTTTGCTCGTTTGCCAACAACAGCAATGAGAAATACTCCAGTCCAAGACACGGATGGCTGAACCGGGGATTACTTCGCCACGAGGCTGCAAGCGCGAGGTCGATACCACGACAACATAGTTTGCTGCCTGGGGTCACGGAAGGGGTGTTCGAGTGACCCCGTTTTATTCATTCTACAAAAAAATTAATTTTGCCTTACAGCCTTCACTAAGGAATCTCACAAACATTTAAGTGACGGGCACAGTTGACACCCACACCCAGTGTCGGAGCAACGATTTGTCGATGACACAACTTCCTGTAGGTCGGGGGTGTGGTGTCGCACGACACAATGAAACGAGACTGCTCTGTGCGTATATATTTATTTAGCGGGCGGCCAGGGCAGCTCCACGTCGGCCACGTCTAGCGCCAGGATGTCGACGGGCGCGCCGAGCGCGTCGCCGAGCGAGGGTCTGGTGCGGCGCAGTTCGCCGTGCACCCACTCCTTGACGTAGGTGCCCGCCTCGGCGCGCACGCGCAGCACCAGCAGGGCGGGCGCGCCCTCCACGGCGCGCGCGCTCAGCGAGTACACGTGTCGCGCGCGACTCAGCAGCGGCCGCCGGTGCAGCACGCGCAGCGGCGTGCGCTGAGAGAGCAGCACGCGCGCCTCGCACTCCTCCGGCGTGTTGCGGTAGGCGTGCAGGCGCGCCAGGTCGTGCGCCGTGACGCGCACCCCGCGCCCCTGCCCCTCCTCGCCGGGCGCGTGCGCCAGCTTCACGCAGAGCGCCTCGTAGGTCTTGCAGCGCGCGCGCTCGCCCTGCGTGAGCAGCGCCAGGTGTGAGCGCTCGAGCGGCTGCAGCGCGCGCACGCACACCGCGCCGCCCGCACTGATGCGCTCGCACGCGTCACGCAGCGCCGCCGCGGCCGGCACGCGCCGCGCGTCGCACACCTGCGCACACACACACACAGTCATGAGCGCTATTTTTATTACATTTTCATTTGATGAAATTATTTATTCTTTCACAGTGATTTCGCGTATAAAATTTCGCAAGTAATGATTTTTTAATATTTGGTATATTAGGGTCAACTGGGCCCTCGTTAAAAAGATTTTAAGGGTCAAAGTTGGATGGGTAATTTATGTACTAGAAAAATTCAAAGTCGAATCGCCAACAAGCGGTAATCTCGTGGTAACGTGCTCGCCGGCGGGAACTCTGGTCTCGGGTTCGAGACTCGACAACTTATTTTTTTTAAATTATCACATTATTGTGTAATCATTAAAAAAAAATAAAAAAAACCCCAATCGACGTCCCTATCCCGGGACGTCGGTCGCCGTCACACGGTCAGGCTCTCTGCGGGTGACACACTAAAGTCCCCGGTCCGGTCACCCGCGGACTCGCCTAGGGCGGCGTGAGGCGCGGATACTCGTATCTGCACCGCCCGAATCGGCGGTGGCGGAACGTGTGACCAAAGATTGATCACACACGAGCCGGCGTCTCGTTTCGTGAGATGACAGCCTCACAGAAGGCGGTGACCGCGTTCCAGTTCCTGACGCTGCTGAGCATCTCCCTAGTGATGGTCGGCAGGGTCCGGTCGGCACCGGTGATTGCAACGAGTTCACGGCGCTGCTCTGCCCACGAGGCACACACCTCGAGCCTGTGCTGCGCCGTGCTCACGTCGCAATCGCAGTGGTAGCAGGATGGTGGTGTGCCCTCCCTCCTAACGAGCTTGCGCAGGTACTTGGCTATCGTGACCCATCAATACCTGCACCAGTCGGAAGGAATGTACCCCGTGCTGCCGACCCAACCACCCCATCAGCACCAGCTAAAAGGACTCGACGGTCCTGATACCGTATTGAGGCTTCTCCAGTCCGATTGCCCAACGAGCAATGGCGTCTCGGCGGGCGTCGACCCGCCAGGCGGCAATCACCTTGATTGAGGCTATATGTGGCTCGCGTCTCTGATACTCGCAGGTAAAGCTCGGCGAGTACCTCCGCCTGCAGGTCCCACCGGAGAGTTCCGACCAAGAGGCACGCTGCCTCCGTGGCTGCCGTGCAGTAGTCGAGTATAGCCCTAGTCCCCATGGCCATGGATGTCTAACAAGTCCAGTCAGATATTTAAATCTACCCACTACAGAAATTAGTTATTAAATTTTGATCCACACTTTACTACATATTTATTGCTAGTACAAGAAGAAAATGATTCTCTATGAAAAAATTATATTGTGTATGGTTAGTATTACTAAACATTAAATTTGAGTTAGCTGATAATCTTCAGAAGATGAGGCTGCATAAATGTTCCGTTCGGATTTTTGATGTGAAATATCTATAGGCGGGGTGAACCTGATCGTCGCGTGGCATTAAAAGCGGCGTTAACGCCACGCTTTGCGGTAACGACTTCAAAATAATTTTGATGTTTCACATCTGCCAGGTGTCCTGAGTGACGGCTCACTTCTCTTTTCATTTACTCTTTTGAAACTATAAGTACCTTACAGTTTTGTCGTGTGTTCTCTTTTTCCTTGCCTTGTAACCGATTTTGTTTCCAAGATACAATCTGCTTTTTCGACCCATCACCTAAAACGTAAAAAGATTCTATATTATTCTTTATAGAGATCGCATGAAAGTAATTAAAAGAATTAGGTAGTAATAAATACTTACGAATCAAAACCGATCAGTCGCAGTATACGCTCAAGTTCGTATTGTCGTCTTTAACGCTGTGAGCGGAGAGCTCGAGCGACGTGACCCTGCTCCGTTGAGCGCCAAGGCGCGACTGGCTTATGAACTTTTTTTTTTTTTTTTTTTGTTCTGACTAGGAGTGTCAGCCTCAGATGGCTGTTACACCCTTACGCAGACTAGAGGCTTATGAACAATTATGCCGTTCAATTTATAGTAATATTTAAAATTTAATTACGAGGGTGACTATTCGTATTTCAATTTGGTTTTTTTTTACTGCTTCTACAATAGTCGAACAAATAGTGGATATTTTTTTAAATGCTCCAAGTTTAGTATTATTCACAAAATTAAATATTTTACAGGAGCCATTTTCGTCAAATTAATCTTAAGGAAATATTTTTTTTTTAGTTTTAAAAGGAAGAAATCTTGAATTTCATTTTATACATACCCAAGAACAGTAATTTTCCTAACATCTACAATTTTTTTCGAGCTGCCACGACTTATCGTTTATTCGTACCTGAACTTCAAAACTCAGCATTTTCGTAAAATCTCATTAACTTAAGTTCAAAATACCCTTGCCTTTTAATAAAATAGTTACAATATTGAGTTATAATTCTGTACAAGCACAATATTAAGATGTGTTTAATGTAGTGGTTATATAAATTTTTAGTAAGCTATTATGATGAATGAGTAACCAGTCCTCAAAAAACCACATTTTTGGGTTTACGGCCGCTTATTACCGATAACGCTCTTAAACAATAATCAAATATTCAATTTTAAAATATTTGCCTAAACGAATCAAGGTCGAAGTTTAAATTATGTTACATGTGCGACCTGTTTGTATAGTGACAAATCAATAAATTATATTTTGCTCTTTGTAACACGACCGAACGCATATTAAAATACGTCGTCACCCGTTCGCTCTTTCCAAAGTCGCGAGTTGTCGGTATTATACGATGATATATGAATGATCTGCGATGTGCGATATTGATAAGCTAGGTAGCAGAGAAGTAGCAGAGCATGATTTTTAAGACAGGTAGCAGGTGTGACGTATGAAAAAAATCATATGATTTTTCACATGCTTCTTGTGAATCATGTCATGCTCAATAGACACACACACACGCACACACGCACGCGCACGCGCACGCACGCACGCACGCACGCACGCACGCACGCACGCACACACACACCAGTACGGTCGGTGCGTCAGTACCTCTAGTGCGAAGGGTCGGCCGGTGCCGAGGCAGCGCACGTCGACGTCCTCGCGCCCCGCCGCTATGAACTTGATCCGCGACTGCACCTCCTCACCGCTCAGCCTGATACAAACGTACGCGTCACTCACTGCGCCCTGTGTGGAGGGGGTGAGGGGACGAGGCGCCGCGCTCACACACTCACCCGTACAGCGCGCCGAGCGGCTCACAGATGATCTCCTGCACGGAGGAGGGGAGCGCGCGGCGGCCCCCCACCAGCCACGGCGTCTGCGGCAGTGCGCGACTCAGCTTCACGTAGCGCCCCCCCACGTAGAGCGGCGCGCGAGCGGCCAGTGCGCTCACGGGGCGCGCGGGGGCGGCGGCGGGGGGCGGCCCGCGCGCCCAGCCCGCCAGCGCGCACAGCGCCTCGCGCGTGACGCCCTCCAGCGCCTGCTCCACGGAGCGCCGCGTGAACTCGACGGCGAAGCGGCGCCGCTGCTTGTTGCGCGCCGCGAACAGCGCCGGCGACAGCGCGCGCAGCACCTCCAGCTCCTGCGACACGCGTGTGGCAGTGAGCGCGTCAGTGCGTCAGCGCCGCCGGACGAGGCGCGCGCCCACTCGCATACCTGCAGGTCGTCCGGGTACTCCACGGTGAGCGTGACGAGTAGCGGCGCCACCGCGCCCGAGTCCAGCCGCTTGCCGACCACAGTCGCCAGGCGCCGACCGAACAGCCACTTCCACGCTTCCTTCAGCGGCATCACGCTCTCTGTAGATGCAAGTCGACGGTTGGAGTATCATCTTGTTCACACCCGTTGTTAATCAAGAGTGCGTCACGCTTAAGATACAAATACGCGCGTGTGTCAAATGAAGCGCAGTGTGCCTGTGTGTGTACTCACTGTGGTCGTAGCCGGCGCACGCGCGCTGCAGGTGCAGGGTGACGGCTCGCTCCCTCGGTATGGCGGCGATGGGCGAGGACAGCGCGCACGCCACGCTCTCGCACTCGTAACTGCGACACGTTAGCACTCGCACTGTGACACCGACACGCGCCGCACACGCGACACTTGTCACATATACACATGCACAGAGCCCAGGGTTGCCTCGCTCACACACACACACACACACACACACACACACACACACACACACACACACACACACAGACAGCAGTACCTCGGGGGCTCTGTGCATAGCTTCAGCTCTGTTTGTATCCCATTGAACGCCAATGTAACCCAATAAATGAACCGTAATGAGTACAGAACTAAGTGAACACTGATTGTGTGATCACTGCATCCATCGCATACTACTGAGCCGTGTGAGCTGTGAGCGACTCACTCCCCTCGTACACAAATTACAGAAAATTATATAAGCCTTAGGCAAATTTTGTATAATGAATACAAGGAGCTGAAATGTGAATATCCATGTACTAATGAAGTGCAAACCATTTCTTGTGGAGCACATCCTGCACCATGTCCAAGCCCTCCGGCCAGGTCTCCTCCTGCAGCACTCCCAAACAGCTGACGCACACGTTGTCCAGTTTGATTCTCTTGACGGGCGGAGCGTCGTCTGTGCCCTCATCGGTGTGCCCGTGGCTCTGCTGCACACTCTCTCTGTCTGAGTGCGGTGCGGGGCCCCCTTCTGTTCCATTGTTTGTGTTATCTATGTTTAGATTTGTATCGAGATACTGCAAACAATAACAAGTGTGTAGCGCTCATGTTAGCGTGCTATATAGTTAGTTACAACCGTATCCTCCCACTATATCCACTCATCATATTTCTTATGTACTCTTAGTGCCATATTTACACATTATTTTGACCTACTATAGCATGCCAATCAAATGGATTGGTGTAGGGTTTTATTTTCAGTTTTTCTTCTCTTGCATAGACATTATACACAGATTATATAAAAATAAAATGGAATGGATAAAAAGGAAATACATTTTTATGTCATTGAATATATCTACCAGACCTAGAATTCCAGGTTAGGTGTGGATAGAGGTAGTTTTCATTAAACTAAATCAAACTTGGAGTTCTCTGAGCTCTATATAGGATTCTATGCTCTTCACAAACTGCACTGCTGATGTCCCAAAATTGAATGAATACTAATAATTCAATGATCTCATGATGTTACAGAGAGCCCATTACCAACAAGTACATCAAGTGAGATGTGAGGTAGGGCTGGTGCTGCACAACACATCTCAGTGTCTCTCAGTAGAGGTGCCTTCACACAACACTTGATAACAACATTAAGCACCAAATGTACTCTACACTAAATATATCTAATGTTTATTGTGATACCAAGCGCTCCACATTCAACTATAATTCATTTAATTTAAAGTTTATTTCTTTTGTTTTGATTGTTTTTGTTTATTACAACATGAAGTGAATCCTACCACCTAATATGACTCAAATTCAAAATGTTTCACATTGCAAAACTTAAATTGTTAATCTATTGTTATAATTCGACAAAAGTCTTGTAATGGCATTTAGTGCACATTTAAATGTATATCTTAATATTACTTAAGAGTATGTACGGCTGTCAATTGAATTGTACTGCATGTAATGTTTATTTTATTAATTTAATACGTTTCTATTCCATTATTGTACCAAATTTTAACTTTGCACTTTTCCTCAATATAAATCTTAACTGTGCCAAATTTCACACTTTTTCATTTCAAATGTCCACCTGTCCAAGTTTGGGTAAAAGCGGTACAAAGTTTTTGCTTCACATAGATCAGAGTATACATTAACTTTAGTGATATGAGTATTACCCGCTGTCTCCATGCTAACATCTCTATGTTTACCGCTATGTATATTGTTGTCATCACGTTGCGGTTTACGTTTTTTATTTGCTTAGTATTTTCAGATTTAATTTATAATTATTATGAATTAGATTATCTAATGCTCAGCAAACAGTTTATTTCTTCAGTCAGGATCAAGTTGTGGGTGTGTATTCTTTTTAAAACTTTAAATGATACATGCCTTAGAATAATAACGTATAGAATAATAGTGTCCATACTTGGAATTTTCAAAATTTGAATCTAAAAATATTAATCGCCATTAATATTTTTAGATTCAAATTTTGAAAATGACGATTACACACGTACACACGCACACCACTATTCAAATTTTGTTTTTATTAACATAAATCATCAAAATACTTTTAAGAGTAATGTAAAAACCTTAGAATAATAACATATAGAAGGATAGTGTCAATACTTCGAACTTTCAAAATTTGAATCTAAAAATACTAATGGCGCGCAGACGATTACACACGTACACACGCACACCACTATACAAATTATGAAATCAAATTTTGTTTTTATTAACATAAATCGTCGAATTACCTTTAAAAGTAATGTTAATAATCTTTTTATATTTTTCAAATGTGTTGTGACACCATTTGAATGCACAAACCGTCATAATTACCTATTTATTTTTTAAGAGTTGCGTACGTTCGTGCAGTACAATGACTTGTACATTACGGAACGGTTCCAGTGTATGCTCCATTAGGCTCCAATTGAAATGCCTCACTTTTTGTGCGTGAACTTACCTTCTATACGTTATTATTCTAAGGTAAAAACCTTAAGTTTTTCAAATGTGTTGTGACACTATTTGAATGCACAAACCGTCATAATTACATATTTATTTTTTAAGAGTTGCGTACGTTCGTGCAGTACAATGACTTGTACATTACGGAACGGTTCCGGCGTAAGCTCCATTAGGCTCCAATTGAAATGCCTCACTTTTTGTGCGTGAACCTACCTTCTATAGGTTATTATTCTAAGGATACATGCATGCAATACTGAATTCTGACGGTTACATATTACATTTTTGTAATCACCTGTTAAAAATCCATCATTTTAATATATAAGGGCATCAATTGAACTTTTCAAATGATACATTTTGGCGCCAAACATCTGTCATTATATTAAGTTATAATTTAAATTTAACCACATTATGTACTCTTTTTTTTTCTTAGGTTTGGGCCATGTACTCTCTTTCTTAGCTTCATTGCCGTCGGCTAACTATATAGCGATAACACAATATTCTATTCTCTTTTTAAATATATTTAACTTTTGTTACGTACTTTTAGAACAAGTTGGTGAACATCATCGTAAGAACTTGGATTCTTCAGTCCTAAATATCGCACACAACATGCGTCACAACATCCTAATTCTTTGCACAATTTTACTATGGTTTTTTGATTCATTATAAATGGCTCTTTGGAGTATTTAATTAATTAAAATTTTTAACCACATGCTACTTCCAACTTGTAAACAGACCCATAAACATTTTTTTTTTTGGTTCTGTTTGTCCATACGGACAGGCAAAGGGATCAAAGCCCATACAGCCAAGTCTGATACAATTTTTCTTTACATATTATTGGAACGAAGTTCCTTACGGCAGGCTTGGAGGAGATAGGGATTTTGCTGCGCAACCAAACTGAAAAAAATGTGATAGTAAAACCGTAACAATAAAACCGTAAGAAAAAGTGCGTGGAATAAAACCGTTAAATGAGACGAAATTGTTTTGACCGCCGTATCTCAATAACTATAAGTGCTAGACCATTTTTGATAGACATTTTGACCCCCCCTTGCATCCTACATTGCCGCCCGGACTACCCCTACCCCCATTAGAAACTTATCTCCCCCCCTTCTTTTGATGTGAAACATCGTTCAACCTATTTTTGCAAATTGTGTCGATTCTACATTAGCCGAAGGAACTTCGTTCCTACCTGGTGTCCCACGACACCACATTTATATTTATTTACTTCTTCATATTGTATAACTTATTTATAGTTATTGTCCGTCAGTAAGTCAATTCATTATCATTAATTAGGCGCTGAAAATCTAATTAGATGATTTCTCTGGGAATTCCGGTTGAATATGAAAATACACATAAACCACTCTTATATCACATTCATCACACTTCAGCACCTTAATTATATAATATTACATAAAATATCAGCAAAATTATTCAATATAACACTATAAAACACTAAAAAAATGAATATAATACAAGAGCTTAACATGACATCTCCAAATTCGCGCCGAAAACCCGGACCCATAAACAACATTTTTTAATTTTGTTTATTTATTAGACAGGCAAAGCGATCAATGCATATACAGCCCAGTCTCTTCTGCATAATGGAACGTTTATTAACAGTAACTCGAGTGTTACCACATTAATTGGCTACTGAAAATGAAATGAAATAAAATTCTTGGTAAATATACAGAACATATAAATATACAGGCTGTATCAGGTTATAGATCAACTTTTCGAGTATGTTGTAATTTCACGGTCATAGATCATAATTAGGATGTATATTATTACAAAAAAAAAAACAATATAGCATAAAAGTTATAATGATTTCAAAAATGTGTGTCTAAGTGAGTGTCTATGCCTTAAATGTTACGCATTAAGTAGGCATATATAGACAGGATACATCTAGCCATGTAAAGCTTCTACAGTTTAAATAAATATAAATTGCGCAAACGCTTCAATAGTAACGCAGGTACATAAGCGCCTCATCAACGGTTATTGGCCGATCAACTGATTTAAAGCGAAGTTGGTCTTGCTTATGCGAACGTAATCATTGATTTATTAAATTTCTGATGAACATTTAACAAAGTACGATTATGTTGTAGATTAAGTATCACTGACTTTATACATTTCAATCAGATTTACACGAAAAAGCGATGACAAAATTAAAATCATTACATGTTTATAGTGTCTAATTCATTATCGAATCGATATTTTTATTTCAGACTAGCAACCCGCCCTCGCTTCGCTTCGGTTTTAATGGCCTTACCCACGTGGTTCCCAATCCCGTGGGAATACCAGGATAAAATATAGCCTATATTACTCCCTGGTATTATAGCTTTCCCTTGGTGAAAGAATTTTGGAAATCAGTCCAGCTGTTTTGGAAATTACCCGGAACAAACAGGCAGGCAGACAGCCAGACAAAAAAAAAATGGGTGCGTGTACTTATGTACGCGCGTGAGAAGTTATACTTCTTTGGCATCATTAAAATATATATATATATATATAATTATTAAAAACCAAATTTAGAGAATAATCTAAATAAAAAAAAAAAAAAATAAAAAAAGAAAAAAAAATATATAAAAAAAATAAAAAAAAAAGAAAAAAAATAAAAAAAAATAATAAAAAAAAATATATAAAAAGAAAAAATAAATAAAAAACAAAATAAAAAAAAAAGAAAAAAAAAACAGTGATCAGAGGTGACGAGCGTACCAACATGCGCGACTAATATCGAGGTTCAATTTCTATTTTGTTGGTAGCTTTTTTTTCGAGACTTAATGAGCGGTTAAGCAGACAACTTCATACTGGTAATTTTGTGTCACATAATTAAAATTTCACTCTCATCATTTTTTCATAACGCGCCTAAAGAAGTATAACTTCAAAAAAAAAATAAAAAAAATATATAAAAAATATAAAAAAAAAGAAAAAAAAAAGAAAGAAAAAAAACAGTGATCAGAGGTGACGAGCGTACCAACATGCGCGACTAATATCGAGGTTCAATTTCTATTTTGTTGGTAGCTTTTTTTTCGAGACTTAATGAGCGGTTAAGCAGACAACTTCATACTGTTAATTTTGTGTCACATAATTAAAATTTCACTCTCATCATTTTTTCATAACGCGCCTAAAGAAGTATAACTTCAAAAATATAAAGTGATTTTTAGGCAAACATAGGCTATATTTTATACCGGTATTTTATGCCGCGGGTAAAGCGACTGAAACCGAAGCGAAGCGAAGGCGGGTTGCTAGTTATTCTAATAAATCCAAAAATAAATATTCTACACCCTCAATATAAGTATCATCACAATTTTGTTGCGATGTACCACCACGAATATTAGGGTTTGAAATGTGCATGGAGAGGAAAGATGAATATTTTTTCTAGCTCTAGTTAGAGCCTTATTTTTCACTGCATTGGCGCAATGTCATAGGCGTATTGTTCATTACTATTATTCAGGTGTATGAGATGTTCAGAATCAGCTTTTCTATACCCCCCCCTTTTCAAGCTATTGCATAGCTTTTATCGCGGGCTTTGATCGCGGCGACCGAATCAAGAAATTCTGTAACGAAAATAAAACCTAACACCCACCTACCATGTAGCTCAGCCGAGCGTTCGGTGTGACGTCACACCGAACGTTCGGCCGTGCTACATGGTAGGCGGGTGTTTGGTTTTATGTTTTTAACGGTCGTCGACATTCTGCGTTCGTCCGTCTCGATGCACACGCGTGCCACTGCTTTGCGTAGCTTACGTCAAAAAGTGTTTTCGCGCGTTTTCTAACGGTCCCAACGATCTTCAGCGAACGACAGTGGTAATCCAAACCGCCTTTATTGTTATACATATAGTACATTTGTTTTCTTATCGGTCACCACGCTCAAAAAATGTAACTTGATTTAGTATCAAAGAAAAAAATACTGCATAAATAAAACATAAATAAATAATTATAATTGCATAAGTTGATAAAAAATACTATGCAATAGCTTTACCATGGCGTCCCCGAGTGCCACACGTTTTTTAAAATTGAGGGAATTTCATTTCGAACATCGAACAATTCTCCGTATTGTACTTTCAAAAACACCTAGAATAACAAAAAAATTAACGTGTGTACAAAGTACGCATAGCAGAAGTGAAAGTTCTTTATCCTTTATCCCTTTATCCCCTTATCACCTTATCCCTTTATCCCCTTATCACCTTATCCCCTTATCCCTTTATCCCTTTATCACTTTATACCTTTATCCCTTTATGCCTTTATACCTTTATGTCCGCTTAAACGACATGCTATCCCTACTCCATTGGAGAAAGTACTCTTTATTCGAATCGATCGTGGTGGGGATGAGAAAAAGATGGCACGTAACGGAAAAAATGTGACGCGTAACCGAAAAATGTGACGGTAAATTTTTTTCCAACGCCGATAAAGAAGTTTCACTTAAAAAAATGCATAAATAGAGCATTATTAGAATAATAATAAGGTGACCACTGAAGTCAAGGAACTTTGCGCCGGTGGTCGACCCAATGACGACAGCGACGTGCTATACGGGTAGACTACGGGTGTGCATACTTACGCCCCTCTGTAAATAAGCAAGCAATCCTTCATAGTATATACATAGAACTACAAGAACATTCTACAGACCATTTTCTACAACTAACTTGGAAAAAAAAGCTAGGCTCTTAAACAGATTATTAAGTCTATGAGAGTAACTTTTTTATACGTCTATAAAGCTAGCATGACAAAGTGAGCAGAATCGCTTAAAGAAAAGTGCAAAAATTAGTGCTAATTTAGTGCCAAACACTTAAATTTGATGCTCTCATAGATTCGCAAAAAATGAGAACACTGCTAGCTTGTAATTAAGCTAGCAGTATATTCCCTAAAACGCCTATATTAATATACTAGGATAGGACTAAAGCAATGTGCAAAAATTTGTGCTCATTTAGTGCCAAACACTTAAATTTGATGCTCTCATAGATTCGCAAAAAATGAGAACACTGCTAGCTTGTAATTAATCTAGCAGTATATTCCCTAAAACGCCTATATTAATATACTAGGATAGGACTAAAGCAATGTGCAAAAATTTGTGCTCATTTAGTGCCAAACACTTAAATTTGATGCTCTCATAGATTCGCAAAAAATGAGAACACTGCTAGCTTGTAATTAATCTAGCAGTATATTCCCTAAAACGCCTATATTAATATACTAGGATAGGACTAAAGCAATGTGCAAAAATTTGTGCTCATTTAGTGCCAAACACTTAAATTTGATGCTCTCATAGATTCGCAAAAAATGAGAACACTGCTAGCTTGTAATTAAGCTAGCAGTGTATTCCCTAAAACGCCTATGCTAACGCGGTATAGGACTAAAGCAATGTATGGGAATTTAGTGCTCGATTAGTGCTGGCAGTATGTGATAAAAAACTTGGCAAAGAATTTTTTTTTTTAATTTTTGTCAATCAAAACTGCCAGTATGACAGTCTGAGCGAAGGTTAAGTTAGTCACGTTTTTCTTTGCTAGATTTTAATAAATATCTTGGAAGATCTATTTCGAAAGCGAACTACATAATTTGAAGCTGATTACTGAATATAGATGTTTTTAAGAAGAATATCAAGCAAATCGATGGATATATAATTTCTCATACAACGAAGTCAATGGTTAATAAATGGGATCACCAATGTCACTGAATTGACACATTGTTGTTTCGGAGATTTTGGTGATTTTAGTTTCTTTAACTATTTTATCTTAATCAAAATATAATAGCCACTTTATCAAGTGTGTGTCACTAATAATTCCCCAATTATTCTCTACGTAGGTTAACCCTATTAAGATGAGTGAAATGGAAATAATTCCTCCAGATCCACCTCCACCCGATCCTCCTGATCGGGGCCGTATAGATATGCCATTAAAACGACGTGCCGTAATTGATGAGACTACAATTTCAACTAAAAAAACTATTACTACTACTGAAATAGCCTCGGCATCCATTCAAACAATCTACTCCTCCCCAGCATATACTGTTGGTATATCAGCATACAGTGACAATGACACTGGCCCGTTTGTTGTGCATGTGTCAAAATCAGCTGTTGATACTTCATCTTCTATGCTTAAATCAATAAAATTTGGCCAATTTTTGTCAAGGAATAAAATCCAAAATATTTGCCCAGATGGCATTAAACTCATTGGAAGAAATAGGGTAGCTGTATCGTTTAAGACTGCACAAGATGCCAATAATTTTGTCATTAATCCAATTCTCGGTCTCAGTAACTATAATGCGGTTATTCCGACATTTAACATTTGTAAATATGGTGTCGTCAGAGATGTTCCCATTGACTTATCAATGGAGGAGTTCGTATCCTCCCTCGTTCTTCCTTTGGGATATGGGGAAGTTCTTAAAGCTAGAAGACTAAACCGCAAATCTTCTATTGACGGGCAAATTACATGGATTCCTACTCAGTCTGTGGTCTTAACTTTTCGGGGTCAAAAACTTCCACCAAATGTCTACTCCTACTATACATCTCTTCCAGTTGAACCTTACCTTTTTCCAACAATCCAATGCAACAATTGTTGTCGGTTTGGCCACATTCAAACGCAATGTCGCTCCAAGCCTATATGCTTTAAATGCGCTCAACCTCACTCTGGTAATACTTGTGATATTACCGAAGATAAATCTACATGCTTACACTGTTTGGGTAATCATTTTTGTACCAATAAATGTTGCCCAGAACATGAACGTCAACGTTCAATAAAAACTATCATGTCTCAAGAAAGTATTTCTTATCAAGATGCCAGTTCTAGGATTCCTAGAGTCAACCGTTTTTATGCTAATGTCGCTTCCCAAAATTCTTCTTCAGACCGGCTAGCTCCATCAATCCAAACTTCTCTGCCAACCACCACATCTTAAGAAAACTGTTTTCACTACCCCTAAGCCTAAATTGCCGCTTGGGAAATCCTTCGATAGGGCTGCCCATCAGTCCATCATTAATCAAGTTCCCTCTGCCCTCCCCAATGGTTACGCGCTTTCTTCACAACTCTCTTCTAATCATGAATCACAAGATAACTTACTCGATATTCTATTATCCCTCCTAATTACTGTAATATCCCAAAATAACTCTAACTTACCGTCCAACGTCGCCACAAAACTTTCCACATTAATTTCTTTAGTAGGTATAAATGGCTCCCACACCAATCCTACAGTGGAACTGTAAAAGCATTCGTCCACGAAAACCCGAACTACTTACACTAATTGATAAATTCCATCCCTCTGTCATTGCCATCTCGGAGACATGGCTTGTTCCTGGCTCTCATTTTCGAGTACCGGGATATAGATGTGTCCGGGATGACAGATATGACGGTTTTGCTGGTTGTGCCTTACTATTAAGGCGCTCCCTTCCCTTCAGTCAAATTTCTCTTCCTTCTCATCCTCCACAGATCAACATTGTTGCAATCAGAGCTTTAAATATGTCTTTATTATCTATTTATATTCCACATCCTAACTCTAGACTCATTGCTGATATTCTCCATTTAATCTCATCTGTTCCTCCACCCATTATTCTAATGGGAGACTTAAATGCCCACCTTTCTTCCTGGGGCTCTCATCGTTGTGACTCCTTTGGTTACTCTTTATTAGATGTATTTGATGAGCTTAACCTTTGTATTTTAAATGATGGCTCTCCTACCCGCCGTGTTCTTCCTTCTCAAAATCTAAATAGTGCAGTAGATCTTACCGTGTGTTCCTCTTCCTTGTTCACTCTTCTATCTTGGAGCATCTTACCCTTATCATACGGGAGTGATCATTATCCCATAATAATCTCCTTTCCACAAAGAATAATCCCTTGCTCTTATCATGATTCACGTCTTAAATTCAAAACATTAAATGGTGACTGGTCCTCTTATTCATCAACTCTTGATTCAAGTATTGACCTGATACCTACTCCTACCGTTCTGAACTTTAAAGAAACTTATACTTCTTTTCAAAACAGTATTATTTCATCCGCTAAAAGCCATATTCCTATTAAAAAGAAATCCCAATCTCATGCTTCACCTCCTTGGTGGGACAGTGAATGCTCTGCATTAGTTAATGAAAGAAACCAATCCGAATTAGTTTACAAATCATGTATGTCTCCAGAGAACCTGATATCTTATAAACGAACTTCTGCAAAGCTTCGTAAAACCTTCCGAACAAAGAAAAGATTAGGATGGCGCTCGTTTTGTGAACGTCTTGCCCCGAAAACTCCAGCGTCGATAGTCTGGAAACAGATAAAACGCTTTAGAGGAGCATATACAGAAGATAACTTCCAATAAACAGTCAATGTGGCTTGACTCTTTTTTTGACAAACTCTGTCCCTCTTACGTTCCTACCTTTGATTCAATTCCTTCTTCTTTAATTTATACTCCTTCTCATGACCATTTATCCTCACATTTTTCTTTTTCAGAACTTAAGTTAGTTATGGATGCCTTGCAAGACTCTTCTCCCGGTATAGATAGTATTGTTTATAGTTTTCTAACCAAATCTTCGGACAAGGTCAAATTATTCTATTTAAATATGGTAAACTTTTTTTTTGACTATGGTATTATACCTGAGCAATGGAAATCACAGTTGATTATTCCTATTCTTAAAACTAAAAAGAACCCTACAGATCCAAACAGTTATCGCCCTATTGCCCTATCCTCTGTCCTATTAAAGATAACGGAACATTTAATTAAGAACCGTATTGAATGGTTTGTAGAAAAACATAATATTTTAGCTAGCTCTCAGTACGGATTTCGCAAAGGTTACAGCACTCTTGATAGCCTTAGCATATTAACCACAGATATACGTATTTCCTTTTTAAAAAGAGAGTACTGTGTAGGTGTTTTCCTTGATATAACCGCTGCTTATGACAACGTTTTACTCCCAATGCTTAGAAATAAACTTGCCCAACTAAATATTTCAGAGAAGCTTATTAGATTTTGCATGCAATTACTTTCAGAAAGATCCGTTTCTGTAATTAACAACCTTCTCCCTCCTAGAACTACCTGGAAAGGTTTACCTCAAGGATCCGTTCTAAGCCCATTACTATTTAATCTGTATACACAGGATCTTGAGCAGTCAATTCTCGCACAATGTCAGATTTTACAATATGCCGATGACCTGGTCATTTATACTCAGTCTCGGGATATTGTCAGAGCCTGTAACTTACTTAATTCATCTTTAAGATCATTAAGTGGATATCTCCACAATCACGGCTTTTGTATTTCTGCTAACAAAAGTAACGTCGTCATATTTACAAAGAAAACACATATTCCCAACATATCTTTGGAAGTAGACGGTGAATCAATTCCTCAGGAAAATAAAGTTAAATTCCTAGGTTTGTGGTTAGACTCCAGACTTTCTGGCGCCATTCACATGGAATATATATCGCAGAAATGTGAAAAAAACACTAATATCCTTAGATCCTTAGCTGGTGTATGGTGGGGTTCTCACCCATTTTTTCTGAAACTCCTTTATAATGCTATTATCCGCAGCCATTTGGATTATGGATCCTTCGTTTTAGACCCTATCACTAAATATTCCTCTGATAAAATTAATAAAATACAATCCAAAAGTCTTCGTATTATTCTAGGTGCCATGAAATCCACTCCAATAAATGCTATGCAAGTCGAGTGTGTTGAACCCCCACTATATTTACGAAGACAATATTTATCGGATAGATTTTTATTCAAGTTAGTACAAAACTCTCGTCACCCTCTTTTGAACAAACTTGAACTCCTTTCCGGCCTCGTGAGCAATCATGATATCACTTACTCAAATAATCTCCCGTCTCTCCTATATAGTTTTTTGAAATTCTCTCGCCTTCCTCATCCGGTACAACATAGCTTAACTCACCCGCTATTTTCACTTTCGTTTGAAGCACTTTTGTTTCAACCTCACGTTATCTTAGATTTTGGTATTAACAAGAATGACTCTGGATCTCGTGCTAAATTTAACAGACATATTGCAGAACATTATGATGATTTTGTAGCTTTTTACACAGATGCCTCTAAGTTAGGATTTCATAGTGCAGTTGGGTCTGCAGTCTGGATCCCATCATCGTCAATTATTTTAGAACTTAAGCTTCCGTCTATCTCATCAGTCTTTACAGGGGAATCTATTGCCATTTTAGAAGCCATTTGCTTTATAAAAGCTCATAATATTCCAAAATCTATTATTTTCACCGACTCAAAGAGTACTCTTCAAGCAATAAAAGCCAATCCGTTCAAATTTAAATCCTTTTTCCCTCCTATTTTTAAAATTAAAGAGTCTCTTTTTCAGTGTCACCAGTTGGGGTTACAGGTTTCATTAGCTTGGATTCCGGGCCACTGTGGAATACCTGGCAATGAGTCGGCAGACTCTTGTGCCAAACGGGCTACTATCACCGGTTCAATAGATCACGCCGTTATTTACAGTTATGATTTGTGCTCTTACTCGAAACCTCTCCTTATTAACAATTGGACTAAAGAATGGGAGAAATCACGAGTATTCAAAGGCAAATACTTTGGATTTATTCAACCTGTTATTCCTTACCAGCCATGGTTTTACAAACATAAAAACTTCAATAGAACTATTACCACCACAATTTGTCGTTTACGATTTGGTCATTCTTGTACGCCAACTCATTTACGTAAACTAAGGATTAGGGATAATTCTATCTGCGAATGCGGATTGGATGAAGGATCAATAGATCACATAATTTTTAGTTGCCCGCTACAAAATATTTCACTTTATGATGTGCTTCCTACAGAAATTCCTCGTCCTACTTCTGCTGAATTAATTCTCTCTCTTGCTTTTACTCCATTCATAAATATTTTATGTAAATATATTAGTGTTACTAAACTTAAGGGTGTAGATTGTTGCCCTGAGTTCTCGATTTCGAGCGACCGCAGCGCCAAAGTTTAATGTAACATCCGACGGGGCGGATGAATGACCTAGAGAGCGCGATTTTCAAAATGTTTTGCAACAAACGTTCCACGTTGAGAAATTGTTATTGAACTTGAATATTTACAGCATAACAATAACGTTGAATTTTTGCAAACTAGCTGTTGATTCTTTTTAATAGATTAATAAGAGTAGTTGAGACACAATTTTTATGTTTTTCTATCATTACATTACATAGTATAAAACAAAGTCGCTATCCGCCGTCTGTCTGTCTCTATGTATGCTTAGATCTTTAAAACTACGCAACGGATTTTGATGCAGTTTTTTTTTAATAAATAGAATGATTCTTAAGGAAGGTTTATATGTATAATACATGCATAATATAGTAGAGAAACGCTGATTAATTTAGAGGTTTCTAATGTGATGTCGTAAATAAGCACGTTTTTTTGCGCTTATATTGCAAACGTTGGCTGAACCCTACGAGATAGACCAAAATAATGTACTACAGTATTATCCATCTTAAAAAGTTCAACAAAAAAGTCCACGATGGCATATGTCTATCTCTTAGGGATAACCCACCATAACCATTTTTTATCCTCTACTAAAAAATGATTATTTACTAAGTGATTTTATACAATACAGCATTAATCCTTATCCAATTAAGTACCTTAAATAAATTGTGCATTTATTATAGATCAATATGCTTTTTATAGTATGTAATTTAAGTGAATATTGCCGAAGATAGCGAAGATAGCGAGGGCGGGTTACTAGTTTATAATATAATATACAATCAAGAGCAGGTCCGGACTGACATTTTTGTATTCTACTTACCTAAAATTCCAACTATGTATTTATTTGTAATTTCACTACCAAAATTTATTCTAATTCGTAAAATATTCATTCAATAAAATAATTGCAAATTCAGTAGGAAGTGTGTTTATCTCTACGCAAGGAAATGTGCCTATTGCGTAAACTCAAATACTTACTTTTTGTTTACGATCACCTCGTCGATATCTAAAAAAAATCCTAGGGTTTTAAAAAAATGTCAATAAATGAAACACAAGTATAAAAATGATTTATTTACTACACAATAACAAATATGAGTCGCCATTAATCGCTATCTCAAAAGCGTGCTAGGGTTGTACCTACAAAAATTAGTAAATAATTCATTTATTTACTAATTTTAACAGAAGTTTGTAAATAAAACTACTTTTACGGATTATATCGCGTTTGTATTTGATTTATGATTGCCCGACGTTTCGAACACTTTGCAGCATTCATGGTCACGGGCGGACTAAGGTGTCTCACGTCCAACAAGTAATCGTTATTACAGACATTTACAATTATCTACCCGATACAGAAAACAGTTATAAATTTATTAAATTGTTACCCACATTTTAGTACAAATTTATTGCCAGTGTAAGAAGAAAATGAATCTATATGAAAAAATTATATTGTTTATGGTTAGTAATTATTAATTATTAAAGTTTGTAAATTATTAATATACTAATTAAAAGTATGTAATTAAACAATAACGAAATATGAGTTCAAAATTCTAATGTTTTTCATTCGATTACGGATCAAGTTCTGATTTCTGCTAATTTGATGATAAAATCAATGGCTATCACAAAACCTATCAGAATGAAAACGTTACCAGCTGCCCGATTCACGTAAGTAATAAAAACCGTAGCGCAGTGACGTCACTTCGTTTTTTGCAAATTTAGCCCTTTTAACCGACTTAAAAAAAGGAGAATTCTCAATTCACTGTATTTTTGAACCAATTTTTATGATTCTTTACACCAGGTAACTCAGAAATTGTATAGTAATTGAGCTATTGGAAGATTTATGACAATCCAAGACTAGATAAGTAAGTGCGTTTAAAACAGAAAACCAAAAGGCGATTTCTAAGTTTCTAAGTTAAAACGACTTTTGGACTGGCGTGTTTACGTGAATCGACTGGCTGGGTAGTTAAGTTACCTGTATCTTTCAAAATCATTAGGCGTTCTTCCCTTTCATAACACGTAAAGCTCTTTCTTTCCTCTCTTTCATAGCCTCTATGATACTGGGCGCGTCACGAATGGGCATGCTTCGTGACTGCCGAGGA
Source organism: Lymantria dispar (assembly GCA_032191425.1). Classification (NCBI taxonomy): domain Eukaryota; kingdom Metazoa; phylum Arthropoda; class Insecta; order Lepidoptera; family Erebidae; genus Lymantria; species Lymantria dispar. Next base: position 125,964 of record CM063446.1, read on the forward strand.
TCAACTAACTCTGGAAGTAGGCAATCGTAATAAAACCTAACTAATTTCATCTTTTTTTTTTTTTTTTATTGCCAACGGTGGCAAACGAGCAAGCAGCACACCTGATGGTAAGTGAAACTGCTGCACATGGACCTTTGCAATACCAGGGGCACAGCCAGGCCGCTGCCTACCGTGAAGGAAATACTCTTCTTAAACCTCGTTTAAAGAAGGACATGTCATAGCGCTCGGGAAACACAGCAGCAGGTAGTTCATTCCAGAGCTTGCACGTACGTGGGAGAAATGATCGCTGGAAACGTACAGTTGAAGACCATAACGTTTCCAGGTGAAATGGATGAACCCTGCTGCGATGTCGAGTGGTACGTTGGTAGAATGGTGACGGTGGTACCAGGTCAAACAATTCCTCGGAGCACTCCCCGTGAAAGAGTCGGTAGAGTACACAGAGTGACCCAAAGTCTCTCCGCTGCTCCAGCGACTCCAATCTGTCCGTCAGATTGGGATCCCCGACGATTCGAACAGCCCGTCTTTGCAGGGAGTCAAGTGGGTCTAGCTGATATTTGGGCGCACCTGCCCAGCGATGTGAGCAGTACTCCACATGAGGACGAACTTGTGCTTTGTATAGCACAAGACGCTGTCTCGGTGTGAAGTACTGCCTGGCTCTGTTCAGGACGCCCAACTTTTTGCTTGCCAATTTGGCTTTGTCCTCCAAATGACTCCCAAACTGGACTTTGCTCGATATTTTGACGTCGAGAATCACAATACTCTCAGAAATTGGGAGAGTTACTCCTTGGAACTGAGGCGCCATGACAAACGGGTCCTTCTTTGCAGTGAACGCGCAAACTTGTGTCTTTGTGGGGTTGAACTGGACTAGGTTCCGTTCACCCCATTCCGAGGCCCGCCCCAGAGAGCGCTCGACTTCAGACACAAGTTGAACCCTTCTTTCCTGAGTACTCCAAGGGATATTCCGTTGCTCAGTGTACCGCTCATCACCCGTACTGTCATCCGCATAGCAACGCATACTCTTGATAGAGAGCATGTCATTGATATGCAGGATAAACAACGTCGGGGAGAGCACCGAGCCTTGTGGTACACCAGCATTAATGGTCATGATATCGGAGCAGGAGCCATCTACGACGACTTTTATACTCCGACCATCCAAAAAGCTGGCAATCCAATTACAGAGTCCCTCGGGGATTCCGTATGATGGTAGCTTCGATAGAAGTGCCCTGTGCCAGACCCTATCGAACGCCTTTGCGATATCTAGGCTGAACGCCAGCGCCTCACCCTTGCCCTCCAAGGCCTCTGCCCAACGGTGTGTGAGATACACAAGAAGATCACCAGCCGACCGACCATGACGAAAGCCGTATTAGCGATCACTGATAAGCTGGCGATCCTCAAGGTACTGCAGAAGCTGGCGGTTTATAACCTTCTCCATTATCTTGGAGAGCAAGGATGTTATCGCAATTGGCCTGTAATTCGATGGGTCAGACCGGTCTCCCTTTTTATCTCCATTTTCTCCTCCCAAAATTTGTCGTCCTTTTCTATAATATAAACTTTCATAGGTACAGTAGCACCAAACCAGATGCCAAGCATGCAAACGTTTCTTCTAGTAATATGTACCTGTCCCTGAATTTGGAAATACCAGTTATGATTTTTATTTATGACATAACCCTTGGAAGCCTTGTCCTTAACCCAAAAGGTATGTTTGGCCATTGCTTCATCAAGAGTCATGCCAGCTAAAGAATGTGGGCACTTAATTTCAATTAAACCGTTTGCATAAATGCCATCTGGTGTAGTACCAAGAAATTCATATTGATCGTCGACGAACAAACCGCAACCTTGTATACTAATATTCTCTTGAATTTCTAACTGTTTAATTGCGGTTTCTTCGTTTTCGATACCGTACCGTACAGCAGGCAAACTGGAGATATTACTACCATAAACGATTTTACGAACAAGAACAGCACAACTTGTGCTTATTACTTCATGAGTTTTACTATGAATCGATCCTGTATTAAAAGACACAACAGCAGCTGCGCATCGGCCCGCACAAGAACCACGGGAAGAATAATTTACACGCTTACCCCCTACTAATTTGGCAATCACTGCGTTAAAACTTTCAACTATATTACTTGTACAATTATGAATTAAACTTCTAGAATGATATGACAGTCTTTTACTTAAAATGTGTACCGCGTCCATTAATCCGCATCCAACAATTGCTGGAAGCAACCCAACAGGTTCTATTCGACGAGTATCAGGTCTACAGAAATACTCCTTGCAATATTGGTGATTACCAAATACGTGTTGTGGACCATTTAGGATATCTTCACTAAGATTTTTTATTTTTTCTCCGAGTGACTGATTTTGATCGCCCCAATATTTAATAGCGCATTTTACACCCGTTCTTAAACGCAAATACCTTTCTTTTAGGAATTTCCGCAATTCGCAAGGATACTTAGTGTCTTTCGACAGTTTCTCCAAGCAATAGCTTACAGCAGTAGTTTCGTAAAAGATGATTTTTGCATTCAATTTTCTCTACTGTTAAATTACCGTACGGTCGCGAATCTAATATTTTTTATAAGTACTGGAATCACCGTCTGCTACAAATTTATTATAAATTACACCGTGATCAACAATGGAACGTTTAAACCCCTCAACTATTATGGTCGATTCCATACCGGTAGATGATCCCGAATAATTCTTGAAACAACGGTGTTCCGAGGGCTGACTGTCGTTCTTTGCGGCTCGTGCACAAACTACGCAGTATTTATTTTTAACTCCAAAAAACAATACTTTATTAGTTTTAATGCCAATTATCGCAGCTGCGCCGGACAAGGCTGAAAAATTCTTACCATAAGATCTCTTGCTCCAACAACCGTCAACAGCAACAGATATTAATGGTGTACCATTTTTATCAACACTACCTATAGACACTGCGTACTCCGCTTCTTCCTTGACAGCTTCTGCCATGGAATGTGCTGCTGTCTTTTCCCACCAATCGCAAACCGTATTATTAATTTCATTGTATAATGAAGGTGACATGATTGGTAGGGCTACTGCGGCAGTTAATGTTTTTAACTGATAGTAGCTCCCACCAGATGATATGATACCAGGTACAATTTGATGATTCACTTCCATTCTATCTTCTTTCTTTTCAATCAAACACACAGTAAATTTCATACTACACATACTACATTTCATGATGAGTTTTGAGTCCAGACCAACTTTTACTTCACCTATTATACTGAGGTAACTTAACTTACAATCCATTGGACCGTGGTCCCCTATGGCCTGAAGAGCTTTAAAAAAAAAAGAAACGTCTACAACTCTACGCCCAACTTCCATTTCATCCACCTTTCCCTCTTGGTCGTTTTCAATAACTAGTTCCTGTAAAGAAAGATAATGGCTTGATTTTTTTTATAAAAACTAATTAAAAATTTAAAAAAATGCAAAAGAATTAATACAATATTAGGTTCCTGATGAATAGAAATTATAATTTCTTTACGCATTAGGTATTGTTTTTTTATGACGTCACCTATTTGAACGTAAATTTTCTTTTGAGAAAGTAATTGAGAAGTATTTCGGTACTAAGGTGTTTGTCTCTCGATGAAAATAATAAATAATGCAAGAAAAAATCTATAGGTAGGTATTGAGATTTTGTCTTCGCCCATCACTAACTAAGTAGTTTGTTTATTTATGTAACAAGTCTACAAGAATTACGTATAACAACTTACCTCTATACAGCGCGTAGCATTGTTGCTCAGAGTCTCGGCCCCAAGGTTTTCTTTATTTTCAATACTGGAAATATTATTCATCAATATTATCCACTTTTTATTTATTTTGTACAACCCTAAGCCAGACGCTAGGCGTCTCGCGTCTGTTTGGCGGTATAGGTATGTCGACATAGTTGCGCTGTCGTCTACCTACTTCCAGAATTTGATATTTAGACAATACTAGCCGACCCGGCGAACTCCGTATCGCCTTTTTTTTTTTTTTTAAATCCTATTATTTTGATATTACATACAGATACTTCAATTTTATTTATCAGTATAGATATAGATAATACAAACCAATATTTACATGTTATTGTATGTTATGGTAGGTCTGAATCGGGCGATCTAAATCATATGACATATTGTATTAGCTTTGTAATGTACCCTGTTCAAATGCGATAATAAATAAGTAGGGAGGAACTTACATTTTATTCCGAGATCTTTTGGCTTTCATATTTTTATAATGCGTACAAAACTTTCTTTTCCCTGGCATAACACTCAAATTCAATCAGTCCTGCTAAAAAAATAGCCTATTATACTACTATATTACTCAGTGATAATGTAGCTTTCGAATGATAAAAGAATTATTAAAATCGGTCCAGTACTTTTTGAGTTTATTCGTTACATACAAAAATCCAAATCTTTCCTCTTTATAATACCTATTAGTGTAGATATTGTATTTTTTACGATTTATATCTAGTTCCATCATGGTTTTCTTTCAGACATTCATTATATCGATGCTTTCTACTAACTGAAAATAAATTAATTATAAAAATGTTATACTTACAGTTTTTTACAAAAAACACAAATTCACAATACGTAATTCTGCTGTCTGCAGCCGACAAGCGTGGTGTCGCGTTCACTTACAGAAAGGAACTGCCGACCACCGAGATTGCACGAAACGAACGCGTTATCCCATACATTTGTGTATGAAAAATTTATATCTAGATTTTAGGGCTTTAAAAGAGGAAGTCTTTGTTTGTAAAGGTATAAAAAGAAGTATACAGCTATACTTATTGGTTTCTTCAGTGTTCAAAAAGTGTTTCTTTTTATCAATTTGTGTTGATTTATGGGGTTAAATGTGAAAAATACGAAGTCATGTTTTTGCATTTTTACTCAATTTTGTGCGTTTGTTGACGTTTATTATATAACAACTATTAGGTTTAAGAGTTTAATATAAGCATGAACATACTTATTGGTCTTTGATTGTAATATATACAAATTATCATTGATATCAATCATATGTAAATAGGTTAAATATGAAAAATCGTAACACTCTTTTCGGTGATTTTCACGATCTACACCCTTAAGCTTTAGTATGTTTTTTAAAGTTAACCTTTACATTCTTAAAATTTGTTTTACATTCCTAAAATTTCTTTAATGACCGTCTGGTTATCTTTCTTTATAATTATATCTTTTTTTTCCCCTTTATCCTTCACCATTCTCAATTCAACATGTGTTAAGGAGTGTGTCTGTGAACCCAAGAGTTGCACCTATGACTATACCGACCAACAAGATCGTGAAGCATCGAAAGGCAGCATTACCGACCATCAAGATTTGGAGGATTTAATTTGCTAAAGGAAAGCTTTCAGAAAACTCTAACGACTTCTTCGAGACCTTTTACTTGGACATTGGCGAAATTGCTCCTACAGTGCAGCAGAAGCCAAAAAGGAAGAAAAAAAAAAAAAAAAAAAAAGACAGTCTGAGCAAGTTACCGGATTGAATACGTCAATCTGGATCAAAAATCTATGATTGTCAAGGGTTAATAATTTAGTGCTCGCTTAGTGCTGGCAGTATGTGATAAAAAATGTGAAAAAAAATATTTTTTTTATTTTTTGTCAGTCAAAACTGCCAGTATAACAGTCTGCTCACTTTGTCATGCTAGCTTTATAGACGTCTTTTTTATTTAAAAAGAAGGCTCAAATTTTGCATGGGTAGTAACACCAATGCAAATTGAAGGTACATACCCTTAATAGGCAATGAATCTCTTTAAAGGGCTTTTATAATTTCATAATCAAATCTGTTTCAAATTTGTTATCGACTAATATAATTTTGTTACTGATAAAATCTCAAAATGATTTATTTACCCACCACTTCCTTTGTTTACATAATCCTAACCTTAAAATGAAAGCTAAAAATAGAGTAATTACAATTACCATTCAGAATATCATCTTTTAGAATATATTGAGCGGCTTTTAAAATGTTTTATATGGTTATTTATAATTACTTACCACTATAATCAGCTGTATGTTTGTAAACGCAATCCAAGTTGGTCAACAATTGTCCGAATTGAAACTCCGCTAAACACTGCAAAAAAAATATAAATTATCTTTCAGACTTCACAGCGAATAGCTTTATACATGATAATTTACATTTTATCTGTTGTAGCCTAGTAGTAGCCTAAATAAAAAAGTATGAAAGATTATTACGAAAATGATTTAACCACTCAAAGCACTTTGGCGGTTTAAGTACCCAATTTGGAGGTGGCTAGGATTTTTTTTTAAATTTGCTTTTCAAATATTTAATTTCTACTCTTTTGTGTCGCACTATAATTTTAGGCCAATACAAAAAAATGTTTTAATTTAAATTTTCAATTTCAAAGCTAGTAACACCGTTGTCAATTTGTCATATCCAAATTACAAAAGTGCAATAATTTTCATATTGTTTCTCGTCGAGTCTATAATAACAACGTATAATCTTTTTTTTTGGATTAGTGTGTGTTATTTTTCTACGTTGTAAGTTGATGGGTGTTGTTGCCTAGAAATTATGGGTATCTTCAGCAATGCCTCGGCGTTCGACCAAGATGTTGGTGAGTGTTGTTCGCATTTTTATTCAAGTAACTGTTTCATTGTTATGGAGTCAATTTAGAAATAGAAAAAAAAAATAAGCTAAGATAATCATCGATAAACTGTTTTCAGTTTAGTTATAAACTATTATCCCAGTGCTGATTTTCACAATACTTAATATGATTATAACAATGGCACAATAACATAGACAATGAGTCATTGTAATACCTCAAGATATCAACCCTAATTTGTTAGATAAAGACAACGGTTCATTCCCCTTTGGATTTTGTATTTGCCTTTAGATTTAACAATAAATACTGAAGGGTTAAAATAGATGGTGGCAAATTAAAATGTTATTATGTCATACAAACTGAGTTATCCTAATTTCTGATATTTAACTAATATTGCGCGAGACATTGATTGCTTACTATCCAGTCATTTGAATGTGACACCTGTGTGGTACACTCTGGTTTCTATGTGGTGACAGAGTATGATACCACCCCCCTGTGTTGTGATATGTTGCTCACGGGAGTAGGAGAAGGCGAATACAATACATTGAAGTGATATATATGTGATATTAAAATAATTTAATTGAAAGGTGTGTGTGGTGACGGAGTAACAATACTATTCACCACTCCCACGCTTGCCTGTGAGTCTTGTAAAACACTATTTAGGATTATAATATACAGATAACATTGATGCCAGAGAAGGAAAACTCATTGTAAAACCCTATGTCAACAAATCTAACGAGCTTAGTAGCAGATCAAATTTCCTCTAATAATGCAGGATGCAACAGTGGGACATATAGGGGCTGAGATGATGAAAGGGTGGGATGTATATCCCACTGCTGGGCTCGAGCCTCCCCCATACTGGGAGCCAAATTGACATAGTACACAACACTGGTCAGGCGGGTTGGTGTAGGGTATTGAGTTGTCCTTCTCTTGCACAGTGCAATGTTGTCTTGGTTGTGGCGCCACAGCAGTGACAAGTTATAAGTATGACAAGCAGCAGTTAGTGAGACTGTAATGGAAGGGGTAGTACACACTTGTGCCTTCTACAACACTGAGTACACATGCTGCCTATCGTGTTGTGCGTGTGACCTTCTGTGGCAGAGGTTGTGGTGAATTAATTATAAATGTCAACACCTCCTCTCTTGCATGTGAATGTTGTAAATGACAATTAAGTAATATGATGTACAGATGAACCTCAATGTGAATGACTATTGTACCACTATACAGCACTGGTAGCATGTACATTGAGTGAGGGCCGCGTCCTTCAGTGACACTTGTGTAGGCTGAGATGATGTTAATCAGGTTGAGTGATGATTTATGTTTAGTTGTGTAATAGTGCAGTCAGATATGTGCACACTTGTTGTTTTTATTTATTTATAGCAGAACCAACAGCTTACATATAATATATTACAGCAGAATAACAACAGATAGCTAATTATAGGTTCTTACAGATAGATAATTTATTACAATAGGAGAAATTCATCAGTCGACAGTGAGGAGAAACCAATCAGATACTCAAACGCAAAGATCGAAGAAATGAAAAAGAAAGAATACTTATACTAAGGAATGCTACCACTGACACCCCCATAAATAGAGAAATGCTCACTTAGTCTAGTTTTTACAGAAGTAATACTTGTATTCAAATCAAAATCGTGAACAGCCGTTAGTTCATTGAACCTACTGCACACTCTCCACAGATGCGAGTTCTGCCGATAATTGGTTGAGACTAATGGTACATGAAGCGGACAGTTTTTTCTCAGAGTTCTATGCGGGACTTGCAATGACAGTTTTGAGACTAACTCTATACAGTCGACACAATTCTGAGCTATTTTAAATTCAAATTCAAATTATTTTATTATGCATAAACCCTGAGAGGGCATTTACATATTGTCAGGTTTACAATTGCCAAAAAAAAATATACTACCACCGGATCGGAACGCGACCGCTACTGAGAAGATCCGGCAAGAAACTCAGCGGGCTTGTCATTATTTTTAATTAGGTAGACTATATCAGATATGTCACGACGAACGTATAACGGTAATAAGTGATGTTTAATGCAGGTTCTCTCGTAATCACAAGAATTATAATTAACACCAAGCCTAAAATTAACATACCTAAGAAACTTTTCTGTGTATTTTCAATTCTATTTATATATGTATTGTACCTAGGATTCCATATCTGGGACGCATATTCTAGATTGCTTCTTACATACATACAATAAATAATTTTCATAGTTTTGATCCTAGTAAAGGCTTTTGAGTTGCGGTTGCGTAATACGCAGCCTAGAGATTGCGACGCTTTATTTATAATATTATTAATATGTTCATCGAATAACAACTTAGTATCATGAACAACGTCCAAGTCGCGTATACTATCAATTCTACAAACTGTTTTTCATAACTTAGTAACTGTTATTTATTCATGGGTGATTGGACAATGTGTCACCAGCTCATATTGGTCCACAGTACTCATATAAACCGACTGAGAGCTCGGCATAAGTCTGGGTAGCAGGGTGCTCCCGCCAACCTTATAAATATCAATTGAGATTGCTGTTTGCCTCTGACTGTCTTCACACTCTTTCATCATCAATATGATTGTCACGGGCACACACACTGTTTGTATGTATTAGATTAATGCTGCACGTGAACGTGTGATATTTGCACTCGTGTACTCTAACTCAATTGTTTTATGGATTACGTTCTACATATCGCCGTCCCCAACCAACACTGTGGCAATCGCTATTACGATAGAATCGGGTTTATTAAAGATTCGCTATCTACACACCCTATTACAATCATTGAAATTTTGTTTATGATGGGGCGATGAATACTTTTGGATTTATCCATTCAATAATGATCTTTATGTTTTTGTTCAACGGATAACATAAGTGAAAAATTTACACGATCAATAATGCAAAAACCTATTACCAAATCTCAAAAGTTAACATTTTAGAGTAAGCAGCTATTACAATATTGTTCGAGGGAAAAATGACAGAGCGGTTCTCAGTAAGCGGCAACACAATATCGTTCGGGTGATTTTGCTGCTTACCTTTCATAGCACCTAAAAAATGATCATCGAATAAACATGTAATTTATGTTTACCGTAATATTAAAGTCGGTTATATCATCGAATACGAATGCAATGTCATTTTACAAATAGAAAGTATATTCATATTTACCATGGAACAATATCACAATGAACGATTACTATGACAACATTGATTTGTGATTACAGTCGAACACTATCGTAAAGTTAGTTTGCATTAATTTTTTCCATAGCTTACTTCAGTAATGGACATTTTCACAATTTTCTTACTGATAAAGAAAATTTATAATAAAAATTTAGTAAAAATCTAGTGCAAAACAATATTCCCTATTTTTGATAAAAGAATCTTCTTTTTTTAGTCTTGATAGTTTTGAAGATGTTCAGTTTTTATTTGCTCCTGTAAGATTGTCATTTTCCTATTACGATTTTGTTCGTCGGGGACTGCGATATATGTACAGCACTCAGTGCAGCCTCACTGACGAGGTGAATGATCTCAGAGCCATTCAACTGTAGTTGTATTAAGTAAGAAGCGTAAAATCAAATGTTGATTCATCAATAAATTTAATTGATCAAATAAAGAAAAGTACATGCGTGTGTGACACGACAGAGCGCGCCACCAGCGAGAACAACACGAGCGAGGAGTGGGGCCTCATCATGGAGATATGTGACCGCGCGGGCGCCTCCAGCGCCAGCGCCAAGGAGTGTCTGCGCGCCGTGCTGCGCCGCCTCGCGCACGCCGACCCGCACGTGCAGGTGCACGCCGCCACGCTCCTGGACGCGTGCGTCAGCAACTGCGGCCGCGCCTTCCACCTCGAGGTGGCCTCGCGCGACTTCGAGCAGGAGTTCCGGCGACTGGTGACGCGCGCCCAGCCCGCCGTCGCGGCGCGACTGCGTGCGCTGCTGCGCAAGTGGGCCGAGGGCGAGTTCCGCGACGACCCGCAGCTCGACCTGATCCCCGCGCTCTACGCCAAGCTGCGCCACGAGCCCGAGGCGGCGCCGCGCCGCACCGACCAGCCCTCCGCCGGCGCGTCCTCCGCCGCGGCCGCCGCGCGCGAGCAGGAGGAGCTGGCGCGCGCCATCTCGCTGTCTCTGCGCGAGGCGGAGGCGGCGCCGGCGCTGTACCCGCGCGTGGAGGCGCCCGCCGCCCCCGCGCCCCCCGCCGCGCCCGCTCCGCGACAGGTGCGCGCGCTATACGACTTCGAAGCGGCCGAGGACAACGAGCTCACCTTCCTCGCCGGCGAGATAGGTGCGCGCCCCACCCATATACTTTACACACTCCCACCGGGTTAGGCAGAGACCACTTGCTACGATCTTTGCATAGCTTTCGCCTTCCCCACATTTATTAAACTCATCATGTATGTTCTTCGATTGAGGGTACTTTAACCTTACCTTTCTTAAGAACGTCCCCGATTTGATCGTGTAACGTTCGCCTCGGTCTTCCCCTTCCAACACTTCCGTTCACATTCACCTTATAAATTCTCCTTGTTGATCTTCTTTAATTCATTCTCTCTACCAAACCAACTCATACTTTTCTTCCTTCATACCTTTACACCTTCATACTTTTCTTCATCCCTTCATACCTTTCTTCATCCCTTCATACCTTCACACCTTTATACTTTTCTTCATCCCTTCATACCTTCACACCTTCATACTTCATCCCTTCATACCTTTCTTCGTCCCTTCATACCTTTCTTCGTCCCTTCATACCTTTCTTCATCTTTATCATTACATTTGTGCCATAACATTCCTTAATCACTCTGTTCTCAATTTTCATTCAATTTCACGCCAATTATACCTTTGCGCGTTTTACCAGCGTTCTCATTTATTCTACTCTCGTGTTTCTTCTGCTATACTCATCTCACTTACATACATTAGAATTAGTACAAGTATTCCCCTATATATATACAACCAGACACAGACAAAATAATGTGTGCGTGTGTGCGTATTGTACGCAACACTGACAGTATCGTGAAGTTAAAGTGTCGCTTAGTACATACGTGGGTATTTATTAGTGTCTCTGAAAACAAAGGTTTATATAACCAGTGTGTGTTACCAGCGATGACTTACGGCACTGAAACGTGCACTATAAATGTCGACCTCATAAAAAAGCTCAAAGTCGCTCAACGTGCTATGGAGAGGGCTATGCTCGGTATTTCTCTACGTGATTAAATCCGGAACACAGAAATCCGTAGAAGAACGAGTGTAACTGACGTATCTCACAAAATTGGCACGTTGAAATGGCAATGGGCAGGCCACATCGCTCGTCGAACTGACAACCGTTGGGGGAAGAAAGGTTCTTGAGTGGCGACCACGAATCGGACGGCGCAGTGTAGGACGATCTCCACTAGGTGAACTGACGACGTTCTCAAAGTCGCAGGGAACCGTTGGATGCAAGTGGCGCAGGGCCGTTTCGAGTGGCATTCTCGTGGGGAGGCCTATGTCCAGCAGTGGACGTCTGTAGGATGATAGATGAATGGATTTATTAGATATGAGAGCGAAACCGCAAATAGTTGACAACGCACTGTTATATAGTGTTCATATTCTATTGTACGACTGCTGGCACGTAGACGACGGTATTGTATGAGCGTTGTGTTGTCACATCTGCAGTGCACGTGACCGACTCGAGCGACCCCAACTGGTGGAAGGGGTACAATGAGCGCGGAGAGGGACTGTTCCCCGCCAACTTCGTGACGGGCGAGCTGAACGCGCCGCGCATCGTGGACACCGGCGCGCCGGAGCCGGAGGCGGGCTCGGCCCCGGGCGCCGCCGCCGAGGAGGAGCCGGCGCACATCGACGAGGCGAGCATGGACGCAGCGCTGGCGCTGCTGCACGAGGCGGACCCGCGCGAGGCAGGCGCGCCCGCGCACGAGGCGGCGCTGGCGCGGCTCGAGGCGCGCGCGCTCGCCATGGGCGCGCTCGTGGACGCGGCGCTGGAGCGTGCTGACCGGCGGCACGCGCGCCTCACGCAGCTCAGCGCAGAGCTGGTGGACGCGCTCAACCTCTACCACTCGCTGATGCGCGACCCGCGCGCACCGCCCCCGCCCCCCCACACACAGCTGTACGCGCAACACGCCTACCCACAACCACCCAGGTACGTGCCCTTAGAGATCACCTTTATACACGGAGACATTTATGTCATCTTACAAGAGCAGGCCAATTAAAGTATCCAGTATCTACTATACATTTGTACAATTAAAAGGTTAAAAAAATATTTACTAGAATATTTTTTAATAAAAATGATTATAAATAATTACTAGTTAAAATAGTAAGCCAACAGCATGTAGCGAGCGCGTAGGTACTTAACACAGCTGTTGTATTATGTAGGTACTACGAGCACTTCACCGCGCCGCCCGCGCGGATTATTTATATTAAACCTTAGAAAAAGTTCGATTGTGAACTCGTAAAATTGTACCATAATCTACCTACGTCCTTTTCAGAATTACCACTACGTATTCAATGAGTGCGGAGTCCAATTTTTCCTTAATACTTTCTACGCACTTAGGACCGTCAGAAACAATTATTTAAAGTGTTAGAGACTTGGTATCTACTAGTAGGTCATTATTTCAATAAAGTAAATTGGTTCAGATGTATTTAGATAAAATGGAATCAGCTATTTACACTATTTACAAATAATTGCGAACAAAGTAACAAGAATATCGTTCTACCGATATTGAAAGAACTGTTCAAATTGCTCACCCTTTTTTTGTCTATGCATAAACGACCATTTGTGCACTATTTATACGTGCTGGTACGATATTCGAGTATTGATAATGTCTATTTGACATTTCGTAACAACACAAACACAACGATGTCGCGAAATAGGTATTTAAGTACGGAAATTGTAAGTTCATGTGCTTGACCTTGCATGTTCGCACACCGGTCGATACTAAAACAATTGGCGGCCAATCGGGGATCGCCAAGGATACCTGGGTAGGTAGGGATTACGCTTTGTAATAGCTGTCCACGTGGACTTCATAGCTATGATTGGCTAACGAAATTCCTCATGATTTGTTTGTTTAAAATGTAAACATGATTTAATTTTTTTTTGTTTTATTGCCGATGGTGGCAAACGAGCAGGCAGCACACCTGATGGTAAGTGACGCTGCCGCACATGGGCCTTTGTAATACCAGGGGCACAGCCAGGCCGTTGCCTACCGTGAAGAAAAAGCTCTTCTTAAACCTCGTTTAAAGAAGAACATGTCATAGCGCTCGGGAAACGCAGCAGCAGGTAGTTCATTCCAGAGCCTGCACGTACGTGAGAAAAATGATCGCTGGAAACGTACAGTTGAAGATCATATCGTTTCCAGGTGAAATGGATGAACCCTGCTGCGGTATCGAGTGGTACATTGGTAAAACGGTGACGGTGGTACCAAGTCAAACAGTTCCTCGGAGCACTCCCCGTGAAAGAGTCGGTAGAGTACACAGAGTGACCCAAAGTTTCTCCGCCGCTCCAGCGACTCCAATCCATCCGTGAGATTGGGATCCCCGACGATTCGAACAGTACGCCTTTGGAGGGAGTCAAGTGGGTCTAGCTGATATTTGGGCGCATCTGCCCAGAGATGTGAGCAGTACTCCACATGAGGACGAACTTGCGCTTTGTACAGGACAAGACGCTCGGTGTGAAGTACCGCCTGGCTCTGTTCAGGACGCCCAACTTTTTGCTAGCCAATTTGGCTTTGTCCTCCAAATGACTCCCAAACTGGACTTTGTTCGATATTTCGACTCCGAGGATCCCAATACTGTCGGAGATTTGGAGAGTTACTCCTTGGAACTGAGGCGCCATGACGAACGGGTCCTTCTTTGCAGTGAACGTGCAAACTTGTCTTTGTGGGGTTGAACTGGACTAGGTGCCGTTCACCCCATTCCGAGGTCCGCCCCAGAGAGCGCTCGACGTCAGACACAAGTTGAACCTTTCTTTCCTGAGTACTCCGAGGGATATTCCGTTGCTCAGTATACCGCTCGTCACCCGTGCTGTCATCCGCATAGCAACGTCATAATTTATTTTATTATATTTTTATAACGACCACTATTGAACATTTAAATATGTTAGATAAGCTTCTTAGGTCGGCTACTTTTATGGTTTTTTTTTGTAAGACGAAGTTTTTTTGTAAAAAAGTCACCGTGTATAAGTAGCACCTCGAAATAATTACCGCGCCTCTGCTTTTTCTACAACTGCATACACTATGCCGTATCATCTAAACGCTGCTATAGACACTAATGAAGAGCCGGTTTCTTCTTACATTCAGCTCGTGATCCCTCAACAATGACTATAACTGTTAGCGATTGATCGACAATACATTCTATCACCGAATATGAACTCACTTCCCTCTATTAATGCTGAAACTAAGGCTTCTTACGATCCTGACGAGCGAGTCTTTTGTGGTAGGACCATACTGTCGGCAGTCTTCTATCTGCAGGCGCAGACCGGTCCGTCCGGGATAGTACCACACTGAGCAGAAAATTGAAGTCCAGTAGCAATTTGTTGCTGCGCTTCGTTCAGTGAGCGAGAGACCCGGCAGCCCAACTTTCTGGGTGTGTTTGTGTGTGGTCAGTTTTGATGATGCCTGAAACTTGCGCTGGTGAGGTTTTGACCGTAGCGTTGATCGTAAGCGGCTAACACGGGGTACAGGGAGATGTGATGGGAATAATCACCACCGGCCACTTGTCGATCAGCACGAAACCCGAACCCACAAACAGGCGTGTAATGTGTAGTGTTTCACAGGCTCGGCACGCACTTTAAACTTTTCTCTAGCGGTGCACTGTCACCTCCACGGGGCTCTCGTGGCCAACGTGATTCTATAGAGTGAGAGAGACCTATGTACTGCATGCGATGCGCTCGAGACAGCGATTGTATGAACCGTATATACACGTGTGTCTCCGTACAGTGTTGGTGTGCGGGTCAGAATACTTAACATATACATTACATCATATTTTTGTGATTTGGTACTCACAAACACTACACTGCGATTATCGCACCTGGCAGTAAGATGGCACGCACCTACGTGCAGACTCTGGAAGGAACACTCTACTGCCCGAGTGCTATGACGTGTCCGCCTTTAAACGAGATTTAAGAAGAGCATTTTCTTCACGGTAGGCAACGACCTGGCTGTGCTCCTGGTATTGCAAAGGCCCATGTGCGGCAGTATCACTTACCATCAGGTGTGCTGCTTGCTCGTTTGCCGGCAAAAAAAAAAGAATTTACTATTGGTACAGAATTCATAACGAGCAGACTTGGCAGACTGTACGAAAAGAGCCTGAGATATTGGCGATTACTTGTGACTTAGACTCATTTTGGAAGTAAAGTACTTGGCACAATGCTATAGATTTGGGTTCACTAACAGGTCGCTAGTGTTTTCTCTTTTAAAATGAATGGAGTCTCGCTGAACTCTTCGAGGAAGCTGGTGCGGGGTCAGTATACCTACGCAAGTTTAAGGCAGGCTGGTCTGCTATAGTTTTTACGTTACGTACGTTTTTTCTACATACCTGGGGTCTAATAGCGACTGATAGTGCACTTCGGGTCATAATTTGTACAGCTCCGTCCAAGGCTTACGATGCAGGAAGGCGGTTATGTTATTACGGCGTATCGTCACCTGTGCGGCGGCTGCGCGGCCGCCACTGCCGTGATGAGTGAGTGTTCCCTTCAGTATTAAGTTAGGTATGTTTATGTTGTGTTATAGATGCTGAGCGCGCGCGCTGCGGGCCGCGTACCGTGTGGCACATCTGCGCTCGTCTAACCTCGAGTCGCGTAACAAGTGACTAAATACAAACAGATGTATTGTGTCGCTGACGGACGCTTTATACTGTTTGTTTATTATACTATTGTAACAATTAGGTATCGGTACGTGGGGAGGGGCAAGGTGTGAGCCGGTCGCGCCGCTCTGTTTGTAAATGACTGCGTATTTAAGTATATTGTTGTTAATAATTTGTGAATTTTAATCGTTATAGTACGTAATAATAAATATAAATTATATCTGTTTGATGAACATTGTTGTTTTATGAGATGCACACACCTCGCGGAGCCTGCGCCGCGGACGCGGACAGATGATATGCAAGTGTCCGCCTCACATGTCACAATAATATTTACATACAGTAAACAAGTGAAAACCTTGATAGGCATACATTTCACCTGTTGAAGATTTTATCAAATCTAAGAAAACATTTGACTATGATATGACAATGAAATATGATATATACTATTAATTCTTTAGATGAAGTTGCCATGAACTCGCCAGTCTCTCCTGGTGTCGCTAACATACTCTTGAAATATTTCAAGGACACTCAGATTCTACAAGTGGTAGGTAGATGACTATTTCACAATATTACCATCAGTGAAACCAAGTACAGTGGATTTCATTAATAACGACCTCGGTTATAGCGACGTCGAACTTACGTCCCTATAATTTAATGCATACTTTCGTAGAAAATTCATTCGGTAATAGCGACTTCGGATATAACGCCTAATTCGGGTATACCGACTTGTTTTTATGAACTATTTGGTACACATTCCTAAAAATTCCTTGCGGATGTTGCGACTGAGTCGGCAAAGGCACAAAGTCCCATCCATAAGCTTTAACTATTAAGCTTTCTTATCCTTTGTTTATATTCTCAGACGGTCAAATGCTTTGTTTGTGTGTAGCGTTACTTAGCATGTGCGCGAAGTTAAAACTATGATCAGTTACGTAGCTATTTCCAGTGAATGAACAGTGTTTCTTAAACTTGTGAAAATGGCTCCTAGACGTACATTTACTGTTAAAGAAAAACTGATTTCGGATATAGGGACCTCCGGATATAGCGACGACATTAAAGTGATCGCTCCGTCGTCGTTATAAACGAAATACACTGTATATTCCTAAACCTTATCATATCCATCAACCTAAAAATTTCATCTTGTCTTGTCAGCATGTGGTAAGATATTAGAATCTCTTGTTAAAGATACACTTGTCGCTTCACTTGAAACAATTACTTATATTCAACATGACTTCCTGCCAGGCAAAACAACGTGCATACATTTGGTAAGTTACACTTATGATATTGTAGATGCGATGGACAAGGTAAAACAAATATACGCCGTTTATGCAGATTTTAAAAAGCATTTGATCTTGTTCAGCAGTTGATCAGTGACGTCTTTAGGATAAACTTGCAGAATCTGGAATCCATGGATCTTTGCTAAGGCGATGTGGATCATACATACGTAACCCTTCACTATTTGTGCACATTCGTGGGTTTAAGTCTGCAGTGTTTAATGTACCTTTCGGAGTACCTCAGGGTACTCATCTTGGACCATTTTTATTTGTCGTCTATATTAACCCATTAACGACCGAGAATCGTATCGTTTTTCCATAATTTTTAAGGCAAATTCTCATCATTAAAAATGAGAATTATCAAAAGAAAAATATGGTCTCCTGTACTTTGCAGTGTGTTCTTTCAGAATCCAGGGTTGAAATAACGATTATTCCACTAGAAAAAAAAAAATGACCGCTTTTAAACAAAAAAAAAAAAACACGAAGAATTAGACATTTATTTTTTCTGATTTTTTTCTCATAGAAAACGCCGAATGATCCCCTTTTTGTTCAACCATGAGTGCACTAAATAGTTGTTCAATGAAAATTTTATTAAATTTGTATAAATCAATATTTATACCCCCAAAATGGCGTTTTCCACTCCTTGAGTGTTGAGCGAAATTTTGCGTTTCGAGTAAAATAGAAAGAAATCGGATCTTCACGAAAATTGGTATCCCGGGGTTATTTAGGTCGCTGATTACGATTCTGCCATTAAAATTTGAAAATTTAAAATGGCGCATCCAATATGGACGACCGAAAATCTAAAAGCTTATTTGAATCGGGTGACATTGGGCGCTCGGGGGTTTTCGAGATTGCTGATTATTATAATCATCTGCGACTGCAACTGCGTTCAAAATTTGAAAATTCAAGATGGCGGATCCAATATGGTCGACCAGAAATGTAAAACCTTATTTGAATTCGAGCGGAATCGAGTTTTCGAGGTTAGCAATTACGATACTGCCCTTAAAATTTCGGGGCGGATCCAATATGGTCGACCAGAAATCTAAAAACTTATTTAAATCGGGTGAAATTGAGCACTCGGGAGTTTTCGAGGTCACTGATTACGATTATGGCCTCAAAATTTACGTTCACATTCACGTTCACTCTGAGTTACGCTAAGAGTAAAATAACAACGTGAACGCGGAAGTAAATAGATTTTGATTCATCATGCTGGATTCGCTATTGTAAATTTTCGAATTCTGAAAGCAGAATCGATATCAGCGATCCCAAAAACTCGTGAATATCGAATTTCACCCGATTCGAATAAGTTTTTGGATTTTTGGTCGCCCATATTGAAGCCGTTATTTAGATTTTTTTAATTTTGAGGGCGGGATCATATTCAGGAACTCTGAAAACCCGCAATTCTCCAATTTTATCCGATTCGAATAAGCGTTTAGATTTACAGTTGGCCATATTGGATTCGTCATCTTGAATTTTCAAATTTTGAGGGTAGAATCGTAATCAGTGACCCCGAAAGCCCCCAACTGCCCAATGTCATCCCATTCAAATAAATTTTGGATTTTTGGTCGGCCATCTTGGATGCGCCATTTTGAATTTTCAAATTTTGAAGGCAGAATCGTAATCAGCGTCTTAAAAACCACCGAGATACCAATTTTTGTGAAGATTTGATTTTTTTTTCTATTTTATGCGTAACGTGAAATTTTGCTCGCCGCTCAAAGGGTAAAAAACGCTATTTCGGGGGTGAAATATTGATTTTTTCAAATTTAAAAAATTCGTCGTTCAACTACAACTATTTAGTGCACTCGTGGATGAAAAAAAGAGGGGTTCATTCGTCGATTTCTTTGAGAAAAAATCGTGAAAAATTGTCTTCGATTTTTCGCGTTTTTTTTTTTGTTTAAAAGCGGCCATATTTGTTTTCTAGTGGAACAATCGCAATTTCGAGATTCTGAGAGAGCACACTGCAAAGTACGGGAAACCATATTCTTTATTTGAAAATTCTCGCCTTAAAAATGATGAAAAAAAAATACGATTCTCGGTCGATAATGGTTAATGACATCGGACGTTTAATAAAATTGAATTTTAAACTATATGTCTACCTATAGTTTAAGACGTAAAACTTTATAAAACAATAAGAAGTTGGATAGATAATTTATGTTATTCAATCGGCTATTGATGAGGTCTGTGAGGTGCACGGAGAATAACTCGAGTATAAACCCTGACAATTACTATCATATTAAGTTTACTAAAAGACAGAATGATTTACCGTACAGAACGATTTAAATCATAAAGAGTGCAACTATTACGGAAGTAACTACAATTCGAGATGTTGGTATTATTTTTGAGAGTTCTTTGAGTATCACTTTGACCAAATAATATATGGGACTTCATAATTATCTGGCTTTATAAAGCGCAGTCAAAAAACTTGTCTGTGACACTATGGTATGAATAATAATAATATTCTACCTATGCTATGTGGTGTTCTGTAATATTGCGGTAGCGCGGAGTGCGCCTCTCTTGCCCGTGGGTGTCGTGAAAGACAACTAAGGGATATTATATGCATATAACATCAATGCAAGAGAAGGAAAACTCGAAACAAAACCCTATGCCAACACGTTTGACCAGCGTGGTATAGTAGGTCAATTTCCCTGCGATAATGGAGGAGGCCCGAGCCCAACAGTGGGACATGTATGGGCTGAGATGATGATGATGTATGGAATCCCACTTACCTACCTGCATTGTTGATAGAATCCAACAAATATAAATGCGTTTTCTCTATTATCTATAATTTTAACAATGTAGTTACCTCAAATCATATGAACAATGGCTTACTTTTTATGTCGAATGTTTAAAAATACGTATTATAGCAGATATTATGTTTTTATATAAATTATTTCATAGCTCAATAGATTCACGAGACATTCTCGAACTTGTGATTTTATTTGTGCAATCGTAAAACATTCTACTTAAACGAATTCAGAACAAATATTAGCCAACACTCCTACCTACTACCCATCATATGAGTTTTTTAGCAAAATTACATTAAGTAGAGTATTTTCTTCACGGTAGGCAACGACCTAGCTGTGCCCCTGGTATTGCAAATGTCTATATGTGGCAGTATCATTTACTCTCAGGTGTGCTGATTGTTCAATGGTGGCACCATTTACAAAAAGAAAAAGATCCTAGTCCGGCCGTGGTCATGAACGCTGAAAAGTATTCCGTATTCGAAACGCCGGTCACTCAAAAATAAAATACAAACTTGTCAAAATCCGTAGAAATACTTTTATTTATAATGTGTAATAATTTCTAAAACATGAGACGTTATTGTCAAATAAAATATAACAATCGTAAAGTATTATTTCAAAAGGATAATAAATTTAATTATCAGCGCCTTACTTAAGTAATATAGTAACATGGCAAATGTTAATATGTAAAAAGAAGTACCCATAGGTATATATGAACAAGTTATGATTAAAAATATAATTAAAATACTAGTATTTTAATTATATTTAAATGTAAAACCAAAACCTGAATATATTGTAATAAAGAATCAACTCACAAATTAGTATTTTTGCAATAAAGAACCTTTGTATTTTTGCAACAAGATTTTTGATCTTGAATTAATATTGAAACAAAGAAAATTCAAATAAAAGTATTTTCGTATATCGCTATCAATACTAGTCGCTATTCGTTACCGTTAGCGTCACACGGGTATAAACCCTACCCCTACATTATTCACTGTGTTATACAATACTTGTTATATCAACTAACCGACCAACTCACTAAGGTCTAGTTTGTGTGTGAAGTGAGTGCGTCTACAGGCAGAAGTACGACTATTCACTATATCTCCATGACAAATCCGATATAACGTTTTTTTTATTTTATTCGTTTCTTTTTTTTTTCTGGCGCCTTTTTCCTAGCCCACCAGCACACATGATGTGTACCAGCTGTTTGACAGCTGGTACACATCATGTTTGCGCATGACGTTTTGCACGACCTTAATTTCATCACTTAGTTTGAAGCGTGGGGGATGATCGATTAAAAATGATAAAATAAATATTTTATTATTTTTTATCAAACCTTATATGAATTTCAGACTTGTGAGATCAACAATTGTAAAAGTCATACAAACTGCCATCTCCCAGTTTATGAGGTAGAGAGCTCCGAATTTTATATTTTTTTAGTGTTCGTATTATTATTATTATATTAGGGGTTAAAGTATGTAATTGCCATTTCGTACTGATAAATTAAATATTTTTTTTTTGTTCATAAAACAGATTTCTTTAATCAAAGTAATTTACCCTCGTTATCTATACGTTTCTATCGTCTAATTTGAAGATCCTTTAAACCTTTGCGATAGAACTCTGGGGTCCTAGACTTCACAAACTGTGTATATTTTCTACTGCTTCCTATGAAGAAATTTTTTTCCGTGCAAAAAATTGTCCAAATCGCGGACAAAAATGGTAGTCGATTGGGGCGAGGTCTGGCGAGTACAGAGAATGACGCATGGTCACTAACTGCAGGCCTTGTAGTGTTAAAACAGTTTCACGAGCAGTATGAGGTCTTGCGTTATCATGGAGCAATAAGGTGAAGTTCGATTGACAAGTCGGGGCTGTTTTACTGCGAGTTTCGCCATCTTTGTTCGGATTCTGCACAATAGATATTTGCGTTTATTGCTTGACCAGATTTGAGGAAGCTGTAGTGAATTAGACCATGAAGTAATCACCAAACAGTTAACATCACCTTTCTATGGGTAAGCTTTGCTTCAGGGCATTGATGTGGCGTTTGACCCGGAGTCAGCCATTGCGTTGTTCGCTTGCGATTATCATAAAGAAATCGCTGTTCATCACACGTCGCAATTCGGTCCAAAATCCGTTAATTTCTATACCGATTTTTCAGGATAAGGCAAGATTCAACGCGCGCTGCTCTCTGCAGATCAGTAAAGTCATGAGACACCCATTTTTCAACGTTTTTATTTTACCGATTTGGTGCAAATAGGTCAATATTGTGGGTATTCTAACGTCAAACCATGCCACTAATTCCTTGGTATTTTGACTCGGATCGGCTTCCACCATCACTTTCAATTCATCGTTATTTACCTTAGTGGCTGGTCTTCCTCGTGGTTCATTCTTCAAGTCCCAGTTTCCACCACGAAAGCGGTTAAATGAAAAACGTACGATGCGTTCGTTAGCCGCATCCTCTCCAAACACAGCATTGACATTACGAGTCGTTTCTGCTGCGTTAATCCCACGTCGGAACTCGTATTCGAAAATTACTCTGATTTTAGCAGTGTTGATGTTCAAAAGCTGAATGTAAAAACAATTGAACGTGGGACGATTAAATGCCATACATTTTTTAAATTTAGAGTGTTATTAGTTTTCGTTTGAAAACAGTTTCACTTTGATATCTCGCACGAATTTTTACGGAATATAAAAAAAAAAATAAAGAAAGCCTGACTTCAAACAAAAAACAATTCTCAAACAAATTAATATGCATTAAAAAGCAATAAAATAATTCTTCTACAACTTGATGAAATAAAAAATATAGAGCACTTAAAAGTCAATTAAATTATTACGACAATATAATGTAGTTACAATTATTGTCATTTTTGAAGTCGGTGTCAGCCAAAAAAACACTAGGTACAATATTCGAGTGTACTTAGCAATAGTAATACGAGAATACTTTAAGAAATATTTTTTACAAATTAACTTTTATACGACAATATATTGTAACAATAACTGCGACCTTAAAACAACACAACAGCAACCGTTCCTGCGACAGCGCCGCTTGCGTCCGTCGCCTCGTCAGGTCGGGCGTGCCGCTTGCGACACGAGCACGCCTCCCTTATAACTATGTACATTTGTTGTTACAAACTTACCTTGGCCGACACCGACTCCAAAAATAACAATAATTGTAACTACATTATATGCTATCGTAATAATTTAATTGACTTTTAAGTGCTCTATATTTTTTATTTCATCAAGTTGTAAAATAATTATTTTTTTGCTTTTTAGTGCATATTAATTTGTTTTTCTTCCTTTTCTATTTTCATTGAGTGTCTGAGATATGGTCTAAGGTGGCTCTGACGAACGAGACTTCTTCACATTAGAAGCTAAGTTGGCCTACTAATATTAAACAGAAGGGTTGCAAGGACATATTATTAGGTATTTTATGTATTTTCAAAGTAAAACTTCCTTAGATGCGACTAGAAGTAAATGAATATTTTTGTGAGCACATACTATCGCGAGACACTAGTGACCATTTACCAAAACATATTTGATTTCATTGTGATCAGATTGGTTCTAAAACAATTGAAAAAACAGCAAGGCACTTGGCGATGAGGAAAACGCCATAGATCTCAGGAGTCGAGCTCAAAGGTACGAGGACGAGAAAAGTTTAAAATAAATTATAATATAAAGTAGACATAGAACTAGTCACAGCACAGCTAATAGCGTAGTACATACGACATAACAATATTGTAACATAACAGCATACTACTTACACCCTCGTCACCACTCACTAACATGTTATATTTACAATAGACCCTGTGCCGGCGCGTGCCCACTCATAATAAATAACAATTATATTTACTTAACAATAATTATAACTTTGACTAGTCATAGGAATGTTTGGAACAAGTCCGCCTGTACGGCGACATGTGAGGGACTAATGCGTGTCCCGGCCGCGGACTGCGCTCAGTCTTGTGACCACGTGCCGCCGGGTGTAGCTCAGCCGTGTGACGTCACTGCAGTAAGGTATCAGCACCATATGCCGTTGCGTGACGTCACGGTAGGAACGAGTCGGTGTCACTGGGCGGCGGGGCGTCGGTACTGAGATACGTGGTGTCCGTGGTGGCTGACGCCGGCGATCCCCAGGAAACCCATCGCGCCTACAAACAGAAAACAATAAATTGTTATGTTTATTGAAAGTACGCATAAATATATCACTGTTGGTATAGTAAGTAATCTTTGAATGTTTTTTAACTCGAGCGCTGCGGCAGTGCCTTTAGCGGTGCCAAATGGACTGATCAAAGTGTTGAATTGTTTGAATAAAAACACTACTGCTTCGATCCGCATTCAAGATAAGAGTAGGAAACAGATTCAGTTACAGGAAGGTGTGAGACAGGGAGGCGTCATCTCTCCGAAGCCGTTCCCCACCGTCCTAGAAGGTGTGTTCAGACTGGTCTCGGGCCGGACTCGTTATCAACATTACTCATTTTGGAGTTTGTAAATGATAGAGTAGTCATGACAGAATCTATACAAGAGTGAGTAGCGCAGTGTCTGAGGGCAAAAGTATAACATACTATGTGACCAGCGATGGCGTACGTCACTGAAACGTGTTCGCTAAATATCGACCTCATAGAAAAGCTCACAATAGCTGGACGTGCCCTGCAGAGGGCTGTACTCAGTATTTCATTACGTAATAAAGTCTGGAAGGTAGAAGGTGTGTCACCGACATGGCCCTAACACTTAGCACGTTGAAGTGACTATATCCACAAACAACCGATGTGCCCCAAAACGGATTCATTAAATAACAACACTGGGTCTTCCCGGCTCACTAAAAGAATCCGTTAGGTGACGCGGCTAACGATTTCAAGGTATTATAGTTGTAAATATATCTGTTTAATTATGTATGTATGCCGTTTCAATAATTAACATATTTTATCGACTACGCACATGTCTCGTTCAAATACTAATAACATGCAATACAAACATTTTGGGATACATACAATTTGCAAAATATGGTTGTTGTTCTGAAATAGTACCTACCTATGCATATTATTTGTCTAGTTTGCCTAGAATATTATACCATTCTAGAATTGTAGTTAGTTGCACCAATTTTTAAAAATATTTGCTATTGCAGTGTCTATACTTTTTTCTTTTCACCACGATGAGTGAAAGTGAGCTGAAAGTCAAAATCTTACAAAATTTATGGAAAAACAGTTTTGAAAATCTTACAAAATTTATGGAAAAAACACAGTTTTGGTTAATTTTTGTGAAGAAACTATAGACATTCTGGAATTTTAATGGTTGTGATCGATAGCAGTGCTACTTACGTTCCTAATACAAAAAAAATCACTGAATTATTTGTAAAATTGTAGCAATGGTACTTAAAAATATAATAAAGGTGTCCATTTTTTTAAAGATTTCACTTTTTTTTCGTAATGAAAAAAAAATAAGGGCAGATTTTTTGTTTTTTTTTCTCGAGCAGTCATAAGTAGGCGCACCTGTGGGCGCCCGCTTGTCGTTGAATTTTGGGACACGTTGTATACGTGTATTTTTTAATTTTATTAGTGCTCCAGTGTGCGGCACCGTGTGTGTGTCTGTGCGTGTACCTGTGCTCGGTCTTGGGGCACGTCCCAGGGCGCGGGCGCGTCGCGTTCCGAGTCGAGTGTGAGCGCGTCCAGGGGCACGTCCAGGCAGGGCTCCAGTAGGCGCGGCCACTCCGACAGGAAGGCGGCCACCTCCGCCGCGCCCGGCCGCGCCTTGTACTCCGTCGACCAGCACGACTTGATCAGACCCGCGCTGCGGACACACACACATACACACGTCGTTACACGTGTCCGCACCGCGCCTGCGCACGAGACACGTTATGAGACGAACTCACAGCTGAGGCTGCAGGCCGTCGGGCAACTCGAGCGCGCGGCCCGCCTTGACCCGCGCCAGCACCTCCGCGTTACTGAGACCCTGGAACGGCAGCGAGCCGAACGTGACGATCTCGTACAGCAGCACACCGAAGGACCATACGTCGGAAGCGGTCGAGAACACCCCGAGCGCCAGGGACTCGGGCGCCATCCAGCGCACCGGCAGCATGCCCTTGCGACTGAAGCGGTAGTAGTCGCTGTCGAAGACGGGCCGCGCCATGCCGAAGTCGGCCAGCTTGACCACGCGGCGCGCGCTCACGAGACAGTTCCTTGCGGCCACGTCGCGGTGCACGTAGCGGCGCTGCGCCAGGTACGACAGACCGCGCGCCGCGTCCAGCGCCATCGCCGACAGGCGCGCCGCCGACACCTCGCCCGCCTCGTCCCCCGCGCCCGCCGCCAGGTGCCGCCGCGCCAGCAGGTAGCTCTTGAGGTCGCCGTACAACATGAACTCCATCACGGTGCACACCGGCTCCGTCTTGGTCACCACGCCCAGCAGTCGCACCACGTTCTTGTGATCGAAGCGTTTCATGGTCTCCGCCTCCGAGAGGAAGTCGAGTTTCTCCTCGGTGCCGCCGCCCGCCTTGAGCGTCTTGACGGCGACGGCGCTCCAGCCGCGCCCCTCGGCGAGCAGCGCGTGTCCGCCGTAGACGGTGCCGAAGGCGCCGGTGCCCAGCTTGCGGTTGATGACGACGCGCTCGCGCGGTATCTCCCAGCGGTCGAGGCCGGGCGCGGGCGAGAGGTCGCGCAGGCCGAGCGCGGCCAGGCGGCGGCGGTAGTCGCGCTCGGCGCGCTGCTTGCAGCGGTAGGCGGCGGCGCCGAGCGCGGCGGCCAGCAGCAGCAGCAGCAGCGTGCCGAGCGCCACGAAGGCGACGCGGCAGTCGGCGCGCAGCACGTCCGCGAGGGGCTGCAGCGCACAGCGCTCGGCGCCGTCGTCGGGCGCGCGCCCGTCGGGAGTGAGCCAGGTGAGGGCGGGCGGCGTGAGAGGGGCGCCCCGGCGCCAGCGCGCGGCCAGGCGCCACTCGCCGGCGCGCCACTGTCGCAGCAGGAGGGGCGCGGCGCGGGCGCGCGCCGGCCCCGCCGCGCCCCACTGGAAGTCGCCGGTGAGCCCGCTGTAGTTGGTGGCGGCGGCGTCACGCACCAGCTCGCTGCAGACAGACAAGGGCCGCACGTATGACGTGTACGTCAGTGAATCTAGTTTGGAGTTGTAACTTGAATGTCGTCAGAGACGACCGACGTCACAGACGAGGACACTAAACTTATACTACAGTAAAAGCTCTTTGTTCGGGGGGTATATGTTCTGTAAATATGTTGCGAATACAGAAACCGTGAATACGGAATGGTAATTTATATGGGATTATAGGGGATACGTTCCTAGGTGACAAAATAAAAAAGTGATTCAAGCAATTCTTGAATGTCACTTGATTCTATCTATTCGAACCCATCTCGTCCTATTCTATTCGCGATTTCGGCTATGTCTGCAGTCAAAGTTTGAACTTGCACAGATTCCTCGTCATTTGCCGCATTTAAAGCAGGCTACAGTTTCTTCCAGCATGACTTCAATGTATGTGGCTTCAGTTCTCTCAATGCTTCTTTTACGTTTATGATGCATTTTGCTATGTTAAATTTCTTTCAGCATTCCATAACATTCATAACAGGATTACATTCCATATTATCCAATATGATTTTGAAGAGTGGTTATGGAGAAAATATAGATGCACCAAAAATCGATTTTTTTTCGATATATCGAACTCCGATATTGATATATTCAAGAGCACAACTCTAATTAACAATTATACGTTCATGATTCGTAAATAAATTATTTGTTAAAAATATTTTGTTTCCTGACCCTAGCGAACTGAATCGAATTGACAGTTATGACGTCACAACATGGCGAAAAATTGGTCCTATTCTCATTTGAAACGTATAGTACTTTTAATCGTGTGTGGGTGAGCAACTTGTGTTCTAATAGTGTATGTGTGTGTATTAGTGATGTAACGAATATTCGCATATGTTTTTGACATTCGCAATCGCATTCGCAAGGAACGATGCGAATGTTTGGCGAATATATTTGACAAACTAAAAGGAAATTATATATGTAATTGTGGAATGAAATGATAATATTTATAACTGATAATATTTATTATTTTTATTTACTCATAATATTTGAATAAAACAAATTATGGAACACTCAGGTTGGCAACTAAATTAGAAACACTGTCTGTTTTATTCTTGTCAGTCTAATATAAACTAATAAATGGGGAGCCGGTTTTTTGTTCGGTTATACTGCGTAAACCATTGAAACGATCAGAATAATATATATACTATAAGATGCAGCATGTTTTGGAGAAAGATTTAGCATATGATATGTTGGTGAATACTTATCCGGCATTTATATTTGTTTTTTGTGTTAAAAATAATGAATTTTGCCAGTAAAAAAGAACATGATTCTATATGAAAAAAAAACATTGTTTTTGTTAAGTAATTATTAAACTTTGTGACATACCATGCATTTAACACTCTCAGCGTCACAAATTGTGAAATAACTCCACACTTCAGTAACATGTGCTTTACTCATGTTTGTAAATTTGACAAATACAATAATAATAAACTAATCTCAAATTACAACGAATGTTTTCGAACGAATCTGGCTAGTTTCATTCGTTCAACTTGTAACGGTTAAACTTGGCTATATTTGGCTTAAACATGGCTCGTACGAAATGTTAAACCCGTATGATATTTTGTACGCGCATTATTTGAAAGTCAACATTCGTATTCGCATTCGCGAATGTTGGAGATGAATATTCGCACTCACATTCGCGTTCGCGAATGTCTCAATTCTAACATTCGTTACATCACTAGTGTGTATGTGTGTGCGCGTGTGTGCGTGTGGGTGTGCGCGCGTGTGTTAGTGTGTGTGTGTGTGTGTGCATGTTTGTGTGTGCGTGTGTGCATGTATGTGTGTGTGTGCGTGTGCGTGCGTGTGTGTGTGTGTGTGTGTGTGTGTGCGTGTGTGTTTACCGCACGGTGTTGTTGCAGTGCAGGTCGTCTAGTGTGGCGGGGCGGCGGCGCAGCAGTCGCGTCAGTGAGGCGCGCCACAAGCGCAGCGTGTCGTAGAGCGCGGCGGCGTGCGCGTCCGGCGCGACACACTGGTCCAGCGCGCCGTCCGTGCGCGCGCACTGCGCGCGCCACCGCGCGCTCCAGTCTCGCGCCGCGTCAGTGCGGGTCCAGTGCGCGCGCCACGCCTCGGTGACGCTGATGTGCGTCTCGTACATGTCGCGCAGCTGCGCCTCGGTGCACGCGTGTGTGTCGCGCGCGCCGCGCCTCGTCCACCCCGCGGGGAGCGCGCCCGGCAGCAGCCACACGGCGCCCTCGCGCGGTGTCAGCGCGACACCTCGGCCGGCACACAGCGCGGCGCGCACCACGCGCGCGTCCTCCACGCACACGAGCAGCACGCGCGCGCGCACGCCCGCCGCACGCCGCGCCCACTGGACACACACAATACATGAGTAACAGAGGGTCATGGCGGTCACACTCATCGGCACATACAGTGTGCACGTTGGACGTCACACCCTCACAAAACCTGGACGCGGCAATGCTCACTGGGCTTTACTGGTGGGTGACGATCACGCTGCAGTTTCGCTGAACGACTGCCTGGGGAGGCGACACCCGCCGCAACATCCTTAGCCATCAGGCTGTCCGGTTAAAGAGATACAGTACGATATTCGGACCGTCGGAACCTTTCAGTCTGTGCCAATAGAGTCGACAGTTCGGTCGACAGCCGCTATATGCCATAGCGAAACGTGCCGCCGCCAGCACCTTGAGTGACTTCAGCCGTATTTTGGGCCGGGGCCGCGGTTAACCGAATCGGGCAATATTCCGGCACCCGCAGAGAGGCTGATGGAGTGAGAGAGGAAAAATATCCAGAAGGGTAACTCGCCGGACTCGCTCGGATTCCGTAACTCGACGGATATCAAGGATCACTGGTCCGCAAAATGGCGAAGGGAACAAAATGTGATGGGGGAAGCCCTTTTGTCGCTCCAGACGAAACGGACGGCGTGCGTCAGCAACATATGATAGGTAGCGCGAGACACATTGGATTTTTACGCGAAAATCAAGTGATAACAATCTGTTAAGTATGCTTTGACCTTCACCTGAACAACACCAGAATACTGAACATTTGTAGCTCGAGCCGAACGTGTCTCGCGAACGGTTCTGCGTGGTTAATGTGTCAGGCTACACACGTCATCCAGCACACACAAATGACACGAGCGCGTCTTGAGCTGATCGTGTGTGCCACACCTGAACAGGCGCGTGTGGGCGACACTGGCGCAGCAAACTGTTTGCAAGAGGTCTCGCCACCGTGGTGGGCATCACACAGTTCAACAATAGGAGAGGCCGACTGATTCTGTACACAGTGTATAAATCAACTTAAAACAGTATTGTCGGCTCGTCCCAGCTAACTCAACACAATACCGAATAGGAGCCGAAGCTCAGTTCGTGCGAGATCAGAACGGCTTGCAAGTATTCAAACAGCAGTAAACATCGGGAGATTACAGTATCACGGCAGAGCTTCGGAAGGCAGACATAAAACGGCACTGAGAGTGCTTCATAACAAGTTTGATATCTTTGTTCAGTGGAAACAGTGCCCAATGCCATGGATCAGTGGCGCTGCTGCACAAGGGTGGTGAAATTTTTGAAGAGTTACAGATTCATATCAGTCTTCAACTAAGTCTACGAGTTGTGTTTGAGAGTTACCTGATTGATCTGCTGCAGGTCCACGTCGGTGCCTTCGTTTGTTAGCTCGACGTGTGCGAGCACGTCGACACCGAGGGCTGTCACGTCGAGTGTAGCGCGCGTGGCCAACTCGCTAAGTACGGCGATGCGGCGCCAGCCCATGTGCGCCGCCAGCGCGGCCCACGCGTGCGTGTGCAGCCGCGCGTCACCCGCCGCCAGCAGGGCGAGCTCGCCGTCCGGGGGCGGCGCCTGCGGGGTGTACGCCAGCACGGGGAGGCGTAGTGCGGGGCTCTGACGCGCCACGTCCGCGAAGGCGGCGCCGCACGCGGGCCCCGCCACGCCCGACAGCGCGCCCAGCTCGGCGGTGGGCGCGTCCGTCAAGTACTTGAAGGCGAGCGCGGCGTCGCACCCGTCGTCCAACACTTCCACCTTGAATTCAAACTCTTCGTCGTCGCGCGGCGCGTCCAGCTCGGCGAGTGTGGCGGCGGCGCTGAGCGCGCGCCCGTCGTACGTCTCGCGCGTACCGCTCACAGGGATCATGACCGCCACGCGCACCTCCCCCCCCGTCACCCACGAGCGGTGGCGCCCCAGTGCGGCGCGCACGGCGCCCTCAGCGGACACGGCGCCGCCCCGCACGCTCTCTGCTAACTCGTGCAGCTCCCCACTGGTGAGGGTGACACGCCCCAGTATACCGGAGGCGGCCGGCGAGTGCGCCAGCTGACGCGCGTTGATCAACTTCACGAGACGATAGGGGTCGAATACGCACACGTCCGGCGCATCGCCCCCCGCGCAGGGCGGCGGCGCCAGCGGGGCGAGGGGGGCGGTGAGCAGGGCCCGGTCTCGCGTGCACACGAGTGCGGGGCGCGGGCCCAGCGCGGCCAGGGCGTGCACCAGGCACTCGCCCAGTGCCAGCACGCGCAGACGCAGGTGGTGCGCGAGCACGACGCGCTGCAGCTCGCGCGCCTCGTACTCTGCGCCAGTGAGTAGGGTGCCGCAGGGACGCCCTCGCGCGCACCACGGCGGCACGTACTCGTACTCGCTGCCGTTGTGTGCTGTGCATCTGATACAAATTAAATTATTACTTAACTTTTTAACTACACATTTATCATCATAAGCCTGTCCACATCCCACGTCAAGTCGCCAGTTGACACAACATGTTCTCACGTTCCTCAGGTTCCTATCGGCCATCATATCTCCGCTCACTGCTTCCACACGCATGTCCTCATACACACAATCCATCCATCTCTTTTTAGGACTCACACTCACTCTTGTTACGTCTATCCGCAGTCATATTTACTTACGTTACTCTTCATGCCTCTTCATCACATGTCCACACCGAGACCCCCTAATGTTCTCTATGATTGGTGCTTCTTCTACTTTCAGTATTCCTCTAACATCTTATCTTAGTATACGCATCTCTGTAGCATGCACTCTTCTCTCATTCGTTTTGTTCAATGCCCTTCAATGCCCAATATTCAGATCCATACATAGCGACAGGTCTGACGAAACTGTCTCACTCTCGAAAGGGGCATTCGTGCGAGATTTGTTGCCACTTCATCCGTCCTGCATTCATTATTCAATGTTGTCATCGTCTTGGAGAAGGGAGCCTAAGCACTTTAAATCGAAGTAAACCGCTAGGGATAACCCGACTAAGGTTATTTAAAAGCATTGGAAAGAGTTATCGAAATTACAGAATAATTGTTTGGACTCGATGATTGTATTTATCTGCTTTTAAGGCCTACTCTTTTTAATCCTTCTTATCATTTTTAGTCTGCTTTGTCAACTGAGGTCAGTTGCATTTTCTTCAAGAAGGGTTATGTCATTTGCAAACAGTATATTCCACGGTGCTTGCTCTTGTACGTTTGATGTTAAAGCATTCATCACCAGGAGAAATATATAAGGGTTTGAAGTTGAATCCTGGTACAAGTCTACAAATCCTGGTACAAGTCTACAAATCCTGGTACAAGTCTACAAATCCTGGTACAAGTCTACAAATCCTGGTACAGTTCGGTTATGGAGCTGACATTAGTGCGTGTTACTGCTCACATAGCTTCCACTAATGTTACATACTTTAGTTATTACAAACACAATTCAAAGTATGTTTCGGTGTTTTCTCAAGATTAAACTTGACTGTTAAGATAAGATAAGATAAGATAAAACTGTTTTATTGACACTTAGCTTAAATTTAGATATTACAGTAAGTCGAATGAAATATAAAGGTTTTATAAGAAAATTAAAATAATAGCTAAACTTAACTGTAAATACAACACAAAGAAGAAAAACAAAATATGATAAGTGTCAATGAGGTTCCCATTCAGCAATAATGCTACACTGCAACGCTGATTTTCAATGGGTACCTTAATGACGTACGAATTAATCAAACGAACAAAAAGCCTAAGCGACAAGATAGCAGTTACATAAATATACAGATACATAATAAGAATTTAATAAATAAGAAGTATATTTTAATAACAATTTAATACAAAAGAAGAATGTAATTATAAGAATTAGGTATATTGATTAGTTTTAGCCAAAAGTATTACTATGTTGAACATCATTCATAGTTATGATATATCATTTAATTTAATCACCGAGTCCCGAACATAAGTCCAAACGTGTAGCCACAATTTTATAAATATATATCACATGTTTTGCTGCTTTTTAAGATGATATCTTTTAAGGTATAATTTAAAAGGGCCCTTCTGTGGCGACCACAGAGGGTCATGGCGGTCAGGGCCATCCGCGGATACCGCACGGTGGCGACGGAGGCAGCGTGCCTATTGGCCGGGACTCCCCCGTGGGACCTGGAGGCGGAAATGCTCGCCGAGTTGTATCGGCGGGTGTCGGGGGTGCGCGGGGAGGGCGGTGTGATCTCGTTAAGGGATCTCACCGCCTGGCGCGTCGACGCCCGCCGAGACGTCATTGCCCGTTGGGCAGTCCGGCTGGAGAGGCCTCGGTTCGGGGTGCGAACCGTGGAGGCCTTTCGGCCGGTGCTGATGCAGTGGTTGGAGAGGCGGCACGGGGTGCTCTCCTTCCGACTAGTGCAGGTGTTGACGGGGCACGGGAGCTTCGCCAAATACCTGCACAGGGTCGTGAGGAGGGAGAGTACACCGTCCTGCCACCACTGCGATTGCGACGAGGACACGGCGCGCCACACGCTCGAGGCCTGCGCGGCTTGGGCAGTGCAGCGCCGTGAACTCGTCGCAATCATCGGTGCCGACCTGACGCTGCCGGCCATCGCTAGGGCGATGGTCGACAGCGTCGGGAACTGGGACGCGGTCGCAGCCTTCTGCGAGACAGTGATCTCGCAGAAGGAGGCGGCGGATCGTCTGCGCGTGGAGCGCAGCCTCGATGAGGAGATCCGCCGCCGGCGACTGGGGCGGCGCAGGCGCAACTATCTGCGCCTCATGCCGCCCTAGCCGAGGCCGCGGGTGACCGGGGATTAGTCCGTCACCCGCCGAGAGGCCGACCGCGTGAGGAAAGACCGACGTCCTCCCCGAGGGGGGGACGTCGGTCGATGGGAGGGTACCCCGCGTAGGGGGTATTCCGTCGGGCCGACCACTGACGACAAGTAAACCTGCTCCGGTGGTCGGCCCAATGACGAAGGCGAGGTGGTTTTCGGGTGGGTCGCGGGAGTTGCGTGCTTAAGCCCCTCTGTCGCCCCGGACGGAGTGGTGCCGAGGCGCGCCGACTGCGACCCACCCAAAAAAAAAAAAAAAAAAAGGTATAATTTAAAAGAAAATTTGCTAGTTTTATTTTGACACGGTGGGGGAATAGAATTCCAACACTTAGTTGCAGCAAATTTGAAACATCCCCTGAAAGCTGTAGTTTTAAATCGCGGTATAGATAGCGGATAGGTTACGGATCGAGGTGCATAATTAGAGTTGTCATGACGCCAACTGAGTTTGTCATATAGATATCTAGGCAATTTACTTCTAATAATACCAAACAGCAAAGTTGCAAGATGAACTTCGCGTCTGGCTGTCATTTTTAAAGCGTTGGCATCATTAAGGTAAGGTGTTACGTGGTTACGGCGTGGAATGTCAAAACAAAACCTTGCACAAGCGTTTTGTACACGTTGTATGAGCTTCTCAGTTCGCGAAAAAATACATGGACCGTATACAATATCACAATAATTAAATTTTACCAATATTAGGCTCTCAACCAATCGTTTTCTTATTTCGACACTAAGATATTGCCTAAGTTTGTATAATAATTTTAATCTATAAAAACAGTTTTTTACTATATTATTAATATATGCTTCAAAGTGTAATTCAGGATCTAAAATTAGCCCAAGGCTGTTCGCTGATTCAACACGGGCAATTGACTTGCCCATTAACTTTATATCTGGGTTCGCTGATAAAATAGATTTTACTTGCTTTTTGCTTCCCACTATAAGATATTTAGTCTTATCAGGGTTTAAGACAAGAGAATAAAAAAATAAAAAACTGTTGTAATGCTCAGTCACAGAGACGCGCGCGCCACTCACAGTGCTGGTGCGGGCGCGCGGGTGTGCTCGTATCTGGCGGCGAGCGTCTCGTCAGTGAGGTCCAGCAGTGACAGCGGGCGCGCGCCGGCGCGGGTGGCGCCGCACAGCAGGCGCGCGGGCGGCGCCACGTCCCCGTGCGGCTCCAGCCCGTGGTCGCGCAGGCGCAGCACGTGCGGCGGCCGCGCGGCGGGCAGCGGCAGCACGGCCGCGTGCAGCTCGCCCGCGCTCAGCGCGCGCAGCACGGCGGCGGCGCACGCGGCGCTGACGGCGGCGCGCGCGCACTCCGCGGGGGCGGGCGCCACGCGCGCGCGCACGCCGCGCGCCCTCAGCGCCGCGCGCAGCAGAGACGACAGCGCCTCGCCGGGGGCGGCGCCACTGTCCGCAGTCACCGCCGTGAGGGCGACGCCGCGCGCGCCCGCCGCTCCGCCGCACACTGGGGACACGCGCACACACACACACACATTATAATCGATCATTAAAATAAAAAAAGGTGTGTGTACACAGTACTGATATGCGATCAGTAGTGTAACTCGTCTATCCTCTGTCTCGTTCTCTCTGCGGCTGAATCCTGTACATTTACGTGTTCGTGTCTCTATGGACTCGCTTTTTCGTTTCATCAAGTTAGAAATCACAACGATTCTAAAGAAGTTTCACTTCAATAACACGTTACATTTTTCTTTTAACTGACTTTAAAAGAAAAGATGGTTTTATGGCTGCCAATTGTGGAGCGATCTTCAAATACTAAATTGGTTCCATTGTCAACAAGTCAGAATCTGCTGATAGAAATCCATAAAAGTCGAGAGCGACTCTCAAATAGTGTAGATTTCTCATCTACTTCCTAAAAGTACCTAGAGAGATATCCAAGATGTAAATGTAAGAGTGTCACCTATGTCGGTAGTAGATGGGGTACTACGCCAGAAACCTCCACGTGGTGTACCCTGGGCACAAGCGACAATTTCTTGGACTGCTCTCTGGAATTGTCGCTCGTGGCAAATATCTGGCCCGAGGGGGGGCCCAGTTTGTGGGATGCCCCAAATTCGCTCCATGCCCTCTAATTGTAGAGGGTATTGGACGCGAAAATTCGACGGGCTCAGTCACTCTTTTGTTTGAGGACTGAGCAGGCATTTGCCAACCGCGACAAATCGTAGACCTGATTCTTGCTTTGGGACATTTGTCTTGTGGCCTAGATTCAGGAGCGAGGGTCTTGGCTTAACCGCCTGGACCGCGAGGAAGAAAACCTCTATAAAACAATCACCCAGAATCCTAAGTTCTGGCGCGCGGCGAGAGGATGCATGGCTGATGGGTTGTTCAGTCGTTAGCGCGCCCCCAGCCAGGGTACCTGCGGACCCCCTGTGTTGGGATACAAATGCACGCTTGCCTGGGTATCGGGATCTCTGCCCGGGTCGACCTTTATTTCTCCCATACTCGTGGGAATCGAATGGATTCTTCGTACAATTTGGATGTAGATAGGAGGGGTGAGACGCCCAAAACCACCGACAGCGGGGAACCTATTAGTTCCCACGTTATAGCCCGGCCAAGCTA
The DNA here is from genome assembly GCA_032191425.1 of Lymantria dispar. Taxonomy (NCBI): domain Eukaryota; kingdom Metazoa; phylum Arthropoda; class Insecta; order Lepidoptera; family Erebidae; genus Lymantria; species Lymantria dispar. The sequence goes on from CM063446.1 coordinate 163,006, forward strand.
CGGCAAAACTCGCCCAGAGGAGAGGGATGCCTCGTCCGACTGCAGCTCGGCTGCTAGTTCGGCACTTGAGGCCACAAGATCAGGCAAGGGGCCGGCGACACTCGAGGCCCCTAAAAAGAGAAAGAAGAGGAAGAACATGGGGACAGGAAAGGCTACGAGCGTAAAGAGGCGCGAGTTGGCCAGGCAGGAGCGGCTGGCTAGAGAGGCCGCTGCAGCCGCTCCGAGTGCTGACGAGGGCGGCAGTACTGCCGCAGGGCCGTCAGACACCGACATGTCGGCTGCTGAGACTGTCGGTGGGTCATCCCAGTCTCCGGCATCGGCCCTCGCGGCAGCCTTAGAGGTTGGGGAGGAGGCCCTCCCCTCGATGGTGCGGAAGCGCCCCTTGAATATGGGTGGCACCTCAGGATCCGCCTCCGAGGGGAGTGGCGCTATGCCTCCTCCCAAGGTTCCAGCCTCTCGTAGGGGGCGAGGGGCTGCAATAGTGGCAGCAAGGTCAGCGGCTCCGGCGTCGATCAGCCATACGCGGGGGACTGATGCCCAAAAGCGGGCGAATGAGGCGGCTGCCGCAAGAATGATGAGGGTGTTAGCGGATATCCCTCCTACCGGCGCGGCAGCTACTGAGCCCGCTGTAGGTATCGACCCCCCACCAACTGACGTGGCAACCCTGCAGGCCGAAAATACCCGCCTTAGTGGCGAGGTTTCGGGCCTGCAGGAGAAGAACAAGGCCCTACAAAAGGAGCTGTCGGCGGTGCAGAAGGCGAACCGCGAGTTGGCCAAACAAATGGCCGACTTGCGGCGCCAGGTCGCGCAGCTGGCGAGGACCGCGCCGCCGACAAGTGCCGGCCCCGCCACCGCCCCCGTCGTCCCCGCTGCGCCAACTCGCGCTGCGGCGAGTCCCCAGAGGGCCCAGCCGGCCGAAGTGGTCCCGCTGCCCGCAGTGGATGGCGTGCCGGACCAGACCATGCGCGCCGTAGTGGAGGTTGTTGGCAAAATGCTTGACGCGCGCATGGCGGCTCTGGAGCAGAGACTGTCCCTGCCTCCGGAGCCCCGTCTCCGGCTGAAAACCAAAGGACCCGTCGCGAAGAAGAAGGTGGCACCGGCTCTTGCCAAGGCCGGACCTAAGCCGCCGCCGGCAACTGCACCGTCGGCGGCGGCCACCGTAGCCGCGACCGCGACTGCTGCGCCTAGCGACCCCGTTGCCCCCGAAGAGGGTTGGCAGACGGCTGAGCGCAGCCGAAAAAGTCGCGGCCAGAAGAGGAGAGCGGAGGCCAAAAGCGCCGCCAATGCCTCCGCTCCCAAGGCAGGAGCCGAAAGCAAGAGGTCGCGCAGGAGGCTCCGGCCGCCGAAGTCAGCCGCGGTGGTAATCACCGTGCTGCCTGAGGCGGTCGAAAACGGCCTCAGCTATGAGGCCGTCTTACATCGCGCCCGGCGGGAGCTTGACGTCTCCGATTTAGGAAGCGTCGAAGCCAGGACCCGCAAGGCCCGGACAGGGGCTCGGATTCTAGAGTTCCCTGGGGCCGAGGGCGCCAAGACGGCCGATAGCATGGCGGCCAAGTTGAGGGGTCTGTTCGCAGAGGAGGGTGGCGTCAAAATCGCCAGACCCGTAAAGTGCGCAGAATTACGCGTCGCGGGTCTGGACGACTCCGTGACGGTGGATGACATCCGGGAGGCCATCGTCTCGAAAACCGGGTGTCCCGTGGACACCGTCCGAATTGGCGCCATCCGTCCTGGTCCGGACGGCGTCGGTGCTGCCTGGGTGCAGTGCCCGGTGGAGTCGGCCAAGCAATTGGCAGGCTCCTCGTGGGCTGGAGCTCGGCGCGGGTGACCGTGCTGGAGTCCCGGCCTGCGAGGTGCTACAAGTGCATGGCGGTCGGACACACTCGGCCGACATGCACTAACTGCTTTGACTGCAGCGACCTTTGCTTCCGCTGCGGTCAACCCGGGCATAAGGCGGCATCGTGCGCCGCCACTCCCCACTGCCCCGCGTGTGCGGCGGGCAATAGGCCCGCCACGCACCGCATGGGGGGGAAAGGAGTGCAGACCCCCGGCTTCGGCCTCAAAGGGGCGGAGCGGCCCGACGACCCCGGCCGCTCCTGTCCCTACTTCCTACTTCTCCCCTAACAGGAGCGCGACGGATTTCGGGGCCTTCCTCACAATCCTGGGGGCCTCGACGGCGACTGGCACCGCGCCAAGTCTTCGTTCTGGAGGACTACAACGCCAAGTCCACGGCGTGGGGGTCCCCCAGGACGAATGACCGCGGGCGGGCGGTCGAAGAGTGGGCGGCGGCACTGGGCCTCTGTTTGCTGAACAGAGGCTCGGGGCAAACGTGCGTGCGGCAGCAGGGCGGGTCGATAGTGGACTTGTCGTTCGCTAGCCCTAATGTCGCAGCACGTGTGAGGAGCTGGTGCGTCCAGGAGGAGGTTGAGACCCTATCCGACCACCGATACATCCGGATAGAGGTCTCCCGGACCCTCCTGCAGCCCAGCAGGGGTCACACGGCGGACGGAGCTCCCGCGTTTCCGCGGTGGGCTGTGGGTCGATTGGATCGGGACCTGTTGGCGGAGGCAGCCATCGTTCAGTCGTGGCTGTCCTCACCGCCCCAGGCGGACGGGGTGGATGCCGAGGCTGGCCGCATCCGCTGTGCGTTAACGCAGATCTGCGATGCGGCCATGCTTCGTGTGCGGCATCTGCCCCCGAAGAGTGCGGTCCCCTGGTGGTCCCGAGAATTGGCGGACCTTCGGGCCGCGTGCATACGTGCCCGGAGGGCCTACATCCGCAGCCAAGCGCGTCACCGCGACGCTGAGCGGGAGGGCCAGCTGTACGAGGCTTACCGCAGTGCGCGGTCTGCCTTCAGGCTGGCCGTCCGTACCGCCAAGGACGTTAGTCGGCGGGAGATGCTGGACAGTCTCGAGCGTGACCCCTGGGGTCGCCCCTACCTCGCGGCGCTGAACAAGCTCCGCGAGCGGGGCCCCCCCTCACCGAGACTCTCCAGCCCAGCCTCCTCACCAGAGTTGTCGAGGACCTCTTTCCACGGCGGGTGGAGCACACGCCCCCGGTCATGGCTTCGCCGGACAGCGACCGGGAGGCCGACGATGAAAGTGCTCCGCCCATCACGGAGCCGGAAATGGGGGCGGCGGTGGCGCGTATGCGAGTCAAATCCACCGCCCCCGGGCCCGACGGTATTCCGAACCGTGTGCTGGCCCTGGTCCTCGAGCATCTGGGACCACGCCTCAGGGGACTGTTCGACGCCTGTTTGACGTCCGGGCAATTCCCTGGGTGCTGGAAAGAGGGGAGGCTGGTTCTCCTGCCGAAGCCGGGACGGTCTCCCGAGTCGGCCTCGGCCTACAGGCCCATCGTGCTGCTCGATGATGCGGGCAAGCTGCTGGAGAGGGTGTTGGCTGCCCGCATCGAGCGGCACCTCGTCGGGGTCGGGCCCGATCTGTCGGACGCCTAGTTTGGTTTTCGGATAGGGCGTTCGACGATCGCGGCCCTGCTGCGCCTGAAGGCCGTGGTAGCGGAGGCCGTCACCGGCGGAGGAGTCCTGTTGGCGGTGTCCCTGGACATCGCCAACGCCTTCAACAGTCTGCTATTCAGCTGCATCAGGGAGGGGCTGAGATATCACGGGGTGCCCATATAGCTCAGGCGGCTGGTGGCAGACTACTTGGAGGGGCGCAGCGTCCTCTACGTTGACCGAGTAGGGGACGTTGTACGAACACCCATGACGTGCGGTGTCCCACAGCGGTTGGTTCTGGGTCCGACCCTGTGGAACATCGGCTACGACTGGGCGTTGAGAGGAAGCCTCCCACCCGGGCTGGGCGTAATTTGCTACGCCGACGATACACTCGTCACAGCCCGGGGTGGGACGCTAGAGGAGGCGGCCCGCCTGGCAACTCTCGACACTGAGGAGATTGTCAGGCGGATCGAAGCGCCATGTATATATATACATGTGTTCACATAGGAAATAAATAAACATACAACGCTAAGAGTGCGCTTATTCAATGAACCTTTCTTAAAGTTAAAGCTTGAACAATTTTTTGTTTAAAAAAAATATCGCGTAAACATCTAAATACATTATGTATTATTCATATCTGGATTCTCTATTGTATGCCAATTGTAATGTTTACTAGCTTCTGGAAAAATAACTTTCTCAACATGAAATTGTATGTGAATCAGTCCAACGGATTACACTTGACCAAGTTGACAAAGGGGACTGATAATAGCTCCAGCAATGTATCCCCTTGGGATAACTCAAGGGGATATATTATTGGAATAGAAGGTATCTTGTACGTTAAATTAGGTAATGATCTATGTTTTCACCAATATTCATACGAATGTGTTCAATAGTTTACGCGCGATGGAGTAACAAACGTCCAAATATCATCAAAATGGCTTGTCTAAGTTATATAAAGTTTGAGTTTGACTAAGTGTTCAGGCTGTTATAACCTTTATTATAAGGGTATAGATGGTAGCCTGCAGTCGGTTAATATCTCTATTTATACTCGTCCGGGTGGTGATGGAGTAAGAATTCATCACCTCCTTTCTTGCCCGTGGGTGTCGTAAAACACAATTATGATATGTATTCAGATAACAAGCACGTAAGAGAAGGGAAACTTAAAATAAAATACTAAACCAACCCGGATCTGATTAACATGGAATAGTCTGGCACTTTCACTCCCATTGTGTAGCACTGCTGGGCTCCAGCCCCCTAACGTGGGTATATGAGCTGTGACAACAGATTAAGATAAACAATAAAACGCTAAAAGAATTAGAGAAACACAATTCAAGAGAACATTACTACAACATTGAATGACATATTTTGATAAGTACATATTGAGAATGATAAATTAACTTAGCTAAGAAATAATTAAAAAATATATAAACTAATCAAACAGAATATAGTCACTTACTTATTAATATAAATAATATTATAATACGGTGAGGTATCACAAAACATATACTGAGAGGCCATTCCCAGACCACGCTCCTTGTGTAGCGTTGACCGAGAGTCTAATCACGCGTCATCTACCATAGACGGTGTCTACCTCATCGCATATTTTGTTGCGGTTAAACCGTTTACGCAACGTACGTTAAGGAAGTTCTCAATAGGATGTCCTTTCCCTTTTTTGGCATATTATTCAGTGATAAGCTGCTCCCATTGAATGTAGCCTATAGCTGTAAGCCTTTTTTTTTTTTTTATGGGTGGGCTATGGTAAGCGCACGCGCGGTTCAGTCCGTCCGGGGCGATGAAAGGACGGCGCGCGGGCCCATAACCCACCCGTACCCACGTCACCTCGTTGTTGGACCGACCACCGGAGCAGATGTGACTTGTCGTCAGTGGTCGGCCCGACGGAATACCCTTTCGGGTACCCTCACCTCTCGACGTCCTGGGACGTCAGTCGCCGTCGCGCGGTTAGCCTCTCTGTGGGTGATGGACAATTCCCCGGTCCGATCACCCGTGGGACACCGCACGTCATGGGCGTTCGCACAACGTCCCCTACTCGGTCAACGTAGAGGACGCTGCGCCCCTCCAAGTAGTCTGCCACCAGCCGCCTGAGGTACACGGGCACCCCGTGGTACCTTAGCCCCTCCCTGATGCAGCTGAATGGCAGACTGTTGAAGGCGTTGGCGATGTCCAGGGACACCGCCAATAGGACTCCTCCGCCGGTGACGGCCTCCGCTACCACGGCCTTCAGGCGCAGCAGGGCCGCGATCGTCGAACGCCCCCTCCGAAAACCAAACTGGGCGTCGGACAGATCGGGCCCAACCCCGACAAGGTGCCGCTCGTTGCGGGCACACACTGTTACACTAGCGTCAGTCCTCGTCTTCGTACGTGTAGATAGATACTGTGATACAGTTAGGAGTCGTCCGGGACTGTCAGGGGGTGATTACACACTAGCGTCAGTCCTCGTCTTCGTACGTGTAGATAGATACTGTGATACAGTTAGGAGTCGTCCGGGACTGTTAGGGGGTGATTACACACTGTTACACTAGCGTCAGTCCTCGTCTTCGTACGTGTAGATAGATACTGTGATACAGTTAGGAGTCGTCCGGGACTGTCAGGGGGTGATTACACACTAGCGTCAGTCCTCGTCTTCGTACGTGTAGATAGATACTGTGATACAGTTAGGAGTCGTCCGGGACTATTAGGGGGTGATTACACACTGTTACACTAGCGTCAGTCCCCGTCTTCGTACGTGTAGATAGATACTGTGATACAGTTAGGAGTCGTCCGGGACTGTTAGGGGGTGATTACACACTGTTACACTAGCGTCAGTCCTCGTCTTCGTACGTGTAGATAGATACTGTGATACAGTTAGGAGTCGTCCGGGACTGTCAGGGGGTGATTACACACTGTTACACTAGCGTCAGTCCTCGTCTTCGTACGTGTAGATAGATACTGTGATACAGTTAGGAGTCGTCCGGGACTGTTAGGAGGTGATTACACACTGTTACACTAGCGTCAGTCCTCGTCTTCGTACGTGTAGATAGATACTGTGATACAGTTAGGAGTCGTCCGGGACTGTTAGGGGGTGATTACACACTGTTACACTAGCGTCAGTCCTCGTCTTCGTACGTGTAGATAGATACTGTGATACAGTTAGGAGTCGTCCGGGACTGTTAGGGGGTGATTACACACTGTTACACTAGCGTCAGTCCTCGTCTTCGTACGTGTAGATAGATACTGTGATACAGTTAGGAGTCGTCCGGGACTGTCAGGGGGTGATTACACACTGTTACACTAGCGTCAGTCGGCGTCTTCGTACGTGTAGATAGATACTGTGATACAGTTAGGAGTCGTCCGGGACTGTTAGGGGGTGATTACACACTGTTACACTAGCGTCAGTCCTCGTCTTCGTACGTGTAGATAGATACTGTGATACAGTTAGGAGTCGTCCGGGACTGTCAGGGGGTGATTACACACTGTTACACTAGCGTCAGTCCTCGTCTTCGTACGTGTAGATAGATACTGTGATACAGTTAGGAGTCGTCCGGGACTGTTAGGGGGTGATTACACACTGTTACACTAGCGTCAGTCCTCGTCTTCGTACGTGTAGATAGATACTGTGATACAGTTAGGAGTCGTCCGGGACTGTTAGGGGGTGATTACACACTGTTACACTAGCGTCAGTCCTCGTCTTCGTACGTGTAGATAGATACTGTGATACAGTTAGGAGTCGTCCGGGACTGTTAGGGGGTGATTACACACTGTTACACTAGCGTCAGTCCTCGTCTTCGTACGTGTAGATAGATACTGTGATACAGTTAGGAGTCGTCCGGGACTGTTAGGGGGTGATTACACACTGTTACACTAGCGTCAGTCCTCGTCTTCGTACGTGTAGATAGATACTGTGATACAGTTAGGAGTCGTCCGGGACTGTTAGGGGGTGATTACACACTGTTACACTAGCGTCAGTCCTCGTCTTCGTACGTGTAGATAGATACTGTGATACAGTTAGGAGTCGTCCGGGACTGTTAGGGGGTGATTACACACTGTTACACTAGCGTCAGTCCTCGTCTTCGTACGTGTAGATAGATACTGTGATACAGTTAGGAGTCGTCCGGGACTGTTAGGGGGTGATTACACACTGTTACACTAGCGTCAGTCCTCGTCTTCGTACGTGTAGATAGATACTGTGATACAGTTAGATTGTCGCAAGCGTTGCGTATAAAGGCGTATTACACTACACGATATTCAGGCGTCAGGGCCCTGATTCAGGGTAATGTAATAACAGTAAGTGAGTCAGGGTCCCTAATCAGGGTCCGGAGCGACTCTGTCGCCCTAGCTACCTGACTCCCTTGCCACCGGACAGTGTAATAGCGTCCAGGGAGTTAGTGCGCTTCAGTCGTCGCGAGACAGGCGAAGTGAACGGATGTTTCGAGTGCGTGAGCCAGTTCTCCGTGTTGTGACGGAGTAAGAATACTATTCACCACCCCCATTGCCTGTCGGTGTCGTAAAAAACGATTAAGGGGTTTAATATGCACATAACATTTATACAAGAGAAGGAAATCTCGAAAACATGTCTGACGAACGTGGTAAAGTAGGTCTACTTCCCTTCTGTTATCACCAATGTCGTACAGTTAACAAAAAGAGACTAACCCAAGTCATAGAAAAACATAAAAAAATCCGTACCTACCTACTTATGGCAGAAAGAACAATATGGCATTACAAAAATCGATACGAGGATTAAAGACTAAAGTTTTATTGGAAATTACATATAAAAATTCTAATATAAAGGCTACGATAACAACAAAAATGTGACGTCACTCCACAACTGAGGGCCAAATGGACCGGCTAGTGTAATAAGCGGCTCCCTAGTTAGGGGCCACGCCCCCCCTGTCACAGGGCCCTGAATATCGTGTAGTGTAATACGCCTTTCATCGGTGTGTGCGCCCGCTGTGACACACAGACAGCGGAGCACACCGCACACGGAGAGTTATGTTAATTAACTTAACAAACGAGTACGCCCATTATTATTTGTAGTGTTTAAACTAATTGAATTGTAGCATTTGTGAGGACATTGTTGTGACACAGTGACACAGCGGTAACAGTACGCGAGCAGTGCGCGCCGCAGTACAACACATGTATTGTGGTACACTCGCGCGACACTGAGCGCTCTTTTTTTTTTTTTTTTTTTTTTGTGTGTGTGTACAGCTGTTGGCCGCAGAAGGCCTTGACAGCTTGACGCGGACTATGGGTGAGCGCTGAGGGCTCTCAACCCGGAGAAAAGTATGCTAAGCGACATCGCCCAAGGGCTCCCCCTGTGGGGAACGGACCTCGGCTTGGGGCGTCGCTGGAGGCAAAGTGGGCGTGCCCACGTTTTGGTTTGTGACTTTTGCGCGGCACGGTTTCGCACCTCGACAGCGAGGGCGGAACCGCGGATATTTATGCGTTAAAACCTCGCGGGCTGTGTAGGCTCTACGTTGAGCGAGTGTGATATTGTCATTCTCTTCGTCGAGGACGTGACGAGGACGTCGGATAGATGAGATTTTGGAGGGTCTATAGGAAGCCGCCCCAACCACTAGTTGGTTAGGGTGTGTCATGGCAGAGTCAAAGTAGCTCTGAGAGCACCGCTCCATAAACTGCCTGATGGTCGGCAGTTCGAGGTCGATGTGGAGATCGACGTTTCGTATGAACCACGGTGCTCCCGTAGCTCGGCGCATGAAACGATTTTGTAGTGTCTGTAGCCTGTGGATCCTGTGTGGCTGAACGTGCGCGACCACCACGCTGGCATAGGTCACGGTAGGCCGTACGCAGGTGGTGTGCAGTGGGACTTTACTGAGCGCTGTCATATAACACTCAAATAATATATAATACTAGCTGAACCCGGCGCACTTCGTACCGCCTTTTTTCGAAATCTAGACAGTCTTGAACGTGACTCCTGGGGTTGCCTCTATCGCGCGGCGTCGAAAAAGCTACGTCCTCCTCCGCTCACCGAAATTTTCCAATCCGGCCTCCTCATCAGGGTTGTCGAATACCTATTCCCACCGCAAAAATTTCCCCCAATCATTGCTTTGCTGGACAGTAACCGAGAATCGCCCCGCCACGGACACGGAGATGGGGCGGCAGCGGCGCATTAACGTGTTGAATCTATCACTCTCCGGCCAGACGGTTTACCCTAACGTGTGCTGGCACTAAACTAATGGTCCTTGAGCACCTGGTACTACATCCCACGGGTCGGTACAACGCTTGAATAGCGTTTGGCCAGTTCTCTGAATGTTGGAAGGAGGAGAGGCTGATGCTCCTGCCGAAGGTGGGACGGTCTCCGGCCTCGGCCACAAACATGTCAATATAATGGTATTGTTGATAATTTAACTGAATTGAATTTACGAAAAGTGTTATATTGCCTTAATCCGAATTTTACGACATTCGTAGGAGGCTGATAAAGCATCCTCATCGTCTCAACCCATACACGTCACACTGTTGGGCTCGGGCCTCCTCCACTATGGGAGGGAAATCGACCTACTATACAACGCTGGTCAGACGTGTTGGTATAGGGTTTTGTTCCGAGTTTTCCTTCTCTTGGATCTATACAATTATACGCATATTATATCCCTTAGTCGCTTTTTACGACACCCACGGGTGGTAAATTGTATTCTTACTCCGCCACCGCAGGGATATTACTAAAACCAAACTGACAAATACTAAAACAAAATAATTACGAAAAAAGGCGGTACGAAGTTCGCCGGGGTCAGCTAGTATACACGCCTACATAATACGTAACATTTAAGGCATAGACATAGACAAAGTATGAATATGCTGCGTATTAAGTATCATTGACTTTATACATTTCAATCGGATTTACACGAAAAAGCGATGACAAAATTGAAAACTTTACATGTCTCAGATGGCAGATGCGTCCGCAGATGTCATCGGCGGACGCATCCGCCGACGTGTAGAGGGGGTGATTTGCTCGTCTGTGGTAGGTATTTGACGTCCGCAGATGCATCCGGCACTCATCCGTTAGTTGTCGGTTTTTCTAGCACGTATCAAAGGGTTTCAACGCCAGCGTTGAGTGTTGCGTCCACACGTTTGACGACGCATCAGTGTTCATCGGGAAGTGGATGAGTATGCACGCGTAATTTCTGCAGTATTTTTTCGTTCTTTCTTTTTTACTTGCTCGTTAAAATGGCTAACACGAGCACTGACAAAACATTCAAATTCCTGGAGCTGTATCAAGCAGAAATTCGAACAAAATTATCAAATTCTCTGGATGGCTCTGCATATATGTAGTTCTAAAAGCTAGTTATCCACGCTATTCCTGCGAAAAAAAATGGCGTCCAGGAGGATGTGTTAAAAAAAATTGCAATAAATCATCATCTTCATCATCTCAGCCCATATACGTCCCACTGTTGGGCTCGGACCTCCTCTATAATGGAAGGGTATTTGACCTACTATACCACGCTGATCAGACGTGTCGGTATAGGTTGGTATAGGGTTTTATTTCGAGTTTTCCTTCTCTCGCATAGATGTTATATGGGTTTTATATCCCTTAGTCGTCTCGTACGATCACCCACGGGTAAGAATGAATGTGTGGGGGATGGTGGTGAATTTTATTCTTATTCCGTCACCACACGGAAGGCAAAAAATACATTATGGAAATGATTTTTTTTCCACATTATTCGGTTTCTACGTATGTTGATTACAGCGTCCACCACGTTCCTCTTCTCCATTTTTTTAAATAACTACTGCGATGGACACTTAAATAGTACTTAAAGGTCCTAAATAAATAAATAGCTGCAACAGCTACGGTCTCAATATCCATTTCGTACGTGTTGCGTCCGTCAAGAATCAATACAGACTGATCGGCCTGCAGACGTGTGGACGGCGCACAGAGATCCATCCGCGGATGCATCTGACGACGTGTAGTGGGGGCTTTACACAACAACAGGGTAATTGACTCACAATGTCAACATGTTCAACGTATTGGTATAATGTTATATTGCGATTTACAACCCTTGAATAAATGTTTATTTAATTTATGTATTTGAAAAAAAACGTTTATTTATTTTATTTGCGAAAACAGATAGTTACATATTATATGTATACAATACAGTATGAGCTAAACGTATGTGATACAGATATGTTGCAAACTGAAGTTTCGCATGATACACAAATAAGTATTTGTCCGTACGTTCACGTAATCAGCATACAAACAAATATTAAATCACAACATCGTAGACAATACAATTAGTCCGCAAGCATTACCATACATTAACGCGACAGACACGTTATTATTATAATTACATATATACAGTACAATATACACCGTAACAATAGTTCAATACTACTTACAAGCGTCATGGATATAGCTGTCTATGATACAAACATGGCATCGCGTCATAGCGACTGCTACTAACAGTACTAAGTCGCGCTCACACAATGCTACTGATTCATTGGTAATTATAGGTAGAGGTGTTCGTGAACTCGCGTCATAGCGACTGCTACTAACAGTACTAAGTCGCGCTCACACAATGCTACTGATTCATTAGTAATTGTAGGTAGAGGTGTTCGTGAACTCGCGTCATAGCGACTGCTACTAACAGTACTAAGTCGCGCTCACACAATGCTACTGATTCATTAGTAATTATAGGTACAGGTGTTCGTGAACTCGCGTCATAGCGACTGCTACTAACAGTACTAAGTCGCGCTCACACAATGCTACTGATTCATTAGTAATTATAGGTAGAGGTGTTCGTGAACTCGCGTCATAGCGACTGCTACTAACAGTACTAAGTCGCGCTCACACAATGCTACTGATTCATTAGTAATTATAGGTACAGGTGTTCGTGAACTCGCGTCATAGCGACTGCTACTAACAGTACTAAGTCGCGCTCACACAATGCTACTGATTCATTAGTAATTATAGGTAGAGGTGTTCGTGAACTCGCGTCATAGCGACTGCTACTAACAGTACTAAGTCGCGCTCACACAATGCTACTGATTCATTAGTAATTATAGGTAGAGGTGTTCGTGAACTCGCGTCATAGCGACTGCTACTAACAGTACTAAGTCGCGCTCACACAATGCTACTGATTCATTAGTAATTATAGGTACAGGTGTTCGTGAACTCGCGTCATAGCGACTGCTACTAACAGTACTAAGTCGCGCTCACACAATGCTACTGATTCATTAGTAATTATAGGTAGAGGTGTTCGTGAACTCGCGTCATAGCGACTGCTACTAACAGTACTAAGTCGCGCTCACACAATGCTACTGATTCATTAGTAATTATAGGTAGAGGTGTTCGTGAACTCGCGTCATAGCGACTGCTACTAACAGTACTAAGTCGCGCTCACACAATGCTACTGATTCATTCCGAGTACTAAATTGACTTTGTTACAAGTTTTAATAAAATCGTATGCATTGCTACATAAATCAAACAAAAACATTACATCCAGAATAATAGTTCTTGTTTTTAAACTAGGTATATTCGTTTAATAAATTCCTTCGTTTGCCCGTACAACACGACTAAGGAATTAAATATGCGTGTAACACGTATGCAAGAGAAAGGAAAACTTGAAATAATACCCAATACCAACACGAATAACCAGCGTGGTATAGAAAGCCAGCTACCCTCCTATTGTTACGAAGGCTCGAACCTAACAGTAGGCGGTATATGGATTGAAACGATGATGATGATGAATAAATTATCATATGAGAGATAACTACGAAAACAGCGCTAGTGAATGGTTTTCAGAAACTTTCTTTGAATTAATTCAATATTATTAGAATATTTTTAATAAAAAGAAATCCACACTAGTATCACATATTCAAGTTGCGACCCAATCAACAATAAATAGGTTACTATTAGGTCCTCACATATCAAATTAGCGTTTTGTCGTACTGAACACTTTGATCTGAAATATCTCCTCTTTGGTTAAGAGTTCCCAATTCAAATTTATAAATTCATTTAGCTGATACATTTGAGTTCTGAAAACAGTTGTTAGCGACGCGATCACATTGTTATATATTTATAAATGTAATTAATTATTATTTAGATATAAGGTACTTTTAAAATATTGTTAACTGGGAGTGCGCGGCGTGCAGTATGAGGCACGGGAGGAACCATCTACGACGCAGTCGTCTATACTATCCGCTCCATGTACGACGCGCACTTCTACTAAGCGCAATAATTGTAACTGCCTACATATAAAATAAATAAGTTAATTTAAAATCTTCTGCCGTGCATTTATTATCGCTGGTGCCACCTGCAAGTCCTCTTTAGTGGTCCATCGAGCCAGATCTATATGTTTACCACTCCGCCGCCGAGAAAAACTATGGTGAACACCAGAAGCACGAGTAAACGTTTGGAAGCTGAAACGCCTCAGGCAAGGCCTCAGGCGGTTACAAGAGTACAGGCAATGCCATCGCCTACACCTGGAACAAAAAGTGATGACGGGAACGAACTGTTACGATCCTGTGTTGGCAGCGTAGTGAAGTCGGAACCTTCAGGTATGATAAAGCCGGCTCCATCAACATCACGTCACTCAGTTAAATCAAAAATACCCTCATCATCTTCATCTATACAAGCCCAGAAAAAGAAACTGGAACTAGAAGCTGCTAAGGCGAAGGCACGGATAGAAATGGAGCTCATAGACAAACAATTAGCGGCGGCCTCGCTAATCTGGAAGAAGAATACAGTCCACCATCAGAAAGATCGGAAATTAATCGTGCGAATGACGTAGAACGGTGGGTAGAACGTAGTCAGCAAGAATTGGAGTTGCAGCATGCCACTATGATTGGAAATGACAAAGGCAAGTCGCAAACGTCAGCTCACGCTGACACGAACGGACCAATTCAGCAGTTGGCGAGCGCGCTGGAGCACCTGGTTACATCGTCCAGTATTCAACAGAATACCCACCTCATCAGCCGTCTTAGCACGCCAAGAGACCTACCCGTCTTTAACGCGAACAGTATGGAGTGGCTGTCGTTTAAACAGGCATACGACGAGTCAACGGAACTTTGTAAATTCTCAGAGAAAGAGAATCTATGGCGATTAAGGAAATGTCTTCGTGGTCCTGCACAGGAGGCAGTATCATCGTTGCTCGTGAGCGGTACTTCGCCTACGGTGGTCCTATCCACACTGGAACTGCAATTCGGCAACCCTGAAGTGATACTGTCCCGCTTTATGGTAGAAATAAAAAAAATGGGCCAACTATCAACGGAATATTATCGCGATATTGTGCCGTTCTCCGTGAAAATAAAAAACTACGTGGCTACAGTACGCGCGGTAGGCCGCACAGAGTACCTACAGGGAATCGAAGCGGTTACGTTTATATTAACCAAGCTATCTATCACTCTGCTATCCAAATGGACAGATTATAGCTACCCGCTCATAAACGCCAGCGATAAATCTAAATCTCGTTTAGAAATGTTGTCAGACTTCCTCACTGAAGAAGCACAGAAGACGTCAACGTGTAGTGCTACGTTACTGTTATCTAGTAAAACGGAAAGTTATAAACGTAAACAGTACGATAGTGTGAACAATGTACAAGTGTTAAGTGAATTGAACAATAAGTGTCGATATTGTCGTACGCGAATTCACAAATTAACGGAATGCAGGATGTTCAAAAAGGCGCTTCGCAAGGACAGATGGCTGCACGTAAGGCGATATGGTATTTGTTACAAATGTTTATTAGCGCATCATAACAGAGAGACGTACCCTGCGCCTAGCTGCGATGTGGATAATTGTGGTAAGTCTCATCATCGCTTATTACATTATGTATCGCGACAGGACTCTAGTCCTCCTTTACAAGTGACGGAAACCGAAACTCCCTCTGAGACAGTAAACAATATTAACATAAAAAACTCAGTGTTGTTAAAAGTAGTGCCAATAAACATTCACGGTGCGCACGGTATCGTAAGCGCGACCGCTCTGTTAGACGGCGGGTCAACTGTGTCGCTGATCAGCTCCTCCCTGGCTAAGCAGGCGGGGCTCCGCGGTCGTCGCGAGTGTGTCCGTGTGCGCGGCGCTTGGGACAATACGGACTTAGTGTGCGATACTGAAATGATTAGCTTAACTTTAAGTGGTAGCGATACAAAAATGTTTAGAATGAATGCATGCGTAATTGATAAGCTTAACTTGCCAGAACAAACATTGAATAATAGTATTAGTATTACTAACTTTAAGCATTTACAGGGTAGTCATTGTTTAGATTTAAAACAAATAAAACCACAAATTTTAATTGGCCAAGATAATTACCACCTGCTCTTACCTTTGGAGACGAGGACAGGATCTCCCAATGAACCTTATGCTACTCGGACTCCTCTGGGATGGTGTCTGCATGGACGTTTGCCAGCTAATTTATCTAATTATTCGTGCAACCTTACGACGGTCGTTACTGATGATTCGCCAGAGAGTCAGAGTACATTACAAGAAATCCACGAGGACGTACGAAGGTCATTCTCCATCGAGGCGATGGGAATATCGGCTAAGCCCAGGCAGAACTCCGACGATTTACGCGCTGAAAATATCTTGGAACGAACCGCTACCTTTGTCAGTGGTCAATGGCAGGTCGGCTTACCCTGGAAGGACGAGAAATGTGTTATGCCAGACTCGTACCCAACCGCTGTCTGTAGACTTAAGGGGGTTGAACAAAAAATGAAGAAAAATGAGGAATATGCGCAAAGATATACGGAACGCGTAAAGCATTTATTAGATAATAATTACGCGCACAAAATAGATGTCTTAGACACAACACCAAAGACATGGTACTTACCACATTTCGGCGTCGATAACCCACATAAAAAAAAGCTAAGATTAGTATTTGATGCAGCTGCGAAAACTAACGGTTTATGTCTGAACGATTATTTGTTAACAGGTCCTGATCTATTGATGTCCTTATATGGAATAATGTTACGATTTAGAGAGAACCCGATAGCTGTGACAGGAGACATAAAGGATATGTTTTTGAGGGTCAAGATTCGACCAGAAGATCAAAATGCCTTTCGATTTCTATACAGGGAACATGAAGGTCCCATCAATACCTACGTCATGTCTTCGTTAATATTCGGCGCTAACTGTTCGCCGTTTATAGCGCAATACGTGAAAAACAAAAACGCAAAACTATATGCCAGTTCTATGCCCGCTGCAGTCGACGCTATATGTACGCAGCACTATATGGACGACTATATACATAGCCTACCAGACGTGACATCAGCCGTGAAGTTAGTTAATGATGTGAGGTTAATACATAGTAAGGGCGGTTTTGAAATTCGTAATCGGACGAGTAATAGTAAAGAGGTACTGGACAGTCTACCTAAAGATTCCCTGGGGAATGCAGCCGTGAACTTTAAAATAGGACATCAATACGACGGCGAACGCACCCTTGGTTTAATTTGGGACCCGAGTGATGACACACTCAGGTTCGACGTATCATTCAAGCGAATACCAATAAATATAATCAATGGAACACAACGGCCCACCAAGAGAGAGGTGTTAAGTGTAGTAATGTCGATCTTCGACGTCTACGGATTTTTATCACCCATTACAATAAATGGAAAAATTATATTGCAGGAAACTTGGCAACAAAAAATCAGCTGGGACGATTATCTAACTGACATAATATTCGATAAGTGGGTCAAATGGATATCATTATTACAGTCGTTACGTCACGTGCGCCTGCCCAGGTACTATCCGCGCGCCACAGCGTGTACGAGTGCGAGTGAGACAACGACA
The DNA here is from genome assembly GCA_032191425.1 of Lymantria dispar. Classification (NCBI taxonomy): domain Eukaryota; kingdom Metazoa; phylum Arthropoda; class Insecta; order Lepidoptera; family Erebidae; genus Lymantria; species Lymantria dispar. The sequence continues at coordinate 180,186 of CM063446.1, forward strand.
GCACCGCGGCCTGCTTTAACGAAAGGATCATTAACTCTTAATTCAATGAATGAAATTGTGCCTACGATAACAAATAGTTATAGAAACTTACAGCTACATATATTTTGTGATGCGAGTATTAAAGGAATGTGTGCAGTGGCATATTGGCGTTGGATAAACGACGACGGTGCGCACTTAGCATTTATAACTAGCCGTTGTCGTGTCGCGCCAGTGAAACCTGTATCGGTGCCGCGCCTGGAACTTCAAGCGGCAGTTCTAGCCGCTAGACTGGCTGAAACTATAACAAAAGAACACAAAATGAAAGCGGAAAGAAAATATTTTTGGTGTGATTCTAGTACAGTACTGTGTTGGATAAGAAATGACGCGCGCAACTATAAACAATATGTGGCGCACCGTCTCGGTGAGATTGACGAGTTGACTAACATTAATGAATGGAGATACATACCTACGGGATTAAACGTCGCTGATATTGGCACCAGAGAATGTTAAGACTGTTCTATATTGGAAAAAGAATGGATGTACGGTCCTGCCTTTTTACTTAATGAAGAAAACCAGTGGCCAAGGGACTTCTCGCTCGTTGAACCTGAAATAAAAGATAGACGATTAGACTGAGTACGTTAATAACTTACAACAGAAAAGTAATTATGCAAACTTACCTGTACCTAATGCTACTAGATTCTCTTCTTGGCTTCGATTACTTCGAAGTGCAGCTATTGTGCAAATAAACGAAATAAAAGCTAACAAATGTATTCCACGAAATAGTAAAATACTAAACTTGTCACCTTACCTCGACGAACATGGTGTGCTACGCGTTGGTGGCCGTATTGGCGCCGTCACTGGGGTGCCACATGAAACGAAGAACCCTATTATATTAGATGGGAAAAGTCACATCGCTAAATTAATCGTAAGATATTCTCATCATTACTTCGCTCACGGTAACCGAGAGACAGTAGTGAACGAAGTTAAACAAAAATATTGGATAACGAAGCTGAGACCTTTAACTAAGACTGTCTCATCACAGTGCATGTTGTGCAGAATAAGAAAATGTAAACCCACCGTACCACGTATGGGCGACTTACCTAGCGCTCGCATGGCACATCACCAGCGTCCCTTTACTCACTGTGGAGTAGACATATTTGGCCCCATGGAAGTCACCGTGGGAAGACGCAGAGAAAAAGATATGGGAAAGACGCAGAGAAAAAAGATATGGTGTTTTGTTTACATGTATGACAGTACGTGCCATCCACCTGGAAGTAGTCGCTACACTTACCACTGATTCCTTTATAATGGCATTGAGAAGAATGGCCGCACGACTTTTTTTTTTTTTTTTTTTTTTTTTTTTGTGTGTGTACAGCTGTTGGCCGCAGATGGCCTTGACAGCTTGACGCGGACTATGGGTGAGCGCTGAGGGCTCTCAACCCGGAGAAAAGTATGCTAAGCGACATCGCCCAAGGGCTCCCCCTGTGGGGAACGGACCTCGGCTTGGGGCGTCGCTGGAGGCAAAGTGGGCATGGCCACGTTTTTAGTAGTGACTTTTGCGCGGCGCGGTTTCGCACCTCGACGGCGAGGGCGGAACCGCGGATATTTATTTGTTAAGGCCTCGCGGGCCGTGTAGGCTCTTTGTTGAGCGAGTGTGATGTTGTCGTCCTCTTCGTCGAGGACGTGACGAGGACGTCGGATGGAGGAGATTTTGGAGGGTCTATAGGAAGCCGCCTCAACCACTAGTTGGTTGGGGTGTGTCATGGCAGAGTCAAAGTAGCTCTGAGAGCACCGTTTCATAAACTGCTTGATGGTCGGCAGTCCGAGGTCGATGTGGGGCCGCACGACGTTGTTGGCCCAGCTATTTATACTCGGACAATGGTACGAATTTAAGAGGAGCTGACAAAGAATTAAAGCGATCAATACAAGGCCTAGACGAAAATTTATTAAAAAGTGAGGCGTTGAACCATGGCACGAAGTGGACCTTCATACCACCCGCTAGTCCCCATTGGGGTGGGGCATGGGAGCGGCTCATTAGAAGCGTAAAAAATAGCCTGAAAGTATTACTACGTGAACGGGCACCGAAGGATGAGACACTGAACACACTTCTGGCTGAGGTTGAAAACATGGTTAACAGCCGCCCTTTGACCCACGTATCGGTCGACCCGACCGACCTCGAATCATTGACCCCTAATCACTTTCTGGTGGGATCGTCTTCCAGTCTACCTGCTGTGGGAATCTTCGATGACTCAGACATGTACCTTCGTAAGCAATGGCGCATTGCACAACGATTGGCGGATATGTACTGGCGTCGATGGCTGAAGGAAGTTCTCCCAGCCATGATACCTCGCTCGAAATGGCTGCAAGAGCAGCGTTCATTGCAAATCGGAGATATGGTACTGGTGGTAGATCCGGATGGTCCTCGTAATCTATGGCCTAAAGGTATAGTGCAGGAGGTATTTCCTGGTAAAGATGGTAGGGTGAGAGTGGTTAAAGTAAAAACAAAGTCTGGTTATCTTGTACGGTTGGCAGATCGCGTCGCTCGTATACCTGTAGATCAGTGGTTCTCAAACTTTTTAAATGACGGAACCCTTTTGGGAAGCAAAATACTTGATGGAACCCTACAATAAAACAATTATTTTTATAAGTGTATTCTATATTAATCAGCATAATAAAAGTACAATGTATCAGTTACTAATTATTATTTACTTCACCACTTGGTAAGGACAATAATAGAAAACATTAAAAAAGAAAAAATCTAACTAGTGGGAGGTATGAAACTGTTTTTTATTTTTCATCAATTGCTTGATATCAGATTTGATGGAAGAAAGTTGGAGTCTCATATCAGCTTCGGCGTCCAGTCTATTGCGATATTTTGTTTTCGTGGCTGCATAGGTAGAGAATCCTGTTTCGCACAAATATGTAGTTGGGAACGGGAGAAGAATATCCAGAGCCATTTGGCCAAGCATTGCATATTCATCTTGGATTCTGCACCAAAAATCATTAAGAGGCGTCGTTTTGAACAATGACTCCATACTTGTGTCTGATGACATTTCTAAAAGAGATTCATATATCTCATTTGACATGTTTTCAGGCTTTTCCAAGTTGGGTAAAAAAGGATTATGAATCCAGGAGTTCACTTTAATTTTTGTATTGTGTTCTTCGGGAAAATACTTTTCAAAAGATGCGCGCATCGAACTGAGATATTGGACCAATTCTTCAAACACATTATCTTCAAACATTTCTGAGTCGTTTTCGCTAACAAACTCACTGAGTAACGTAAAACTTTCTATTTCTTTCTTACCAATGCAAATGATCCAAAAATCTAATTTTCTTTTAAAAGCAGTTATTTTATTATAGGCCTGAAACACTGTTGTCTGTTTACCTTGCAACGATAAATTTAATTCGTTAAGTTTTTGAAAGATATCCGCCATAAAAGACAATCGGAACAACCAAGTTTTATCATACAAACGGTCCTTCAAATTAAAAGAAGTATCTGCTGAAAGAAACATTTGTAACTCGGCTCTAAGTTCAAATAGCCTTTAAAGTTTTTCCCCGAGACAGTCATCGCACTTCTGTATGGAGCAGCAGTGTTTTATGTTTGCTGCCATAATCTTCACACAATAATGAGAACAATCGGGATTGTAGTGGTCGTGATTTGATAAAATTAATTATTTTTACCGCTTCATCCATAACTAATTTTAGATTAGACGGCATTTGCTTCATCGCAAGTGCTTGTCTATGCAGAATACAATGACTGGAACTACAATTAGGCGTTTTTTTTTCATTCGTGACACTGCTCCTGCTGTTTTACCTGTCATCGCCTTGGCCCCATCTGTACAAATGTTAATGCAATTGTTCCAACTGAGATTATGTTCTTCAAAAAATATATTTATTTTATTAAAAATTTCTTCCCCGGTAGTGTTTGTAAGCAGCGATGAACACATAAGCATGTCTTCTTCAAAAGAACTTTTATATGGATATCTCACAATAACCAGCAGGATAGCCAAACCAGCGACATCAGTCGACTCGTCCATTTGCAAAGCGAATCGTGTATTTTGTAGACGTGTAACTAGTTCTTGTTTGACGTAGCTTGCCAGATCATGGATTCGTCGTGAAACAGTATCGTTTGATAGCGGAACAGTAGAAAGATGCTTTGCAGATTTTTCATCAAGCATACATTTTGTTATGTCTAATACACATGGTTTTATTAATTTCTCAGCGATAGTGTGCGCTTCACCTGCTTGTGCAATGCGATAGCTAACTAAGTATGATGCCTCCGTGGCCTTTTCGTTGGTAGTTTGTGTTACATGCATCATATTTTTTTGACTTTCTAATAACTGATCTTTTTTGCGAACAAAAAATTCTTTATTCTTGTCTTTAGTCTCGGGGTGTACGGTTTCTAAATGTCGACGCAATTTGGCAGGTGCCATGGAACTATTAGGAAGCAGTTTACTACAGAGCATGCAGAGAGGTGAGCCGTTGGAATCAACAAATCCGAAACTGATATAAGATTCATCATACTTCCTTTTTTTCGTCTTTGAAACCGTCGAGCTTGACGTCGTGGCACTCGTGGCATCATCTTCTGGATCGGTGATTGCTAAATTCTCCGCGCGCATTGCTTTTGAACATTCAGCGTCATTAGAAGATGTTGTTGGAACACGTTTAACACCTTTAAGCCAACGTTCCATTCTTCTTTATTTATAATGTTACAAGTCAGGATAGTGGGGTTTAAATAATGCACAATCGTTACTGCGTATAAGAGACTAAATTTAGAACCTACAGGGAAGAAATGTATAAAACTGAGACAACAGAATACAGCAGGCAGTAAAACAATGAACACTAGTTTCTCGCTAGCGAGCTTGTAAGTAGGTAGTAACTTATCGCTCCGAACGCTAATCATCAACTGACGACGCCAACGCGCGATCGCCGCTTTTATACTTAGTCCTAGACTCGATCTCAAATATTCTCGAAAATACTCGAGTCGGCACCTTTGATAAACAAAAAGCAAAAATAAAAACAGAAATATTAAAAATAGCGTTGTAAACAATATCGACTTTATCCTTTGAAGTTAGAGACGAAAGTCGCTAGTTGACAACTATAGCGTCTAATTCAGAGGCGGCTTTTATCAAAGAGACTGAGCGCTTACAAGTATACTACCCGCTCGTTTTAAGTTTGCCGCTGGCGATAGGTATGAGTGTATGACGTTCGAAATTTTTTATTTAATTGTAACAATAAAAATTGTGTACGTTAGATATTTGGGTAAAACTATGACACATTATAAGTTTTGTTGTCACGTGGGGGAGGGTACGCGCATTCCACAGACCGGCAAACTTAGAGCGAACGCGTTGTACAAGTATAAAATTGTTGAGACCAAACTTATGAGATATTGTACCAGCTAATGTAACACAAGCTTATACAAATACAAATAAATAAATAAATAACATTCATAGCGTTTTGTCTCCGCGCGGCCGCGGAGTCCGCACAGCCGCGGAGCGACCAGAGAGAGGTGTTTTGATTTTTTTATTTCTAAATTCTTGCGGAACCCCGACAGAGGTATCACGGAACCCTAGGGTTCCGCGGAACACACTTAGAGTATAGCTGCTGTAGATGATAGTGAGTACTGCTGACGCAGCACTAGGGTGGGGAGTGTTAGCGACGCGATCACATTGTTATATATTTATAAATGTAATTAATTATTATTTAGATATAAGGTACTTTTAAAATATTGTTAACTGGGAGTGCGCGGCGTGCAGTATGAGGCACGGGAGGAACCATCTACGACGCAGTCGTCTATACTATCCGCTCCATGTACGACGCGCACTTCTACTAAGCGCAATAATTGTAACTGCCTACATATAAAATAAATAAGTTAATTTAAAATCTTCTGCCGTGCATTTATTATCGCTGGTGCCACCTGCAAGTCCTCTTTAACAGTCATTCATTTGATTTTTCACGCAAGACCACACACTGCACAACAAACAACCACTAAATCAGACGAGCTACAATTAGAATGTCTGCGACATCCACCGTTCTCCCCGGACCTTGTTCCAATAGATTACAATTATTCCGGCATTTGAACAACTTTTTACAAGGTAAAAATTCAACTCCGCTGCGGCGGTCCAAACCGCCTTCAAAGAGTTTATTGATTCTCGAGCCCATGTTTTTTTTTTTAGTAAAGGGATCAATGAACTACCTATGCGATGGCAAAAGTGCATAGATAATAACGGTCCATACTTTGATTAATTAAATATATTTTACAAAAGAAAATGACTTTATATTCCTCCCGTACAAAACTCCAATTTCATATGTAAGGACCTAATATTTACGTTAACTAATTTGAGTATACGTTATTGTTATTGTGGTAGGTGGTGGTACGTACCGTCGCCGTCGCTGGTGCCAGTGGTATCGCTGATGTCTGTACCGTACACAGTGAGTGCGGCGAGCAGGGCCGCACACGAGGCGGCAGTCAGTCGCGCCGGCACCATACTAGTTCACTCCTCACCGCACACGACTTGAATAAACATAAATAATATCATTATTTTTTCATAGTGAAGCACGTGATTCGATACGCACCGAACTGTTTGTGACGTCGAGCGCTTGTTTACAATTTGTGACACATTTGCTTTGTGTAAATAATTTGATTATTAGTATTTAAAAAGTCATATTTATAAATAAAGATAACTTTTGTAGTAGAAGAAAAACAAGAAATTGTGTTTTAAATTCACCTGAAACATTATACGTTTTTCTAATAAATAAATTTCAAGATAATTTACAGCACTCGGTATCAATTTATATCTAAAGTATCACTCTGACTCATTTGAAGGAGTTGCATCACACACGTACCCTGCCGGTGAATGTGATACAACTTCTTCGATATCTCCCTCCATCCTGTTCAAAAACAACGAACAATCTTTAGTTATTCATTGTTTATGAACAGTACGAACAGTGTGCCTACTCTTGAATCTCGTTTCCAATCCTAATTCCAATCGTAGCTCGAATTTGAGCAAATTTAGTACTCTTGAAAGCGACACTAGCGCACGATTGGAATCAAATTCGGTGGAATATTTTTGAACTGAATGAATTCGACTCTCGTCGATTAAATCAAATATTTGCTACTCCCGACGCGATTTTGACGTAGTTTAAAATCGTTAATGTTACACAATTGCAAGAAAGCGTCTTTGTAATGATCGAGTTCGATAACGTTATTAATTTAAAATAAGAAAATACGACACATTTAGTGAAAATAATAACGCCAAACGCGAAGAATTCATTCTCGATTTTGTTCAAGAGTACCAAATATAAGTTTGATGAGATTGAAATTGAATCGGATTCGAAATTAGAATGGATTTCCAGAGTAGGCACACTGGACGCTATGAGCACTCAAAGTTTCACTTTTCAAAGTTTAGCTTGAAAGTTCCATTGCCTTTTCTATTTTTGTTACTTAGCTCTCCTTTCTTTCTTGTTTTTCATTTCAACATGAGCTGCTTAGCTTAAACATTTTATCGGCTTTCTCACGATTAAGAGTATTTTAATCCTGTCATAACAGTTGTCTCAATTCTTCAAAGGCTTCTTAAGTGCATCTCCGCCTTGACGATGTGCCCGTGCTATGCGTACGTTATTATGAGGTAGGTATAGGCTATAGCTAGAAATTATAACAAAACAAAACAAGAAAAATATCGAATTAGATAATAGATGAAGGGATAGATGCTAGAAAAAGACAGATTCCCTAATCTTGTGAGTATACCCATCTATACTCACAAGTTTGGGGCATCTGTCTTTTTCTGAAAGGACAGACGCCTTCGAAAATACTAAACCGAATTTGTTAAAACACAGTTCAATAACATGTACAAGCGTTTATTTAGTACATATTTATTTTAAAAACAAAAATATAAGCACGTACTTCATAAAATCAAGTTTCGAACGCAATCAAATTTGAGTCAAACCAAATCGACTATAGTGTTTGCCAAATAGCATGGCAAAAGAGGTCATTTGGCGACCTTCACCACGATATCATCAAATCCAAGTAATTTATCGTTAATTCTATCGCTTTCCATACAATCCGTCTTATCGTTGTAATATCGTGGTGAAGGTGGCTAGACAGTACAGAGGTTACAAACATTTATGTCGGCGTGTAATTTGTTTAGAATTTTAATTAAAAAATTATTAAACACCTACACGTGCAATAATAAAGCATACGTACACGTTACCACTGCCCTAGCATGAAACTGATAGCTAACCTATCTTAAGGTTAACTTTTTGTTAAATACGTAAGGTGAGGTAAAATAATATACTAAAATAATTTATTTATGACTTTACAAAAATCTATACTACTGGACTGCCACTTCCACTACTGTTACTATCACTGCTGTCTGATACATGAATTATGAATGCATCAATCTTTCGGTATATACTGTCATCGAGGCCCATCATTTTTTTTTTCAATATTTTTTACGTGCTCCACACGGAATGTCAAACAAAAAGGCGACTGGGCCACACGACGCCACTGATCTCGTACACCTGACGCTAAAATCAGTTAAGAAAAGATTTTATGTTTGATACACATAACCTAAAATCTTGCATCTACTTGTGCGATCCTTTAGGTTTATTACATCTGACGGTAAAATGAGTTGAAAGAAATGTGTCATAACTTAAAACTTGGCATTTTCTGGGCGTTACATAACTCTTCAAAGCTAATTACGTATTTAATTATAGGATCTATATTATATTGAATTTATATAAATATTCTCGGTACTTTAATTTTAATGTTACTTAAAAACTTTTGATTTTCAGACATTTGAAAGTAATTTGGCATTGTTATCAATGATATTATTTATAAAATAATGAAATGTCACCAGTTACAGGTTAATCTGGTATTTTAAAACAATGAAATACATGATTATAGGATATTAAAAACATATATTTTCTATGGTAATTTTACTAGATTCCGTAAAATTTTGGGTTGTGCTGTTTGTAATGTTGCTTCCTGGTAGGCATCTACCAAGAGAATTTTGCGATACAACTTTTCGATAGATTTGTATGGTAAGCGATAGATTTTTTTGCATTTTGAGATATCGTGGTGAAGGTATGTGAAGGTCGTCTTTTGCCACGTTATCTGACACTGAGTATAGGTAATTTGTTGTTGCTAAAAATGTGTTTTGTCTCACAACTCGCGACCTGTTCGTTTCAGCTGAGTGAGTGGCACTGATCAAAGGGCAGCTTGGTGAGGTTATATTGTAACAACACAACGAGTCTGATGTTGATACATATCACAATCTGTGTACTGAGCCATCTCTCCCACTGAGCCATCTCTCCCACTGAGCCATCTCTCCCACTGAGCCATCTCTCTCACTGAGCCATCTCTCCCACTGAGCCATCTCTCCCACTGAGACAACTCTCACACTTTTTCTCTATTATTGCTCCCTCACTACACGGCAAATGTGTCATTTATTTTACATGATTGTTTTTTTTTTTTTAATATCAACTTTGAATTCTTTTTAGTAATCATTAACAAACAATTACTATCAAAGTTGACAGCAAAACGTTCAACACACATTATACTAACAATATATATAAATGTTAAACTGGTCACATTATATATTTATATCAGATTCACAAACATTTTGTTTACTTCGCCTCGCCATTTATTATTCACAGAAATACTTTCTCTAAGAACGCTGATGGCGGGAAACGAAAATAAAAATTAAATAAATTGATACAAAACTAAATAACGATCGCCATTAAACTTTAATGGTAGTTTTAATATTGTATAATAGAGAACTTCTTAAAAATAATGATTCAACACGTGTACTACCAAGTCGTTCAATAAATAATTGTTGATATATTTTCTAAAATCTGCTACGTGTTATTAATGATGATCAATTTATTTTAAATAATTTGATAATACAGTAGAACCCGTTTAATACGATCACGTTTAATACTATTTCCCGTGTAATACGCCATTTTGCGTTAGTCCCCGCAACTTGAGACATGTTTTCATACATTTCTTAACGCTTAATACGATCGTCATCCCGTTTAATACGCCAATACGTGCCACTCAAATACACATATTACCCCTTGCGGCAGCGGTCAGCGACTGACGAAATGACGACTGTCGAGAGACCCTAAGTGATAATGACCAAGAAGAATCTGAGTCAGCTCCGATTTTGTCACGCCCAGGCATTATCATCAGTTAATGATTTAACACGTTATGTAATTTCTTTGAATCAAAGCGAAGACGCACTGCGAAAATTAAATTACGTTGAAAATCTTGTAATTGCTAATGCCTCAAAATCTTTTTGTCAAACTAAAAGAAGTGATTACTTTAAGTAACGTAATAATAATAAACAACATTTTTTATATTTTTAAATATTTTTAATTTTTTAAAAATGTATCTACTAGTAAGTATATTAAATACCATCAAAAACAAGACTTGTAAAAAAAAGCCAAGCCTCGCAACTGAGTTCTTCTACCATAAAAATTTGTAAGATCCATGTCGATTAACTCATTCAGTCCCTGCTTAAGGGACCTTTCTTTTTAAGTTGTTACGTAAATAGCTAACCTAACAACTTCTTATAGTGACTATATCAATATTAAAGATCTTTTATGTTTTAAATAAACAGAATGACTTGGCAATCGCATGAAAACACACCTCAATAGTAATACATATTATATTAAATTGTACTAAACATAGTGCGATTGCCAAGTCAATCTATTTATTTTAAACATATCTTTAATATTGATATAGTCACTATAAGAAGTTTTAGGTTAGCTATTTACATAACAACTTAAGAAGAAAGGTCCCTTAAGCAGGGACTGAATGAGTTAATCGACTTGGTATAACATGGATCTCACAAATTTTTATGGTAGAAGAACTCAGTTGCGAGGCTTGGCTTCTTTTACAGGTCTTGTTTTTGATGGTATCTCATTTCTTTTTGTAGATAGACCTACTCATTTGCTTTTCCGGTACCTTCTACTTCTTGAATAGCAACAAAAGATTTTCTTAGAGCACACTCTCTGAAAAATTAGACATCTCTCCTTTCCGCTTGAGTCAATTCTACCTAAACTAAGCGAAGAGATGTGGAAATAAAGAAATTTGATTGGTTTTTTAAAACACATCTCTAGTCTCCTCTCCGCTTTGATGGCAATCGAGCCTCATGATGGCGTTCTTTCTTTTAGGTAAATTTCAGGCAATTTAGTTTGCATAATATTTTGGGAGATTTTGGTACAATTTCATAAGACACGGCCCACTCTTGCTTTTTCATTAAGTTGATTGAACATTTTACAAGTTATCTTTGAATATAATTATATCTAGGTATCTGTCTACACCTATTATGCCAATCATCATTCAGCCTATCGCTATCCACTGTGGAACATAGACCCCCCCTCATGCTTCACCATAAAGTACGGTACTGTGGCACCTGCGTCCAACGACGCTCAAGGGTAATAGAGTTGCCATGACTAGAGCTCATTTTTCTTCGCCATATGAAGAATAATGACGTAGTCGCCACGTCTGGTAGGCGGGTTGATTTCGCAGTGAGATATCATACATTTCTCTGGCGAGAGCTGCTGCCCACTCTCCTTCCTGTCGAATCTTTTTTTTAAATGACAATGCCTTGCACTAAGGAAATAATAATCCTTATATTGTGGGGGACTTTACAAACATATATTTCAACATCGCATCATCATCGCAGCCCTCATATGTCCCACTGTTGGGCTCAGGCCTCCTCCACAATGGGAGAGAATTTAACCCACTATATCATGCTGGTTAGACATGTTGATGTAGGGTTTCATTTCGAGTTTTCCTACTCTTGCACAGATGGTATGTGCATATTATATCCCATAGTCGTCTTATACGATATCCACTGGTAAGATAGAGAGTGGTGAATTGTATTCTTACTTCGTCACCACACGGAAAGAACATCTAATTAACCGACACAAATTACATTCAGACTCAGAACAACAATTTGTGGATCGTACAAGGTGTTGTCTTGCATGGGATTTGAACCCGCGATACTAGCACGGTACGTTGGTATCTTAACCACTACGTCATCTGCGCAGTCTTTAGCTGGTTGTTACAATTTCCATAGAGAAGCAATGATGATGACAAATGTATTCTTATTTTTTACAAAGTTACATTTCATTAACTGCAAATGTAACTTTGTAATCCTATATATTTATATGAGTTTACAAAATTATTTATGCAGTTAGTGTATCTCGGAAACTGGATGAAAATTATAATGTATCATAATTTTTACTTCCTTTATACACTAAACACTAATTGCATTCTAAATTTGAAGCTTCTGTCTGTTAGAAGTGCCACTTTAATATTGATGATCGGTCAGTCAGTCAGCGAGTGACAAAATTACGAAATTTTGACTAGTTATAATTCTTAAACTATTGACTCAAATTGAATGAAATTTGAAATACATAATGTGTATACAATGCCTGCTAGGTTACTAAAAATTCAGTTGCACGGTTGTTATGTGCATATTATATCCCTTGGTCATCTTTTACGACACCCACGGGCAAGATAGGAGTGGTGAATTGTTACTCCGTCACCACACGGAACCACACTCAATATATAGATCCCTCCTTATTCATAGTACACATTGTAAAGGTTAAGGCTGGCAATAGTTATTGATCAGACAGCATTACATAGTCAGCAGGCCCACCCCTATGCTATCTAATGCTCTTAATCGTCTTTTATAAACCTCACTAACAGTATGATATGAAGCAGCTACCACACAGCGCATGGCTGTAAACATTGCCAAGGAAGGTGATGCAGTGGTCAGTGACAGTCAGGCGGGCTGCTCATCAAACTATTGACAACAACTTTAGCAAAATGTACTACTACGAAGAAAGAGTAGATCTCAAGTAATTGTGATAAAAGCCAACTGACAACATTAAGCTTTTTAATTAATTATAATTAAATGACACATAATTACTCAGTCATTAGCAATAGGATATAGCGTACGCAATAAAATTACAAAGGTAATGAAAATATGTCTCGCTGTATAAAGCGTATCGTGACGGATACATACATATATATACATCCGGACCTGTACGGTACTTTCTTTTCAAATAGTTTTTTTAAACTAAATAAAATAAATATCCTTTAAAATATAAATATTAAACCGAATGTTTCCTTTTGACATTATACATACAATATTGTATTTAAATAAAGATACTAAGTATTAGCGCGCGCTATTACCTACTCGATTCTGATACGGTAACATTGTTCATAATATATCAAAGTATTGATATTATAATTTAAGAATATCCATATTGAGATAAAATAAATCGAATGTACTTCATTTACTTTTACATTATCTTCGAATGAAGTTAAATAGAAAAAATACTGTTTTACTGTAATGTAGTAGAAATACGTTTTTATTAATATCAATTTATTTATTATGCTGCTCTAGAAATATCTGAAGGAGTTTCTACTACAATAAATGTCATAAGATTGTCACTATCATCATCATCATCTTGCTCTTATCCCAATTACTTGGGGTCGACGCAATATGTCATCTGTTTTGACATATTGCAAAAAGTTTCGGCAATGACTTTTTTGACAGGCCGCCTGCCTGACGTCAACCCTCCTTGGGAATGTAATCGTTGACCCAAATGGTACCAGATGGAGTTGGTCCGGGTCAATCTAGGGCTCTTAGTCGTCTTTTACGACACCCACGAGCAAAGCAAGGGTTGGTAGTATTCGAAGCCGCTACCACACAGCGATAAGATTGTCACTATAGTGCCTAATAATATTAGAGTAGCAGTCATACAGCTGCACATATAAAAAGATGAGTATTTTTAAAACTCGAATGTCAACTTTGATATTTATCGATATATCGCATGAAAACATCAATACTTTTTCAATATCGAATAACTTTCATAACCGTTCTCCAGTGAAAGGCTGAAAATTTGCAAAAGGTTGAAAATTGTTTGATGTTGTAGAATGTGAATGTAGAGTCAGCGGCCATAGTTTCATACATACGTATACCTATAGATAGTGATCTCATATGAATGTTACTTCAATGAAATTGTTTGATGATGTAGAATGTGAATGTAGAGTCAGCGGCCACAGTTTCATACATACGTATACCTATAGATAGTGATCTCATATGAATGTTACTTCAATGAAATTGTTTGATGATGTAGAATGTGAATGTAGAGTCAGCGGCCACAGTTTCATACATACGTATACCTATAGATAGTGATCTCATATGAATGTTACTTCAATGAAATTGTTTGATGATGTAGAATGTGAATGTAGAGTCAGCGGCCACAGTTTCATACATACGTATACCTATAGATAGTGATCTCATATGAATGTTACTTCAATGAAATTGTTTGATGATGTAGAATGTGAATGTAGAGTCAGCGGCCACAGTTTCATACATACGTATACCTATAGATAGTGATCTCATATGAATGTTACTTCAATGAAATTGTTTAATGATGTAGAATGTGAATGTAGAGTCAGCGGCCACAGTTTCATACATACGTATACCTATAGATAGTGATCTCATATGAATGTTACTTCAATGAAATTGTTTGATGTTGTAGAATGTGAATGTAGAGTCAGCGGCCACAGTTTCATACATACGTATACCTATAGATAGTGATCTCATATGAATGTTACTTCAATGAAATTGTTTGATGATGTAGAATGTGAATGTAGAGTCAGCGGCCACAGTTTCATACATACGTATACCTATAGATAGTGATCTCATATGAATGTTACTTCAATGAAATTGTTTGATGATGTAGAATGTGAATGTAGAGTCAGCGGCCACAGTTTCATACATACGTATACCTATAGATAGTGATCTCATATGAATGTTACTTCAATGAAATTGTTTAATGATGTAGAATGTGAATGTAGAGTCAGCGGCCACAGTTTCATACATACGTATACCTATAGATAGTGATCTCATATGAATGTTACTTCAATGAAATTGTTTGATGATGTAGAATGTGAATGTAGAGTCAGCGGCCACAGTTTCATACATACGTATACCTATAGATAGTGATCTCATATGAATGTTACTTCAATGAAATTGTTTGATGATGTAGAATGTGAATGTAGAGTCAGCGGCCACAGTTTCATACATACGTATACCTATAGATAGTGATCTCATATGAATGTTACTTCAATGAAATTGTTTGATGTTGTAGAATGTGAATGTAGAGTCAGCGGCCACAGTTTCATACATACGTATACCTATAGATAGTGATCTCATATGAATGTTACTTCAATGAAATTGTTTAATGATGTAGAATGTGAATGTAGAGTCAGCGGCCACAGTTTCATACATACGTATACCTATAGATAGTGATCTCATATGAATGTTACTTCAATGAAATTGTTTGATGATGTAGAATGTGAATGTAGAGTCAGCGGCCACAGTTTCATACATACGTATACCTATAGATAGTGATCTCATATGAATGTTACTTCAATGAAATTGTTTGATGATGTAGAATGTGAATGTAGAGTCAGCGGCCACAGTTTCATACATACGTATACCTATAGATAGTGATCTCATATGAATGTTACTTCAATGAAATTGTTTGATGATGTAGAATGTGAATGTAGAGTCAGCGGCCACAGTTTCATACATACGTATACCTATAGATAGTGATCTCATATGAATGTTACTTCAATGAAATTGTTTGATGATGTAGAATGTGAATGTAGAGTCAGCGGCCACAGTTTCATACATACGTATACCTATAGATAGTGATCTCATATGAATGTTACTTCAATGAAATTGTTTGATGATGTAGAATGTGAATGTAGAGTCAGCGGCCACAGTTTCATACATACGTATACCCATAGATAGTGATCTTATATGAATGTTACTTCAATGAAATTGTTTGATGATGTAGAATGTGAATGTAGAGTCAGCGGCCACAGTTTCATACATACGTATACCTATAGATAGTGATCTCATATGAATGTTACTTCAATGAAATTGTTTAATGATGTAGAATGTGAATGTAGAGTCAGCGGCCACAGTTTCATACATACGTATACCTATAGATAGTGATCTCATATGAATGTTACTTCAATGAAATTGTTTGATGATGTAGAATGTGAATGTAGAGTCAGCGGCCACAGTTTCATACATACGTATACCTATAGATAGTGATCTCATATGAATGTTACTTCAATGAAATTGTTTGATGATGTAGAATGTGAATGTAGAGTCAGCGGCCACAGTTTCATACATACGTATACCTATAGATAGTGATCTCATATGAATGTTACTTCAATGAAATTGTTTGATGTTCTAGAATGTGAATGTAGAGTCAGCGGCCACCGTTTCATACATACGTATACCTATAGATAGCGATCTCATATGAATGTTACTTCAATGAAATTGTTTAATGATGTAGAATGTGAATGTAGAGTCAGCGGCCACAGTTTCATACATACGTATACCTATAGATAGTGATCTCATATGAATGTTACTTCAATGAAATTGTTTGATGATGTAGAATGTGAATGTAGAGTCAGCGGCCACAGTTTCATACATACGTATACCTATAGATAGTGATCTCATATGAATGTTACTTCAATGAAATTGTTTGATGATGTAGAATGTGAATGTAGAGTCAGCGGCCACAGTTTCATACATACGTATACCTATAGATAGTGATCTCATATGAATGTTACTTCAATGAAATTGTTTGATGATGTAGAATGTGAATGTAGAGTCAGCGGCCACAGTTTCATACATACGTATACCTATAGATAGTGATCTCATATGAATGTTACTTCAATGAAATTGTTTGATGATGTAGAATGTGAATGTAGAGTCAGCGGCCACAGTTTCATACATACGTATACCTATAGATAGTGATCTCATATGAATGTTACTTCAATGAAATTGTTTGATGTTGTAGAATGTGAATGTAGAGTCAGCGGCCACAGTTTCATACATACGTATACCTATAGATAGTGATCTCATATGAATGTTACTTCAATGAAATTGTTTGATGATGTAGAATGTGAATGTAGAGTCAGCGGCCACAGTTTCATACATACGTATACCTATAGATAGTGATCTCATATGAATGTTACTTCAATGAAATTGTTTGATGTTGTAGAATGTGAATGTAGAGTCAGCGGCCACAGTTTCATACATACGTATACCTATAGATAGTGATCTCATATGAATGTTACTTCAATGAAATTGTTTGATGTTGTAGAATGTGAATGTAGAGTCAGCGGCCACAGTTTCATACATACGTATACCTATAGATAGTGATCTCATATGAATGTTACTTCAATGAAATTGTTTGATGTTGTAGAATGTGAATGTAGAGTCAGCGGCCACAGTTTCATACATACGTATACCTATAGATAGTGATCTCATATGAATGTTACTTCAATGAAATTGTTTGATGTTGTAGAATGTGAATGTAGAGTCAGCGGCCACAGTTTCATACATACGTATACCTATAGATAGTGATCTCATATGAATGTTACTTCAATGAAATTGTTTGATGTTGTAGAATGTGAATGTAGAGTCAGCGACCACAGTTTCATTCATACGTATACCTATAGATAGTGATCTCATATGAATGTTACTTCAATGAAATTGTTTGATGTTGTAGAATGTGAATGTAGAGTCAGCGGCCACAGTTTCATACATACGTATACCTATAGATAGTGATCTCATATGAATGTTACTTCAATGAAATTGTTTGATGTTGTAGAATGTGAATGTAGAGTCAGCGACCACAGTTTCATACATACGTATACCTATAGATAGTGATCTCATATGAATGTTACTTCAATGAAATTGTTTGATGTTGTAGAATGTGAATGTAGAGTCAGCGGCCACAGTTTCATACATACGTATACCTATAGATAGTGATCTCATATGAATGTTACTTCAATGAAATTGTTTGATGTTGTAGAATGTGAATGTAGAGTCAGCGGCCACAGTTTCATACATACGTATACCTATAGATAGTGATCTCATATGAATGTTACTTCAATGAAATTGTTTGATGATGTAGAATGTGAATGTAGAGTCAGCGGCCACAGTTTCATACATACGTATATCTATAGATAGTGATCTTATATGAATGTTACTTCAATGAAATTGTTTGATGATGTAGAATGTGAATGTAGAGTCAACGGCCACAGTTTCATACATACGTATACCTATAGATAGTGATCTTATATGAATGTTACTTCAATGAAATTGTTTGATGTTGTAGAATGTGAATGTAGAGTCAGCGGCCACAGTTTCATACATACGTATACCTATAGATAGTGATCTCATATGAATGTTACTTCAATGAAATTGTTTGATGATGTAGAATGTGAATGTAGAGTCAGCGGCCACAGTTTCATACATACGTATACCTATAGATAGTGATCTCATATGAATGTTACTTCAATGAAATTGTTTGATGATGTAGAATGTGAATGTAGAGTCAGCGGCCACAGTTTCATACATACGTATACCCATAGATAGTGATCTTATATGAATGTTACTTCAATGAAATTGTTTGATGATGTAGAATGTGAATGTAGAGTCAGCGGCCACAGTTTCATACATACGTATACCTATAGATAGTGATCTCATATGAATGTTACTTCAATGAAATTGTTTGATGTTGTAGAATGTGAATGTAGAGTCAGCGGCCACAGTTTCATACATACGTATACCTATAGATAGTGATCTCATATGAATGTTACTTCAATGAAATTGTTTGATGTTGTAGAATGTGAATGTAGAGTCAGCGTCCACAGTTTCATACATACGTATACCTATAGATAGTGATCTCATATGAATGTTACTTCAATGAAATTGTTTGATGTTGTAGAATGTGAATGTAGAGTCAGCGGCCACAGTTTCATTCATACGTATACCTATAGATAGTGATCTCATATGAATGTTACTTCAATGAAATTGTTTGATGTTGTAGAATGTGAATGTAGAGTCAGCGGCCACAGTTTCATACATACGTATACCTATAGATAGTGATCTCATATGAATGTTACTTCAATGAAATTGTTTGATGTTGTAGAATGTGAATGTAGAGTCAGCGACCACAGTTTCATACATACGTATACCTATAGATAGTGATCTCATATGAATGTTACTTCAATGAAATTGTTTGATGTTGTAGAATGTGAATGTAGAGTCAGCGGCCACAGTTTCATACATACGTATACCTATAGATAGTGATCTCATATGAATGTTACTTCAATGAAATTGTTTGATGATGTAGAATGTGAATGTAGAGTCAGCGGCCACAGTTTCATACATACGTATACCTATAGATAGTGATCTCATATGAATGTTACTTCAATGAAATTGTTGGATGATGTAGAATGTGAATGTAGAGTCAGCGGCCACAGTTTCATACATACGTATACCCATAGATAGTGATCTTATACGAATGTTACTTCAATGAAATTGTTGGATGATGTAGAATGTGAATGTAGAGTCAGCGGCCACAGTTTCATACATACGTATACCTATAGATAGTGATCTTATATGAATGTTACTTCAATGAAATTGTTTGATGTTGTAGAATGTGAATGTAGAGTCAGCGGCCACAGTTTCATACATACGTATACCCATAGATAGTGATCTTATATGAATGTTACTTCAATGAAATTGTTTGATGATGTAGAATGTGAATGTAGAGTCAGCGGCCACAGTTTCATACATACGTATACCTATAGATAGTGATCTCATATGAATGTTACTTCAATGAAATTGTTTGATGATGTAGAATGTGAATGTAGAGTCAGCGGCCACAGTTTCATACATACGTATACCCATAGATAGTGATCTTATATGAATGTTACTTCAATGAAATTGTTTGATGATGTAGAATGTGAATGTAGAGTCAGCGGCCACAGTTTCATACATACGTATACCTATAGATAGTGATCTTATATGAATGTTACTTCAATGAAATTGTTTGATGTTGTAGAATGTGAATGTAGAGTCAGCGGCCACAGTTTCATACATACGTATACCTATAGATAGTGATCTCATATGAATGTTACTTCAATGAAATTGTTTGATGATGTAGAATGTGAATGTAGAGTCAGCGGCCACAGTTTCATACATACGTATACCTATAGATAGTGATCTCATATGAATGTTACTTCAATGAAATTGTTTGATGTTGTAGAATGTGAATGTAGAGTCAGCGGCCACAGTTTCATACATACGTATACCTATAGATAGTGATCTCATATGAATGTTACTTCAATGAAATTGTTTGATGATGTAGAATGTGAATGTAGAGTCAGCGGCCACAGTTTCATACATACGTATACCTATAGATAGTGATCTCATATGAATGTTACTTCAATGAAATTGTTTGATGATGTAGAATGTGAATGTAGAGTCAGCGGCCACAGTTTCATACATACGTATACCTATAGATAGTGATCTCATATGAATGTTACTTCAATGAAATTGTTTGATGATGTAGAATGTGAATGTAGAGTCAGCGGCCACAGTTTCATACATACGTATACCTATAGATAGTGATCTCATATGAATGTTACTTCAATGAAATTGTTTGATGATGTAGAATGTGAATGTAGAGTCAGCGGCCACAGTTTCATACATACGTATACCTATAGATAGTGATCTCATATGAATGTTACTTCAATGAAATTGTTTGATGATGTAGAATGTGAATGTAGAGTCAGCGGCCACAGTTTCATACATACGTATACCCATAGATAGTGATCTTATATGAATGTTACTTCAATGAAATTGTTTGATGATGTAGAATGTGAATGTAGAGTCAGCGGCCACAGTTTCATACATACGTATACCTATAGATAGTGATCTTATATGAATGTTACTTCAATGAAATTGTTTGATGTTGTAGAATGTGAATGTAGTCAGCGGCCACAGTTTCATACATACGTATACCTATAGATAGTGATCTCATATGAATGTTACTTCAATGAAATTGTTTGATGATGTAGAATGTGAATGTAGAGTCAGCGGCCACAGTTTCATACATACGTATACCTATAGATAGTGATCTCATATGAATGTTACTTCAATGAAATTGTTTGATGTTGTAGAATGTGAATGTAGAGTCAGCGGCCACAGTTTCATACATACGTATACCTATAGATAGTGATCTCATATGAATGTTACTTCAATGAAATTGTTTGATGATGTAGAATGTGAATGTAGAGTCAGCGGCCACAGTTTCATACATACGTATACCTATAGATAGTGATCTCATATGAATGTTACTTCAATGAAATTGTTTGATGATGTAGAATGTGAATGTAGAGTCAGCGGCCACAGTTTCATACATACGTATACCTATAGATAGTGATCTCATATGAATGTTACTTCAATGAAATTGTTTGATGATGTAGAATGTGAATGTAGAGTCAGCGGCCACAGTTTCATACATACGTATACCCATAGATAGTGATCTTATATGAATGTTACTTCAATGAAATTGTTTGATGATGTAGAATGTGAATGTAGAGTCAGCGGCCACAGTTTCATACATACGTATACCTATAGATAGTGATCTCATATGAATGTTACTTCAATGAAATTGTTTGATGTTGTAGAATGTGAATGTAGAGTCAGCGGCCACAGTTTCATACATACGTATACCTATAGATAGTGATCTCATATGAATGTTACTTCAATGAAATTGTTTGATGTTGTAGAATGTGAATGTAGAGTCAGCGGCCACAGTTTCATACATACGTATACCTATAGATAGTGATCTCATATGAATGTTACTTCAATGAAATTGTTTGATGTTGTAGAATGTGAATGTAGAGTCAGCGGCCACAGTTTCATACATACGTATACCTATAGATAGTGATCTCATATGAATGTTACTTCAATGAAATTGCATTACAAAAAAGAAAAACGCGCGCGTCGCGTCGCGTTCCGATCCGATGGTAGTTAATTTTTTTTTGGATAATTTATTTTTTGTAAAGTTGACAATATGTAAGTTCGGGGCTTATGCATAATAAATGATTTGAATTTGAAAAGACAGTGGTGAAAAAAAGGTGAGAAGTTTAAAAGAAAAGTTTGTTACTGAATCAATAACGAAAAATTAATAGATATTTTATTAAAAACTAATCGAAGTAGTCTACTTCACAAGTCGGTGGCACCGCAATAGAAAAATTCGTTACTCCGAGTGTGTAAGACTTGTACAATTGCGCATTTATTGTTGAATCCTCGGGCAATATTTTATAGTGCAGGAAATACTTTTACAAAGTATCGTAATACACACTTTTATTTTGTTCATTGTTAATATAATTAAACGTACATAAATTACACACGGAATTAGAATAACAGTTTGTGGAATACCAGCAACAAATGTTATTTTGTATTGAATAGTTGCGACATTATGTATGATGCACACACATATATGTTTATATCATCATCATCACAGTTCATATACGTCCCACTGCTGGGCTCGTGACTCCTACTACACCACGGTGGTCAGATAGGGCAGACACTCCCTTAGTTGTGTTTCACTACATCCACGGGTAAGATGGGGAATATACGTATTGTACACACAGGTACCTACTGTGAATGTATTTCAACTCGAAGTGCAGTCTCTAGTGTGTGGACGGTGCCGATATATGTAGATACTTATATACTAACGGCGCGGTGACGGTGTCGCAACTTTAATTGTTTTTACTTCTATCAAAAATGCCCAACGCGTATCTAACAATTATACACTGCCAAAAACAGAACGTAAGTATTATTATTAATGTACCTGAAAAACATTACGGGCGATTGGAATGAGCGTACTTACAGCACAGAAGTCCGCTTAGAAAATACAATTTTATACTTTACCAAGTCTCTACAGCATTCTCATTGAGCATTTCTGCTACTGACTAAGCAAGAAGAGCGTTCACGATCACACCAAATAGTAGAAGACTTAGCAAAAAGAGTAAGAGTGAATGAACAAAATGAAATCACAGAATCCATAGACTACATCAAGAGAGAGAAAGAGAACGCTCGATGGATCACTTGCCATACACAATTCAGTTGCTCATTCAAATATGTCACAATCTGATAATGACATTTGTTTAAAATCTGCATCATTAAGTAAGTGTTACGATTTACTTTTGTTATTATGGTAATTATTAGTGAGTTATTGTTCAGATTCGATAAAAACAAATAGTAGATGTATTCAATAAAGAAATATATTGAATTGAATGAATATTTATAAAGACATTATATTAATCCGATATATCGCTTGGAAAGTATCGAATCAATTCAATATTTTGATCGTTGGTGAATATCACTAACGTGGTATACCAGGTCATTTGTCTCCCATTGTGGAGTAGGCTCGAGGATATAAATAGGACTTATGCGGGCTGAGATAATTGATTATTTCGTGCCTACTGTACAGCTTTTTACACATGCAGCCTGTGGGCGAGTGGGCGAGTGGGCGAGTGGGCGAGTGGGCGAGTGGGCGAGTGGGCGAGCAGCTGCACACGGCCGTTAGGAAAGAGAGTTCACCGTCCTGCCACCCCGCCATGGCGACGAGGACACGGCGCAGTACACACACGAGGTGCCTGCTGCGTGGGCGGAGCAGCGCTATGAACTCGTCGCAATCATCGGATGCTGACTTGATGCTGTCGACGATCGTTAGGGTGTTGCTCGAGAGTCTCAGCAACTGGAACGCGGTCGTCGTCTTTTGCGATGTAGTAGTCTTGCGCGAGGAGGCGTTGGATGGGGCGCGGGAGGTTTTCCCCTACGAGGACACACGGCGCTGCCGGCGCCCGGGCGGAGCAGGCGGGTATACCTGTGCTTGATGCCGTCCTAGCCGAGACCGAATAGCCCATCATCCGCAGAAGACTGCCCACGTGAGCGCGACGTCTCGGCTCGTTTGCGGTCTGTGTTTTCACACACTGAGGTATGTTTATTTATTTATTTATTTACGACGTGGACAGTTGACTATCGTCTTGTCCATATTCATTCGTAAACCCCATTATCGATATGTCGAAAATTTTATATTTTAAAAAATATTAATAATACTAGTAGTAATGTGACGTGAGTATAGTACCAGGCGGGGTACTGTACTGCTACTGCGTGCGAGTATAGTACCAGGCGGGGTACTGTACTGCTACTGCGTGCGAGTATAATACCAGGCGGGGTACTGTACTGCTACTGCGCGCGAGTATAGTACCAGGCGGGGTACTGTACTGCTATTGCGTGCGAGTATAGTACCAGGCGGGGTACTGTACTGCTACTGCGCGCGAGTATAGTACCAGGCGGGGTACTGTACTGCTACTGCGCGCGAGTATAGTACCAGGCGGGGTACTGTACTGCTACTGCGTGCGAGTATAGTACCAGGCGGGGTACTGTACTGCTACTGCGTGCGAGTATAGTACCAGGCGGGGTACTGTACTGCTACTGCGTGCGAGTATAGTACCAGGCGGGGTACTGTACTGCTACTGCGTGCGAGTATAGTACCAGGCGGGGTACTGTACTGCTACTGCGTGCGAGTATAGTAC
This sequence comes from Lymantria dispar, assembly GCA_032191425.1. Classification (NCBI taxonomy): domain Eukaryota; kingdom Metazoa; phylum Arthropoda; class Insecta; order Lepidoptera; family Erebidae; genus Lymantria; species Lymantria dispar. The sequence goes on from CM063446.1 coordinate 204,694, forward strand.
CAGGCGGGGTAGTGCTACTGCGTGCGAGTATAGTACATGGCGGGGTACTGCTACTGCGTGCAAGTATAGTACCAGGCGGGGTACTGCTACTGCGTGCGAGTATAGTACCAGGCGGGGTACTGCTACTGCGTGCGAGTATAGTACCAGGCGGGGTAGTGCTACTGCGTGCGAGTATAGTACCAGGCGGGGTACTGCTACAGCGTGCGAGTATAGTACCAGACGGGGTACTGTACTGCTACTGCGCGCGAGTATAGTACCAGGCGGGGTACTGTACTGCTACTGCGCGCGAGTATAGTACCAGGCGGGGTACTGTACTGCTACTGCGTGCGAGTATAGTACCAGGCGGGGTACTGTACTGCTACTGCGCGCGAGTATAGTACCAGGCGGGGTACTGTACTGCTACTGCGCGCGAGTATAGTACCAGGCGGGGTACTGTACTGCTACTGCGTGCGAGTATAGTACCAGGCGGGGTACTGTACTGCTACTGCGTGCGAGTATAGTACCAGGCGGGGTACTGTACTGCTACTGCGTGCGAGTATAGTACCAGGCGGGGTACTGTACTGCTACTGCGTGCGAGTATAGTACCAGGCGGGGTACTGTACTGCTACTGCGTGCGAGTATAGTACCAGGCGGGGTAGTGCTACTGCGTGCGAGTATAGTACATGGCGGGGTACTGCTACTGCGTGCAAGTATAGTACCAGGCGGGGTACTGCTACTGCGTGCGAGTATAGTACCAGGCGGGGTACTGCTACTGCGTGCGAGTATAGTACCAGGCGGGGTAGTGCTACTGCGTGCGAGTATAGTACCAGGCGGGGTACTGCTACAGCGTGCGAGTATAGTACCAGGCGGGGTACTGCTACTGCGTGCGAGTATAGTACCAGGCGGGGTAGTGCTACTGCGTGCGAGTATAGTACCAGGCGGGGTACTGCTACTGCGTGCGAGTATAGTACCAGGCGGGGTACTGCTACTGCGTGCGAGTATAGTACCAGGCGGGGTACTGCTACTGCGTGCGAGTATAGTACCAGGCGGGGTACTGCTACTGCGTGCGAGTATAGTACCAGGCGGGGTACTGTACTGCTACTGCGTGCGAGTATAGTACCAGGCGGGGTACTGCTACTGCGTGCGAGTATAGTACCAGGCGGGGTACTGCTACTGCGTGCGAGTATAGTACTAGGCGGGTACTGCTACTGCGTGCGAGTATAGTACCAGGCGGGGTACTGTACTGCTACTGCGTGCGAGTATAGTACCAGGCCGGGTACTGTGCTGCTACTGCGTGCGAGTATAGTACCAGGCGGGGTAGTGCTACTGCGTGCGAGTATAGTACCAGGCGGGGTACTGCTACTGCGTGCGAGTATAGTACCAGGCGGGGTACTGCTACTGCGTGCGAGTATAGTACCAGGCGGGTACTGCTACGGCGTGCGAGTATAGTACCAGGCGGGGTACTGTACTGCTACTGCGTGCGAGTATAGTACCAGGCGGGGTACTGTGCTGCTACTGCGTGCGAGTATAGTACCAGGCCGGGTACTGTGCTGCTACTGCGTGCGAGTATAGTACCAGGCGGGGTACTGTACTGCTACTGCGTGCGAGTATAGTACCAAGCGGGGTACTGCTACTGCGTGCGAGTATAGTACCAGGCGGGGTACTGCTACTGCGTGCGAGTATAGTACCAGGCGGGTACTGCTACGGCGTGCGAGTATAGTACCAGGCGGGGTACTGTACTGCTACTGCGTGCGAGTATAGTACCAGGCGGGGTACTGCTACTGCGTGCGAGTATAGTACCAGGCGGGGTACTGTACTGCTACTGCGTGCGAGTATAGTACCAGGCGGGGTACTGCTACTGCGTGCGAGTATAGTACCAGGCGGGGTACTGCTACTGCGTGCGAGTATAGTACCAGGCGGGGTACTGCTACTGCGTGCGTGTATAGTACCAGGCGGGGTACTGTACTGCTACTGCGTGCGAGTATAGTACCAGGCGGGGTACTGCTACTGCGTGCGAGTATAGTACCAGGCGGGGTAGTGCTACTGCGTGCGAGTATAGTACCAGGCGGGGTACTGCTACTGCGTGCGAGTATAGTACCAGGCGGGGTACTGCTACTGCGTGCGAGTATAGTACCAGGCGGGTACTGCTACTGCGTGCGAGTATAGTACCAGGCGGGTACTGCTACTGCGTGCGAGTATAGTACCAGGCGGGGTACTGCTACTGCGTGCGAGTATAGTACCAGGCGGGTACTGCTACTGCGTGCGAGTATAGTACCAGGCGGGTACTGCTACTGCGTGCGAGTATAGTACCAGGCGGGGTACTGCTACTGCGTGCGAGTATAGTACCAGGCGGGTACTGCTACTGCGTGCGAGTATAGTACCAGGCGGGTACTGCTACTGCGTGCGAGTATAGTACCAGGCGGGGTACTGCTACTGCGTGCGAGTATAGTACCAGGCGGGTACTGCTACTGCGTGCGAGTATAGTACCAGGCGGGGTACTGCTACTGCGTGCGAGTATAGTACCAGGCGGGGTAGTGCTACTGCGTGCGAGTATAGTACCAGGCGGGGTACTGCTACTGCGTGCGAGTATAGTACCAGGCGGGGTACTGCTACTGCGTGCGAGTATAGTACCAGGCGGGTACTGCTACTGCGTGCGAGTATAGTACCAGGCGGGTACTGCTACTGCGCGCGAGTATAGTACCAGGCGGGGTACTGCTACTGCGTGCGAGTATCGATACGAGCGCGTTATATACGTGTTACAAGTGTGACTTCGGGACACCCCCGCGCCCCGCGCGTGTTCCTCACTCAGCGGGTACATTCAATTGTAGATAGTACAATTAATATTCGATGAAGCATATTATTGAATGAATGTCGTAGTAACATACTACAGGCGCCTCACACATACTTATATAACAGTAATAAACATTTATTTATATGTTATTGTGTGAGGGCGAGGGCGAGGGCGAGGGCGAGGGGTTACGTACGTCACGCACTGAGACGCGCCCCTCTACTGCACTCGTGTGTGACGTCACTCAGTGTCGTATACGACGCTGACACCGCGGTACACCGAGTTGTATGTACATAGTCAGTAGTACGTAGTCAGTTCCTCTAGTAGGTCCGCAGTAGTAGTAGTCACTCCTCGCTACAGGAGCTGACTACACACACACACACACACACACACACACACACACACACACACAGGCACGTTAACCCGCTCGGTTGTTGTTTGACCTCGAAAGTTGTTATTTATATTTTATAATTTTATTTAATATTTTAATTGCTATAAAATTCTGCAAAATAATAAATATTCATAAAGTGTGAGAGGACATTTACCTGAGACTAGTAGCGGTGTGGTACGCGGGACTGTGGCACCTAACGTTAGGTGACACTTAGCGCTCGACGGGGGCGACGGGCGCGTCCCGGGCATCCGGGTGGTGACGGGGGTACAGCTGTAATCACACATAGAGTGATAGTTCCACGCGCTTACAATGTGTTGAAGTGGGAGCGTGTGGGGTCGGGCCCCACAGACACCGGTAAATATTCTTTGTTCACATACAAAGAGTCGTATCGTACATGTTTGTGCCGCCTGAGTCCAACGTCTTTCTGCCACATTTACACGGCGTCGTACGATCTGCGTTCACCACTAGGGGTGTCTTAAACGGTGTCGCACACGCACGGTGTCGATTCGTCAAACTGTGAATTTATTTAAACGGTATTTTTATATGATGTGTGTGTGTGTGTGTGTGTCTGTGTGTGTCTGTGTGTGTTTGTGTGCGCAGTGAGCGGTGAACGTGAAAAACATATTTTTGAAAACTTACGAGTGATAACAGAACAAGTACGAGGCGGCCGTTACGTACTGATTGTGTCTGTCTGTACGTCTGTGTGTAGCGTGTGGCTAGGTGTGTGCGACACGAGCGTGTGATGCATCACCTATTGTAACACAGGCGGTACACGCCGCGTGTCCCGTCCTCTATATGTTACGACGCACTGTCACAGGGAGCGCGCGCGCGCGGCGGCTGGCGCCAGCTGACTGACGGCGTGTCGCGCGCAGACAGACGGCCCGCGCTCGCACAGCGCGCCGTACTGGGCTCACTCCACCCTCACACTACACATTTTTCTTTTGTGTGACTTAGTCGTTAGCCTCAGATGACTGTGACAACTTTACCCGGACTGGTGGGTGAGCGCTGAGGGCTCTCAACCCGTTTAAAGTTAAGCGACCGATCCCGAGGGAACACCTGTGAGGTACGGACCTCGGTTCGAGCGGTCGCTGGCAAAGTGGGCACTCCCATGTTCATGATTTTAACGCGACACGTCTTCCGTCCCCGTCGGCGGGGGCGGAAGACGTGGATATTTATTATTATTTGTCAAGGCCTCGCGGGCTGTGTATGCCTCAGTCTGGGCAAGCGTAATAATGTCGTCGGGTTCGTCGAGTATTAGTCGCGGTTGTTTAATCGCGGACATTTTAGAGGGGATGTAAGAAACCGCCCTTACCACTAATGGGTTCGGGTGTGTCGCGGCAGAGTCGAAGTAGCGGCGGGAGCACTGTTTCATGAATTGCCTGATGGTCGGCAAGCCAAGAGCTATGTGAAGATCCACATTGCGCATGTACCACGGTGCTCCCGTCGCTCGGCGCATGAACCTATTCTGTAATGCCTGTAGCCGATGTAGCCTGCGTGGCTTCGCTTGTGTAAACACTACACTTGCATACGTCATGATAGGACGTATACAAGCGGTGTATAATCTAACTTTATTACGGAGAGATAGCTTAGACTTGGCGTGTACTAAGCTGTGTAACCATCCTAGCACTAGGGCTGCGCGCGCGGACTCGCCCTATGTGAGGACCGAAGGTCAGTCGTCTGTCCAAGGTACACACTACACATACATTATTACATATATATATATATATGTAATAATGTATGTGTATATATATATATATATATATATATACATATTGTCATACTGTCACACGAGTAAAGACAAATGCATACACATGTATAACACATTGACATCACTAAATACAACAATATACACATTACTGAGTGAAACACTCACATCCGAGAACGTTATGCACACAAGCAGTAATAAATGTATCAAACACTTGAGTCATGAAGTAGAACGTACATAGCTACTAGTAACTGAGTACTACAGCCCACAGACCACACAAACACACTCATTGTAATATCAAAGGGAATAATGTATAATGTAAGGTCAAGTTGAAAGGTAGAGATGTTATGTTTATTGAGAGTGTATGAAGCACAAACAACATACATTCAGGGTACTTCAACTAACACGTTATTAAATTTAACTAATTACGAGTCCGCGTAGTGTTGCGTAATTCGAATCATTTAATTCAAATAACTCGAATAAGACTATTGACTCGTTCATTCGAATCGCCGTTGACCGAAACCGAATCAATTCGTTAACTCGTGTCGCACTTAGACAGGTAGGTACTCGTAGCGCGGGCGGCCGCGGCGACGCGGCGATCAGTCGACTCCTTGATTCGTTTTCTGTCCCTCACGCGATTTAATGTTTTCTTGCTTTTGTTGACTGCTCGTTTACGTAATTAAAAATAAGAGTTATGAGTATACCTGAGACGTATAAAAACGTATTTATTTTTTTTAAGTTGATTTATCGGGTAATTACTAATTAGAATCAGACTTTATTTAAAAAAAAGTATTTTTTTGTATATGATTTTATTATTACTTTTTATTATTTAGTATGCTGATTTTAATCATAATAATAAAAGAGTATTGTCATTACCTACGGGTTTAAAGTCCATATACCTATAAGTCCCCTTTCCGTAACCAAATATCGAGCACACTGCTGTAACTCAAAATCTCGACTCATTCGTAATGCAAACCGACCCGCAAAAAAACTCGCTCGAATAATAATGTAAACGAATTATAACTCGCCAACTCGGCTTCACAGGCGGATGACAGTACGAATTTGACTATAATGCTGACGTGACGAATGTGACGATTCGAATCAATTCGAATTGCGATTCGAATCAATAGTAATTTTAATTCGATTGATTCGAATTGAAAAAAAAATAATTTCGTCTCATCGCTAAGTTCGCGTAGTGACGGACTAAAAATACAATTGACCATCACATTATTACACGTGGACATCGTATAATACGACTAAAAGATACAAGGTGAATACAATATATGTGTATACGAAAGAGAAAGAACACTTAACATTATCTATTTCTGATGTTTACGTGAATATTACATATAAATATTCTATATTCTATAAATAATTCTAATTTAAATAATTCTATTTTACAGATTTTATCGCGTTTGTATTTGATTTTTGCCTGCCCGATGTTTCGAACATTTTACAGCGTTTACCGTATTCATGGTCACGGGCGGATGGCTGTAAATTGTTTGGAATGTTGGGCAAATAAAAATCGAATACAAACGCGATAAAAGTATTAAAACTCGCTTTCAACCTAATTGATTTTATATAATTCGAAATAACTCGTATTTATATTTATTTAACGGAAGAGAATTACATTTTTTTTTACTTATCCAATATGTGTGTTAAGCGTGCTGTAAGTTATTGTGGTGTGTGTGAGGGAAGGGGATTATTGAAAATAAAACGTTACTGACTCTGTAGTGATTTACGCCGAGCCGCGGCTATGGTGACGCGATCAGCCCAGACTGGCGCACCATGCCAGCCTGATGCCGCCCTAACCGAGGCTGTGGGTGACTGGACCGGGGATTTAGTTCGTCACCCGCAGAGAGGCTGATCGCGCGACGGCGTCCGACATCCCCGAGAGGAATGTCGAGAGGAATGTCGAGAGGAGAGGGTATCCCACGACCGGATTATTCCGTCGGGCCAAACATTGAAGATAAGTTACCCTGCACCGGTGGTTGGCCGAATGATGAAGGCGACGTGTCAAAGAAAAAAACTACCCACGTTGGTACTTTTTGATAAGGGATAATCTTATGGGTTCGCGTCACCGACATGCTCATAGCAGTGTATCTGTAGCTATACTCGTATAGTGTTGTGTATGTGTTACAAGTGAAATTGAATGAAGCCAATCAAAGTTCAACGTGTACTGTGCGGTGCTCAAATAGTGATTGTGTTTGATTATTATTTGAAACGTTTCATTAAAGAATCATTGTGCAGTACAATAGTGAGTACTAAAAATATACTTAATATTTTGTCTTGCATTAAATCTTGTAAATGTATACATACATTAGTATTCGAAGGGCATCACACTGGAGCTAATACCGTATATGTTGTACTTAAGCATAATACAGTGCAACCTTAATATTACGAACCTCAATTTAACGACTTCCTCGATTTAACAAAGTTTTTCTAATCCCCTTGAATTGTCCATAAGAGTCAGTGTAAATAATACCTTTACATTACAAATTTTTTTTACGAACATCCTCTTTATAACGAATTTTCAACTATCAAAAAGAAGTGTAAAAACCTCTAAATGACCCTTAGTCTCATAGTATGTGATTCAGTCGCGACAGGTTCCGACACGTTTTTTCGTAAAACAATTGAAGTTGCTTGATGGGAAATAATGTAAATAGTGCTTATCACTATTGTTGAAGATTCTAGTTGTTGAATGCAAAAATGTTGAGGTGATCAAAACTATTTCTTGGCCTCTTTATAAAAAATTTTAGACCAACCTTACCTCAATATAACAAACCTCAGTTTAACGAATTTCTTGATATAACGAATATTTACGAGTTCCCGTCGGATTTGTTATATTAAGGTTGCACTGTATTATGTATACATATTTAATTTAAAGGATTAAGAAAAAAAATGACTGCCCGCTGAGTTTCTTGCCGGATCTTCTCAGTTTGTGGCCGCGTTCCGATCCGGTGGTAGATTATTGTATTGTGTTCAAACGTGTAATTTGACAATATGTAAGTGCCCTTAAGGGGCCTATGCAGAATAAATGATTTAATTTGATTTGATTTGATACCAATATTTTTATGAAAAAAAGTATTTATTAATATTTTTATCAGTTTTATTATATTTAATTGTAGATTGTAATAGTATTTATTTATTTTAATAGTAGAGTTTCAATAGTATTTATTTATTTTAATAGTAAATATTTAATAGTATTTCCTTAGAATAATAACGTATAGAAGGTAAGTCCGTGTACAAAAAATGAAGCATTTCAATTGGAGACTAATGGAGCTTACGCCGCAACCGTACCGTAATGTACAAGTCACTGTACTGCACGTACGTACGCAACTCTTAAAACAATAAATAAGTAATTATGACGGATTGTGCATTCAAATGTTGTCACAACATATTTGTAAAAAAATAAAAAGATTTTTAACATTAATTTTAAAAGTATTTCGACGATTTATGTTAATAAAAACAAAATTTGATTTCATAATTTGTATAGTATTTTTATTTTTTGGGGGTGTGTTGCGGTCGGCGCGCCCCTCGCACCCCTCCGTCCGGGGCGACAGGGGGGCGGGCGGGGTTGCTCGTCATCAGTGGTGGGGCCGGTAGTTTGTGTAGTGGTGTGCGTGTGTGCGTGTGTGCGTGTGTGCGTGTGTGCGTGTGTAATCGCCTGCGCGCATCTAGTATTTGAGGCTTCATGTTTTCGATCGCTCGAAGTATCGACATTATCCTTCTATACGTTATTATTCTAAGAGTATTTCTTATTATTTTTTTAAGTTTTCTTTTCTATTTCTCTATAACTGCTATTTTTTTTAAGACTAGGCTGAAGTAACAGATTGACTCTTTTCTTTTAATTATCACGTTATTAGTCTTTATACCGGAAGTCGACCTTTCAGTAAGAGATGATTACCTTTCAGTAAAGGGAAGTAAAACTAGAAATTAAACCTCCCTGGCCAGCAAGGTCAATTTTTCTCCTACTGTGGAGGAGGCTCGAGTCCAATAGTGGGACGTATATGAGGTGAAATGATAATGATGATGATGATTATGAAGATATGATAAATTTTATGAGAAGCGAATATGATGAATGAATAAGTCGATTTTGTATGCCCCATTTTAGTATTGAGACATATATCCGTCAATTCCTGCAGTCGGTCTCTAGTGTTAGACTGTATAAGTAGGAGACCGTCGTCATCATAGCCAATTAACGAACAGTAGAGAGTGGGCTATGAAAAAGGCTCTCAGAAAGAATGAAGAAATGTATAAAATAATGTTGTCATAAGCAATTTACAAAGAGAAGTGAAATTTCAATCACATTGAAAACATATTCATGTAAAATATTGTCAAGAGGAGAGCATGTCTCTCACACTGTCGAAGAGATATCAGACTTCATGTAGAGTCGAGCTTGTAACACTAGACGCACTGATTTTACAAACGAAGCAGTTAAGTCACACATATAGACAAAGTAGGTACGATATATGTAGTTTATTAAATGAATGCCTGTAGTCTTAAGTTTGACTCTACATGAGCTCTGATATCTTTTCGACGTAATGATTTCGTCTTTACAAATATTTTACATAAAATGTTTTTAGTGGAATTTATATAAATAGAGGTAAGTACAAGTGAATGTGATCGCTGCCGTGCAGTGCGTCAGTGACGCGTGCTGTGCGTGTGTGTGTGTGTGTGTGCGTGTGTGTGTGCGCGCGCGACAGACATTATAATGATAATTAAACATGTTTTTTGGTATTTTAAGTGCAGGCCATTAAATGAATGTGCACATACTGCCTGCCTCTCCCCAGCGCATACCACACACACACACACACACACACACACACACACATACATTACGAGCTATACGTGGACGACAACTAACGCATGTCGTGTCGCGTACGTACCTCACTGACGCACCGACACCATGTACTGTAGCGACACCACGTGCGTTATACATACACACACAAACACACACACACACACAACACATAACAAGAGAAGGAGGGGTGAATTGTATTGTTCCCCGTCACCATACTGAGGAGTTCAAATAATAATTATGAAGTATACTTACGTTGTATTATTATATATCGTTATATCGAAGTGCTAAAGTGTTTGTATAGAAACGACACAATGTCAGTCCGTATCCGAGATAAGAGTACGAAACCGATCCAGTTGCAGAAAGGCGTGAGACAGGGAGACGTCATCTCTCCGAAACTGTTCACCACTGCACTGGAAGATGTCTTCAAGTTCATATACTGGACCGGACTAAGCATCAACATCATCATCATTTCAGACTATTGCCGTCCACTGCTGGACGTAGGCCTCCTTCATGTTGCGCCACAATGTGCGGTCTTGTGCCGCCTGCATCCAACGACGCTCAGCAACTTTCACTAGGTCGTCGGTCCACCTAGTGGGGGGGGGGGCGTCCTACACTGCGTCGTTCGATGCGTGGTTGCCACTCGAGAACCTTTCTTCCCCAGCGGTTGTCGGTTCGTCGAGTATGTGGCCTGCCCATTGCCACTTCAGCGTGCTAATTCTTCGTGCTATGTCGGTTACACCCGTTCTTCTGCGGATTTCCGTATTCCGGATTCTATCTCGCAGAGAAATCCCGAGCATAGCCCGTTCCATAGCACGCTGAGCGACTTTGAGTCTTGATATGAGGCCTACATTTAGGGACCACGTTTCCGTGCCGTAAATCATCACTGGTAATACACGCTGGTCGTAGACCTGTGTTTTCAGACACTGAGGTATGTTGGACGAGAAGATCCTCTTAAGTATCCCGAACGCTGCCCAACCGAGTTGGATTCGTCGGCTGATCTCTTTCTCGAAATTGGATCTACCTAACTGGACTGTTTGTCCTAGGTAAACATAGTGATTGACAACTTCGAGAATCGCATTGCCAACTAGGACCGGTACAGGAATGACATGGGTATTTGACATGACTTTCGTCTTGTCCATGTTCATTCGTAGACCCACTAGTTGGGATACCCTGCTGAGATCATTGAGCATAGTACCAAGGTCCTCCATGGATTCTGCCATAACGACGATATCGTCTGCGAATCGAAGGTGAGTGATGTATTCGCCGTTAATGTTGATGCCGAGTCCAGTCCAGTCTAAGAGCTTGAAGACATCTTCCAGTGCAGTGGTGAGCAGTTTTGGAGAGATGACATCTCCCTGTCTCACGTCTTTCTGCAACTGGATCGGTTTCGTACTCTTATCCCGGATACGGACTGATATTGTGGCGTTCCTATACAAACACTTCAGCACTTCGATATAGCGATGGTCGATTTGGCACCGCTGAAGGGACTGCAGCACCGCCCAAGTTTCGACTGAATCAAAGGCTTTCTCATAGTCCACAAGCGCTAAGCACAGGGGCCGATTATACTCCTCGGTCTTTTGTATAATCTGCCGAAGCGTGAGGAAATGGTCTATGGTGCTATAGCCTTTTCGGAAGCCGGCTTGTTCGGGCGGCTGGAAGTCATCGAGCTTGCGCGAGAGTCGATTGGTAATGACCCTCGAGAACAACTTATAAACATGGCTCAGGAGTGAGATGGGTCTGTAGTTCTTTAGAAGAGCTTTGTCACCCTTCAGCATCAACATTAACGGCGAATACATCACTCACCTTCGATGTGCAGACGATATCATTGTTATGACAGAATCCATGGAGGACCTTGACACCATGCTCAACGATCTCAGTAGGGTATCGCAACTAGAGGGTTTACGAATGAACATGGACAAGACGGCAGTCATGTTAAATGCCCATATCATTCCTGTATCGGTCCCAATTAGCAATGCGATTCTTGAAGTTGTCGATTATTATGTTTACCTTAGACAAACAGTCCAGTTTCCAAAAAGAGATCAGCCGACGAACCTAACTCGGTTGGACAGCGTTCGGGAAAGAGGATCTTCTCATCCAACTTAACTCAGTGACTAAAAACACAAGTTTACGAACAGTGTTACCAGTGATGACTTACGGCACGGAAACGTGGTCCCTAAATGTAGGCCTTATAACCAAGTTCAAAGTCGTTCAGCGTGCTATGGAGCGAGTTATGCTCGTGATTTCTCTGCGTGATAGAATCCGGAATACGGAAATCCGCAGAAGAACGGGTGTAACCGACATAGCACGAAGAATTATCACGCTGAAATGGCAATGGGCAGGCCACATTGTTTGACGAACTGACAACCGCTTGGGAAGAAAGGTTCTCGAGTGGTGACCATGTATCGGACGACGCAGTGTAGGACACCCCACCACTAGGTGGACTGACGACCTGGTGAAAGGTGCTTAGGCGTCGTTGGATGCAGGCGGCACAGAACCGCACTTTGTGACGTAACATGAGGGAGGCCTACGTCCAGCAGTGGACGGCGATAGGCTGAAATGATGATGATATGTTGTAGTTATACATCGTCATTGTATTGTGTCATCAATAGTCAATATACAATAGGTCATCCGTACAGGGACCAACAGAGAGATAAACAATGTCACTCGCCTGGTGAACTTACAATACGAAGCACCGATCGCCACGTAGTGCGACCATTGTAGTATTTGTGGTGTTTTACGTTGACTTTCACTTTTATATAGTAAATATAATATTGAATGCTGTTATGTGGTAAACCTGTTTAATTGATAGAGTTGTTCTACAAGGTGACGACGAGGCGTCAGTGGCGTCAGCGCCAGACGCGCCCCTCTCCCCTCGCCCACAGCTCAATACTAATATAGTGCGCGGTGAGCGACCGTACGGCACTGTCCTCACTGAGCGTATAACAAATAATCATTACGCTATCATTGTATATATATATATATATATATATATATATATATATACACGTCATCTTCAAGAAGGGCGACTAAACTTTTCTAAAAAAGTACAGGCTCGTCTCACTCGTAGAGCCACGTCTACAAGTTGTTTTTGAAGCTCATTATAAATCGAGTCACGCGCATACGCGATAACTTCCAGTTGCCCGAACAAGCCGGCTTCCGAAAAGAATACAGCACCATAGACCACATCCTTACGCTTAAGCAGATCATCCAGAAAACCGAGGAGGACAATCGGCCTCTGTGTACGGCGTTAGTGGACTAAAAGACAGTTTTTAATTCTGTTGAAACTTGGGCGGTGTTGCAGAAATGCGTGAGGCAGGGTGACGTCACCTTTCCAAAACTATTCACCACTGCATCGGAAGATGTCTTCAAGCTCTTAGACTGGACGGGATTCGGCATCAACAATACATCACTCACCTTCGATTTGCAGACAATATCATCGTTATGGCAGAATCTATGCAGGATCTTGGCCCCATGCTCAATGATCTCAGCAGGGTCTCCCAACTAGTAGGTTTACGAATGAACATGGACAAAATAAAAGTCATGTCATACTGGTCGTAGTTGGCAATGCGATTCTCGAAGTTGTCGATTATTATGTTTACCTTAGATAAACAGTCCAGTTAGGTAGATCCAATTTTGAAAAAGAGGTCAGTCGATGAATCCGACTCGTTCGGCTGCATTCGGGTAGCTTAAGAGGATCTTTTCATCAAATATACCTCAGTGCCTGAAAATACAGATCTACGACGTAGACACTGTACCTCAGTGTGTGTTACCAGTGATGACTTACGGCATAAATGTAGGCCCCATAACCAAGCTCAAAGTAGTTCAACGTACCATGGAGCGGGTTGTGCTAGAGATTTCTCTGCTAAATAGAATTTGAGATACGTAAATCCGAAGAAGAACGGGTGTAACCGACATAACACAAAAAATTAGAACGCTGAAGCCATAATAAGCAGAACACATCTTAACGAACCGACCACCACTGGGGAAGAAAGGTTCTCGAGTGTCAACCACGTATCGGACGACGTACTATAGGACACCCCACTAGGTGGACCGACGACCTGGTGAATGTTGCTGGGCGTCGACGTTGAATGCAGGCGGCACAGGAGCGCACTTTGTGACGAAACATCAGGGCCTCCCTGATGAATGATGATGGTGGCTAACGAGCAAACAGCGCATGTTGCAATGTCAGGGGTACAGCTAGGCCGTTACTTATCACGAAGAGAGTGTTGTTAAGTCGAAACATCAGGGCCTCCCTGATGAATGATGATGGTGGCTAACGAGCAAACAGCGCATGTTGCAATGTCAGGGGTACAGCTAGGCCGTTACTTATCACGAAGAGAGTGTTGTTAAGTCGAAACATCAGGGCCTCCCTGATGAATGATGATGGTGGCTAACGAGCAAACAGCGCATGTTGCAATGTCAGGGGTACAGCTAGGCCGTTACTTATCACGAAGAGAGTGTTGTTAGTCTCATTTAAAAAGGGGCGTGTAGTAGCGCTCGTGTCCACAGCTAACATCAGACGTGTGTGTGTATATATATATATATATGTTGGTCTGTTGTCGGTATACATTATAAATAAAACATCTAGTTTGTTGCGTTTTGTTATTTATTGAATGTGCACGAATATAACGAGACGAGTAGCTAGGTCAGTGCGCGTGCGACTGTGTGCGTGTGTCTCTGTGTGTGCGTGTGTGTGTGTGTGTGTGTGTGTCGCACATAAATCGTGCGCTTAATGTGTTTGTTTATCAGTGCGGCGCTGTGACGTCACACGCGTCACCAACCACAACACTCACCTATTAATATCGCAACACACACAAACAGACATACACAATGTAGTAAATAACGCTCTTTACTTGCTATTATTGGCTCGGCTTATAGTTATTAGGTGCTTTGGGAAAATCATAAATGTTTATTAGGATTTACCAACAGATGGCGGTATACACTTTATACTCACCTGAGACACCTTACCTATGATACTAAAAGTATTTATTACTAATTCATCACTATACGGCGTGTTGAAATAAAAAAGTCTAATAATAAAGACTTTTTTGGTTTAACTGCTTCCGTAGTGGAAAATGGGCCTTGAAGAATGAACCACGAGGAAGACCAGCCACTAAGGTAAACAACGTCGAATTGAAGGAGATGGTGGAAGCGAGTCATACTACTAAGGAATTAACGGCATGATTTGACGTTAGCATACTCATAATATTGACCCGGTAAAATAAAATAAAACATTGAAAAATGGTGCCTCATGATTTGACTGATCTGCAGAGAGCAGCACGCGTTGAACCTTACCTAATCCTGTCAAACCAGTATAGAAATGAAGGGAATTCGGACCGAGTTGTGACGTGTGATGAAAAGTGGATTCTTTATGATCGCAAGCGAACAACGTAATGACTGACTCCAGGTCAAACGGTACATCAATGCTTTAAAGCGAAGTTTATCCATAGATAGGTGTTGGTAACTGTTTGATGGTCACTTCATGGTGCAATTCAATACAGCTTCCTCAGATCTGGTCCAGCAATAAACGCAGATGTCTACTGTGCAGAATTCCGAACAATGATGGCGAAACTCGCAGTAAAATAGCCCCGACTTGTCAATCAATCTTCACCATTATTGCTCTATGATAACGCAAGACATACTGCTGGAGAAATAGTTTCAACACTACAAGACCTGCAGTTAGAAACCATACGTCATCCTCCGTACTCGCCAGACCTCGTCCCAACCGACTACTATTTTTGCCGCGATTTGGTTAATTGTTTGCACGGAAATAAATGTCTTCCGAGGAAAGAGTACAAAATACCTTCACACAGTTTGTGGAGTCTAGGACCCCAGAGTTTTGTCGCAAAGGTTTAAATCATCTTCCAATTAGATGGCAGAAATGTATGGATAACGACGGTGAATATTTTGATTAAAGAAATCTGTTTTATGAAACAAAAAAATTTAATTAATCAGTACGAAACTGCTATTTCATACTTTCACCCCTAATAATTCACATTATGACTAACAACATAAGCACTCACATAATATGTTGTAAATAAATAGACTTTTCTCAAACATGCTTTGAAATTTGAGCATTATTTTGACAACCTTTTTTGAGATAAATCGAAGTTGCCGTACTGTGCGAGCAGCGGCCGGCAAAAAATGTATGAAAATCCATATCTGTCGTGTTTCAGCGGCCAAATAAATATATATGTAAACTCATATCTATCGTGTATTTTAAAAATGAAACGATTTGTTACTCCAACACATGGTGATCCTTAGTTACTTTTATCAGTTTTATTTAAATTTCGAACTGGCTTGAAACAAAACTATCCTTTATCATCCCTTATCATCCTTAATCATCCTCTATCTCATTCTCTCGCCGGCTGAATCCTATACATTTACGTGTTTATGTCTCTAGTCTCGCTTTTTCGTGTTTATCGGGTTTGAAAACACAACAACTCTAAAGAAGTTTCACTCCAAAACTCCTAGTTAGTACTACTTAGTTTTAATTGCCGCGCTTCGTTTGAGAAAACTACTATACAAGCCTTGGCCTCAACTAGGCGTTGATGAACTTACGTAGGTGTGGCCCGGCGAAGGCCGCTGCAGTAATGTACTATTGGCGTCTTGGGTCAACTCTGTCCGGTCATCTCTGGTCAACAATTAGATACCCAAGAAGGGTTGATGTCAGGCAAATAGCTGAACTATTTCCAATAATGTTTACAATACGTGCTATGATAGATCAGTACATATTGAATTGACTACAAATAATTGTGACACGAACAGAACGACGTAGTACTAATAAATGTAAATAGGTAATGTGACAGCGAGCGTTGCGCACGCCGACAATATCATTGATTACTTAGTTGATATCAACGTAACAAACAACTAAATTATAGAGAACAATAAATAAATTGTACATAATCGTTAAACACGCTCCAATGTTCACGGTCACGCTGTGTCTTGGGGGCTGAGCGCTGAGGTGTCTCACGTAAACTCATCGTTATTAAACAGATTTACATCTAAACGCTATGTACAATACAAATCATTAAACACTGACCCACATATTGATACAAATTCATTGTTAGTTAAAAATCAAATACAATAGCGACGAAATAATTAAAAATGGTTTTATATAAAACTAACTGACCCAACAGACGTTGTTCTTTTCAAATCTTAAAAATATTAAAAGGAATTTCATTAACATCGGTCCAGCCGTTTAGGAGTTGTTCAGTGACATACACACGTACACAAGAAATATGTGACGCCCACCGTCAGTATATATGTATATATACAGTGGATCTCATTTATAACCTCGGTTGTAACGACTTTTCGGTTATAGCGACGCAGAACTTACGTCCCTAGAATTTAAAGTCACCTTTTGTAGGAAATACATTCGGCAATAGCGACTCCGGATATAACGTCGAATTTGGGTATACCGACTTGTTTTTATGAACAATTTGGGACTGACTCCTTGAAATTGCTTGCAGATGTTGCGACTGAGTCGGCAAAGGCGCAAAGACTCATTCATAAACTTTAACTATTAAGCTTTCTTATCGTTTATTCACATTCGCAGATGGTCAAATGCTTTGTTTGTGTGCAGGGTTACTTAGCATGTGCACGAAGTTAAAATTATGAATCAGTTACTTAGCCAATTTCCAATGAATAAACAGTGTATCTTAAACTTGTGAACATGGTTTCTAGACGTACACTTACTATTAAAGAAAAAGTGCTAATATAATTATTTCGGATATAAAGACCTCCGGATAAAGTGGTCCCTCCGCCGTCGTTACAACCGAAATCCACTATATATATATAAATATGTGTAATACTCGCGTAAACATCAGTAATCGTTACGCTAAACATTCATGAAAACGTTTTAAAATTTAGTTTTTTGTTCAACAAAACGTTGCTGCACTTGTTGCTCGATACTTACGTTAATGTAATTCAAATTTTATAGCCGTGAGCCGCCAACTTAGAACAGTGGCCATATTGGATCTTGCTCCTTAGCAATCGTTAATTTTATCGTTTTCTCACGATGCAAGTGCACGGTTTCAAAGTTTGTACAGTGACTGGCCACTTTCTTCTGAATTACGATGAGATCACGTCTTCTGACTCGCACGAATTGTACTTACTCAAATACAACCTACAACTTTGGCCGCTCTGTTAGTTAAATAATGAACGCATATTAATTACTAGCTTCTGTTCGCGATTTCGTCTACGTGGTATAGATACTTTGGGCCTACGCTAACTTTATTAACCTAAGACTTTGTTAACGTTGAAGATAAAAATATTTTTAATAATACGATTCTGTCACACATAATTTTTGCGAAAATTCAGCCGTTTACGCAGCGAAAGCTATAAAAAGGAAAAAAAGACCCGATTTTGAAACATTCTTCATTGGTGCTCTGCTCCTGTTGGTTTTAGCGTGATGATATACAGCCTCGATAAATGGACTATCTAACACTTTTGTTTTTTTTGGGGTGGGCTGCGGTCGGCGCGCTCCTCTTACCAGCGATGAGACGAATTGCTTTTTTTTCAATTCGAATCAATCGAATTAAAATTACTATTGATTCGAATCGCAATTCGAATTGATTCGAATCGTCACATTCGTCACGTCAGCATTATAGTCAAATTCGTACTCGTATGTGAAGTCATCCACCTGTGAAGCCGAGTTGGCGAGTTATAATTCGTTTACATTATTATTAGAGCGAGTTTTTTTTTTTGCGGATCGGTTTGCATTACGAATGAGTCGAAATTTTGAGTTACAGCAGTGTGCTCAGTATTTGGTTACAGAAAGGGGACTTATAGGTATATTGACTTTTAAACACGTAGGTAATGACTATCTTCTTTTATTGTTATGATTAAAATCAGCATACTAAATAACAAAAAGTAATAATAAAATCATATACAAAAAAAAAATACTTTTTTTAAATAAAGTCTGATTCTAATTAGTAATTACCCGATAAATCAACTACTTATAAAAAAAAATACGTTTTTATACGTCTCAGGTATACTCATAATTAATACCTATTATTTTTAATTACGTAAACGAGCAGTCAACAAAAGCAAGAAAACATTAACTCGAGCGAGGGACAGAAAACGAATCAACGAATAGAAAACGAATCAACGAATAGAAAACGAATCAACGAATGTCCTATAAAACGAGTCGACAGGTCGCTGCGCCGCGCCGCCGCGGCCGCCTGCGCTACGAGTGCCTACCTGCCTACGAGTTAACGAATTGATTCGGTTTCGGTCAACAGCGATTCGAATGAACGAGTCAATAGTCTTATTCGAGTTATTCGAATTAAATGATTCGAATTACGCAACGCTACCTCGTACCACTGCGTCCGGGGCGACAGAGGGGCGTAAGCACGCACACCCGCAACCCACCCGAACACCACGTCGCCTTCGTCGTTAGGCCGACTACCGGAGCAGGGTTACTTGTCATCAGTGGTCGGCCCGACGGAATATCCCCTATTTGGGGTACCCTCCCATCGACCGACGTGCCCCCCTCGGGGAGGTTGTCGGTCTTTCCTCACGCGGTCGACCTCTCGGCGGGTGACGGACTAACTCTCCGGTCACGTCACCCGCGGCCTCGGCTAGGGCGGCATGGCACGCAGGTAGTCGCACCTGGGCCGCCCCAGTCGCCGGCGGCGGGTCGCTTCGTCGAGGCTGTGCACCTCGCGCGCTCGACCCGCCGCCTCCTACTGCGAGATCACTGCCTCGCAGAAGGCTGCGACCGCGTCCCAGTTCCTGATGCTGCCGAGCATCTCCCTAGCGATGGTGGGCAGCGTCAGGTCGGCACCGATGATTGCGACGAGTACATGACGCTGCTCCGACCAAGCGGCACAGACCTCGAGCGTATGGCGCGCCGTGTCCTCGTCGCAATTGCAGTGGTGGCAGGACGGTGTACTCTCCCTCCTAGCGACCGTGTACAGGTACTTTCCGAGGCATCCATGCCCCGTCAAGACCTGTACCAGTCGGAAGGAGAGCACGCCGTGCCGACGCTCCAACTACAGCATCAGCACCGGCCGGAAGGCCTCCACGGTCCAGACACCGTATCGAGGTCTAACTATCTAACACTGAAAGATTTTTTAAATCATACCTATTGAAATCGACTATCGGTATGAAATCGACTCGCAAAAAATATCTCGCGCTAATCTCAGGACCTATTGTTCCTGAGATTAGCGCGTTCAAACAAACAAACTCTTCAGCTTTATATATTAGTATAGATATATTGGGTTCAGTGATGTGTAAGTACAGTACCTAGTAATAGTGCCGGTCCAGACGTCACACACTCTCTCTTGAGTCCCAGTGCGAATACTATAAATTACATTCAATAGTTATACATACTAGCAACCCGCCCTCGCTTCGCTTCGGTTTCAGTCCTTCCTGCGTAGTTCCCGTTCCCATGGGAATACCGGCATAAAATATAGCCTAGGTTACTCCTTGATATTATAGCTTTCCATTGGTGAAAGAATTTTTGAAATCGGTCCAGTCGTTTTGAAGATTACCTGGAACAAACAGACAGACAGACAAAAAAAATATAAAGTGTATTTTAGATATATTATGTATGGTGCAAATAACCATGTGAGCATGAAAAACCTCTATTATTTTGACATTACAAACAGACACTCCAATTTTATTGATTGGTATAGGTAGATTACAACTTGTTATTTATTTCATACTCGCCACTGTTATTGTAAAACTGTTCAGTGTTTCAACAGTCAACACAGTTGTTCTGTGCTATCAGAATTATGTGTCAACCATTGAGGAATCAATTAAAACAATCCAAAACGCTTTTGGTCTTTCGTGAAAACCCGAAGGACTAATTTATGCATTCCTAGCGTTATCAAATATGGTGACACAATAGCAAATACTGGTGACGCGATATGTAATATATTCTCGGATTATTTTTACTCAACATATCTCCAGCCTAGTAATGCATCATCAGTTTGTAGCCCGTCAGCTTCTCTTGCTGTGACATCGGATATCTCTAATATTAGCATTGTTGTAGCAGAATTAGTAAAAATACTGAAGGCCTTAGACCCTAACAAGTCCGCTGGTCCTGACGAGGTACCTCCTATTGTTTTAGTCCATTGTGCTGATAATATTTCTTTACCCATGGCAATACTATTCACTAAGTCCTTATCCGAATGCAGAGTGCCATTTATATGGAAGTCCGCCTTCATAACACCGGTGCACAAAAATGATATAAAAACAGAAGTCATTAACTATAGACCAATTTCCAAATTATGTACAATAAGTAAAGTATTTGAAAGAATAGTTTATGATCAATTATATGCGGCCTTAAAGAGCAACTTCAGTAGTAAGCACCATGGTTTTCTCAAAGGGCGTTCAACTGCGTCAAATCTGATACTCCTAAATGACTATGTTCCAGAGTGTATGAGCACAGGCAAACAAGTCGATGTTATTTACACAGACTATAGTAAATGCTTCGATAGAATCGATCATAGTACACTTACAATTAAACTTGAGCAAATGGGCATTAGAGGCGACTTGCTACGGTGGCTCTCTTCGTTCATATCAAATCGTAACCAAGCTGTAGTTATTAATAACTATATTTCCAGTTGGGTCGAAGTACCTAGTGGCTTGCCACAAGGCTCGCTCCTCGGCCCATTGCTGTTTCTCATCTTTGTGAATGACATCGACAAATGTTTTCACTCCTCTGAATTATTATGTTTCGCTGACGATATGAAGATTTTCTCGCCTATTTCTTCTCCCGCTGAAGCACTAGCACTCCAACTAGATTTACAAAGATTGTTCTCAAAGAGTGACTGTTCTTTAAATAAATTAGATTTAAATCCTTCAAAGTGTTCTATCACTACATTCAGCCGAAAACCTCATGTCATTAAAGTGGATTACTTTTTGAAAGGACAGAAGATTCAGAGGTGTGACAACATACGTGACCTCGGTGTCACGCATGACTCCAAATTGCTCTTTGACAGACATTTTGATAATATTGTGTCAAAAGCATCTCAATTGCATTGGGATTTATAATGCGTATGTCGAACTTTTTTAATGATGCAAAAACATTTAAGATTTTGTACTGCACATTTGTGCGTGGCATAATATGCCAGTCAAGTATGGAGTCCGCGTTACGAAATATATGCTTCGCGACTTGAAAATATACAGCGTAAATTTATTAAATAAGTACCTGTGCTATCGTTTAAAAATTGACTATAAAGCCGAGGATTATCTAAGATTGTGTGCTAGATTCCACATCTTACCTTTAGTCACAAGAGATATAGCTGATGTCACGTACTTATTAAAAATAATCAATGGATCTGTTGACTGCCCTACACTAATATCAAAAATAAGTTTTAATATACCAATTAGAGCTTCGAGACATCATACCCCCTGCCATCTCCCATAAGTATCTACTAATTACCGACAGAATGCGTTTTTGTGGCGAGCGAGCAACACACTTAATAATCAATATAAAAAAACATAAATTCGATATATTCAACGCTAATACGGATGCGATAAAACGGACCCTCGGTCTCGATTATTTAACAACACATCAATAGGCTAATGTAATGTTCTCCGTTGTATTGTTTTATGTGAAGCATACCTAGCAGTGAACACCTGTTATTGGCTTTATGTATCTTAAATATGTTTTTATAGATTTTTATTACTTTTAAGCTGTTGGTCTCCCGATAAATAAATAAAATAAATAAATAAATAAATAAAAAACGTAATGTGTTTTGACATACTTATATTGTTATTTTATCTGTGATTTATGTTTGTAGCGTAATATTCACGTAAAGATTTGTTTGTGGTAGTTACGAGGAGTGGGTCACACCTTCCTCTCCATTGTGCTCGATAGGAGTGATGGCTGCTCTAGTGATTAAATCGAGATCGGATGCCGCTTGAGGGACATGGTCCAATCATAATCTTTTTCATTATATTTGAGAATTGTATTATCTATATCATAGTTCAAAAGGCATCACATTGGAGCTATTAATAGTCATGTTGTAAAAGGAATTAATAAACAAAAAAGATAGACACGCCCCCTAAGTTTGTTGCCGGATATTATCAGTGCGGTCGCATTCCGATCCGGTGGTCATTTAAGGTGACATGTAAAAAATGTCAATATATGCGCCCAAGGGGGTTTATGCGTAACACATGAGCCGTGCGTCACGTGACGCGCACGACACAGTGCACCGTATGTGACCTCGTCGTGTTCTAAGCGCGTCTACACGACACAGTGCACCGTATGTGACCTCGTCGTGTTCTAAGCGCGTCTACACGACACAGTGCACCGTATGTGACCTCGTCGTGTTCTAAGCGCGACTACACGACACAGTGCACCGTATGTGACCTCGTCGTGTTCTAAGCGCGTCTACACGACACAGTGCACCGTATGTGACCTCGTCGTGTTCTAAGCGCGTCTACACGACACAGTGCACCGTATGTGACCTCGTCGTGTTCTAAGCGCGACTACACGACACAGTGCACCGTATGTGACCTCGTCGTGTTCTAAGCGCGACTACACGACACAGTGCACCGTATGTGACCTCGTCGTGTTCTAAGCGCGTCTACACGACACAGTGCACCGTATGTGACCTCGTCGTGTTCTAAGCGCGTCTACACGACACAGTGCACCGTATGTGACCTCGTCGTGTTCTAAGCGCGACTACACGACACAGTGCACCGTATGTGACCTCGTCGTGTTCTAAGCGCGTCTACACGACACAGTGCACCGTATGTGACCTCGTCGTGTTCTAAGCGCGTCTACACGACACAGTGCACCGTATGTGACCTCGTCGTGTTCTAAGCGCGACTACACGACACAGTGCACCGTATGTGACCTCGTCGTGTTCTAAGCGCGTCTACACGACACAGTGCACCGTATGTGACCTCGTCGTGTTCTAAGCGCGTCTACACGACACAGTGCACCGTATGTGACCTCGTCGTGTTCTAAGCGCGTCTACACGACACAGTGCACCGTATGTGACCTCGTCGTGTTCTAAGCGCGTCTACACGACACAGTTCACCGTATGTGACCTCGTCGTGTTCTAAACGCGTCTACACGACACAGTGCACCGTATGTGACCTCGTCGTGTTCTAAGCGCGTCTACACGACACAGTGCACCGTATGTGACCTCGTCGTGTTCTAAGCGCGTCTACACGACACAGTGCACCGTATGTGACCTCGTCGTGTTCTAAGCGCGACTACACGACACAGTGCACCGTATGTGACCTCGTCGTGTTCTAAGCGCGACTACACGACACAGTTCACCGTATGTGACCTCGTCGTGTTCTAAGCGCGTCTACACGACACAGTGCACCGTATGTGACCTCGTCGTGTTCTAAGCGCGACTACACGACACAGTGCACCGTATGTGACCTCGTCGTGTTCTAAGCGCGTCTACACGACACAGTGCACCGTATGTGACCTCGTCGTGTTCTAAGCGCGTCTACACGACACAGTTCACCGTATGTGACCTCGTCGTGTTCTAAGCGCGTCTACACGACACAGTGCACCGTATGTGACCTCGTCGTGTTCTAAGCGCGACTACACGACACAGTGCACCGTATGTGACCTCGTCGTGTTCTAAGTGCGTCTACACGACACAGTGCACCGTATGTGACCTCGTCGTGTTCTAAGCGCGTCTACACGACACAGTGCACCGTATGTGACCTCGTCGTGTTCTAAGCGCGACTACACGACACAGTGCACCGTATGTGACCTCGTCGTGTTCTAAGCGCGTCTACACGACACAGTGCACCGTATGTGACCTCGTCGTGTTCTAAGCGCGTCTACACGACACAGTGCACCGTATGTGACCTCGTCGTGTTCTAAGCGCGTCTACACGACACAGTTCACCGTATGTGACCTCGTCGTGTTCTAAGCGCGTCTACACGACACAGTGCACCGTATGTGACCTCGTCGTGTTCTAAGCGCGTCTACACGACACAGTGCACCGTATGTGACCTCGTCGTGTTCTAAGCGCGACTACACGACACAGTGCACCGTATGTGACCTCGTCGTGTTCTAAGCGCGTCTACACGACACAGTTCACCGTATGTGACCTCGTCGTGTTCTAAGCGCGTCTACACGACACAGTGCACCGTATGTGACCTCGTCGTATTCTAAGCGCGACTACACGACACAGTGCACCGTATGTGACCTCGTCGTGTTCTAAGCGCGACTACACGACACAGTGCACCGTATGTGACCTCGTCGTGTTCTAAGCGCGACTACACGACACAGTGCACCGTATGTGACCTCGTCGTGTTCTAAGCGCGTCTACACGACACAGTTCACCGTATGTGACCTCGTCGTGTTCTAAGCGCGTCTACACGACACAGTGCACCGTATGTGACCTCGTCGTATTCTAAGCGCGACTACACGACACAGTGCACCGTATGTGACCTCGTCGTGTTCTAAGCGCGTCTACACGACACAGTGCACCGTATGTGACCTCGTCGTGTTCTAAGCGCGACTACACGACACAGTGCACCGTATGTGACCTCGTCGTGTTCTAAGCGCGTCTACACGACACAGTGCACCGTATGTGACCTCGTCGTGTTCTAAGCGCGTCTACACGACACAGTGCACCGTATGTGACCTCGTCGTGTTCTAAGCGCGTCTACACGACACAGTGCACCGTATGTGACCTCGTCGTGTTCTAAGCGCGTCTACACGACACAGTGCACCGTATGTGACCTCGTCGTGTTCTAAGCGCGACTACACGACACAGTGCACCGTATGTGACCTCGTCGTGTTCTAAGCGCGTCTACACGACACAGTGCACCGTATGTGACCTCGTCGTGTTCTAAGCGCGTCTACACGACACAGTGCACCGTATGTGACCTCGTCGTGTTCTAAGCGCGACTACACGACACAGTGCACCGTATGTGACCTCGTCGTGTTCTAAGCGCGTCTACACGACACAGTGCACCGTATGTGACCTCGTCGTGTTCTAAGCGCGACTACACGACACAGTGCACCGTATGTGACCTCGTCGTGTTCTAAGCGCGTCTACACGACACAGTTCACCGTATGTGACCTCGTCGTGTTCTAAGCGCGTCTACACGACACAGTTCACCGTATGTGACCTCGTCGTGTTCTAAGCGCGTCTACACGACACAGTTCACCGTATGTGACCTCGTCGTGTTCTAAGCGCGACTACACGACACAGTGCACCGTATGTGACCTCGTCGTGTTCTAAGCGCGTCTACACGACACAGTTCACCGTATGTGACCTCGTCGTGTTCTAAGCGCGACTACACGACACAGTGCACCGTATGTGACCTCGTCGTGAGCGCGTCTACACGACACAGTTCACCGTATGTGACCTCGTCGTGTTCTAAGCGCGACTACACGACACAGTGCACCGTATGTGACCTCGTCGTGAGCGCGTCTACACGACACAGTTCACCTCGCTACACTCTGAGAGTGTATCTCTCGCACTATAATTGTCCTTTACCTTTGCTCTATCAAGTTAACGTTATCACCTGACGCTGCATAATTGTATAATGAATTATAGTCCATAAAATATAGCTTGATGTCTGTGACAGATGTCAACGAAACCGACGAAGTAAGTTTGAACGAGCGAGGTGTTTACGATCTTATGTTGTATCCCATTTATTTACATTCTTTTCGTGCTAGTTTTATTGTAACTGAAGTGCAATATATTATTAATATAAAAATATTAATATTCATGCCTAAAATATACCTCGTAAGTATTGAAATATCTAATAAACGCTTTATAAAATAATGACGCTTACGCACGTACTAGGACATACTGGATTGAAAATAAAAAAGAGATGGGACAGTCGATATACGTAAATCGATAACCGGTCTTTATTAAATTATTCATAAAAGAAATAAACCCAATATACAAAATATATACACTCATTTGCAAAAAAAACGGGCGGTTTTGATTTTCATTCATATTTAAAAAGATACAATACCAAAAAGGTTTCAATCGTTTGTACACGTTACTGGCCGGTTTTAAAAATGCTGTGGTATTTAAAAAAGTACGTTCTAAATTCAATTTTTCATTTGATGTTCATTTTTACAGAAAACCCCTTTTTATCCTACATTTTTGGCGCGAAGTTCCAGAAGTTAACATCGACTTTCATAACTTTTATTCAATTTTTATCGATTAATTTCATATCCTTGACTGTCAAAGCTTTATTTAATGCTGTTTGGCTGTATCAAAAATGGTAGATAAAGTGGTAAAAGCTACCAAAATTATCGCGCTGCTTGAAGAGGGTTGCAGCCAATGTTTCGTGGCTAGGAGGCTAAATGTTAGTCGCTCGACAGTCCAAAGGACCTGGCAGCGATATCAGGAGACTGGTTCCGTCGAGAGAAGGCCTGGTTCTGGAAGAAAACCATGTACCCAACCACGGGATGATCGTTTTCTTGTGAGTCGCGCATTGAGAAATCGCAAATCTTCGTATGTGGATCTTAAGAACAACCTCCAAGAAGTAAGAAATGTGCATATTAGTCTATGGACGGTCAGGAGGAGGCTTCTCGCTGTCAATATACGCAGTCACCGCCCGGCCCGCGGCCCCAAATTACTCCGTGAGCACAGAGTTCACAGGCTTAGGTTCGCTAGAAATTGTGAATCATGGACTCAAGACGATTGGAATAGGGTTTTGTTCTCTGATGAAGCCAGGATATCTCTGTTCGGTGAAGATCGACGTCGGCGAGTGCTAAGAAGACAAGGAGAACGCTTTGCAGAGGCATGTTTCGAAGAAATCACACCTTATGGTGGGGGCTCTGTTATGTTTTGGGCAGGAATAAATTCAATGGATCGTACAGAGTTAGTCTTCATTGAAAACGGCTCACTGACTGGGCATCGATACATAACGGAAGTTCTAATTTCTCATGCACAACCCGCATTGGCCGCTCTAGGTGAAGACTCGATTTTTATGGACGACAATGCTCGCGCCCACCGATCCCGCGATGTTAATGCGTATGTGCAAGAGATCGGCATTCGTCGTTTGGATTGGCCAGCTCGAAGTCCCGACCTCAATCCCATAGAGCATGTCTGGGACGTTCTGAAACGGCGTGTGAGATCAGTACACCCGGCTCCGCAGACCATCAGAGAGCTGAAGAATGTGATTACTGCGGAGTGGGAACGTATTCCGCAAGCAAGTATCCGGGATATACTCGCTAGCATGCCCAGACGAATTCAAGCTGTGATTTTAGCTAGAGGGGGTCACACTAGATACTAAACATTTATCTGCTTTTACTTTATTAAAGAAAAACAAACAAAAAAACTTTTTTATTTTTACTTCATGAGCATATGCACTACTAGCGAATATACACTACTAGCGAGGTTTAGCATTATTTCCCATAAATTGTATCTAAATTTTATGAAATACTGATGAAAACGATTATTTTCTTATTAATTTAGCAAATTGTGTGGATAAAACTACCTATAATTATCAAACAAAGAAATATTAACATTTGAAATGGTTCATTGCTTAGGTGCCCGTTTTTTTTGCAAATGAGTGTATGTACCTACCTATGTTTAACAAATAAATATTATTCTATTCTATTCTATAAAAATTTCAACATATTTTATACAATTACAACAGACAGTGTAATATAAAATACATAAAGTGAATTAATTAAATATTAAAAAACAACTTTTTGTATCAGAGTAAATGATAATATTATGTACGCATTATTGTTAATAAACTTAACATTCATAAAACAGTCGTAATTGGTCTATTGATCTAACGACTGTCTCTATTTTGGCAAAACATTATAAATATTCCGCAGAAACGCTCCAGTGATGACGATAATAGTGACGTTGACCTTGATTGTACTACTTTCAAATAAAACAGTCAAAAAACAGTTTTTGTTTGAAATAAATTCAAAAAGATTTTCATTTATTGTATTTCAATGATAATTGGAAATCACAATTATAAAAGTAAACAGTTTTATCGATAACAAGCTACGTAGTTCATCGTAAGCGTGACAGCACTAGGGCCATCTGTCACAGAGACTATAGTGGCAGCAGCACACTGTCTACAGCCGCGGGCCGGTCCGTCCGGGGTAGTACCACGCTGAGCAGAGAATCGACGTACGAGTAGTAGTTTGTTACTGCATTTTGTTCGCTGAGCGAGAGAGCCGGCACTCCAACTTTCTGAGGGTATTTGCATGTGGTGGGTTTTAGTGACGCCTTTAGTATGAACGAACCTCACTGCACGCGCTCGCAGTCGCTTCACTTAGTTGGCGGCCCCTCGTATTGCAGACGCCCTGCAGCCAGCACATGTGCCGGCAGCACCACACCAGTCGACTCGCCGGCGCGCGCCTGACGGGTGGTCAACAATTGATTGTATCATGACCTCACCTTTCCGCACAAACATTTAATTACAATAATCAAATATTTGTCGTTGCGGTGACACAGTAACATACACTCCACCGCTCCCTGCGTTGCCCGCGTACGTGAACAAAGACTGTTATGAAATCAGCGTCCTCATTGAGAACATCTTATTATATTCAACGACGATAGTATAGAACTTTATGAATATTGTGTTACGTCTGTATATACGTATATAGCAAGGTGTGAGTGTGTCGCGGCGGCACCGTATGTGTTTCATCGCATACACACGTTACACATTGAGTGATGTCCGCGGGCGCGTGTCGCCGCGTGTCTCAATAGTATTGCGCTGTGAGCGCACTGTCATTGTGATATAGTTATATATAAACTATGCCGGGACACGTTACTCCGCTCATGATATAAATATACACGAGTCCTTGTGTGACACACACGCACACACACACGCACACGCACACACGAACAATATAAGAATACATGAATAACAATATTTTATTGCATTCGCTCAATCTCACAAATAGTTTTGATGCTCAATATTTAACGCGACGCGGAACACTCCAGGGGGATTTCTTTACATTAAAACAAACACACATACATATAGGCTTGTCATGTGATGACGGATTAAGAATACAATTCGCCACTCCCTATCTTGCCCGTGGATGTCGTAAAAGATGACGATAATATGCATATAAGATACATACTGTACAAGAGAAGAAAAATTCGAAATGAAATCTTTTACCAACATATTATAGTGTCTGACTAACCCGGTATAATAGGTTAAATTCCCTCCCATTACGGGGGAGGCGCTGCGCCTGATGCCGCCCTAGGCGAGGCCGCGGGTGATCGGACCGGGGAATTTAGTCCATCACCCGCAGAGAGGCTGACCGCGCGACGGCGACCGACGTCCCGGGACAGGGACGTCGAGAGGTGAGGGTACCCGAAAGGGTATTCCGTCGGGCCGACCACTGACGACAAGTCACCCTGCTCTGGAGGTCGGCTCAACAACGAGACGACATGAGTACGGGTGGGTTATGGGCCCGCGCGCCGTCCTTTCGTCGCCCCGGACGGACTGGACCGCGTGTGAGCTTTCCATAGCCCACCCCACCCATAGAAAAAAAAAAAAAATATGTAGAGGGGTTGAGTCCAACAGTGGGATGTATGTGGGCTGCGATGATGATGATACATACAGGTATTTGTGTACGTTATACATATATTTTAAAGTTTAAAATCAAAATCACATGAGAAATTATTCTCTATATGGCGTCGGAGCAAGAGTGTCATAGTCTCGCGGCTGTCCTCTCATCGCGCTGATGTCAACAATTGAATAGATAATGTACGCGACGAACAATCCGCCGTTGTAGTGAGTGAGTGAGTGACTCAACACAAGTCAGGTGAACGCATTATGTTAATGAGTACTCGTCACATTTAATACGCATTGCACAGAGACTCGACCAATAACACGCTCGTTATAAACAGGATACGGGAAATAAAACGTAATGTGTGTGCGCGCGCCTTGATAGTCATTGTACAAGTATTCACCTCGTCAACTAGAAACTGTAAACTATGACTTGACAAACATATTATTTAGGCATTTATTTTATTGTATTAGCCATTTTCAAAAGCTTTCATTTAACTTGCGCTGTTGGTAAGTTAGTATGAAACAAATCTTGCGAGTTACATTAGAACCACTTCCTGTCGTTAGATTAGATTGAAATTTGGTTTACTTAGGTAACTTCGGTGACAATACAATAATATGGTTCCATGAACCTAGTCTGAAGATGGCGTCGGAAGGTGACTATAGGAACTCCTAAACTAAACAAGATAAAACCGTCGAGTTTGGACTCGTTTGAATAATCTTGACAAGTTTTCTTGGTTTTAGAGCATTTAAATAAAAGCTTGTTTTAAAAAGGAAATAATTAATATTTTCAACATTATTTATCTTTTGCAATGCGTGTGAGAGATTAATGTTACATAATAGGCATCTTTATATTTTAAAATTCATAGTAAATTATATTGTTATTTTATGGACATTTTTATAATTTTTAAATAAAACCTAACATTGTACATTTTAAAAGTATTAGTTTTGACACAATTTGTAAATGTGGGTTGACGTGAGAGATCGTTTGAATAACGGCGGAAATGGCTATAAATACAGACTCTGGGTAGATTATCGATTACCCTTGATAACCGACTTTCCTGTCCCACTTGAAGCGGGTCCGCGCGCGCGCCGCCTTCGTGATGGGATGCCTTCACTGCTTATTAAACGCAAAGTCAAAACTATCACTTAAAAATAAAGTCCGATTATACACTACCTGCATACGGCCCATCATGACGTATGCCAGTGTAGTGTTCGCGCACGTTAGGCCAAACAGGATCCACAGGTTACAAACACTACAAAATAGATTCATGCGACGGGCAACGGGAGCACCGTGGTTCGTTCGTAATGTCGATCTACACATCGACCTCGAATTGCCGACCATCAGGCAGTATATGAAGCGTTGCTCCCAGCGCTATTTTGACTCTGCCACGACTCACCCCAATCCACTAGTGGTTGGGGCGGTAAACTACGTCTCCTCAAAAATATCCGCGGTCCGACGACCCCGTCATCTCCTTGAAGAAGGGGATGATGCCATTACGATCGCCCAAGGAAGGGCCTACACAGCTCGCGCAGCGATAACACAAAACTCCGCGGTATCGGCCTCGCCGACGAGGTCGTAAACCGCGCCGCGTAAAAATCATTATCCTAAACGTGGCCACGCCCACTTTGCTTTCAGCGACGCCCCGAGCCGAGGTCCGTTCCCCACAGGGGGAGCCCTCGGGCGATGTTCGCTTAACTTACTTACCGGGTTGAGAGCCTTTCGCTCGCCCATTGCCCGCGTTAAGCTGTCAAGGTCATCTGCGACCAACAGCTAAATACACAAAAAAAAAGAAAAGATTATCGATTATTATTCTGCGAGCTGCGGACCTGGAAGAAACTAGCAACTACCTAAGTTACGTGAGCCATTCTTATTTGCTTTTATATTTTATTGTGTCTATGTGTAGTATATATTAAAGTGTTCTAGCAATATTCTATTATATTAAATAGAGTATTTACCCACTTCATATTATACTGTAAATATGTATTACGTGCTTCACCTTCACTCAATGAATCTACATATAATCTTAAATCGTTAATTGCTGATAATGCTTGTGCGTTTGACGTAACTGAAGTTGATGCATCGTCATCTTCAACATCGTCATCTTCAACATCATCATTTACGGCCTGTTTTATATGTTATTACTAGGCACGATAGCGTCTCGTCGAGACGAGTCAAGCAAAGTGCAAAGCCACTACTACCTTTTGTCGAAGCGTTTCATCTATTTTATGAACCTTCACAAGTTGAGTTTGCATAAAAAACTACTCGTGAAATGATATCACTAGTACACTTACTTATAACATATCAAGTTTCAATCGTATATCTTTTTTATGAATGTATTATTCTTCTGGGTGGTGCTACGGTCAGACCTCCCGCCGCCCAGCTCCGTCCGGGGCGATAGAGGGGCGCACAGCACCGTATTCCACCCATATACGTCATAGCACATCCCCTTCGTCGTTGGGCCCACCACCGATGCGGAGTTCCTTGACTTCAGTGGCCGGCCCGACGGAATACTTCGAGGGAGTACCTACCCTCTCCCATCGACGTTCCCTTCCCGGGACGTCGGTTGCCGTCGCGAGGCAGCCTTTCCGCGGGTGACGGACTAAACTCCCTGGTTCGGTCACCCGTAGCCTCTGCTAGCTCTTTTTTATTCGCGCGCGAGGAGCGCAGCCTCCATGAGGCGATCCGCCGCCCGCGACTGGGGCGGCGTAGGCGCGAATACCTGTGCCTCATGCCGCCCTAGCCGAAGCCGCGGGTGACGTGACCGGGGATTAGTCCGTCACCCACCGAGAGGCCGACCGCGTGAGGAAAGATCGACGTCCTCCCAAAGGGGGGGACGTCGGTCGGTGGGAAAGTACCCCAAATAGGGGGTATTCCGTCGGGCCGACCACTGACGTCAAGTCACCCTGCTCCGATGGTCGGCCCAACGACGAAGGCGACGTGCATCGCGGGTGGGTTGCGGGTGTGCGTGCTTACGTCCCTCTGTCGCCCCGGACGGAGTGGTGCAAGGAGTGCGCCGAGCGCAACACACCCCCAAAAAAAAAAGCTCTCTTTTATTAATATGTAAAGTTCTGCAATGTAGTCACTGCCTTACTGATGAGCATCAAAATTCTATATGTATAACGGAAATACCTACATTAGCCTTGCAGCAGACTTGCGAAAGTTCTTTTATTAAAGTTATTTTATTTACAAAGCTTTTACATCTGGTTCAAAATTACTAATTAAGTATTAAATTTGAACCAAATCTGTAATCAACCACACTGAACATTGAAGTTCGAAAAAACGTTATCTATACTTGTACTATCTCATGTAGTGCTAGTATTTATTAACTTAAACATGTTTATGGATGAATAATATATAGGTATTCCATTTTCGGAATTCATTTTAAAATCGATACTTAAGTCTTCCACAACAATAAAACGAGAACATGAAGCATGCCTATGGAGGCTGTAACTAAAAATTAAGGCTTTCGAAATAATAATAATAATATTATTTCATTTTAAGATTTATTTAAGATAATAATATTTATTTAAGATCTCGCGTAAAGGAGAGACATTATAATAATAATATTTATTTAAGATCTCGCGTAAAGGAGAGACATTATAATAATAATATTTATTTAAGATCTCGCGTAAAGGAGAGACATTATAATAATAATATTTATTTAAGATCTCGCGTAAAGGAGAGACATTATAATAATAATATTTATTTAAGATCTCGTGTAAAGGAGAGACATTATAATAATAATATTTATTTAAGATCTCGTGTAAAGGAGAGACATTATAATAATAATATTTATTTAAGATCTCGTGTAAAGGAGAGACATTATAATAATAATATTTATTTAAGATCTCGTGTAAAGGAGAGACGTTATAATAATAATATTTATTTAAGATCTCGTGTAAAGGAGAGACATTATAATAATAATATTTATTTAAGATCTCGCGTAAAGGAGAGACATTATAATAATAATATTTATTTAAGATCTCGTGTAAAGGAGAGACATTATAATAATAATATTTATTTAAGATCTCGCGTAAAGGAGAGACATTATAATAATAATATTTATTTAAGATCTCGCGTAAAGGAGAGACATTATAATAATAATATTTATTTAAGATCTCGTGTAAAGGAGAGACATTATAATAATAATATTTATTTAAGATCTCGTGTAAAGGAGAGACATTATAATAATAATATTTATTTAAGATCTCGCGTAAAGGAGAGACATTATAATAATAATATTTATTTAAGATCTCGTGTAAAGGAGAGACGTTATAATAATAATATTTATTTAAGATCTCGTGTAAAGGAGAGACATTATAATAATAATATTTATTTAAGATCTCGTGTAAAGGAGAGACATTATAATAATAATATTTATTTAAGATCTCGTGTAAAGGAGAGACATTATAATAATAATATTTATTTAAGATCTCGTGTAAAGGAGAGACATTATAATAATAATATTTATTTAAGATCTCGTGTAAAGGAGAGACATTATAATAATAATATTTATTTAAGATCTCGTGTAAAGGAGAGACATTATAATAATAATATTTATTTAAGATCTCGCGTAAAGGAGAGACATTATAATAATAATATTTATTTAAGATCTCGTGTAAAGGAGAGACGTTATAATAATAATATTTATTTAAGATCTCGTGTAAAGGAGAGACATTATAATAATAATATTTATTTAAGATCTCGTGTAAAGGAGAGACATTATAATAATAATATTTATTTAAGATCTCGTGTAAAGGAGAGACATTATAATAATAATATTTATTTAAGATCTCGCGTAAAGGAGAGACATTATAATAATAATATTTATTTAAGATCTCGTGTAAAGGAGAGACATTATAATAATAATATTTATTTAAGATCTCGTGTAAAGGAGAGACGTTATAATAATAATATTTATTTAAGATCTCGCGTAAAGGAGAGACATTATAATAATAATATTTATTTAAGATCTCGTGTAAAGGAGAGACGTTATAATAATAATATTTATTTAAGATCTCGTGTAAAGGAGAGACATTATAATAATAATATTTATTTAAGATCTCGCGTAAAGGAGAGACATTATAATAATAATATTTATTTAAGATCTCGTGTAAAGGAGAGACATTATAATAATAATATTTATTTAAGATCTCGTGTAAAGGAGAGACATTATAATAATAATATTTATTTAAGATCTCGTGTAAAGGAGAGACATTATAATAATAATATTTATTTAAGATCTCGTGTAAAGGAGAGACATTATAATAATAATATTTATTTAAGATCTCGCGTAAAGGAGAGACATTATAATAATAATATTTATTTAAGATCTCGCGTAAAGGAGAGACATTATAATAATAATATTTATTTAAGATCTCGTGTAAAGGAGAGACGTTATAATAATAATATTTATTTAAGATCTCGTGTAAAGGAGAGACGTTATAATAATAATATTTATTTAAGATCTCGCGTAAAGGAGAGACATTATAATAATAATATTTATTTAAGATCTCGTGTAAAGGAGAGACATTATAATAATAATATTTATTTAAGATCTCGTGTAAAGGAGAGACATTATAATAATAATATTTATTTCAACAAGAAATGTTATTTACAGAATACAGTAGTCGCTGAACTACGCTAAGGCCTGATCTCAGGAGCCAAATGTTTTCTATATGTGTGCTATAAAACGTTGCTTTATGCCAAATTTCAAGAATGGAAGTATCCTTTAAGTTTTAATTCCTTTTTTTACGTGTTTGTGGTACGGTGGCTATGGTCAGCACACGCCGTCAATTCCGTCTGGGGCGACGAAAGAGAGGTGCGCGAGCCCGTAACCCACCCGTAGCCACGTCGCCTTCGACGTTGGACCGACCACCGGTGCCGAGCTCCTTGTCCTCAGTGGTCGGCCCGACGGAACACCCTTTCTGGTACCCTCACCTCTGCGAGTAGTTGCGAGTGTCAAACTATGCGGCTTAAATTACTGTTTCTTTTGATTGCGTTGACATAAAAGTTTGATTTTGTTATAGCTGAAAGGTATTATAGACCTGAGTATTTGATATTAATTTCAATTTAATACAGAGGTAGAGACGCCTTCATGAGGAAAAGGGTAGTAAGTTTAAAATTATTAAAAATATTTTTATTACATCATGTAACTAAAAAAATTATGCTTTACGCACTTTTTCCTTTATCTGTGCTATAAGACGTTGCTTCATACCAAATTTTAAGATTTTGAGTTCAAGGGAAGTAGATTTTGATTGCCTTACGAGTGTCGGAAGGCTGTATAAATAGCTGTATCTTTTGATTGCGTTGGCTTAGAAGTTTGATTTTTTCGCGGCTCCATGAGACAGTAGATTTGAATATTTGTTAAGAATTTCAGTTTGATAACTCTACGCGTTCCTGAGGAAAAGGGTCTAGAAGGACAGACAGACGGACAACAAAGTGATCCTATAAGGATTGGGTTTTTTCCTTTTGAGATACGGAACCCTCAAAATTAAATCATAGTGCTCGCTCACTTCAAAAAGGGAACGGTATTTATCATTTCACGTTCCCAGGCCCAGTGGCTTCAGCTATACGCTTTTCTAAGGGGATGAAATTTCAATTCATTTTTTCGCCTAAGGGAATGAATTTTCAAAAATTACTCCTTAATGCTCGCTTACCAACCCCAAAAAAAAAAGCAACTGTGTACAAAATGTTACGTAGCACATAGCAGTTCGTTAGTCGCTGATCATGTAGATCTGTTTCTATTGTGACCATTCCCGTAGGAATACCGAGGTAAAACATAGTCTATGATCACCACTAAATGTAGCTTTCTATTTTTTTTTTATTGCAAACGGTGGCAAACGAGTAAACAGTACATCTGATGGTAAGTGTTGCTGCCGCTCATGGACCTTTACAAGGCCGTTGCCTACCGCGAAGAAAGCGAAGGGAGTGTGAATGCGTGCATTGAGGCTCGGTGATACCAAGGGCACCACCAAAACCCTCCACACGCAATCACCCTCAGAAAGTTGGGCTTCCGGCTCTCTCGCTCACCGAACGAAGCGCAGTAACTAATCGCTACTGCTCAGACGTCGATTTTCTGCGAGAGTGTGGTACTGCCCCGGACGGACCGGCCCGCGGCTGTAGACAGATAACTGTCGACAGTGTGGTCCTACCACTCCTATTTGATGAAAATCGGCCAATAAATAAATAAATAAATCGCCCGCATTTTCAACCGTATAGTCCCCTTTTCCTAGGGAATACCGGAATACCGGGATAATACGAAATAAAAAATCCTATGTTACTCGCTGATAATTTAAATTCCATTAGGAACAGATTTTTTTTTAAATCAGTTTAGTGGCGAAAGCGTGACAAATAATCAAACTCTATTATAGGGTATAACTTTTAATATGCAATAATCGAATTATTTGTTTTATATAAATAATTATTATGTTCTATAATTAATTACATAAAGTAAATAACATATACGATCTGTTTAACATGAATATTTCATAATATTTATTCAGTATGTATGTAATAAGTATAAAGATATGTCACTGCGAACAAACACTTGTTATGTGTGGATATTTAAAGTAATTGTTTTATATTCATTTAAAACTTTTTACAATTATCTGTTTGTGACGTATGTCGTCACGGACATGGTGACACTGACACAGCCACAGGTATACTAGTGTTAACACGTCACGTGACCATGTCGATTGCGACTTAACTGAATTTACTCCACATAAAAACCTGTTTATAGAACTTTTCATTACAAAAGGAACTATGGTGGGTCATCATCATCATTTCAGCTCATATACGTCCCACTGCTGGGCTCGATTCACCTCCACAATATGAGGGAAATTGACCTTACTATACCATGCTAGTCAGACATGTTGGTCAGACATGTTGGTATAGGGTTTTACCTCGAATTTTCCTTCTCTTACATAGATGTTATATGCGTATTATATCCCTTAGTCGTCTGTTACGACGCCCAAGGGCAAGATAGGGAGTGGTGAATTATATTCTTACTGCGTCACCACACGTACTACGGTGAGTAGTCATTGTGAAATTTCTGTATCGTTTACTTACATATTTGAAAATTAAGTAAATGATGCGAACGGAGCCGAGCGCCTTTGGATATAAAAACGCAAGGTACTCTTACTGTTCGGTTGTTTATCCTACATATCTATAAGGTGGTGTTTTATGTTTCGCAAATCGAGTAAACACATTTTAGTTACGACTAAATTAGGACGCGTTTGAGAGAAGAGAAATAGCACTAAAATATAATGATACAACGTAAACGCGAGAAATAACAGTAAGTACATCACTTTTAAATAATAATCATTTATTTAATTAAAGTAACATATTCCAGTAAAAACATAAATGTGATATTTATTGTACGAGTGTCGACCAACGACACAGTCTTTGATATATAAACGGGTGCCAGGTTCTGTGGATAATTCATAAAATGTATTTATCAGGCAAACGTATTGTTGCACAATTTTAAAACACAATTTCTTATACTATAAAAATGTATGCTATTTATGATTGCGATTTAAAATTTTATTATTCTAATTATTTACATAAATCAAACAGCGCTAACACCGTCCCCTCGCTCCTGTCATACCCGCATTTTTCCTTTGCACACTGCCATTTTATGTGACGCAATTTAATTATTAATTAGAATTGATAAAAATTTCTATATATATATATATATACAGTAGTAGCAATATCGACATGATATCTGTAAACAAAATGACGAATATACGTCACTAGCATACGTTGTATAGCGGCTGCTATCTAAGTCGGCCCGGTGTAGCCTGGAACAAAGAATACACCAAATACACTTCGGTAACAAAGCAAAGTCCTAGCGAATACGACTGCCTCTGGCTGAATTTGAGAGATGAGCAATCTTGCGTCCGTATAAAGGAAGCAACAAGTCAGTCGGATGCAACATCATCTTTAAAAACAGCCATGTAAGAAGCAATAGATGTAGTAACACACAGACATATCTTAGCTCATATATATATAGACAGCGCATGTACAGTGGTGTACGATCAGAAGCGCGAGGCGAGTCCGCCGCCGCGGCTGTCCGCGTGCGAGGAGAGCGCGTCAGCCCGCTGCAGCACCAGGTTCACGGCGGGACTGGGCGGTGTCTCGGGGAGTAGTGTGCCGCCGGGGGCGGGCACGACTCGCGCTCGCTCCACCGCGCCGGGTGCCCCTGACGCCGCCAGTGCGGCGCCCGCCTGAGCCAGCGCCGCCCACGACTCGGCGCCCAGCACGTACCGCGACCCTGCGTACACACATTACGATGAGCACATGTAAACCTCTCAAATGTGAACTCCAATCAATTACTGACGAGTTATATCTGTTATTCACTTTGATATATACAACGTGTCCCAAAATTCAACGATAAGCGGGCACCAACAGGTGGGCCTACTTATGACTGCTCGAGAAAAAAAAAAGAAAAAGTTCTACCCTTATTTTTTTTCATTACGAAAAAAAAGTGAAATCTTTAAAAAATAGACACCTTTATAATATTTTTCTAATACATAGTAAAAGTGGTTACTATCAACACTAACAATTTACAAAATATGGTTGTTGTTCTGAAATAGTGGCTATGCATATTTTTTTGTCTAGTTTGCCTAGAATATTATACCATTTTAGAATTGTAGTTAGTTGCGCCAATTTTTAAAACTATTTGCCATTGCAGTGTCTATACTTTTTTTTTCACCACGATGAGAAAAAGTGAGCTGAAAGTCAAAATCTTACAAAATTTATGGAAAACACAGTTTTGGTTAATTATTGTGTAGAAACTATAGACATTCTGAAATTTTTAATGGCACAACCATTAAAAATTCGAATCGAAGGCAGCTAAGCTACTTAGGTTACTAATAAAAAAAAGTCACTGAATTATTTGTAAAATTGTAGCAATGGCACTTAAAAATATTATAAAGGTGTCCATTTTTTAAACATTTGACTTTTTTTTCGTAATGAAAAAAAAATAAGGTTACAATTTTTGTCTTTTTTTTCTCGAGCAGTCATAAGTAGGCCCACCTGTTGGTGCCCGCTTATCGTTGAATTTTGGGACACGTTGTATATATGTGTAGATGTGATAACACTATTGTGTGAACACTGATAGCTTATCTCAGCTCTTATATGTCACACTGTCGGCCTCGGACCTCCTCCATAATGAGAGGGGATTGGACCTACTATTCCACACTGGACAGACGTGTTGGAATAGGGTTTTGTTTTGAGTGTTGCATAGATGTTTTATGCTTATTATATCCCTTGGTCGTCTTTTACACATTCACGTGCAAGATATGGAGTGGTGAATTGTATTCTTACTCCGTCACCACACGGAACTAATTTAAAAACTTAAATTTAATAAATAAACTCAAATCTAACAGCTCAAATTTTTAAAAATTCTGATAGATTTATATTTTATCTGTATAGTGTGTGTGCGTGGTTGTGTGTGTGTTGGACAATCGCCTTTTTAATTATTTTTTTAAAGGGACTCGACGTCCGGGGGGGCGGCGCGCGGCCCCATGACCCACCCGTGACATGTCGTCTTCGTTGTTGGGCCGACCGCCAGTGCAGGGTAACTTGTCTTCAGTGGTCGGCCCGACGGAATACCCCGGTCGCGGGCTAACCTCTCGTCTCGACGTTCCCCCTCGAGGACGTCGGGCGTCGGGCCCCGTCGCACGGTCAGCCTCTCTGCGGGTGACGGACTAATTTTCCGGTCCAGTCACCTGCGACCTCGACTAGGGCGACATTAGGCGCAGATAGTCGCGCCTGCGCCGCCCGAGTTGCCGGCGGCGGATTGCGTCCTCGTGGAGGCGTTCCTCCCGCGAGCGCTCCGCCACCTTCTTTCGCGCGACGACTGCCTTGCAGAAGGCGGCGACCACGACCCAATTCCTGATGCTACCGAGCATCTCCTTAGCGATGGTCGGCAGCGTCAGGTCGGCGCCGATGATTGCGACGAGATCACGGCGCTGCTCAGCCCATGCGGCACACACCTCGAGCGAGTGCTGCGCCGTGTCCTCGTCGCAATCGCAGTGGTGGCAGGCCGGTGTGCTCTCCCTCCTGACAATCTTGTGCAGGTACTTGCCGAAGCATCCGTGCTCCGTCAAGACCTATATCAGTCGGAAGGAAAACACCCCGTGCGTCCGCGCCAACCACTCCATCAGCGTTGGACTATCCCCTGGACATATTTCGCCCAATACATTAGGGTCATGAAAGGGCGACGTGCGACCTCACAACCCACGGTACCCTCTCTCCATCACTATTGGATTAACTTTCGTGTAGGAACGTGAGAATATAATACGCAACTCCATCTCGCCCGTGACACTTGAACAGATAATTAAATTATAATATTCTATGTAACATATATATACATATGTAGAACAAGAAAATAAAACCCTATGTCAACTCGTTTGACTTGCATCAACTTCCCTCCTATTATGAAGGAGGTTTGAACCCAGCAGTGGGACGTATGGCAAGGGTGTACAGTCGTGTGAAGTAACCTTGTAGACCTTTCGGTTTGTGTGTGTGTGTGTGTGACGTGTCACTGGTCACATACCGCACACGTGCGCGTCCAACAGGAAGGCGGGCGCCAGGTCCAGCGGCGCGGCCGGCATGTCGCGCCGCCAGCCGGCCGGCGTGCCCGGCCCAGACCCGAACGGCTCCGACAGCCCCCTGTATCGCACACAATATAATTATGTAACACAGCGTATGAGTACCCGCGGGGCTCAATATATCAGTTACAGTACGATACGAACAGTTTCATGTTTTTATATAATCAATTATGCATTAACAGCGTTGAGTTAACTTTGAGTATGATTCACAGACAATTATAACGTGGATGAAGTGTTCACATATAGACGATATTGTAATTCATCATCTCATCTTGGTTTGTGAACGTCCCACTGTTGGACTTAAGCCTTTTTCACAATAGCAGGTAAATTGACCTTATTATACCATACTAGTCAGACGTGTTGGTATAGGGTTTGTTTCGAGATTTTCTTCTCTTGCCCAACCTTTACCTTTAGTTATCTTTTACGACATCCATAGGCAAGATAGGAAGTGGTGTATTGTGTAGTGCGTCAACACACGGAAGAAAATTGCTTACCTATAATAGAGTAATTGAGTGAGTGAACAAGTTCGTTACTGTCATCAAATATGTCAATAAAGTTATCTAACTGTTATGTGTATACGTGCACGTGTATATAATGACAATGTTGTGAAATTGCCGTGTGGTGACGAATACAGTTAATCACCCTCTCTCCTGTGCGTCGCAAATGACGGCTAAAGGATTAAATATACGAATAACATCTATACAAGAGAAGGATAGCTCGAAATAAAACTCTATACCATGCATCATGTAATTGGTCAACTTCCCTCCTGTTGTGATGAAGACTCGAGCCCGACAGTGTGATGGGTGTGAATGTGCGGTGACGTAATAACAATATTCCTTTTCATTCCCGCGAGTGAACACAAAACAAAACCAGAATATATCGCTACAAAAAATAGAAATATTTATACAAATAAATAAAATTTAAGTCTCTATTATTGATTCATACTGGCATAGTTATTTGCGCGATATCTATGACTAAAAATCAGTTTAAAACTTTTTGTTTGTGTATTTCGCGTAATTTTCAAAACGGCTGGACCGATATTGATAACAATTAACGACGATCTATATAAGGAATAACGGACTGTATTTGATTCCGATATTTCCATGGGAACAGGAGCTAAATGGGTGAAATCGCGAGCAAATAAAATCCGTTACAGTTATAGAGGAGGCTCGAACTCAAAATTTAAACTAATATGAGTTGCATGCTGAGTTGCTCGTATGCTTGACAGACAGTACATACAGTTTAGTGTACTACATACAACACTTATAAGTGAATACGTATTGCGTTAGTGGGTCGGCTGACAGGCGCGCTCCTTGTGTCTGTGTGTCACGGATACACACACACACACACACACACACACACACACACACACACACACACACACACACACACACACACACACACCGGTGCAGTATAGTGTAACATGACGTCACACCAAATCGATTACAATACGTGTAACTCACATGACGAGCGCGACGTATGTGTCGGAGGGGTCCACCGCGGCGAGACCGGTGGACACGCCACCACCAGCGCCAGTGACAGCACCCGTCAGCAGCTCACGAGTCAGCGCCGCCTCCACCCTGCGGTGGTTAGTTACTGTACTGTCACGTATGACATTAGCTATAGTGGTCACACTTGACAGTCGAGTTGACGATAATACTAATCAAGTGTACCGGTGATGTGTTTCATATGAACATGAGGCGAGTTGTACGACGCACATGTACCTATGTACCAAGCAGTTGATCACATCACAACATTGTCACCGCTCAGTGCACCTTCACCTCCCAGCTGTTCAGTGTATTACGTTTCGTGTGTTATGGTGATCGTGGACGTGTAGTCGCAGCATCGCATGCGAAGCCATTACAACTATTACGCATGACTATTGACGCATCGGCATGACTATTGACGCATCGGCATGACTATTGTCGCATCGGTATGACTATTGACGCATAGGCATGACTATTGTCGCATCGGTATGACTATTGACGCATCGGTATGACTATTGTCGCATCGGCATGACTATTGTCGCATCGGCATGACTATTGACGCGTCTGTTGTGCGTGACAGTCACAAGCGATCGACTGCGTGCGGCAGCGAGTACGGCAATGAACTTTAATGCTACAATATTAGACTGTGAAGGTATATTGTTAATGAAATGATTAGAGTGACGACGCGTTGTTTTCGTAGTTCTATGTAGCAGCTTTTAGTGATCGCACATGAATGTTGTATCACCTGTATTGTGCGTCATCTGGTGATGTGGGCGGCGGGTCTAGTGCTGTGCGCAGACAGCGTGCGGCGCGCTCCCCACCAGCGCCGCCTACCACCAGGCGCCACGCGCCCGCGTCACGCACCGCCGCCACTGAACGACGCACCCACGCAGCGCCGCCCCACACCGACGACAGCTCTACACACAGACACACACACATATATGTATAATAACCATTTCAAATATAGTTAAATATTTCGCAATAAAAATATTTTGTATTTTGAAGTGAATTTTTTTTAGAATCGTTGTGATTTCAAACTCGATGAAACAAAAAACCGAGTCCATAGAGACACAAACATTTAATGTATAGGATTCAGCCGCAGAGAGAATGAGATAGACGATAAACAAGTTTCACTTCTGCCACGCGTACTTTATACACACGCTCTTTTTTTTGTTTTACATTGTATTGTGTTATTTACGTGGGAAATTTTGACGGACATGTCAAAATGTCATGTAACATTTTTAAATTTTATTCATTTATTTAGTATTTTACAGATATTTTATATAATACTAATTGACCCATCAAACTTTGTTCTATTCAAATAAAATAAAAGGATATCTTGATATCGACAGCAGTGCCACCTACCAGGTCCAATTGTGAATCTAAACCATTGTCAAATCCTCTTGACCACACACAAAAAATTTCATCAAAATCGGTGCCACCGTTTAGGAGAAGCTCAGTGACATTAACATGTACACAAGAAATATATATATAAAGATAATGCAGACAAAATGCTGAGATGTGGTGAATATGATATAGTAGCGAATTACATGCATTTTCACATTCTGCTAAAATTCCAAAAGGAAACATGGTTTGTTTGTCAGCAGCAAATCATTTACGTCATCATCATCATCATTTCAGCCTATTGCCGTCCACTGCTCGACGTAGGTCACCCTCATGTTGCGCCACAATGTGCGGTCCTGTGCCGCCTGCATCCAATGACGCCCAGCAACTTTCACTA
This sequence comes from Lymantria dispar, assembly GCA_032191425.1. NCBI lineage: Eukaryota > Metazoa > Arthropoda > Insecta > Lepidoptera > Erebidae > Lymantria > Lymantria dispar. The sequence goes on from CM063446.1 coordinate 249,665, forward strand.
GGTCATCGGTCCACCTAGTGGGGAGGCGTCCTACACTGCGTCGTCCGATACGTGGTCGTCACTCGAGAACCTTTCCCCAGCGGTTGTCGGTTCGTCGAGCGATGTGGCCTGCCCATTGCCACTTCAGCGTGCTAATTCTTCGTGCTATGTCGGTTACACCAGTTTTTCTGCGGATTTCCTTATTCCGGATTCTATTTCGCAGAGAAATCCCGAAAGATCATTTACGTGAATAATCAATATTATAACTCGACACTAGGGACACGAAAAAAGTATCGATACTTTTAGGTATCGAGTACTTTTCTTTCGATAAAGATACTTTTGTACTCGTTACTTTGCCTTCGATACTTTTACTCAATGAGTACTTTTTAGCAGGTATCGTATCAAATAAATAGTAGTGACTATCTATGTTAAACTTGACCTTACAAGCTTATAGTTATGGTAACGCCATCTAGTTCAAACGTAATGAACCTTCTAAAATGTGGCTCGCAATATTTTAATCCGTGTACAGGCGATCAAATTTCCCAAAAAAAAAGAAGCTCATCATGACAAACTCCAGGAAACGTAATCAGTACTCGATACTTTGGAGTATCGATACTTTTGTTTCGATAGTACTCATCGATACAGTACAGTATCGATACTTTCTGTTCGATATCGTGTCCCTACTCGACACTGGCACCAATAGCTCATATTAAGGCGGCAACACATTAAAAGGTAATGCAACTGAAAATGGATGCGTGTTGAGTCGAATCAAATTGTTTTATATGATTAGAATGACACTTTGAACATGTGAGGCGACGCCACCCCATCTACACCAGATCGATGTGTTGTCGATGATTTAAGAATCATATACGTATATTATGTATTCGGCAATTGCTAGCACCTAAGTCGAAGTATGACCTGTTGACAATGCGCACGGTGCACGCCAGGGTCACACGTTGCGTCGCCTCGGGCTTCAATATTTTTTGCGCTTCAATTGTAGTTTATTGCCCTTCAACAAGAATTGCCATGTGGTGACGGAGTAAGAATACAATTCACCACTCCCTATCTTGCACGTGGGTGTCATAAAAGACGACTAAGGGATATAATATGCACATAACATCTGTGCAAGAGAAGAAAAATTCGAAATAAAACCCGATATCAGCATGTCTGATCAGCATGGTATAGTAGGTCAAATTCCCTCCCATCGTGGAGGAGGCCTGAGCCCAACAGTGGGACGTATGTAGGCTGCGATGATGATGATGATGAAACAAGAAGGAGAAGAAAACAGTTACGTTTTTTTTTATTACAAGCGGTGGCAAACTAGCAAACAGTACACCTGATTTTTGCAAGGTCGCTGTCTGTCGCGAGGAAAGTGAAGGCAGCGTGAATGCGTGCACTGAGGTGCGGTGATACTGAAGGTGTCACCAAAACCCACCACACACAGACACCCTCAGCAAGTTGGGCAGTTCTCTGGGTAAATGTTCTTGCTGGATGTTACAAGTATTTAATTCTAAAATAGAAATACGTGTCTTTTATATTAAAACCTTCAGTTCGTATTTTATAATTACTCGACACCAAGCTTGTAACGTTAATGTTAATTTAATTAACCTTGTAACAAGTAACTAACTTTAATTTTGTTTTGTTCGTCATGTCATTAGATAAATATATTAACAAGTATATACACGTTTATATATTTAAATGTTTTATTGTCTTAAGAGAAGGAAAACCTGAAATAATCCAAAAACCATCTGACCAGCATAATGTAGTACGTGAATTTTTTTTTTATGGTGACAAGATAACACCTGCACTAAGGAATTAATTGTTATATTGCGGGGGACTTTACAAGCATATAGTTAACGGGCACAAATAACATCCAGACAACAATTTGTGGATCGCACAAAGCGTTGTCCTGTGTGGGATTCGAACCCGCCACACTGGCGCGGTAGGTCGGTATCTAAACCATCATCTGCGCGGTCCATTTCTTTTCCTTTTATGGGGAAAATTAGAGCCCAACAGACAGACAGACGGACATGTGTTACTTTTTTTTTGGTAGGTTAAGGTGTCGACACACGTCGTCCGGGGTGAGGAACGGTGGTTCGAGGACGGTGCGCGTCCCAACAACCTGCCGTATTCCCTCCCCATCGGGTGGACCACTGGTATACAATCCATAAGGGTGCTAAATTTTGTATTCTTATTCCGTCACCGTACGGTATATACATTTTATGTTACGTGCTTATAGACGAACTTTAAGTTCATGCAAAAATGTAAATGTTTAAACGTCTGCGACTTGTAAAATAATTTACAATTTTGCCTGGAAGAGAACAATAATTTGTACAATAGTTAGATGTTGTCTCTGTGTAACGGGGTAACAATTTCACCATCGCCATTTTTAATCGTTCGTAAAATATGACTATATGAAGATAACATCTATACACCGTGAAATCTAATTGGCTGTTTTCCCGAAACGTACATACTCAGTTAATGATATAGAACCATCTTATATCATTTATTCAATAAAATAAGAACATAAATTCTTGTCATTTGCAATACCAGACGTTTCCTTAAAATATTATTTTTGCATAACTGTAACACGTCGTTAAGGGCATCGACCGTAGGTACGATAGCATGCTAACTGACCTATTAAAACATAGACCAAGGTCGCGCGCCTCGGGCGCATCACCAAAGAAGAAAGGGGTGCGGGACGAGAGCGGGTGAGGTGCGACACCGAGCTCCGAGGTGTTATGCCTAAAATTATTTTGCTTTTCCTATTATTGCGATATCATACGAATGCTATGCTGTAGGCATGTTGGGAACAATACCGTTGCATGTTAGACAAACTTAAGAATGTCTAATTATAGAACTTTTTTTAAATGTATTATGTTTTTAGTGCTGTGTGGTAGCGGCTTCGAATACTACCAACCCTTGCTTTGCTCGTGGGTGTCGTAAAAGACGACTAAGAGCCCTAGATTGACCCGGACCAACTCCATCTGGTACCATTTGGGTCAACGATTACATTCCCAAGGAGGGTTGACGTCAGGCAGGCGGCCGGTCATAAAAGTCACTGCCGAAACTTTTTGCAATATGTCAAAACAGATGACATATTGCGTCGACCCCAAGTAATTGGGATAAGAGCAAGATGATGGTGATTGTCTTACAGCGGCACGGAACAAATATATATTTTTAATTTGTTATGAAACAGTCCGTGGCGGTGCGTACGGTATTAAGTGTCGATGGTGAACAGTCGTGACACGCACCAGCGCTGGTGTTGGCGCGCAGTGAGGCGAGGTAGCGCGCCAGCTCGGGCGCCGTGCTGTTGGCGCCGGCGGGCTGCACCGGTCTAGCGCGCGTAGCCGACATCGCCAGACCCTCCGACACCGGGAACCCCTTGCTGAAGACACACACACACACACACACACACATTAGAACACAATATTCATATAATAATCATTTGCGTATTTCTCGTCTACTTGGTCTTTCATAAAGGCAACTCTTTCAAACTTACTAAAAAGTACATTAAGTTAATGTCGCGCTCTGTTATAACTTTAATGTTATCAGTACACAACTAAAATTTAATTATTTTTAAACAGTTTTTAATAGACTCATGTGGATTGACTATCGATACATCGAAGTGCTGAAGTATTTGTATAGAAACGCTACTATGTCGGTCCGCATCGGAAATAAGTGCAGGGAACCGATCTAGTTACAGAGAGGTGTGAGACAGGGAGACGTCATCTCTCCAAAACTATTCACCACTGCGCTGGAAGATGTCTTCAAGCTAAGAAGTCTGGATCCCCAGTCTAAGAAGACTGGATCGGACTCGGCATTAACATCAACGGCGAATACATCACCTTTGATTTGCTGACGATATCGTAGTCATGGCAGAATCCATCGAGGACCTTGGTGCTATGCTCAATGCAGGGTTTACTAGTGGGTCTACAAATGAACATGGATAAGACGAAAGTCATGTCTAATGCCCATGTCATTCTTGTATTGGTCCTAGTTGGGAATGCGATTCTCGCAATTGTAGATCATTATTTTTACCTAGGACAAGCAGTCCAGTTAGGTAGATCCAATTTCGAGAAAGAAGTCAGCCGACGAATCCAACTCGGCTGAGCAGCATTTGGGAAACTTGAGGATCTTCTAGGCCAATATTCCGCAGTGTCTGAAAACAAAGGTTTACTAGGCATGTCTCGTATAACCAGTGTCTGTTGCCAGTAATGACTTACGGCACGGAAACGAGGTCCCTAAACGTAGATTTTATAAAAAAGCTCAAAGTTGCTCAACATGCTATGGAGAGGGCTACGCTCGGTATTTCTCTACGTGATAAAATTCGACATCCGAAAATCCGTAGAAGAACGGGTGTAACCGACATAGCCCGCAGAATTAGTAGATACGTTGAAATGGTAATGGGCAGGTCACATCGTTTGTCGAATCGACTACCGTTGGGAAAGAAAGGTTTTCGAGTGGCGACCACGAACCGGACGACGCAGCGTAGGACGACCCTCTACTAGGTGGACTAACGACCTCTTAAAAATTGCGGGCAACCGTTGGATGCAAGAGGTGCAGGATCGTTCCGAGTGGCATTCTCGTGGGGAGGCTTATCTCCAACAGTGGACGTTTATAGGCCATCTATCCATCAGGATGGAAGGATATATGTGGAAAGTAAGTATATGTAAGTGTACGTGTACTTCCTGTGTACAATGTATGAGCATTGTTGGGTAGAGGACTTGGAGTGTGAGGCGCTAGCTGCCAGCATAGTTATTACAAAAGCATATGAAAAGGTCTAGTGCATGGCCAAGCTACCATTATTTGGAATCTCCGAGGGACTTTGTGATTGGACCGCTAGCTTTCTGGATGGTCGGCGTTATGTGTGTAAGTGTATTGTCTGATACCTGGCGAGCTGTATGGCGGGCTGCAGCACGCGCGCCCAGGGCAGCGCACCGAGCTGTGCGTGCAGGTATGCGAGCGCCGCCACCAGGCGCGGTGGTCGCTCTGCCTGCTCGGGCGGGTCCTGCGGCCGTGGCGGTCCGCCCCACTCGTACAGGGTCGGCTGCTGCGTGCGCACCTCGCGGTACTCCCAGTGGAGCAGTGCGCCGCTACTGTAACACGCGAGGCGCGCGGTGAGGTCGCCGCCTGGTGCGGGGCGCACGGTGCCAGCTCGTCACACTATACGTACGCGTCGAGTGACGTGCGGTGCGGCGCGAGCGCGGCGAGGCACAGCGCGGCGACTGCGGCCGCGTCTATCGCGCGCCCCCCCTCCTTGAGCGCGTCTGTGGCCGCGCGCGAGCACGCCGCCGCCGAGGAGGAGAGCACGCCGTGCGGCACCAGCTCGTAGTCCCCGCTGTACACCTGCGCCAACAGCGCCACAGTGATGCACGCAGACAGCGCACCGAACCCCAGCGGGATCAGGCGAGGACCGCGCGCGCACCCGCCCAGGGCTACACCGCCACCGCTACGAGACACACGCTTCAAAGGCGCGTCCTCACGCAACGCGACACTACCTACAGGCATACACAACAAACAATAGTCTACACCTCTTACTTTGGAAGAGACGTCAGGTAGATGCTAATCACGTAATACAATTAACTACTTTATGTACACATGATAATTAACAAATAGAGAACTAATAAACTGGAAACAGACCAGAGTTCTTCTGAATTTCAATAAAGAGGTAATGAAGGTAGATATGACATTGATCTTAGCTTAAAATATCTACTTTAATAATATTGATAGATTCCTTTTAGGCATTTGATTCTCTCACATATGATTCCTAAGATACAAATCAATTCTCACGCTATTGAATAGTTTGATAACTGTCTCTCTAATCATTCACATTAGTGACGATTCTCAATGTAATTAAATCTTACACTTATTATTTTCTAACATACGAAGTGTCGTGATGGGCGTTCCTCAGGGATCTATTTTAGAACTACCATTACTTGTATTTCATATTTGAACTTGTTAAATAATTATAAGTATATCATCTTTTTGACTCGTATACGTCCCACTGCTGGGCTCGAGCCTCCTCCATAATAGGAAGGCAATTGACCTTACTATACCATGTTAGACAGGTTGGTATAGGATCTTGTTTCGAGTTTTCCATCTCTTGCATAGATGCCATATGCGTAATATATCCCATAGTCATCTTTTACAACACCCACGGGTAAGAGAGGGGGTGGTGAATTGTATTGTTACTCCGTCCCCACACGGATATAAGTATATACAGCATCATACTTATAGACATCGTAGTACTCGTATACCATTGAGTGCGGGCGCGTCGAGACACGCGCGCGGGGCGATGCTACTGGTGGCCATATTGCGCCCCTGTCACCGAGCACGACGCTGCTTGACCTATGCCACACCTCTCTGTAACTAATATTTATTATTTACAATAAATGTTATTGTTTACTGTAGACTGACACGATATAAATGAATATCAGTCATGCTTGGGCGAGCGCACGTGAGGCGTCGCGACCGTAGTGTTGCCCAAATGCAAGACCAAGACGAGACTTGGACCAGTCTTGGTCTTGGTCTTACAACAGCACACCTGGTCTCGTCTTGGTATTGCAGCAAGAGTCTCGCAAAGTCTTGCAAGTCTTGCAGTTGGAATAACGTAACAGTCATTTATCATGGCAATGAAAAATCTAACTAAATTAATCAAATATCATCCTATCTACCCATCTGCTAGCCTATAGTCCACTATTGAATATAACCTTTATCACTGGGGAAAATTACTCTCCTATTCCCCTGGTGTTACATTAGACAGAGGTACTACTCCTATGACAAAGGAAGGAATTTCGACCCTGTTTTCTTAAGACGTCACCACACGGGGCAGTTGGTACAATAAATTTTATGTCATTTAACATTCCCCTTTTCAACAAAAAAGATATTTTCAATTTGATTGGCAAGCGACGCTAGACCACCGACGACAAGTCACCCTGCTTTGGTGGTCGGCCCAACAACGAGGCGACGTGGGTACGGGTGGGTTATGGGCCCGCGCGTCGTCCTTTCATCGTTCCGGACGGAATGGACCACGCGTGTTCTTACCATAGCCCACCCATAAAAAAAAAATGGCTTCAACACCATTGCCTCGGTCCGATTTGATACGACATCCATGGGTAAGAGAGTGGTGAATTGTATTCGTACTCTGTCCCTACACGGACATTTATGTAAGCATATTTCTATGTCCAACAGTGAACGTCGTTGGGCTAATGAATAAACGGATATATAAATATGTATAATAGGCAAGAGCACTCTCGTGATTACGTTATTTTTGTCCTTAAGCCTTTCCGAAGAGTAATTCTGAAAAGCCAACACCAACATTGGGAATCGATTGGCCAATAGATTGATATCTCAAGACTGATTTAACTTGCCGTGTAGTGACGGAGTAAGAATACAATTCCTCACCCTCTATTTTACCCGCGAGTGCGAACCTACGACTAAGGGCTATAATATATAACATCGGTGCAAGAGAAGGAAAACTTGACATGAAACCCTGTAACAACACGGCCGATTACCGTGGTGATTCCCCCTCTGGCCACGGCCGATTTCCCTCCTATTATGTAGAAGACACGAGCTCCACCGTATATAAGCTGAAATGGTGATTTGAATTAAATGCAAGACCGCGAGACTCTTGCAGGCTCAGTCTTGGTCTTGCTCAAGTCTTGCAGGGCCAGTCTTGGTCTTGGTCTCGGTCTCGCATTTCTCGCAAGACCAAGACTTTTTTGGGCAACATTAGTTGTGATTCATTCAGAATTACAAAACTATGTATCTTGAGATGTTAAAAATCTTCTACGGCCACCTAATGTTAAGACATTGTGAAGTAAATGTCAACGTTAACACATCCTCGCTTCGCTTCGATTCCAGTCGCTTTGCCCCAGTATTTTAAATCTTCTAAGGCCTCATTTACGGAGACGCGGGGCGTCGCGCGTCGCGTGTGGCGTGGCGTCTCGCGGCGCGTCGGACTATTTTATTGTTTACGTAGCGGCGGCGCGTATCATCGCACGCGTAAACACAGACTTATAGCAATATGCGATGTTGTTTATAGAGACGCGAGGCGGGAAGAGTGGCGATGCCCGCTGCTGCGCCCGCGTCGTATTCTCAAGCGTGTAGCCGAGCACGCGGCGGGCACCGCTGCGGCGCACGCGGGGTTCTCAGCAGTGTGACCATTTGTGGATTTCTGCCATTTGGGCAGATTTTGCACCAAAATTTTAGTTGTGGCAGATTAAGCTAACGAATTAAAAAAAGTGGCAGAATTTGGCAGATTTCTCGAAAATCATTATTATTTTTGATACGTATACATCCGCATATATTATTATTTCAATTTAGAATACTTATATTTTTGTATGTCTTATACATAAATATTTTTTTGCATTTAAATGATAGACAATGCCATCCGTAAAAAACGCTCCATTTCAAGCAAACGCGTGTAAAATCGCTTCTCCGTAAACACACTCATCCAACGCCCTACATTTGAATTCAGTGCGGGCCGCGCAGCCCATCGCGACGCGCAACGCGCCGCGTCTCCGTAAATGAGGCCTAAGATATGGCTCAAGTCGAAGTCCCGAAACGGGTAAAAATTTATAGGGTTTTTGTAAAAGGAAAAATAGCTTAAATTACTCCTTATATGAACAGTTATACGTTAGTAAAATTTTATCAAAATCAGTCCAGCCGTTTTGAAGATTACCTTAAACCAGTGGTTCTCAAACTTTTTAAATGACGGAACCCTTTTAGGAAGCAAAATACTTGATGGAACCCTACAATAAAACAATTATTTTTATAAGTGTATTCTATATTAATCAGCATAATAAAAGTACAATGTATCAGTTACTAATTATTATTTACTTCACCACTTGGTAAGGACAATAATAGAAAACATTAAAAAAGAAAAAATCTAACTAGTGGGAGGTATGAAACTGTTTTTTATTTTTCATCAATTGCTTGATATCAGGTTTGATGGAAGAAAGTTGGAGTCTCATATCAGCTTCGGCGTCCAGTCTATTGCGATATTTTGTTTTCGTGGCTGCGTAGGTAGAGAATCCTGTTTCGCACAAATATGTAGTTGGGAACGGGAGAAGAATATCCAGAGCCATTTGGCCAAGCATTGCATATTCATCTTGGATTCTGCACCAAAAATCATTAAGAGGCGTCGTTTTGAACAATGACTCCATACTTGTGTCTGATGACATTTCTAAAAGAGATTCATATATCTCATTTGACATGTTTTCAGGCTTTTCCAAGTTGAATTGAATTCCAAGGGTAAAAAAGGATTATGAATCCAGGAGTTCACTTTAATTTTTGTATTGTGTTCTTCGGGAAAATACTTTTCAAAAGATGCGCGCATCGAACTGAGATATTGGACCAATTCTTCAAACACATTATCTTCAAACATTTCTGAGTCGTTTTCGCTAACAAACTCACTGAGTAACGTAAAACTTTCTATTTCTTTCTTACCAATGCAAATGATCCAAAAATCTAATTTTCTTTTAAAAGCAGTTATTTTATTATAGGCCTGAAACACTGTTGTCTGTTTACCTTGCAACGATAAATTTAATTCGTTAAGTTTTTGAAAGATATCCGCCATAAAAGACAATCGGAACAACCAAGTTTTATCATACAAACGGTCCTTCAAATTAAAAGAAGTATCTGCTGAAAGAAACATTTGTAACTCGGCTCTAAGTTCAAATAGCCTTGTTAAAGTTTTTCCCCGAGACAGCCATCGCACTTCTGTATGGAGCAGCAGTGTTTTATGTTTGCTGCCATAATCTTCACACAATAATGAGAACAATCGGGATTGTAGTGGTCGTGATTTGATAAAATTAATTATTTTTACCGCTTCATCCATAACTAATTTTAGATTAGACGGCATTTGCTTCATCGCAAGTGCTTGTCTATGCAGAATACAATGACTGGAACTACAATTAGGCGCTTTATTTTTCATTCGTGACACTGCTCCTGCTGTTTTACCTGTCATCGCCTTGGCCCCATCTGTACAAATGTCAATGCAATTGTTCCAACTGAGATTATGTTCTTCAAAAAATATATTTATTTTATTAAAAATTTCTTCCCCGGTAGTGTTTGTAAGCAGCGATGAACACATAAGCATGTCTTCTTCAAAAGAACTTTTATATGGATATCTCACAATAACCAGCAGGATAGCCAAACCAGCGACATCAGTCGACTCGTCCATTTGCAAAGCGAATCGTGTATTTTGTAGACGTGTAACTAGTTCTTGTTTGACGTAGCTTGCCAGATCATGGATTCGTCGTGAAACAGTATCGTTTGATAGCGGAACAGTAGAAAGATGCTTTGCAGATTTTTCATCAAGCATACATTTTGTTATGTCTAATACACATGGTTTTATTAATTTCTCAGCGATAGTGTGCGCTTCACCTGCTTGTGCAATGCGATAGCTAACTAAGTATGATGCCTCCGTGGCCTTTTCGTTGGTAGTTTGTGTTACATGCATCATATTTTTTTGACTTTCTAATAACTGATCTTTTTTGCGAACAAAAAATTCTTTATTCTTGTCTTTAGTCTCGGGGTGTACGGTTTCTAAATGTCGACGCAATTTGGCAGGTGCCATGGAACTATTAGGAAGCAGTTTACTACAGAGCATGCAGAGAGGTGAGCCGTTGGAATCAACAAATCCGAAACTGATATAAGATTCATCATACTTCCTTTTTTTCGTCTTTGAAACCGTCGAGCTTGACGTCGTGGCACTCGTGGCATCATCTTCTGGATCGGTGATTGCTAAATTCTCCGCGCGCATTGCTTTTGAACATTCAGCGTCATTAGAAGATGTTGTTGGAACACGTTTAACACCTTTAAGCCAACGTTCCATTCTTCTTTATTTATAATGTTACAAGTCAGGATAGTGGGGTTTAAATAATGCACAATCGTTACTGCGTATAAGAGACTAAATTTAGAACCTACAGGGAAGAAATGTATAAAACTGAGACAACAGAATACAGCAGGCAGTAAAACAATGAACACTAGTTTCTCGCTAGCGAGCTTGTAAGTAGGTAGTAACTTATCGCTCCGAACGCTAATCATCAACTGACGACGCCAATTTTTTTTTTTTTTTTTTTGTTCTGACAAGGAGTGTTAGCCTCAGATGGCTGTTACACCCTTACGCGGACTAGTGGTGAGCGCTGAGGACTCTCAACCCAAAAAATTTAAGCAACGTGGCCCAAGGGCACCCCCTGTGGGGTACGAACCTCGGCTCGGGGCGTTGCTGAGGGCAATGTGGGAGGTCCCACTTTAGATTTATTTATTTTTGCGCGGCACGGTTTCGCACCTCAACGGCGAGGACGGAACCGTGGTCTTTTCTTTGTTGCGGCTTCGCGGGCCGTGTATGCTGTATTCTGAGCTATCGTGATCTCGTCGTCGGGCTCGTCGAGAGCAAGTCTCGGTCGAGTGACCTTCGAGATGCGGGACGGGATATAGTTGGTCGCAGCGACCACTAAGGGGTTGGGGTGTGTTGTGGCAGAATCAAAATATCTACGGGCACACTGTTTCATATATTGCCTGATGGTCGGCAAGTGCAAGTCGATGTGGAGATCGGCATTGCGTATGAACCACGGTGCGCCCGTAGCCTTACGCATGAACCTATTCTGAAGTGTTTGTAGCCTATGGATCCTGTGTGGTCTAACGTGAGCGAATACTACACTGGCATACAACATGATGGGGCGTATGCAGGCAGTGTAAAGACGGATTTTGCATTTGAGCGACAGCTTACTCTTTGGGTTGAGTAAGTTGTGTAAACGACCCATAACGAACGCTGCACGCGAGCGCACAGTGGTTATGTGTCGAGCGAAGCTGAGACGATTGTCAAGGGTGACGCCTAGGTACTTGGCATTTGACGCCCAGGGGATGGGCTTGTCAAAAATGCGGACTGGAGTGAAGCTATCGGGGGGGTGCAGGTCGGCACGTCTCCTGTGAAACATGACCGCCTGACTCTTTTCTGGGTTAATGTCTATTCTCCATTTCCGGAACCATTTGCCAAGGGCAGTAGCTGCAGTTTGGAGATTACGAGTGACGGCGTCCGGGTTAAGCCCGGATACGAATATAGCTGTGTCGTCAGCGTAGAGGGCTGACTGCACGAGCTTAGACTTGGGGATGTCGCTAGTATATAGCGAGAATAGAAGGGGTGAGAGGACTGAACCTTGCGGTACGCCAGCTCTGATCGGGTGCGGGTGACGACGCCAACGCGCGATCGCGCGATCGCCGCTTTTATACTTAGTCCTAGACTCGATCTCAAATATTCTCGAAAATACTCGAGTCGGCACCTTTGATAAACAAAAAGCAAAAATAAAAACAGAAATTTAAAAATAGCGTTGTAAACAATATCGACTTTATCCTTTGAAGTTAGAGACGAAAGTCGCTAGTTGACAACTATAGCGTCTGATTCAGAGGCGGCTTTTATCAAAGAGACTGAGCGCTTACAAGTATACTACCCGCTCGTTTTAAGTTTGCCGCTGGCGATAGGTATGAGTGTATGACGTTCGAAATTTTTTATTTAATTGTAACAATAAAAATTGTGTACGTTAGATATTTGGGTAAAACTATGACACATTATAAGTTTTGTTGTCACGTGGGGGAGGGTACGCGCATTCCACAGACCGGCAAACTTAGAGCGAACGCGTTGTACAAGTATAAAATTGTTGAGACCAAACTTATGAGATATTGTACCAGCTAATGTAACACAAGCTTATACAAATACAAATAAATAAATAAATAACATTCATAGCGTTTTGTCTCCGCGCGGCCGCGGAGTCCGCACAGCCGCGGAGCGACCAGAGAGAGGTGTTTTGATTTTTTTATTTCTAAATTCTTGCGGAACCCCGACAGAGGTATCACGGAACCCTAGGGTTCCGCGGAACACACTTAGAGTATAGCTGCCTTAAACAAACAGACAGACGGACAGGCACATAGATAAAAAATTTTTTAAATCGGTAATTAGGCATAGATACTGTGCAAATAATCGTATTAGCATGAAAAAAGTCCATTATTTTGACATTACAAATAGACACTTCAGTTTCATTTATATAATATATACAGTATAGATTTCAAGTGGTACTGTTTCTTATAACGGTACACGTCCTCACTCCGGAGGGATGTCGCTTTACATGCGGTGCGAGGAGGGCGCGTCGCACTCTACTACCCCAATAACCAAATTATTGAAACACCATTTTGTAATACTTTAAATATGTAATGTTTAACAAATATATATTTAGTTGTAAATACTGATGACATAGTACATTCATACGTATTACTACTTACGTGTATGTATATTGGTGTCACTAAGTGTGCACTTCACCAACAAGTTGTCCGATGTGTTTGTGAACTAGTTTGTTGACGTGTGCGCGTCGGTGTGTGACTGTCGCGCGCTGTCAGTAGTGTGTGACGTCACACTCGCTGCGTCTCCGCCTCACTACACAATACTATGAGTTGCGTACGCGTCACTCTGTGCGTATTGTAACTGTTTAAATAATTGATTGTGTCAATATAACTGTCTAGTTTAGTTACATTACATTAGAAAACGTTTCGTACACCTGTCGCTGTATGGCGCGCGTTACTCTGTACAGCTAACCGGTCGACTCGCGCGCTCGAGTCGACGCCATTCACTGTGAGCGGCGCGCGCGCTCGCCCCCGCCGTGTGACGTCACCGCCCCGCTACCTACCGTTATACTAACTAAACGTGAACAATATGGGTAGGTACACGAGCAATACAATATACATACATTTACTATAAATAAATTTGTCAAATTTACTATTGTTATAAACACAAATAGTGTGTTATATGTTACGGGTAAATTGTAAATTACACAAATGCTGTTTAAATATTACTACTTTTACGAAAAATGTACGAAAAATTGTTCGTGTGGTGACTGTGGTAGAATAACAATACAATTCTCCACTCCTCATCTTATCCGTGGCTGTCGTAAAAACCACTAAAAGATACTCATGTAATATCTGTGCAAAACAAGAGTAACTCGAAACAAAGCTCTCTACATTAGCCTATTTGACCAACATTGTATAGTAAGGTCAATTTTCCTCTCATGTGGAGTAGGCTTGAGCCCAGCAATGGGACGTATACGAGCCGAGGTGATGATGAATACTAATAAATTATATTAAAAATGATTTTTAAAATAAAAGTTTTATTTACTTAAAAATGAAACATACCTACTACTTAGGTAAAAAAAGATAATTAAAGAAAAATATACATTTAACGCATTCCCTTGTGCTTGTGGTATTTTTGAATTCTGTATGAACTATATTTCTTGGTGTTGAATTGAAGATATTAGCCTCAGAGAGCGGTTACATCCTTACTATAATTGTAACCGCAGGGGACTCTCAACGGAAAACATAAGCGACAGAGCCCAAGTACACGAATCTCCGCTTGGGGCGCTACTGAGGGCAGTATGGGAATATAACTATGAATAAAAGCTTATTTAACACGTTGAATGCCGAGGAAGTCACATTACTATATAAATGTCGCCCAACACGTGTCCTCCGGGACGTTCAACGTGTTAAGCTTTTCATATGTTAGGAGCACACGCTCGACAGTTGCCTGTCTACAGCCGCGGGCTGGTCCGTCCGGGGTACTACCACCCTGAGCAGAAATATCGACGTTTGCAGTAGTAATTTGTTACTACACAGTGTTCGGTGAGCGAGAGGGGCGGAGGCGCAACTTTCTGAGAGTGTTCGCGGGTTTTGGTGATGCCTTTAGTATCATCGAACGTCATGCGCATTCACACGCCCTTCACTTAATTGGCGGTAGGCGGCGGCCCGGCAAAGGACCGTGAGCGGTAGCAACACTTACCATCAAGTATATTGTTTTGATTTTCGTGAAATTATGCGATCGGGAAATTCTGTTTGCAATAAATTGATCGTTTCAATGGATGTGTGACATGTGGCACCGTCCTGTTGAAACCACATGTCAGTGATATCCACGTCATCAATAATAGGCCAAAAATTGAGTTGTTGTTGAACAACTCAATTTTGTTATGTGGCCAGCCAGATCGTGTGATTTAACACCACTGGATTATTTTTTGTGGGAATATGTTAAGGACAGAGTCTATACGGAGCCAATCGAATCGATTGTAGTCTTAAAACTCAAAATCCATGATGTGATTAACGAAATAGACCCGCCATTTTGCCAAAAAGTGATTGAAAACTTTGATGAAAGAATCGACATCTGTCAGCGTGGTCGTGGTGGACATTTGCCAGATATCATTTTTCATTCATAATTGCCGAACTTTTCTCTTCGTAATACAATAAAAATTTGAATCATGTTCATCTACATTTTTTGTTTTATTTTGTTTTAGAAAACAAAGTTCTTGTTGAAAAACCCTTTATTATGACATGTACTAAACTATCGAGTCCCTTCAAAATATATGTTTCCTTCAAGTAAGGTTCACGTACAGCGATGTACTTCGTTATACTGACAGACGTACACACCTACGTACAATAGTACACGTATAAAACATATTTGCTGTACATAATTGTACATTATAGAACACTATAATATTATTTTTTGCAAAAAAAACCGACTACAAATATTTTTTTATATTTTTGTTGATTTTTCAAAAACAGCTTGTCGCTTGATTTCATAAAAAAAAGAAAAAAATAATAATTGAGAACCTCCTCTTTTCTTAGAAGTCAGTTAAAAACATTAATTACGTGTGTTAATAGAGTGCATGTGTTGTACAGAAGCCCCGCCCCACAGGCGAGTGTCACAGCTGCACCCGTGTAGAGCGGCGAGCGGCGGTGTACTGACGTCTCACATTGCTATTGCACTTGTTAGCTGATTTAATGTTTTCGAATCTACGGGATCGTGTTTGATGACCTTCTTGAGCTACCTTTACCGCAAAACTGCTCATCGATTGGTTACACTGACGATGGTCTCCTACTTATACAATCCAACCCTAGAGATGGACGGGAGAAATTGCCGGATAAGTCTTAATATTAAAATGGGACATACAAAAGTGATTTACTTTCTTTCGACTTACTTTGAACAAACAGATGACCACATCCTTTGAGAGTGCATTCCCTGGCGTAACGAGCGCTACCTCATGCTAGACAGTGTGCAAGTCACGTGGGGTAGCGCACTATACGCCCCTTGTAGCAACTGGAGGCAATTTTCGTGCGTTCAGTCGTATCTGCCATATCTACTATTGCAAACAATTCTAAAGCTCACACATAGGTCCATTAAGCTCTGCTATATCTATGGGGCTGTACTGCTGCGCTTTACTTAAATTCTTTTATCTACTGACTTATTAGCTACCTTTGCTTCATGTCTCCCGTTTTGCATAGGAGGGCAGTGGAATTTCCAATACTTCCCATTTTCTTTTTTTTTTTACCATAATTAAACAATTAAAAGCGTTTCCCGGGATTTTCTGAGCGTCAAACTTCGGTGTCTTATATGGACACCAACCAAGCCAGGGAGAGACCCGCTCTACGGAACCACCGCAAGCAGATCTTACTGTGAGTATACCACCTCTATATAAGGTTTATTAAACGCCGACCGAAACAACAGAAATACGTAAGACAGAACACACTGCGCTTTATAATAATAGTTATGATAACAAATTAAGAGAATACTTTGCGTGATCTCATTTTATGTTCTTAATTATTTTACTTTTATATTATCCCCTTTTTTATTACTCTTCTAATTTATTTCTTCTTTTTTCATGACTGAAACACTTTACTTTGAAAAAAAAAGTAATTGCAATAAATTATAAAGCCGATGACAACATTTATTATATTTATAATATATATTTTATCTCGGTTTATGTGTAACTATTAAACACAAAATTATGTCCATAAATAATTCTCAATCGAAAGTAGAAATAGTCTCAGTATAAATAATTCTCAGTACAACAATTCTCAGTCGTTCCGCGACTATTATTGCAAGGGATTCAAGACGCCGGGAATTGAAAAGTCAAATACGACCGCTATAAAGTCCTGAAAAACAGTTTTCTAATATTCATTACTCGCGTAGAGATATCTGTTAAATATAAATATTACACTGTATTTGCATAGATTTAGTACAATTTGATCGATTTTGGTCCCAATAGTCTGTCGCTGTATTAGACATCAACGAGGACCCATTATTGTGCCTTGGCTTGACATAGCCCTAGTTCACAAGTTCACGGGTTACCAGCTATCCTAGTAACTGTATTGATATAGCTAATCAACTATCTTAAATCCTTGCAATATTTCAGTTCACTTCTGTAGAGTTCTTGGGAATACAATAAAAATAATAAAATCATTAGTCAGTTCGTGTTAAATTACATATTTATTTTCATGTTTCATTTTTACGAAAAGAAATACAGTAAAAGTACACCGTTGTTTCATCTATGACCTATGATTTTCTTATTTAATACACATAATACAATAGAATACTGTTTTATAAGAGATGTTTACGCCATCTAGTTTAAATCATATGTAAACTATTATGATTGTAGTAACATTTAAATTATCTGTTTAATATTTATGAAGTCGAATGCTATACAAATGTAATAAAACTGTCTGCGTTCACATTACTTCATATTTAGCGCTAATTGTTATGACTCATTATATATGAATTAGTATTTATAATTAATATACCCTTTCTAAACTTAATCACACTGCAAGGATTATATAATACAATCTATTCTTAGCAAACATTATCTGATGAATCAGCTAAAATATTACAGTCTGACCAATCAAAGAATTGGTTTCTGAGGACCGCGTCAGTCAGTTAGTCATGTCTAGTGATGAGTATTATTAGGAGGGGTCGTTCGACGATCGCGGCTCTGTTGCGCTTGAGGGCCGTGGCGACTGAGGCCGTCACCGGCGGGGGAGTGCTGTTGGTGGTGTCCCTAGACATCGCCAACGCATTCAATAGTCTGCCATTCAGCTGCATCAGGGAGGCGCTCCGGTATCAAGGGGTGCCAGCTTACCTGAGGCGGCTAGTGGCAGACTATTTGGAGGGACGCAGCGTCCTCTGCACCAACCGAGCAGGGGACGTTGTGCGAACGCCCATGACGTGCGGTGTCCCACAGGACCGGACCCACCCTGTGGAACATCGGCTACGACTGGGCGTTGCGGGGAGCCTCCCGCCCGGGCTGGGCGTGATTTGTTACGCCGACGACGCGCTCGTGACAGCCCGCGGTGGGACGCTAGAAGAGGCGGCAAGCCTGGCGACTCTAGGCACCGAAGATATCGTCAGGCGTATCGGGGCGCTGGGGCTGAGGGTCGCCCTGGACAAGACGGAGGCCCTCTTGTTCCATAGGCGCCGTATGAGCCCTCCCATCGGCGTCTCGATCACCGTCCATTCGGTTGAGATCAGCATCCGGGCCCATATGAGGTACTTGGGCCTGGTGCTCGACGGGCAATGGTGGTTCCGAGAGCATTTCCGCAGGCTTGCTCCACGGCTCGTTGGCGCGGCGTCCGCCCTATCGTGGCTTATGCCGAACGTGGGCGGACCGAGCGCTACGTGCCGACGGCTGTACGCGGGGGTCATCCGGTCGGTGGCCCTGTACGGCGCACCGGTGTGGGCGGGGTCTATGACCGTCCGACTTAAGGGCTCTTCTGTGGCGACCACAGAGGGCCATGGCGGTCTGGGCCATCCGCGGATACCGCACGGTGGCGACAGAGGCAGCGTGCCTATTGGCCGGGACTCCCCCGTGGGACCTGGAGGCGGAAATGCTCGCCTGGAGGCCTTCCGGCCGGTGCTGATGCAGTGGTTGGAACGGCGGCACGGGGTGCTCTCCTTCCGACTAGTGCAGGTTTTGACGGGGCATGGGTGCTTCGCCAAATACCTGCACAAGGTCGTAAGGAGGGAGAGTACACCGTCCTGCCACCACTGCGATTGCAACGAGGTCACGCCGAGGCATACGCTCGAGGCTTGTGCCGTTTGGGCAGTGCAGCGCTGTGAACTCGTCGCAATCATCGGTGTCGACCTGACGCTAGGGCGATGGTCGACAGCGTCGGGAACTGGGAGGCGATCGTAGCCTTCTGCGAGACAGTGATCTCGCGGAAGGAGGCGGCGGATCGCCTGCGCGAGGAGCGCAGCCTCGATGAGGCGATCCACCGCCGGCGACTGGGGCGGCGTAGGCGCGAATATCTGCGCCTCATGCCGCCCTAGCCGAGGCCGCGGGTGACGTGACCGGGGAATTAGTACGTCACCCGCCGAGAGGCCGACCGCGTGAGGAAAGACCAACGTCCTCCCCGAGGGGGGGGACGTCGGTCGATGGGAGGGTACTCCAAGTAGGGGGTATTCCGTCGGGCCAACCACAGATGACAAGTAACCCCGCTTCGGCGGTCGGCTCAACAACGAAGGCGACGTGCATCGTGGGTGGGTTGCGGGTGTTGCGTGCTTACGCCCCTCTGTCGCCCCGGACGGAGTAGTGCGAGGAGCGCGCCGACTGCAACCCAACCCAAAAAAAAAAGTGATGAGTATTAAACACTATTAATTATTTTTTACAAACCGATTCCACAAAAGATAAGCTTCAATGTTTTTTTTTACTGTGTTTAATAGTTATTTCCATATTTCGCTGAACCAACAGGACATATTATCAATTCCGTTCCTGCTTGATATAAAAAATCAATTTCCCTCCTATTGTGAAGAAGGCTTGGGTCTAGTAATGGGACGTGTATGAGCTGAGATGATCATGATGAGTGACACTTGCTAAATATCAGGAGAAATGTAAGTTGCCTCAAATGTTGTATATATTTATATGTGTAAAGTCACATAATGAGCTTAAGTTAACTAATGTTATTACAAGGTTACACAATTCACTAAGCGACACTGTTAATGTAACACACTAAACACCCACTGACACTAAAATGATAGTAATTCGCTAAAACAATATACAAACAATACATCTCAACTAGTGGGTCTACAAATGAACTTGGACAAGACGAAAGTAATGTCTAATGCCCATGTCATTCCTGTACCGCTCCTAGTTGGCAATGCGATTCTCGAAGTTGTAGATCATTATGTTTACCTAGGACAAGCAGTCCAGTTAGGTAGATCCAATTTCGAGAAAGAGGTCAGCCGACGAATCCAACTCGGCTGGGCAGTGTTTGGGAAACTTAAGAGGATCTTCTCGTCCAATATTCCGCAGTGTCTAAAACAAAGGTTTATAATCAGTGTGTGTTACTAGCGATGACTTACGGCACTGAAACGTGGTCTCTAAATGTCGGCCTCATAAAAAAGCTCAAAGTCGCTCAGCGTACTATGGAGAGGGCTATGCTCGGTATTTCTCTACGTGATAAAATCTGGAACACGGCAATCCGTAGAAGAACGGGTATAACCGACATAGCCCGCAGAATTAGCACGTTGAAATGGCAACGGGCAGGCCACATCGCTCGTCGAACCGACAACCGTTGAGGAAGAAAGGTTCTTGAGTGGCGACCACGAATTGGACGGCGCAGCGTAGGACGACCTCCACTAGGTGGTCTGACGACATTCTCTAAGTCGCTGGGAACTGTTGTATGCAAGTGGCGCAGGACCGTTCCGAGTGGCATTCTCTTGGGGAGGCCTATGTCCAGCAGTGGACGTCTGTAGGCTGATGGATGAATGGATGGAATACACATATTAGGTCACTTGTGAAATATTCATTCTCGAGCACCCGATATATTTAAAAAGTAATTCTGGTTGGATCCGATCCGATGAATTAATCACCTATATCACCAATTTCCATGTGGTGATGGAGTAAGAATGCAATTTACTACCCCCGGTATTATTCGTGGGAAACATACGAGACGACTAACGGATTTACTAAGCATATAACATTCATGCAAGAGAAGGAAAGCTAAACACACAACACTATACCAACACGTCTGACCAGTGTGGTGTAGTAGGTCAATTTCCCTCTGGCTGTTGAGGAAAGTTGACAACTTGCTGAAAATTACATACTAGTAAACATCTACCAATTTAGATTAAAAGTTAGCGTTATTGTGATATTATTGTTGAAGTTATTACAAAGAAAGGTTTATCAATCTGCATTCTATTCACGGGATCAGATATGGAAAATTACCCGGTCCATTAGGAGATTTACATGAGGATATTGTTCAACGCGCCTTTGAAGGAATTTAATCTAACAATGCGATGAAGCATCTATCGATATTATTTCATGTTTGCACATCATTCTTTTAACTCGCTAAATGGGGCTCCCGAACTGTCACCATAGGCACATAAGATATACGGCATCAGGTAATATTGGTGTCGTCGTCGCGCGGTGTAATGCCGGCGTCACCATTGCGAGTCGTCGATAAAGGGAGACGGGCTAGATATGACGCTCTAATCGACTCCTGGGGTATTCAAGACCGCAGTACCGCCATTTATATTTAGCTCTCGACAGGCTGCCCTGTCTTTCATTGGGCTCATCATAAGGATAACATTTGACCCAGAGGACTTTTATTATTATAGTGAGAAGCCTTCAAGTACATTTTATCTAATTTATGTCGTAATTGTATTAAAAAAATTCAAGTCTTGAAGGTATCTCGAAGCTCATTAGTTAGTTCACCAGATTATTTGTGTTTAGGTATTAGTGTCGTCTTTTTTGTTTAAGTAATGTCATCTTCTCATTTATTTTAAATATATCATTAGGGTAAAATTATTATACCTTTTTTAACTATGTCTACGAAGTAAGGTCTTGTGACAGGTTCGTCATAACTGCCGTGCTTATTTTTAAGTCTTCTACTTGTTAAAAAAGATCAACTTCGTCTCGAATAGTTTCTGTTTAGATTTGTACTCGAATAATAGTGTATCACTTAAGCGAAGGCCCTGTAACCAGTTATACCTACATGTTAGTAACACTCGTGTGGTCGCAATATCAGAGTTATCTCATTAATATTCCCTTACACATAAAAGTTGGGTTGGAGTAGGAATGTAGCTGAGGATTTTGGATGTACAAACTGTTCTGTTACTTACATGGTGTTACTTCAATCACAAATTATATGCGAACTGCTCACGATTCACCAAATTGTTATTTATTTACTTTTGTGTAATAATTAATGTTTTTCATGTGGGGACGGAGTGAGAATACCATTCACCATTCCCACCTAGCCTGTGGATGTCGTGAAAAACTACTAAGAGATATATCTATGTAAGAATATGAATATTAGAAATGATCCCGTCTCACCTGCGTGTTATAACAAATTCAGTTCTTCTTTAAGTTCTTTTATTGTGAAGAGGAAGTGTGACCTCGAGGTCAGCATTGTGATGTTTGATAGCTGCAATAATGATAATTGATTAACGCTATATCTCTTCAAGTGAACTGATATTAATGTAAAATGAATCGCTGTCACATACACATCGTGGGCATATCATTTACATTTATTATTAGTTACGTGAATGAGTTGAAATGTACCTTGAAGGAGACGAATCATCACCGTACCGGGCGCGAGCAGCGTCGCGGACTAGCACTACACAGCGTATACTGCCTGTCCCTGTATAAGGTCGGACGTATGTTGCTCAAGATCAAACAGATTAATGCAATTATGGTCGCGTGGGTGTGGGGTGTGGGGTGTGGGGTAGTGCGGGGCGTCGCTAATGCGCCTAATGAGATCACAGCGGCTGAGAAGCCTGTGCGCGTGTTAATCCTGTACATAAGCGTGGCGGCGTGAAGACGGAGCCGCAGTGACACACCGCGAGTCGAGTCCACCGCCCCGCGCCCGTCAGCATCATGGTGTACAACTTCAAAGTGTTCAAGAAGTGCGCGCCCAATGGCAAGCTCACGCTGTACATGGCCAAGCGGGAGTTCGTCGACCACATCTCATATGTGGAACCCATAGGTGGGACACCTCACAAGACACCTCGGCTGCCGCCTCGTAACCCGACCCGAAGGGCGACGCTCCAAATATTAACAATTTGCCTTGTTACTGTATGTGCACATATTGGAGACTATTGTAATTAGTCCCCCTTGCACTGTGACACGTAACTGCGTACGATGGCAGGAGGATGGATTGGATTGTTGTTATAAATGTTTTAAGAAAGTGTGTGTCGGAGTGGCGCGGGCTAACTAAATATTTTGCTTTTTCGTTTTAGCTCTACGGTGTCCAGGTAGAGGGTGAGAGACTCTGACCGTATTTGTAATGCTCAGTAAGCCGTGGCACCAAGTAACGTATGTTACGCTCCAACTGTGATCTCTTGTGTAACTGAGAATTATATGTTTATTTTCTGTGATAATAGAATAAGAATATAATATATCGTGTAAATGTCCTCGCTTTAGTGCGTACGAGTATGTATGAGGGGCATACAGCATGAGAGCAAGTTGACATCTGCTTAGAACTAAAACTCGAAACAAAACCCTACGTCCATCTATCCAGCTTATGTGCCACAGTATGCCATTTACCACAACAATAATATTATTTATCGTACTTAGAAGGAGTTTCTTTACACGTGTAGTATGTAGCATTATTAAGTAATGTGTAGCGAGCCAACTGGGTGCTGGTGAGCGCCATGTCTGAGGGGCCGCCTGTGTACTGGTTGTGTGTTGCGCGCAGACGGCGTGGTGCTGCTGGACGACGAGTACGTGCGCGGGCGTAAGGTGTTCGGACAGGTGGTGTGCACCTTCCGCTATGGACGCGAGGCGGACGAGGTCATGGGCCTCAACTTTTACAAAGAGCTGTTCCTCGCCTCCGAGCAGATCTACCCGCCGCCAGAGAAGAGACCCTATGATCTCTCACGAACGCAGGTATATACTGTATTGAATAAATAAAGTTTCAGCACCATCGCTGGTATCACGTTATTAGACGTTTAGGATCTGACAATATACGTGTGACGCACAGGAGCGGCTGATGAAGAAGCTTGGCGAGGATGCGGTGCCATTCCGTCTGTCGGTGCCGGCGGGCGCACCTGGTTCCGTTATTCTGCAACCGGGTCTGGAGGACGAGGGCGAGCCTTGCGGTGTGCAGTACTACGTCAAAATCTTCGTCGGTGACTCCGAGATAGATCGCTCGCATCGCAGGTACTGTGTATACTCACTACACTGTCAGACGTTCCTCTCTATACGTAAGTGACCGGCGCTGTATCTGCAGGAGCACTGTGGCGTTGGGCATCCGCAAGGTGCAGTTCGCGCCGGTGAAGGCGGGCCCGCAACCCTGCACCGTCGTGCGCAAGGACTTCGTACTGTCCCCAGGACAGCTTGAGCTGGAGCTCACACTTGACAAGCAGGTGCACACACCGCCTTTAGGCTACTATTAAAATGATTTTATTCACCTAATTTATTTACGTCTCAACGGAAGTGTATAACAAAAGCAAAAGATGACAAGTTCCCTGTTCATTCCAGCTGTATATACACGGCGAGACCGTGGCGGTGAACATGTGCGTGCGCAATCACAGCAACAAGGTGGTGAAGAAGATCAAAGCGTGCATCCAGCAGGGCGTCGACGTGGTGCTGTTCCAGAGCGGACAGTATCGGAACATCGTCGCCAGCGTCGAGACACAGTTAGTGCCTTCACTAGTTAACTGGTTCACTCAAGTATTTAGATGCTGTATGTTCAGAGTGTCTATGAGTATGTGTTATGTTCAGGGACGGTTGCCCGCTGCAGCCCGGCTCCAGTCTGCAGAAGGTGTTGCACCTGACGCCCGCGCTGGCCATCAATCGCGACAAGCGCGGCATCGCACTCGACGGACAGCTGAAGCGCGCCGACACTACGCTTGCCTCCACCACTCTGTGAGTACGCTTGCTCGCTTGTCGCTTTACGTACACACACACACACACACACACACACACACATACACACACGCATACACACACGCATACACACATAAATATCAGATGCATGTTGAATGAATGAATGTGCTCGTAGTATACCAATCATAGACAACACTTGTTCACCTAAAGATTGTAGTTCTGTTTGTTGATCTAATTAAATGTATCCTAACCCTGCTTGCTACTGGAAATGTTGATAACTTGATAATTTTACTTCTATTTAATAAGCATCAGTGAATGTACAGGCGTAGTCTGGGCTATTGGACTAACGCCGTGTTTGACAGAAGAACCTAAGGTTATAGTTTGAAGTACCTAAAGCCCTTAAGTTCCTAGCCTATATGATGGGATACCTGCACCGTGCTACCTAAGGTGACAGGTGGATGTGAGATGGATGTTGGGTGGAGGATTGGTTATTCTCACTGCCAGTCAAGCAGACTCACTCGACTAATCAGAACTGACGGCTAAGGGTGTCTTGGCCACAGTGAGATGGAGCTTTGGGTGGAGGATTGGTAACTCTCACTGCCAGTCAAGCAGACTCACTCGACTAATCAGAACTGACGGCTAAGGGTGTCTTGGCCGCAGTGAGAGGGATGTAACTGAGAGATGAATAAATTCAAATCTGATTTATTTTACACAATGTACACCTTATATACTACTTATTGCTAATACACACATATACCATTTTGTGTTAGTGTGTCGTAAGTGTAAAGTATAACGCAGTGTCTTTAAATCATGTCAGTGCTAATTTTGCACATTTGTATGTTGACATGCTTTACTTGTATGTTGACATGCTCTACTTTTGAGTTTGCTGCGTTGCATGTTCAATGTGCATTGAACATTCTGGGGTCTCTCAGGAACACGACTGCAAGTCGTATAATTCGATAACCTCATATGGTCCAATGTGTCCTTCCGTCGCTTGTAGTGTTTGGACTGTAGTCTGGGGACGAGGTTTCCCATACCGTGGCCGTGGTTGTGGTGGAGCTGCCCGCTGTTTGTCTGTCTCTGTGGCTTGTGTTGTAGTTGTCTCCTTGTTTTGTCTTCTCGTAAGTCTATCTCGACATTGTTTGAGTGGTCTGAAATAAATTAAAAGACAAGCTAATACTATTAAAGAAAGAGATGTCACGGTGCTAACCACATAGGAATGAGACTCTATTCGCCTCCATATTGTGTTATCTAATCTTGTTTTTAGCTTTGCTTCTGAAGCGGCTAAGTGGTCAAATATACTGGTGGAGCTATCTAATACTTCCTCCTTCGGTATGTCTGGTATCTCTGATTGGACTACTTGTGTGTCTAGAGTAAAATTACTCCTTTTAAAATATGATGCTTGCACAGTTGTTGTTGTTATTCGTTTAGCTGCAAGAATGTTGTTCAACGTCTTTACTACACAGCTTTCTGAAATGTGTAGTACTCCTATATCCTCTAGGTTAATTTCTTGTCTTTGTCCATCACATATTATCGAAGCTGATTGTGTTTTTGTAGTGATAAACATCCACGTATTCTGCATGTAAAGTTGTTTCCATAGAATTGTAGATTGAATGTTGTATCTTCTTGATGTGCATTGTGATTTAGTGTTATTATTGTTGCTGAATAGCTGGTCAACAATGCAATTCTTGTTCAATTGCATGTTCTTAACAGCCACGGGATAGCAAACAAACTCCGATTTTTTGTGTAAACAATCTTTGAACTCGTCTTTACTTAATTCAAAGTATCGTTCATTGTTATAGTCGAAGCCTATGAATGCTCTTGGGATTGACAAGCATTCAAAAGAACTCCCGGTCAAGTTTTGAGGAATCGCCGTTATGTGTATTAGTGTATATTTTCTTATGTCATGAATAGGATAGTACGCAAATACGTTTATATGTGTTGCATTTATTTCCATGTTAGTCTGTATTAATTGATCCTGAATTATCCTTAAGTTTCCAGGTAACTTTTGATTGGTTGTTTGTATTATATCATTAGCGTATTTAGGACTCAAAATCGTGTATATCGATGCGTTATTTAGGTATATCTCAAGTAACCCGTTGTAATAGTGAATAATCTCTGTTATGTAATTGCTCGCTAATTGATACGTTTGTATTACTTGTATTTTCACATTGTTAGCGTCTACCATCTTATACCATACGTCGTTATCGTACATGAATGCTATAGCTTCATTTAACTTCTTTTCAAAATTCTCTAACTTTTTCTTAATCCGCTCCTCGGTTTGGTTTACAGCGGATACTGTAGATATCATTATGTTTGTTTGATGATTGGCGGCGTTTATAAGTTCTTGTTGATTGCTACTCAATGAGTCAATACTTCTGTATACTTCATCGTTTACTCCGAACACGTATGTTAACATTTGTCCTAATAATCCACGTCTCCTTCTAGAAATCTTTATCCCAGTAAGGTAATCCTTTATCTTCTCAAATCGTGCTTTCTCTTCGTTCAAATGATAATAAAATTCTGCACAATGGGTGTCTTTTGTATACTGTTGCGTGTCAGTGCATAACTTTTGAAACTGATTAGTTATTTTTATTGTATTATTTAAATTCAGTTCCAAATCACTCCTTTCGTAATTAGTTTCTATTCTAAAACTCCCTCTGTTTATTGTTGAAGTACCTATTTGTTCTACATATAGGCCTGGATTTAATTGTTTCATAGTAAACATTGATGTACTTGTTACTTGTCCGATACACAATAATAATGTAGTATAGAGTAACACGCCTGACTTAAGTGTCTTAGACTTTTTATTTATGTTATTTGCTATGTTACTATTCACAGGCGTTTCGGTATTTTTTCTTAACGTATTCGTGTTAGTCATTAATTCTTCCTGATATACGGGTAAAGGAATTAATGTATGTATTGATCGTTTTTGACATAAACCTGTCGATTTTTTGAGTGTCACTACTCTTATCACCCAGTCGCTTCCTGGGTGAACGCTTTCCACTTTTGCCAAGGGCCACTTACTTGGACTTATGTTTTCATCTTTTATTAGTACTATGGTTCCAATTTTGATATTTTCTTGAGTTTCTTTCCACTTGTATCTTTGTTGAAGTTGATGTAAATAATCAGATGACCAGGCTTTCCAGAAATCTTTCTTCATTCTTTGAATTTGTTTCCATCTATTTATTAAATCAGTATTTATGTTTGATAACGGATCTGGGATTCCAACTGCTTCCCGACCAATTAAAAAGTGACTAGGCGTTAGTATTGTATTATCATTGATGTCTTCGCTTTGTGCACATAACGGCCTCGAGTTTAGGCAAGCTTCAATTTGATGTAAAAATGTTATCATTTCTTCGTACGTTAATGTCGATTCTCCAATTACTCGACGTAAATGGTACTTTACTGATTTTACGCTGCTCTCCCAAATCCCACCAAAATGGGGGGTTGCTGGCGGATTAAAATGCCACTGAGTACCTATACTGGTCATCGTATTTTGGAATCCAGGTGACTGTGTTATTTGCAATAATTCTTGTTCCAAAAATTTCGCTGCGCCTACGAAGTTCGTGCCATTGTCACTATACATATGTGACACGTGTCCTCGTCTGGCCATGAACCTCCGCAGTGCCGCAATAAATGTTTCAGTTGTCAAATCTCCCACTAATTCTAGATGAATTGCTTTTGTTGCTAAGCATACAAATACAGCAATATATGATTTGTAGGACTTGTGACCTCTTCCTTTCATTGTTCTTGTTTGTATTGGTCCCGCATAATCCACTCCAGTGTGACTAAATGGATATGATTGCGTGACTCTTGCTTTTGGAAGTATCCCCATTTTCTGTACTTTCGTTTCGGACCTGTATCTCGTGCATTTGACGCACTTTTTTAGTGTACCTTTGACAACTTGTTTTCCACCTATAATCCAGTATTTTTGTCGTAGGACAGCTGTAGTTAGTTTATTTCCTCCATGTAATGTTTTCATGTGTGCGTTTTGTATTATTAATGACGTTATATGATGTCGGCGTGGTAATAGTATAGGATGTTTTTGATTATATGGCAAGTCAGCGTTTTCTATTCGACCTCCAACTCGTAATAATCCATCGTTATCAATAAATGGATCTAGTGTGGATAATTTACTGTTTTTCTGCAGTGATTTTTTCTTTCGAATAATTTCTTTTTCATCGTAAAATTCTTCTTGTTGCAATATGCATAGAATTCGTTTCTCTGTTTCTTCTAGTTCCGTACAGGATAATGGTTCGTGCTTTTTGCGCTTGCTGATAAATCTGTAGCAATACGCTAATGTTCTTATCATTTTATTGTAGTTAGAAAATCGACTCCAGATGTCATACTTTTCATTCGTAGTATTAATTGTTGTTGATAAACAGTACTTGGCTTCTTCATTTGGCTGTGGTGCTGTTGTTGTAATAGGTATATCACTCGTCTGTAACCATGGTGGGCCGTTCCACCATAAGGAACAGTTTATTAATTTTTCTGGCTCCAATCCTCTTGATATAATGTCCGCTGGGTTTTCAGACGATATGACATGATTCCATTGAGCGTTAGGTATTATGCTGTTAATTTCTGACACTCTGTTGGCCACGAACGTATGCCATCGCCCAGGATCTCCTTTTATCCATCCCAACGTGATCATAGAATCCGTCCAGCATGAAATCACGGTATTGTTATCACCGTTTAGAGCATTTTTTATTTTTTCTATTAAATTAGCCAATAATACTGCGGCGCATAGCTCAAGACGCGGTAATGTTGTTTTTTGTTTTTTCGGTGCAACTTTTGACTTAGCTTGGAGCAATGTTATGTAGTAACTGTTATTCACCATTACTCTGCTATAGACGACAGCCCCGTATGCTTTTTCTGAGGCGTCGCAGAATCCATACAGCTCAAACTTTGTCCTGTCTATCGTGTGACACCATCGTGGTACTTGTATACTTTCTATGTTTTTTAACTGTTTTTGTATTTCTGTCCATTTATTTCGTATTATGTCATTTACTGGTTGGTCCCATTCCATCCCAGACGTCCACAGTTGTTGTACTAGTAGTTTTAGTCTTATGATGATGGGGGCCAACCAGCCCAACGGATCAAATATTTTCGCCACCTCTGACATAATGAACCGTTTGGTGGGTTTTGTGTTTTCTGTTATAGTTATTTGAAAACAGAATTTATCTTCGCCTGGAGACCATATAATTCCCAACGACTTTCTTGTTTCGTCTAAGGGAAGTTTCAGCATCCGACTTTCTTCTTTATCGCATGTTAAATTGTTCAACAATTCCGAACTATTTGAAGACCATTTTCGTAGTTGGAAACCACCTTTGTTTAACATTGCTATTAATTGTTCTTGTAATTCCTTGACGGAGCTTTCCTGAGATTCTCCTGACAAAATATCGTCAACATAGAAATCCTGTAACGTTACTCTACTGGCGATAGGGTAATTGTCTTGTTCGTCTAATGCTAGTTGTTGTAATGTTCTCACGGCCAGATAAGGCGCGCTTGTTGTGCCATAAGTGACCGTTGTTAGTTCGTATTCACTAATGGCCTTTTTTGGAGAAAATCTCCATAAACTTCTTTGATATTTATAGTCTTCTTGGTTTATTTTTATGAACCGGTACATTTTCATAATGTCGGCCATGAAAGCAATCTTATGCGTTCTCCAGCGCAATAATATGTTTGATAAGTCCTGTTGAAGTCGTGGTCCTTTATGTAAATTTTCATTAAGGCTTATTTTACTACTTGTTTTACTACTAGCGTCAAATACCACTCGTAGTTTTGTTGTAAGAGAGTCTTCTTTTATTACCGCTTGGTGGGGAATATAATACTCTCCTGTGTAATATTCTGGTTTAGGTACTTTTCTCATATGACCCATATTTAGGTACTCGTACATAAATTCCTTGTATTGTTGGCGTAAATTTTCATTTTTTTCGAACTGACGTTCTAGTTGTAATAGTCGAGCCACGGCTTTTTTCCTTGACTCGCCATATTTTATGTTCGCGTCCTTAAACGGCAGTCGTACCGTATAAGTGCCGTCGAAACTTCGTATTGTAGTATTTGTATAGTAATTTTCACACAACTCATCATCTTTGGTGAGTGCATAGTGTCGTGGAATTTCTTCTAATTCCCAAAATTTTGTTAATTGTTGTATGTCGTCGGTGCGAGTCATCATGCTTAATACTTTGATGCCACCGTTTGTGTCTTGCGGATATAACCCGGATAAAATCCAACCCAATTCTGTTTCTTGAGCGATTATACCGCCTTGTAGTCGTTTAAAACCTTGTAATAGTATTTTACTATATTCTTGGGCACCTAAAATTATGTCTATAGGTCCCTTTTTGTTGTACGTTGGGTCTGCCAATAGAACATTGTCCAACTCTTGTAATTGTTGTAAGTTACTTCTTGGTAACGAGTTTGTAAGCTTTGGTAGTACTATAAGTGTTACAGGTAGTCTGTACTCACTAGAGTACCTTGGTTGTAGGTTTATGTTAATTGTATATTTCGATGTCTTAGGTTCGTTGTCTCCAATGCCTTTTATTTCGGCTCGAACCTTTTGTCTTGGATACGATAGCAGTTGTGCTACTTCTTCCGTGCAAAATGACGCTTCTGAACCTTGGTCACACAATACTCTTAATAATTGTGGTGTTCCATCATACGACGTGGTTTGTAATAGCGCTGTGGCTAATAAGACCGTATTTTTTGCCTCTAAATTGGTAGCTGATAAGTTCGATAACGTTGTGTTTTGTTTTTTATCACTCATAGTTGGTTTAGGAGTGAACTTTTTCGTATACTCAGAAGACTCTGGTTGTCTTTTAATTGAATCGAATGTTCGGTGTAATAGTGTGTTATGACCTTTATGTTGACATATTTCACATTTTGTATAAAACTCGCTCGTGCATTTTATTTGTTTATCATGATTTAAGCAGCGTTTGCACATTTCTTTGTCTGAGACTTCCTTATATCGTTGCGTCACGTTCAAGGTTTTAAAACTAGGGCATTTATTTATATTATGTTCTGTGCTTTTGCAGTACCAGCAATGTTTACTTTTTGATGATTCTGCTATTGGTACGAGTGTTCCCCGGTATTTATTTATTGTATGATTCACCGAGTTATTACTCAGGTGATTATACGTAATTTTTTGCTGATCGTAGGACTTTAAACTTTTAAATCTTTTTTCTAAAAACTGTAACATTTCTTCAAACGATTCCAATTTGTTTGGGTGTTGTAACTGATCCTCGTATTTTGAATCAGTTTGTTGGTCCCATTTCCTGGCCAAAAGTCTAGCCAAAATAGGGTCCCATGTTGAAATGTCAATTCCTTGATGTTTTAAAGATTCCAAACATTCTTTTATGGTGTCGTGCATGTCTCTTAAACCCGCTGCATTCGCAACATTTAGCTTGGGTAAATCTAATAATTTATCGATGAATTTAATTGATATCATTCGTTCGTCTTCATAACGTTGCGTAAGCAATTTCCACGCGGTTTCATAGTTCGATTCACTTATTGTTAGATGACGTATAATTTTTGCTGCGTCACCTTTTACATTTGTCTTTAAATATTGCATCTTTTCTACCAATGAAATATTTTTATCTTCATGAATAATTTTTTTGAATAAATCATGAAAAGTATACCATGAGTCATAACTCCCAGTAAAAGTTGGAATAGAGATACGGGGTAGTTTTCCTGACGACTGTGTTAAGGTTATTTTTTCGCTGGAACTGTCATGGATTTTTTCTTCCAGCATCTCCATTGTAGTATCGAACTCAATTTGGGTGTTTTCAAAATATTTATTTTTGAAGTAAAGGTGTCCCGATGTATCCTCCTCCAATAATAATTCAATGTGTGTTTCTTCAATATCCTGCCATCGTTTTTGTAAGTTGTTTATTGTAGTTTGTAAATGCCATATAGGTTTGTTTTCAGTGACTGATTCTTTCGCCTGAATTAGCCTTTTTGACATCTGGGATATCCTGAACATTTGTATAAACGTCTTGGGATTCCCTCTCCCTTCTTCTTCGTTTGTGTTTTGTTCTTCAGGTTCATATATCGCCTGAACAAGTTGAAGTCTTGCTTCATAGTTTTGTAGGTGGGCTAAGCCCTCGTTGTATTGTTTTTGGATATTTCCAAAGTAATTTGTAGTGATATATTTGTGAGATGATAACATCTCTTGTTTTTCCAGTTTCGAGTGATTCTCTTGCACCCGTTGGAAAATAGTAGTTAGTGTTTGTCTTTTTTCGTCAATGTATTTTTGTGTTCTTCGGCTCACGGAGTCCTTTTTAATGTTTGTAATTATCCTCCTGATCTCGTTATAATCTTCCTCCTGGCTCCTGATTGCTGTGTTTATTTCTTGTATGTCCATAGTGCTTCTTTTGTCTTCTTCCCTAATAGCCCTACCCTAACTTTCCTACTACTAATGTTTTAAGTCAATACTTATCGTACCTGCGCTCTCGCTATAACACGTCCCTGAAGGTGCGACTTCTCAATCAGCTGGTGAGTCCCGCTTGTGGGAGGCCAGTGACCGAACCGCAACGAGAGGCTTTCTGACAGAGTACGTAAGTAAAAGTCTTTCAGTCAATTCCGAAACTGATGCTTTGTTGAGTACACCAGCCCGTTCTTAACTGATTCGTATGTCTGTTATGTCAAACCTACGGGGGGGTTAGAGGGAGGAAAAATCTTTACTTTTACTCGAAGGACCAAATGTATAGGCGTAGTCTGGGCTAGTGGACTAACGCCGTGTTTGACAGAAGAACCTAAGGTTATAGTTTGAAGTACCTAAAGCCCTTAAGTTCCTAGCCTATATGATGGGATACCTGCACCGTGCTACCTAAGGTGACAGGTGGATGTGAGATGGATGTTGGGTGGAGGATTGGTTATTCTCACTGCCAGTCAAGCAGACTCACTCGACTAATCAGAACTGACGGCTAAGGGTGTCTTGGCCACAGTGAGATGGAGCTTTGGGTGGAGGATTGGTAACTCTCACTGCCAGTCAAGCAGACTCACTCGACTAATCAGAACTGACGGCTAAGGGTGTCTTGGCCGCAGTGAGAGGGATGTAACTGAGAGATGAATAAATTCAAATCTGATTTATTTTACACAATGTACACCTTATATACTACTTATTGCTAATACACACATATACCATTTTGTGTTAGTGTGTCGTAAGTGTAAAGTATAACGCAGTGTCTTTAAATCATGTCAGTGCTAATTTTGCACATTTGTATGTTGACATGCTTTACTTGTATGTTGACATGCTCTACTTTTGAGTTTGCTGCGTTGCATGTTCAATGTGCATTGAACAGTGAATATTTTATGAGGTAAGCTTTAGTACCTCTTGAGCGCCTTCGATATGTCGCTATACAATTAGTATTTCAGACTATTACAGTGAGACTAGTAGTTACAGTCAAAGCTTTGATACTTGAAAGGTAAAGCTCGTCTCGTGGTAGACAAACACCACACGTAGCAGCTCATTGTAGCTTACACCTTCACTCCATCGCCTCTGAATAAAAAATTAGAATAATTTGCATGATGACTCTACTTTTACAGATGAAATACAGACACCATTACTACACCATTCATAATTTTTTTATATAATTTCCTAAGGATTGTGATTCTGTATATGTGTGTGTATGTATATCACAGTATAGAGTGTGTCGATATTGAGTCGGACGTCACGGTGTGAACAGGTTGTTGGAGCCTGATCAGCGCGATGCGTTCGGTATAGTGGTCAGCTACAGCGCCAAGGTGAAGCTGTACCTGGGCGCGCTCAGCGGTGAACTGGTCGCCGAGCTGCCGTTCATCTTGATGCACCCCAAGGTACGTGAGTGCGGCGGTGTGGTGCGCTCGTGTCTCTACGAGTCAGCCGTTTGAACACCGTGCGTATGTATATGTGTGAGTTAGTGACGCGTGTGTGTCCGTACGCCGCAGGAGGGGCGCGCTAAGGTGATACACGCCGACAGCCAGGCCGACGTGGAGATGTTCCGTCAGGACACGGTGCACCACCAGGAGAGCGTCGAGGTGTATTAGCTACACTTACAAACACAGACAGACATACAGACAGCCTCACATATACAACAGAGGCACATATTAATCACAAATATAATATTATACTAAATGTGTCTCATTATTTTGTACAACAGAACCTTTATTTATTACATTTCACAGTTGTTACGAAAACGAGAGAGTAATCATATTTTAATATCTATAACGGCAAAAGAGACTGCGAGAAAGTAATGGTTCAGTGTATTGTGAGACTATGCGCTATTGACACGGTCCGCCGCCGGCGACTCTAGCTGAGGCTGCGGGTGACCAGATGATGATTATGAGTGCGCATTTGACCTTCCATACCACGCTGGTCAGACGAGTTGGTTATATTTTGAGATTTTCTTCTTTTGCATACATGTTACCTACGTATTACATCCCTTAGTCGTCTTTTACAACACCTCACACGGAAGTAGAGAATACCTACTCTCTACTTCTCTCTATCTAAGTATACACTTAGATAGAAACTAATTATAAATAATTGACAACTTTTCATTGATTTAATATATTACATATACATATTTGTAATAATTCATTTGCAAGTGCAAGAATGATTACCATGCACGTACGATTTCAACTCAAATCAGTTTAGTTAATTGTCGTGTTGACGAAGCAAGTCTTACCGCGCCATCTATCTGCATTACGTATAGTTTCAATTACATACCCATATTTCATTCATTTTTCATTTCGATTCATGTGAGTCCCACTGCTGGGCTCGAATCTTTTTCTCGATGGGAGTGAAATTGACCTACTATATACCACGCAGGTCATATAGGTTGGTACAGGGTTTTATTTCGATTTTACGTAGAGATTACCTATATTCGTGTTATATCCCTTAAGCTTATTTTATGATATCCACGGGCAGACGGTCGGTCGGTGTTCAGACAGACAGTTCAGAATAACAGATGTACAAGTATATCTACATGAGTTTAACGTTCACTTTAAATAACAAATAGTTCAGCTGTGATTACATTTAGTGAACGTTACATGTGACTGCTGAGCATATGTAGACATGTGTTCAGTGTTCAAGTAATATTCTATATTTGAGACTAAGTTGAACGTTGCTACAATACACAACTGACGATGAATAATAATATTACATATATTATAACTATATTAGAGTACACTGCAATTAGTATACCAAGTGTTACGTGCCAGAGACGTACGGCGCCATCTGTTAGTTGTGTGGCGTAACGTGCACCCTACACTCAACTATCGGACATAGTGGTGCGAGCCACTGCTGCTAGGTGGCGCAAAACACAACTCATGCAACGGTGCCACAAAATAGATGAGACTTTCCGTGTGTTGATAGACACATATATACGAGAAAACGAAAACTCGAAATAAAACCTTAATTCCCGTGAAGGGAGCCTGAGCCCAGTAGTGGTCCATATATGAGCTGATATGATGACTGATGACTTATTGTTAAAACAATTATTAAATTGTTTTCACCCAATACGAAATTTGGAAGCAAAATTATGCGGACTATACGTCAGCCTGAGTGTACAATGCATACAAATTCGACATATAGTCTTTCGCCGTATCGCCTGGACAAGGTGCTGTAGTCACACCAATTTCTGTCTATCATCGTACGCACCGAAAATGATACGAGAGAAAGATACCAACACAAGCGGATGGGTTGACTTTTTGAGCTTGCCTTGGAAAAATCTTTGATTGTCTTCCATAAAGCAGCAATAGTCTTCAGTAAAAAAAAAAAAAAATAAACAGTCATTTCAGCATTTATCAATTATAGGATATTCATATATGGTATTCATTCTTTTACTTGATTTCTCATTCAATTAAAATTTGGACACATAGACTCACTTTAAAAGAAATTATTGTACCAATCAGCCCTATAGTAGACATATTGTTCTCTAACAGTAAAATAGGGGTCATCCCTACTTTGCTGTGTTATTTTTCACGAGTAATGGATTTCTGGTTTGAAAATTGTTGTGTGGTAGCGGCTACCAATACTACTGGTCTTGCTCGTGGGTGTCCTAAAAGACTACTAAAAACTTTACATCGACCTGGGCTAATGGTGTATATCTGACACCGTCTCAACAACTACATTCACAAAGAGTGTCGTGTCAGGTCGCAGACGGCTGGTCGTAAAACTATTGCTAATAAGTTGAGTAATATGTACGGTGGAGGAGAAGTACATATTGAGTCGACCCCAAATAAATTGGACTAGAACAGGATAGTTTTGAACCTAAATAACATACAACACAAATAATTAATTGACTATCCGTGTGGTGATGGAGTAAGAATACAATTCACCACTCTGTATCTTACCCGTGAATGTCGTAAACGACGACTAAGGTATATAATATGCATATAACATCTATGCATGAGAAGGAAAACTCAAAATAAACCCTATACCAACCAGTCTGGCCAGCATGGTATAGTGAGGTTCCGGGAGCATTTCCGCAGGCTCGCTCCACGGCTCGTCGGCGCGGCGTCCGGCGTCGTGGGCGGATCGAGCGCTACGTGCCGACGGCTGTACACGGGGGTCATCCGGTCGATGGCCCTGTACGGCGCACCGGTGTGGGCGGGGTCCTTGACCGTCCGACTTAGGGCCCTTCTGTGGCGACCACAGAGGGTCATGGCGGTCAGGGCCATCCGCGGATACCGCACGGTGGCGACGGAGGCAGCGTGCCTATTGGCCGGGACTCCCCCGTGGGACCTGGAGGTGGAGATGCTCGCCGGATTGTATCGGCGGGTGACGGGGGTGCGAGCGGAGGGCGGTGAGATCTCGTTAAGGGAGCTCACCGCCTGGCGCGTCGACGCCCGCCGGGACATCATTGCTCGTTGGGCAGTTCAGCTGGAGAGGCCTCGGTTCGGCGTGCGAACCGTGGAGGCCTTCCGGCCGGTGCTGATGCAGTGGTTGGAAAGGCGGCACAGGGTGCTCTCCTTCCGACTAGTGCAGGTATTAACGGGGCATGGAAGCTTCGCCAAATACCTGCACAGGGTCGTAAGGAGGGAGAGTACACCGTCCTGCCACCACTGCGATTGCGACGAGGACACGGCGCGCCACACGCTCGAGGCCTGCGCGGCTTGGGCAGTGCAGCGCCGTGAACTCGTCGCAATCATCGGTGCCGACCTGACACTGCCGGCCATCGCTAGGGTGATGGTCGACAGCGTCGGGAATTGGGACGCGGTCGCAGCCTTCTGCGAGACAGTAATCTCGCAGAAGGAGGCGGCGGATCGTCTGCGCGAGGAGCGCAGCCTCGATGAGGAGATCCGCCGCCGGCGACTGGGGCGGCGTAGGCGCAACTATCTGCGCCTCATGCCGCCCTAGCCGAGGCTGCGGGTGACGTGACCGGGGATTAGTCCGTCACCCGCCTAGAGGCCGACCGCGTGAGGAAAGACCGACGTAGGGGGTATTCCGTCGGGCCGACCACTGATGACAAGTAAACCTGCTCCGGTGGTCGGGCAGGCGAGGTGGTTTTCGGGTGGGTTGCGGGAGTTGCGTGTTTAAGCCCCTCTGTCGCCCCGGACGGAGTGGTGTGGAGGCGCGCCGACCGCAGCCCACCCACAAAAAAAAAAGCATGGTATAGTGAGGTCAAATTCCCTCCTATTGTGGAGGAGGCTCGAGCCCAACAGTGGGACGTGTATGGGCTAAAATGAAATAATTAATTGACAGTACAGATATCATGGATACCATCACCTACTTTACACATATGTACATCAGAACCGGAACACAAGAGGAGAAATACATCTATATATATAAAAGAAAGTCGTGTTAGTTACTACGTTTATAACTCGAGAACGGCTGTACGGATTTGACTGAAAATTGGTGGGGAAGTAGCTTAGAACCAGGAAAAGGACATAGGATATTTTTTATCACGTTTTTCATCTTCTTCTTCTTAATGGCAATTTATCCCGTTCCATCGCGTTCCCGTGTGACGTGACAAAAATGTCGAATAGATTTTATTTTTTTGTTTCTGTTTGTCCATTCGGACAGGCAAAGGGATCAAAGCCCATACAGCCAAGTCTGATACAATTCTCTTCATATTATTTAAAATTTATTTATATAGAATATCGTATTCTTCTTCTAACTTATCACTCTTGACTTTGACCACGTTCCCGTACGACGTGACATTAAACGTCAAAAAGGATACAGGTCAATATAAATGTGGTATAACAAAAACGTGTATGTCATTTAATAACAAAATGCAAATGACAACTAAACGTAATTTTGTCTATGATTAAGTATTGTTGAAAATTTGATAATTATAATTTTGTCAGTCTTTATTCGAGATTTTACGGCATTACAAAATGTCATGTAGCGCTTTTAAATTTTATTTATTACTTTGGTGTTTTACAGTGTTATATTGAATAATTTTGCTGGTACTTCATGTAATTTAACGCAAAGAATATTCGGAAGTGCAGGGAATATGATTTAATTGTGAATTCCGTGCATTTTCATGTTCTGCAAAATTGCCAGAAAAACATTGATTTGGCTATCAGCTCCCGATCAATGGCAACGACTAAGACTTTTATGACTATCCATACTAATATTATAAATGCGAAATTAAGGATGTTTGTTTGTTTGTAACGCTTTCACGCTTAAACCACCGAACCGATTTCAAAAATTCTTTCACCAATGGAAAGCTATAATATCAGGGAGTAACATAGGCTATATTTTATCGCGGTATTCCCACAGGAACGGGAACTACGCCTCGGGTAAAGCAACTGAAACTGAAGCGAAGCGAGGGCGGGTTGCTAGTTATTTATATAAAGACGTATAAATGTGTTTTTAGCTTGACACTGGCACCAATATTGTAGCTTATTGCCGATAAAAAAGAAGAAGAAGAATTTTAGCAGAAATCAATAATCAGTAATTTGTATTCTCTTTGAATCATCATTAACAATGGCGCGACCAAGACGATTGAACCTTTCCTGGCAGTGCCGTAATGGTTTTTCTATTAGAGACTATCTTTGGAAATTTTGAAAATATGTTTACGAAAAAAAATACGGGCGGCGATACGAAGTTGGCCGGGTCAGCTAGTAGTTTATAGAATGAATAGAAATAATAAGCTGTGCAGGGTATCTCCAAAACACTTTCCTTTTGACTGGTTTTGGTGTGGTCATACCACGTCACTCCCGTACAGGCCCACAGAAAGGGGGTAAACCCCCGTTAGAAAAATATTGTCATAGCGTCGCCCTCGTGGGGTCAACGATCTCTACAGATAGCGCACTAATTACCTGATTAGCCACCCGCGACCTCAACTAGGGCGGTGTCAAGTGCAGTAATTCGGACCTGCGTCTGCGTGAAGCTGTCAATTATGGCCTTAGCGATGGTCGGTAGCGCCAACGGCGATACTGCGCGGTGTCTTTGCTACAGCCTCAGCGCGGTAGGACGGAGTCGTCTTTCGCTCACAATTATGCTGCGACAAAATTTGTACCCGCCAGAAAGAGACGGCTTCGAATATCTCTATTTTCAAGTCCTTAATGGGTTTTTCAGTCAACACGCACGCTGGCTCAAGCAACACCGTAACCATGTTTGGCTCTTGACACCATGACTTTTTATCGCCGTCACAGGAAAGCCCTAAGATTAGTAGTCAGCGACCTCACCCACACAGGCGCACAGTACAGATCCATTCATCGAACTACCCTTGCGTACAGCTGTTAACATGTAACACTGGGTCCATCTGCGTTCGGCATAAGCCAGAATAGGTTGGACGCCGTGTCAACGGGCCTGGGGCCTGACGCTCATAGGGACTAAATTCAATTAGTGGGTCTATGTAACAGCAAAGCTTTCGTTTTATATTGATTAGAGGGTATTATTTTGATGTGATGGTACTGCCTGATGTGACCTCAAAGTGTGACACATATTGCAGTAGCAGCAGCCCTGTGACTAACATATGACAACACATCACAAAGAGCACATTACCACTCTTGTAGAATAGACTACAGCACTTATAACTAATGATGATATTTTACCACTTGCCTTGTGAATCCAAATATACAACACTCGAACTTTACACATTATATCTACATTATAATTATAACAATGACAAAATATTCTTCACACGTTAACTTTTGTTATAAAACAATTCTAAACTGTTACCAATGGTCTCTTTTTATTTCCGTTTTGTCTCATAAGTTCAATACTTACAACATAATGTGTTTTCAATATTTTTTTAATAATATATTTACTCAAGTATTGACGTTATTCCCCGTGTAACGATGGGATAGAATATAATTGTCGTCACCGTCTTGCTTGTCCGCGGGAGTCGTAAGAATCAGCTAAGGGTCTCACCAGGAGAATGAGAAGCACCTATCTCCTGGGTAAAATTTGAAACACCTACTGCGATCGCCTACTCGCCTGCCAACCGTGACGATTAAGATCTTATTAGATAAATATAAAATGGATGCAATTCAAATAACGGACCCTGTCACGATAGTTCCACTTTCCCACGACCTCATCTTGGCAGTAGGCTCGTGGATTGCGGGGACGTTAAGAATCACCAGTTGCGATTTGGCTACCACAAAAAATCCTTCTTTGGTCCTTGTAACACACAATATTCGGACGCTTGGGCACTCTTAAGTCTTGTCACTACGAGAGGATCACCTTGGCACTATGCTCATACTGAATGACCTTTTTTTTTTTTTTTTGGGTGGGCTATGGAAGTGCACGCGCGGTCCTGTCCGTCCGGGGCGATGGAAGGACGGCGCGCGGGCCCATAACCCGCCCGTACCCACGTCACCTCGTTGTTTGTTGGGCCGACCACTGGAGCAGATGTGACTTGTCATCAGTGGTCGGTCCGACGGAATACCCTTTCGGGTAACCTCACGTCTCGACGTACTGGGACACCGGTCGCTATCGTGCGGTCAGCCTCTCTGCGGGTGACGGACAATTCCCCGGTCCGATCACCCGCGGCCTCGGCTAGGGCGGCATTAGGCGCAGATACTCGCGCCTGCACCGCCCGAGTCGCCGGCAGCGGAACGTGTCGCCGAATAGGAGCTCTACTCGCACACGATCCGCCGCCTCCTTCCGTGAGATTACGGCCTCACAGAAGGCGGCGACCGCGTCCCAGTTCCTGACGCTGTCGAGCATCTCCCTGGCGATGGTCGGCGGCGCCAGGTTGGCACCGATAATCGCGACGAGTTCACGGCGCTCCCCCTCCCACGCAGCACACTCCTCCAGCGTGTGCTGCGCCGTGTCCTCGTCGCAATTGCAGTGGTGGCAGGACGGTGTGCTCTCCCTCCTGACAATCTTATGCAGGTACTTCCCAAAACACCCG
Source organism: Lymantria dispar (assembly GCA_032191425.1). Taxonomy (NCBI): domain Eukaryota; kingdom Metazoa; phylum Arthropoda; class Insecta; order Lepidoptera; family Erebidae; genus Lymantria; species Lymantria dispar. The sequence continues at coordinate 291,573 of CM063446.1, forward strand.
TGCCCCGTCAGTACCTGCACCAGTCGGAAAGAAAGCACCCCGTGCGTCCGCTCCAACCACTCCATCAGCACCGGCCGGAAGGCCTCGACGGTCCTGACACCGTACCGAGGACTCTCCAGCCGGACTGGCCAACGGGCAATGACTCCTCGGCGGGCGTCGACCCGCCAGGCGGTGATCTCCTGCAAGGAGACAATAGCGGCGCGGGCGCGCGTCTCCGACACCTGCCGATAAATGTCGGCGAGCATCTCCGCCTCCAGGTCTCACAGGGGAGTTCCGGCCAGGAGGCACGCTGCCTCCGTCGCCACCGTGCGGTAACCCCGTATGGCCCTGATCGCCATGACCCTCTGTGGTCGCCACAGGAGGGCCCTAAGACGGACGGTCAGGGACCCCGCCCACACCGGTGCGCCATACAGGGCCATCGACCGGATCACCCCCACGTACAGCTGTCGGCACGTAGCACTGGGTCCACCCACATTCGGCATCAGCCGCGAAAGGGCGGATGCCGCGCCGACAAGCCGGCGAACAAGTCGATGGAGATGCTCCCGGAACCAAAAATGCCCGTTGAGCACCAGGCCCAAGTACTTCATGTGGGCCTGGATGCTGATGGTGACCGACTTCACGGTGATCGAAGCGCCGGCGGGAGGCCCGGCGGTACGGAGGCCATGGAACAAAAGGGCCTCCGTCTTTTCCAGGGCTACCCTCAACCCCAGCGCTTCGATCCGCCTGACAATCTCCTCGGTGCCGAGAGTTGCCAGGCGTGCCGCCTCCTCTAGCGTCCCACCCCGCGCTGTGACGAGTGTATCCTCGGCGTAGCAAATTACGCCCAGCCCGGGTGGGCGACTTCCTCTCAACGCCCAGTCGTAGCCGATGTTCCACAGGGTCGGACCCAGAACCGACCCCTGTGGGACACCGCATGTCATGGGCGTTCGCACAACGTCCCCTACTCGGTCAACGTAGAGGACGCTGCGCCCCTCCAAGAAATCTGCCACCAGCCGCCTGAGGTACACGGGCACCCCGTGATACCTTAGCCCCTCCCTGATGCAGCTGAATGGCAGACTGTTGAAGGCGTTGGCGATGTCCAGGGACACCGCTAACAGGACTCCTCCGCCGGTGACGGCCTCCGCTACCACGGCCTTCAGGCGCAGCAGGGCCGCGATCGTCGAACGCCCTCTCCGAAAACCAAACTGGCCGTCCGACAGATCGGGCCCGACCCCGACGAGGTGCCGCTCGATGCGGGCAGCCAACACCCTCTCTAGCAGCTTGCCCGCATCATCGAGCAGCACGATGGGCCTGTAGGCCGAGGCCGACTCGGGAGACCGTCCCGGCTTCGGCAGGAGAACCAGCCTCCCCTCTTTCCAGCACCCAGGGAACTGCCCGGACGTCAAACAAGCGTCGAACAGGGACCCTGAGGCGTGGTCCCAGGTGCTCGAGGACCAGGGCCAGCACATACTGAATGACCTTAGCAAGATTCCTCAACGGCTGGGCAACGTTCGGGAAACTTAAGAGATTCTTTTCGTCCGCAGCGTCTCAAAACAAAGGTTTATAACCAATGTGTGTTACCAGCGATAATATACGGCACTAAAACGTTCTCTCTAAATGTCGGCCTCATAAAAAGACTAAAAGTTACTCAAGGTACTATGAAGAGGGCTATGTGAGGTATTTCTATACGCGATAGAATCCGGAAATACAGAAATCTGTAGAAGAATGGGTGTAACTGACAGACAATCGTTGAAATGATAATAGGCACGCCACATCTCTCGTCGAACTAGTAACCGTTGGGGAAAGAAAGGTTCTCGAGTGGCGAACACGAATCGGACGGATTCGAGTAGTAAATACTACTGATAACATATTGAAATTTGGAAGAAACCGTTAGATGCAAATGGCATAGGACCGTTCCCAGTGGTAGTCTCATGGCGAGGCCTATATCTAGCAGTGGACGTCTACAGGCTGATGGTTGTAAACGAGCTAGCAACACACCTAATGGTAAGTAAGACATGGACCCTTGCAACACCAGGGCCACAGCTAGGCCGCTGCGTAGCGTGAAGCAATTGCTTTTCTTAAGTCTCGTTTAAAGGACATGTCATAGCGCTCGGGAAACACAACAGCAGGTAGTTCATTCCATATCTTGCACGTACGTGGGAGAAATGATCGCTGGAAACGTACAGTTGAAGACCAACAGTTTCCAGGTGAAATGGATGAACCCTGCTGCGGTGTCGAGTGGTACGTTGGTAGAATGGTGACGGTGGTATCAAGTTAAACAGTTCCTCGTAGCGCTCCCCGTGAAAGGGCCGATAGGGTACACAGAGTGGCTCAAGTCTCTCTGCCGCGCCAGTGACTCCAACCTGTCCGTGATATTGGGATCCCCGATGTGGCGTACAACATTACTGCAAGTGTATCGTATTTGAAATAACACAGGGCTTACATATGACGTGCTTTGTATTGCATGTCCAGTAGGTGATGTCGCACCCGACCTCGTACGGGGTCACTACAATACAGACGAACAAACTGAGGTACAGACGTTTTAATAAAACACAGGGAGTTCCATGACAACGTTTAATTTCGTTCAAAATAAATAATATCAACAGTAGTTAGGGCGAACTCTTTGAGTTGTATACAAGTTATATTAACAGATGTCGCGCGAGTGTGACGTCACTCGACACGTGTCGCGCACTACGCCTCAAACACAGCGATATGATATGTGTGTGTGTGTGTGTGTGTACAGAGCGAACGGACAACCGCCCCGACACACGGTACACGTCTCCGCTCACAGTGGGACCGCGCCACGCTGTGAACTATACGAACCGTTACCTGGACTGGGACTTACTAATATTTTTAATATTGTACAAATATATACATTTTGTTACAAAAAAAAATGGCCGTGTGGCGACGGTTTGAGAATACATGTGTCGCCACCCCTTACTTGTCCGTGGGAGTCGTAAAAATCGGCTGAGGGTTCACCAGGAGAGTGGGCAGCAGCTCTCTCCTGGGAAACGTAAAACATCCATACTGCGATCGCCAACCCGCCTGCCAAGCGTGGCGATTACGGCAATATCCCCTTTTTTAAAAATGGCGTACAACAAAAAAATGGCCCCCAGTCACGGCGGCTCCGGTACCCTACGGGCTCATTTTGGTGGCGGGCCCAGTAGTGGTGGAGCGGGGGGTGCGAGGAATCTCCGGCAGCGATCCGGCTACCAACAAAAACGACCCTTGGCCCTGGTAACACACAACATTCGGACACTCAGGACTGACGAGAGGGTCATCGAGCTGGAAGAGGAATTGAGCAAAATCCGCTGGGACATTGTAGGATTATCAGAAGTGCGAAGAGAGGGCGAGGGCACGATAATCCTCCAGTCTGGAAACTTGCTCTTCTACCGGGAGGGCGATCACCCGTCCCAAGGTGGTATAGGGTTTATCGTTCGTAAGTCTCTCATAGACAACGTGGAGAGGATCGAGAGTGTGTCGACAAGGGTAGCGTACCTTATACTCAGAATTACCAAGAGGTATTCGCTGAAGGTTATACAGGTATACGCACCGACCTCGACATACTCCGACGACGAAGTGGAGGCATTTTACGAGGACATCTCGAAAGCCATACACGCGTCCAAAACCCACTTCACGGTGGTTATGGGAGACTTTAACGCGAAAATAGGTAAAGGGAGTGATGATGAGTTGAGAGTGGGGAAACATGGATATGGACAGAGAAACCAGAGGGGCCAGAAACTGGCTGATTTTCTGGAGAAGGAAAGCCTCTTTATGATGAATTCTTTCTTCAGGAAGCAGCCACAAAGGAAATGGACCTGGATTAGCCCCGATGGTTCAACAAAAAATGAGATAGACTTCATCTTGTCAGACAAACGACAGATATTCAATGATGTCTCAGTGATCAGCAGAATTAAAACTGGGAGCGATCACCGGATGGTACGAGGCACATTGAATATCCATACAAAAGTCGAGCGGTCACGCTTGATGAAGTCTACACTCCGACCTACATCTGTCCAATACCAGAACCTCGAAAACTTTCAACTCGAACTACATAATCGCTTCCAATGTCTGGACGAGTGCGAATCTCCGAACGATATGAACAACAGGTTCGTGGAAACTGTCCACGCGGTTGGGTCGAAATTTTTCAAGGCTCACCGCGTTAATAGACCTAAAAAACTTTCTGACCAGACTCTCGAGCTCATGGAGCGGAGAAAAGAGATGACGGTGCAGTCTGCAGCCGATTGGTCCAAACATAGGCAGCTAAATAGACAGATCTCCAGGTCTGTGCGTCGCGATATTCGCCGATTTAATACGTTCCGTATTAAAGAAGCGATAGAGCGGAATCGTGGCTCGAAAGTGTTCGCACAAGATCTGTCTATTGGGAAAAGCCAAATGACTAAGCTGAAGACCGATGACGGCACTGTCATTTCATCCCAAAGTGAGATCTTGGGAGAGGTCGAAAGGTTCTATGGACAGTTATACAAATCATCCCGAAATCCTGTTGTCGGCTTGGTCCAAGATCCCAGATCCAAGCTAACTCGGCACTATACCGAAGAAATCCCGGACATCAGCTTGCACGAGATCAGAATGGCTCTCAAACAACTACGTAACGGTAAGGCACCGGGAGATGACGGAATTACGGCAGAGCTTTTGAAGGCGGGCGGCAAGCCGGTATTAATAGCCCTTCAGAAGCTATTTAATTCCGTTATCCTCGGGGGCGACGTTCCAGAGTCGTGGACCAGGAGTGTGGTGGTGCTGTTCTTCAAGAAGGGTGACAAAGCTCTTTTAAAGAACTACAGACCCATCTCACTCCTGAGCCATGTTTATAAGTTGTTTTCGAGGGTCATTACCAATCGACTCACGCGCAAGCTCGATGACTTCCAGCCGCCCGAACAAGCCGGCTTCCGAAAAGGCTATAGCACCATAGACCATATCCTCACGCTTCGGCAGATTATACAAAAGACCGAGGAGTATAATCGGCCCCTGTGCTTAGCGTTTGTGGACTATGAGAAAGCCTTTGATTCAGTCGAAACTTGGGCGGTGCTGCAGTCCCTTCAGCGGTGCCAAATCGACCATCGCTATATCGAAGTGCTGAAGTGTTTGTATAGGAACGCCACAATGTCAGTCCGTATCCGGGATAAGAGTACGAAACCGATCCAGTTGCAGAAAGGCGTGAGACAGGGAGATGTCATCTCTCCGAAACTGTTCACCACTGCACTGGAAGATGTCTTCAAGCTCTTAGACTGGACTGGACTCGGCATCAACATTAACGGCGAATACATCACTCACCTTCGATTCGCAGACGATATCGTCGTTATGGCAGAATCCATGGAGGACCTTGGCACTATGCTCAATGATCTCAGCAGGGTATCCCAACTAGTGGGTCTACGAATGAACATGGACAAGACGAAAGTCATGTCAAATACCCATGTCATTCCTGTACCGGTCCTAGTTGGCAATGCGATTCTCGAAGTTGTCAATCACTATGTTTACCTAGGACAAACAGTCCAGTTAGGTAGATCCAATTTCGAGAAAGAGATCAGCCGACGAATCCAACTCGGTTGGGCAGCGTTCGGGAAACTTAAGAGGATCTTCTCGTCCAACATACCTCAGTGTCTGAAAACACAGGTCTACGACCAGTGTGTGTTACCAGTGATGACTTACGGCACGGAAACGTGGTCCCTAAATGTAGGCCTCATATCAAGGCTCAAAGTCGCTCAGCGTGCTATGGAACGGGCTATGCTCGGGATTTCTCTGCGAGATAGAATCCGGAATACAGAAATCCGCAGAAGAACGGGTGTAACCGACATAGCACGAAGAATTAGCACGCTGAAGTGGCAATGGGCAGGCCACATCGCTCGACGAACCGACAACCGCTGGGGAAGAAAGGTTCTCGAGTGGCGACCACGCATCGGACGACGCAGTGTAGGACGCCCCCCCACTAGGTGGACCGACGACCTAGTGAAAGTTGCTGGGCGTCGTTGGATGCAGGCGGCACAGGACCGCACATTGTGGCGCAATATGAGGGAGGCCTACGTCCAGCAGTGGACGGCAATAGGCTGAAATGATGATGATGATGATGATGACAAAAAAAAAACTTTTAAATTATTGAAATATACAACATTAATTTAATATTTATGTGTTGTATAGGATGTGTTTGAGGTGTACGTGACGCGTTAGATATGTGACAGTTACAGGTGAGCGAGGCGGACTCGCCCTCAGATATGTCGCATCTTGATCGCTCACAGTTCGCACACTATACAGACATAGGGCGCGGTCCCACTGCACGCGCGCGCGGGGCCGGACGCGCCCACAACCAACCTTAACAGCGAATACAAATACTATTTACAATCAATTTGATTTTATACAGATAACGACGAATAGATTTATCTAATTAGTACTTATTAACTCGTAAATTTATTATCTAATTTCGTAGACATGTAAAAAAGTGGCAAAGACTCAGTCGCTTAAACGCTACTATTTACATTTATAACAAAACAATTTATTGTAGAACTTTATATTCAGATGCGGAGCTTCACGGAGACTCGTACAGCTTATCCGATATGCGTTCGGCCGCTACGAGGCGCTTGGCGCCCCGCGACCTCTGTGCGACACTGACTGACTGGTTAAGGTTGTAGTCAACATGAACAGTAATCATATTGTGATGTGTCTTTATACTGTGAACACATGTTGTTCGTTTGACTTAGGAATACGTTATATACTAGCTGTAACTGTGATTGATCGCGCACATACATTTGTTGTTGCCGTCATTATTTACATACAACTGTTTCAAAGCAATCGGATAAGCTGCACGATACGAGGGTAGGTGTTTTTGTATAGAGTGTGTATGTCTGTGCGTGGTGACAGTCACCGGGTGGCGCGTCACCATCACTCGCAATAGGCTAGCACTAGCTACAACATTTACAGATCGCGGCGGAGAGTGGCGCCGGGCGCCGCAGTAACATCTACACCATTCGAATGTACAAGTTGTTTAATGTTCGTGTGCACGACAAGTGTCGCGGCGCGACTACACGCACGACTCGGGGATCCGGTGATCGAGCAGCTTCTCCTTGATGGCGTCCACGTTGAGGTCGGCGGCGGCGCGCAGCGTGGCGGACGCGCTGCGCCCCAGCGTGCACGCTCCCGCTCCCGCGCCCGCTCCCGCTGCCGCCCCCGCCGGCGCGTCACGCGGGCGCGCGCCCCACGTCCACGAGGCGCCGGGTCCGCCGGGTCCGCCGGGTCCGCCGGGCCCGTTACACGCCTGATACAACAGTTAGCCGTGTCACTGTTTGTGTTAACTATAACAATAATAACTGAAACGCAGTATTCGTAAATGTTAACAAATTTAGTAAACATGTATACTGTCATAATAACTGCTGGGACAACATACATTGTGACTGATGTACTATGACGATATGTGCCTTTAAATATAATAATAACAGTAAATATAAGTAAAGCACGCAAACTAAGTAACTGGTACATCTAGTAATCAAAACTTACAACAGAAGTGAAACTCGAAACACAACATTATACCACTCCATCTGCGTGATGAGATAGAGATAGACATAAGGGCAGTTAATACGTGTGTGTGTCTGTGTGTGTACAGTACGTACCGGTGGTGCGGCTGCGAACAGTGGTTGTGTGCGAGCAGGTGACACCGCGGGCACTGCACCCCCCCCGTCACCTGACAACAACAACGAACAGTTATATGTTAAACAATATCAAATAGCTGCTCACCGAGAGAGTGATATGTATGCGACTAGTTAGCGAGAGAGTGATATCATGATATGTATGCGACTAGTTAGCGAGAGAGTGATATCATGATATGTATGCGACTAGTTAGCGACAGAGTGATATCATGATATGTATGCGACTAGTTAGCGACAGAGTGATATCATGATATGTATGCGACTAGTTAGCGACAGAGTGATATCATGATATGTATGCGACTAGTTAGCGACAGAGTGATATCATGATATGTATGCGACTAGTTAGCGACAGAGTGATATCATGATATGTATGCGACTAGTTAGCGACAGAGTGATATCATGATATGTATGCGACTAGTTAGCGACAGAGTGATATCATGATATCTATGCGACTAGTTAGCGACAGAGTGATATCATGATATGTATGCGACTAGTTAGCGAGAGAGTGATATCATGATATGTATGCGACTAGTTAGCGAGAGAGTGATATCATGATATGTATGCGACTAGTTAGCGAGAGAGTGATATCATGATATGTATGCGACTAGTTAGCGAGAGAGTGATATCATGATATGTATGCGACTAGTTAGCGAGAGAGTGATATCATGATATGTATGCGACTAGTTAGCGAGAGAGTGATATCATGATATGTATGCGACTAGTTAGCGAGAGAGTGATATCATGATATGTATGCGACTAGTTAGCGAGAGAGTGATATCATGATATGTATGCGACTAGTTAGCGAGAGAGTGATATCATGATATGTATGCGACTAGTTAGCGAGAGAGTGATATCATGATATGTATGCGACTAGTTAGCGACAGAGTGATATCATGATATGTATGCGACTAGTTAGCGAGAGAGTGATATTATGATATGTATGCGACTAGTTAGCGAGAGAGTGATATCATGATATGTATGCGACTAGTTAGCGAGAGAGTGATATCATGATATGTATGCGACTAGTTAGCGAGAGAGTGATATCATGATATGTATGCGACTAGTTAGCGAGAGAGTGATATCATGATATGTATGCGACTAGTTAGCGAGAGAGTGATATCATGATATGTATGCGACTAGTTAGCGAGAGAGTGATATCATGATATGTATGCGACTAGTTAGCGACAGAGTGATATCATGATATGTATGCGACTAGTTAGCGAGAGAGTGATATCATGATATGTATGCGACTAGTTAGCGAGAGAGTGATATCATGATATTTATGCGACTAGTTAGCGACAGAGTGATATCATGATATGTATGCGACTAGTTAGCGAGAGAGTGATATTATGATATGTATGCGACTAGTTAGCGACAGAGTGATATCATGATATGTATGCGACTAGTTAGCGACAGAGTGATATCATGATATGTATGCGACTAGTTAGCGACAGAGTGATATCATGATATGTATGCGACTAGTTAGCGACAGAGTGATATCATGATATGTATGCGACTAGTTAGCGACAGAGTGATATCATGATATGTATGCGACTAGTTAGCGAGAGAGTGATATCATGATATGTATGCGACTAGTTAGCGAGAGAGTGATATCATGATATGTATGCGACTAGTTAGCGAGAGAGTGATATCATGATATGTATGCGACTAGTTAGCGAGAGAGTGATATCATGATATGTATGCGACTAGTTAGCGAGAGAGTGATATCATGATATGTATGCGACTAGTTAGCGAGAGAGTGATATCATGATATGTATGCGACTAGTTAGCGAGAGAGTGATATCATGACATGTATGCGACTAGTTAGCGAGAGAGTGATATCATGATATGTATGCGACTAGTTAGCGAGAGAGTGATATCATGATATGTATGCGACTAGTTAGCGAGAGAGTGATATCATGATATGTATGCGACTAGTTAGCGACAGAGTGATATCATGATATGTATGCGACTAGTTAGCGACAGAGTGATATCATGATATGTATGCGACTAGTTAGCGACAGAGTGATATCATGATATGTATGCGACTAGTTAGCGAGAGAGTGATATCATGATATGTATGCGACTAGTTAGCGACAGAGTGATATCATGATATGTATGCGACTAGTTAGCGACAGAGTGATATCATGATATGTATGCGACTAGTTAGCGACAGAGTGATATCATGATATGTATGCGACTAGTTAGCGACAGAGTGATATCATGATATGTATGCGACTAGTTAGCGACAGAGTGATATCATGATATGTATGCGACTAGTTAGCGACAGAGTGATATCATGATATGTATGCGACTAGTTAGCGACAGAGTGATATCATGATATGTATGCGACTAGTTAGCGACAGAGTGATATCATGATATGTATGCGACTAGTTAGCGACAGAGTGATATCATGATATATATGCGACTAGTTAGCGACAGAGTGATATCATGATATGTATGCGACTAGTTAGCGACAGAGTGATATCATGATATGTATGCGACTAGTTAGCGACAGAGTGATATCATGATATGTATGCGACTAGTTAGCGACAGAGTGATATCATGATATATATGCGACTAGTTAGCGACAGAGTGATATCATGATATGTATGCGACTAGTTAGCGACAGAGTGATATCATGATATGTATGCGACTAGTTAGCGACAGAGTGATATCATGATATATATGCGACTAGTTAGCGACAGAGTGATATCATGATATGTATGCGACTAGTTAGCGACAGAGTGATATCATGATATGTATGCGACTAGTAGTAGCAGTAGTACACCACTCGGATAAAACATATTTTAAATGTATTTTCTGCAAACTACCTCAATATAACTAATATATCGATTGCTAACGAAGGAAAGGATTAGTTTTTTTCCTAACATTTATAGCAATTAAAATAATAAGTATGCATGTAATACGGTCTAGTATTGACTACATTGTGTTTGTGCGTAATGCTCACAGTAGTTGTTGGGTATGAGGTCAGGCTCCGCGTCGTCTAGCTCGGCCAGCTTGTCGGGCGGCGGCGCGGGCGGCGCCTTGGCGTGTGCGGGGCGGCGGCGCCGGCGCAGTGCCGCAGCCCCCGCGGCGGCCAGGGCGGCGCAGAGCGCGCCCGCGCCCGCCCCTGCAGCGCCCACCACTCCGCCCACACCGAGCTGCGCCTCTGACGCTGTAACATAGCACACCACACTCTCAGCACACGTGACAGGCGCACACACGATGCGCGCGAGTAACACTTACACTGTTATCTAATGTTTAAAGATAACTAGTTTGTTGATACAACGATACGTTGGGATCCGTTCGCTTGTTACTATGGGCGTGTCGCAGGGCGCCATATTGGAACCTCTACTTTTCTCATATACATTTATAACAATGATACATTTGATCACAACACATATGAACGGACCGCGTGTGTACTGATCATAGCCCCTCCAAATCCAAGTGTCGGTGCGTGGAACATTACAACGTGGGTTCATGAAGGACTATTGGAAAGCGATCCCCACTAAATAAGGGTGTGATGCGAGAACTCAGGGAAATTGTTGGGAACCATACGTAGCTCCTGTTTGTGCGTAAGAGTGTTGATATAGTTGTTGAGCTGATAGAATGTGTCTTTGTGATGTGCCGAGTACGTCCGTGCTGAGCTGTATAGCTCTACAATTTTGTCATAGGATTAGTAAACGTTTGCAAACTTTTAGACCTAACTCGCTGTAAATTGGTAGCCTAGGATGTGGTAGGACCACACTGCTGATAGTTGTCTGTCTACAGCCGCGGGCTGGTTCGTCCGGGGTAGCACCCCATTGAGTAGAAAATCGACGTCCGAGCAGTAGCAATTTGTTACTACGCTTCGTTTGGTGAGTGATTGAGCCGAGAGCACAACTATCTGAGGGTGTTTGTGTGCGGGTGGGTTTTAGTGATGCCTTCAGTATCACCGAACGTCATTACACGCATTCACACTGCCTTCACTTTCTACACGATAGGCCGTACAAAGGTCCATGAGCCACAGCAACACTTACCATCAGGTGTACTGTTCGCTCGTTTGCCACTGTTAACGATAAAAAAAAGAAGATTTGCGAATGATATGCTTTTAATGGTAGGGGGATAGTTCGCATTGTACTTAATGAGCTTAATATTCGTATACTAGGCGGACCTATGTGTACAACACGCACGAAACGAATATTGTAAGTTGAGTGTACAATACTGTGAGTATGTGCACTGGCGTGTGATGTTGTACAAGACCGATTACAATATAGAGATAGATTAACAGATACGTGATATGATATAACATCACGTCCGCGTCTCGTCGTACCTAATTAATATGTGTATAACATTAAACAAAGCATTAGCGTGTAATTAATGTAAACGTGTACCACGTAAGGGGGACGATATTAATAATTAAACTTGTAACGCTAATGTGCTTGTGACCCGCGCCCTCGACTGTGTCCGCGTGCTGTCGTCATACAACAGAAGGAACACGCCACGTGACATCGTACACCAGTACGTGTAACCGGTGTCCTCCATTGTGCACACAACTTTGAGAGATTTATGTGAAAGATAACCCTATGAATAGATATTGTACTGACGCAAGAGGGGTACTGTTAGTATTGGTATGTATAGTCTGTCGTCAACATATCCCTACAGAACTCTATAATAGATCGGGGAAAATGCCTGTATTAAAAAAATTGGTTTAAATGTTTGCAAGCCGTGACTATTTGATGTCAAAGATCCATTTTGCTCTGATCATCCTGTCACTGATAAAATGGTCGCCATTTTTTAAATAGTGGGGTAAAATCGGCATATCAATAGTTACGATGTAGCTGAAGATCTGGAAATTAACTAATAAACAGATCTGATCCATTTGAAAAAAGCTGCGCATACAAAATAGCTCGATATTCAGGTGTCACACGAGCTCATTTAAAGAAACTTAATGAAACATGAACTCATTTGCGATTTTTTATTGAAACCTAATGAAACCAAACCGTATTTGAAAATATTGATAACTTATGATGCACATTGGACCACATACGATAAGAACGTGCGAAAAAAACGTAATCAAAGGTCAGTCAGACTTCACAGACTGGCAACTAGGGATGCAAACGATACATCGATGTTTAACATCGATGCAAAAAACATCGATGTTTGCCATCGATGTTCATTATTGCGAAACATCGACGTATCGATGTTATTTTCTACGATGTTTTAACATCGATGTTTGGACTGACATCTGTTTGAAATGTATGGTCATTTAAGCAAAACCTGGGTGACAGTTTATTTACAAGAGTAAATGACTTACGTATGTACGTTTTCGTAAATACTGTTATTTATAACTTTGTTTACAAATAGGTAACTTGCTGCAATTAAGCTTGTAATAACTTTACTGAATAGAGAAATATATTTTAAATATAACTTTATTTCCTCAACTCTACATCTCCCTTATTCTAAAGACTCACCTATTCAATGATAACATTGTTACAGATAATAAACATAGCTTGCATTTTAAATTTAAAGTTGTTTGCTCGATCGTTAAAAAAACATAGATGTATCGATACATCGATGTATGTATTGGTTTCGCTATTAGCATCTCTATTGGCAACACGCGGGCTAATTCGCAACAGGTGATACTGTAGTATAGTATGATTGGGAGGGTATTGTTTATTATGAGCTTGTACCGCCCGCGTCGGCCAGAACCATCGATTCTGATCTTTACTACCAACAACTGATGAGATTAAAGCAAGAAATTGAGAGAAAGAATTGTATAATTAAGAGAAAGGGGGTGGTCTTTCACCATGATAACGCTACACCACACACATGTGTAGTCACTCAGCAAACATTAGGAGAGTTTGGCTGAGAGGTGTTAATGTATCCGCCACATTACACTGACCTCGTTCTTTCATATTACTTGCAGATTACAACCTGTTTCGGTCTTTTCAGAATTCTTTAAATAGTATCAAGTTAACATCAAGAAAGGACTGCCAAAACTACTTGTCGCTTTTTTTATTAGAAGTCCTAAAATTTCTACAGCAACGGGACCATACTTATAAGATGGCAGACAGTTATCTAATAAAATGGCACATATATATTAATAAATAGTAAATAAACTTCGAAAAAAAAAAAATTGAATTTCCATATAGAATTCGAAGAAAATTTTTCCCCGAGCTTATACAATTACACGTTACGTTGCTTTGTATAAAAACAGATAATTACAACGCGCGTATACACACATGGCACGCAGCAGTAGCGCGTCACGCGTCACGTGCACCAGTACTGACGGGGCGCACCTGACGTCACACCGTAGAACCATTCACCTAACCCCCCTGCTTATTACACCTCCATAGTAGTAGTCACCCCTTGACCGTTGTTAGTGTGACGCGGTGCTCTCACCAGCTCGTTCGTCTATTCCGTTTTCATGTGACCACGCCGCCTGAGACACACTCTGTTGCCTTTGATATGCAAAATATATTAATGAACTATATAAATAATATATTATGATCGTATATACGCAATCATTTACCTATTTAATATAAATAACTGCATTATCAAGCTTAGTTCGCTATTTATTGAGTATTTTTAATTGATTCATAAGTACAAAGGATGTTTTATGTTCCACTGTATGTAGTCCTGTTTAATGTATGTTTATCGATATCTCTCTCAATTGTGGACCAATCTTCAATATTATTTTTCAATACTATAAGTGTATACCCCTGAGGTGCTCCCTTTGTCACGATGTCAGGATCTAATGACGGCCATCTCTGGGAATCTACAAGCTTGTACCCTATCATATAATTTTGCATACACATAGATATTTTTATACGTTTTTTATTTACCCTGGGAATAAGTTAAATAATTTAAAAGTATCTGTTCTAAATGAAATAAAGTTCAATAACGGGTTAAATGCCCTCCCATTGTGGAGGAGGCCCGAGCCCAACAGTGGGACATATGAGGGCTGCGATGATGATGCAATGTTGAATTATATGTTTGTAAAGCCCCCCCACAATATAAGGATTATTATTCCCTTAGTGCAAGGCGTTGTCATTTAAAAAAAGATTCAACAGGGAGGAGAGTGGGCAGCAGCTCTCGCCGGGGAAATGTATGATATCTCACTGCGAAACTGACCCGCCTACTAAACCTGGCGACTACGTCATTATTAACGCGAAGAAAAATGAGCTCTAGTCATGGCAACTCTGTTACCCTTGAGCGTCGTTGGATGCAGGTGCCACAGTACGGCACTTTATGGTGAAGCATGAGGGGGGGTCTATGTTCTACAGTGGACGGCAATAGGCTGAATGATGATTGGCATAATAGGTGTAGACAGATACCTAGATATAATTATGTTCAAAGATAACTTGTAAAATGGTCAATCAACTTAATGAAAAAGCAAGAGTGGGACGTGTTTTATGAAATTGTACCAAAATCTCCCAAAGTATTAAGCAAACTAAATTGCCTCAAATTTATCTGAAAGAAAGAACGCCATCATTAGGCTCGATTGCCATCAAAGCGGAGAGGAGACTAGAGGAGATGTGTTTCGAAAAACCAATCAAATTTCTTTATTTCCACACAATGATCTTTCAATGATCTTTAATATTGATATAGTTACTATAAGAAGTTGTTAGGTAATAACTTAAGAAGAAAGATCCCTTAAGCAGGGACTGAATGAGTTAACCGACTTGGCATAACATGGATCACACAATTTTTTATCGTAGAAGAACTCAATTGAGAGGCTTGGCTTTTTTTAAAAGTCTTGTTTTTGATGGTATTATTAATTACACCAACAATGTGCTTAAAATATCTATAATCTATACCAATAAATAAAATTGGAGTGTCTGTTTGTAATGTTAAAATAATAGACTTTTTTCATGCTCACACGGTTATTTGCACGACACCTATGCCTAAAATACAGATTAAAAAATTTTTGTCTGTCTGTCTGTTTGTTCCGGGTAATCTTCAAAACGGCTGGATCGATTTCAAAAATTCTTTCACCAATGGAAAGCGCTAATATCAGGGCATAAACTAGGCTACATTTTATCCCGGTATTCACACGGGACCGGGAACTACGCGGGTAAAACGACTAAAACCGAAGCGAAGCGAGGGCGGGTTGCTAGTCTATATATATAAAAGAAAGTCGTGTTAGTTACTACGTTTATAACTCAAGAACGGCTGTACAGATTTGACTGAAAATTGGTGGGGAAGTAGCTTAGAACCAGGAGACGGACATAGGATACTATTTATCCCGTTTTTTTTTATTATGAAGTTTACAAGATTTCGCCAATAACTCTTTTATCCCGTTCGATCACGTTCCCGTGTGACGTGCATAAAATGTCAAAGAGAATACAAGTCACTATGAAACGTAGTATAAAAAAACTCATTTGATACATAATGTATGAGTAGCAGTAATAAAAAAAACGCAAATGACAGCTAAGAGTAATTTTGTCTATAGTTAAGTATGGTTGAAAATTTGATAATTACAATTTTGTCAGATATCAATAAAATCAGTAATTTGTATTCTCTTTGAATCCTCATTAACAATGCCGCGACCAAGACGATCGACTCTTTCCCCACAAAGCTGTAATGGTTCTTCCATTAGAGACTATATTTTCGGAAATTTAGAAAATATATTTACGAAAAAATTATAGCGGTACGAAGTTCGCCGGATCATCTTTCCCGACAAAGCTGTAATGGTTCTTCTATTGGATACTATATTTTCGGAAATTTAGAAAATTTATTGACGAAAAAATTATGGCGGTATGAAGTTCGCCGGGTCATCGGAAATTTAGAAAATCACCATCATCATCGCAGCCCACAAACGTCCCACTGTTGGGCTCGGGCCTCCTCCACAATGGGAGGGAAATTAACCTACTATACCGTGCTGGTCAGACATGTTGATTTAGGGTTTCATTTCGAGTTTTCCTTCTCTTGCACAGATGTTATGTGCATATTATATCCCTTAGTCGTCTTTTACGACATCCACGGGCAAGATAGGGAGTGGTGAATTGTATTCTTAATCCGTCATCACACGGAAGTTAAGAATTTAGAAAATATATTTACGAAAAAATTATAGCGGTACGAAGTTCGCCGGATCATCTTTCCCGACAAAGTTGTAATGGTTCTTCTATTAGATACTATATTGTCGGCAATTTAGAAAATATTTTTACGAAAAAATTATGGCGGTACGAAGTTCGCCGGGTCAGCTTCGTGGGCTGCAGTCGGCGCGCCTCCGCACCACTCCGTCCGGGGCGACAGAGGGGCTTAAGCACGCAACTCCCGCAACCCACCCGAAAACCACGTCGCCTTCGTCGTTGGGCCGACCACCGGAGCAGGGTTACTTGACATCAGTGGTCGGCCCGACGGAATACCCCTTATTGGGGTACCCTCCCATCGACCGACGTCCCCCCCTCGGGGAGGACGTCGGTCTTTTCTCACGCGGTCGGCCTCTCAGCGGGTGACGGACTAATCCCCGGACACGTCACCCGCGGCCTCGGCTAGGGCGGCATGAGGCGCAGATAGTTGCGCCTACGCCACCCCAGTCGCCGGCGGCGGATCTCCTCATCGAGGCTGCGCTCCTCGCGCAGGCGATCCGCCACCTCCTTCCGCGAGATCACTGTCTCGCAGAAGGCTGCGACCGCGTCCCAATTCCCGACGCTGTCGACCATCGCCCTAGCGATAGCCGGCAGCGTCAGGTCCGTACCGATGATTGCGACGAGTTCACAGCGCTGAACTGCCCAAGCCGCGCAGGCCTCGAGCGTATGGCGCGCCGTGCCCTCGTCGCAATCGCAGTGGTGGCAGGACGGTGTACTCTTCCTCCTAACGACCTTGTGCAGGTATTTGGCGAAGCACCCATGCCCCGTCAAAACCTTTCCAATTACTGCATCAGCACCAGCCGGAAGGCCTCCACAGTTCGCACCCCGAACCGAGGCCTCTCCAGCCGAGCTGCCCAACGGGCAAAGACGTCTCGGCGGGCGTCGACGCGCCAGGCGGTGAGATCCCTTACCGAGATCACACCGCCCCCCGCTCGCACCCCTGTCACCCGCCGATATAGTCCAGCGAGCATTTCCGCCTCCAGGTCCCACGGGGGAGTCCCGGCCAATAGGCACGCTGCCTCCGTCGCCACCGTGCGGTATCCGCGGATGGCCCTGACCGCCATGACCCTCTGTGGTCGCCATAGAAGGGCTCTAAGTCGGACAGTCATAGACCCCGCCCACACTGGTGCGCCGTACAGGGCCATTGACCGGATGACCCCCGCGTACAGCCGTCGGCACGCAGCGCTCGGTCCGCCCACGTTCGGCATAAGCCACGATAGGGCGGACGCTGCGCCGACGAGCCGTGGAGTGAGCCTGCGGAAATGCTCCCGGAACCACCATCGCCCGTCGAGCACCAGGCTCAAGTACCTCATATGGGCCCGGATGCTGATGTCGACCGAGTGGACGGTGATCGAGACACCGATGGGAGGGCTCATATGGCGCCCATGGAACAAGAGGGCCTCCGTCTTGTCCAGGGCGACCCTCAACCCCAGCGCCTCGATCCGCCTGACGACCTTCTCGGTACCAGAGGTCGCCAGGCTTACCGCCTCTTCTAGCGTCCCACCGCGGGCTGTGACGAGCGTGTCGTCGGCGTAACAAATCACGCCCAGCCCGGGCGGGAGGCTCTCCCTCAACGCCCAGTCGTAGCCGATGTTTCACAGGTTGGGTCCGAGGACCGACCCCTGTGGGATACCGCACGTCATGGGCGTTCGCACAACGTCCCCTGCTCGGTCGGTGCAGAGGACGCTGCGCCCCTCCAAATAGTCTGCCACTAGCCGCCTCAGGTAAACTGGCACCCCGTGATACCGGAGCGCCTCCCTGATGCAGCTGAATGGCAGAATATTGAATGCGTTGGCGATGTCTAAGGACACCACCAACAGCACTCCCCCGCCGGTAACGGCCTCAGTCACCATGGCCCTCAGGCGCAACAGAGCCGCGATCGTCGAACGACCCCTCCTAAACCCAAACTGGGCGTCAAATAAAACTGCTTTACGGATTTTATCGCGTTTGTATTTCAACGACAAGTCATCGTTATTCCAGATATTTTTCTGCAATAACGATGACTTGTTGGCCGTGAGACATATTAGTCCGCCCGTGACCATGTACGGTGCAAAGTATTCGAAACGTCGGGCAATCAAAAATCAAATACAAACGCGATAAAATCCGTAAATAGTTTTATTTAAAATGTAATACTCGCGTAAACATCAGAAATGATTATGTCTATAATTTGCGAGGATCTTCTTCAATAAGACTGCCTTCTTCAGCCACGATCGAAAATCACAGGAGAGCTAATAAAGTAGCCATCTCTGAAATCGGTCGGATCACATAATGGCCACTATACCCGACTTGTAATAGTAAATACTATTATTGCATGCTAGGTGCATCCGCCTTATATTCGAATATTGAAGAAAATATAATATAAGGGCTTTTTATTAGAGTAACAGAATATAAATAATAATTTTTAGAAATTTTCTCTGACACAAATCATGCAAAAAATACAGTATTGAATCTAATTTTCCGCAATAGTCACCACGTTTAATTTAAGACATGTGGTCATCTCGGATAAATAAAATGAAATAATAACAATATAAAAATAAAGCATTTATTTAACAATGAAATATTATAAAAAGAAAATCTTATTTTTCGTTTTGTTATAAAATGGAATGTTAAATATTTGTAGGACTCTGAATAAAAAATTGAGCTCTCATTACTTATTAAAAGTAGCGAAACTAAAAATTGAAATATTGTGTAATTTTTCATTATAACTTCGCTTCTAATAATGCTTATAGACTTTTTATAAATACAACATATATTCTATTGTTAAATAAAATCTTTTTAGTTTTTTATTATTAAATTATATTGTGTACAGCTAAATCTTATAAGTTTTTGCAATCAATATTATATTTAGTACTAGCAACCCGCCCTCGCTTCGCTTCGGTTTCAGTTGCCTTACTTGCGTAGTTCCCGTTCCCGTGAGTACACTGGGATAAAATATAGCCTATGTTACTCGGGGATACTGTAACATTCTAATGGTGAAAGAATTATCGAAATCCGTCTAGTTTTTGAGTTTATTCGTAAGGAACGTTTCCTCTTTATAATATTAGTGTAGATTACACCCTTACAGAGCGAAAATTAAAAAATGCTGCAACACGTCTTTATTTATTTTTACTAAAGAGTATTTTTGGAGAATTTGACGAAAATCCATGTAGATTTTTTTTTCTCCTTATACAAACTTTGTTACTGCGGTTTACCCCCTAGGGGTTGAATTTCAAAAAACCCTTTCTTAGTGAGTTTCTACTTTACGCAAAGAAACTAATGTCAAAATTTCATGTTTCTGGCTTCAGTACTTTCGGCTCTGTGATAAGTCAGTAAACTGACATCTTTCTCCCTTTTTTTTTCACCCTTAAAGGATGAAAAAGGCCAAACGCTGAAACACGTGTTTATTTTTTTTTATTAAAGAGTATTTGTGCTTAATTTGAAGAGAGTAGCTAAAGATTTTTTTCTTCTTTCCATACAAACTTTATCGTTGCGTTTCACCCCCTTAGGGGTGGAATTACAAAAAATCTTTTCTTAATGGGTAATGACGTAGGCGTCACGAAATGAAACTACGGTCCAAATTTCATTTTTCTAGCTTCAATAGCTTCGGCTCACTCTGTTCCTTTATATGTATATTATTGTTAACGCCCCCACAACACCCCTTGCAGGTGGAATATCGTAAAATCCGTTCTTAGCTGACCTTACTCGACGAAAGGAGTATTTCTGCCAAATTTCAAGTCTGTACGCCTTATGGTTCCAGAGATATGGTGATGAGTCAATATATCGCTCGCAAAACCCGCCTCTCCTATATATATATATATATATATACATATGATTTTACCGCGTTTGTATATGATTTTTGTTTTCTCGACGTTTCCAACGCTTTTGTTTGACTTTTAGACATTTCGTTCATGACGCTGAACGCTGAAAAAATTTAATGCAAACGTGGTAAAATTTGTAAAAATAGTTTTACGTCGTAAGTGGTAAGTTTGTCTAATATATACGTGTATCACTGTCATAGGGTTTCGAGCCATCAAGCGGTACGCTCAGGTGGTCTCTCTCGAGTAGAGTGTCTCACCCCGTATGTGATTGTGGGTGCGTTAAAAGCGTTCCTGTCGACCGATGTCAATCACTGAAGGTGTCATTCCTTCAAGATATGTCACGAGACGATCATTAATTATACTATGCATAATTCCCATACACTATGATGGTAATTAAGATGGGCTGACAATTATAAGTGTACGCACATATGCCTTTGTTTATCACTCCAGCGCAGACTCAGCACAATCTTTTATGCATCACCTCGATGCACTTACAATATAATTTACTAGTGGTTCTCTCTGGTTGTGGTATAGTTATATACAATTATCTATATAAGCTCGCCTGTCTCTGTGGTGCTGTACTGCTGCACTTCTTGTCGATCTATTTTCTTTTGCTTATTGAATTAATTAGTCTAATTTTCTTCATGTCTCCCACATTACATAGAAAGTGGAATTTTGCTCTTTTTCTTTTCTAAATTATATTTTTGCGAGTTCTCCAGACAATTAAAAGCGTTTACCGGAACGTCTTGAAGGATAACCCTGGGGCATATTAATCCCATTAAAAACGTACGATTGCCAATTGCCTACACATCATAGGTGAGTTGCATATATAAGAATGACACTCGAACAAATTGTAAAGAAGACAAAGTTCTTTCAATCTATAATAGATCCAGTGTATTTATCTATATCATATAATTATGTACTGTGACAGGTTTTGAGTTTTAACAATATATTGTGTAACCCCCCCCCCCTTACTTTTACATAGAAGTGGCAAAATGCGACTAAGGGCACCATTGGAATGAGCAGTAGCCTCTTATTGGGTAAATGTTAACAACGTCTGTGAGTGCCAACTAGTATGTCAAGTGTAGTTCGTGAGTCAATGTGTCTTAATTAGCATTCTATACGCTCGGTGCGAGTTTCTTTTAATGCAGTTCTTTTAGGTTGGTTATGATTGTAAAGTGTATGTAGTATCGCTGTATGTATTATCGAGTAGAGAGTAGCTGGCGCTTGGAGCCCGCGTACACCACTCGCTACATGGACTATCGACCTGTTTACTTACAATTTTGTTTGAAACTTATTGGCATCTGTTTGTGGGTCCGACCCATCTAACACCTCGCCCCCCCCCCCCCTCTACCGTCACTCCTCGGTAGGGGCCACTCCACTTTGTATTATACAGTAGATAATAACAATAACAATTATTATACAAATTGTAATGTAAACGATTATTCTTATAATGTGATAGAGTTTTTTATGAATATAATGTTCTGTGATTTTTATGGGGACAACTCAGCCTTAATTCCCATTCTCAACCCTTCCTTCTCATTCACCCAGAATGCACGTTTGTCACTAGTAAATTATAATGATTTTTTCATTTCACCTCATTATTGCAATCACGAGCAATCAAATGTTGATACATATAGCTACAAGTCAATGGTTAGATAGTGTTTAGCATATAATGTGCAACATAGGTGCGCGTGACTGTCGGGTGTCTTGTGGGTACATGCATACTGTCGCACACACCAGACACATAACACGAGACATTCAAATTTCACAGTGGTATCATGTTAATTATTTACTTACAACTACATAACAACAAGTAGAGTTGTTGTCAATGTCGTGATATCCCAAACACGTGTCTCACAACAATGTCGTATGTTTCTCTAGCTTTTTTGTAATTTTAATGTTTTTTCGTCAAATAATTTGCAAATGATATCAGAGGCTTTATGTGTATATACCTGATACGTATTATTTAGTTTTAAATATGTGTGTGATACCTGTGCGTCTGTCCGGGTCACCGAACAGTACGTGCGGCAGTCGCGCGGGGGCCGAGCGACCCTTCGAGTTGTATGCGAGCGCGGCGAGACGGTACCGCACGTCCCACTGCAGACCGCGCAGCGTCCACGTCGGCTCCTCGGCGGTCAGGTTCAACCTGCGACACATCCACGTGACACAACGCACTGACCTCACATAACACATCAAGGCGCATCAATACAGACTATTCTTACGGCCCACTCCTCTACACAAACATGCGCAAAAATCTTACTTAAACTTACATCTACGCTACTGTACTCCATAATATAGTGTAGAATTACGTAGCTATATAAAATCTATATAGTTATAGTCACACTACGTAATTGTACTCTCTCTACGTAGTTATACCTTTGCTACGTAGCTGAACCCCAGCTACGTAACTATACCCTCGCTACATAGCTGAACCCCGGCTACATAAGTAAACCTGTGATATGTAGGTGAACCCAGGTTGAGTAACTACACGTACCCTCGCTACGTAATTATTCCTTCACTATGTAACTACCCCGTCACTCCGCAGCTATACTGGTGCATAACTATGCTTTTGCTACGCAACTATAACCTTATGTACTACAAAGACGTTTCCTCACAATATAAAGCTCGTAGCTATATCCTTCCCACGTATATAAATACTTTTAAACAATAACATACCACACATCATCATCATCGCAGCCCACATACGTCCCAATATTGGGTTCGGGCCTCCTCCACAATGGGAGGGAATTTGACCTACTATACCATGCTGGTCAGACGTGTTGGTATAGGGTTTCATTTCAAGTTTTCCTTCTCTTGCACAGATGCTGTGTGCATATATACGACACAATACGTTTCAATTAAAAAACGCGGTGAGTAAACAAATGGATGACACAGAGAAAGAGAGAGAGAGAGAGAGAGAGGGAGCGCGCACCGCCTTTCTACGATGGCTCCCAATACACAATGAACTTTACTGATAAGCTTGTACTTCATTCAAATAATACTAAATTTAAATTAAGTTTTTATGATATAAAAGAAAAAGTTAATATTAATATTTTGAAATAATTGAATTCAAATAATCATCATTCAGCCTCTCGTCGTCCACTGCTGGACATACGCGTCTCTCATATTACGCTACAAAGTGGGGTCTTGTGCCGCTATATTGATATCGGTATTGTCATCCAAATACCGGATAGTAGCCGTTACCAGACATAGCCGGTAACGCCCCTATCTAACATCTAGTCATAAATACTTAAAGCTCTATATTAAAATATTTTTCATTGCGAGCGGTTCTTTACTGTTAGTAATGGCGAGCCCATGACCAGCATCTGTTACACTTTATTGATAAATACTTAATTGGCAGTGATTGTAATGAGTGTGTTGTATCGGCATACACGTATAGTACCTGCTGGTCGTGAGACATCTACGTATGTGTCATGTGTGTATGGACTGCGCCAGCAGATGTGACCTTGAATTGGACGCAACTTGTGACCTTTTAAATAGCGTCAAGAATTGAGCTATGTGAAGTGAAGGACTAAAGACTGACGACGAGTCACAGTTAGTGGTAACTGCAGTCCCCACAATATAGTCGGTCGAACTATCAAGTGTGACATGTCGATATGTTAGAAAGTTTCTCAACTAATTGGTTATTACATAATGAAGGTGACCAATAACCTTATATTGCTTTACTTTAAAATAAATCTTTAATAAATATGTATGTTCATTACTTATTTATGCTGAATTCTGTTTATAATAGAAGGGGTGTCCATTAGGTTTCATTATTATATTATATTACTAGCTGACCCAACAGACGTTGTTCTGTTCAAATAAAGCGCCACCTATCGGGTCCAATTGTGAATCTAAACCATTCTCGAATCTCATTGAGCACACACAGATTACTTAAATCCAGTCAACAGATATCGCCATCTGTTAGAATCTTTTGGAGTTAACAGGTAATTGTGACTGTCAATTAATTATAGACAAATAATTTGTAATAAAATAAAGTTGCGACTATAATTAAAGATGTAAGTTATCCTATGTTTCAAGTTGGAGCAAACTGCGCACGGTGTGCAAATTTGATTAAAATCGGTTAAGTAGTTTAGGAGTCCATCGCGGACAAACACCGTGACAAGAGATTTATATATGTTAAGATTACCGTGAGACTGTCACTAATTATGTGTAAAAATGAGTGAAAGTAAAGTGTCCTTTTGTAATGTTGAAATAGTTGAGCTATTTCATGCTCACACGATTATTTGCACGATGACTATGATTAAAAACAGTTTAAACATTTTTTATCTGTCTGACTGTTTGTTTTTTGGACTTTGAAGAAAAATGATTATCCTTTTTATTCGCTATTAAAAAAACAGTACGTTTATAGTTTATATAAGGATAACACCCCTAAGGAGTTTGTGGCGGAAGTCCGTATTAGTTGAGTGTACGTCACATCTGCGGTGCGCTCACATAGCCGTCATCAATAATAAACAAGTGTGTCACCTCGCGTCGGCCGTGCTCACACAGAGCGCCTAACACAATCATACGTATACAGAAGCACATACAGGTGCATGATCATAAACTGTTTACTAACACTTGACACTAGATGTCGCTATTGGAACTGTACATATTCAAACAGAATACAAATAACTATTAAGTTTTGCAATAATCATTGAACTAACCACATTGATTAATATCAACTTTGATCAATTTTCTCATTGTTTCACATACATACTCGCAATTTTAACTACATAGTTACCGTGATAAAATATAGCCTATATTATTTGCTAATAATGTAGCTTTTCATTGGTGAAAAAATGAAATAAAATCAGTTTAGTATTTTAGACGTGAAAGCGCAACAAACAAACCAAGCCATATTAGAATTTACCATATTAATGAAGATTTATCATTCAAGAAAATGTTGGTGTATCTTCATTTTTATTTCTAAATTACGACAAGTAATATTTGGATATGTACCTCGGTGCGTTGCCGCTACCGTCAGCCGGGTACACCTCGAGCAGGAACCTCTGCGGCAGTCCGCCATCGAAGGCGGGCACGCACGACACCTCCACAGAGTCCGCCGTGTGGTTCCACAGCGTGCAGTTACGTGGCGAGTGAGGCTTACCTGCGGCAGACACACACACACACACACACTTATTACTATTGGTCAGTCCGTCCGACAGCTCATCGACATAAATTATACATAATACACAGCAGGATACAGAAAGTCACGTTGAGCGATAGTATACCGCGTGTATCCTATACTTCTCAAGGACTTTTATAATATTATCAAAACATAACGTGACCATATATCCACCACGAAACAATCCCGTTTCCAGTTTGGCTGTCTCGCTCACTCATAACAAGACATGTCTCGTCTTTGCAAACAGACCAAAGTCTCATTTGTTATATTTATACAAACGTGTTAGATAACACTTAGCACGTGTCTGTGTTCGTTTTACAGCTTTTCAATTCATATTTTATAGTATTTCTACAAGTATCCCATTCTGACATGAAAAAGTAATGATTGCGTTATCAATACAGTGGTTTGCGTCTCTCGTCTGTGGTGAAGTAACATTCAAGTTATTTACATCTAATTGTTTTCTGTGTGCAGTCCTAAATATAAGGACGGTTTTTTTTTTGGGGTGGGTCGTGGTCCGCGGTCTCCTCGCACCATTCCGTCCGGGGCGACAGAGAGGCGTAAGCACGCACACCCGCAACCCACCCGAACACCACGTCACCTTCGTCGTTGGGCCGACCACCGGAGCAGGGTTACTTGACATCAGTGGTTGGCCCGACGGAATACCCCCTAGGGGGATACCCTCCCACCGACCGAGGTCCCCCCTTCGGGGAGGACGTCGGTCTTTCCTCACGCGGTCGGCCTCTCGGCGGGTGACGGACTCATTCCCCGGTCACGTCACCCGCGGCCTCGGCTAGGGCGGTATGACGCGCAGGTAGTCGCACCTACGCCGCCCCAGTCGCTGGCGGCGGGTCGCTTCGTCGAGGATGCGCTCCTCGCGCGCGCAACCCGCCGCCTCCTTCTGCGAGATCACTGCCTCGCAAAAGGCTGCGACCGCGTTCCAGTTCCTGACGCTGCCGACCATCGATGGTCGGCAGCGTCAGGTCAGCACCGATGGTTGCGACGAGAAATGTAAGGACGGTGCAGTACACTCGCGCTGTTATGCAACATTTAAACTGTCATAATTTGTCGGTGTCTATCTCTACAAGGATTAACTGCTTAGTGTAAGATGTCTTATCTTTTAGAGAACAATCCAGAATATAAGCTTTACAGGACAATTATTGATGTAATTGTTATCATAGTGTGAAAGAATAAATATGAAATGTTCCTGAAAGATACGTAGTAACGTAAAGATACGTAATTGTTATGCTTTTGCTTATGTGAACAGGATTTGTATTGAGTGTCTAGTGTACCTTTAGTATTTTTACAGTTGTATATATTACACTAGACAATGAAAGAATACTGACGGAATACGTAAGACTTGTACGTGACTTCCACTTGCTAGCTTGAATAACTTGAATAATAGGTACACGCATTAGTTCATAAACCTCTTGAGGAATTACTCACCAGCGACTACCATTTGGAAGACGCATGGAGCGAGCTGGGCGCCCACCTCGTTGGATGCGGAGCACGACAGCGTACCGTAATCCAAGTCAGCCACCGGCGTGTACCTGCAGGTCAATGTGTAAACTTTAAGCACCTGTTGTGTGTATACTGCACATATGGCGTAGTAGTTAACATACCGGCCTACCGTGCCAGTGTCGTGGGTTCGAATCTCACGCAGGACCATACTGTGGGCGATCCACAAATTGTTGTTCTAAATCTGGTGTGATAATAAAAATCATTTTTCCTAAGTGTTTATGAGTACGAGTAAACAGTAAATTGTAGGTAGGTGGATGTGTCCGGACTGGTCCTGGACGTCGAAGATTCAGTACCACACGTCGGTTCAATGATGAAGGGAATACAGTGGGTTATGGGGTAGCACGCTGCCCTCCCGTCACCCTAGATGGGACAGACGGCGTGGATCCGAGCCATAGTACGCTAAAACAATATAGTGTTTACTTGAGGCTAGAGGCGCTGCCGTTGGACGTGTATCTGTCTGCGGCCACGTCGATGGTCTCGCCCGAGTTGTTGAACTTCCACTTGAACACAGCGGCTGGTGGGTCAGCGTCCACCTCGCACACTATCAGTACCGCCTCACCCCGCGCCGCACCCACCACTGCCACGCCGCCCCCACCACTGCCGGCGCCAGCGCGACATGATGGAGCATCTGCAGATTAATACATACATACATACACCTTGCTCATATATACTCAACTCATCAAAGATGGCTCTCCTCTACTGTTAATAAAATTTATATGTATGTATATGTATGTTTATGTATGTATATATGTATTTCTATGTGTATAATATGTGTATTGTTTGTGTGTATAGTGTATAAGAATATAATTGCTATACTTGGATAACCAAATTTTACAAATTACCCCTTACAATGTATTGCACCTGCCTAAATTATTTCTGCTCCACCCGTGGTTGATTGGCAGAAAATGCCTAAGGTATTAAGTCCGCCATGTACCTTATTTTTCTGTGTTAAAGTTTAAATAAATAAATAAATATACATACAATACCTGGTTGACCGAGCTTCTTTTTGTCGATCTTATTTAGATATATATTAATAAAAAATAAAAATTAAATAATGAAATAAATATAAATATTACAAAAAGAGAATAATAATAACACCGAGATTCGATCCGACGCTGTTTGAATGCCAAAACAAAACTAAAAGAAAACTGAACAACTTCCCAAGTGAGCTATCGTAATTCATGACGTTGACGGCAAAATTTGAATTCATATTCTTTTAAAATTTAATGTCATTATATTGTTTTGCTAAAAACACCGACAAAACAACATTTTCTATAAATAAAACCTAGCTAGATCGATTTTTTAGCCTCGAAACCTTTAGTATGCCAAGTTTCATCAAAAACGTTGGTGCCGTTTCCGAGATCCTTGTTCGTTTAAAGATATAAGATACATACACACACTATATTTAATTTAGAAAAAAAAAAGCTTAAAGTTTTAAGTTATTTTTTTTTATAAAAAAACGTGTAATCGACTAACAAGCAATTGTATGGGAAATTAAAAAAAAACTTTTACCAAAAAATAGTAACCTTGAAGTAGTAGCTATTAAATAGTAACCTTGAAGTAATAGCTATTAAATAGTAACCTTGAAGTAGTAGCTATTAAATAGTAACCTTGAAGTAATAGCTATTAAATAGTAACCTTGAAGTAGTAGCTATTAAATAGTAACCTTGAAGTAATAGCTATTAAATAGTAACCTTGAAGTAGTAGCTATTAAATAGTAACCTTGAAGTAATAGCTATTAAATAGTAACCTTGAAGTAGTAGCTATTAAATAGTAACCTTGAAGTAATAGCTATTAAATAGTAACCTTGAAGTAGTAGCTATTAAATAGTAACCTTGAAGTAATAGCTATTAAATAGTAACCTTGAAGTAGTAGCTATTAAATAGTAACCTTGAAGTAATAGCTATTAAATAGTAACCTTGAAGTAGTAGCTATTAAATAGTAACCTTGAAGTAATAGCTATTAAATAGTAACCTTGAAGTAGTAGCTATTAAATAGTAACCTTGAAGTAATAGCTATTAAATAGTAACCTTGAAGTAGTAGCTATTAAATAGTAACCTTGAAGTAATAGCTATTAAATAGTAACCTTGAAGTAGTAGCTATTAAATAGTAACCTTGAAGTAATAGCTATTAAATAGTAACCTTGAAGTAGTAGCTATTAAATAGTAACCTTGAAGTAATAGCTATTAAATAGTAACCTTGAAGTAGTAGCTATTAAATAGTAACCTTGAAGTAATAGCTATTAAATAGTAACCTTGAAGTAGTAGCTATTAAATAGTAACCTTGAAGTAATAGCTATTAAATAGTAACCTTGAAGTAGTAGCTATTAAATAGTAACCTTGAAGTAATAGCTATTAAATAGTAACCTTGAAGTAGTAGCTATTAAATAGTAACCTTGAAGTAATAGCTATTAAATAGTAACCTTGAAGTAGTAGCTATTAAATAGTAACCTTGAAGTAATAGCTATTAAATAGTAACCTTGAAGTAGTAGCTATTAAATAGTAACCTTGAAGTAATAGCTATTATATCGGGCATTTTGAATTTCGTGATATAGCTCACACATTACTGCAGTTGTCATAACAACTACAGTAATTAAAAAAATCGTTTGAAATTATCATTGAATTAAATAAGTAATACATAATACAGCTTTCCGTGTAGTGACGTTGTAAGAATATAATTCACCACTCCCTGTCTTGCCTGTGGATGTCGTAAAAGTCAACTAAGGGATAATACGTATATAACATCTATGCAAATAGATGGAAAACTCCCAATAAAACCCTATCTGACTAATCAACCTGTCTGACTAGCATGATATAGCAAGGTCAATTTCCCTCCTATCTTGGCAGAGGCTCGAGCCCAACAGTGGGACGTATGAGATGATGATGAATACAGCTGAGATAACTATAGAGAAAATAATTGTATAGCTAACAATATATTAGAACATTGTTAATACGCGTCTGCGTGTATCTCACAGAGCACAATGTCTGTACACCTGCGTTATACAGTACTACAGCGTCTACTGTGATATCTATGTGAGGGTTTGAGTATGAACCAGTCACAGCAGGTCACAGCTGCACTCGACAAATTTAATTTTATTTGAAGATCTCTTTAAAGAGCAAACGCGACACGTAATTGTAATTGAGTAATAAATATCGTGTACATACAGAGGTTACGGGACAAACCGCCGTCAGTGAATGAGCCGTGCCGACTGACGACCGATAATAACAGCTTCATTATAAAAAAAAAATTGTGCGCAACAGAATATTTATAGCGACATTACTCGCAGTTATGGGCGCCATTAAAAACTGTCATCTTATTTTGTCAGGGCCGTATCTTACAATTGGCAAAATAGATTGAGAGGCATTAGCGCGCCGCAATAGGGGGTGAGGAGCGCTGGAGAACTACACAACGGTAAGGTCTGACCTTATAGGTCACGGATCGAGTTGTGAGTGAATAAACAGACACGTTTGATATGTGTGTATATATATATATATATATATATATATATATATATATATATATGTGTGTTACGTTAGAAGCGTCTAATCACCGCCACTAATCCCCACTAATTGCGTGCGGCCCGCTCGCTACAACGCAACTGTAGCATTTAACCTATAAATATACGTATTGACCTCTAAGTGCGGTTAGCTTACATTAGTTCTTTGACGTTAATTAATGAGATAAATGAAGAGGGACGTATTGTTGCCCTAATACTCCTCTAATCAACTATGAGAACTTAATGAAAAAGAAGAAAAATAACAATAGAGAGTCGTGCACTGAATGATTTAACATCCATAAGGGTGTGTTAGATAAGAATGTGTGGCATCACCATGGTTGTTCAACCTATTCATAGATAATTGCTTGACTGATTTAAAAGAGAATGAATGTGGACTGAGAATGAATGGGTTACTTGTCAAATGTCTTCTCTACACTGATGATCAAGTCCTACTTGCTTCGTCAGTGGATGAGTTGCTAGAGATGGCAACAACAATTTATGACGCTTTTGTAAGGAAAATAATGAAAATTAATGAAAAGAAAACGATAGTCATGGTATTTGAAAGAGAAGAAAGTATGACGAAGTGCAAGATACGTATAGAAGAGGAAATATTAGAAAAAGCGCAAGAATCTGCATATCTGGAATCTACTTTTGCGAGAGATGGTAAACGTGAAAGTGATATTGAAAGAAGAGTGTGTAAGGAAAATATGGTGAATGGTGTTTTGCGCACCTTTATCGGCAGCCAGAGTCTGTCTAGGAAGGCCGCCTGACTGTGCATAGGGACGTGTTTGTACTAACCCTAATATATGGAAGTAAGAGCTGGGTATGGTAGAAGAAACATGAAAGTAGAATAAATGCTGTGGAAATGAAAGCATTAAGGAACATGATTGACGTGAAATTAAGTGATAGAATTAAGAACAGAGTGGATTAGTGAACGATGTTAAGTTGGTTTGGTCATGTAGAGAGAATGAATGAAAGGAGATTGACAAGGAGAATTTATGTGGTGAATGTGAACGGAAGTGTTAGAAGGGGAAGACCAAGGCGGACGTTGCACGATCAAATCGGGAACGTTCTTAAGAAAGGCCAGGTTAAAAGTGCCTAAGGAGTGCCTAAACATGCATAAGGAGATTTGTAAATGTGGAGGAGGCGAAAGTGGTACGTCAGGATCGCAGCAAGTGGAGGGAAGTGGTCTCTACCTACTCCTATGGGAAAGACGCGTGAATGTATGTATGTATGTAGTTTATCAATCACAAATATAATATCAAAACTCTTATAAATGTCTTGTCTACACAGTAGGTAGGTATAACATGAATTCGCTGTCGCCACTTGTACTTTCAGATGTCTTAAATTACGCAACAGATAACTATGCTGTTTTTGATAATAGACAGTCATTCAAGAGGAAAGTTTACATTTATAATTAGCATATTCCAGTGGTTTTATTCGCGTAGTTCCTGTCATCGTGAGAATAACGGGATAAAATAAAGTTTAAGTTACTTTTTATAAAGATAGTATATCCTAGTAAAATATTATGAAAATCGGTCAAGTCGTTTTAAAGATTATCCGGACTCAATAAACAGACAATACATATTTAAGATGACTTTTAAGTATAGGTATAGTGTAAATAACTGTATGAATATGAAAAAGAAGTTATTATTTTCACAACACAAACAGACACTTGAATTGTGTGTAACCGACATAGCACGCTGAAGTGGCAATGGGCAGGCCACATCGCTCGACGAACCGACAACCGCTGGGGAAGAAAGGTTCTCGAGTGGCGACCACGTATCGGACGACGCAGTGTAGGACGCCCCCCCACTAGGTGGACCGACGACCTGGTGAAAGTAGCTGGGCGTTGTTGGATGCAGGCGGCACAGGACCGCACTCTGTGTCGTAACATGAGGGAAGCCTACGTCCAGCAGTGGACGGCGATAGGCTGAAATGATGATGATATGATGTGGATATATAGTACACAAATATACTTGCACATTATATTAGAAAGAATGCAATAATGTCAAAGATACTTAATGTAATTTCGTAAAATAAGTATATTCTGTGTTTACACGTAATACATGAAATAAATCAAAGTAATGTACTATGAAATCGTATATCTTAAAAACATTTACAAAAAGTTCACAATGTTATCTCAAGGAGCACGCTCTCTGTTAAGGACCCATTCAAGTTATATCAAACGCTCTCTAATGATATGTTTAATAAAAGACAGCATGCGTATTGTGTGTGATAGCGAGGCGGCTACATTAAGTGTTGTTCAGTAACACGCATTACTCTATCATCTGTATTGTTTGTTAAGTTTAATGGCGAGATATTCGCGTGCGGGTGGTATATTAATATTGTACTAACACTTGACCCTGAAGTGTAGCTCGTTGGAGACGGTCTCGCCCTCGGCATTGAGCGCCGAGCACGCGTACCGCCCGCTACTGTGACGGGTCACCTTCTGCAGCACCAGACTCTGATTGCTGTGGAAGACGCGCGCGCTCGCGTTGTGCGCCAACGGACGACCCTGCAGATACAAACAGTAACGATGTTAATGCACATACAACACTATATTGACACTAAATTTACAACAATCTGATCTACTTTACATCATTCATCAATTGCCTGCTCACATCTCACGCCCAGTGTGGTCGGCACAACATGTTTTTACCTTCCATAGGCACCTCTCATCCGTCATATCTGCACTCGCTTCTTTCATACGCATATCCTCATTCACACAATCCATCCATTTTTGGGTCTCCCACGATTCTTACGTCGATTCACAAACATATTGATAACCCTCCTCGTCACATCTCCATATCAAGACAATCTCGCACTACTAATCTTCTCTACTACTGGTGCTAGTAAATTTATTATGTACAATTAGTTATTTTTATATAGAGGGTAAATATTATATTTTTCACGTGGTTACAATGTAAAAAATACAATTTACCAACCCCCTATCTTACACATGGGTGTCGTAAAACATAATTAAGGGACTAAATATGCATATAAAATCAATGCAAGAGAAATAAAACTTGAAATGAAATCCTATTTCAACACGTCTGACCAGTGTGGTATATAAGGTCACGTTTCCTCCTATTGTGGAGGAGGGGTGAACCCAATAGTAGAACGGATATGAGTTAAGATGAAATGAATGTAATTATCTTATTTCATTATACAATTTTTATCCTCAATTATATCATTCGAGACATCACTATCAACAGCCGAAAATGGATATTCAATTAAGTTGATTTAAAATACATCGATTTCGTGTGGTGGCGGAATAGGAATACGATTCACCAGCCCTTATCCTATCTGTGAGTGGCGTTAACGAACGGCATTATAATATGCATCTATCAATTATACAAGATAAGGAAACACGAATGAAGGAGGCTCGAGCCTAACAGTGGGACGTATATAAACTGAAACAATGATGAAATACAACCGAACTGTCTCATCAATAGCTCGCTAGCGTGGTGATGACATGGCATCTACCCAGGTCTGGAGGCTCAGTGCTCAGTCCGGCGAGTCTCCAGTATATAAACAGAACTAGTTCCTAGATAATACACAATATAATTTAAACAACACAATGTTACTAATAAAAAAGCCATTTTCCTCAGACAAGGCAATTATTTCGTACAATAGAAGGGGAAAATTAAAAGAGAAATTTGTTAGGTGCGTCAAATTACATAGTCCATGACGCAGGTGTGGGACTTACAGCTTGGTATCGCTTATGTGTGTGCTGTGCGCTCCGGGGACGTCTCCCGGGTCACTGCGTGTTATTACTCCATGTAATATAAACATTGTGTAACTTATTACAACATTTAGTTTCAGCCGGATGACCGCCTGTAACCTTTTGTGTTACAAAAACTTATATTAACTCGGTCAAGTGACAATGAAAAAGTTTGCGTGTTGATACTGAAGCGAGTGTCAACAGTTAGTAAATAATACACGAACAATTTGACGAGTGCAATACAACATAACACTAATGTACTTTTATTATCATAGCCTCAGTCCATATAAATGCTAATGTTGAGCTCGCGCCTTCTCCACGATGGAAAGGAAATTGATTTAGATTACTCATCTGTTGTATTATATTCTGACTCGTGGATGTCGTAAAAGACGACTACGGGATATAGTAAGCATATAACATCGATGCAAGAGAAGGAAAATTCGATACAAAATCCTAAACCAATCTATGTGACCAGCATGGTATAGTAAGGTAAATTTTCCTTTCTTCTCCTGTTTTCCTTCACTTTATCATCGTCATCATCATGGCGTCCCACTGTTAGGCTAAGAGACGACTAAGGGATATAATTTGTATCTATGCAAGGGAAGGAACATTCGAAACAAAACCCTATACCCACACCTCTAACCCGCGTGGTATAATAGGTCAATTTCCTTCCCATAGTAGAAGAGGCCCAAGGCCAACAGTGGGACGTGTATGGGCTGAGATGAGTTAGTTGTAGTTTGGAACTGTTGGTTACTTAATAACAAATATTGCACGCATCGTGAGATATTACATGTATTCTAAATGTGCTAAAACTTGACGCACACAAGTATCAACTTATCAGATTAGCTCCTCCCGGTGAGACATCGACAACTACACGTGTACACTTTTTTTTTTGTGTGTGTGTAGGCCAGCTGTTGGCCGCAGATGGCCTTGACAGCTTGATGCGGACTATGGGTGAGCGCTGAAGGCTCTCAACCCGGAGAAAAGTATGCTAAGCGACATCGCCCAAGGGTTCCCCCTGTGGGGAACGGACCTCGGCTTGGGGCGTCGCTGGAGGCAAAGTGGGCATGCCCACGTTTTGATTAATGATTTTTGCGCGGCACGGTTTCGCACCTCGACGGCGAGGGCGGAACCGCGGATATTTATGTGTTAGAGCCTACACGGCCCGCGAGGCCTTAAGTTGAGCGAGTGTGATGTTGTCGTCCTCTTCGTCGAGGACGTCGGATGGAACTCGTGTACACACACACACACACACACACACACGTACTCTAATCTGTTGTTTCATTAAAACAGTAGGTAGGATACCTCCAGGTATACTATTTCCTTTCAAGTTGTCATTTACACAATAAAACCTATGCTTAAAATTAAATTAATTCTTTAATTTGTTTTAATCGTTTAATTATATCATTACATCTATATAAATATATACAAGAGAAAGTGTGTGGGTATGTTCCATATACTCGTAGGCTCGGAAACGGCTGGATTGATTTCAATGAAACTTTTAGGGAATCTCCAGATTGACCTGGCGAGTAATCCTGTAAAGTTTGGTGACGATCGGAGCACTCCTCTTTTTGAATTTATTGTTTAAATAAAATAAAGCAAAATCTAGCCCGGCGAAGCGGGCCGGGTACGCTAGTATCAAATATATGGCAACAAAAACATTTTCATATAAAAAGTTGTCAAATATGGTCTCGCCATATTGCTCACCTTGTCAAAATGATATCAGATCTTATATAAAGCTTTTAACTCTACATGCACTAATACTACGCCCGCCGTGACGTTATTGCCGTTGTGACATTCTGGCTGGAGCTGCCTCGGCTTGGTATTCAAACATCGAGATCTGCCGGTTGATACATATCTTTACGGGGTATGATTGCTTTGACAAGGGGTTTCAAGATTACGTCATCTTGTAACCACTTAATTGCGACGAGGACGAAACGTTCGAGATATATGCGGTTTGGGCAGAGTGCCGCTGTAAACTCATCGCAATCATCGGTGTCGAAGTGACGCTGTCGACTAACGTTATGACAATACTCAACAGTATCAGAAACTGGAGCGCGATCGCCGTTTTCAGCGAGGCGGTATTTTTACGAAAGGAAGTAGTGGAACGGTCCAAGGAGATGCTTCACGTTAACACGCTCCGTCGCCGACGACTCGGGTGGCGCAGACGAGAATATCTGCGAATGATGCCATCCTAGCTGAGGTTACGGTTAATTGGACCGGGGAATAATCCGTCACTCGAGAGCAGAGAGCTAGACCACGTGTTGGTTGCCAAAGATACATACATTATTAAAACACTAATTTTCCTAGAACTTGAATTGAAGATATAAATTATAAGAAGCGTATAGACTTAGAATAAGTAACGTATTGTCTGCGTAGAAGTCAGGTGACTGTGAAAACTGATCATATACTAGGTATTGAAGGCAAAACTTTACATAAACAATACATTTGAAACAGTCGCGTCAATATCGACAAACATAACCGGTAAATGTTAAAACATATAAATGTTTGCGTCTCAACGATAAACTATAAGGAGACTCTTGAAACATTATCATGTGGAGCTCGACGCACTTCAACGGAGATACAAGTGATTCAATCAACCGTGTCCATTGTGAAGGAGATGAGTTCCATCGAAACACAATCTGTCGCTTACATCCCCCTGTACACCCCCCCCACCCTCCCCCCCCCTCTCACGGCAATAGCTAGAATATAGGTGCTCTATACGCGTGTTTGTGTTGTAAGTGTTCTTGTATTTTGCGAGATACAGTAGTGTCAACTAATATTCATAATGTGTATAAGTGGATGTAGTTAACTAAACAGTCACGTGAGGTTAACAACAGTTATTTATACTTCTAGTCCGACATCACAAGTCACAGGTGATTAAATTCGACTATTTAATAGTAAGGAGCATAGTGTTGGCAGTTGTCTGTCAGCCAGTTTGTCAGCCACGGGCCAGTCCATCCGAGGTAGTACCACACTGAACAGAAAATCGACGTCTAAGTAGTAGCAACTTGAAATGTAGTTGGCAGACTTCTATAGAAAGCTCTAAGTCTTTCACAACACTTATGAGCAATATATAGTATTTATAGCGGCCGCTACACAACATAATTAATTTTAAATAAATTGTAATTATCGATATTTTTATTGCAAACGGCAAACGAACAAACAGTACGTCTGATGGTAAGTGATACTGCCGCTGCTCTATTGGGAAGAAAGTGAAGGGAGTGCGAATGCGTGCAATGAGGTTCGGTGATACTGAAGGCATCACTAAAACCCACCACACGCAAACACCCTCAGATAGTTGTGCTCTCGGCTCAATCACTCACCAAACGAAGCGTAGTAACAAATTGCTATTACTCAGAAGTAATATTTCTGCTCAATATGGTACTACCCCGAACAGATTAGCTCTTGGCTGTAGACAGAAAACTATCAACGATGTGTTATTAACAATACAACTTTTTTTTTTTTTTTTTTTTATGGGTGGGCTATGGTAGGCGCACGCGCGGTCCAGTCCATCCGGGGCGATGAAAGGACGGCGCGCGGGCCCAAAACCCACCCGTACCCTCGCCACCTCGTTGTTGGGCCGACCACCGGAGCAGATGTGACTTGTCGTCAGTGGTCGGCCCGACGGAATACCCTTTCGGGTAACCTCACCTCTCGACGTCCTGGGACGTCGGTCGCCGTCGCGCGGTCAGCCTCTCTGCAGGTGACAGACAATTCCCCGGTCCGATCACCCGCGGCCTCGGCTAGGGCGGCATTACAAATATGACAATATTTTGTCATTTTAATTTATTACAATACGTAAAATTTTTACTTTAAAATAATAATAGATCATGACTGTATCAGTCAGTCTATCGTTGTTCACAGCTGGACGTACGCCTCTTTAATATTTGGTCACAAAGTGCGGTCCTGCGCTACCTGCATCCAACATCGACCAGCTAACTTTCACTAAGTCGTCGTCACCATATATCGCCCAATATTTATTCACCAGGAAATGATTAAAAGTGCCATCGCTGACTTTATTCATTTTATTTTGTCGTTGCACAAAATTACAACAATTTTTATTATTAACTAGTTAATTATGTTTTATTATGAAATATAAAACATATCTTGAGTTTATCTAACACATTTATATTTTACTAGCACCCCGCCCTCATTTCGCTTTGGTTTCAGTGACCTTACACGCCTAGGCCGTTATCGTTGGAATACCGGGATAAAATATAGTCTATGTTACTCCCTGATATTATAGCTTTCCATTGGTGAAAGAATTTTTGAAATCGGTTCGGTACTTTAAGCGTGAAAGTATAACAAACAAACTTACTTTCGCATTTATAATAATAGTAAGGAAATATTGCACTTTGCAAGTTAAATAAACAACACTCTTTTAGAATAATTTCATTAAGAATAAAAAGTGATTATTATTCACAAGACGTAGGAGGCAAGTGGTAGTAGTGTGGAGAGAGACACGGGCGGTCAGTAGGTGACAGGTTTATGTGCGCCCCGGTAATGAGGTGAGCGTCGCCGTTCGCCCGGGGGACACCTGGGCGCACACGCACACGCACACACACACCGGCGCGACGACACTTAAATGTAGTATAACTTTGTGCAGTAATTGTAACAGTTAGTTAACTGGCGCACTACGGTAAGGCGGCGCGTGACACGTACAGCACGTATATGGTGCGACATATACAAAAGAACAAACATTACAAATAAAACTGTACCAACTCGTCTAACTAATGTGCTATAGTAGAGTGTCCATCCTATTGTAAAGGAAGAGACCACCAGTGGAACAGTTATGGGTTGAAATGTTAATAATGATAATAGTGAAATAATTTGCCATTCAATTATATCATTTTTAATTTACACTTAAATATTTTGTTTTCAAAGCCAATGCCAAATTCAAAATGATTAAATTATCTAAACGTGTGTAAATATACAATATTATTATTTGTTATTTCTATATATTTAAATGAGAGTATTAAGCATACATATAGTTTACATTGAGAGTGTGACTCACATTATATTATATCAAATCAAATCAAATCAAAATAATTTATTTGTCAGAATATTGTCATATTAGTTAGTGTTATCTTAGATAAAGTTTCAAATATTCTACCGTTTCCGGTGTACAAATACTACAAGTTGTTTAGCAGATAAATCGAAATAATCAAACAAACAGAAATAATAATAATTTGAAATACAAAGTCATGGGTTGCGATATAAAGTTGGACAAATCATTTCGAGTTGTGCTCAACTTGCATTGCACTGAACTGTTCATCAATCTGTAGTAGATAAGTTATAGAAACTTTGTCAATAAATGGTAACGTTCTTACTTAGTATATCTCAGTAAGCCCCTTGTTACTTGTGTATCATCGAACCACTCATGTCATATTTGTGGTGTACATACTGTGTTTGTTCGAGCTATATTAATTCTATTTCAAGCGTAGTAATGGTTTAAACCATTAAATATTTATTTTATTTCCCTGTAGGGGTCCTCTTACTATGGAGGGTTGAAAAACTTGACATAAGTCGTAAAAACTTTCCACGGTGGCTGCGCTTCTATGCAAGTCATTAAAACCATAACTATTACATATATGTTAGTATGTATACTATTTTTAGTTTTATTTTTTAACACAAAAATATGTTGTAAAAAAGAAGTCTGCGTTGAGTTTGCTGACAATCGTCACACCATAGGCCGCTACTGAAGAACAGCGTTGTGGTGTTACCATAATATTAAGTTGAGTAGCGATCTTTTTACTCGCTTGTGGAAGGGTTATAGAAATATGTATCCCCCCGCGAGGGAGAAATAAACTATATTTCTGTCTTCTTTCTATAGCTAGTAAAGTTAAGAGGCCTACGCTCAACAGTGGACGTCATTGTTCTGGTGAAAGCATTGATGATGGATTTTAAAATCAATATTTATGTCCTTGTTATGCATCATTACAGATTAATGATGGAATATATAATAACCAGTTTATTCGTGGGTGTGCAACGTAAACACCGAAAACATGGCTTCAAAGCCTATGATCGGTTCAAATGGCGACATGGTGGCAAGACGTTAATACGGGTTATTAGGCCTTATGCTACCATTTTGTTCCTAGGAATAATTAGGTGGAAGGTGCAATCGGTTTAAGCCTTATCCGCCCTGTTCTGCCACGGATGAGAAAGAAGAAAGAAAAAAGAAACACGTTTATTCTGTTCTCGTGAAATCTAATAAAAAACACACAAACATAACTAAAGAAAAGAACTTAGATTAAACAATTTATTTTTAAAGAAAAAGGCTATTGGTTCGGCTCGTACTACTTCTCCTTAAAGAAATAGTGCTGATATTCTGCCAAACCATTACCTACCAGCTACATAATAAACATTACAATACACCATAAAGTTAAATAAAATTCAAACTTGAAGTGAGGCAGTTTGTTATCTAGTAACAGATGTGTATTAACAAACATATATTGTTCACTACAATAAATAAGGTTACCAATGGAAAGTGACGACTAGACGGCGCTACAACCCTGAAGTGCTACGCGGACGCGGTGCTACGCGGACGCGGTGCTACGCGGACGCGGTGCTACGCGGACGCGGTGCTACGCGGACGCGGTGCTACGCTTTATGACGCAACGGAAGTGTCACACTATTATATTGTAGCATTTAATGTCTATATAGTGCTTCGGGTTAATAGCTCTCAACGCTCACCCGTAGTTCGGGCAAAACTGTTATAGCAATGTGCAACAAACAGCTAAACACATAAAAAAAAGTAAGCCGTCGCTCAGGACGCCTGGCAGATGTGAAACATCGAAATGATTTGTACAAGTATATATGCATAAAAGAATAGATTACGACAGAACTAATATGGCATAAAGGATAAAGGATTGAATAAAATAATACGATTTCCATTATTATTTGAAATATTACACAGAAATAAAATTAATCCACCGCACATTGAATGAATTTTAAACATTTATTTTCATTAGTATACATTATAGATAACAATTTACTTTGAGTTCACTAGATGGCGTTGTACAAAATTTTAAATCGCACCATGGTTTCGTTACAAAAATGTACATATATATCCCGATATTTATTTAATAGTTAATCAAGAGGGCACCGCGAGGCGTGGCGTTAAACGCCACGCGACCATCGCGGTCACCCTCGCCTATAGATGTTTCACATCAAAAAATCATGTACTGTTAAATGTCTTGTATTTAGCACAATAAGGTCTGTCTATCTTATAATTTAATCTGAAATATTTTTAAGAAATGAATGCAGTAAAAATCTTAACACTGTCTATACAAATAAATAAAATTGATGTGTCTGTTTGAAGTTATTTGCACGAAACCTATGTAGGCATAGGTAAAACCGGTTCAAAATTTTTCTGTCTGTTTGAGCTAATCTTCAAAACGGTTGGATCGATTTTGATGATATTTTACTACC
This sequence comes from Lymantria dispar, assembly GCA_032191425.1. Taxonomy (NCBI): domain Eukaryota; kingdom Metazoa; phylum Arthropoda; class Insecta; order Lepidoptera; family Erebidae; genus Lymantria; species Lymantria dispar. The sequence goes on from CM063446.1 coordinate 333,390, forward strand.
AGGTAGCTGTCTATATAAGGAGTAACTTAGACTATTTTATTCCGGGATTCCCACGGGAAGGGGATCTATGCGTGTAGGCAACTTAAACCGAAGTGAAGCGAGGGCGGGTTGCTAGTTACTTATAAGTTTCAAGGATTTGCTGTTATACGTGATATGTAATTCTGATAGTGCGCTATCAGAATTACAAGTGTTAGAAATATTTATTTTGTTTAGTAGATTTCTGAAACAATAATAATTTTAGATTTTATCGTGTTTTAATTATTTTTATTTATTATTGAAATTTCCCCGTGTGGCGACGGGATAAGAATACAATTGTCAACGTCACTTATTTGCCCGTGGGATTCGTAAGAATCGGTTAAGGGTTACCAAGAAAGTAGGAAGCTTTCTAAAAGCTATCTGCTGGAATATAAGTGTGAGGAATAGAGGGCAATTCGATGAGACATGGTAGGATTATTAGAAAGGCGAAGGGAGGGTGAGGACGTGACAATCCTCCGGTCTGGAAACATGCTCTTCTACCGGGAAGGCGATCGCCCGTCCCAAGGCGGTCTCTCGTAGACAACGTGGAGAGGATCGAGAGAGCGTACCTTGCATTCAATATTATCAAGCAGTACTCATGGCAGGTCCTACAGGTTTATGCACTGACCCCAGCATACTCCGACGACGATGTGGATACCTTTTAACTCAAGAGATATCCTCATCTCGAAAGGCATACACACGTCCAAAACCCACTTTAGGGTAGTTATAGCAAATAGCGCGAAAGTGGGCCAAGGGAGTGATGATGGTGGAGAAACATGGATATGGACAAAGAAACCAGAAGAACCAAGCCTCTTTATGATGAATTCCTTCTTCAGGTAACAGCTACAAAGGAAATGGGCCTGGATTATCCCCTTATGGTTCAACAAAAAACGAGATAGACTTCATCTTGTGACAAACGACAGATATTGAATGTCTCAGTGATAAGCAGGATTAAAAATGGGAGCGCTTAGTATACGTATGTAGTTATGTACGTATCGTACACTTAGTAGAAAATATTTTAAACTATAGAAAAGTATATGTTCAATGAAATAAAACGACAGTGGAATTATTGTGTTTAAATTCCCTATCCTCTTTAAAATTGCCAACTGCAGTGATACATCATGATTTCCGATGTTAACGCGAGTATTACACATCCTTACTAATATTATAAATGCGAAAGTAAGGATGTTTGTTTGTTTGTTTGTAATACTTTCACGCTTAAACCACCGAACCGATTTCAAAAATTCTTTCACCAATGGAAAGCTATAATATCGGGGAGTAACATAGGCTATATTTTATCCCGGTATGCCCACAGGAACAGGAACTACGCCGCGGGTAAAGCGACTGAAACCGAAGCGAAGCGAGGGCGGGTTGCTAGTTGTAAATAAAACTATTTTACGAATTTTAGTGCGTTCGTGGTCACGGGCGGACCATGTAAAGTGTTTGAAACGTCGGGCAAGCCAAAATGAAATACAAACGCGATAAAATCCTTAAAATATATTTATTTACAGTTGCGATACATCTTGTGATAATAACATCGCATACAAATCTTTATACTAAGTAAAGTATTTATAATAAAGATACTCTAGAGACTGAAATTGATCGATGGGAGAGTACCCCAATAGGGGGTATTCCGTCGGGCCGACCACTGATGTCAAGTAACCCTGCTCCGGTGGTCGGCCCAACGACGAAGGTGACGTGGTTTTCGGGTGGGTTGCGGGAGTTGCGTGCTTAAGCCCCTCTATCGCCTCGGACACGGAGTGGTGCAGAGACGCGCCGACCGCAGACCACCCACAAAAAAAAAGAAAAAAAGAGACTGAAATTGACCAACTCATCTACCTACCAACTATCTCACTGCTCAATTTAGTATAGATATTAATTTTTTTTATAATTTATATGTACTTGACGATCTTACTCGATGAATAACAAATATCCCCGGTGAATTTAATGTCAAATATTATTATTCTATTCGCCCCCCCCCCTCGGTTCATTTCAAACGGAGATACATCACCCTCTACAGGTATTACATTTTTTTCGTTCAAAATCGTGAGATATGCACAGCATCAGCTCGGCGAGGTGTCTGTTGAATGTTAATACGTTGCTCCTGTAGATTCGCGCCCTTCGATAATTTCAATATTGGGCGCGTTGATTGATGCCGAATTAGAGGGACTGAACAACGTATTGATTGATATTGTAACCGCTCTGTTACCTCTCGACCCTCACCTCTGACACCTGTGTCCATACAGTTAAGTGTAATACTACTCAACGGTAATCATTCGTCACGTATACCTCTCAACTGCTAACAGGGCGCTAATTGTTATTTGACAAAATGATTATGTAGTGTTTTACCAATCGAACACACATCGAATGTGTTTTTTTTTAATAGCGACGGTTAAATTAACCGTAGTGTTAAACTGTCTCAAAATGCATTTAAGATTATATTAGAGAATTCGTGCGAATACTTAACATCTTTAGAAGAGGATTTATCACGTATACAACTTTAATATTGTAGATATTACAATGGTTATACACTGTGACAAGAATATACTCTTAAAGGTTGATACACACGACAAGAATAAATAGATATGTTTGAATACCTTAATTTTTTTAGTATTTCGTGATTAGAGGGAAAATAATATTCAAAATGGAGTATCCTAAAAACATTGTTGGAATTTTGTAAGAGATATTTCAAACCGATAAAAATAACTTTAAGATTCAAAGAAGATGTTTAGATTGTGTGAAGAAAGGTAGATGAGACGGCTGACTGGTCCATGGAAGATAAGCACATATTGTGCGGACTACACTTGGAGATGTAGCAGACAAATGATAATTGATAAATAATACATTAGAGAAGTAATTAAGATCAAATTTCAACTGCGAACATTGATGAGTTAATACTAAAATTATTAATGATGATGATGTACAGTGATCGTCGAGTTTGCAAAAATATTTGGAGGGCGGCTGATATTAAATAAGTGGTCGCCGAGGGACGCAATGTTTCACATTGTTCGCTGTTGGTTCGTCGAGTCCTATAATATTTTATAGTTAGATAACACATCTGAACTGTAAATAAGGCCACATAAGCATTTTAAATATATGGGTTAGCTAATAATTTAATTTTTAATTTAATTGACCCACAATAATAATAACTAAAGATAATTTTATAAATTAAAACCTTTTAGTAACATAAAGTAAGCTGCCTTCAAAATTAACTTTAATTTAGCATCATGTTACCTGAGTTTTCTTGCCGGATCTTTCTCAGTGTGATTGTGTTCCGATCCGATGGTAGTATACTAGATTATTAGTTAGTTTTTAAATATAATTACTATTAATTTTAATGTTTAATTATTACTAACCATAAACAATATAATTTTTCATATAGAATCATTTTCTTCTTACACTGGCAATAAATTTTGTATCAAAATGTGGGTCAATATTTAATAACTAATTTCTGTATCGGGTAGATAATTATAAATTTTCTGCAGTAACGATGACTTGTTGGACGTGAGACATCTTAGTCCACCCTTGATCATGAACGCTGTAAAGTGTTCGAAACGTCGGGTAATCAAAAATCAAATACAAACGCGATAAAATCCGTAAAGTAGTTTTATTTAAAATGTATAATAATACTCGCGTAAACATCAGAAATCATTAATAATTTAATTTTGCATCAAATTCATAATTATAAGGAGAGTTTCCATGTTCAAATGTTTATATGTTTTTTATATATGCTCACCGATTACTCATTCGATTGTAGGCCGATTCAAATTCAAATTCAAATTATTTTATTATGCATAAACCCTGAGAGGGCACTTACATATTGTCAGGTTTACAATTTCCAAAAAAAATATACTACCACCGGATCGGAACGCGACCGCTACTGAGAAGATCCGGCAAGAAACTCAGCGGGCTTGTCATAATTTTTAATTTTTTTTTTTTTTTTTCTTCTCACTATTTATACAATTGTGATTTTAACAATTATTTTATCAGAGTATGTATAAATGTAACCAGACGAGTCAATCTGTAGCTGAAAATGGAAAAGACTTTACCCATTACGCGACAGTTAATGTTAGTATAGGTACTTATGTGGTTGCAGTTGAGTGGAGTGATTGCTATTCTAGTAGTTAATTCGCGATCGGGTGCAGCTAGTGAGATCTGTTCCAGCCAATTTTTTGCTTTATATTTATAAAATAACAAAATCACGATTATGCTGAATTATATTGACTCTATATTTTAATGTAACCTAAGTTTTTGTTGTTTGGCAGGAAGTCTCATGTCAACTAATAAAAGTTATAACCATGTTTTGATCTGGTGGTAAATTACTGGACTAAGTTCAGACAAAGGTTGCCTGGAAAAGATCGCTTAAAGCGATAAGGTTGCCCTTTGTACATTCTGTGGTATGTTAGTATTATTAAATGAAGTTTTTGTTGTAACTGATGTTACATTTATAATATGCAAGTGAACTCGCAGAATTTATAAAAATGAAAAATGATTTGATGTAGTTAATATGTGTGGTCATAATTATTTCGTGCGAACAGAACATTCGTCCGTGTATTTACAGAACAAGGTTTTATTGTAGGGCTCCCCTGGGATGTGACCGTTTCTACATAAACAGTTTCGTATGAATTATGATAACCTGATGCGAGCATCATGATAATTATTTTTATATTTAGATTATAATTAATAGGCTCATATCGCGAACACACCTGCCTACTACGTATAACTAATTAAAGCATAATCACGTTACATTTGATTTATCAACCGATAGAGATCTTTAGATTTTATATGGCAATTTAATAAAAAATATATTTAATATAAGGTTATGTACCTACCCTACTGATGCAAGATAAAAAGTATCCCATTTAGTTATAACTTTAGTTTTAAGCTATTTCATAGCTTTTATCGCGGCTTGACGCGGCGATCGAATCAAGAAATTCCGTAACGAATCCCCCCCCCCTACGAGCTAAACGGTACGCGGGTGGTAGCAGCTCGGCCGAGCGTACGGTCGTCGACACATTCTGCTTTTGTCCGTCTCGGTGCGCACACGTGCCACCACTTTGCGTAGCTTACGTCACAAAAGTGTTTTCGCGCCTTTTCTAACGGTCCCAACGATCTTCAGCGGACGACAGTGGTAATCCAAACCGCCTTTATTGTTATACATATAGTACATTTGTTTTCTTATCGGTCACCACGCTCAAAAAGTGTAACTTGAATTAATATGAAAGAAAAAAAAAATACTGCATAAATAAATAATTGCATAAGTTGATAAAAAATGCTATGCAATAGCTTTACCGCGGCAGTCCCCGAGTGCCACACGTTTTTTTATTTTGTTTAGAGATCATCTTGGACTCGATTTTGATCACTCTTGGATCATATCAAACTAACGAATGTATTAGTACGTCGTCACCCTTATAACATATTAAGTACCGCGGCGGCAATCAGTATCTAACATTTGGTACCGTGTCACTGACTCTGGTGAATAATTTATGTCGAGTGGTGATAGTCTCCAAGCAGCTGAGCACATGTCCTGAACCTATACACGAACGGTATATTGTACGTAAGCAAGCTGAATATAAAATATCAAATAAATAAATAATATATGTATATTGCTCAAACATTGCGTCATACATATTCGTATATATTCGGTATGATCGCCTGATCGTAAAAAATGGCCGTTATCTGTTGTCGCTGGGCGGTGCGGCGCGAATGGTCGCTGTAAATTATCTGTGTTTTAATTCCCGTCGGTGGACACGTCGCCATTTGTCAAAAACAATCACATATAAAACAATGAGGCGTGTCGACGTAGCGCGACAAATGGACGCGTGTCGCTGACGAGACAATCGCGCGCGCGACATATATCGCGGGACAATGGCGCGCACCCAACACTCAAACTATTTCATATTACAAAACTATTTGTTTATTATTATTATTGTATTTGTTATACGAATGAATAATGGTTATTAATATAGTTTTATCTACATTTCTACTGATAATCTCTTTTAAACAGTTCTAAAATAGTTTTCATAATAAATAATAAATATAATATATTTTGAATAAAAAATAGAATTTTACAATTTTTACAAATTTTAGTGTGGTGATAAAGTAAGAATACAATTCACCACCTCCCTCTCTTGCCTGTGGGTTTCGTAAAAAACGAGTAAGGTATATGATATGCAGATAACGTCACTGCAAGAGAAGAAAAACTCGAAATAAAACCCCCTTTTTTTTGTGGCGTTAGGTTGCGGTCGGCGCGCTCCTCGCACCACTCCGTCCGGGGCGAGGGGTGTAAGCACGCGCACCCGCAATCCACCCACGATGCACGTCGCCTTCGTCGTTGGGCCGACCACCGGAGCAAGGTTACTTGTCAGCAGTGATCGGCCCGACGGAATACCCCCTATCGGGTATCGTCGGTCTTTCCTCACGCGGTCGGCCTCTCGGCGTGTGACGGACTAATTCCCCGGTCAAATAAAACCCCATACAACACATCTGACCAGCGAGGTATTGTAGGATTCATTGTGGAGGAAAGTCGAGTCCAGCAGTGGGATGTATATGAACTGTGAAGAAGAAGAAGACACATTTTACAATTTGAATTCATAATCCCAGAGAAATTGTCTGGAAATGATTTTAAGAGTTGTAAATATGCTTCACTGTTTGATGTTTTTGTTATAAATACAATGATTTGTGAAATTATATTTTTAATATAAAAAATTACTATTTAATAAACTGGTTAAGGGAAGGATATAAAAAAAGAATTATAGTTTGTATCGTGTGGTTCGAAGGGTATCACAGTGGAGTTAGTACAAGACATGTTGTACACAACTCTATATAAAAGAAGTTAGAAAAAAAAAATAATAATATATAAGCACGTAGAGTTTCTTGCCGCACGTTGGTATTATAATGGCTAACTTAATTTAATCTTATTAAAATTGACAATAAGTAAGAGCTCTTTCGGGGTTTACACATAATAAATTATTTGTGAGCACATTTTAAGCTTATATATACGTACTGCTTAAGGTGTAAAATTTCTTAATTTTTTAATAACACAAATTTTTTTGTAATCTATATTTAATTTAATTATATTATAAATCGCAGGAGTCTCGAACACACTATTTTTATGTGCCAATAATAACATTACAAATGAAGCATTAACTATCAGAGCGATAAAGTGCTGTGCGCACCATCTGCACAGTTAAGGTCTAATCAAGTATCACAATGACCGCGCCATATCACCCCTCCCTACCCGTGAGCATCGCAAACGTGATCACGGCGGTAACAGTAACATAAAGTGTGATACACTCAGCGTTTTGCACAAAAGTCAATAACAATTTGTTAAGTAGAAAAGAAAATAACGGTAGTTCTGTATCTCACTTGGACATGTATCGACAGTGCATATATAATGTAAGTAGGAACGCAACCTATCCACATGCTGGGCATGTTTCTGTTATACATATATGGACAGATAAATAAACTTGTAATATTAGCCCTGAAATTCGTCATCATCATCATCACGGCTCATATACGTCCCCCTTGCTAGGCTTGAGTCTCTTCCACAATGGGAGGGAAATTGATCTACTACACCACCCTAGTCAGGCGGGTTGGTATAGGGTTTTATCTCCAGTTTTCCTTCTCTTGCACAGTTGTTATATGCATAATATATCCCTTAATCGTCTTTTACGACACCCGCTGGTAAGATAGAATGAATTGTATTTTTGCTTCGTTACCACATGGAATTTTGCTTTGAACAATTTTAAGAATAATAATAGGGGTTTAAATATGAAATTGCCGTTTTAACGTACTAGCCATTTGAATTAAAATAAAACTTGCATGGTATCAGATATCAAACTGAAACTGTTTTCAAACGAAAACTATAACATTCTAAATTTGAAAAATGTATGACATTTGATCGTTCCGCGTTCAATTGTTTTTACATTCAGCTTCTAAAGTGAACATGGATACGGAAATCAGAGTAATTTTCGAATACAAGTTCCGACGCGGGACTAACGCAGCAGAAACGACTCGTAATGTCACGACTGTGTTTAGAGAGGATACGACTAACGAACGCACAGTGAGTTTTTCGTTTAACTTATTGCTCCATGATAATGCAAGATCTCATACTGCTCGAGAAGCTGTTTTAACACTACAAGACCTGCAGTTAGAAACCATGCGTCATCCTCTGTACTTGCCAGACCTCGCCCCAACCGACTGTAATTTTTGCCGCGATATGGACAATTTTTGGCACGGACAAAAAATTTCTTCCGAGGAAGCAATACAAAATATCTTCACACGGTTTGTGGAGCCCAGAATCCCAGAGTTCTATCGCAAAGGTTTGAATGATCTTCCAATTAGATGGCAGAAATGTATAGATAACGAGGGTAAATAACTAGGGTAAGTAACTTTGATCAAAATCTGTTTTATGAACAAAAAAAATGGTTTTAATTTATCAGTACGAAACGATAATTTCATACTTTAACCCCTAATATTACATATGTTGTCACGAATAGTGAACTTTATCTTTAATTAGATGAATTAAAATATAGTGATTACATTCTTTAAGAGAAATTGTCGCAGAAAACTTTGTTCAAACAAATGATTATTTTTACGAATCTCCATTGTCACTTCGATTACAAATTATAAGCTGGTATTTGAATTTTGGATTCGATGAGTAGTATATATTGCCTCGGAGGCAGCGTGCTAGTATTTTATACGTCCCGACTCACACGTGTCACCTTAAATACTAGAGTAGGAGCGACCTTTAAGTTTTGAGACGAGCTGTACGACGCTCGGCGCCCGATGTCATTTGTCGCTTGTCGCCTGCTACTGAAATATATCTCGGTACAGTAAGGGCGCGACACAAGTCCGCGGAGGGCTGCAGCCGAGCAGTACCCCTTCAAATAAAGACGCAGGTCTTCGCGCCCCAACAAGCATTCCCCACCGTCTAATTATATTTGGTTACTCATTTAAATTCAGCGACTCTCGTTATACGACATAGAATGCGTGAGTTCAATATACTATTGTAGCGACGTGATGAAAATAATGAATGTGTAATAGAGTAATGGTCCGTATGTAGATGTTGCGAGCGGGTGAGACACATGTTATGTTTACAACAATACAGTGAGTACAGTATGAATGTGTGCGCCTCACCGCACTACAATGTGTGTAATATAACAGGGAGTGTCACGTGACGCATTCGTTACATTTATGATTAAAATGTTACAAAGCGATTACTGGACCGTAGTCGCGCGTCACTGACGCCGTGTATCGTGTACACTCATTACACACTAGACGACATATGATTAATGTATAATCATGTTGAGTACGGCGATGCGTGACGACTGTTGTGTTGACTGATTTTGAGCAAAGTCGGCTATCAGACCTATCAGACACTAGATAAAGCAGTGTGGCGTATTTCCGAGGAGCGTAACGACAAGGAGGGGAAACGGGTACAAGTTCAGGTACAGGTACAGTGCTCATGCATGTATGTTATCTGCATATCATATGCCCGAGTCGTCTTTTACGACACCTAGGTGTAAGACAAGGTGTGATGAATAGTATTCTTACTCCATCATCACAGACAAAGCTAACATTAGGCGCATTACTAAAAGTACAATTCACCATCCCCTCTCTTGCTCATGGGTGTCGTAAAAGACTACTAAAAGATAATATATGTATAAAACATCTATGCAAGAGAAGGAAGACTGGACAGAAAACCCTATGCCAACACGTCTGACTAGAATGGGAGGCTCCAGCACAGCAATATATGTATATGAACATGATGTATATGAGCTGTGATGTTGATGATGATGATTCCTGCTCGCGACGCACTTTACCAGCATAGTGTCAGTGCAGACACTACGTCTGTCCCCTGAGTCACCCCGCAGGCTCCTTCTGTAAGTGAGTAATCGCAAGTAAAAATTTTTCCCTACTCCACCGTTAGGTTTGACTATTCAAAGTTAATCGTACACTTGTTCAATTTAGAAAAAATACGTCATGATCATAACCAGCGAAAAATTATACCTTAATGTATCTTCTGAGTAGTATGTATGAGAATATGTCGGTGTGAGTGTATGTGTGCGAGTGTGTTTGTGTGTGTGTGTGCGTGTGAGCCTGCGTTTGTGTTCGTGTATTTGCGTGTATATAGATAGAGGGTACTCACGTCGTGTAGCCAGGATAGTTTTCTGGCAGGTGGGTTGGCGCGTACATGACACTCAAAGTACACGTCGTCGCCCTCCTTGATGTCGCCAGCCGCCAACGAGCTGCCCAACCGCAGTCGCACCACCGGCGGGTCTGAACAATTGCTACGGTTAATGTATGTCTCATGCACTTACTAGATATACATCCGTATTAATGTCCACTGCTGAACATACACTCCCCAGCGATGGTTAATTTAATGACAAAGTTTCTGCCTATTCTCATAATAATCTCTTAGACCGGCTTCACTATTCCCACGAGTAAGAGGCGATGACACATTTTATTTTTAATGACCCCTTTCCGTGTGGTGATTGAGTAAGACTACAAATTCAACCCTTTCTCTTGCCCGTGGGTGTCGTAAAAGACTAGGAAGGGACATAATTCCCTTATATCATCTATGCAAGAGAAGAAAAACTCAAAACAAAATCCTATGCCAACATGCCTGACCAACACGGTAGGTCACTTTCCGTCCCATTATAGAGGAGGTCCAACAGTGCGAGGCCCAACAGTGGGACGTATATGGATTGAGATAATGATGATAATTGTAGACGACAACAAAGCCCCTCATAAGCCTCAATCTCATCTGTAACACCCATACGTGTTTGGTACTGATCATTCGTTACAGACACATAAAACTAAGGAAAGACTGCACGGATATCGTAGTGGTTAAGATACCGACCCATTAGGCCAGTATCGTGGGTTTGACTCCCATGCAGCATAATATATTGTCAGATCTGGAGATTATTCTAAGTCTGGGTTTAATTTGGTCAGTTTATGTTTGTAAAGTGTCCTCAATATAAGGATTCTTCCTTTAGTGTAGGGTGACGTCTTATTAAAATAAAATATCGTTAATATACGTTAAGTATATGATATATTATGTACTGACATACGACGCTGATGGTCCACGTTGTCTCCATGACGAGTGTGGTGACGTTCGGGTTCTCAGCGCGGCACACTATAGGTTTGCCGTCGTCATCCAGCGTCGGTACGAAACTCATGACGCTCACCGTCAGATTGTCGCGCAACTCCTCCTGTGTACATACAAACATATAACATTAATCGATTGGCGATTGTGGTGTTAAGTGCACCACACTTATGTATATACGCAATACCAGGGTCAATTAGGCTGTTGCCTTGTACTGCCCGAAAATCATCATAGGTATCCAGTTAAATGCGTCTCGTTGGTCCATTTAACAAACTTTTCAACCGAGATTCTTATCTAGTCATCTTTATTTTTTTTTTGCGACAGGCCGTGGTGCGTCGCTCATCGTTCGATCCGTCTGGGCGACGGGAGTGGCAAGAAACGAGTCCATACCCCGCCGGGTGCGAACCCCTCTCAAAGGCTATAAGAGCGGGCCACCAGATTCTGACCGTCTTCCGTCTAGGCGAGACGGACCACTGATGACACTGTTTACCCTTTCAGGTACCGTCTCGTGCAGACTCCTCGAAGCCATCTCTCTGTTACATATTTTTTTGATATTTTGGAAATTGTATTATTATTTTATTTTAGGTCAACTAATATTGAGGCAAAGTAACATATAGTGGATAGATTCGCAAAATCAAAAATAAATTATTTGTTTAGTTCGAGATAAAAAAACGGTAAACAGTTCATAGTATTTAATAAATTATTTTGAAGACGTGTCTTAAATAAAAGAAGCTGTTAGTAACAGCTAAACACTTTTATTACAATTGGAAAGTTTCAGTTTTATAAAAATGTGTTTGTTTTGTTGTTGTTTGCAAATTGAAAGGTGGTGTCTGTATCGCGACACCGCCTTTCAACTTGTGCCGCGGTGAGCTTAGCTGAGGGTCCATACGCGCGGCCACAGGGACGCGCACGCCTATTACACTCACCACTAAGACGCAACACTACTAACTCGCTTTAAGTATTTTATCTCTATCTGTTAGCGCAGTTTCGATAGCGTAAATGCCTTATATACTGTTTGCAATTTGTATAAACAATATCATTATTTTAAAATTTATTATATTAAAAAAGCATTTAACGTATTCGTCATTAAGACGGTTGTTATGCCAACATATCTATGTCTGCCTAACATCGCTTTTACAAGGTATTGTCGTTATTAATTTTATCCGATGTATTAACATTTATGAACCATCCTTCTGTTCGTATTAGTCACAGAATTTTATTAATACAAATATTTTTAAAAATCTGTTTACCTCAATTTACCTAAATAAATAGACATAGATAATAACTGACTATTTGTAATGTTGAGGACTTAAAATATAATCGTTGTTAATACTTTTATGATATAGAATCTAATATTGAAAGATCTTATTTTCATTATTTGTGCACAATATTCGATTGATTGTTCAGTAACACTATATCTCTCCGTGTGGTGACGGTGTAACAATACAATGCACCACCACCTATCTTGCTCGTGGATGTCGTAAAACACGACTAAGGGATATAACATCTATACAAGAGAATGAAAACTCGAAATAAAACCCTAAATCAACACGTTTGACCAGCATGATATAGTAGGATCAATTTTTCTCCTATTGTGAGAAGGCTCGAGCCCACAGTAGTGGGACATATATGGGCAGAGATGAAGATTCATGATGCAGAAATAAATAGATTGACTTGACAATCGCACTATGTTTAGTACAATTTAATATAATATGTATACCATCAAAAACAAAACTTGTAAAAAAAAGCCAAGCCTCGCAACTGAGTTCTTCTACCATAAAAAGTTGTGAGATCTATGTTATTCCAAGTCGGTTAACTCATTCAGTCCCTGCTTAAGGGACCTTTATTCTTAAGTTATTATGTAAATAGCTAACCTAACAACTTCTAATAGTGACTATATCAATATTAAAGATCTTTTGTGTTTTAAATAAATAGAATGACTTGGCAATAACTTTGCAGCATTCATGGTCACGGGCGGACTAAGGTGTCTCACGTCCAAGAAGTAATCGTTATTACAGACATTTACAATTATCTACCCGATACAGAAAATAGTTATACATTTATTAAATTGTTACCCACATTTTAGTACAAATTTATTGGCAGTGTAAGAAGAAAATGAATCTATATGAAAAAATTATATTGTTTATGGTTAGTAATTATTAATTATTAAATTTGTAGCAATTATTATTACAATTTGTTACAAATTGTATTACCATCAAGCTGGGATCCTGTTATAAACATAATTAAAAATAAATCCAAAGAGACCACCACAAGACTTATATTGTTTATGGTTAGTAATTATTAATTATTAAATTTGTAGCAATTATTATTACAATTTGTTACAAATTGTATTACCATCAAGCTGGGATCCTGTTATAAACATAATTAAAAATAAATCCAAAGAGACCACCACAAGACTTATATTGTTTATGGTTAGTAATTATTAATTATTAAATTTGTAGCAATTATTATTACAATTTGTTACAAATTGTATTACCATCAAGCTGGGATCCTGTTATAAACATAATTAAAAATAAATCCAAAGAGACCACCACAAGACTGCATGATACTGTGAGCACTTATTGTATAGATTTGACCCACAGTAATAATGGTTAAAGATAATTTTATAAATCAAAAATCTTTTAGTAAGCCGCATCTAAAATTAAAAATCAATATTAATTTAGCATCATGTCCCCTGAGTTTTCTTGCCGGATCTTTCTCAGTGTGGCCGCGTTCCGATCCGGTGGTAGTATATTAGTTTTGTTAGTTTTAAATCAACAAATTGTAATAATAATTGCTACAAATTTAATAATTAATAATTACTAACCATAAACAATATAATTTTTTCATATAGATTCATTTTTTTCTTACACTGGCAATAAATTTGTACTAAAATGTGGGTAACAATTTAATAAATTTAGAACTATTTTCTGTATCGGGTAGATAATTGTAAATGTCTGTAATAACGATTACTTGTTGGACGTGAGACACCTTAGTTCGCCCGTGACCATGAATGCTGCAAAGTGTTCGAAACGTCGGGCAATCATAAATCAAATACAAACGCGATATAATCCGTAAAGGTAGTTTTATTTACAATGTGTTTTCTTTATCTTACTTTATGTCGATTTTTCTCTCTTTTTATGTCAAGTTTTCTTTCAGTTATTTTTTCACTTTTCTCGTGAATTGTATTCTTACTTCGTCACTACACAGATTATCTATTTGACTTGCGTGCTATGGTAAGTCAATTGCCTTTTTGTCATGGAGGCAGCTCAAGCCCAGCAGTATATTTGAGCTGAGATGTTGATGGTGAATTGTGTGTTTATATTTCTGATAACGCTTTTGCAATATATTGAATTAAATAAAACGACTAGTGTACATACTTTAGACATTTATATTAAGTTGTATATAATATTATGTAATAGATCTGTATTATGTTCTATTATATTGTAACAGTAGCTCGTAAATATATTGTGAGTTAAGCTTCTTAGAAGATAACTTCTCAGTTGCTAAGTGAGGATTAAGAACAGTTGAAGCACAAGTAACGCACGCGAGGTACTGGCGCCATTGTTACTTGGCGCGTTAACGGCGTAGTTATCTATACCAATAAATAAAATTGGAGTGTCTGTTTGTAATGTCAAAATAATAGGCTTTTTTCATGCTCACACGGTTATTTGCACGACACCTATGCCTAAAATCGCAATTAAAAAATTTTTATCTGTCTGTCTGTCTGTCTGTCTGTCTGTTTGTTCCGTGTAATCTTCAAAACGGCTGGACCGATTTCAAAAATTCTTTCACCAATGTAAAGCTATAATATCAGGGCGTAAACTAGGCTATATTTTATCCCGGTATTCCCACGGGAGCGGGAACTACGCGGGTAAAACGACTATAACCTATAACCGAAGCGAAGCGAGGGCGGATTGCTAGTATATAATATTTTGCGACAATAACTTATTTTATTAGTTAAATTGCCTATTAAATATAATTTTAATGAATATGATGGGTAATACGGTAGGTTATGGGATCCTACAAGTTAGACGCAATATGATCAGATCATAGTATGTCAGAAACTTAATTCTATTTTTACTTGAATTTTTTTAATTATAGAAACTAAGGTATCCTTATATCACGGGGGACTTTATAAACATATTATTAACGGACACAAATTATATCCAGACTCAAAACAACAATTTGTGGATAGCACAAATTGTTATACTGGGCGGTGTCCGAACCCGCAACACTGGCACGGTAGGTCGGTATCTTAATCACTACGCCATCGGTGCCTTACTGAACAGTCGAGAACAATATAAACAGCGACATATTGTAAATGAATTCCAATAGTAGTACGTAGCCTCGTAGCATCGTAGCATTCGCTACGTAATACTCGTAGCAAACATTCGGAGTAATGTAATCACTAATACTTTCAATGTTTTTATACAAATGTGACCTCTCAGACGCGCTGGGGCGGGCGAGCTAGGGCGGGCGCGCGTCGAGATCGCTACGGCGATCACGTACGAGTCATAAATCGCGCGAGAGTCGCGCGTGTACCGCGCGGGACCGCTCCTTATACACACATAGGGTTGTCAAATTATAATATATTTATGCCAGGCAAATAAATGTATATTTGTCGTGAATATTTAAGTAATGATTATTGTGAAATATTTAATACAGGATAATAAATCTGTTACAAGCTGAGCTGAGCTGAGCTGAGGATATGATCAAAGATAACATCTGAACAACACTATATATATATATTATTGAATGCAATATCAAAATAAAAATATTATAAAAAACTAACTATTTTAATACATGTATGTAGATATTTGCTAAATGAGTTGTAGTTAAAAAAAAACTTATCATTGTCATTTCGAATATATTTATATATAAATATATTGTGTACGTGTGTATGTCACTGAACTCCTCCTAAACAGCTGAACCGATGTTGATGAAATTTTTTGTGCATGTTCAAGGGGATTTGAGAATGGTTTAGATTCACAATTGGACCCGGCAGGTGGCGCTTATTTAAACAGAACAACGTCTGTTAGGTCAACTAGTATTAATATATACCTAATGATGAGTCTTCTTTACAATGGCGGGGCAATTGAGTATACCGCGCTTTTCATTCGGGCTAGTATAAGGTTTTATTTCAAGTATTTATATCTTTGCGGCGATAAATATACCAACTTTCTTTAGTTGTATAACACAGCACCCGCGGGAAAGTAAAAGATAGTGAAAAACCTTTACTATGTTATGACATCGATAACATTATAAATGATATTTATTAAGAACTCTTAAAAAACAATATACTGTATAGTTTAGTGCAAATGATAATTGTCAGCCCTGATCGCGTACGCTACGTACGTACCCTACGCCCACAATGAACGTTATAATGCTACAAATTATTCTGAATTTCTTTTCCCCACTTTTATGTGACACTTTTTTCACTTATTGCTCTGCGTACGTGAATGGCACTCATACTTTGATGGAAGCTCGCTCTGACTGTGACCACTTACGTCGCGATTGTTTCGTTTTGTTGCTGAGAACTTTTGTTTCAATTATATTGTAAATGCTAGTTGCTTTATCGTACATCATAGTGCAGTTGAAGTTTTATATTTAAGCGTTTATTTATTTATTTATTTAGTACTTGGAAAACCAACAGCTGTACAAAATAGTAATGAAAATTAGAGTAAGAAACATAAAGCCAATAACAGGTTTTCACGGATAGCAGTTCATAAATAAACATTTTATTTGTTAATATACTTCTACTTAATATAGTGGTAGGACCACACTGTCGACAGTTATCTGTCTACAGCCGCGGCCGGTCCGTCCGGGGCAGTACCACGCTCTCGCAGAAAATCGACGTCTGAGCAGTAGCATTTTGTTACTGCGCTTCGTTCGGTGAGCGAGAGAGCCGGAAGCCCACCTTTCTGAGGGTGTTCGCGTGTGGAGGGTTTTGGTAGTGCCTTTGGTATCACCGAGCCTTAATGCACGCATTCACACTCCTTTCACTTTCTTCGCGGTAGGCAGCAGCCTTGTAAAGGTCCATGAGCGGCAGCAACACTTACCATCAGTTGTACTGTTTGCTCGTTTGCCACCGCTTGCAATAAAAAAAAAATATATAATCTAATACGCGTGAACAAGCCATTCTTATGTATTTCACTACACGTTCAGAATATCGCAAAGGACTTCAACGATTTTCATGAAATTTATGCAGGACAGTTAGAGGGCCACAAAACTCATATAAGTTCGGTCATTCAAATACCATAATAATATTTTCCATCAACAAGTATTCCATCCATCCTACTCATCACCGATACTCGTTATTGAACAACAGAATCTTCAAAAGCGGATGAGGTAAGTTTTACCTTTCTTATAGAAAAGTTACAGCTGACACTTGTCAAGTATTAGAGTTTATTTATACACAATAATAGTACACCGTGGTCATTTGTATATTCAGACGTCCCAATATCCACTGAGCGCATATTGGATGGCATCTTCTTGAATTAGTTTAGATTTAATTAATTTAGTAATTAATCTATTTATCTATAAAATATTTTATCTTTTCAACAATCTTGAACAATGGTCCTTCGAGCCGGATGACTGTACTTAAATTATCTTAATTAATCAGAAAAATGCATTATTAATATATATTATCTTACTTATATGGAATGAAGTATGGAGGAGGTCTTAGATCAAATACTGAACTACTAGGTTCATATTCATTGTTTGTCCGATTATACATTATATTAGGCGTTCGCCGTACACCTGACGTCAAACGACGTAGGCTTCGTCACGAAAATTTATATCAAGGATCACCTAATACAACTCCTACACGTTGATATGCAATTCATTGTCAGTACAAAAGGTTCTACCTTTTGTCCTCCGGTCAAATAAACAGTGCTTTTGTTCTTTAGTACTTAGAATCATATTGCTTACCGTCACAAAAATAATATTCAAGCCTATTTAAATAAATAAAGTAGTGTATTCACGTGCAGAAAGCAGGGCGTCCATTACGAGGACGGTTGTACAGCAAAAATCTTAATCGCAGCTGAGTCGGCGGCGGCTGTGCGCTCCGACATAACTCTGTCTCTGGCGCGCGGCCAACACTCGTAGTTAATAAGCCGTGCGATCACTGAGCATATTTAAACACACAAGCATGCGGTGCGGTGACGTCACAACACATACGTTATACACTCAACAACAGGACCTTATTGGTTTTTCTGTAGAAAAAGGTGTAAACACATAATAAACATTTCATGTTCATCCATCAACGTAACAACATCCATTGTAAGACGTACGTCCTCTCCACGTAGGACGTCAGTACAGTAATCACCGCGCTTGACACTAGGATTGTCCTTGGCTATAAGAGGACTAGTGCACACTACCCTGGTGAGTACCAGGGATCTTGGTTGCTTTTAGTACACCAACGGCAAAGTAACTGATTTGAGAGATTTTATTTTTCAGTGAGTGGAGAATTTCATCATCATCATCATTTCAACCTATTGCCGTCCACTG
Source organism: Lymantria dispar (assembly GCA_032191425.1). Taxonomy (NCBI): domain Eukaryota; kingdom Metazoa; phylum Arthropoda; class Insecta; order Lepidoptera; family Erebidae; genus Lymantria; species Lymantria dispar. Next base: position 352,030 of record CM063446.1, read on the forward strand.
CTGGACTTAGGTCTCCCTCATGTTACGCCACAATGTGCGGTCCTGTGCCGCCTGCATTCAACGACGCCCAGCAACTTTCACCAGGTCGTCGGTCCACCTAGTGGGGTGCGTCCTACATTGCGTCGTCCGATACGTGGTCGTCACTCGAGAACCTTTCATACTATGTCGGTTACACCCGTTCTTCTGCAGATTGCCGTATTCCGGATTATATTTCGCAGAGAAATCTCGAGCATAACCCGCTTCATAGCACGCTGAGTGACTTTGAGCCTTGATATGAGGCCTACATTTAGGGACCACGTTTCCGTGCCGTAAGTCATCACTGGTAACACACACTGGAGAATTTCAATCATTTATAATTAAAAAAGTGTACGTCACCACACGGAAAGGTCACGTCCTTCCATGTGGTGACAGAATAAGAATACAATTCACCACTCCATATCTTATTTGTGGATGCCGTAAAAGATGACCAAGGGACTAAGGGATTACCATTAGTCGTTTTTTACGACATCCACGAGAAAGATAGGGAGTGATGAATTATATTCTTAATAAGCATATAATATCTATGCAAGAGAAGGAAAACTTGCAACGAAACCCTAATCCAACACGCCTGACCAGCGTGGAATTAGTAGGTCGATTCCCCCTCCATTATGTAGGAGGCATGAGACCAACAGTGGGCAATATATAGGCTGAGATAGTGATGAGGATGATGACCATGATCTTTGTTTGAATTCGATTTTATTCAGAATATTTTAAACACTACTTATGTCTCTAACTTAACTATTTGTAGCAATGGAACTGCTTTCTTTTTGCTTTTTTCTATGAAATTATATAATATTCGTTATGTATAAACTATATTTATACTTTAACCCCCAGTATTTATATTTTACCTACACTAGGAAATGAGAGTCAAAATTTTATAAATGGTGATGTACGTAACGGATAGAACTTGAGACATCTTAGACCGACCGTGACAATGAACACTGTAAAGTGTTCGAAACGTTGGGCAATCAAAAATTCAATACAAACGCGATAAAATCTGCAAAAATAGAAGTATAACAAATGTAGTTAGAATTAGCTTCAATGTGATGTCCTCCGAAGCACGTTGAATACTGTAATGCGAGCGAAGCCGTAGACATAGCTAGTAGTTATATAAATTTAACTAAGTGGTTACTAAGCTGTAGACGAGAGCGCGCGGCCACACTTAATATTTAAGCTGAGAACTTATTTTAGTCGCTGGTAAATAATATAACCGGTTATAGTACAAGCTCGCCCACTCGCCCACTCGCCCACTCGCCCACTCGCCCACTCGCCCACTCGCCCACCTGTACACCTGCCCAGTACTATAAGTTAGCACTTATCAGTTAAACAGTTTAGTTAAACAATAGTATCTGCACTGTTGCGTGCACAGATGGCGTAGTGATTAAGATAACAATCTACTGTATCAGTGTCGTGGGTCCGAATCTCATGCAGTACAACACTTTGTGCGATCCTCAAATTGTCCTTCTGAGTCTGAATGTCATTTCTGACCGTTAATTATATGTTTGAAAAGTCTCTCGACTCTCCCGCAATACAAGGATTATTCCCTAGCTGAGGCCGCGGGTAACGTGACCGGGGAATTAGTGCATCACTCGCCGAGAGGCCGACCGCGTGAGGAAAGATCAACGTCGTCCGTCGATGGGAGGGTACCCCAAATAGGGGGTATTCCGTCGGACCGACCAAGGTACCCTGCTTCGGTGGTCGGCCCAACGACGAAGGCGACGTGTAACGTAGGTGGGTTGCGGGTGTGCGTGCTTACGCCCCTCTGTCGTCCCGGACGGAGTGGTGCGAGGAGCGCGCCGACTGCAGCCCACCCCCAAAAAAAAAATACAAGGATTATTGCCTTAGTGCAGGGTGATGTCTTTAAAAATATATATAACGGTAACGGTGTTACAACAGCGTAGTATTGTCACTTTTGTGAAGGTCCATGCTCAACAGTGGACATCGATCCTCAGCATTAGCATTTACGAGGCACATGACATATCATTATTACAAGCAAATATCTTTATTCATCCCTCATTCATTAGTCGAATAATTCTTGTACATTACAAATACCTATATAATAAATAATTTGTTACTGTGCTTCGTTCGGTGAGCGAGAGAGTCGGAAGCCCAACTTTCTGGTGGTGTTAGTGGGTTTTGGTGATGTGTTTAGTATCACTAAACCTCATTGCACGCATTCACACTCCCTTAACTTTCTTCACGGTAGGTAGCGGCTTAGCAAAGTTCCATGAGCGGCAACAACACTTACCATCATATTCCAAATTTCGCCAACAGCATCAACTAAAACGATGAAATTTAGTATACAGAAGGTTGCAGGGACGATAAATGCAAGGTTTCGGCATGGCAATTATAATGCAGTAATTATTATATAAATATAGTGTTTTCAGGCAGTGAAAAAAATTAAATATGTAGGTCATTTATTATCCATTGGCACACAGCCCCGGTTCAAGCCAGGACTTTCTTTTTTTCAACTTACTTTTTCGTGTGGAGATCTATGTTGTCTAAACATATTTTCAAAAATACAATTTACAAAAAAATACTGAACTAAGTTCGATCATCAGGGTGTTATATAGACATAGGTATTATATAATCCATCTTATCAATTCCCGTAACTGACTCCAATAAGAGATCGCTCGTTTCACTTCAACACAAAAAAGGCTGCCAAGGTAATGTCATTACAAATTGAAGCCAAGTCGGCCGGGGGTCATTTCGGGCGCGTGGGAGCAACCCCGGGGACGAGGAGGGCGGGGGTCGCGGTGCGGTGCGGGGCCATTAACGAATATCTCCGTTTAATTAGCGACGTTTCCGTACGGTAATTGCATTTTAAATTGTCCGGAGTGTTCGTTGTATCTGAGCGGTCCGATGTCTCGGGCGTGTTGTTACTTGTCGTTGTGTAATACGAATCAATCACGTATTTATAATTAGCCACGTAGATATAACCGCTCAAATCATCATCATTATTACAGTTTACATACGTCCCACTGTTGGGTTCGAGCCTCCAACACAATGGGAGGGAAATAGGCCTACTATATCACTCTAGTCAGATTTGTTGGTATAGGGTTTTATTTTGAGATACCCTTCCCTTGCATAGATGTTATCTTCATTTTATAATCCTTTAGTGGTTTTTTACGACACCCGTGAGTAAGAAATGGAGTGGTGAATAGTGTTCTTACTTCATCACCACACAGAAAATTGCTCAAATACTACATAAAAGGCAACCTTTGGGTAATAAGTATGCAGTACACGTATATAAATAGGTTACATCCAGCAAGCCCTCATTATTACAGAAAATTTGTATCTATCGTTAGGTATCATAATCACTTTTGCTCATACGCGACCCACTGCTAAGCTCAAACCTCCTTCTCAATAGTAAAAAAATTACTATTATGCTGGTCAGATATGTTGCTACAGAGTTTTATTTCGAGTGTAGCAAGATAAGTGTGCCTGCCTACTCTTGAATATCCATTCCAATTCTAAATCCAATCGCAGCTCGAATTTGAGCAATTTGGTACGCTTGAAAGCGACACTAGCGCACGATTCGAATCAAATTCGGTGGATTCTTTTAAACTAAATTAATTCAACTCCCGTCGATTAAGTCAAATATTTGCTTTTCCCGACGTGATTTTGACGTAGTTTAAAATCGTTAATGTTGCACAATTTCAAGAAAGCGCCTTTGTGGTGTTCGATTTGGGTAACGTTATTAATTTAAAGTAATTTATACGGCACATTTGGTGAAAATAACAACGGTAAACGCGAAGAATTCATTCTCGATTTTGTTTAAGAGTACTAAATATAAGTTTGGTGAGATTGGAATTGAATCGGATTCGAAAGTAGAATTGATTTCAAGGGTAAGCCCAAAGGAGTGACAAATAGTATTCTTATTTCGTCACCACACGGAAAATATATTGAAGTATTAGTTATTAATCGTGTTACACGATGCTTTACTTTACCAGCTGGTTATTACGTACTATAAACGTGTGGTCAGGCATTAATGTTTGTCGATTATGTGACAAGACATCAGCGTATTGCACCCGTTCAAGTGTTAGTTCATCAAGACGCTACAGTATCCGTGAGGCGACTGCGTGTACACACACAGGAGGTGTGTTTGTTCGCACCTCGGCGGGTAATTGACGCTCGTGTGCAGCCGTCACCGCCTTCTATGCCTATAACCCGACCGTTATCATTAGCTAATCGAGTTATGTGACCGCTGAGTCAACATGTAGCTATCACCGCTTAGTGGTCACACATACGAACTACCACCGGTCACTTACTCATCAAATAAGCTCTGATTTATAATATGAACTGATTTGTGAGTTTACAAAATCTATTAAATGTATTTAATTATTTTCCGTGTGGTGACGGAGTAAGAATACAATTCACCACTTCCTGTTTTGCCCGTGGGTGTCGTAAAAGATGACTGAGGGATATAATAGGTATATATCATTGATGCAAGAGAAGGAAAGACGAAATAAAACCCTATACTAACACGCCTGACCAGCATGGTATAGTAGGTCTATTCCCCTCCTATTGTGAGGGAGGCTCAAGTCCAATAGTGGGACGTATATGAGCTGTGATGATGATGATGAATTATATTGTTTTCTTTATTTTAATTGTCTCTTTTACACTTAAATTTGTGAGTACTATTGTATTGATTCCTATACGAGTATGGTTGTCTTGGAGGCCAATTCTTTTTTAAATAAATAACTAAAATTAGTTAAATATTATAAAGTTACGAAATCGCAGATATTTTACAAATGCTATCAAATAATGTTAGATTATATCAGTCAATTAGGGAACTGTAAGAGTCACATTGGACAAACAACTTGTAGAATCAATATTGAGACACATATATGTTTGTTTGAACGATTTCATTTGGTTCTTAGCTTCAACGACATCATGTAATAGTAGATCATGATATAATGAATGGTAGATATTATCAATATTGAAATATTATAATACATATTTTTTGTTGCCCACGGCAAACGAGCAAACCGTACACTTGATGGTAAGTGTTGCTGCCGCTCATGGACCTTTGCTAGGCCGCTGCCTACCGCGAAGAAAGTTAAGAGAGTGTGATTGCATGCAATACGGTTCGGTGAAACTAAAGGCATCACCAAAACCCACCACACGCAAACACACTCAGAAAGTTGAGCCTCCGGTTCTTTCGCTCAGCGAACGCAGCGCAGTAACAAATTACTACTACTCAGACATCAATTTTCTGTTCAGTGTGATACTACCCTGGACGGACTGGCCCGTGGCTGTAGACAGACAGCTGTCAACAGTGTGGTCCTACCTACTACTTATTACCAAGAATTTGCATATGAATATAGTAGCAGTTGAACAGGTGGGCCCCATTCACATTAACAGCAAATTACAATTAGCTAAGGGAAGGTAATCATTATTAAGTTGCTACAAGAGAATGTAGAACACACTCTCAGCTACCTCGAGGGCACTTGTTTTTAAATGAAACACTTTGATACAGAAAGAATGTTATGAGTGATGCTCGTGTCCGACTGACTCCGTGATGTAACGAAAAGATTCAGCGAACTTTTTAAATATATACAACTATTTTAAGGATTTTAGTAAGTTTGTATTTGATTTTTGATTGCCCGAAATTATGAATACTTTACATCGTTCATGGTCATGGGCGGACTAAGATGTCTCACGTCCATCAAGTCACCGTTATTACAACGATTTATAATTATCTACCCGCTACAGAAATTAATTATTAAATTTTGACTCTCTTTTGGTACAAATTTACTGCCAGAAGCTACAAGAAGAAAATGATTCTATATGATGAGTTTTATTTACAATTTAATACTCGCGTAAACATTAGAAATCATTATAAATATATAACAATTTGTTTTTTTTTTAATCATATATTTATTTATGACCCAAGTTTATATATCACTAATTAAATATGTTTTAATGCTAGTATATGTTTAAACAGTACAGATGTACATCAAACTTTTCCATTCAAAAGTCACATAAAGCTATTTATTTGCAAACTCAATTAATTGATTTCCAAGGAATTAAAAAGTTAAAATGATTGGCGTTCATTATTTATTATCAATCAACGTATTTATCGTCTTAAACTGCTGGACGTAGGTCTACTTCACGTGTCGCCGTAAAGTGCGACCCTGTGCCGCCTGCCTCAATCGACTCTCACTAACTTTTACCAAGTCGGGTTGCGGTTGCGATGTGTCCTGTCCATCGTCACTTCAGTATGCTAATTCTTCGTGCTATGTCGATTACCCCCGTTCTTCTATAGATTTCCGCATTACGGATTCTATCTCGCAGAGATATTCTAAGAATAGCCCGCGCCATAGCACGCTGAGCGACTTTGAGCTTGGTTATGAGGCTTAGATTTTAGGACCATATTTCTGTGCCATAAGTCATCACTGGTCCTAGATCTGTGCTTTCAGTTAACTAAATATAATAGCGTTTACAACGTACAATTATGCTGTCTCATTGAAACGTTATCTTGAATTAATAGTGTCTTGATTATCTAATAGTATTAACTAATCTATTATTAATACGAGTATACTAACGACAAGGGCATTACATGAATTAGCGTGAACACACATGTTTAAAGAAGTTATCTACTTCTATTAAGTAAACTTCATATTTACAATGAGTTTTGAGTCATTGTCTTATAAAATTGCTAATTGCATAGCGAGGCGAGTGATCGAAACGGAAATCACCGGACATGGTATCTATACCAATAAATAAAATTGGAGTGTCTGTTTTTAATGTCAAAATAATAGGCTTTTTTCATGCTAACACGGTTATTTGCACGACACCTATGCCTATAATAGCAATAAAAAAAATTTTGTCTGCCTGTCTGTCTGTTTGTTCCAGGTAATCTTCAAAACTACTGGACCGATTTCAAAAGTTCTTTCACCAATGGAAAGTTATAATATCAGGGCGTAAACTAGGCTATATTTTATCCCGGTATTCCCACGGGAACGGGAACTACGCGGGTAAAACGACTATAACCCATAACCGAAGCGAAGCGAGGGCGGATTGCTAGTAGTTAATAAAGTTTATATTTAAAAATTGTTCGTCTGTCGATTCGGTTTACGGGCGATAATATTAAGTGACAACGTCATAAAAACATTGATGAAAATTGCATAATTTTGTGAATTAAATTAAATGATTATTAATATTGAAAGGGTTAATTGAAAATTAATTTTTTATCAATAAATTAATATTTATTTGCACTTGTTAATTCAAATATAGTTTACTTAAATTGTACGGACTAATTAAAAGTAACAGTATCACAAGTTGAACGTTCAAGCCGATCGTGTCTTCCTATTGCTTGTTCCGCGCTGTCGCTAGCACGCACGGCTCGGGCGGAACGTGACAATTAGTCATATTTTTTCGTACGTACAGGCAGCTTTCTTCGAATTATAAGACGTTATCACGACAACAATATACTTTAGTATATAATATCGACCTGAAAAACTATTATTTTAAAATGAAGTTACTATTTCGCTTTACTGTATTCTTGAGAAGATAAATTAAAATTTATTTCAATTTATATTCAAACTAGCAACCCGCCCTCGCTTCGCTTCGGTTATAGGTTATAGTCGTTTTACCCGCGTAGTTCCCGTTCCCGTGGGAATACCGGGATAAAATATAGCCTAGTTTACGCCCTGATATTATAGCTTTCCATTGGTGAAAGAATTTTTGAAATCGGTCCAGCCGTTTTGAAGATTACTCGGAACAAACAGACAGACAGACAGACAGACAAACAGACAGACAAAAATTTTTTAATTGCTATTTTAGGCATAGGTGTCGTGCAAATAACCGTGTGAGCATGAAAACAGTCTATTATTTTGACATTACAAACAGACACTCCAATTTTATTTATTGGTATAGATGAATTTGAATTAGAATGTTGTAATTTGTTATAGTGAGTGTCTGAGGTCAGCGCGCATCGGGCGGGCGGGTGTAAGGGCGGGCGGCGTGTGACTACAACATACGAGAGTATGGTTTTAATTATCATACATAATACACAACGTACGTTGATTTCAATACGCCGACTAGTTTGCCATAAGCTACCGAGTGTGAAGCCACGATCGCGCCTCAAGTATCGCTCGTATTAATAATTAAATACGTTAAAGGCAAAGTAGTACGCGGTGACATTGCGAGCGGCGAGCGACTAGCGACCCGCCCCTCACCACTGCGTCTAATTAGCCGTGTTTCATTCCGAGTTATTGCGTTTTAAATTATGCACGAAGGTGCTTCATTTTATCTGGCCGCTGGAAATTGCGGGCGTTTTCATTAAGAGTGGGTGCTCGCTAATAAATATAATTAAATTAGGGCGTTTCGAGCCGAGAGGTAGCGGTACGTCTCGCGCTGCGCAGCCTCTGTCACTTAAACGTGACTTGTTTGTTTTAGGGGACCATTTAATTTCCACTTTTGTAAAAAATAACTTTATCAAAGTTGTAAATATTTACGTTTTTGATATTATAGCTGCGGCATTCGACTATTAAACATGGTATTTCAGTTTTAAATTTGTCTTGTTCAGTTTTAAATTGTATTTTTCGTAGAATGTAAAGTTATATGTAACGCATGTTTTATTTTTGATTATCTTTCTCTTTGTTCATTCTCATTCTGGTGCTGCTGAGGACTTACAAACATATAACTAACGGATACAAAATTACATCCAGAAACAGAACAATAATTTGTGGATCATACAAAGTGTTGCCTGGGATTCGAAGCCACGACAATGGCAAGGTAGGTCAGTATCTTAATCACTACGACATCTGTGGAGTCAAAATCTGTGTTTGGTAACCTATTCTACGACTTGATCTACACATTGGACCAGTGCTCTAGAAGGCGCTATAAACAAGCAGAAACCTTTCAGTTATATGAAATGCCAATAGGGAATATGCATATTTTTTTATTTTTTTAAACATTTCTACTAGTTATTACATTACTAGAAATAAATATAACACATCCAAAATATAAACCATTAGGCTAAAAAAATTTTTTAATAATCGCCATTATTTATGGGCGATGAAAACGCGACTACTACGGCGCGCGTATTCTGTGACGTCAGAGTACTCGACACTCGTACAAGTTGCTAGGGCTGCCAACTAGGGCTGTTGATATTTTTATAAATATCGTTTTTCGACATATCGATATTTTACAATGTATCAATATCGGGGTTCGCTATATCGGAAAAATATCGATATATCGATAAAAATATCGATTTTTTTATTATTATTAGGATTATTAAATATATTATATCTTATTTACCTTGCAGCTTTTATTCCTCCGAGTTTAAGGGTGTAGATCGTGAAAATCACCGAAAAGAGTGTTACGATTTTTCATATTTAACCTATTTACATATGATTGATATCAATGATAATTTGTATATATTACAATCAAAGACCAATAAGTATGTTCATGCTTATATTAAACTCTTAAACCTAATAGTTGTTATATAATAAACGTCAACAAACGCACAAAATTGAGTAAAAATGCAAAAACATGACTTCGTATTTTTCAGATTTAACCCCATAAATCAACACAAATTGATAAAAAGAAACACTTTTTGAACACTGAAGAAACCAATAAGTATAGCTGTATACTTCTTTTTATACCTTTACAAACAAAGACTTCCTCTTTTAAAGCCCTAAAATCTAGATATATTTTAAGGTAAATTTTTCATACACAAATGTATGGGATAAAACGTTCGTTTCATTCGTGCAATCTCGGTGGTCAGTTCGGCAGTTCCTTTCTGTAAGTAAACGCGACACCACGCTTGTCGGCTGCAGACAGCAGAATTACGTATTGTGAATTTGTGTTTTTTGTAAAAAACTGTAAGTATAACATTTTTATAATTAATTTATTTTCAGTTAGTAGAAAGTATCGATATAATGAATGTCTGAAAGAAAACCATGATGGAACTAGATATAAATCGTAAAAAATACAATATCTACACTAATAGGTATTATAAAGAGGAAAGATTTGGATTTTTGTATGTAACGAATAAACTCAAAAAGTACTGGACCGATTTTAATAATTCTTTTATCATTCGAAAGCTACATTATCACTGAGTAACATAGGCTATTTTTTTCGCAGGACTGATTGAATTTGAGTGTCATGCCAGGGAAAAGAAAGTTTTGTACGCATTATAAAAATATGAAAGCCAAAAGATCTCGGAATAAAATGTAAGTTCCTCCCTACTTATTTATTATCGCATTTGAACAGGGTACATTACAAAGCTAATACAATATGTCATATGATTTAGATCGCCCGATTCAGACATATACCTACAATAACATGTAAATATTGGTTTATATTATCTATATCTATACTGATAAATAAAATTGAAGTATCTGTATGTAATATCAAAATAATAGGATTTTTAAAAAAAAAAAAGGCGATACGGAGTTCGCCGGGTCGACTAGTATTGTCTAAATATCAAATTGTGGAAGTAGGTAGGCGACAGCGCACCTTTGTCGACATACCTATACCGCCAAACAGACGCGAGGCGCCTAGCGTCTGGTTTAGGGTTGTACAAAATAAATAAAAAGTGGATAATATTGATGAATAATATTTCCAGTATTGAAAATAAAGAAAACCTTGGGGCCGAGACTCTGAGCAACAATGCTACGCGCTGTATAGAGGTAAGTTGTTATACGTAATTCTTGTAGACTTGTTACATAAATAAACAAACTACTTAGTTAGTGATGGGCGAAGACAAAATCTCAATACCTACCTATAGATTTTTTCTTGCAATATTTATTATTTTCATCGAGAGACAAACACCTTAGTACCGAAATATTTCTCAATTACTTTCTCAAAAGAAAATTTACGTTCAAATAGGTGACGTCATAAAAAAACAATACCTAATGCGTAAAGAAATTATAATTTGTATTCATCAGGAACCTAATATTGTATTAATTCTTTTGCATTTTTTTAAATTTTTAATTATTTTTTATAAAAAAAATCAAGCCATTATCTTTCTTTACAGGAACTAGTTATTGAAAACGACCAAGAGGGAAAGGTGGATGAAATGGAAGTTGGGCGTAGAGTTGTAGACGTTTCTTTTTTTTTTAAAGCTCTTCAGGCCATAGGGGACCACGGTCCAATGGATTGTAAGTTACCTCAGTATAATAGGTGAAGTAAAAGTTGGTCTGGACTCAAAACTCATCATGAAATGTAGTATGTGTAGTATGAAATTTACTGTGTGTTTGATTGAAAAGAAAGAAGATAGAATGGAAGTGAATCATCAAATTGTATCTGGTATCATATCATCTGGTGGGAGCTACTATCAGTTAAAAACATTAACTGCCGCAGTAGCCCTACCAATCATGTCACCTTCATTATACAATGAAATTAATAATACGGTTTGCGATTGGTGGGAAAACACAGCAGCACATTCCATGGCAGAAGCTGTCAAGGAAGAAGCGGAGTACGCAGTGTCTATAGGTAGTGTTGATAAAAATGGTACACCATTAATATCTGTTGCTGTTGACGGTTGTTGCAGCAAGAGATCTTATGGTAAGAATTTTTCCGCCTTGTCCGGCGCAGCTGCGATAATTGGCATTAAAACTAATAAAGTATTGTTTTTTGGAGTTAAAAATAAATACTGCGTAGTTTGTACACGAGCCGCAAAGAACGACAGTCAGCCCTCGGAACACCGTTGTTTCAAGAATTATTCGGGATCATCTACCGGTATGGAATCGACCATAATAGTTGAGGGGTTTAAACGTTCCATTGTTGATCACGGTGTAATTTATAATAAATTTGTAGCAGACGACGATTCCAGTACTTATAAAAAAATATTAGATTCGCGACCGTACGGTAATTTAACAGTAGAGAAAATTGAATGCAAAAATCATCTTTTACGAAACTACTGCAATAGCTTGGAGAAACTGTCGAAAGACACTAAGTATCCTTGCGAATTGCGGAAATTCCTAAAAGAAAGGTATTTGCGTTTAAGAACGGGTGTAAAATGCGCTATTAAATATTGGGGCGATCAAAATCAGTCACTCGAAGAAAAAATAAAAAATCTTAGTGAAGATATCCTAAATGGTCCACAACACGTATTTGGTAATCACCAATATTGCAAGGAGTATTTCTGTAGACCTGATACTCGTCGAATAGAACCTGTTGGGTTGCTTCCAGCAATTGTTGGATGCGGATTAATGGACGCGGTACACATTATAAGTAAAAGACTGTCATATCATTCTAGAAGTTTAATTCATAATTGTACAAGTAATATAGTTGAAAGTTTTAACGCAGTGATTGCCAAATTAGTAGGGGGTAAGCGTGTAAATTATTCTTCCCGTGGTTCTTATGCGGGCCGATGCGCAGCTGCTGTTGTGTCTTTTAATACAGGATCGATTCATAGTAAAACTCATGAAGTAATATTTAAATCTAGTCATAATCCTTTGATCGCGAAAGTGGAAAATTGTAATCGTAGAATCCGTTTAATTGCTAAACCTAAATTAAGATTGAAAAAGAGCCACAGCACTGTATCGAAAGACGCTCACTATGGACCAAACTGCGAAATACCTGATCTGAGTCCAGAATTATATGAGAAAGCCAAGTCATCTTTTTTAGCCGATTTAAAGTTGTCTTGTGATGAAAGAGAGGAGCTTGAAAGGTCGACCCATTTGCAAAGAAGTAGTTCTGAGTGGATGAGTACAAGGAGAAAATTACTAACCTCATCATCGTTCGGGGAAGTTTGTAAAAAACGAGAGAGCACAAGTTGTGCTGTTCTTGTTCGTAAAATCGTTTATGGTAGTAATATCTCCAGTTTGCCTGCTGTACGGTACGGTATCGAAAACGAAGAAACCGCAATTAAACAGTTAGAAATTCAAGAGAATATTAGTATACAAGGTTGCGGTTTGTTCGTCGACGATCAATATGAATTTCTTGGTACTACACCAGATGGCATTTATGCAAACGGTTTAATTGAAATTAAGTGCCCACATTCTTTAGCTGGCATGACTCTTGATGAAGCAATGGCCAAACATACCTTTTGGGTTAAGGACAAGGCTTCCAAGGGTTATGTCATAAATAAAAATCATAACTGGTATTTCCAAATTCAGGGACAGGTACATATTACTAAAAGAAACGTTTGCATGCTTGGCATCTGGTTTGGTGCTACTGTACCTATGAAAGTTTATATTATAGAAAAGGACGACAAATTTTGGGAGGAGAAAATGGAGATGAAATTAGTTAGGTTTTATTACGATTGCCTACTTCCAGAATTAGTTGATCCTCGGCAGTCACGAAGCATGCCCATTCGTGACGCGCCCAGTATCATAGAGGCTATGAAAGAGAGGAAAGAAAGAGCTTTACGTGTTATGAAAGAGAAGAACGCCTAATGATTTTGAAAGATACAGGTAACTTAACTACCCAGCCAGTCGATTCACGTAAACACGCCAGTCCAAAAGTCGTTTTAACTTAGGAACTTAGAAATCGCCTTTTGGTTTTCTGTTTTAAACGCACTTACTTATCTAGTCTTGGATTGTCATAAATCTTCCAATAGCTCAATTACTATACAATTTCTGAGTTACCTGGTGTAAAGAATCATAAAAATTGGTTCAAAAATACAGCGAATTGAGAATTCTCCTTTTTTTAAATCGGTTAAAAGGGCTAAATTTGCAAAAAACGAAGTGACGTCACTGCGCTACGGTTTTTATTACTTACGTGAATCGGGCAGCTGGTAACGTTTTCATTCTGATAGGTTTTGTGATAGCCATTGATTTTATCATCAAATTAGCAGAAATCAGAACTTGATCCGTAATCGAATGAAAAAACATTAGAATTTTGAACTCATATTTCGTTATTGTTTAATTACATACTTTTAATTAGTATATTAATAATTTACAAACTTCTGTTAAAATTAGTAAATAAATGAATTATTTACTAATTTTTGTACAACCCTAGCACGCTTTTTAGATAGCGAGTAATGGCGAGTCATATTTGTTATTGTGTAGTAAATAAATCATTTTTATACTTGTGTTTCATTTATTGACATTTTTTTTAAAACCCTAGGATTTTTTTTAGATATCGACGAGGTGATCGTAAACAAAAAGTAAGTATTTGAGTTTACGCAATAGGCACATTTCCTTGCGTAGAGATAAACACACTTCCTACTGAATTTGCAATTATTTTATTGAATGAATATTTTACGAATTAGAATAAATTTTGGTAGTGAAATTACAAATAAATACATAGTTGGAATTTTAGGTAAGTAGAATACAAAAATGTCAGTCCGGACCTGCTCTTGATTGTATATTATATTATAAACTAGTAACCCGCCCTCGCTATCTTCGCTATCTTCGGCAATATTCACTTAAATTACATACTATAAAAAGCATATTGATCTATAATAAATTCACAATTTATTTAAGGTACTTAATTGGATAAGGATTATTAATGCTGTATTGTATAAAATCACTTAGTAAATAATCATTTTTTAGTAGAGGATAAAAAATAGTTATGGTGGGTTATCCCTAAGAGATAGACATATGCCATCGTGGACTTTTTTGTTGAACTTTTTAAGATGGATAATACTGTAGTACATTATTTTGGTCTATCTCGTAGAGTTCAGCCAACGTTTGCAATATAAGCGCAAAAAAACGTGCTTATTTACGACATCACATTAGAAACCTCTAAATTAATCAGCGTTTCTCTACTATATTATGCATGTATTATACATATAAACCTTCCTTAAGAATCATTCTATTTATTAAAAAAAACTGCATCAAAATCCGTTGCGTAGTTTTAAAGATCTAAGCATACATAGGGACAGACAGACGGCGGATAGCGACTTTGTTTTATACTATGTAATGTAATGATAGAAAAACATAAAAATTGTGTCTCAACTACTCTTATTAATCTATTAAAAAGAATCAACAGCTAGTTTCCAAAAATTCAACGTTATTGTTATGCTGTAAATATTCAAGTTCAATAACAATTTCTCAACGTGGAACGTTTGTTGCAAAACATTTTGAAAATCGCGCTCTCTAGGTCATTCATCCGCCCCGTCGGATGTTACATTAAACTTTGGCGCTGCGGTCGCTCGAAATCGAGATCTCAGGCCAACAATCTACACCCTTAACAGACATTAAATCTGAATTAGACACGAAATATGTTGTCATCATATACACGTCTATTTTAGGAAGATTATCTGACTATACTTTGACGAAACCGGTTTCAGTCATTGTAATAAGACTTATTCACAAGATTAATACTTGAACACAGAAAACTAATAACTTATTATGAAATAACTGGGTAACAATACAAAATGATTAGGGATGTGACTTGGAGGGAGAAATCGATTTTGTAATTATCGATTTTTTGTTTTTTAAAATAAATCGATTATAAAATAATCGATTAATTAAAAAAAAATCGATTGTAAAATAATCGATTAATTAAAAAAAAAACGATTTTAAAATAATCGATTTTTTGTTCTTTAAAATAAATCGATGATAAAATAATCGATTAATTTAAAAAAATCGATTATAAAATAATCGATTAATAAAAAAAAACGATTATAAAATAATCGATTAATTTTAAAAAATCGATTAATAAAAAAAAATATCGATTCTAAAATAATCGATTTTTTTCTCCCAACAGGATTATAATGGCTTGTTTTTAGGAAATGTGACCTTTATTTTCTAACATAGTATGATGAATTTTGATCGAATTTCGAATAATAAAAAATCGATTAATAATCGACTATTAATATTTTGATAATCGATTGTAAAAATCAATTATTAATTGATTATTTTTTTGTAAAAATCGATTTTTATAAAAATCGATTATTTTTCACATCCCTAAAAATAATCACTAGAAACATACCAACAGCAACTTGATATCACAAGGTTCTCCTCCTATCCAAGGTTCAAGGAAGGCTGTTGATAAATTATCGATATGTCAAAATATGAATATTATTATTTAAAAATATCGATACTTAATACTGAACTTTTTTTGGACGATAAGAAAAATTACGTATCGAGGGTCGATATTTATTTGAATAAATTTGGTGTTTTATCTTTTCTTCTAAAGTATTTATTCTACAAAATCACCGTAAACTTAATCTACTGTAGAAGCGCTGGCATGAAACTGATGATCAGTTATCACTTACTCCTAGAATTTGATAAAAAAAAGCTCGGCACGGCAACCCCGCAATGAACGAAGTAAAAAAGTGGTCATGGGAAAATATCGAAATATCGATATTTTTTTCGTTATATCGAACTCCGATATTGATATATTTAAAAATATTGATATATCGAAAAACTATTTTTTTTTTGATATAGACAGCCCTAACTAGAAGACTCGGGTGTCACGTGTTCAAAACGTGACATCATAGTACTCCAACCAATGCGGTGCGTTTCAGAAATTTTGCGCGCGAATCTCAAAAAAGGCACTTTTTGATAATTAAATTTAATTATTAAATAATGATAAAATTCAAAAATAATTTTATAGGTATGTTTTTTAAGCAATAAAGATTACAAATAAAAATAATTTGTTCATTTTGGAGCTTCGTGCATATTCCCTATTAGCATCACGGGCTTTGACTTAAGCAGCTCACTAGACATTTCTTCTTCTTCGTTAGGTCTCAAATGTGTAAGATTAAAAACGTACAAATTAAAGAGTTGTATAAATTTATCTTAATCCAATTATTTATTATAGTATCAATAATTTAGATTATTGGGTCGTGTCCAATAAAAGTGGGTTCATTTTCCATGTGTGGTAATCATTTTTCACCCTTAAATTAGTCTTAATCGTAATACACTGACATCATCATATAATGTAGTACTAGGCATGCCTTTTAAGTTCTGTCGTTTCCATATTGCCCGGCAATTTTGAATTTGGAACTGTTCTATATTCGAATGTGTTTAAATTTTGAATCTCAAAACAGTTGAAAGTATTAGGATTAATGCTATTGTTTAGTCACAGCGTCGATTGGAATCTGTCAGGTTACGTACGAAAATGACTCTTTTTAAGGAAAATGTTTGTGCAATAATTTTCTACAACTTTAGAAGGGGCCTGAAACGGCTTCAGTGTTTTGAAGAGCTAACATCTGTGTTCAGTGATGAAGCCCCATGTCTGCGGACTGTCGAACGCTGGTATTTAGAATTCCCGCGTGGACATACTTGTGTTAGTGACAAATCTCGCGAAGGACGCCCAAAATCCGCCTTCATTGAAGATAACATCATTGCTATGAGACAACTAATTCTCGAAGATCGTCATGTGACGTATCGAGAGATAGAGGCTCTATTAGGCATCTCAGTGACAATCATTCAGAAGATCTTGCATGAAGCGCTTGGTGTGAGAAAGCTAGTTTGCCGTTGGATACCGCATCTGCTTTCCGACGATCACAAGGCGGCCCGCGTCAGATGGTGTAAGAAAACTCTGCAAAGGTTCAACCGAGGAGAGTCAAATCACGTCTACGACATCATCAGTGGTGATGAATCTTGGATCTATGCCTACGATGTTGATTTTAAACAACAATCTACAATCTGGGTCTTTCAAGACGAGCCAAAGCCGACTAAAGTTGTTCGTTCTCAAAGCACTTCAAAGAAAATGGTGGCCACATTCGTTGGAAAAGCCGGCCATGTTGCGACTATTGCACTTGAAGATCGTAGAACGGTTAACGTAGGGTGGTATACCGCAGTTTGTTTACCACACGTCATCGCCGAACTTCGAAAATCTAACTCAAAGCGACGCATTATCCTGCACCATGACAACGCAAGCTCACACAGCGCTCGTCAAACGATTGAGTATTTGAAGCAGGAAAAAGTAGAAATTCTTGACCATCCTCCATACAGTTCTGACCTAAGCCCTAACGATTTCTTTACATTTCCTAAAATTAAGAAAAGTCTTCGTGGTCAAAGGTTCCAGTCCGGTGAAGAAGCAGTCGACGCTCTCAAGTCAGCCATTTTGAACACCCCCATTTTAGAGTGGATTAAATGTTATAATAACTGGTTTGAGCGTATGGAAAAGTGTATTAAGCTACGTGGTGAATACTTTCAAAAACAATAAAAAGTACTATAAGGTTCTAGTTGTGTTTTTTTCTTCAAACGACAAAACTTAAAAGGCAAGCCTCGTATGTGAGAGGATTATCGCTGCATTATGCAGTGAGCACGCATTCAGCGCACTGTAGCACCATGCCTGGGTGCCATTGTGTTTTAATACTGTTCACAATTTATTTATTTAGCCAATAATTCAAGCAGCTTTATGAGTACAATGACGAGATTTGAGATGTAAAACGAAAGAACGGGTTGACATAATAAAATATGAAGAGGGTAAATCAACCACCATACCGCATTAGTTAAACGAGTTAAATATAAAAGGTTTTTGTAAATTTTCCTCTCTATTCAAAAGTAAATATTTTATTAATACGGTTATTTCCACATAAATAATGCACATGATTATATGTTATGTTTAAAAATATTTTTTTAATGGGCTTTTATGGCGTTTAATTGCATTTTGGGGACATTGTTAATGTTTGATTAAGGTGACCATGTGGTATTTTATCTCTAAAGTGATGAGTACTGATGTTTAAAAACTATAAAAAACAGGGGGATGTTCCACAGGTTCTGTATTTTTTTTTAATTTAAATATTATAAGTTGTACCTGTTGATATCATCGTGACGCAGTCGTAATCTCTCCACTAAATAAGATTGACTACTTAACTAGGATTTATTGAAAAAAATTAATCATGTTTTTTAAATGAAGAAAATGTGCTAATGATTTTCTTTGTACGGCCTGCGATTTGTAGTCTAAACAGCTATCAGTTCAGGATCTTCCCTTCTACTATATTAAGACATGAAATCAATACAATTATTAAAAAAACTACCATTTAACTGATGAACATAACTGATGAACTATGACTAATCTATAGCTGACGTAGTGAAAGGGAAAATGGAAAGAGAAATTAAGAATCATTTGATAATTGTTAAATTATATTTATAGCCATCTAAGTTCATATATATTTCACTGCTGGGCTTGAGCCTTCTCCCCAATGGAAACGAAAATTACCTACTACACTACGCTGGTTAAACGGTTTGGTATAGGGTTTTATATCGAGTTTTCATTCTCTTGCATAGATATTAGCTGCATATTATATCCCTTAGTTGACTTTTATGACATACATAGGCTTGAAATAGGATAATTAACTATATCCTTACTTTTTGATGTTTACGCGAATAATACGGATTATAAATAAAACATAAAAATAGTTTTAGGGTTTTTCGCGTTTGTATTTGATTGGCCAACATTTCGAACACTTTTCACCGTTTTCTCAGAAAATATTGATAGGGCGCCGAGTATACCGTATGTATGTAACCGTATGAGGTTAAATTTTTATCTAAATATGAAATTTTTGATACGGTAGGATATAAAAAAAAAAATGTCCATTATAACGTGTTACTTTTCATTTAATTACTATCTTATGGCACCGTTTGCAAGGAAACCGTAACTATCAATCAACCAGCTAATAACTATCCATACAAATATTATAAATGCGAAAGTAAGGATGTTTGTTTGTTTGTTTGTTTGTTTGTTTGTTTGTTTGTTTGTTTGTAACGCTTTCACGCTTAAACCACCGAACCGATTTCAAAAATTCTTACACCAATGGGAAGCTATAACATCAGGGAGTAACATAGGCTATATTTTATCCCGGTATTCCCACAGGAACGGGAACTACACGGGTTTAAGCAACTGAAACCGAAGCGAAGCGAGGGCCGGTTGCTAGTACTCAATAAATACATTTTATGCACAAATGTCATGTTGCAGACATTTTCATTTGTCAAATTCATTTAACAAAATGAAACGCAAAAGGTATGAGCGCCATCTGTCGGCGGACACTTCAACTATCTGCGCCATAAAATTTTATTACCCTGTAAAAACTTTATTGAAATTATTATTTTGATAGACAGATTGTGCGATGCGCCAGAGCCTTAGAAAGTTAATTACAGTCGTTGTGATTGATCGGCGCAACGTTCGACATAATGACATCTCATAAATTATTAATTAATCTTTAGCTTTATAACTAAAACTGAATGGTGGCCTGTAGAAAGCGAAATTAAAATCTTATAGGAAGAATTTTTGATCATTGTTACTTAAGTATTTATTATGTAGGTTCATTTTAGTAATTTATTTAAATTGCTATGTATAGTCGAAATATCTACTATCTCATACTAAACAGATTATTGCATTACTTTATTTTAAAATATACTGCAGCTGCGTTTTATTTAAGTTTTTGATATATTTTTAACTCTATCATATGTTATATAATATAATACACGATAATGTCATGTACGACAAATAAAAATACACATTCCTTGCACATTTTTCAATTGCCCGTTGTGGGCGGATTTGAATTTTAAAAAAGCTAAAACATTTATTTGCCGTTTTCTAGTTTTTGCGAATAAATCTTCAATAGCGAGTTGGAAAGTGAGAATTTTGCTAAAACCTGGCAATAAGTACCAATTTAACGAAACGAACGGAATGAACGAAATATATGTGTACATATAAATTTCTTATGTATGTGTGTATATCACTGAATTGCTCCTAAACGGCTGGCCGATGTTGATGAAATTTTTTGTGCGTGTGCAAGGGATTGGAGAATGGTTTAGGTTCACAATTGGACCCGGTAGGTGGCGCTTATTTGAACAGAACAACGTCTGTTGGGTCAGCTAGTCTCTAATAAAACGATAATATTATTTGTCCTACCCTTCTTCTGTATATATGTACCTACATAACACATATAAATAACATTGATGCAAGAAATGGAAAACTCGTCATGAAATTCTATACCAGATCCTTTAACCAGACCTACTAAAGAATTTAGTAGGTGAATTTTCTTTTCATTGTAGAGAAGAACAGAGCCAAATAGTAGAACACCTTGTACTAAGAAAAAGAAGATGAAAATCTAATACATAAATATGTTTTAATTATTCGTTAATATTTTTAGAGATAAAGACTATCACATCATCATTATCATATCAGCTCAAATACGTCCCACTGCTGGGCTCGAGCCTCCACCACCATAGAAAGGGGAATGCATCTACTATATCACGCTGGTCAAGTTGGTTGGTACAGGGTTTTGTTTCGAATTTTCCTTTTCTACTAAGACTATGTATAAATAAAGATAAAAGTGAATATATTTATTATTCAGATAGTCACAATATAACAGTTACAAAGTTGTATGGTGGAGTGCAGTTTCAAGAAACAGACAATGAGATTTCACTTCGTCTTTACAACTCACTGTTCGAGTAGTACGACGGTGTGTGGTCTCAGTGTACGCGGTGCGATAACGTTAGCTCTTTATGAGAACTCCTACTCGCTTAAATCCGTCTAGTTCGCAGGACCAGTGATTGTTGGTCTGTAACCAATCTTTCGATAAAGTAAGCGCCGACAAGAATTCTTAAACTATATGAAAAAAAAAACTGTTTTAGAATTCTTATCAAATTAAGTTAATATGTTGATAGCTTATTTATTTATTTGGTTCACCAACAGATTGTTTACATAGATACTTAACAATATACATATTAAAATACAAATGGCAATGTAACATCTAATTAAAGGTAAACAACACATGCACAATAAATATGATTTTTTGAGCAGACAGAAAACATAAAACTTTTAAGATTACCTGCACCCTTTACGACACAACAGACAATATACACAAAGTGACACATACCCAAATGCGCTGTCGTACAACATTCGGTTTATTTAAACTTATAAATGCACTAGCTGACCCAACAGACGTTGTTCTGTTCAAATAAAGCGCCACACCAAACCGGGTCCAATTGTGAATCTAAACCATTCTCGAATTTCATTGAGCACACACAAATTACTTAAATTACTTAAATCCAGTCAACAGATATCGCCATCTGTTAGAATCTTTTGGAGTTAACAGATAATTGTGACTGTCAATTAATTATAGACAAATAATTTGTAATAAAATAAAATTGCGACTATAAATTAAGATGTAAGTTATCCTATATTTCAAGTTGGAGCAAACTGCACACGGTGTGCAAATTTGATTAAAATCGGTTAAGTAGTTTAGGAGTCCATCGCGGACAAACATCGTGACAGGAGATTTATATATATTAAGATTATAACTTCATAGCTTATTAGTACTAAGAAATATTTAAAAAACCATAAGACAGACAGGTAGAAACATGGTTTTTCACGTAGTTGGTCCTCGTCTGTGATAACTTATTGAATTGTAGAAATAATTAAGAGGTATATTTGTGTTTATGACGTAACGGTTTATGATTGAATTATGACGCGTATATTTGTCAATATACGATTTTAAAAATAAATAATATAATCATAAAATTACATGACATTGAACTTTAAAATTTATGTTTTTGTTTAAAACAAACCCTATACTGAACTCACAGAGCCGTGTGTCGTGGTGTATTCGCTCCCACTCGTGCCGCACACTAAACAATTACCGTGGCTACAATGTAAAGTTTACTTTATTGACTACTTTCTTGAATGTATCTTTGTAATAATACGACCGCTTTCTCTTGTGTGTTGTGGTGATCAACAAACTGAATTATTATACTCTATATGGACATATAAATTTGTTAATTGCATAAGACAGTGGCGAAGAGCACGCAATGTTTAATGTCAGACATGTCAGTGAGTGATCTATGGTCCATAAAATATAGCTTGATCTCTGTGACAGTTGTCCCTAGTGCTGTCACGCTTACGATAAAGTCCGTAGTTTTTTATCGATAAAACTCTTTATTTTTATAATTGTGATTTTCTATTATAATTAAAATACAATCAATGAAAATCTTATTGAATTTATTTCAAACAAAAAGTGTTTTTTGATTGTTTTAATTATTCAAAAAGGAGTACTATCTAGGTCTAAGTCACTATTATCGTCATCACTAGAGCGTTCCTGCTAGAATATTTATCATTTTTGCCAAATGGGGACAGTCATTAGATCAATCAATCGATTACGACTGTTTTATAAATAAATATGTCTAGTTTATTGATAATAATGCGTACATAATATTATTATCTACTCTGAGACGAAAAGTAGTTTTTTAATGTTTAATTAATTCAATTTATGTATTTTATAATGTAACTGTCTGTTTTAATTGTAAAAAATATATTGAAAGTTTTATATAGGTACTGTATTAGGTTTATTTCTTTTACGAATAATTTAATACAGATCGGTTATCGATTTACGTATATCGACTGTCTCATCTCTTTTTTATTTTCAGTCCAGTAAGACCTTGTACGTGTTTACACACGCTTACGCGTCATTTATGTATAAAATGATTACTAGGTATTTCAGTACATATGAGGTACATTTTAGTCATGAATATTAATATTTTTACATTTATAATATGTTGCAATTTAGTTACAATAAAACTGGCACGAGAAGAATGAAAATATATTTGAGACAAAATGAAATTGTAAACATGTCGCTCGTTCAAACTTACTTCGTCGGTTTCGTTGACATCTGTCACAGAGATCAAGCTATATTTTATGGACTATAGGTATACTTTTAAAACGTCAATATTAGTCTCAATTGATTTATATAAGTTAAGTATAAAAACCGTCGAGTAAGTAATGTGCTGTTGAGAATGAACACAATTGTTACTATTCCTTCCTTGTCAATAGGTGTAGTAAATATTAATTACGAGATATAGGCTACAATAATTAAAAGAAGGAAAACTCAAAATAAACTTAATATTAATATGTCTAACCAGTCTGACATACTAGATTAATTGTCCTTATTTGTATGAGGGACTTACTCAATGATGAAACGTATGTACACTGAGAAGAGGATAAAAATTAATGTATTTATATAAAAAAAAAATACCATACTTATTACCATTTCTAGGATACAATGTTAAACTTTATGCTTACTGTTAAGAATATTGTTGGCAAGAAACCAAAAACACTATTTACCTTATTCGGGATTCTAAAGCAAAAACTGATGATCAGTATTTGCGTATTTCTTTTATATACCAATTCAAGATGCAGCCTGAATTGAAAAATCCACAGCTTAAAGAATAAAATGCTAGCTAAGTGATAAGATTTTGTTCAAATAAAAACTAAGTATCTTGTATCTCCGTATCGTGAGATTGCCTCAGTGCACTTGAGCGAGTGGACTCGTTATGCGAGGAGACCAATTCTGTCGAGAACGCTCCACGGTCTCCTCTGCAGCACAATTATCGGACGCCCCCTACCCTCGGCTACATGTAGGTAAAACAGTGAAGGAATATTGCATTTGAAGGTATATTTAGTATGCAATGTTCTATAATGCTGACTGGACGCGACGTTCGCAGGTAATCCGAACTTGATATTTACAGATATCGCATTTAATCAGTTGAAAGAAAATTCTTAAATAGAAATAGCTGACTGGAAGACCATAAACGTACAGAAGAACGCTTGGACACAACGGATACACGATTTATTTCAAGTAGAAAACGTTATGAAATTGAGTTTTCTTTTACTCGTGGAAATTGAAGGAATTTCTTCGAACAAAAGAGCGCTGCTGTGCAAATTTATTTAATTGTAACTAGTGTCAAAATGTTCGCTCTTCGTTACCTCTTAGTTGGTATTTACGACTCCCACATACAAATAACCTATTGTTTTACTAGTTCAACATATATTTCCGTGTGGTGACGGAATAAGAATACAATCTACCACTCCCAATCTTGATCGTGGATGTCATAAAAGACGACTAAGGGATATAATATGCACATAACACCTGTGAAAGAGAAGACAAACTTGAAATGAAACCCGATACTAACATGTCTGACCAGTATGGTATAGTAGGTCAAATTCTCTCCCTTTGTGGGACGTGTATGCGCTGCGATGATATTTCCGTGTGGTGACGGATTAAGAATACAATTTACCAGTCCCTATCTTGCCCGTGGATGTCGTAAAAGACGACTAAGGGATATAATGTGCATATAACATCTATGCAAGAGAAGGAAAACTCGAAATAAAACCATGTAACAACCTGTCTGACCAACATGGTATAGTAAGGTCAATTACCCTCGTATTGTGTAGGAGGCCCAAGTCCAACAGTGGGACGTGTGTGGGCTGCAATGATGATGATTATTAGTTCATCTCCACTAGCCTGCATGGTATATTGTAGGTTAAATGCCCACCTATGACAGAGCGGCTCTAGCCCAGCAGTAGGAGATATATGAGCTGAAATGATGATGGTTGCGCGATGTGGACAGAGGGATTACTGCCTCTGAGAGTAGACGACGACTTAGCCACACGAGTAGTACCAATAAGCTACCAGAAACCTACTTAGAAGAGAAGGCAGCAGTAGAAATATTAATCTCGCACTTAAAAAAAAAATCATTGTGTTATTACAGACAATAAATAACTCAAGCATTATAATAATAGCGTCCATTTTGCATTGAAAGTTTTTTTTTATTATTTATAGTACTTATTTATTTTAATTTAAAAACAAGTAAATGAATGTCGGGGGCGCCAGTCAAACGCAAATAGGCCTATTGTTCGTTCCTCACGAAGCTATCTAAGAGTAGAGTGTACCTACACAAATAGTGGCGCTCTCCGCAGCCGCGTGGAGGCGTTTAAAAATAAATATCCCAGTCTATTTTAATTTACGTTGAGAGGCTCCGTGCCCGTCGAGTGACAATACAGGGCTGTCGCACACTGTAATACAGATTTAACGATGATTTGGGGAGCACTTCCGAAAAAATATAGTTACTATCCTTAAAACTGTTTATCTAAATCCAAAATATTAGTAATAATAAGTATCTATATAAAAACATTTTTAAGTTTTCGAGTCTGCACCAATTCATTCAACCTTTAGCATTCATCAATTGTTTTTTATTTGCGACTGTTAATTTATAAAAAAAAAAAGAAAAATAATGACCCTTAACACGACATATATTCTGCTCTTAACCTAATTATTATTATTTTTTTTTATTGCAAACGGTGGCAAACGAGCAAACAGTACACCTGATGGTAAGTGTTGCTGCCGCTCATGGACCTTTACAAGGCCGCTGCCTACCGCGAAGAAAGCGAAGGGAGTGTGAATGCGTGCATTGAGGCTCGGTGATACCAAGGGCACCATCAAAACCCTCCACACGCAATCACCCTCAGAAAGTTGGGCTTCCGGCTCTCTCGCTCACCGAACGAAGCGCAGTAACAAATTGCTACTACTCAGACGTCGATTTTCTGCGAGAATGCTCTCGCAGAAAACTACTGCCCCGGACGGACCGGCCCGCGGCTGTAGACAGATAACTGTCGACAGTGTGGTCCTACCACTCCTAATTACTTTGGGTTGATGCAATACTGGCACAGAAAGCTGGTCCCTAAATGTAGGCCTTATAACAAGGCTCAAAGTCGCTCAGCGTGCTATGGAACGGGCTATGCTTGGGATTTCTCTGAAAGATAGCATCCGAAATACGGAAATCCGCAGAAGAACGGGTGTAACCGACATAGCACGAAGAATTAGCACGCTGAAGTGGCAATGGGCAGGCCACATCGCTCGACGAACCGACAACCGCTGGGGAAGATAGGTTCTCGAGAGGCTACTACGTATTGGACGACGCAGTGTAGGACGCCCTCCCACTAGGTGGACCGACGACCTGGTGAAAGTTGTTGGGCGTCGTTGGATGCTGGCGGCACAGAACCGCACTCTGTGTCGTAACATGAGGGAGGCCTACGTCCAGCAGTGGACGGCGATAGGCTGAAATGATGATGATGATGCAATATGTTTTTTTTTCACTGCACATATTTAAAATAGTCTTAGCAATGGTTTTATTACCGGCCGTTTGCTTGATTTCTGTTCTCCTTGGGGCTATAATTCTTGACTCAACGATATCGGGTGAAGTTAGCCTTGGGCGATGTTAATCTTTTAATTGCCTTTTACTACATTCACGAGCAATGTGAGGGTTGGTAGTATTGGTGACTGCCACTACACCATCTGGTATCAATATGCTAATATATCCGCGTGGTGACGGAGTGAGAATACAATTCACCACCCTTCATTTTATCCGTGGGTGTCGTATAAGACGACTGAGGTATAATGTGCATATAACATCTATCTAAGGCAGAAAAGTCGCAATTAAAACTCTATACCAACCCGTCGGACCAGCGTGGTATAGTCGGTCAATTTGCCTCCCATTGTGAAGGAGGCTCGAGCCCAACAGTGGGGCGTATATGAGCTGTGATGGATGATGGACGGTACTAATGTAAAGGTTGGTGTGGAATAAATAATATTGTTTGTTTAGAGAGTGCGACAGCCCTAGACGCGGAGGCACGTAGCGCCGACTGCGATGCGGCCACTCAGCCAGCTACCAATGACTACTCACTGTTACTGAAAGTACTATTTAAAGTAGTAACATAATTATTTAACTACATATATATATTTATTTGTTAAGAGATAATAATAGTTATTCTTCTCAGTTTTCATCTACCACATCTAAATTTAATATAACACTTAAGACAATTTTAACTTTAATATTATATGTTGAATCATATCATTAACAACTGTGAATTATTAATGGCAAGTGTTATGTACATTAAGTGTTACTTAAAATATAGATGTCGTTTTTGAGAAATTGCCGCTTGTATTGTATGTTCGTTTTATTCATAATTTTCTGCATGTGATCATTGAGTGTTAACTGCTGAATTAGACTCTTTTGTCAAGCATTACTGGTCTTTGATATAGTGACCGGTACCCACGGTCAGCACTAAAGGTGATGGGCATGTAACATGACACGTCCTTCATGACTTGCTCCTATCACCTCGAATTAGTCGAGTGGGATGTGCAGATCTAATCCTTAAAAAAACGCAAAATAGTAGATATGTCTTTAAATCTATACTAATAAATAAAATTGCAGTGTCTGTTTGTAATGTCAAAATAATAGGTTTTTTCATGCTCACACGGTTATTTGCACGACACCTATGCCTAAAATACAGTTTAAAAAATTTTTGTCTGTCTATCTGTCTGTTTGTTCCGGGTAATCTTCAAAACGGCTAGACCGATTTCAAAAATTCTTTCACCAATGGAAAGCTATAATATCAGGGCGTAAACTAGGCTATATTTTATCTCGGTATTCCCACGGGAACGGGTACTACGCGTGTAAAACGACTAAAAGCGAAGCGAGGGCGGGTTGCTAGTTTTTAATAAATACGTTCTGCAAATTAAAATGTTTCATTGGCGAAATGTGTTACACATTACACTCCTGTCTATTCCTAAAAGTTTTCAGTCTTAAGTCTGTAGAAAACACTTCAGTAGTATCGTTTCGTTATCAGATAACAACACAGTCGAATCGTAATTGTTCATTTAAAGGCTCGCTCTCATCTCATCCACTCGGTACATAATTGAACAACAATTAAACGTATCTTCATTATCTTCAATCTGAACAGTAACGTTGTATATAATTAACAAAAATCTAATAACTGTTAGATATGTATGCACGAATTATTTACACACGACTAAATACAATTGTCAATGTAATTAGTATATTGTTATTAAATTAATTCATATTGCGATATATTATAAGTAAGTATTAATGTGTGCTCCCTTGTCAAGTAATTTGTATGAAACATTCATCATTTCAGCTCATACACCTTCCATTGTTACACTCGACCCTCCTCTTGGATAGAAGTTCACTAACCACGCTAGTCAGACGTATTGGTTTAGAATTTGAATGATGTGCAACATCTATAGGCGAGGGTAAACCTGATGGTTGACGTGGTGTAAAAAGACCGCGGCGACGCCCCGCCACGCTATATGACGGAATGTACGTACTATATGTAGCAGTACAGTATATTATTACAGAAATCATTTATTAAAAGGATTGAGTTTCACAATCCATACTAATATTATAAATGCGAAAGTAAGGATGTTTGTTTGTAACGCTTTCACGCTTAAACCACCGAACCGATTTCAAAAATTCTTTCACCAATAGAAAGCTATAATATCAGGGAGTAACATAGGCTATATTTTATCCCGGTATTCCCACAGGAACGGGAACTACGCGGATTTAAGCGACTGAAACCGAAGCGAAGTGAGGGCGGGTTGCTAGTTTGAAATATTTTTGTATTTTAAATTCTGCTTAAGTAATGAAAATGAATGTTTATTGAAAATAAAAATCATCATTCTCTGAAAAAAAAAAACGTAATATTTTATTTATACATTACTAGCAACCCGCCCTCGCTTCGCTTCGGTTTCCGTCGCTTTACCCGCGGCGTAGTTCCCGTTCCTGTGGGAATACCGGGATAAAATATAGCCTATGTTACTCCCTGATATTATAGCTCTCTATTGGTGAAAGAATTTATGAAATCGGTTCGGTGGTTTAAGCGTGAAAGCGTTACAAACAAACAAACAAACAAACAAACATCCTTACTTTCACATTTATAATATTAGTATGGATGCCATATTAAAAAATTATATTAGTGTTATATACATTTATTATTTAATTTTTTATTATTTTTTTTTGATTGGCCATGGTAAGCGCGCACGCCGCTCATTCCGTTCGGGGCGACGAAAGGACAGCGCGCGGACTCATAACCCACTCCTAGCACGTCGCCTTTGTCTTTGAGCCGACCATCAGTGCCGACTTCCTTGTCCTCAGTAGACGGCCAGACTGAATACCCTTTCGGGTACCCTCACCTCTCGACGTCCCTGTCCCGGGACGTCGGTCGTCCTCGCGCGTTCAACCTCTCTGTGGGACGGACGAACGGTGTGACGGACTAGAATTCCCGGTCTAGTCACCTGCGGCCTCCATCCAAGGCGCCATCAGGGGCAAGTACTGGCGTCATGGAGGCGTTCCTCCCGCGCGCCTTCCGCCGCCTCCTTTCGCGAGATGACGGTCTCGCAGAAGGCAGCGACCGCGTCCCGTTCAGCCGCGTCAGCGTTCCTGACGCTGGCGAGCATCTCCCTAGCGATGATCAGCAGCGTCAGGTCGGCACCGATGATTGCGACTAGTTCACGGCGCTGCTCTCCATCACCACACAAACCGTCCTGCCGCCACTGCGTGCTGTGCGCACCAGTCTCATCTATATATGTATATGCCAATTGGTACGTTGAATAGGTTTTAAATTATAAATGGGTCAAGAGCCGCTACAAATAGTTCGTGTGAAAATACATCGACGCGCTCTTTGCTTGAACTTGGTTGAACACTTTGTCGCAAGTCTAGATTGTGCACATTTTGTCTTACGAGTGTCTTATGCATAGACGTTCTTCTACTACTACTGGAGATACTGTTCGCTGATATCTGAAGCAGACCTCATAGCCGTGTAGTTTACTGTGGCCCTTACGTGTTGTTCAATCAACAGTGTAAGCGGCAAAACTGAAGTAAACACGGAGGGAACAGTTTCGGTTCGATTTCAATAAATATTGGTTTGTCGGGCACGTCGGCACGCCGGGCCGGGGAGAGACGGGGCGGGGCGGACCATCTCTAAACAAATATAAACTAACGTTGGATCAAACGTCGCGAACTAAACTCAGGAGATCAATATATTATATAATAAATATTTATTTAGTTGCGCGGCGCACGCATTGAGACCTGCCGAAGTCGTTTCACATGATTGAATTATTGTTTCTGTGTCGACATAGAAACGTGCGATGATGTTCATGGTGCCTTGAATACGTGACCTTGTACTATATGTACTATGTAGAGTCGTGTCGGTAGCGTCACGTGCCCGGCACGAGAGCGTTGCATATTTTACGTGCCAGCGTCCATATATTTAAGTCGTATCGTAGTCGTTGAGATCTATGATATAGATTTTAACTTTTATTTGAATGCATAAGATTTTACGAATTCTTTAATATGCACAAACTGGTTTGTGATATGTTGATATGTGGATTTATGAAAAACATAGGTATGCCATTACTTGCGAAGAAGTTCCCAAATCACAACGAACCCACTGTATTACTCGTGATTCATCAAAATATTTTACTCATAGAAATGAAATATTGTTACATATCAGTATTCATCATCATCATCATTAGAACTTATGTATGGTAAGAGGAGATAACCAGAGGATTTCACTCATCAAGTGCATCGTCATCATTTCAACTCATGCGTCCCACTGCTGGGAAATTGACCTACTATAACCACACTGGTCGTGTTGGTATAGGGTTTTATTTTAAGTTTTCCTTGTCTTGCATATATGTTATCTCGTATCATAATCCTTTAGTCGTCTTTCACGACACCCACGTGCAAGAAAAGGTGTGGTGAATTGTATTTTTACTCCGTCATCTCACGAAATAGTCAATAGCATGGAGAATATATTGATTAGTATACAAATTACTTAGCTCTTTGCAATTTAACAAATTTTTGTTTAGTTTCACCTGCCCTGACTATTTGTGATCAAATAATAAATATGATACATTTCCCGTTCCACAATTGAACTGAAATTTGTCATGAGATTTGAAGACAATGCAGTTTGCAATATTCAAGTATACGAAATAGTTTCAATATGGCCGTTGTTACAAGACAGTGGATTACATTTTTCTTTCATTGTAATAGCCTGTAATATTTTTTGTACGACTGTATGTGCCTAAATAAATTAAAAAAAAACTCCAACCTCTTATGATTCTATCATGTAAATTGTATATTATCTATATGCGAACATCCATAGAACCAGTGAAATGAAATTGATTCTCTTTTCTTAATATCCAACTATTAAATTTTGTTGTAACGGTTATTTGGTTCAATATAAAAATATTCGTGGTTTGTTTCCTCTTATTTCTGTTAGTGACAACACTTATTTCATTCGCTTTATGTTAGCCAAAGGATACATTACACAAAGACCATCCCTCTGTATACCCCCTTGTATATTATTAAGGGATGCCACACTAACTCATATGTCTAGAACTAACAATTTTAAGACGATTTATCTCAAATATATTTATCTCACAAATAATTGATTGATATTATGATAAATAGCTTAATTTCTACAACTGTCAGTAATTTATGTTAATAAATAAATAATAATTTTAGTTTATAGTAGCGTCCCGCTCACTGTTTTTTGAAGTGAAATTTCTTTGCGCGCATAAAGGTAAAATTTTTACGGATGAAACATAATTTAGTGATACGAAAATGTGGGACGTTTAAGTCAAAAAAGAGGGAGAGAGCGATTGAGACTGATTGACAGAGAGTGAGAAAGGGCGAACATAGCACGAAGCACAGCCATGAGGCGAGAGTAGGGAGCAAGCGAGTGAGAAAGTGAGAGAGACAGAGAGAGTACAAATTATTTCTTTTTTTTTTATATTGACAGAAAACACGTGGCGCTAAAGAAGTTTCATTTCTGACATGCATAATTTGAACGCACAGTCTTTTTTATATTTTTAAAAATGTGACACGAGTGTACTATATAGAGGCATGATCATTTAGTTCGCTCAGTGTGAGCAGATCTGAAAATATAATATATAGGTACAAAGATTTGTTCTTAATAACCATGTTATTGATTTTGTTGATAAAAAAACTACACACATAAATTAAAAAGAAATTGTGAATCGCATAAAGTATTATAGTTGTTAAGGTAGGTCGGTCTCTTAATCACCGCTTCAAGTGTGCAGTCAATTTTACTTTATACTATAGTTGCGGCACGCTATGGTGGCCGTTTTGACATATTACAATAGTGATGTGTAATGTCGATTTATTCTCGAAAAAAATATAGGTAATGAAATCTACAAGTTTTTATTGCAAGTAGTACCTGATTAAAAAGATTTAATAAAACAAAAATATAAATGCTTACTTAATATATTTGAACGATCTGAATATTGGAATGAAAATGAATAAACTTACTTATATGCACACGAAACAAATTAATACAAAAAGAGACCAAAAAAAGGTGCCACAAAAGGCTATATTTAATCAGATTCGTCCATACTGCTATTTTCACTGTCGTCACGGCTATCACCACCTACATTAATTATAAGTTCGTTTTCTCAAATATTATCTATGTTCACATCTCTTTCATAATTTACCCTTATTAATTTAACAGTTCTATTCACAACCTTTTCCCAGTCTCCTTTAGTCACATGTTTACCAGCTTCTTCTAATATTTTAACATCTTTGTTGTGGTAAATGGAAGTTCTGTATTGTGTCTTACAGCATATCCCTTTATTTGAGCCCACACCAACTCAATTGCATTATATTCACAATAGTAAGGCCCCTTCATTTTGAGATTCACGATCGAAATAGTTACGAAGGCGTATAACGAACTCACGCGTCTGACTGTTTAAAACAGTTCTCTGCGTACGTTCGGCCGTATAGACGAAATCCACAATAAAAGGCATAAACAGAGTCCAAATTAACGAGCAGTACTGCAGTATCAATATCCGAAATCCAAAGCCAGGTCAAAACTATATCACAATCGCAGTGCACTCACACTACTCACAGTTTGTACTTTTCGAAGTAATGTCAAGTCGAAACTGCTTTATTTTGCATAGAGCATTGACGCGAGTTTGCCGGAGGTAGTAGTTGCGTGGCCAGCGATCCAATGTGACGACGTAGTAAATTTCATTTTTTTAAATTTTGAATTACGAAAATCGACTGGCGAGTTGTGTGGTAAATAAGTACACTAATAATTATAATCTTTTAAAAATAAAAAATTAATGTTCGCAGGACCCTAATATATGTAGTTTAAAAATCAATGTAATAAATAAATTTTGTGTTCTAAAATAATGGTTCGATAAATTTTATGACTGCACGTCACTATTGACAATAAAGACCAGCAATTTGCTCCTTCAAATGTAATTACTATAAATACGAGACTTCAATGAGTGGACAAACGTCAAAACGGCCATCATAGCGTGCCGGTAGTATAGTTAAATGGTTGTATAATATTTGTCTAGTCGAACTCGAAAAGACAGTTTTTTATTGAATTTAGTGGGAAACGTGTAATCAGCTGTAACTGTAAAGGACCTCCTCAAAATATGGGAGCTGTTCAGTCTAAAGGGACTCGTACCCATAACTTAGTTATGTAACTGTTAAGTTTTAAATTAAAGAGTCCAGTTTATTGTAATATACCAGATGCAATAATAAGAATTTAAAATTGAATTATTATCACATATTGCACCCAATTGTTAATCGAACCTTTTTTTTTTTTATGGGTGGGTCGCGGTCGGCGCGCCTCCGCACCACTCCGTCCGGGGCGACAGAGGGGCTTAAGCACGCAACTCCCGCGACCCACCCAAAAACCACGTCGCCTTCGTCGTTGGGCCGACCACTGGAGCAGCGTTAACTTGTCGTCAGTGGTCGGCCCGACGGAATACCCCTAATTGGGGTACCCTCCCATCGACCGAGGTCCTCCCCTCGGGGAGGACGTCGGTCTTTCCTCGCGCGGTCGGCCTCTCGGCGGGTGACGGACTAATTCCCGGTCACGTCACCCGCGGCCTCGCCTAGGGCGGCATGAGGCGCAGATAGTTGCGCCTACGCCGCCCCAGTCGCCGCGGCGGATCTCCTCATCGAGGCTGCGCTCCTCGCGCAGGCGATCCACCGCCTCCTTCCGCGAGATCACTGTCTCGCAGAAGGCTACGACCGTGTCCCAATTCCCGACGCTGTCGACCATCGCCCTAGCGATAGCCGGCAGCGTCAGGTCCGTACCAATGATTGCGACGAGTTCACAGCGCTGCACTGCCCAAGCCCCGCAGACCTCGAGCGTATGGCGCGCCGTGTCCTCGTCGCAATCGCAGTGGTGGCAGGACGGTGTACTCTCCCTCCTAACGACCTTGTGCAGGTATTTGGCGAAGCACCCGTGCCCCGTCAAAACCTGCACTAGTCGGAAGGAGAGCACCCCGTGCCGCCTTTCCAACCACTGCATCAGCACCGGCTGGAAGGCCTCCACGGTTCGCACCCCGAACCGAGGCCTCTCCAGCCGGACTGCCCAACGGGCGATGACGTCTCGGCGGGCGTCGACGCGCCAGGCGATGAGATCCCTTAACGAGACCACACCGCCATCCGCTCGCACCCCCGTCACCCGCCGATATAGTCCGGCGAGCATCTCCGCTTCCAGGTCCCACGGGGGAGTCCCGGCCAAGAGGCACGCTGCTTCCGTCGCCACCGTGCGGTATCCGCGGATGGCCCTGACCACCATGGCCCTCTGTGGTCGCCACAGAAGGGCCCTAAGTCGGACGGTCATGGACCCCGCCCACACCGGTGCGCCGTACAGGGCCATCGACCGGATGACCCCCGCGTACAGCCGTCGGCACGCAGCGCTCGGTCCGCCCACGTTCGGCATAAGCCACGATAGGGCTGACGCCGCGCCGACGAGCCGTGGAACGAGCCTGCGGAAATGCTCCCGGAACCACCATCGCCCGTCGAGCACCAGGCCCAAGTACCTCATATGGGCCCGGATGCTGAATTGTTAATCGAACCTGAAACAGACCAGTTAGCAGTTATATAATTTTACTAGAGCAACGAGGTATTTTAGTAACAATGTTTGTAGAATGAGATTATGTAGCCAAAGAAGTTGTGAATAGTAATTATGTGGCATAGAGGTTACAGGTTCAGTGCAGGCGCGGCACCTAATGCACTAAGGGGTGGGTGTCTGGCCTCGAGCCAGCTGCACGGTGTGCTGGCGGCGCGAGCTATGTGATAATAACTATAGGAGACACCGCGCCGCTCTAATCAACTGCGACTTGAACACCATTTAAATTTTGTAATTGCATCCCTTTGTATATAAAGTAGAATGGTATTAACTGACTCGCTTTCTATTAACTTTGATACAACATATTAGCCAGTTGATTTAAATAAGTTCAATAGTTTTAACTAGCTGGCCCAACATACAGTGTGCTGTTCAAATTTAACAAAAGGAATTCTCTTTGAAATCGATCGCAGCACCATTTACCGGGTCCAAATATTAATCTAAACCATTCTCGAACCCACTTGAATACACGCAAAAAAAAATCATCAAAAGCGGTTCAGTCGTTTAGGAGTTCGATTACAAATACACGAACAGAAGATTTATTATTATTATTAATTAAGTACGAACAACAAGTATGAACATTCCGTGTGGTGACGGATTAAGAATACTATTCACCACTCCCTATCTTGCCCGTGGATGTCGTAAAAGACGACTAAGGGATATAATATGCATATAAATAAGATCTGAGCAAGAGAAAGAACACTCGAAATAAAACCCTATGCCAACATACCAGCACGGTATAGTAGGTTAAATTCCCCCCCATTGTGGAGGAGGCCTGAGCCCAACAGTGGGACGTATGTGGGCTGCGATGATGATGATGAAGTATGAACTGAATTCTTGATTATTTATAATTATTATGATTTTTTTATTGCTGTTGGTAGCAAACGTGCAAACAGCACACCTCATGGTAAGTGACACTGCCGCTCATGGACCTTGGCTAAGCTGCTGCCTACTGTAGAGAAAGTGAAGGGAGTGTGAATGTGTGCAGTGAGATACGGTGATACTAAAGGCATCATTAAAACCCGTCACACGCAATCAAATTGCTACTCGGATGTATATTTTCTGCTCAGTGTGGTACTACACTGGACGGACCGGCCCGCGATTGTATAATTGATAAGGTTAAAAGTATGCTGCGTTTAACTTATTGTTATTTATCTCAATAATTGATTAAAACATGAAGAAGAAGCTTCATCATCTCAACTTATTTACGTCCCACTGTTTGCCTCGGGCTTCCTCTATTTTGGGAGGCAATTCGACCTACTATACCACGCTGGTTAGATGGGCTGGTATAGGGTTTTCTTTAGAGTTTTCCTTCTCTTGCTTAGATATTCTATGCATATTTAATTCCTTAGTCGTCTTTTACGACAGCCACGTGCAAGATAAGAGGTGGTAAATTGTATTCTTAGTCCATCACCACAAGAAGAGCTTGAACGAAGAAGCTTGTTAGGCCAATATTTAAATACAGAAAGATATGAATTACTCGCATATCGAATTAGACTGGACTACGATTGATTTTGATTGCCAGGTTCATATTTGAGCAGGTAATAAACTGGATACCTTTGGAATTTTTAGTCTTGTTCTAAACTTATCAAAATTATTATATTACAAATTGTGTGAAATGTATATTATATTACAAATTAATCCCAAAAACTAAATGAATATATGTGGAATGAGAATTAGCACTAAGATTAATGAATCTGGGCATTAAATTGCAAACTTTTGTAATTGTGTTAACAAGTTGTGCGGTTTAGTGCGACCATTTATCCGCTTGTACCGAAATACTATATAATGTATATATCGACTAATGCACTTGCTAAAGGCTCAACTTCAAAGGTTCGACGCCAGACAAGTTTGTTCAACTAGCGAGTAATGGCATAGCTATGGCGGCTTAGAGCAAATTGCGACAGAGGCTCAAACGAATATATATTATACATCAAAATACGCATTCATTATTAATTTGTTATATCACAAACAGTAACAGATGAACCTGCAGTCAAAATTTCTTAATAATATTGACCATTAAACTTGTGAAAATGTCTGTCTTTATTTTCTTTAAAATAACATTTATTTTATTCTCCAACAGCCCGAAATAAACCGAGGCATATACATTAGTAGCAATAAGCTTTAATAGTTTCGGTAGAATATCAATTTTCTTACAGAACTTAGGTTTCAAGCTCAAAGGTTTTTGACAAAATTCTAATGTCAGTCTAGTCTTGAGGATATTCTATTTCGGCCTTTGTTCACAAATTTGTCAAAGATTTTAGTTTTGAGCAATTATAGGCAACTTCAACTTGTTTTTTAAAAGATAACGTTAAAGAGCTAGTTCTTGTATTATAGAGGACTTTATTATTGTAATGGAAAAATAAATTTGTCCCCTGGAACAAGGTTATTAAAGTAAATTGACCTACTATTCCACGTTGGTCAGACGTGTTAGAATCGGGTTTTATTTTGAGTTTTTTCTCTTGCATATATGTATATTATATCCCTTAGTCGTCTTTTACGATATCTACAGACAAGATGGGGAGTGGTGAATTATATTATTTGGTCATTACAAGATGGCTTTATAAATTTCATGAATACGTAACTGCTATTTAATCAGTTTGATTACGATTCGTATGGTTACGGATTAAGAATATTATGTGCCATGAACACTTATTATCCTTTTAGAATTGTAACTACAATAGACTTATGGATCATTGCGTGAGTGCAGCAACACCCTTTTTCAATTTACATGATAAGCGTAATAATTTTAACATTATCTTAATTGGGAATATGTGTGTATGAGCCCAACCATGCACATAAAGAAATAGAACAGGTAGAACATTTATCTATCGCAATATATTAATTTGTAATTTAAATACGCGTTTTTTCAACATATTCACTGTGACGTCACGTAATGAGTGATGATTACAGAGAAAAAGGGGGATGACGAGGACTGACTACAGAAGTGAAAACTTAAAACTATAAACAAACAGTTGTTATTATTGGATTTTCAAATCAATAATGTGATCTTATGTTGAAATTTTTAAATTAAAACATTTTACATTTATCTAACTTTGACATCTGTCAGCAGAGATATAGTGACCTAGTCATAGCTACAGATATAATTTTCCAATATATAGTGGGTATTACTTAATGGATACAGTGTTTTTGATGGGCCAACCAACGTCGTCCATTCCATCCGGGGCAACGCAAGACTTTATTCTCTCGAGAATGAAAAAAAAAAGGAAAAAAAAAAGAAAAGAAAGAAAAGAAGAAAATTTTCGATATATTGCTGCTCCCTATACCTACCTATACCAAATTGTACACATGACTGCAATAAAAAATTTGAATTTGAATCTTCTTCCAAAATATTCATTGGTGCAATTATATAGTAGAAGTAGATAGTTATGTATAAGTGTGTTAGTGTAATGTTGTTGTGTGAGTGAGGACTATGTTTGTATTGTACTGTTTGTGTTGTACACTCGGGGCTCAGCTTAAGAGCAAGCACTCGAGGGCCTTTGCTATTTGTAGCGTTTTAAATGTTCACAGAAAGCTGCTAAATGATCAAAATTATATACAAACTATCGATATTTACATGCTAACAATATTAACACTATTTTGTTTCTTAGTGATTATTTTTTAAAATAGAAAATTGCTTCCTTCTAATGACAGCTATTATACGTCCGATTACGAGGCTCGTGTCTCTACAATAAAAAGTAAATTGACCAACTAAGCCGTGCTGTTGTCTGTCATTTGTCCGTGTGGTGACGGAGTAAGAATACAATTCACCACTCCCTATCTTACCCGTGGATGTCGTAAAAGATGACTAAAGGATATAATACGCATATAAAATCTATGCAAGAGAAGGAAAACTCGAAATAAAACCCTATACTAAGCTGTCTGAATAGCATGGTTTAGTAAGGTCAATTTCCTTCCTATTGTGGAAGAGACTCTAGCCCAACAGTGGGATGTTTAAGAGCTGAAATGATGATGATGTCGTGCTGTTAGTATATAGATTTATTTCAAGTTTTTGTTATCTTTAATAGATTAACTGTATATTAAAAGTTTTTTTTTTATGATAATCATAGCAAATAAGGGGTTGCCAAGTTTAATACTTCACATAAAAATACCGCCTTTCCTTCAACATCATGTCAACTTATATCGCATATTCCTACTACTGGTCTCTAAACTTCTTCACAATTGGATTAAAGTTGTTTAACTATCCATTTCTGGTCATATGGGTTGGCAGAGGATGTTATTTGAGGCTTCTTTTTCTATTATTCTCTTATTTCAAATCTTTTTTCCTCAGAGAGATAGACCTTAGAGGATCTAGAGATTGCTATAATTATATATAGTGCTAAGCATTAGTAGGCGGGTGTATAGTAAAAGTATGTGATCGTAGACCGTACGGCAAACTTAAACATTCACGGATACGATGAGTAGCTGTCCCTTTCACGATATAAAATAACCGGGTCGTCCAGGGCGGGCTATAAAAAAAGTGGCGGACGCACGTGGGAGCAATTTATCGCTACATCGGGTCGCTTGCCGTATCCCTCGGGAGCGATTCGAACCTGTTTTAATTTCCCTCGCATTTCCTCTTGAATACAAAAGCCACTTTTATAATGTTTTCTTTTGTTTTTGCAACACACCCCACAGCGGCATCTCAACGCAATTATAAATACTAGAGGTCGCCGTGTGGTTGAAATTCGACTATAATTAATTTAAGTTAATTTTTCTGCTACACAATATTCTTTTATTTTATTTATGTGTTATTGTATATTGAGCAAGCTGTATTTCAACTTTTTGATGAACAGCTAATAACTTATATATAAGTACAAATGTCTAGTAGACATTGTCATCTTAATTATGATTGTTTGACATTCAGTTCGATCAGAGATTTTAACCGTAAACAAAAGTGTATGTTCAATGCACATTGAACATTCAACGCAGCAAATTCATAAGTAGAGCATGTCAACATACAAGTAAAGCATGTCAACATACAAATTTGCAAAATTCGCACTGACATGATTAAAGACGCTGCGTTACACTTCACACTTACGACACACTAACACAAAATGATATATGTGTGTATTAGCAATAAGTAGTATATAAGGTGTACATTTTGTAAAATAAATCAGATTTGAATTTATTCATCTCTCAGTTACATCCTTCTCACTGCGGCCAAGACACCCTTAGCCGTCAGTTCTGATCAGTCTTGTGAGTCTGCTTGACTGGCAGTGAGAATTACCAATCCTCCACCCAAACTTCCATCTCACTGTGGCCAAGACACCCTTAGCCGTCAGTTCTGATCAGTCTAGTGAGCCTGCTTGACTGGCAGTGAGAATTACCAATCCTCAACCCAACATCCATCTCACATCTACCTGTCACCTTAGGTAGCGCGGTGCAGGTATTCCATCACATAGGCTAAGAACTTAAGGGCTTTAGGTACATCAAACTATAACCTTAAGTTCTTTTGTCAAACACGGCGTTAGTCCATAAGCCTATACGACGCCGTACATTTGATCCTTCGAGACCCTTTGGTCCTTCGAGTAAAAAGTAAAGTTTTTTTTTTCCTCCCTCTAACCCCCTCTAGGTTTGACATAACAGACATACAAATCAGTTAAGAACGGGCTGGTGTACTCAACAAAGCATCAGTTTCGGAATTGACTGAAGGACTTTTACTTACGTACTCTGTCAGAAAGCCTCTCGTTGCGGTTCGGTCACTGGCCTCCCACAAGCGGGACTCACCAGCTGATTGAGAAGTCGCACCTTCAGGGACGTGTTATAGCGAGAGCGCAGGTACGATAAGTATTGACTTAAAACATTAGTAGTAGGGAAGTTAGGGTAGGGCTATTAGGGAAGAAGACAAAAGAAGCACTATGGACATACAAGAAATAAACACAGCAATCAGGAGCCAGGAGGAGGATTATAACGAGATCAGGAGGATAATTACAAACATTAAAAAGGACTCCGTGAGCCGAAGAACATAAAAATACATTGACGAAAAAAGACAAACACTAACTACTATTTTCCAACGGGTGCAAGAGAATCACTTGAAACTGGAGAAACAAGAGATGTTATCATCTCACAAATATATCACCACAAATTACTTTGGAAATATCCAGAAACAATACAACGAGGGCTTAGCCCACCTACAAAAATATGAAGAAAGACTTCAACTTGTTCAGGCGATATATGAACCTGAAGAACAAAACACAAACGATTCTTCGTTTTTCATCCTTCTTCTGAAGGGAGAGGGAATCCCAAGACGTTTATACAAATGTTCCGGATATCCCAGATGTCAAAAAGGCTAATTCAGGCGAAAGAATCAGTCACTGAAAACAAACCTATATGGCATTTACAAACTACAATAAACAATTTACAAAAACGATGGCAGGATATTGAAGAAACACACATTGAATTATTATTGGAGGAGGATACATCGGGACACCTTTACTTCAAAAATAAATATTTTGAAAACACCCAAACTGAGTTCGATACTACAATGGAGATGCTGGAAGAAAAAATCCATGACAGTTCCAGCAAAAAAATGACCTTAACACAGTCGTCAGGAAAACTACCCCGTATCTCTATTACAACTTTTACTGGGAGTTATGACTCATGGTATACTTTTCATGATTTATTCAAAAAAATTATTCATGAAGATAAAAATATTTCATTAGTAGAAAAGATGCAATATTTGAAGACAAATGTAAAAGGTGACGCAGCAAAAATTATACGTCATCTAACGATAAGTGAATCGAACTATGAAACCGCGTGGAAATTGCTTACGCAACGTTATGAAGACGAACGAATGATATCAATTAAATTCATCGATAAACTATTAGATTTACCCAAGCTAAATGTTGCGAATGCAGCGGGTTTAAGAGACATGCACGACACCATAAAAGAATGTTTGGAATCTTTAAAACATCAAGGGATTGACATTTCAACATGGGACCCTATTTTGGCTAGACTTTTGGCCAGGAAATGGGACCAACAAACTGACTCAAAATACGAGGATCAGTTACAACACCCAAACAAATTGGAATCATTTGAAGAAATGTTACAGTTTTTAGAAAAAAGATTTAAAAGTTTAAAGTCCTACGATCAGCAAAAAATTACGTATAATCACCTGAGTAATAACTCGGTGAATCATACAATAAATAAACAACGGGGAACGCACGTACCAATAGCAGAATCATCAAAAAGTAAACATTGCTGGTACTGCAAAAGCACAGAACATAATATAAATAAATGCCCTAGTTTTAAAACCTTGAACGTAACGCAACGATATAAGGAAGTCTCAGACAAAGAAATGTGCAAACGCTGCTTAAATCATGATAAACAAATAAAATGCATGAGCGAGTTTTATACAAAATGTGAAATATGTCAACATAAAGGT
Organism: Lymantria dispar; assembly: GCA_032191425.1. Classification (NCBI taxonomy): domain Eukaryota; kingdom Metazoa; phylum Arthropoda; class Insecta; order Lepidoptera; family Erebidae; genus Lymantria; species Lymantria dispar. The sequence goes on from CM063446.1 coordinate 394,862, forward strand.
CATAACACACTATTACACCGAACATTCGATTCAATTGAAAGATAACCAGAGTCTTCTGAGTATACGAAAAAATTCACTCCTAAGCCAACTGTGAGTGATAAAAAATAAAACACAACGCTATCGAACTTATCAGCTACCAATTTAGAGGAAAAAAATACGGTCTTATTAGCCACAGCGCTATTACAAACCACGTCGTATGATGGAACACCACAATTATTAAGAGTATTGTGTGACCAAGGTTCAGAAGCGTCATTTTGCGCGGAAGAAGTAGCACATCTGCTGTCGTATCCAAGACAAAAGGTCCGAGCCGAAATAAAAGGCATTGGAGACAACGAACCTAAGACATCGAAATATCCAATTAACATAAACCTACAACCAAGGTACTCTAGTGAGTACAGACTACCTGTAACGCTTGTAGTACTACCGAAGCTTACAAACTCGTTACCAAGAAGTAACTTACAACAATTACAAGAGTTGGACAATGTTCTATTGGCAGACCCAACGTACAACAAAAAGGGACCTATAGACATAATTTTAGGTGCCCAAGAAAACAGTAAAATACTATTACAAGGTTTTAAACGACTACAAGGCGGTATAATCGCTCAAGAAACAGAATTGGGTTGGATTTTATCCGGGTTATATCCGCAAGACACAAACGGTGGCATCAAAGTATTAAGCATGATGACTCGCACCGACGACATACAACAATTAACAAAATTTTGGGAATTAGAAGAAATTCCACGACACTATGCACTCACCAAAGATGATGAGTTGTGTGAAAATTACTATAAAAATACTACAATACGAAGTTTCGACGGCACTTATACGGTACGACTGCCGTTTGAGGATGCGAACATAAAATATGGCGAGTCAAGGAAAAAAGCCGTGGCTCGACTATTACAACTAGAACGTCAATTCGAAAAAAATGAAAATTTACGCCAACAATACAAGGAATTTATGTACGAGTACCTAAATATGGGTCATATGAGAAAAGTACCTAAACCAGAATATTACACAGGAGAGTATTATATTCCCCACCAAGCGGTAATAAAAGAAGACTCTCTTACAACAAAACTACGAGTGGTATTTGATGCTAGTAGTAAAACAAGTAGTAAAATAAGCCTTAATGAAAATTTACATAAAGGACCACGACTTCAAAAAGACTTAACAAACATATTATTACGCTGGAGAACGCATAAGATTGCTTTCATGGCTGACATTATGAAAATGTACCGGTTCATAAAAATAGACCAAGAAGACTATAAATATCAAAGAATTTTATGGCGATTTTCTCCAAAAAAGGCCATTAGTGAATACGAACTAACAACGGTCACTTATGGCACAACAAGCGCGCCTTATCTGGCCGTGAGAACATTACAACAATTAGCATTAGACGAACAAGACAATTACCCTATCGCCAGTAGAGTAACGTTACAGGATTTCTATGTTGACGATATTTTGTCAGGAGAATCCCAGGAAAGCTCCGTCAAGGAGTTACAAGAACAATTAATAGCAATGTTAAACAAAGGTGGTTTCCAACTACGAAAATGGTCTTCAAATAGTTCGGAATTGTTGAACAATTTAACATGCGATAACGAAGAAAGTCGGATGCTGAAACTTCCCTTAGACGAAACAAGAAAGTCGTTGGGAATTATATGGTCTCCAGGCGAGGATAAATTCTGTTTTCAAATAACTATAACAGAAAACACAAAACCCACCAGACGGTTCATTATGTCAGAGGTGGCGAAAATATTTGATCCCTTGGGCTGGTTGGCCTCCATGATCATAACACTAAAATTACTAGTACAACAACTGTGGACGTCTGGGATGGAATGGGACCAACCAGTAAATTACATAATACGAAATAAATGGACAGAAATACAAAAACAGTTAAAAAGCATAGAAAGTATACAAGTACCACGATGGTGTCACACGATAGACAGGACAAAGTTTGAGCTGTATGGATTCTGCGACGCCTCAGAGAAAGCAAACGGGGCTGTCGTCTATAGCAGAGTAATGGTGAATAACAGTTACTACATAATATTGCTTCAAGCTAAGTCAAAAGTTGCACCGAAAAAACAAAAAACAACATTACCGCGTCTTGAGCTATGCGCCGCAGTATTATTGGCTAATTTAATAGAAAAAATAAAAAATGCTCTAAACGGTGATAACAATACCGTGATTTCATGCTGGACGGATTCTATGATCACGTTGGGATGGATAAAAGGAGATCCTGGGCGATGGCATACGTTCGTGGCCAACAGAGTGTCAGAAATTAACGGCATAATACCTAACGCTCAATGGAATCATGTCATATCGTCTGAAAACCCAGCGGACATTATATCAAGAGGATTGGAGCCAGAAAAATTAATAAACTTTTCCTTATGGTGGAACGGCCCACCATGGTTACAGACGAGTGATATACCTATTACAACAACAGCACCACAGCCAAATGAAGAAGCCAAGTACTGTTTATCAACAACAATTAATACTACGAATGAAAAGTATGACATCTGGAGTCGATTTTCTAACTACAATAAAATGATAAGAACATTAGCGTATTGCTACAGATTTATCAACAAGCGCAAAAAGCACGAACCATTATCCTGTACGGAATTAGAAGAAACAGAGAAACGAATTCTATGCATATTGCAACAAGAAGAATTTTACGATGAAAAAGAAATTATTCGAAAGAAAAATCACTGCAGAAAAACAGTAAATTATCCACACTAGATCCATTTATTGATAACGATGGGTTATTACGAGTTGGAGGTCGAATAGAAAACGCTGACTTGCCATATAATCAAAAACATCCTATACTATTACCACGCCGACATCATATAACGTCATTAATTATACAAAACACACACATGAAAACATTACATGGAGGAAATAAACTAACTACAGCCTTCTTACGACAAAAATACTGGATTAGAGGAGGAAAACAAGTTGTCAAAGGTATACTAAAAAAGTGCGTCAAATGCGCGAGATACAGGTCCGAAACGAATGTACAGAAAATGGGGATACTTCCAAAAGCAAGAGTCACGCAATCATATCCATTTAGTCACACTGGAGTGGATTATGCGGGACCAATACAAACAAGAACAATAAAAGGAAGAGGTCACAAGAGAGTAGTGACACTCAAAAAATCGACAGGTTTATGTCAAAAACGATCAATACATACATTAATTCCTTTACCTGTATATCAGGAAGAATTAATGACTAACACGAATACGTTAAGTAAAAATACCGAAACGCCTGTGAATTATAACATAGCAAATACCATAAATAAAAAGTTTGTTAAGACACTTAAGTCAGGTTGGAAGAGCGTGTTACTCTATACTACATTATTATTGTGTATCGGACAAATAACAAGTACATCAATGTTTACTATGAAACATTTAAATCCAGGCCTATATGTAGAACAAATAGGTATTTCAACAATAGACAGAGGGAGTTTTAGAATAGAAACTAATTACAAAAGGAGTGATTTGGAACTGAATTTAAATAATACGATAAAAATAACTAATCAGTTTCAAAAGTTATGCACTGACACGCAACAGTATACAAAAGACACCCATTGTGCAGAATTTTATTATCATTTGAACGAAGAGAAAGCACGATTTGAGAAGATAAAGGATTACCTTACTGGGATAAAGGTTTCTAGAAGGAAACGTGGATTATTAGGACAAATGTTAACATACGTGTTCGGAGTCAACGATGAAGTATACAGAAGTATTGACTCATTGAGTAGCAATCAACAAGAACTTATAAACGCCGCCAATCATCAAACAAACATAATGATATCTACAGTATCCGCTGTAAACCAAACCGAGGAGCGGATTAAGAAAAAGTTAGAGAATTTTGAAAAAAAAGTTAAATGAAGCTATAGCATTCATGTACGATAACGACGTATGGTATAAGATGGTAGACGCTAACAATGTGAAAATACAAGTAATACAAACGTATCAATTAGCGAGCAATTACATAACAGAGATTATTCACTATTATAACGGGTTACTTGAGATATACCTAAATAACGCATCAATATACACGATTTTGAGTCCTAAATACGCTAATGATATAATACAAACAACCAATCAAAAGTTACCTGGAAACTTAAGGATAATTCAGGATCAATTAATACAGACTAACATGGAAATAAATGCAACACATATAAATGTATTTGCGTACTATCCTATTCATGACATAAGAAAATATACGCTAATACACATAACGGCGATTCCTCAAAAGTTAACCGGGAGTTCTTTTGAATGCTTGTCAATCCCAAGAGCATTCATAGGCTTCGACTATAACAATGAACGATACTTTGAGTTAAGTAAAGACGAGTTCAAAGATTGTTTATACAAAAAATCGGAGTTTGTTTGCTATCCCGTGGCTGTTAAGAACATGCAATTGAACAAGAATTGCATTGTTGACCAGCTATTCAGCAACAATAATAACACTAAATCACAATGCACATCAAGAAGATACAACATTCAATCTACAATTCTATGGAAACAACTTTTTAAGCAGAATACGTGGATGTTTATCACTACAAAAACACAATCAGCTTCGATAATATGGGATGGACAAAGACAAGAGATTAACCTAGAGGATATAGGAGTACTACACATTTCAGAAAGCTGTGTAGTAAAGACATTGAACAACATTCTTGCAGCTAAACGAATAACAACAACAACTGTGCAAGCATCATATTTTAAAAGGAGTAATTTTACTCTAGACACACAAGTAGTCCAATCAGAGATACCAGACATACCGAAGGAGGAAGTATTAGATAGCTCCACCAGTATATTTGACCACTTAGCCGCTTCAGAAGCAGAGCTAAAAACAAGATTAGATAACACAATATGGAGGCGAATAGAGTCTCATTCCTATGTGGCTAGCACCGTGACATCTCTTTCTTTAATAGTATTAGCTTGTCTTTTAATTTATTTCAGACCACTCAAACAATGTCGAGATAGACTTACGAGAAGACAAAACAAGGAAACAACTACAACACAAGCCACAGATACAGACAAACAGCGGACAGCTCCACCACAACCACGGCCACGGTATGGGAAACCTCGTCCCCAGACTACAGTCCACACACCACAAGCGACGGAAGGACACATTGGACCATATGAGGTTATCGAATTATACGACTTGCAGTCGTGTTCCTGAGAGACCCCAGAATGTTCAATGCACATTGAACATGCAACGCAGCAAATTCAAAAGTAGAGCATGTCAACATACAAGTAAAGCATGTCAACATACAAATTTGCAAAATTCGCACTGACATGATTAAAGATGCTGCGTTACACTTCACACTTACGACACACTAACACAAAATGATATATGTGTGTATTAGCAATAAGTAGTATATAATGTGTACATTTTGTAAAATAAATCAGATTTGAATTTATTCATCTCTCAGTTACATCCCTCTCACTGCGGCCAAGACACCCTTAGCCGTCAGTTCTGATCAGTCTTGTGAGTCTGCTTGACTGGCAGTGAGAATTACCAATCCTCCACCCAAACCTCCATCTCACTGTGACCAAGACACCCTTAGCCGTCAGTTCTGATCAGTCTTGTGAGCCTGCTTGACTGGCAGTGAGAATTACCAATCCTCAACCCAACATCCATCTCACATCTACCTGTCACCTGAGGTAGAGCGGTGCAGGTATCCCATCAGATAGGCTAAGAACTTAAGGGCTTTAGGTACATCAAACTATAACCTTAGGTTCTTCTGTCAAACACGGCGTTAGTCCATAAGCCCATACGACGCCGTACAGTGTATAAGTGCGCGCATGTGTGCGTGTGTGTGTGTAGCGATTGCGTTGTAGTATGCGTAATGCCTTTTTTTAATGAATTTAATATATTACTAATCCATTATTATATTAAATTAAAATTTTATGCACTTCTCCTCATTATATACTTCAACTGTGCCAAATTTCATACTTGTCCATCCACGCAATTTGCATAAAAAGGGGTACAAAGTTTTTGCTTCACGTATTTATATATAGATATATGCATATTAATTATAATAACATTAATGGTTAAATATTTGTATTATGTTGAACAATTGAAATAGCGACCTGAAAACAATTTGGGTTTGATGAGTAGTTAAGTCGTAATAATGTTATTAATAAACATTATAATAACTTGTGATACACTACTGTAACGTAACATTGTATATTTGAACTAAATAAATACACAAAAATAGATATTCACATACCTCTTAGTAGAGCATATATTCTTATAGCTCTTGTGAGAACTGATATTATTGTAACTCAAGGGGGAGCTCTCTGTATTTTATATTTTGTCTTATATATTCAATCCTTACCTTATACCATAGATATTCACATAATAATTGACTCATCACGAAATATTTATTTGCTAAATTAGTAGCGGAAGATACCAACAGTCAACTGCTCTACCTATTTAGAAAAAGCTATAATTTCTTTAAAAATAAATAAAACCACAATCAATTACAATATAAGAAAATATTTTTTGCAAAAAAAAACCGACTTTAATGTAGATAAATTTTTAGATATTTATTGATTTTTCAAAAACCCTTTGTTCAATTTCCGTAAAATTTACATGAGACTATTTGGAAAGTATGCCCTTTCCAACAAAAAAAGAATTTTACAAATCGATTGGCAAGCGACGGAGTTATGCGCGAACAAACATTCACAAATCCAAACATCTAAGTTGAGGACGTCCTCCTTTTTTAGAAGTCGGTTAAAATATTTTTATGATACAAATTTTGTTAGTATAGTAATAAATATCAAATTTAAAACTCAAATGATTTATAATGTATATAATCTGTGATAGCATTTCTATTCTATCCATTTTATATGATTTTAAATTTATATAACACGAATTTCTTTAATATTCTTAACGATCATTCCGCTCTTGTCCCAATTACACGGGGACAACATGTACTCTTCTATCATTGTACATATACAAAAGATTTGGCATAAGTTTTATAATTGGTCGGTTGCTTGATATCAACATTCCTTAGGAATGTAAATGTTGAAGAGACGTCATCAGATGAAATTGGTACAAGTTTATGTAGAGCTTACAGTTGGTGCGCACCGCCGACGGACCATCGAAGATCACCATGGTACCGGTGATCTGGCTTCCAAGAGAAAGGCCGTACGGCAGTTTATTTAGTGGGTGAAGGCCATACATTACTTTTTTGTTGCCAAAAACAGCGAAGTGTGCGTTTAAGTACATTTTTCCTATCATAACAAAAAGAACAGGTTTATGTAGAGCTCTTAGTCGCCTTTAACGACACTCCACGAGAGATGTAAAGGCTGTTATTGTTTGTAAATATTACAATACAAATAATATTACATATTCATTAAGAATATATTACAAGAAAATTAGAGCAACGCAGAGACTAAAGCATGAGCACTCATGAACCTATTAAGGTACAACAACATTTAAAAGTACCTAATGTGTCTGAGTGTGTATTATATGAGAGAGCTGTGTGAATGTGTCGAACATTCAATGCTATACTAGGTAAGTAATAGCCTCTTTTATGTTTTGAGCTTGATACTATGTGTAATAATATAATCAGAGGCGTAATAGACAGACTAAAGCTTACTGAAACCAACAAAAAAATTCATTAAAATTAATTTATTTTGTTATTCATTATTTTCTTGAAGTAAAACTTCTTTAAGTATTGTAAAGTAATTTTACTTTATGGATTTTATCGCGTTTGTATTTGATTTTTGATTGCCCGACGTTTCGAACACTTTGCAGCATTCATGGTCACGGGCGGACTAAGATGTCTCACGTCCAACAAGTCATCGTTATTACAAAAAGACCACCATAAGACTGCATGACACCGTGAGCACAATATTGTATAGATTTGACCCACAACTCGTACCATCACCATTATGTCAATGTTCCACATCTGTCCACGAGTATGAACAATCAGCACATCACATTCTCTGGGAGTGCGATCTCTGGCGAAACGAGCGTAACCTTATGTTAAACAGTTTGCAAGTCACCTGTGGGGTAGTATACTATACGGACCTTGTAGCAACTCGAGAAAATTTCCGTGCGTTCATGCGTTTCTGCCATACCTACTGTAGCAATCAATCTTAACGCTCACATATAGGCCCCGTTAAGCTCTTCCGTATCCGTGGTGCCGTACTGCTGCGCTATCGTAGCTGTACTCCTGTTTACTTATTGGCTGACTAGTCATTTTGTTTTCCTGTCTCCCGCTTTGCCTAGGAGGGAAGTGGAATCTCTCTTTCCAACTCCTCCTCTTTAATCTTTTCTAATTAAATTTGTTGTGGGTCCCAAGACAATTAAAATCATATCCCGGGACTGCCTGAGGGTCAAACCTCGGGGTCATTTATGGAGACCATTGTGAATCCTGGCTTACAGGAGTTACAATGGTGGGAATGTGTGGTGGGATTAGTCCCAAAAAAAAAAGAGATTTGACCCACAATAATAATAGTTAAAGATAATTTTATAAATTAAAAACAGTAAGATAAAGTAAATTGCCTTAAAATTAATATTAATTTAGCATAATGTACCCTGAGTTTTCTTACCAGATCTTTCCCAGTGTGGCCGTGTTCCAATCCGGTGGTAGTATACTAGATTGTTAGATTTTAAATATAATTACTATTAATTTTAATGTTAAATAATTACTAACCATAAACAATATAATTTTTTCATATACAATCATTTTCTTCTTACACTGGCAATAAATTTGTATCTAAATGTGAGTCGCCAATATTTAATAACAAATTTTCTGTATCGGGTAATTATAATTTTTTTTGTAATAACGATGACTTGTTGGACGTGAGACATCTTAATTCGCCCGTGACCATGAACGCTGCAAAGGGTTCGAAAGTTATTGTAATACTTGTATAAACATCAGAAATTTTTTAAGTATGTCAGTGATTTGGTGGTAAGATATCACAGCGAAACACATGAGTCCCTTCCGCTGATGCTGACTCGGCCCAGCGAGCTTACTCACTTCACGCGCTCACACTACTGACTACAGCTGATCGCTACTATTCATAGTAAAAATGAAGAATGCATATAAAATATATGCAATGAATGAAATATAGTGCCCAAACTGTCAATTATTTAATTATTATCGAATTGTTAAGAGAACCTGGTGCTTCGTAATTCCACGGTAAATTGATAATTAAAATTTGATTAAACATTTCTGCAATTTATGCAAAATATATCACTTCATGTCGTGTCCGTCTTTTATGTTATTTCTATATATTTTTTTTGGTCATTTAGCATTTCAATTAATAATTAAGTGTGCGCAAGTAAAATAGTCCTTTATTATATTAAAATCTGTTTTTGTTTAAATTAAAATGAAAATCCTTACTAATATTACAAATGCGAAAGTATGTTTGTTTGTTTCGCTTTCATGCTTAAACCACCAAATCGATATCAAAAATTCTTTCACCAATGGAAAGCTACAATATCAGGGAGTAACATAGGCTATATTTTATCCTGGTATTCCCACGGGAACGGGAACTACGCGGGTAAAGCGACTGAAACCGAAGCGAGGCGAGGACGGGTTGCTGTAGTAATTGCAATAAAACTGTAACTGTAACTTATTATGTTGAATATATAGCATTAGATGTTTGGTCCGTGTGGTGACGGAGTAAGAATACAATTCAATTTGGCTCAAGTCTTTAAAACCAATGAGGTTTATTTATCTATTTTTAATATTACACGGATTTTTTCATATTTGTGGTAGGACCATACTATTTACAGTTTTCTGTGTACAGCTGCGGGCTGGTTCGTCCGGGGTATTACCACGCTGAGCAGAAAATCGACGTCTGAGTAGTAGCAATTTGTTACTGCGCTTCGTTCGGTGAGCGAGAGAGCCGGAGGTTCAACTTTCTGAGGGTGTTTGCGTGTGTTGGGTTTTGGTGGTGCCTTTAGTTTCACCGAACCTCATTGTACGCATTCACACTCTTCTAAACGTGTATATATAATGGAACTCCTTACGAGTGACTGGACCGATTAGCAGGATGGATGCAGCTGGATCTAGTAGATGGCGTTGCATTCAATTTCAATAAATTATATTTGTATTTTTTTATTAATTTTTTTTTTATTGCAAACGGTGGCAAACGAGCAAACAGTACACCTGATGGTAAGTGTTGCTGCCGCTCATGGACCTTTACAAGGCCGTTGCCTACCGCGAAGAAAGCAAAGGGAGTGTGAATGCGTGCATTGAGGCTCGGTGATACCAAGGGCACCACCAAAACCCTCCACACGCAATCACCCTCAGAAAGTTGGGCTTCCGGCTCTCTCGCTCACCGAAGCGCAATAACAAATGGCTACTACTCAGACATCGATTTTCTGCGAGAGCGTGGTACTGTCCCGGACGGACCGGCCCGCGGCTGTAGACAGATAACTGTCGACAGTGTGGTCCTACCACTCCTAATTATATATATATATATATATAATATAAATACCACATTGGTACATAACAACGTTTGTTAGGCCAGCTAGATATTATATCCACTATCTGTGTGTATTATTGTGTTGTTAGATATATTACAACTATAAAAGTGAATCAAGGTCAGGGTATACAAGGCAGGGCTTCTTGGTTACTAACACTTACCGAGTGGACAGCCCTCGGCGGTCATCCATAGTCCGGGTAAAATAGTGGAGGCTACCTGCGGCCAACAGCTATACACACGAAAAAACCAGATGATTGCTAACACAGTCCACCGCCGAACATTGCTGTGACAAGATAGTTCTCTAGGAGCTACCGTTCGTTCATCGTTGGTCGTATTCGTTGCGTTTTAGTTAATTATTCTATGCTTTAATTTTGTATTATTAATATAGCAGTATTACAAAAATTTCCGTGTGGTGACGGAGTAAGAACACAATTCACCACACCCTCTCTTACCCGTGGGTCTCGCAACAGACGACTAAGGGATATAATACGCATATGACATCTATGCAAGAGAAAGAAAACTTGAAACAAAACCCTATGCTAACCTGTCTGACCAGCATGCGATCAGGTAAGATCAATTTCCCTCCTATTATGGAGGAGGCTCGAGCCCAGCAGTGGGACGTATATGAGCCCAAATGATGATGATTACAAAAAAGACTACTAGGTAATAAGAATACTAATAGAAAGTATTTACAATGCTGTAGTAAACCAAATTGATTCTACCTCAGCAAAAATGCGGCAGAAAGGTGCTACAGCGCTTGTTTTCAGGTGTAACCATTTCGTTCAGCTATCATTTAAACATCCAATGCTAGTATATTAAAAAATTCACGAGGTTCCAGAGCCAGAGCATATGTAGTGCGCCTTCACAGTGATTGCACTAACATAAGAATGCACTCGACGTAAACACGCGCATTTAATGGCCACAACATATTAATAAGACGACACGTCTTGGTGTTAATAGTTGTAAAAGTTCAAGCTCATTAGTCGTAAGTGTGGCTGTCACGTGAGGTGTTAGCGCCATCTACATGCTTGCGAGAAACTAACTTACAAAGTGACTTCGTTCATTAGTTGTGACACGTACGCATATAGTTCAACAAACTGATGAATAATTAGATTAATCATTATTTCTTTGATCCAATATATAATACGCGATTTGGGTAACAATCATAATATTCTTGAAACGTCGCCATGTCTAGTTTTATTTCTTTTCTTTAAAAAGACCACACCCTGCACTAATGAAATAATCCTTGTGTTGCGGTGGACTTTACAAATATATAATTAAGGGACACAAATTACATCTAGACTCAGAACAACAATTTGTGGATCGCACAAAGGATTGTTTTGCGTTTCGGATTCGAACCCACGACACTGGAACGGTAGATCGGTATCTTAACCACTACACTATCAGTGCAGTTCTTTTAACACGCTTTTATTAGTTTCACCTGTATATATGCTTGTAATCAAACTCTTTGAGCTCGATTTTCTCCTACTTTGAGCGATTCGATTTTATTTAAACTTTGTACACCTGTCAGAGACCGATGACAATGCTCTAATCCGCTTTTTTTTTGGGTTGGTTTTTTGGAGTTGGGTTACGGTCGGCGCACTTCTCGCCCGCTCCGTCCGAGGCGACAGAGGGACGTAAGCGCGCACGCCCGTAACCCATCCGCAGGTGACATGACTTCAGTGGTTGGATGCAATAATATGCTTAAAAAAATCGATTGACTTAATTAGATTCGCCAGGATTCAACTTCTTTTCGCATCCTTTGCATGAGAGTGAGAGAGATAGAGCTAGTTGGGACTCAGCATAACACAAACGCGTAGAGACTTTCCTATGGTAATAATTGCGTCTTGAGCCGTATACATTCATCGATGTACCGACAAATCTAATACACATACTAATTACATTCCGGTGGCTATTCACTAAAAAGTGAAAAATAAATATAGTTTTAAATAACTAAAAAACACGCTTTCAACTAAAAAGTGTATAATAATTTTCAATTTAGGCAGAAAATAATAATGAACGAAATATATTAATATTATTGTGAAAAAAGCGTGGGGGCACTTAGTGCCACATTTTCGTAAATCGAGCAAGTTTTTTTAAACTATATTTATTTTGTAGTAGAAGACGGTCCGGTTACATCACACCCGATTCCTTCAGGGCGGAGTGGGGCTTCAAAAACTACAGTATTACCTCCAATCACCATTGCACTGATCAGCAGTACTTGAATTCTTTGAAACTGGACTAGCTTTGGGTGCTTTCGACACTTTACAAATCCCTACGTATTATTTTCACGTTAGTTTTTAAGCCACAGCCTATAGCGTTATTAGAAGTTATTGACTTTTCATTTTTTATGCCAATTTTTTTAATGGCACCTACACATATTTTATAATAAACAGACGTGGCAGTAATTCCCAAAAAATATATAAGTATAGACTAGCACATTTATTTTAACAGAAGTAGTAAAATGACAAGGCGTTTGCTCTTATGACAGTCTTAACGCATTCCCTTAGCTTTCTTACCAGTGCTAGTATTTGTTCTGCATTGGTTAATTTAATTTAAAAGTGTTCGACGTGACATTTTTCTTATAACCGTTTTATTAATTTAAATACAAAATAAACAATATAGAAGTAATACCGGCTATCATGTAGTTTTAGTGCCAATCTTTCTTAATGCACTTTTTCTACTTGTCCAAATTTTGTAGCGTGACGCTACAAAATCCCTAAACTCTTATTCTTATTAATAATAAAAGTTACGAAGTTATTATTGCATATCTCCTTAATGGCAGATAACACATGGCGGTATACCGCAGTATACGTGGGGTCCCTCCCTCATTATCGATCAGTTTATAGCCGGCTGCCACGGTTAATTTCGGACACGAAGTACCGGAGGCCCCCGGGGCCATGCCCGCGTACGATATTAACATAATGTCTACGAGTGATTGTTACACATACAACAAACACGGAACATGGCGCGGGAAAGGTCCGATAATATTATTTTACATAATTTAGTGCTATGTCATCATAAACAGTGTCACCTTCGCTGTTGATATGCTTTGCTTCTACGTTGAACGAATGCACATTCAACTACTTATATTAGATACTAGCAACCCGCCCTCGCTTCGGTTTTAGTTGCCTTACTCGCGTATTTTCCGTGTTACCGTGGGAATACCGGCATAAAATATAGCCTATATTACTCCCTGATATTATAGCTTTCCATTGGTGAAAGAATTTTTGAAATCGGTCCAATAGTTTTTGAGTTTATTCATTACAAACATACATACAGACTTTTCTTCTTTATAATATTAGTATAGATTGCTACACACTTATTGTAGATTGTCTATAGATTTATCCTTAAACGTTTTTGTGATTCTCTTTACATATATTTCTGCAAATTCTCGTCTTAATCTCTGTACAACTGTGACTTTTGTGACTTTTGCCTCAAATTTTGTTCGAGTATCTGTATAACTATTTCAATCTGTATAATATATCTGTGTAACAACTGTATAATTCCTGAGAAGTCATTTATCAAAATTATTTCAGCTCATTTATGCCCTACTATTGAATTTGAACCTTCTTCATAATAGAAGTGAAATGGACCTACTCTACTGCTTTGGTCAGACATGTTGGTATAGGGTTTTACCTTTCCTTGCTCGATATACCTATAGGTTTCGCTCCAATTATGTGTGAAATAATTCCAAACTATGAATGAATGTTTGTCTCAGTGTCTGCAGTCTCATACCCATTCGGCCTTGCCTGATTGCATGTAAAACTATTCTATGTAAAATTCACTTATTAGCTATTGTTTGAAGGTTTGTGTCAGTATCTGTAACCCTTTGTATGATTATTTGTAATGAAATTCCTATACGTTTTCACAAGTAATTCCAATAAAGTAAGTCACCCTTTAAAAATCAATAATAACTTAGCCTTATGCCTTGAGTTTTCTTGTTATATATATATTTCTCAGTGTAGCCGCGTTCCGATTCGGCGGTAATATATAGATTTGTTATGAAGGTCGAAAAACCTTCGGTTTCGAAAATCTTCGGTGACACCGAAAAAAAGGTTCGAAACGTCGGGCATTCAAAAATCAAATGAAAACGCAAATCAATCAAATGAAAATCAGTAGGAATAGTTTAATTTATAATCTATACGTTTTTCTTTAAGAATCTCAATATTTAACATTCGTAAATCGTATTTTTAACCGACTTCAAAAAAAGGAGGAGGTTCTCAATTCGTCGGAATATTTTTTTTTGTGTATGTTCACCGATTTCTCAAAAACGCCCGGACTGAAATGCAAAATTCTTTTGTTGTTTGATAGGGTATACTTCTTAGGTGGTCCCATAGTCATCAGATCAGGATCTGATGATGGTACTCTTGAGAAATTGGTGGAATTCTTAAAATTGTATAGGCAATTTTAACGTTTTTTTTTACTTTGTAAAGCTATTTAGGTATTTGCGCCTGGTAGTCATCATCTCGTTGCAGAGCTGATGATGGAAGATACAATTCCTTAACGGTAAAGAGATAGGGGGTAGATGGCTTTCGTTGTTGCAACAATACGTTTACTTTAAGTATGATGATTACACGGGAAACCTTGTGATGATTCTTTTTTTTTGTTGAAAAGAAGATATTTCAAAGGTGGTTCCATGATAAGGAAACCAGAGTTTGATGATAGCAGACCAGAGAAATCAAGGGGAACTTTCAAACATCGTAGGGGCGACTAGTGCGTTTGTAAGTTTTTTCATTAGGTATTTTATTAAAGCACTACAATTTAATAAAGGTCTAGAGTATATCTGATGATGGAGCCGATATACAGTCCCAGGAACTCTTCAACGATTCACAGCAGCTACCTTATGTTTGAGCTTGATTAATCTGTATTGACAAGAACTTTACATCTAGATAGGTTGTGACTGTCATTAGGGGTCCGATGATGAAGACGAAGGACAGTTTAGGGAACTTCTCAACGATTTAAAGTAGCTACCTTGTGCTTGGACTTAATTCATTTATATTGGTGAGAACTTTGCACCCATATGGGTTATAATGAAGGTCTGCGGTAGATCTGTGATGCAGACCCTAGAGAGTTGGAGGAATTCCTCAACGATTTACAGCATTGAATGAATCAAACTGAGCCGGTGAGCACGGGTTTCTTCGATTTCATTTGATAATCGCTCACGTATCAAAGAAAAGCGATGGTTACAATCTTCTTGACTTTCGTTAGTTAATCTATTTGATATATAAGCTCTCATAGCCGACAATCTATTTTTGCGCTTCTGAATGAAACGCCAGTTTAATTTATTCTCTTCTTATTAGCTTTTTCTTAATTTTGTCTAATCGATTTGTCCATCATTTTCCATCTCTAGTATCCGACGCGTTCTCATTCGAGAAGCATCCTTGCTCGGTCTACCCATCACTTAAAATCATAAAATAAAATAATTTTTAACAAAAAATAAACCAACTTCAAGCAGTAAACTAAAAAGCAAACAATAAATTTACTTCGCACAAAGTCATATGTATTTTCATTTGGTTAAATAGAAATGAATAATAATAATTATTTTATAATTATGAAGTCGGTGCCAAGTAAATGCTACTACTACTAGGTACCGAGTCAGATATTTTTCTAATACTGTTATTGTTTTGTAGTTGCTTTGATATTTTTAATAATATTGTGTTTACTTAGTAATTTGATATTGTAGTAAAGTTGTTGTAGCATTTACTTGGCACCGTCTTCATAATTATAAAATAATTATTATTATTCATTTCCATTTAACTAAATGAAAATACATATGACTTTGTGCGAAGTAAATTTATTTTTTTGCTTTTCAGTTTACTGTTTAAAGTCGGTTTATTTTTTGTTAAAAATTATTTTTTTATCTTAACAAATACATGAGTATTCAGGAATCAACTTGGAATCATCATTAGATATCGTCTTGTTAGTTCAACGTATATTTTTATTATTTTAATTATTAATCCATTAACTAGTAAAATCATTTGAAACTATAGTTAGTAGTGGGCTTGGCAGGGCTTGTAAATTGAATGGTGATTAGACTGATTGGTATAACATACCGCTGACATAACTAGTAGTAAATTATTATATAAATTGAAATCTATGTTGCAATTTCAATAATGTCGATGGTAATATACATATGTGGATATGCGGTGCTGGTGCGAGCTTATTGTACGTCTCATTAACTGATTACATATCGGGCTGCGGTCGCACGCGCCCTCGCCCCTAGCACCCCTAACGCCCGCACTCTAAGAACTAATGAATTAGAACACAAGACAGTGCGTCTTAACTATGCACCAAGTGTGCCTTCTTAATGTACTTTTTTTCGTGTTAGTGTAAGTATAGTTGTTAGCCGTAGTGTAGGTATAGTTGTGATTCGGACTATAGGTGAGGGATTACTCTCAAGCCCATGTTAGTCAATTAAGCGACATCACCCAAGGACGCGGACGGGGTATGGATCTTCATCTAGAGTTTCGTTGGCGGTAAAATGGGATATTTCATGTTTGTGTTCACTACTGTTTAGTTTGGCGCTTGGAGGATGGAGACGGGACTGCGGATATTTATATGCGATGTCCACGCGGGCTGTGTACACTCTTGGCTGAGCGAGCGTAACGTTATCGTTAGTCTTGTTATATTTCATTTACTCATGAGGTAACAATATAATTTATTCCTTCCTTCGGACGATGAGTGGTGACGATTTAAATTCAAATCGTTTATAATGCGGCAAGCCCGCGAAGACACTTACAAAACATCAATTTTAATACTATTAAAACAAAATTAATCTAATATACTACCACCAGCGCTACAACGCGACCGCAACTGAGCCACCAGCGTAGAAAAATCGCGATCATTAAACGCCTCTACCAGAAATCGAACTCAGCGTTGATCATATCTAGATCAACTTCACTAGGAATTATGCAGGCAGCCATAATTCTTTTTATTAGCTTGCCCACATCATCCAGCAACTCTATAGGCACTTAGAATCTTGAACACCTTGTACAGGTATCTGTGATTGCCCCTGTCACACATAAGTCCTACGCAGACGAAGTGGCTGGCAATAGCTAATAATTATATACTCGAATACGACGGTATTAAAAGCGATGACAAATATTTTGTGACAAAGAAAATATCAAATCCATAGCAGTTCTAATATTTTATTTGCGAAAACAAATTCATGTCACTAAGCTTTTAATTAATGAATTTTCGTGAAGCGTGCTCCGACAGAAGCTAAATATACCTAAGCACCGCTCGTCGCGGAGAGGTGCTGTCGGCCATGTTGTTTGCCGCTCTTCTGTCCCAATATTCGTTGTAAATATAAACGTACCTTCGAATAAATTGGCTTTGATCAAATCAATGGAGAAATGATCAAATAAAATTATTTATAGCAACACTATTTGCCTATCGGTTACCCGCCATTTTCAGCTCACGAGTTTGAAGTTCACTAATTATGAATAACCAAATATACAATACAAATCTAATCCATTAGTTTCGTTACAAAAATCTTTAAAAAAATGTTCAATGAGCAAACACAACGCGATCACGTTACGATATCTGCGTCGTGTTTTTTTTTTATGGGTGGGCTATGGTAAGCGCACGCGCAGTCCATTCCGTCCGGGGCGATGAAAGGACGGCGCGCGGGACCATAACCCACCCGTACCCACGTCACCTCGTTGTTAGGCCGACCACCGGAGCAAGGTGACTTGTCGTCAGTGGTCGGCTCGACGGAATGCCCTTTCGGGTACCCTTACCTCTCGACATCCTGGGACGTCAGTCGCCGTCGCGCGGTCAGCCTCTCTGCGGGTGACGGACAATTCCCCGGTCCGATCACCAACGGCCTCGACTAGGGCGGCATTAGGCGCAGATACTCGCGCCTGCGCCGTCCGAGTCGCCGGCGGCGGAACGTGTCGCCGAATAGGAGCTCTACAATCCGCCGCATCCTGCCGTGAGATTATGGCCTCATAGAAGGCGGCGACCGCGTCCCAATTCCTGACGTTGACGAGTATCTCTCTGGCGATGGCCGCCATCGTCAGGTCGGCACCGATAATCGCAACGACTTCACGGCGCTCCCCCGTGCACGCGGCACACAGCGCGAGCGTGTGCTTCGCAGTGTCCTCGTCGCAATTGCAGTGGTGGCAGGACGGTGTGCTCTCCCTCCTGACAATCTTGTACAGGTACTTCGCGAAGCAATCGTGCCCCGTCAGCACCTGCGCCAGTCGGAAGGAAAGCACCCCGTGTGTCCGCTCCAACCACTCCATCAGTACCGGCCGAAAGGCCTCGACGGTCCTGACACCGTATTGAGGACTCTCCAGCCGGACTGCCCAACGGGCAATGACTTCTCAGCGGGCGTCGACCTGCCAGGCGGTAATCTCCTGCAACGAGACTATACTGCCGCGGGCGCGCGTCTCCGACACCCGCCGGTAAATTCTGGCGAGCATCTCCGCCTCCAGGTCCCACGGGGGAATTCCGGCCAGGAGCGTCTATTATATCATTCATTATCATGTTGGTTTATCTAAATCCCATTGCTGAGCTCGGATCTTCTCTACAATAGAAGAGATTTTGACCCACCACGTTCTGATATATCATGATGGTCAGACGAGTTTCTATAGGGTTCGATTTCGAGTTTTTCTTCTCTTACATAGAAGTTATCAGCATTTTATATTTCTCAGTCGTCCCAGACATCCTCGGGTAAGATAGGGAGTGGTGAACTGTATTCTTTCTCCGTCACCTAATAAATAATGTATCTAGTTGTTTCAGCTCATGTCAGTCCCACTAGCAGGCTCGAGTCTTCTCCATTATAGGAGAGAGGCTTATCTACTACACGACGCCGGTTAAATGGCTCAGCAATTATGATTTTATTTCGAATATGTGTTCATCATCATCATCTTGCTCTTATCCCAATTACTTGGGGTCGACGCAATATGTCATCGGTTTTGACATATTGCAAAAAGTTTCGGCAATGACTTTTATGACCGGCCGCCTGCCTGACGTCAACCCTCCTTGGGAATGTAATCGTTGACCCAAATGGTACCAGATGGAGTTGGTCCGGGTCAATCTAGGGCTCTTAATCGTCTTTTACGACACCCACGAGCAAAGCAAGGGTTGGTGGTATTCGAAGCCGCTACCACACAGCACATATTTCGAATATGTCTTCGATAGCATTATCTATGCTTATACATTTTATTAGTCTTTTACGCCACCCACGGGCAAGAACGTGGGTGGTGATGAATGTATTGTTAGTCTGTCTCCACACATAGAACGTATGTATATAGTTATATATATACACAGACAGTCTGAGCCGACGTTAAACAGTTCTCTGTATACGCATTATATATTCTCAAAAGGTGTTTCATTTAAATACCAAACAGAATAAACATATAGATTTAATCTTTATTATTCAGAATGTTTTAAACTGATACACGTTTTTACGATTTAGCTCAAATAACATATTCTCATAAGAATATTGTGATTGTTTTAAAATGAAAAGACGATAATATTTCTAAAAAATCTGTGTTTTATCACTGGTTATTTTTAATATAGCTAAGAGATGTTTGATTTGAAATTATTGTAGATTACTCACAAATATCGCTGTAAATTCAGTTACGATCAGCATCTTGGCCCATATGAAGTACTTGACCATACGGACCGTATGCAGATACCGCACGGTGGCGGTCGGGACGAAGAGTTGGAGGCGGAGATGCTCATCGAACTTTACCGGCGGGTCTCAAAAACGCGAGCGGGGAGTGGCTCAGTCTCGCCTAACGAGATCGCCGCCTGGCGGGACGACGCCCATTGTCATTGTTTGTTGGGCAGTCCGGCAGGAGAGGCGTCGGTACGGTGTTTGGACCATCAAAGCCTTTCAGCCGTTGATGATGAAGTGGTTGAGTTGACGGCACGGAATGTTTTCCTTTCGACTGGTGCCAAGGTCGCCAAGTACCTGCACACAATCGTAAAGAGGGAGAGTACATCCGCGTCCACTGCGATTACGACGAGGACACGGCGTAGCACACGCTCAAAGGGTGTGCCGCGTGGGCAATAATGTATTAAACATTGTTTAAATTAACCACTGATGTACAATTAATTAATTACAATTTTGGTAAAGAAGCAAATTACACACAAGTAATAAACTGCGTAATATCTTTCTCTTTGACTCGGTGTCTCTATGCGACATAATTAATTAATTTAATAATCACGTATATAACACGATATTCGTAAAAGATGAGAATTAAATAAAACGCAGTACATGATACGAGACCGGTGTGTAAATAAGTACTTTGTTGCCAGCCTATAGCAGAGTACTCCCTACCCCCCTACACGGGTCTTTGTGTTTAATCTCGACAATATTAGGAAACTAATTAACATTGAAATTGTATCGAGATATGAAACATAATGTACATTAAATCTGTTTTATTTATCTATACGATATCAATAGGGTAGCGGCAAGTGACTTAGTTAAATACGACGCAAGTAAATACAACCTATAGCGAAATGGTGGGCGTTCACAGATTTAAGACAATATCTGGTTGACCGAACTTCGCTCGGTATATTTTTGTTGTACTTTTGTCTAATTTATTTAGATATACATATATTAATAAAAAATAAAAATTAAATAATGAACAAATATCAAAAAATATAAAATGAGAATAATAATAACACCGAGATGCGATCCCACGTTGTTTGAATGGCAAAACATTCGAATGCGAATTCTCATTCAGAAAATGTTAATAACATTTTATATCGTATTGATTGATTAGCTAAAACACCGACAAAACTTTCTATAAATAAAACCTAGCTAGTAGGATTTTTTGGCCCCGAAACCTCTAATATGCCAAATTTCATCAAAATCGTTGAAGCCGTTTCTGAGATCCTGAATATATATGTATATATACAAAAATTGCTCGTTTAAAGATATAAGATTACGTTATAAGAAAACGTAACGATTTATTCCTACACACAAATTTCATATACACATCATCACAAATATGAGCAAAAGCCTCCACATTGAACTAAGAATTGAAAAGGTATATTTTTGCTGATGCCTTTTCATGTTCAATTGAAGCTTATTTATCAAATAAAATCATTTATTATGCACAAGTCCTATAAGGGTACTTACATATTGTAATTTTTTTTGAATGAATTTATATCAATAATCTAACACTGGATCAGCAAAGTGAGACGATTCGGTAAGGATTTCGGCAAACTAATATTTTTTTTGAGTAATAGAATATTATAGAATATTTTATATTGAATATTTTATACAACGTGTTTAGTAAATATTAGTTACAACGATGCTATTTGAATTAGAATATATATTTTTTTCCGTGTGGTGACGGAGTAACAATACAATTCTCCACTCCCTGTCCTACCCGTGGGTCTCGTAAAAGACGACTAAAGTATACGCATAAGAGATGGAAAACTCGAAACAAAACTCTATAGCGACCTGTCTGACCAGTATGGTATAGTAAGGTCAAGTTGCGTCCTATTATGGAGAAGGCTCGAGCCCAACAGTGGGACGTATATGAGTCGAGATAATAAAAATTATGATATTTCTTTTCTTTTAAAGTGTAATACTAAAAATTTACCAGAACAGACCGTACAAGTGGCACTCGCTTACGAGTTAGAGCACCCATCACTCTCATTCGGATATTTTTAAAAACAAGAAATTCTTCTACGCGCTATAATGTTATCACTTATAATCATTTTTCATCATCTTCTAACCACATATGTACCACAATGGAGCGTATAATTCTTTCATATAAAAGCAAACAGCAAGTCCTAAGAATTTTCTATTTCGTTCAAAGATTTTCTTTTTTGAGTTTTCAAAAAAAATATTATTATAGGTGATCGTGATGGGCGCTAACTGGCTTAATTGATTCTGTTATAGTTTAATCTATTTACTTATTTAAGTGAAGTTAATGGCACTTAATAGTAAAGAATTAAACAAGTATCTATTAATAACTTAACAAAACAAAGCTATTAATAAGTTTAAATGCAAAGAATCTGTAATTAATGTTGCAATAACATTTAACAAATGCGTTAAACTTGAAATACACATTCTCACTTTGTATTGTAAATAGTGAAGTTAGTTTAATCTCTGTTAATATATTACAATATATTTAATGCTTTCATTGTAACTTGTACGTTTTCATTTACTATGTTGCAGTTTTATTATACTGACCATTGTAAATGTAATTTATCTAAACAGCCGCATCTAAAGTTTAGAAAAATAAAGCCACTCGGCTATAGTGAAGGCAAAGGTATTACCTACCTACCTATTGTAAAAAAATATATATATTATATAATTGGAATCTATCCGTGTGGTGACGGAGTAAGAATACAATTCACCACCCCCTATCTTACCCGTGGGTGATCGTACGAGACGACTAAGGGATATAAAACTCATGTAACATCTATGCGAGAGAAGAAAAACTCGAAATAAAACCCTATACCAACACGTCTGACCAGCGTGGTATAGTAGGTCAATTACCCTTCCATTATGGAGGAGGCCCGAGCCCAACAGTGGGACGTATATGGGCTGAGATGATGATGATGATGAATTGGAAATCGATTTCAATTTAAACGGCTATCTATTGTGCTAACTACGTGTAGTTATTAGTTTTTTGTTTATATTCTCATATGTCATGCTTTTTACACGAATGTTTTTATATAACTCATATTTTTGAAGTGAAATTTCTAATGCGATTTTCAACAAGGTTGCGTTAAACGTTTAACGCTACCATGGAGGGGGTATGAAAGCACTGTTGCGTTATACGTTAAACGCTCCTGGGGAGGGGGAATAGAAAGAGACAGAGCGAGAATGAATGCGTGGCACTCGAACGCATGCGCGTAGTTTACCATTTACCTGTTACAGGTCAGCGCGAGTTTCACTTCTTCCGCGCGAAGGGACTACAATTTTTTTAATATTAAGAATTTTACAATAGATAAAATGTTAAAGAAATTGGCACAGAATCTATATATATAAAAGAAAGTCGTGTTAGTTACTATGTTTATAACTCAAGAACGGCTGTACAGATTTGGCTGAAAATTGGTGGGGAGGTAGCTTAGAACCAGGAAACGGACATAGGATACTTTTATCCCGTTCTTCGTCTTCTTCTTCTTAATGGCAATGAGCTACTTTTTATCCCGTTCGATCGTGTTCCCGTGTGACATGGGATAAAATGTCAAATAGATTTTATTTTGTTTCTGTTTGTCCATTCGGACGGGCAAAGGAATCAAAAACCATACAGCCAAGTCTGATACAATTTTCTTCATATTATTTAAGATTTCTTTATATAGAATAGCTTATTTATAGTCATGTCCATCAGTAAGTCAAGTCGTTACCATTAATTAGCCGCTGTAAACCTAATTATTTAATTTCTCTGGGAATTACGGTAGAATATGAAAATACACGTAAACCACTCTTATATCACATTCCTTACATACCTTAACTGTATTATATTACATAAAATATTAGCAAAATTATTCAATGTAACACTATCAAACACTAAAAAAATGAATATAATACAAGAGCTAGACATGACATTTCCATATTCGCACCGAAACTCATGTCAAAGAGAATACCTACAAGTCACTATGAAACGTAGGATAACAAAAACGCATTTGATATGTAATAACAAAATGCAAATGACAGCTAAACGTAATTTTGTTTATAGTTAAGTATGGTTTAAAAATTTATAATTATAATTTTCTCAGAAATCAATTATCAGTAATCCGGAGACACGTTAGTGTCTTGCGCCAAGTACACGTCCAACATATCGCGTGAGACAACGTGTCTCTATTCTCTGATCATATGTCAACATAGCCTCCTCACATATTTGGGTCTATATTTCTTTATTATTGCCAAGACACTGACACTTCACACTAATTTTAATAAGTTTCTTTTTACGGATTTTACACATTTTATAAAAAATTATTGGATCTAAGCAATTATTTAATATATTTCAAGTATGAAAATTTTTGCCTGCGCCTGTTTTCGATTCTACGAGAGATTTTACAAATTTAGGGCGAATTTTGTTATTTTGAAGTTGGTAGCACTTTTTTATTTTGTTTCTGTTTGTCCATTCGGACGGGCAAAGCAATCAAAAACCATACAGCCAAGTCTGATTCAATTTTTATTTTGTTTCTGTTTGTCCATTCGTACGGGCAAAGGAATCAAAAACCATACAGCCAAGTCTGATACAATTTTCTTCATATTATTTAACATTTCTTTGTAATGTTGACTTCGAAAATCAAATGGCATTAAAATATCTGGAAAAGGGTTGACCCTGCAGGCCATTCCTGGAACTTCCCGCTTTATTTTCGAGTGTAGCGCTCGAAAATTTATTAATTTTTTGAGCTCTTCGAGCTCAAATTTTTACGCTCCAATTTTTGGCTATAATTTTCAAATGCGTTGCTTGACTCCGACTTGCTTGGTGGCATTCAACGCAGTTTTTTTTATTGCAAAAAATAATCCGAAAAGAAATGTGTGAGTTATGTGAAACAAACACTTGTTCCCAAATTTTTCGTCAATAGTAACTCTCGAACCAATAAGCCGATTGTCACGTTCTTTGCAGCGATCAACGTGGTTTTTTGAACTGTAATAATTATTTTATTACATAAAAAATGATCCGATAAGAAATGGAGTTATGTAAAAAAAACACTTTTTCCAAATTTTTCGTCAACGATTTCTCTCGAACCAATGAACCGACTTTGACGTTCTTGGAATCAATCAACGTGTTTTTTTACGGTTAAGAGCTTATAATTTTTTGGAATTGATCAGTTAAGATGTTTAAAAGTTATTCAAAAAAAAAACCACATTTCATAAAAGTTTTTTTTTTTCAGTTTTTTTGAGTTTTCTCAAAATTTACCGGTCCGTACCGGTCCAAACTGTAATGAAAATCTAAGTTTGGTCGAGCCTTTTCGAATGGCACCAACCGTGATCGAATTGGTCAAGCTGTTCAAAAGTTATGAGAGGGTTACACACACCCACACACACACATACACATACATACGCATACATACAGACATAATGACATTCTCAGGAAAATAGTCGGCATTGCTTTCTAAGATCTTAAAACGAGGAGATCTGATGAAAACTCGATTTTAGAAAATCGGAGTGAAACAATAACTTCCCGATTTATGAAAATTTTTAATTTTCTTAGCGGGAATTTAAAAATACGAAGTTGTTGCATTGGTCAGTCACGTGCGTCAAAAGTTAATACATTCTTTACAAAAAAAGAGATATCCCACAAAAAACAGTTTCACTGTAAAATGTCGCGCCAAGTACACGTACAACTATTGTAACAGAGACAATGATAACGTAATTTTTGCAAAAATAAAAAAAAAAGATCTTTACAAAAAATATGAAATAAAAAAAACAAAGTACACAAAACCTCTCTGAAAAAAAAAACACTCGTTACAAACGGTAAAAATTGAAAAAAAATTTGGTGAAATCTATTTACAAAAAAACAAAAGAAAAATTTACACTTTACAAACAAATATAAATTAGAAAAAAAAACAAAGTAATCGTTGTGATTTTCAATAATTGCAAAATTTTTGTGGCAAATTTAACAATTGAAAACAAATTTTTAACGTACTTGGCGCGCGTCATGAGTACCCTAATTTTTTTCCGATATATTGTAAATGACTTCACAATATCACTAAGATAAATTATTAATATCAACTGTCAGATCGAGAAGTTTGTGTTTCCTCAAACATTCATCAATGTTATGTTTTTCAAAAACAATTTAAAAAACATCTTCAAAGGTAAAGTGCCCCGTAGCTGTTTAGGACAGTACCAGTACCTGCCCACTTCATGCATTTGTATATCTATATTCGAAAATGCAGTTATACAAATAAAAAGACTGGGAAGGTACCGATTCCTGAGCAGCTACTGGGCACTTTACTTTAATGGTAATAAAATCATTTGCATATTTCTTGATTCAATTAAAAGGCAAGAAAGCGTCTTATTTATATGAATATAAATCTAATATAATCCGTGAAGAAATAGGAATAAGTTTGAATATTAATACTAATAGATTTGATTAAAAACATCAAAATAATCATTGGTGGGGCCAACGACTTGGTGCAGAAGGGGTGAAACAATTGTTGTTATTATACTCCTTTTCCATACCAAGTTTCTGGCGCTACATCAGCCATGAAAAAATTTGGGGTACTCAATGACGCGCGCCAAGTACGTTAAAATTGTTTTCAATTGTTAAATTTGCCACAAAAATTTTGCAATTATTGAAAATAACAACGATTACTTTGTTTTTTTTTCTAATTTATATTTGTTTGTAAAGTGCAAATTTTACTCTTGTTTTTTTGTAAATAAATTTCACCAAATTTTTTTTCAATTTTCACCGTTTGTAACGAGTGTTTTTTTTTTCAGAGAGGTTGTGTGTGTCGTGTACTTGGCGCGACATTTTACAGTGAAACTGTTTTTTGTAGGATTTGTATTCTCTTTGAATCATCATTAACAATGGCGAGACCAAGACGATCGAATCTTTCCCGACAAAGCCGTAATGGTTCCTCCATTAGAGAATACATATTCGGCAATTTAGAAAATGTATTTACGAAAAAAAAAATTATGGTGTTACGAAGTTCGCCGGGTCAGCTAATATATAATAAATATAGGTTCAAATCGGGCCTGAGATAACAAACTTTTCGATTTAGAAACAATTTTTTATCAAGAGTTAAGTTAATATAATAATAAGTAGAATACACACACACACACACAGTTATAACAAATAGTCTTCTTCAATAATATTTTTTTTTGGGGGTGGGTTACGGTCGGTGCACTCCTCGCACCACTCCATCCGGGGCGACAGAGGTGCGTAAGCACGCACACCCGTATCCCACTCGCGACACGTCGCCTTCGTCGTTGGACCGAAAACCGGAGCAGGGTGACTTGACATCAGTGGTCGACCCGACTGAACACCCCCTTGAGGGGTACCCTCCCATCGACCGACGTCCTTCCCCCTCGGGGAGGACGTCGGTCTTTCTTCATGCGGTGGGCCTCTCAGCGGGTGACGGACTAATTCCCCGGTCACATCACCCGCGACCTCGGCTAAGGCGGCATGAGGCGCAGGTATTCGCGCCTACGCCGCCCCAGTCGCCGGCGGCGGATCGCTTCGTCGAGGCTACGCTCCTCACGCGCGCGTTCCACCGCCTCCTAACAAATAACTATATGGTGGCCTCTATGACTAATACTAACCCTTACATTGTCTGGATCAATTTACATAATAGAGTGCAGTTTGTTTAATAATTACATTAACAACGAGGGGTGGTGTTAGGCCATAACTATTGCCACTATGTACTATGAAAGAAGAGTACATAATGATTGTGTCGATTTTAATGATAAGTTAAAAGAAATAGCAACTTTTGGACATAGGTATGTTCGTGTACATATGTTAATATATACCGCCGTAACACCTAAAATACTAATTTGGATTTTAATAAATACGTTATCGACGTATTCCCGCGTAATATACAATATGTAACACATATAATATTTTATAGAAATCAAATTAATATGACGTATGCTCTATTTTCTCTTCTTATGAATTCTTGTAATGCGAGAGACTTTACGAATATATAATTAACGAATACAAATTACATTCAGACTCATAACAACAACTTGTGGATTGTACGAAGTGTTGTCCTGCATGGAAAATGAACCCGTGATAATTGGAACTGTTGTAAAAAGGTCTCTGTTATCGTAACGTAAATTACAGTGTAATCATTGCAACCATTTGCAATATTTTGAATATATGGAACTATACAAGATTTCTCCGTGTGGTGACGGTGTAAGAATACACTTCACCACCCCCATTCTCATGGGTGTCGTAAAAGACGACTAAGGGATATAATATGCATATAACATCTATGCGAGAGAAGGAAAACTCGAAATAAAACCCTATACCAAGCTGTCTGACCAGCATGGTATAGTAGGTCAATTTCTCTCTTATTGTGGAGGAGGCTTAATTAAGCCCAACAGTGGGGCGTATGTGAGCTGCGATGATGATGACACAAGATTTGCTCGTTTAATATACAGCTGTATATAAAAACGAAAACAAACTTTAACTGACCTATGCAAATAACATATTAACGTGTCTGTTTGTAACATCACAATAATATTTTTTTACATACACGATTATTTACACGATACACATGCCTTTTTTATGGGTGGGTTATGGTAAGCGCACGCACGGTCCAGTCCATCCGGGGCGATGAAAGGACGGCGGGCGGGCCCATAACCCACCCGTACCCACGTCACCTCGTTGTTGGGCCGACCACCGGAGCAGAGGTGAGTTGTCATCAGTTGTCGGCTCGACGAAATACCCTTTCGGGTATCCTCATCTCTCGACGTCCTGGGACGTCGGTTGCCGTCGCGCGGTCAGCCTCTCTGCGGGTGACGGACAATTCCCCAGTCCGATCACCCGCGGCCTCGGCTAGGGCGGCATTAGGCGCAGATACTCGCGCCTGCGCCGCCCGAGTCGCCGGCGGCGGAACGTGTCGCCGAATAGGAGCTCTACTCGCACACGATCCGCCGCCTCCTTCCGTGAGATTATGGCCTCATAGAAGGCGGCGTCCGCGTCCCAGTTCCTGACGCTGTCGAG
The DNA here is from genome assembly GCA_032191425.1 of Lymantria dispar. Classification (NCBI taxonomy): domain Eukaryota; kingdom Metazoa; phylum Arthropoda; class Insecta; order Lepidoptera; family Erebidae; genus Lymantria; species Lymantria dispar. The sequence goes on from CM063446.1 coordinate 423,936, forward strand.
CATCTCCCTGGCGATGGTCGGCAGCGTCAGGTCGGCACCGATAATCGCGACGAGTTACAGATACAGATACATATCCCTAAAAATTAGTTTAAATATTTTCTTTTGTCTGTTTGTTTCGTGTAATCTTCAAAACGGCTGGATCCATTTATGATAATATATTACAAGGTAGCTCTATTATAAGAAGTAACTTAGGCTATATTTTATCTCGATATTCCCATGGGAAATGAAATTGAATTAGTAAGTATGTTTGAAAGAGTTTCCCTTAATGTATAATTTCAGTTTGAATTCGCAAAATGTTTTAAACTATTATTGTGTAATAACAATATTAAAAAAAAAAAAACACGTCTTCTAGTACACTAGTATTATTTGTATATCAAATCTTATTAAAGTTTGTTTTCAGCTTGAATCGTTCAGTAATCTCACACGAGAATATTTAAATATTACATTGTAATATTATGTTAATTTGTATTCAAATTTGTATAATGAGATCTGATGTTTACGCGAGTATTATACATTATAAATATAACTACGGATTTTATCGTGTTTGTATTTTTGATTGCCCAACGTTTCGAACACTCTGCAGCGTTCGTCGTCACAGGGGGACTAAGATATCTGATGTCCAACAACTCATTATAGAGATTTATATTTATCTACCCGTTACAGAAAATTAGTTATTAAATTTTGATTCACATTTTTGTATACGTTTATTCTCAGTACAAGAAGATTGATTTTTTATAAAAAAAAAATATGATTGTTAATTATTAAACATTAAGTAATTATTATGACAATTAATTAATTTAAATCTAACAAATCTATATATTACCACCTATACCTACCTTATACTACCCTAATTTACTACCACCGGATACCCGTGGACTATGAACGTTGTAAAGAGTTCGAAACGTCGGGCAAAAATCAAATATAAGGGTGATAAAATCCATAGTTTTATTTACAACTAGCAACCCGCCCTCGCTTCGCTTCGGTTTTAGTCGTCTTTCCTGCGTAGTTCCTGTTCCCGTGGGAATACAGAGATAAAATATAGCCTAGGTTGCGCCCTAATATTATAGCTTTCCATTGGTGAAAGAATCTTTGAAATCGGTTCAGCCGTTTTGAAGATTACCCGGAACACACAGACAGACAGACAGACAAAAAAAATATAAAGTATATTTTAGGCATATTTATAGTGCAAATAAACGTGTGAGCATGAAAAAAGTCTATTATTTTGACATTATAAACAGACACTCCAATTTTATTTATTGGTATAGATGTTTAAATATTGTCAGTACGTATATACGCTGAAATGGGCTATGATGAAGATTAATACATAGTTACAAAATATTAAAAGTTCTTGCACAAAATCAACTCGAAACTTGTTGAATGTATAATATTACAGATATATTGAATATGTCGCTGATATATTCGTATTGTTCTAATGTAATCAGTTGACAGATCGTGTTTTTATCATTGCGTCCCACGTGTAGAGCGCGGCGGCGCCCACCCATCTATCTCTGACAGCTGCGCGCCGCTTCCGTCTACAACACGACATCTACCGGCGATAGATTGCTGACGAGACGTCACTTGTCTATTAGATAGTTTATGCTAATGTGCGACGAGAGGGTTGACTCTACGACCGTGGGGAAATCGACAGCTGTCATCAAAGTTGGACATTTCATGAGAGATTCTGTCGTCTCGTTGATGGCCTTTATATCAGTCGCCATGTTAGTTACATTTACGAGACTCGTCACAATATATATATATATATATATATATATATATATATATATATATATATATATATATATATATATATAACACTTTATTAGTTTGTTCAATTACAAAAATTTTGTTACTTGAATAACACTAATGAAAATACTTATCTTTCAGAAGTAAATAATGTATTTGTTTGTAGTTTTCCAATTTCAGGTCATGTTATGGCAATTTTTGATCTTGATTTACTACACTAAGTGCATAAAGGATTTTGATGTCCTCATCATCATCATCATTTCAGCCTATTGCCGTCCACTGCTGGATGTAGGCCTCCCTCATATTGCGCCACAATGTGCGGTCCTGTGCCGCCTGCATCCAACGACGCCCAGCAACTTTCACTAGGTCGTCGGTCCACCTAGTGGGGGGGCGTCCTACACTGCGTCGTCCGATGCGTGGTCGCCACTCGAGAACCTTTCTTCCCCAGCGGTTGTCGGTTCGTCGAGCGATGTGGCCTGCCCATTGCCACTTCAGCGTGCTAATTCTTCGTGCTATGTCGGTTACACCCGTTCTTCTGCGGATTTCTGTATTCCGGATTCTATCTCGCAGAGAAATCCCGAGCATAGCCCGTTCCATAGCACGCTGAGCGACTTTGAGCCTTGATATGAGGCCTACATTTAAGGACCACGTTTCCGTGCCGTAAGTCATCACTGGTAACACACACTGGTCGTAGACCTGTGTTTTCAGACACTGAGGTATATTGGACGAGAAGATCCTCTTAAGTTTCCCGAACGCTGCCCAACCGAGTTGGATTCGTCGGCTGATCTCTTTCTCGAAATTGGATCTACCTAACTGGACTGTTTGTCCTAGGTAAATATAGTGATTGACAACTTCGAGAATCGCATTGCCAACTAGGACCGGTACAGGAATGACATGGGTATTTGACATGACTTTCGTCTTGTCCATGTTCATTCGTAGACCCACTAGTTGGGATACCCTGCTGAGATCATTGAGCATAGTGCCAAGGTCCTCCATGATGTCTAATTTAAAAGAATAACACTCCGAATTCTAACAGTTAATATTTACAGAATTATTATTAATTCAATGGGAGAAACTATGAATAGCATCACGGTACTGCTTTCTACAATTCTATATTCCTACACAAGCGACTATGTAAGATAACAAAAAGTACTTTGTGGTAAATGTAATTCACTAATCACGATTAATATTATTATTGTTAGCATTTATCTAAGTTAAGTAGATGCCTTATTTAGTAAATAACACTTTTAAACTCTCTGCCCACACGCAGGGTACGTGCGAAATTGTATTCTAACTCCATCACCATACGGACTACTTTTGAATTAAATAATAATTATTATAAGCAGTGTGTCAATCCTATGTGTTATATATAATCCGTTACACGTATGTCTCTATAATTACATCTATATATTAATACGTGAAGCAAAAACTTTGTACCCCTTTTTACCAAAATTACGTGGATGGACAAGTATGACATTTGGCAGTTGTGGTGTATAATGAAGAGAAGTGCATAAAATGAAATTTCATATAACAATGAATTAGAAATACATTAAATTCATTAAAAATTACGCATTACGCACACTACCACGCAATCGCTACACACACACACGCACACACACCCACACACATCAACCCTTATACACTTTTGTTTATGGTTAAAAATTTCTGGTCGAACTGAATGTCAAACAATCATAATTATGATGACAATGTCTAATAGACATTTGTATTTATATTAGTGAAATACAGCTTGCTCAATAAAATTAAAAGAAAATTGTAGCAGAATAATTAATTGAAATGAATTATAGCCGAATTTCGACCATTCGGAGTTCACTAACATTCATAAGTACACACTTAGAAACATAACCTTAATATGCACTTGTGATATCCAAATATTATACTTCTTCCTTGCTTCTGTTGACTTTGAGCTATGCGCGACCACCAAATGCCATCCATTTATTCGAGACCCTCTATTTAAACCCGTCTTTCACTATTAAATCAATGAAGCGTGACGATACGTAGATAAAAATGTTATCAGAGCATACTTTGTGTTGCTAGCATTTGATTGGCGATAAAATTATGTTCAACATACAATAATCATCTGATGTATTTCGTATTATAAGTTCGAAAAGAATTACGCTTGCTAACAGTTCGTTCACAAGTTAAAAATTCCAGCGACCTACTAAATTAGCACTACCCGCCGTACTTCGCGATGAAACAGGAAAATTCCTAAGGCAACGACCGTGAGGACTACGCCTTTAATATATACTATTTCGTACGAAACTTATAAAGAATTTAACTTATACTCTTTAGCTTTTCACTATTAGGTAGGTACTTATATAAGTATTTACGTATTTAAGTATAACTACTTGAATATAAAGAAATCGAAACAGAAATATTCCTCATATCTGCGGATGTTTACCGCTGTCCAAAAAAATATTAGTTTGATTTTCGTTAAGTCCCAATAACATGTGTGCGTAGTTATATCAGCAACAACACAGTTATCCGCGAGCTTAATTGTACAACATACTCGAACTCACAAAGTAATCACTCGTATTCTCGTTGAGAGCAAATCTATAAGCACCTGACAATAAAAGTCATTCAATCGTACCGTAAACACGAAATGCTTTGCTTTATCTAACAGTACAGGTGCCACTCAGACGGTAACTCGCCAACCTTTTTTATCTGTCCGAAGCAATGTCACGGTCAAACGGTCAGCAAGCCAAACGTAAAAAAACGTTCTCCCAATCAATGTGGAGACCTCTTAATACTCCGGAGCCCTTAATGCGGAGGCTTATGAAGGTCGAGGGTTATCAAAGGGAATGGACGTCAGAATTCAATGTATCGTCGGTGGTATAAAGTAATCTCAGGATAGATCTGCGGAGCGCCGTGTCCCCGGGGCCGCCCGGGCCGTCGTGCGGCGGCAGGTCGAGCGCGTTGTACGTGACAGTTCTCGTTTCGCCGCCGGCGCCACAAATGGTTGTACAAAAATTTAGATTAAAATACGTTCCCGCTTTCTTGTGGCTATAATTGGAAAGTATAGAATGTCGAGCTGTAGCGACAGATTTATTAAATACAACCAATATTAAAAAGAAACTCACTTCTTTGTTGTTCGCAAGGAAATATAACCTCGAAATACGTTTAGAGAATTTTACAAATTGTTATTTAATCAAAAAACTGCCTTGTTGGCTTAGCTGAATAAGGTTAAGGCGTTTAAATAATAATGGTATTAAATACGATATCCTGGCAAGGATTATTGTATTATTTCATGTAGCAATTAGGAAAACTAGTATACTCTATACTACGACATAGCTACAAGGTTACGTTGAAGATTTGTTTTGACTTGCACTGATATTAAACAGCTATACTGTCGCATTGACAGTCATTTCGATATCTGTTTATTGTTTAATTAGTAAAAATAAGCAAGTCTCATTTCCTGATATTGATTTTATAAATACATTAATATACAAAAATAAGTGTAGAATAAGCAAGGATAGCTCGGTCGGAGCCGACACCACTTATAAGGGTTAATCATAATTGGATGGGTATACAAATTTTGCATTTGTGCTGTTGATTGCTAAACATTTAGCTCGTTGGGTGCTAACCCTGAATGTTATAGCCTGTTTATGATGCCACTCGGTATAGAATAATGCAATTGAATGTGTATATAATATTTCGTATCTTTCTTGATGAGTGTTCTTTTGTTATATTATTGTGAGTCTACTCTGTTAAAGACAACGACTCTTTTAAAACTATGCTTCATGAAGAAGAAAACCACTTCTATGACACGTGAATAAAAAGGACTTGGCTATATGTCTTTTATTTCTCTCTATAATGGAATGTACAGAGCGATTAAAATGTGCTAACCATTCATTCAAATCCATATTTAAAATATCAATGGCTGCTCCGATAATGTAGTGGTTGGAGACCGCGTAAGGATGTAACACTCACTTGAAACTAACATCCAAGGGACGGTTTAAGTATCGAGCTTGCGTCATAGGTGTCGTGGGTTTGATCATTCGCAGGATAACACTGAGCGATCCAAAAATGATTGTTCTGAGTCTGGGTGTTCGTCAATCGTGTGGTTGCAAATATACAAAGAAACGGTCCCTACGTACATAGAGACATGTCAAAAATTTTTTATTGTATTCTTTAGGTTTTAGATTTCCAATACGCACATTTCATACTGCATATATATTGAAAATCAAAAGCCTAAAGAATACATTGTATCGGCGGGTGTCGGGGGTGCGAGCGGAAGGCGGTGTGGTCTCTTTGAGGGAGCTCAGCGCCTGGCGCGTCGACGCCCGCCGCGACGTCATTGCACGTTGGGCAGTCCGGCTGGAGAGGCTTCGATACGGTGTCTGGACCGTGGAGGCCTTCCGGCCGGTGCTGATGCAGTGGCTAAAACGGCGGCACGGGGTGCTTTCCTTCCGACTGGTGCAGGTCTTGACGGGCATGGATGCTTCGGCAAGTACTTGTACACGGTCGCTAGGAGGGAGAGCACACCGTCCTGCCACCATTGCGATTGCGATGAGGACACGGCGCAGCATACGCTCGAGGTTTGTGCCGCCTGGGCAGAGAAGCATCGTGAACTCGTCGCAATCATCGGTGCCGACCTGACGCTGCCGACCATCGCTAGGGCGATGCTCGACAGCGTCAGGCACTGGGACGCGGTCGCAGCCTTTTGCGAAACGGTGATCTCGCAGAAGCAGGCGGCGGGTCGCGCGCGCGAGGAGCGCAGCCTCGACGAAGCGACCCGCCGCACAGTGGAAAAATCTCGTATGTTTCGTCTCAAAACTCCATATCTCAGTTGTTTCAAAACTAAATGAGCTGTAATTTTGCACACATATACTTGAATGTTTAAGGTTTAAATGAAATAACTTTGATTTTAAAAATTCTGTTTATAAATTAATTTAAAAAAATAAAATAAAAAAGACATTATATAAGAAAAAAAATACAAAATATGCTTTTTTAATTTAGATAAAATGGTAGAACATAGTACCAAACTAGAAAAAAAAAATTATATACACAATTCAGCAAGCTCCTACAGATTTTCATTGACAGCAAGAAGGGCATTTTGGCTTCATCTAATAGTTCTTTCGATATTGTTTCTGAGGTATTTCTCAAACTTGATATATATGGATCAGAAGTGTACAATAAGGTATGGAACACGTCTTAATTGGTAGCCGCTCTTGAACACTTTCTAGAATGATGCAGTCTAAACGTTTTGTAATCCTTATTTCGGGATTCTTGCGCGTAAAATAGCATAGTACTCAATGATTTTTTCTCCGTGAATAAGTATTTTATGGATGGAAGAAGGCATATAATACTAATTATAATTATTTACGTATAGTTGGGCTGTACTATATGCGTATTCACCGAAGTTTTTTGAATCAATAGCCATACCAGATGACATAGTTTGTAGTATTATGTACATTCGTTTTATAAGTTCTACGTCTACACCTGTAATGTTTGCAGAGCACGAGTAATTCTGAAAAAATGCCCGAGCGGTGTTTCCGTCATTACTATTTCCAGTGCCTTGACGAGGTTTATCGACAAGCAGTCCCATTTCTTCCCTAAACCGCTTTTGAACCAGTTTTTTCTTTTCGTCTTTGATTTTTTTATTTTCAGGTGTAGTAGTAGCTGACCACTTTTCAAAAGACAAGTTATAGGAAATGTGTAAGATCATCTCCATACTCCTAATCCAAGCATGTAGTGTTGACAGTCCGTATTGAAATGAACTTTCGTTAACATCTCGTGTCCTAACTGCCTCTAAGTTATTCATTTGCCGAGGAGTAGCTCCACAAACTGTACAAGAAGCGCTCGAACGAGTTTCAGTTAAAACTTGTGCCACTTTACCATCACTCATGGTTAAAAATAGGTCATGCGTAATTTCGATTACCTCACCATTCTTATTTATCAGGGAAGGAGACAGTTTTTTTTTTGATCGTTGATATCAGCCACAACAGACGTGGTTTTTTCAGGAGTTTCTTTGGCAAACTCTAACAATATAGGTCTGCAATATCTAACAGATGAGCAGGTTTCATTCTTCCAAACAACAGTATTAGTTGTCTCATCTATGAGTCTAATGGGTACAAGTGAAGCAATAAAAAGGTTTGTATCTGATATAAAATCGCCTTCTTCGGGCAAAACTTGCTTGTATTCAGTCTGCCCTGATGACCCGTCACAAGCCCATTTACAGAATAGTTTCAACTTTCTTAAACCGTTTTTATAAACTGAACCAATTTGTAATATACGTGCCACAGTATGATCTAACAAGTCTTGCAGATTCACTTTTGCACTTATGTTAGTAATGGTTATGCTCGAATATAGTGGGTAACACATCTTCTTCGCTTCGAGTAAAGTTGAATAAGAAGGAAACACTGAGCAGTTTTTGTCCTTCAAACAAAGTCGAAGTTTCCCATACTGTTCTTTGTTAAGGTCTAAGTCAATAAATGTCCGTAGTGCTTCTTCCTTTGTAAAAGGTGTAACGTCTTCAGGGTTCTCAGTTATATATTTAAGAAATTTGTTCTTATCATTTCTTGATGAAGTTCGTATAATATTAACGATTGTGGCCTCCTTCGTCTCACCCATAGACCGTAACTCTTGAGCATATGCATTGAGCACACAGTCCAGTCCGTACTCTTGTATCAATTCCATGTTTTTTCGTTTCTTTGTTTTTTCTGAAGATGCTTCGTATGGTTTCGAAGGTCTGCCACCACCACCACTTCCAGGCGTTTTAGGGTCAGTAACTGTGACTCGACACTCTAGTGGAACACGAAATACAACCAAAAGAGAAACCATATATACATTATGATTAACTAAAAAAATCTAAAAAATTGCGAAAAGAAAGCTTATTTATTAGACTATATTAATTTATTAATTTTATTCTATTACAACGCCTTTCACATGAAATGGTTTTGAGACGGCTTTATATGGGGCTTGACCATAGCGCGCCGCCGGCGACTGGGGCGGCGCAGGCGCGACTACATGCGCGTCATGCCGCCCTAGCCGAGGCCGCGGGTGACGTGACCGGGGAGTTAATCCGTCACCCGCCGAGAGGCTGACCGCGTGCGGTAATACCGACGTCCTCCCCGAAGGGGGGACGTCGGTCGATGGGAGGGTACCCCACTAGGCGGTATTCCGTCTGGCCGACCGCTGATGACAAGTAACCCTGCTCCGGTGGTCGGCCCAACGACGAAGGCGACGTGGTGTTCGGGTGGGTTGCGGGTGTACGTGCTTACGCCCCTCTGTCGCCCCGGATGGAGTGGTGCGAGGAGTGCGCCGACTGCGGTCTACCCCAAAAAAAAGCCTAAAGAATACAATAAAAAGCTTAAAGGAAACAATAAAAAATATGCCATTTTTGACATATCTTTGTGTACTAGGGACTGTTGAAAGATTTATTCCTTGGCACAGTGTCGTCTTTAAAAAAATGTTAATTTGAAGAAGTTATTTAGTTAGAATATGTACGCTTTCCATGTGGTGATGAAGTAAGAATTCAATTCACCACCTCCTGTCTTGCTGATGTGTGTCGGGCAAAATGATTAAGCGATATAATACGGATAATATAATTGTAAGAGAAGTAAAACTCGAAATAAAACCCTATACCTAGGAGTTTGACAGCGTGATGTATTTTTTTTTAATTAACCCTCTATTATGGAGAGGACTCAGGCCCACTAGTGGGACGCATATAGCTGAGATCATAATAATATGAACTCAAGATTTAAAACATTTGATATCACGCTTAATTTTTTGTTTACATTGGCATTCAATTCAAATTTGAGGGTTTATGTTGTTACGACTAAATTTCTACTAAACTAGATAGCATTAAGTTAACTTATATAGTAAAAAAATTGCTTAAATAAATAAAAACCGAATGCAATATAGAATTAAGTTATCGCTGTAGTATTTTTCTAAAGTGAGATTGTAAGTTATCTTAATTTAGAAGGCGCGAGGGCTAATATTGATGACGTGGTAAGTGCAAGTCAGCCGCGGGTATGAAGTAGTCCGCGCTACACCGATACACATAAAACATTGAGCCCTTGAATAAGATAACACTTCGTCCTTAACTTTTCCTCGGCCTACATAAAACATTTCTCAGCCTCTGCATAATTCCATGGAGTATGGGTGTGTAGGGAAAGCGACCGCGGGTTACACCTACCACAGTAACTACATTACATCAACGATATTTATTTTTACATTTACTAAGTCCAACTTGTTTATAAAATAATACAAAATAAAACTATGTCTAAATATTTCATTGAGAAGGATTTTACGAAATTCATCCCAATGGAATTAAACAGTGACAAAATATTTACAAATACTCTTCAGTAAAAAAAAAATAACAATTGTGAAACAAGCATTTATCAATCTTTATTCTCTAAGGCAGTCTAAGAGTTTAAAATAGGGTATTAAATTTTGGGGTGATATTTTTATTTGTTTTCTTGTTGAATTAAAAATTAATAAAAATAAGCACTAATACGTTTGTTGCCCGTGTGGTGACAGAATAAGAATATAATTCACCTCATCTTTTTTTTTTCGGGGCTGGGCTACGGTCAGCACACTCGTCGCCCAGTTCCGTTCGGGGCGACAGAGGGTCGGTGCGCACAGCCCCGTAATCCACCTGTGACACGTCGCCTTCGTCGTTGGGCCGACCATCGCTGCAAGGCGACTTATCATCAGTGGTCGGCCCGACGGAATACCCCTTGAGAAATACCCTCTCCTCGACCGAATACAATTAAACTTCATCTAAGAATACAATTAATCTTGCCTGTGGCTGTCGCAAAGGACGAATGAGGGATAAATTTATTTTGGGGATTTTATCGTGTTTGTATTTGATTTTTGATTGCCCAGTTTACAGCGTTCATAGTCACGGTAGGACTAAGATGTCTCACGTCAGATTTTGTTAGGTTTAAATTAATAAATTGTCACAATAATTACTACAAATTTAATGGTTAATAATTACTAACTATAAACAATATGTGTTTTTCATATAGAAACATTTTCTTCTTGTACTGGCAATAAATTTGTACCAATATGTGGGTTAAAATTTAATAACTAATTTCTGTAGCGGTGGCGTAAATCTCTGTAATAAAATCCGTAAATTAGTTTTATTTATAATCAGAAATCATTATATCACTATCCATCTTTTCCCGTGTGTGACGGCTAGAAAAGGTAAACTTATAATGAAAGGTTTACCAACTAGCTTAACCAGGGCGGTATAGTAGGTCAACGTGTCTCTCTGTGGAGGAGGCTCGAGGTTAGAAGGTCAACTGAGATAGTGATGTATTTATTTATCATATCATATCTCCAAGTTGTAATAGTATTAACTAGCAACCCGCCCTCGCTTCGCTTCGGTTTCAGTTGCCTTACCCACGTAGTTCCCGCTCCCGTGGGAATACCGGGATAAAATATAGCCTATGTTACTCTCTGATTTTATAACCTGATATTTTTGAAATCGTTTCGGTGGTTTAACCGTGAAAGCTTAACAAACAAACAAACTGACTTACGCATTTATAATATTAGTAAGGATAAGAATATCTCACAAGTCACATTTATTCATTTTTATGAGTTTTACATTTAACAGGGAAAACTATCTGATATCGTCTAACAATTATATTCTCAAGGCGGTTTGACATCAAGCGTTCGGCCTATCATAATACTATATATATAAGAGCAGGACGATGATAAATAGTTCATTTTGGGTGTAAATAAAAAGTAATACTGATCATTTATAAAAATAAACATTTACCAACTTTCTGAAAAAATCCGACCGATGCAAGGTAAATTGACTTATTATACCACGCTAGTCAAATAGATGATCTACATATTATATCCCTTAATCGTCTTCTACGACATCCATGGGCAAATGAGGGTGGAATGGATTGTATTTTTACTTCGTCACCACAGAAAAAAGACATTCATTAATATTTTTATATAAAAAACACACTGTTCTGAAGGAATACTCGGTATAAAAGAATCTACCCTTTGAACCTCTAAGTCGAATGGTAGTGCACTTGCGAGTACCGGCAAGGTCTCGATGATAAACGTTCACACAAGAATATTAGAGCTTATTGTTAACTTAAGAGTGTTATCGGTAATAAGCGATCGTAAACAAAAAATGTGGTTTTTTGAGGACTGGATACTCGTCAACGATAATAGTTTACTAAAAACTAATATAAACACTAGGTACATTAAACACATCTTTATATTGTATTTGTATAGAATTATAACTCAATATTATAACTATTTCATTAAAAGACAAGGGTATTTTGAACTTAAGTTCATGAGATTTTACGAAAACGCTGAGTTTTGAAGTTCAGGTACGAATAAACCATAAGTCGTGGCAGCTCGAAAAAAAATTATAGATGATAGGAAAAACACTGTTCTTGTTTTTGTATAAAATGAAATTCAAAATTTCTTTCACTTAAAACTAAAAAAAGAACATTTCCTTAAGATAAATTTGACGAAAATGGCTCCTGTAAAACATTTAATTTTGCGAATAATACTAACTTTGGTATATTTAAAAAAATATACACTATTTGTACGACTATTGTAGAAGCCTCAAAAAAAAACGAAATTGAAATACGAATAGTCACCCTCGTACTTAAATTTTAAATATTACTATAAATTGAACGGCATAATTGTTCATAAGCCAGTCGCGCGTAGGGATGTGACTTGGAGGGAAATAAATCGATTATAAAATAATCGATTTTTCTCCCAACTGGATTATGATGACCTTTTATTTTTTTTTTAGGAACTGTGAGCTTTATTTTCTAATTTTGTAATATATGTAGTATGAAACAATCGTGATAACCTTTTTTTTTAGGAAATCTGGCCTTTAATTATCGATTAATTTCGAATAGTAAATAATCGATTTTTATTGTTTTGATAATCGATTGTAAAAATTATTATTTACATTATTACAAAAAAATAATCGATTAATAATCGATTTTCATAAAAATCGATTATTTTTTTACATCCCTAGTCGCGCGCTGGCGCTCAAAGGAGTAGGTTCATGTCGCTTGGGCTCTCGTCGGCAGTGAAAAAGACGACGATACGAACTTGAGCCTATACTGCAACTGATCAGTTTTGATTCGTAATTCATTAATTAATGTGCCACTCTGAACTTTAGTACAAATAGCCCGACTTTCATATACTATATATTTAGCTACCTATTTACAGAAAAGTGCCGTCCATAGGATTTGCTTTAAAGTTATTAAATGCTGATAGATCTAAGACGCTAAATCGTGTCATTTGGGTCGCGTACCCTCGTGCGAGCACCAGCGACTGGCTAAATTATTTATTAGTCTACTTTCCTGTTTACTTTCATTTGCATTTAAGAAAGCCATTTCGCCAGTCATTTTGGTAGAGACGAGTTACCCTCAATGTACTGGCGACTTTGTGATCTCTATTTACAAATTCTTTCCTTGTCAGTGTCGAAATAATGGCAAACAGCACCAAAGGTCTTTGTTATATTTTCTTTTAAAAATTTCCTCGAAAGGCAATCAGGCATCAGAATACGCAAAGTAGTACGAGCCCCTACTAGGTGGACTAATGACATCTTGATACTCGTGGGGAACCGTTGGATGCAAGTTGCACAGGACTGTTCTGAGTGGCGATCTCGTGGAGAGGTTTATGTAAAGCGGATGTCAACAAGCGGCATTGACATCCATGGGAGATCTATGTTCAGTGTGGTTTTTCTCTATCAATATAAAATTAAAAGTGAAATGCGTATTTCTTTCTTCATGTATTATTGATGCATAAAATTAATGAATATACAAATTAAATGTTTATAAAAAAGGAAATAATTGTCGGCATCACTCAACCGTCAACCGGTACCTGGCAGTATTACCGCATTGAATGGTAAGGCCAACCTTTTATGCAAAATATAGACTAGCATTCTGATCACGTGAAGCATTAATTGATCTCTTTGCGATGTCTTTGAAGAGACTACGAGCATTAGGACCCTACTACCCAAGCGTCCCGAAACCAAACAGATGGTAAATATAATTACTAACAAGGTTATTGTACTTTCGTCGCTTGAGGTTATCTGCAGAAGCGGCGATTTCTGTGAAACTAGTCTACTGTATCACGATGTGATGGGTTTCTAAGCTGTGTTATGTAAATGAGCTATATAATTGATTAAGTAGATAATATTCCGTGTAGTTAGATGAGGAGTAAGAATACAAATCCCTACTCCTTATCTTGCACGTGGATGTCGTAAAAGACGACTAAGGGATATAATATGCATTTAACATCTACGCAAGAGAATAAAAACTTGAAGTGAAACCCTATAGCAATTTATCTGACCAGCATGGTATAGTAAGGTCCATTTTCTCCTATTGTGGAGGAGGTCAGCAGTGGGACGTATATGAGCTAAAATGATAATGATAATGAAGTAGATAATAGTTCTATAGAAGAAGAAAAGCTTATAGTTGTGTAGATGATGTCCAGTCATGAGTAAAATATTTTACTGTCAATGAAACCTAAGATAACGCTGAAAAGTGCCATAGTTTGAGAATGTAAGTATTAGAAAAGACAAGGTAATGTGAGGATAATTAGCCAACATTTATCGCCGTGAATTTGTACGAGGACGATTGTGATCTATTTTAGGCAAGCTGATCGCAACCTGGCCATGCGCCTCGGGCGAAAGGGACAATAGAAACGAAATCATTGTCGCTCCTTCAAGAAGAAATCTATATATATCTATCTATATATATATATATTCCCGCTGAGTTTCTTGCCGGACCCGCTGAGTTTCTTGCCGGATCTTCTCAGTGCGGTCGCGTTCCGATCATCATCATCATCATCTTGCTCTTATCCCAATTACTTGGGGTCGACGCAATATGTCATCTGTTTTGACATATTGCAAAAAGTTTCAGCAATGACTTTTATGACCGGCCGCCTGCCTGACGTCAACCCTCCTTGGGAATGTAATCGTTGACCCAAATGGTACCAGATGGAGTTGGTCCGGGTCAATCTAGGGCTCTTAGTCGTCTTTTACGACACCCACGAGCAAAGCAAGTGTTGGTAGTATTCGAAGCCGCTACCACACAGCATTCCGATCCGGCGGTAATTATAACTTTAAGAAAATTGTAAAAAAAATGACAATATGTAAGTGCCCCCGCGGGGTTTATACATAATAAATGATTTGAATTTGAATTAGAGGCGGGTTTTGCGAACGATATATTGACTCATCACCATATCTCTGGAACCATAAGGCGTACAGACTTGAAATTTGGCAGAAATATTCCTTTCGTCGAGTAGAGATCAGCTAAGAACGGATTTTACGAAATTCCACCTACAAGGGGTGTTAGGGGTGTTGCGGGGGCGTTAACAATAATACATATTTGAAGGAACAGGGTGAGCCGAAGCTACTGAAGCTAGAAAAATTAATTTTAGACAGTAGTTTCATTTCGTGACGTAGGCACGTGAAACGCAAAGGCAAAGTTTGTATGGAAAGAAAAAAAATCTTTAGCTACTATCTTCAAATTAAGTACAAATACTCTTTAATAAAAATAAATAAACACGTGTTTCAGCGTTTGTCCATTTTCATCCTATAAGGGTGTAAAATAGGTAGAAAGATGTCAGTTTACTGACTTATCACAGAGCCGAAACTACTGAAGCCAGAAACATGAAATTTTGACATTAGTTTCTTTGCGTGACGTAGAAACCTACTAGGAAAGGGTTTTTTGAAATTCAACCCCTAGGGAGTAAACCGCAGTAACAAAGTTTGTATAAGGAGAAAAAAAATCTACATCGATTTTCTTCAAATTCTCCAAAAATACTCTTTAATAAAACAAAATAAACGCGGGTTTCAGCATTTTTTTAATTTTTACCCTCTAAGGGTGTAATCTACACTAATATTATAAAGAGGAAACGTTCCTTACGAATAAACTCAAAAACTCCTGGACAGATTTCAATAATTCTTTCACCATTAGAATGTTACAGTATCCCTGAGTAACATAGGCTATATTTTATCCCAGTATACCCACGGGAACGGGAACTACGCGAGTAAGGCGACTGAAACCGAAGCGAAGCGAGGTCAGGTTACTAGTATTTAATATGTGAGTGAGATTTTTTAAAGATAGAAGAAGTTCTATTTTTAATAGAACACAGTCACATTGAGAAATTGTTTAAAAATTTGGTGATGACTACGCTAAAAATTAATAACATAATTATATTATTAGTTATAAATAGCCCTTACGACGTTTACACATACGTTTATATCATTAAAATGGTGTCGTTATTATATACAGAGAATCGAAGTGTCTAATGATATACTAATATTTATAGACAGGCCATTGTAGACCTTACAAGTAGCGGTACTATGTGCATATATTAATTAAACGGCTATTTCTTGACTGTTGATAATTAATTTATTAAATAGCTTTTATTGAAGAAAATATTTTTAAATGACACACTTTTGAAGACAGATTTATTTATGAAGTTTTGATCATTACGGCAAAGAAAATATTGACTTTTGACGCGAATGTCAAAATGTAACGTTGCGCTTTTATAATAATAATAATAATAATAATATTGTTTATTCGAGTAACCAAGACTCAAAAAAGTTAGTGAAACTTAAATCTATGTTAGTATGAAACCTTAACATTAAAACAATTATTAATACATATATATATATTACATTAAATTAAAATTAAAAAATTACTTACAGTCTACACATGATGTGAGCCACTACCGCAACATCCCATGAGAGATGGCGCAGCAGCGCCCCACATATATGCAATCCAGCCTGCTCGATATCATATTCAGGATACTGTTGGCGCTGCCCCGCACCCCGCGCACCAGGGATGCACACCGCTTACGCATTGTTGAATAAAAGCAATTAACATGCGCAACTTATATATCTTTCATTATTTTAGTGTTTTGAAGTGTTATATTGAATAATTTTGCTGATATTTTATGTAATATAATGCAGATAAAATTCTGAAATGTAGTGAATATGATATAATAGTGAATTGCGTGCATTTTGACATTCTGCCAAATTTCCCAGAGAAGGCATGACTTGGATATCAGCACTAAATCATGCTAACGACTGACTGAAAGACGAAGACTGAAGACCTGAATAATAAATATAATATGATAACTCGACACTGGCACCAATAGCTAATATTATTGTAGCTCATTGCCATCAAATAAGAAGAAGGAGAAGAAGAAAAAAAATATTGAAATTAACTTTATTAAGACTTTGGAAGTAAATGATTGTGAAATAATACTTGTTGTTAGCATAATTTTATTATCTTCGACGTAAAAAGTGAGATGTTATAAGTTTGTCGTCGATGTCTGTCTGTCTGTGTGTGTGCGTGTGTGTGTGTGTGCGTGTGTGTGTGTGTGTGTGTGTGTGTGTGTGTGTGTGTGTGTGTGTGTGTGTGTGTGTGTGTGTGTGTGTGTGTGCGTGTGTGCGTGTGTGCGTGTGTGCGTGTGTGCGCGTGTGCGCGTGTGCGCGTGTACGCGTGTGCGCGTGTGCGCGTGTGCGCGTGTGCGCGTGTGCGCGTGTGCGCGTGTGCGTGCGTGCGTGCGTGCGTGCGTGCGTGCGTGCGTGCGTGCGTGCGTGCGTGCGTGCGTGCGTGCGTGCGTGCGTGTGTGTGTGTGTATCAGTCTGTGGCATCGTAGCTCTCAAACGGATGGACCGATTTCGCTACGGTTTTTTTCATTTGAAAGCCAGTTTCCTTGCGGTAGTTCTTAGGTATGTGTAGTGCACTTGTGCCAGCAGTGTACTTGTGCTTCACGCGTCCCGGTATAATCGTTAAATGACAATTAATTGATAATTCTTGTTGTAGAGAACGTATGTAATACCTACTTTTTCGCTATTTTAGTTTGTGTCGAGGTTTATTCAAATTTCTCAATTTTACTTATTTATAAAACGCGGTCAACCAACATAACTAATAAACAATGTATGACAACAATAAAGAGACTAGGGATCTTTTAATAGTACGAATGATAGATCATGACTTGTTCAATTGTACGATAAACTTTTAACTGCCTCGGCACTTTGCTTAATATAAAATGAATTAGTGAAACTTAAAATAAACTTAACGCTGTACCTACGCCATCTATCGGTAAACGTTAAGGACGACGCAATAAACGAGAAATTGATTATCACACGTGGGTGTTACGTCTTAATTGGCAAAACACTTAGAACTTATTTCCATATATGTGTTTAAAATATAGTTAGACTAGCTACCCTCCCTCGCTTCGCTTCGGTTTCAGACGCTTTACCCCTGTAGTTCTTGTTCCCGTGGGAATACCGAAATAAAATATAGCCTATGTTACTCTCTGATAATATAGATTTCCATAGGTGAAAGAATTTTTGAAATCGGTTCGGTGGTTTAAGCGTGAAAGCGTAACAAACAAACAAACTTATTTTCGCATCTATATGTATACCAATATATAAAATTGGAGTGACAGTTTGTAATGTCAAAATAATAGGCTTTTTTCATGCTCACACGGTTATTTGCACGACACCTATGCCTAAAATAGCAATTAAAAAAATTTTGTCTGTCTGTCTGTCTGTTTGTTCCGGGTAATCTTCAAAACGGCTGGACCATATTTTATCCAGGTATTCCCACGGGAACGGGAACTACACGGGTAAAACGACTATAACCTATAACCAAAGCGAAGCGAGGGCGGGTTGCTAGTTTATAATATAGTTAGATGTTTTGTTTATGGTATTTTTTTTAACTCCCAGGCAAAAAAGGGTCATGTTTGACGTGTCTATTTGTCTGTCTGTGGCATTATAGTTTCTAAACGAATGAACAAATTGTAGTACAATTTTTTGTTTGAAATGATATGTGATCGACATGGTTATTAGCTACAATTTATAAATCTTTTTAAATGTTTCAAGATCATCAACTTTTGTTCTTGGCAGGAATTTTAGATCTACTTTTAAGATAGAGCTCAAACCTAGGCGTAATCTTGGATTGTATACTAGTAAACCCATGATATTTAGGCTAACTAGTTCTGCTCTTTTCTATAACGAGCAAATGATGCTTGTATTTTAGAGTTATTTTTTTTGTTCTTATCGATGACTACTCACTCTTTTTCCTTACAGTTAAATGATAATTTTTATTCTTAATGCGAGTATTTTCAATCATTATCAGAAAATGGTAAATAGTACGGTACATGCCTAAATATTGGCAGGAGCGTTATCTAAATTAATTCAATGAGTAATGCCTATCCAATTAGTAGGCACAGTATCTTAACAAATTACTTATTCAAATACTTTCTTTTGTTGTTATAACCTAGTTACGTTACATTATTGCGCGACAACTTCTTCCCTAATGAGAGGCAAATACTTTTTAAACTGTGGGCGTTACAGATCGGAACCCCTATAGATATTTGCAAAATTTATATCTTGGATAATTTGGAGTAAGAGTGCAATTCACTTATCTTTAGAATAATATGGAGTAACAATACAATTCACTACTATATCTTGCTCGAGGGTGTCGTAAAATACGACTAAGGGATGCAATATACATATAATATCGATGCAGAAGTTGGTAAATTTGACCTTATTGCAACACACCTGACCAGCTTGGTACATAAGATCAAGACTCTCGGATACGGCAGTTGATCGTAAAATATGAATAGAAGACAAAAGCAGAGAAGATCACAGCAAGGCAAGGAAAATTTGAGATAATTTTCAACCCTATTGTGGTGGAGATTTGAAGCCTAGCAGTGATACGCGATATAAGATGATTATGAGTAAGTAGCTGATTTAAATTTATTACGTTTTCGTCGTCTCAGCTCATTCATGTCCCGCTGCTGGGCTCTAGCCTTCTCCCCGATAGGAGGGCAAATGACCCACTATACCATGCTGGTTAGACATGTTGGTATAAGGTTATAGCGCATCCTTAGTCATTTTTTACGACATCCACATCCATTTCTTACTCTGTCACTACACGAAGTATTAATTTACGCGTATTGTGAAGTGAAAAAGTTTTAGTGTAGCACTACCAATTATATGTATGTTTTATATATTGATAATATTTGTATTTAATGTGCGCTGTAAATATAATTGGATTTCTACTTTAACTATTGTTTAATTAAAGTGTAACAGTGAGTTGTTACTGTGAGACTTAACTAATGCCAAGTTTAATCTCTCACTGAACAGACTACATTCAACGTGTTACGTGTTGTCATATATTGGATATGTAAAAATTTCTATAGTCAGGTTTGTATGGGGAGTAAATTCACATAAATCGTCATCGACATGGTCACCCTATATCTGTGTTGATAGATGTCAAGCACCCGATAAATGTTAAACTTTCAAATTATAATTTAAGATCAAACAATTAATTTGAATATACAAAAAAGGTAAAAAAAATAAGTTAAACGGTTTTATTGTAGACAAACAGTAAAAATAAAAACAAACAGTAAAAGTAAACACTACAAAACGAACATTTAAATCGACGATTGTAGCTATTTGACGTCCGCCACGATTTTATTTTTATTGTTTGTTTACAATAAAACCTAAAAATTAAAAAAACAATTAAATTATTTTTTTTACCTTTTTATTTTCATGTTTTTATATTGATTATGTATAGAGTACCGTATTCTACCTGTGAAGCCCTCTCATTTAATACCTATATTAATGGAAATGAAAAACAAATAGGTTATCCGCCATTTTGTAGCGGCGGCCATCTTAGATTTTGAATTTGTATAGTGTACTGTATTCTACTTGTCAAACCCTTTCATTTGATACCCATATTGATGAGATTGAAAAAAGTAGGTTATCCGCCATTTTGCAGCGGCGGTCATCTTGAATTTACAAAAATATTTAGTATACATAATTGTATTGTCACCAAAACCATATACCAAATTTCAGATCAATCGGTTTGTCAGGAAGAGGGTGAAATTTCAATTACTAAATTCGACCCAAGAAAAAAAAACAAACTGAGTAAACTAAATAAAACCGTTTAAAAAATGAACAAGTGTTTGTTCATAGCTTTAAGTTTTTACTTCTGTCAGCAGTTCTTATAACTGCTTCGTGTTCTTTTTTCTTATGAATGTATATATTATCTAAATATATATGTTTAAGTAAGCATGTATTACTTGCGTTCCGTGTGGTGACGGAGTAACAATACAATTTACCACTCCCTTTTCATGTCCGTGAGTGTTGTTAAAGACGACCAAGGGATATAATATGTAGATAACATCGATTCAAGAGAAGGCAAATTCGAAAAGAAACTCTATTCCTACATGTCTGACCAGTGTGGTGTAGTAGGTTAAATTTCCTTTCAAAATGGAGGAGGCCCGAGCCCAACAGTGAGATGAGATGAAGCACGACCCATAATGACTCTCCACACTCTTTTTACGCTCTTTTTAAGATGATTAGAGGAGAATCAATTCTCAAGTAGTTGACTTGTAATCGGGTGCCGCTTGTAGGATCTGGTCCAGCCATAATCTTTTTATCCGACTACGAAGGGTTATGATTTTGACAGGCCATTTATGCATGTACGTTAATCTGTTCCCTCATAGCTCCTCAAATACTTATTAGAACCGGACAAATGAGGTATCATTAGAAGCGTCTTGATGTCTGCTGGTTATAGGCTATATGATGTGTCACTGAATCTAATATGGCGCCCTCTAGAGGTTTTAAAGTACTGTGTTAAAAAATAAATTTGAAACAAATATGTCGTGTTTAGTACCATTGGCAAGGTACATTTATGTAAAGGTATTGTACATTTCAAAAATATATATATTATTAGCATTTAGCTCGTGACCTTATTCGTATTTATCCGATAACTCGTTCTTTGTCGTAGTTGGGTTTTTACTTTTATCTTGTTTACCTTATAATTGAGAATTATAATTAAAATGTGTCTTCAGACACATCAAAGAGGACTAAGGGATATATTATGCACATCTGCATCTGTGCAAGACAAGAAAAACTCGAAATGAAATCCTATACCAACATGTCTGACCAGCAACGTATAGGTCAAATTCCCTCCCATTCTGGAGGAGGCCCGAGCCCAACATTGGGACGCATGTGGTCTGCGATGATGATGATGGTGAACAACAATCATCTGTCAAGAGTAGACCGACGGAATTATAGTGAAAACGCAAAATAAAAAAATATCGCCATTTTAAAGACCAACATTTCTGGATTTTACTGACTTTGAGACCATGACATTGAGGGCTAACATAAGATTCTATAAAATATTGTATTACTATTCTATGCACTTTGAAATATGACCAGCACCATTGATTGCCCTAGCCGAGGCCGCGGGTGACCGGGCCGGGGATTTAGTCCGTCACCCGCAGAGAGGCTGACCGCGCGACGGCCACCGACGTCCTGGGAAAGGGCCATTGAGAGGAGAGCGTACCTCCTCAGGGTATTGCATCGGATCGGCCACTGAAGATAAGGAACTCGGCTCTGGTGGTCGGCTCAACAGCGAAGGCGACATGCTATGGGTGGGTTACGGGGCCACGCGCCGCCCCTCTGTCGCCCCGGACGGAGCCGGGCGGCGGGTGTGTTGACGGTAACCCACCCCTAAAAAAGAAAGACCATGGATTATTTATATCATAGACTGAGAAATACATGGAACCAGGATGAACCAACAGTATGTATAACTAATAGATACAATATCTAATGTAAGCGTGTTTGTTTGTCTGTCTGTGTGTATGTTGATATATAGAGATACTATCTCTCTGACTTACCGTTATCGCTGGCTTTTTATAGTCGTTTCTAGCAATTTGACCGTGAGATTAATAGCGGATGATTATGTGAGCTCTGGCGCTGTGCCAGCAGGACCTCGGGTATTTTAGGAGTACAAACTAAACTACCTACTTTTATACATAGTTAAACAAACTTCAATACGCTTGAAGTTTCTTTTCTCTACAGAATCTCAATTAGCTACTTTTTTCAAATTATTTCTTTTTATAAAAATCGCCGTAATGTAAAGAATAAATGCTTGTGTCGTGCGGTATTTTAACAAATACATCATTCATCATCCTCATCGCAGCCCGTATACGTCCCACTGTTGGGCTTAAGCCTTCTCCACAATGGGAGGGAATTTAACCTACTACACCATGCTGGTCAGACATGTTGGTATAGAGTTTCATTTTGAGTTTGCCTTCTCTAGCACAGATGTGCTTATTATATCCCTTAGTCGTCTTTTACGACATCCACGGGCAAGATAGTGAGTGGAGTGGTGAATTGTGTTCTTACTCCGTCACCACACGGAGAACTTCTACTATATAATTAACTGACACAAATAACACTCGGGTTCGGAACATTTGTTGTGAATTGTACAAGGAACTATTCTACGTTAGTATTGTACTCGCTACACTCTGCATGTACAGCTAGACGAGTTGCCTAGCTGTGCCGTCACTTCATATTACAACCATATACATGGTGTATCAGGTTATGGGGCAACTGGTCAAACGGGAGGTAGGCAATGGTGGTAGGAACCCATAAAAAAAATTGAACGAAAAATATTGATTCGTTAATGAATTAGAGACATGTTAAATTTTCAACTTTGTCATTGTTTTTTCGTTTAAATCTGATTGAAATGTATAAAGTCAGCGATACTTAATCTGCAACATATTCGTACTTTGTTAAATGTTCAATAGAAATTGAAAAAATCAATGATTATGTTCGCATAAGCAAAACGAACTTCGCTTTAAATCAGCTGATCGGCCGATTACCGTCGCCGAGTCACGTTTGTACCTACGGTCCCATTGAAGCGTTTGCGCAATTCTAGGTATGTATGAATGAAATTATACTGTCCAAGTTTTACATGCCTACATGTATCCTGTCTATCCATGCCTACATAATACGTAACATTTAAGGCGTAGACTGTTTGACACATATTTTTGAAATTACTATAACTTTTATGTTATATTGTTTTTTGTGTAATATACATTTTAATTACGATCTATGGCCGGTATACTACAACATACTCGAACAGTTACTCCATAACCTGATACACCCTGTATACATAAGTATAAATGTTGTCTGGAGGCGGTTACGAATACTACCAACACTTACGTCATGGGTATCAAATAAAACAGATATAAGCTTTACATCGATCTGGGTCGAGCCCATCTGATACTGCCCACTCAATAATTGCATTCCGTTCATGTCAGGCAGACGGCCACTCATAAGACTATTCCTAAAACTGTTTGTAATATGTAGGATGGATGAAAAGTACATATTACATCGACCCCAAGTAGTATAAGAGTAGCATTATGATTATTACAACATTCATAAGCATTACACTAAAGTTACGGTATGACGCTGAACATCTCAAAATGCGAGTAAAGGACTAACGCCGAGTTGTGGGATAGTAGAATCGTCCTTCCTCGAGGGCGGCGCGGAGCGCAGTCGAGCCATAGCTACTCAAAACATAAATCTATATCCACAAGTGTTAACAGTTTTATTTCTAAGTTGTTTTCATAGTTATCGCCTCCTATTATAACTAAAGATTATCCAAAGAAATTTAGATATAAATAATGTAATCAAAAAGTTACGGTCTTATATATTACTAGCAACCCGCCCTCGCTTCGCTTCGGTTTCAGTAGCTTTACCCGCGGCGTAGTTCCTGTTCCTGTGGGAATACCGGGATAAAATATAGCCTTTGTTACTCCCTGATATTATAGCTTTCCATTGGTGAAAGAATTTTTGAAATCGGTTCGGTGGTTTAAGCGTGAAAGCGCTACAAACAAACAAACAAACAAACATCCTTACTTTCGCATTTATAATATTAGTATGGATTAAGACTAGACAGTAGATTCTGGTAATTTTAGTTGTTTGTTATGTAAAATTCAACAACATATTTTCTAAGAATGTTTTCTGAAGCCTCAGTTCTGTTTACGCAAGATGTATCAAATACAATGTTGTCAAGCTTATTTCTTTGTATCGATTCGTGGAAACGAGAGATCTAACGACTCTTAGGGAGTGTTCCACTCACTATGAGCGGCTTATAACTTAACATAATATTATATTATCTCAGTTCATTACAAACTTTCCAACAACTTTCACCGTCTAAAATTTCTGCGAACACTTCACAGAGGCGACGGCACGATACCATTATTGGGTAATATCGCATTAGATATGTACAGTTCAAGATAAGTCGGGTAATGATGTACAAATACACATATTAGATAATAATAATGACCATATTATTTACGTAGTACATATGGGCGCATATCGCCCTCTATCGGCAATATTTGTAAATTGTTGATGTATGTGTTATCAATTATAGTTATAAACATGTTTGAAATATTTGCAACTAATATTTAAATAATTATTTGTAGTAACAACACTGCTATTTACCATGCTATTATATTTAAGACACTTTTTGAATGTATTTCTAGAAATCTTTGATTTAATTGTTTAAATATTTATATAATTGATCAAATTAAAATCGATTAGAATTAATGTAAATATTTGTAACCATATTTAGTTGTTTTTACACAATAAAGATTGTAATTTATTTCTAGTTAGAGCGCCGTCTGTTGAACAATATATGTGAACAATATTTCTTTTAATTACATTAATGTAAATTGTGTAGACTATTTGGAATTATGTTAAATGCATTAGAATATTTATCATTATTATTTAGCTATATTCCGATAGTTAAAAATAGTTGTTTTATTTGTTTGTTATAAAAAGTAATTGTAGGTACTAAGACTAGACCGTTTCATTGTAAAGCGGAGGTTATAAGAACATTGTAAGATTAGAATAGAGGATAGTTTTACTTCACTTATTTCACCAGCAATAACTCCTAATAAATACAGTGATTACATACTCGATATTTTAATATGGACAACCTAATTCCTGGCGCAACGCCGACATACACTTCAATTAATAATATAAGTAGATTAAAAACAGTCGAATTAAAAATTGCGATGCAGATAATAGGGACAGCGACATCTATCGACTCCTATCTAAATGTTTGTCACAGATATAAAAAAAAACGCTAACCCTGTAAATATAAGTTTGGTTTACATACTTAATCCGGCGACCTGGCGGCCCGGGTTATTCTGAAACAGTTCACCAAACCAGTGACTTGCGCCTGCGCGTATACCCGGCAGCACGCCTCTCCACTCATTCAGTTGTACGTATAATCCAACGCAAATCCAAAAACAGTTATATCTTTAGAAACACTGGACGGAGAAGACACAGTTTCAAATCTTTGTAGTAGTAGTAGCAAGCACTTGGCAATAACTAATTATTAATACTACATGCGGCGACTGTCGTGCCGCCAGTAACCGCTGAGTCTTCCCGGTGGCACACACCGGGTTCGTGCCATTAGGCCGCTGATCCCGACGTGTAGACAGCTTGATACTACAAACTATTAAAATTATTGCAATGTTATTGGCCCTTAATAAGTGTTTAAAGTTTTAAATGAATTCAACGTTTAGAAAAATGTGAAAATTACGTTCAAAGATTTCGTTACATACGAGTACAAACCACGTCAATATATGTTAAAAACAACGCACGCCGAGTTTCGCATAAAATTTTAAAAACATACAGCTAACGGACACAAATAATAAACATTCAAAACAATAATTTGTGGCCTTCATGTATGCAAATATGTACGGTGGACGGACAGGTTGATATAGGGTTTTGTTTCGAGATTTCCTTTCTTTGCAGCAATTTTGAAAAAATCCATCTCTAAGCGGTAAAATAAATATTTCATACCAACACCGTCTTAATTTGTTTTATATTTAAGCAATATTCACCGCAGTATCTGAACGTGTAGCAATAACGCGCTAATTAAACCGTATACAATAATCGATAGTAATCGTGAGAGCTGCACTCGATTATTATAACGATGCATCGAAGAAGTCTGGCGGTGTTCCAAATTTGGTGCAATAGAGTCACGTGAGGGAGAGGGGACATCGATAATCGATACGATACAAGTTTTATTCGATCCTATTTGAATAGAGGTGCACAAAATAGAGTTGGGCGGCGGGTTGGCAAACGCGATGGCTCATTTTCGTATGCTCACTTGAGTAACGTACTTACGTGTATGCTGTTTATATAGTCTGTTAGACTTGTAGTGGGGACTTCTGTGTAAGTGGCGATGATCATGGCATTCCCATTTAGCATGAGCAGCAGTGGATGTGAATTGGTAGGTGGACGGATGAACGTTCATAATATTAGTTTTTAATAACAATATGTTCGTTATATATGATGTTATTTTTGAATGACTTTTTGTTAATTATCTTTATATATAAATTTCTTGTGTACGTGTGTACGTCACTGAACTCCTCCTAAACGGCTGGACTGATGTTGATGAAATTTTTTGTGTGTGTTCAACGGGATTCGAGAATGGTTTAGATTCACAGTTGGACCCGGTACGTGGCGCTACGCTGCTGTCTATTTCAAGGAGAATTCATTTTATGTTATTTGAACAGAACAACGTCTGTTGGATCAGATAGGGAAATATATTTCTTGATACAGCTATAATTGTAAACTTTTTTTTTTCAATGTTAACACCTTCCACTAAGAAAATAATCTTTATACTGCGGGGGACTTTATTTAAAAACGTATAATTTAACGGACACAAATTACATACAAACTCAGAACAACAATTAGTGGATCGCATAAAGTGTTGTACTGCGTGGGATTTGAACCCATGACATCGGTATTGTGGGCCTGTATTTTAATCACTACGCCATCGATGTAATTTCACACATACTATTAAATACGCGACAGTTACGTAATTACAGTTTAAAAGGACATTTAAAGATTATGTCTTCACTAATTACGTAGAATAAGAAAACATATATTTCCATAAAAAAAATGTATGTTCATTTTGATAAGTAAATAAACAAACAAACGTACATTACCATGTGATGCCGGAGTAAGAATACAATTTATCACTTCGTCTTGTCCGTGGATGTCGTAAAAGACGACTAAGGGATACGCATATAACATTTATGCAAGAGAAGGCAAACTTGAAATAAAATTCTATAGCAATCTGTCTGGCCAGTGTGATATAGTAGATTAATTACCTTTCTATTATGATGGAGGATCGCGGCCGTGTAAGAAACGAGATGACGTTGGTGAATGGAAAGCTGTATTATCAGCGAGCAACATAGGCTATATTTTATTGCCTTATTTCTACGGGAATTAGAATTACGTGGATGGAATCGCGGGAAATTACTTGTAATTATATAAGTATGAATCTTTTAAGTATAGGATGACAGTTATACTGAGTCACAGTTCACAAAAAGCCAGTCAGTCCAGTGCTAGATTGGCTCATGTCCAGTTATAGCCGGCGTCTATCATAGCCGGTAATTACCGTTGCGGCTCGTAAAGACGCCGCCTGCCGGGCGTACGTTCGCCCGCTAGTCCGGCTGTCGGCTCCGGTCCGTTACTCACCGATACTGAGATTTAAACGTGCACTGTATGCCCATTGATTCAAGCTTCATCAGTTCATATGAAGTCGTGATATCACCACTATATTTCACCATTAATGGTCTCTGTGTTAGCTACAATATTACTGGACCGTATTATCGAGTTAATGCAATAGAAATATGAAATACGTATCGCTAACTATTCATAACTATCGCCATTTCCTTTGTTAATGATTTTATATAATAGGTTACCTTATTTCATTTTATTATTTTTTGATTAGACCAGGTATCATACGGTTACGACTTGCTATGTTTTTCGGTGGGCTACGTATCTTCATAAATATCTCTAGTTTCGAAAGGTTGTCAGTACCTTATAACGAATGTCGGTCTCTCCCCTGATCCTTCGTCTGCAGAAAGACAGGTTGGTTATGACAGCTTATACTAAGGTGTTATGTTTTTTGAGAGGGTTTGCTTGAGATACGAGATTTAGCTTACTACATCACGGTGTCCAAATAGATTGGCCTATGGTTTTATGTCGGCTGTTAATGATGTTATCCGAATATTTTTCTTAATAGATTTTTGTGATATTCATTGGAATGGAAGGTAAGCTGACAATTGCTTTAGTGAATTTGTTGATTACGTTTATGTTTTATTTCTATCTTTTTATTAAAATATGATTCTTAGATTATCTTAGATTCTATTCTTCTTTTGTTTCCGTGTGGTAAGGGAGTAAGAACACAAATCACCACTGCCTATTTTGCCCGTGTATGTCGCAAAAATACTACTCTATGCAAGAGAAGGAAAACTCGAAATAAAACCCTATACCAACCTGTCTGACCAGCATGGTATAGTAAGGTCAATTTCCCTCCTATTGCGGCGGAGCACTATGGGCCCAAACAGTATTTGCCATCTCATAAATGGTTTTGACAAAAGTCGTAAATCCATAGATCCTTTTATAGTTTTATACCCTCAAAGGATGCAACTTTCGAATTAATTCCAAAAAACATTAAATAATTTAGTTTCATGTTTATAAAGTGAACCTCAAACATTGAGCATAAATATTTTCATGCCAATTAAATTACCGTTAAGGAAGTTCAACACAAAATTATTCGGATGTTTTCCATGGAAACATATTAGTGTAATACATCATTAGATAGATCAGAATGTACACTTTGTATCCACGTTCAGTTTTGTAAAAGAAAATAATGATATATATATTTTTTTATTTTTTTTAGTAAAGTAAAGAAAATTTCGATTTTGTTTATTTCAATTGGACTTTTCTATGTTGCCGAAAGCTGCCGGTGTCAAATTAATCACTCTATTTGAGACCTTACCTATTCAGTAATACGAGGATCAAAAAAAAATTGCGCGTTTTTTGCGCGAATGGTGATTTCAAGGCAATATGTCAATCGGGGGCAAAAAAAAATCTCGAAACTTATGTTCGGTTCTTCTTTTTTACTGTGATATATTATATTTGATGTCTAACTTGTCTTTTTTTTTCATTTCTATGATAGAAGCATACATTAACAAATAAATAGACTACAAGAATATTCACTTGGTACTTTCGATAGCGGTAATAAACCACAAGTATGATAAACTATATTGTTGCGGAAGTCCTATTTATCCGTTGCGGTAATTTATTACAACCAGTATCTACTGATTACACTATCTCGATGACAACTATCACAATCAATTACTCTGCGGTTTTTGCACAAGGCACCAAAATATTGGTCCTTTATATACGCGTGCTGAAAGCATACTATTCATCAAAGTATTCAGATACTTCTTTTCGATAACAATTAACAGAAAAAAAACATGAGTGAATTCGTTTGTGTTCGACGCGATCTTTGTGATCAAATAATAAGAGGGAAGAGTACTTCAGACCTTAGACAATATTTGTTGAACAACTTTCAACTGTCGGAAACTGACGTTATCACTGTAATAGAAAGTATTCAAAAAAATTTAACATCAAGTTGCAACCAGAAATGGACGAAAGCTCAAAGAAAGCCAGACAGGTTCGAGAGTCTATACTCAAATTGGTTAAACGGTGAATTTAAAGTACCATTGAATTCTTGCAGTACCTCAACCTCTGAAATATCTGGCTTGAATACTTCTGGTGATCGTGGTAGACCAACAAAACCATACGACGAGTGTTCGGAAAACACAAAAAAAACGAAAAAATATGGAACTGCTCCAGGAGTATGGAATAGGACATGTCCGTAACGCTTATGTGCAAGGTTTACGATCTATGGGTGAAAATGACGAAGCGTCAATTGTGTCTATTATCAGAAACAAGGAAAAAGACGAGAAGAAAGCAATTCTACAAACCATAATCAGTCCAGATAGTGCACTTTCTTTTACAAAAGAAGAGGCATTGAGCATGTGTATTGAAACGGATCTAACGAAAGCCCAATATGGGTACCTAAGAAAAAGGCTCGTTGATAAAAATTTAAGTTTTGTTTTACCTTCGTATCATACTATACTTCGTATATACTAAGTGAAGCAAAAAAAGCTTGCTATCCGCCTGCATCTAGCATAACGGTGACAAATATAAGCGCAAAAATTAATCTGCAAGATCTCTTAGACCATACAGTCTGCCGTATTATAAAGATAAAGTCAGGTTCGACAAACTACAATCGTCTCAAGCTGTTCACTAAATGGGGGTGTGATGGATCTTCCGGGCAAAGTGAGTATAAACAAATTCTACCGGAAGAAAACGAACAAATATCGGATGCTAATTTGTTTATAGTGTCCCTTGTACCACTGCGACTAGTAGACGAAGAAACGTCTACAGTTATATGGCAGAATCCTACTTGCTCATCTGTTTGATATTGCAGACCAATTTCGTTAGAATTTGCAAAAGAAACACCCGAAAAAACTACAGCGGTTGTCAGTGAAATTTAAGCCAAAATTAATCAATTGATTTCAACTCTTGTGTCTATAGACGACAAAGTCATCGAGGTTAAACATGAACTGTTTATGACAATGATTGATGGGAAAGTTGCTCAAGTGTTAACAAACACATCATCCAGTGCTACCTGCACTGTTTGTGAAGCAACTCCCAGACAAATGAACGATCTTTTAAAAGTTACATCAAGAGTTGAAAATGAAGATGCATTTAAATACGGATTGTCGACACTACATGCATGGATAAGATTTATGGAGATGATCCTCCATATTTCTTATAATTTGGGTTTTAAGAAGTGGTCAGCAACAACTCCAGAAAACAAGCAACTTAAAGAAGACAAGAAAAAATATGTCCAAAAACGTTTCCGAGAAGTGCTTGGTTTGCACATTGATAAACCACGTCAAGGTTCCGGTAATAGCAATGACGGAAATACAGCAAGGCGATTTTTCCAAAATTACGAATGCTCTGCAGGGATAACTGGAATTGATGGAGAATTAATTAAGAGATTTTATGTAATTCTTCAAACCATGTCATCGGGATTCCCTATAAACGCAGAAAAATTTGGTCAGTATACATTGATAACCGCGCAATTATACGTAAGCAAATATAACTGGTATTACATGCCATCTTCGGTCCATAAAGTACTTATACATGGTGCTAAAATAATAGAGCATTATGCAGTTCTGCCTATAGGACAATTATCCGAAGATGCTCAGGAAGCCAGGAATAAAGATTACAAAAATATAGGTTACATCACGCTAGGAAGTGTTCCAGATCAGCAACAAACGAGGACGTTCTGCATATTTTGTTATATACATCTGATCCTTATATATCTAGTTTAAATAAACCCAGTTTTGTAATATCCAAAGAATTGTTTGACGAAGCTAAAGAATTATTGGAAATAGAAGGTTATGAATAGGATCGAAATTTTTTTATGGTGTCATTTTTTAGCATGTTTGTTTGATAATAATAATAATAATTAAGTCTTAAACTTATTTTAAGTAAAAGTGTTACTTTTATTGTCATTTTATTATAACTGTATAATTTTTTGTATGTAATTTCGTATATCGTTATCTTTGTCATTTTTTTATGAAAATTATATAACTTTTAAAATAATGATGTTTATTTTATTGCCTATATATTCATTAATACATAAAAAAAAATTCAAGGGGAAACATCACAAAACAACAAAGTTATCGATTTTTGAGATGAAATATACCGATCGGTCCCACAGTGCGGAGGCTCGAGCCCAACAGTGGGACATATATGAGCTGAAATGATGATAATGATGATGATGATTCTTAAGGACTTATGAGATACCAAGTGCTGCACTAAAGTTATTCATCGTATTAAACTTAACTTCTTACAAAAAACTTCATTTTTGCTGTAGTCAAGTTGAGAGAGTTTACGAAAACTGAATTGTCTGTACTGTAGACACAACGTATGTATAATATTATTAATGTGAAGTCAAGGAGTTTGTTTGTTTACTACTTTCATAACTTGAAAATTTGCTCCAACTTGAGTTACGAAAAAAAATTGTTGTTAGTATAATGCATAACATCGTGATAAATAAGTTTATATGCAATTTATGTAGCCGCAGAAACTAGGCGAGAAATCCATAGAAGCAACCAAGAGGTTTCTCTTGGAAATTTAACAGCAACTAAGATTGTCAAGCCAACTGCCAAGTGTGACATTTATAGCTCTAAAACACTTGAAGCGACCTGGAAAGCCTACCATGGCAGTGTCGTGGATTAAATTTCCATTCAGGATATTACTTTGTACGATCCACAAACTGTTGCTTTGATATCTGAGTAATTCATATCCATTAAATAATATGTTTGTCATGTTCCCTGCAATATTGCCTTAGCACATGGTGTTATTTAAAAAGAAATAGGCATCTAAATTGATACACTGATGTAGGAAAATGGAAGGATGTTATGTTATGTTATAGGATGTTTTTTTAAATAAATTTGAAGATGGAATCTGTATTTAGTTGCAGATGACAGGTTCCACAGGCAGATGACAGGTTAAAATAAATTTGAACCTTTTTTTTTTGTGGGTGGCCTGCGTTCGGCGCGCCTCCGCCCCACAACGTCCGGGGCGACAGAGGGGCTTAAGCACGCAACTCCCGCAACCCACCCGAAAACCACCTCGCCTTCGTCATTGGGCCGACCACCGGAGCAGGTTTACTTGTCGTCAGTGGTCGGCCCGACGGAATACCCCCTACGCGGGGTACCCTCCCATCGACCGACGTCCCCCCCTCGGGGAGGACGTCGGTCTTTCCTCACGCGGTCGGCCTCTCGGCGGGTGACGGACTAATCCCCGGTCACGTCACCCGCGGCCTCGGCTAGGGCGGCATGAGGCGCAGATAGTTGCGCCTGCGCCGCCCCAGTCGCCGGCGGCGGATCTCCTCATCGAGGCTGCGCTCCACGCGCAGACGATCCGCCGCCTCCTTCTGCGAGATCACTGTCTCGCAGAAGGCTGCGACCGCGTCCCAGTTCCTGACGCTGTCGACCATCGTCCTAGCGATGGCCGGCAGCGTCAGGTCGGCACCGATGATTGCGACGAGTTCACGGCGCTGCACTGCCCAAGCCGCGCAGGCCTCGAGCGTGTGGCGCGCCGTGTCCTCGTCGCAATCGCAGTGGTGGCAGGACGGTGTACTCTCCCTCCTTACGACCCTGTGCAGGTATTTGGCGAAGCTCCCGTGCCCCGTCAACAGCTGCACTAGTCGGAAGGAGAGCACCCCGTGCCGTCTTTCCAACCACTGCATCAGCACCGGCCGGAAGGCCTCCACGGTTCGCACCCCGAACCGAGGCCTCTCCAGCCGGACTGCCCAACGGGCAATGACGTCTCGGCGGGCGTCGACGCGCCAGGCGGTGAGATCCCTTAACGAGATCACACCGCCCTCCCCGCGCACCCCCGACACCCGCCGATACAACTCGGTGAGCATTTCCGCCTCCAGGTCCCACGGGGGAGTCCCGGCCAATAGGCACGCTGCCTCCGTCGCCACCGTACGGTATCCACGGATGGCCCTGACCGCCATGACCCTCTGTGGTCGCCACAGAAGGGCCCTAAGTCGGACGGTCAAGGACCCCGCCCACACCGGTGCGCCGTACAGGGCCATCGACCGGATGACCCCCGTGTACAGCCGTCGGCACGTAGCGCTCGGTCCGCCCACGTTCGGCATAAGCCACGATAGGGCGGACGCCGCGCCGACGAGCCGCGGAGCGAGCCTGCGGAAATGTTCCCGGAACCACCGTTGCCCGTCGAGCACCAGGCCCAAGTACCTCATATGGGCCCGGATGCTGATGTCAACCGATCGGACGGTGATCGAGACGCCGATGGGAGGGCTCATAAGGCGCCCATGGAACAAGAGGGCCTCCGTC
The DNA here is from genome assembly GCA_032191425.1 of Lymantria dispar. Lineage (NCBI taxonomy): Eukaryota > Metazoa > Arthropoda > Insecta > Lepidoptera > Erebidae > Lymantria > Lymantria dispar. The sequence goes on from CM063446.1 coordinate 458,310, forward strand.
TTGTCCAGGGCGACCCTCAACCCCAGCGCCTCGATCCGCCTGACGACCTCTTCGGTGCCATAGGTCGCCAGGCTTACCGCCTCTTCTAGCGTCCCACCGCGGGCTGTGACGAGCGTGTCGTCGGCGTAACAAATCACGCCCAGCCCGGGCGGGAGGCTCCCCCGCAACACCCAGTCGTAGCCGATGTTCCACAGGGTGGGTCCGAGGACCGACCCCTGTGGGACACCGCACGTCATGGGCGTTCGCACAACGTCCCCTGCTCGGTTGGTACAGAGGACGCTGCGCCCCACCAAATAGTCTGCCACTAGCCGCCTCAGGTAAGCTGGCACTCCGTGATACCGGAGCGCCTCCCTGATGCAGCTGAATGGCAGACTATTGAATGCGTTGGCGATGTCTAGGGACACCGCCAACAGCCCTCCCCCACCGGTGACGGCCTCAGTCGCCACGGCCCTCAGGCGCAACAGAGCCGCGATCGTCGAACGACCCCTCCTAAACCCAAACTGGGCGTCCGACAGATCGGGCCCCGTGCCGACGAGGTGCCGCTCGATGCGGGCAGCTACCACCCTCTCCAGTAGCTTGCCCGTGTCATCGAGCAGCACGATAGGCCTGTAGGCCGAAGGCGACCCCGGGGACCGTCCCGGCTTCGGCAGGAGCACCAGCCTTCCCTCATTCCAGCACCCAGGGAACCGTCCGGACGCTAAACACGCGTCGAACAGCTCCCTGAGGCGGGGACCCAGGTGGTCGAGGACCAGGCCCAACACGCGGTTTGGAACACCGTCGGGCCCGGGGGCGGTGGACTTTGCGCACATGCGCGCCACCGCCACTCCCATCTCGGGTTCCGTGATGGGCGGAACACTGTCATCGTCGGCCTCCCGGTCAGTGTCTGGCGGAGCCATGACCGGGGGCGTGTGTTCCCCCCGCCGCTCAAATATATCTTTGGAGATAACACGAATTCTCGTGAAACAAAACTTTTCGTAAATTACTTGATTTTTACTTAAGCAAAATAATTGTGAGCACATGTCGATGTAAATAATAAACACTAAATAACTAATATCTGACAATATAATAGATGAGCAGAGCCGAATGTGACGTGTACCACCGCTCGGCTATTACTTCAGATAGTGCCGATAGCGTTTTGATAGGTATCGATAGCAAATTAGGTTGTTAGTATATATAGTTAGCGTAGTAAACGTCTTGCTGCGGTTCCCGTGTTCTGAACACCCGTCTCAGTCTACACATCGGAGAGTTTACAACTCACAACTTGCCAAACTTGCCACCGAAGGCAAGGTTCAAGCGTGCCTTCATTACAGAGCACTATACTACCTAGTACACACATCGCCGTATGGTTTGATTTTAATGAACTCTGAACTTATAACTAACCACAAATGTTACAGCGGTCCATGTCGATTGTAATGAAGATAGTCCTTTGTGTGTTCCACAACAGACTTATTGAGTTTAAAACCTGTATGTGTTCAGTAATTGTATTAATATAAAGTCCCCATGCGACACAACTTGTATACCTTAGTGCTAAGCGTTGTTTTCTTGATAAATAAATAAATTTGGTGAAGAAAAGGGAATGTGGTGGGTTACCCCGGACTGAACGGACAGCGTGCAACCAGACGAAAGTCCCCCAAAAAAAAGATGAAAATGAAAATAAAATAACACATGAGATGAAAAAAAAATAACAGATGAGTTTGTTCTTTTTATATTGATAATCAGTAACTAATACAGTCTATTGTTACCAGTGTCAAGTTACAATTTTCTTCATAAGTTACAATTTTTATTTTGAAATATTTAATTTCTTCGTCTTATACGGCATTACATTTTAAGCTACCGCCTTAGACAGTGCTATGGCCATACTGTTATTACACTTTAGTATTTGTTCGGCATCACATACCATAAAAATTATTTTTTTTTTTTTAATATAACTCGTTAAAATACTAAGATATTGTATATGATCACCATATGAAGCTTTGAGTTCTCTATCAAAACTAGATAAAACTATTTTACGGATTTAGTTCATATTCGACGTTCATGGTCACAGAGTCCGCCCGTGATCATGAACGCTGTAAATTATCCGAAACGTCGGGCAATCATAAATCAAATACAAACGCGATACAATCCGTAAAATAGTTTTATTTACAACGTTTTACACGTTCATCATTCGCGTAAATATCAGAAATCAAGACTCGATAAGATTATTTAATAGTTCTACATATCATAGTATTTAGGTGTTCCTCATTCAATCCTCTTTTTTTTTTCTATAGTCTGAACACATCCCGTCTACCCATCGGAGACGACTGCAGAGCATTGTGTTGCCGCAAAACCTGTTTTTTTTTATTGACTTTGGTGGCATACGAGCAAGCAGCACATCTGATGGTAAGTGATGCCTGGCGGGTCGACGTCCGCCGAGACGTCATTGCTCGTTGGGCGGTCCGGCTGGAGAGGCCTCGGTACGGTGTTAGAACCGTCGAGTGCTGATGGAGTGATTGGAGTAGACGCACGGGGTGCTTTCCTTCCGACTGGTGCAGGTGCTGACGGGGCACGGTTGCTTCGCCAAGTACCTGCACAAGATTGTCAGGAGGGAGAATACACCGTCCTGCCACCACTGCAATTGCGACGAGGACACGGCGCAGCACCCGCTCGAGGTGTGTGCCGCGTGGGTGGGGGAGCGCCGTGAACTCGTCGCTATTATCGGTGCTGACCTGACGCTGCCGACCATCGCCAGCGAGATGCTCGACAGCATTAGCATCTGGGACGTAGTCGCCGCGTAATCTCACGGAAGGAGGCGGCGGATCGTGTGCGAGAGGAGCTCCTCTTCAGCGACACGTTCCGCCGCCGGCGACTCGGGCGGCGCAGGCGCGAGTACCTGCGCCTGATGCCGCCCTAGCCGAGGCCGCGGGTGACCGGACCGAGGAATTTAGTCCGTCACCCGCGGAGAGTCTGACCGCGTGGCGGCGACCGACGTCCCAGGACGGAGATGTCGAGAGGTGAGGGTACCCGAAAGGGATTGCCCCCGGGCTGACCACTGACGACAAGTCACCCTGCTCCGGTGGTCGGCCCAACGACGAAGATGACGTGGGTACGGGTAGGTTATGGGCCCGCGCGCGGTCCTTTCGTCGCCCCGGACGGAATGGACCGCGTGCGCGCTTACCATAACCCACCCATAAAAAAAAAGCAATTTTAATTTAATATCGAAGGAATTTGATTTTTATGTTCTATTTTTTTTGTATTTGATTTTTATGTAGTATAGTTCTAAACTGACGTTATCGAACTGCGGCTCTCACATACCGTCGAAGGTTACAATTTGGTGTATCATAAAATATAATTTGTTATATTTTTAGATCTGGTATGCCAAACATTTTTAATAAGTCAAAGTCTTACAGCAATTTCTGAGAAATACGAGTTGAGATATTTTAGATAAATATTATACTGCCAATTTTTGAAATCGGTCTAGCTGTTTTGTACATTACCCGGAACAAACAGACAGACAAAATTTTTTTAATCTGTATTTTAGGCTAAGTGTCGTGCAAATAACCGTGTGAGCATGAAAAAAGCCTATTATTTTGACATTACAAACAGACACTCCAATTTTATTTATTGGTATAGATTTAAAGCCTCTACTATATTCGCTCGAAGTGCCTCAAGAATTTTGATAATCGGTCAGTCAATCAGTGATTGAGTCGCAAAATTACGAAACTTTGGCTAGCAATAATTCTTAAACTGTTTGTTCAAGTTGAATGGAATTTGAAATATATCGTGTTTATAAAATGCCTGTGGATTACTGAATTTAGGATTCTAGTTCAAAATGACTTAAATTGTTTCGAGAAAAGTATGTTACGGCAGTGTTGCGTTTCGCTTGACTTGGCGAGGGTACTGCGTGCTCCTAGATTAAAAGCTTAGTTCTCACGGGCGTTGCCTTAGAAATTTTATGTTAACTAGTGGTCGCTGAGTGGTCGAAATTCGGCCATAGTTCATTTAATTAAAAAACATTCATTTAAATAACATTCGAAAAATTTTAAATATTCATTTTTCTACTACACATTTTTCTTTTAATTATATTTATGTATAATTGTATATTGAGCATGCCGTATTACACTAATAACTAATATATGAAAACAAATGTCTATTTGTCATTGACATTGCCATCATAATGATATGACATTTAGTTCGACCAGAGATTTTAACCGTAAACAAAAGTGTATAAGAGCGCGCATGTGTGTGCGTGTGCGTGCGCGTATGCGTGTGTGTGTGTGTGTGTATGTAGCGATTGCATGGTAGTGTGCGTACCGCCTTTTTAATGAATTTAATGTATTTATAATCCATTATGATATGAAATTTCAGTTTTATGCACGTCTCATTAAATACTTTAACTGTGCCAAATTTCATATTTGTTCATCCGCGTAATTTTCGTAAAAAGGGGTACAAAGTTTTTGCTTCACGTATTTATATATAGATGCTAGTACGATGAAGTGCAGTGAAGTAGCGATGTAAATATATGAACACAGTAAACTAGAATAAGTTTATATTTGATGCACTCATATTGTCGAATTCGTTGTATTGTCTTACTTTTAAATATATCATTTTTTTGGTCTACATGTCGCCTATATCTGACTAGGTAGTAGTTAAATTCCCCTACCAATGTGGAGGCTTGAGGCTAGGCATTTAGACATGTATGTGCTCGGATAATTGCAATGAGAATAGTTTTAGAATAAGTACTTTATTTTTTTAATATAAATTTCCTGTTGTTCTTTACATTTAACATTACCAATAGCAATTATATTCCACATGCAATTCATTTAAAAAACCATAGTACGCAGACCAAGTGTGTTATGTTTGTTATAATTCTTTTGTCACTTTTTAGTTCTTCATGCAATTTCAATATCGTCGGCCCCTTTAAACTTAAGAGCTAATTAAATTAGGCGAGTAGGCGACAATTAAGCCGAATTATATAAAAAATATAATTGTGAAGTCGAACACAAAGTTGGAACAAGTTCAGGTAATATCGCCGGAGCAGTCGGTACCTTCATTCAGTTCGCACGAAACTTGTTCGTAGCCGCGATATTTATTAGCCGCTCTATTAATTATGCTCGAAGTAAATCTGTGCGCCTCCACGAACAATTAGCGCTCAATGTTCTATATAACTGTTCGGCCGTAGTCGATAATACGTAAAACTTCTTCATTTATTAGTACCCTAGTATTACTATATTTCCTTCTAGTTTATTGGTGCCTGGGTTATAATCACCGATACTACTTTACTCTTTTTAATTGCAAACGGTGGTAAACGAGCAAACAGTACACTTGATGGTAAGTGTTGCCGCCGTTTGCAAGGCCGCTGCCTACCGCGAGGAAAATAAAGGGAGCGTGAATGCGTGTAATGAGGTTCGGTGATAAGGCATAACTAAAACCAAACGCAAACAGCCTCAGTAAGTTGGGCTTCCAGCTCTCTCGCTCACCAAACGAAGTGCAGTAACAAATTGCTATTAAACGCTTATTACACTACACGATATTCAGGGCCCTGAATCACTAGGGGTGCTCTACAACTCTTTAGGGCTCTTTCTCGCTCGCTCGAATATAATACTGTTATCCCATATCTGTGACTCGTGTTAAGTATAACGTAGTTACAAAAATCACCTGTTTTACTTGTCGACTCGTAAATAGTGATTGTTACATATCGCGTAATGGGTTATTGTAACTAATGACGTGAAATAACGCTCATGTCATCCGCGATCGGCAGCGAAGTCGGTAGTAACTAGTGTCTATGTTTTCCAGTTTTATAAATAAAACTACGGCTAATTTCTCAAAGATATTTAATGATAATTATAATAATAGACTTTTATAATTATTCTAAAGTGTGGTGATCTATAGTAACATAGTAATTTAAACAAAAATAGTGAAAAAGACAACTAGCTGAACAGTGTTTATAATTAGAATACCCTCTATTAGTTTTATGTCCCTATCAGCTGTTTTACAAATAAATATAATTAAATTCTCTAGTAACTTTATTCTTAACATAAATCAATAAACTGTGAGGATAATTGGTTTATATATACCATCATATCTTGCAAGTAATATCTAGCATTCAACTATGGTTAAGTGCGGCGCCTGTGGCAAGTTTATTTCTCAAACGGATTCGGCAAAGTGTCACAAATGTTGCGGAGTGTATCATAAAGCGTGCGTAAACCTCCCAGCAGCCCCTGTCGTACAATCGTCTTGGCGTTGTCCCGAGTGCACAAAGAATGTAGCTCGTGACAATAGAGCTGACACGCCAGTCAGGGGGCGATCTCAGCATTCGAACAGTCCGTCCGAATTCGAGAGTCATAATACCGATATACCGCAGCCTACCACAGTCGAACAGGTCCCTAGTGAACTTATTAATAACCTAAAGAAACTGAGCGAGGAGCTATGCTCAGTCCGTAAAGAGCTCCAGCTTTTCCGTGAGGACATGTCAGAGCTGAGATCTTCCTTAAATAGGTGTACTGAGCGGATGGACTCGCTGGAGGGGAGAGTCGCTGCTCTCGAACAGGTAGCAGGAAATAATTCTCCGTCATCAGATATGTCAGTACTGGATGTTATCGCTGAACTCAAGCAGGAGCTCAACGAGAGGGACCAGGAACTGCTTTGCAATGACGTTGAAATAAACAACCTCCCTGAGTCAATTGGCGAGAACCCAATGCACTTGGCTAGCCAGATTGCGATCAAATTAGGCATTTCAATAGATGAGCGCGACATAGTGAGCGCCGCGCGTGCTGGTGCGTATCGCGGCAGTGTGACGGGCGCTGACATGACGGAGCGCCGTCCGCGCCCCCTGGTGTTACGTTTGGCGCGCCGTCATCTGCGTGACGAGTTGTTGCGGAGCGCGCGTGTGCGTCGTGGTGTCACCACGGAAGGAATGGCCACACCCACGAACCCCCAACGCTTCTACGTGAACGAGCGCCTCACCAAATATAAGCGCCAGTTATTTCGAAAAGCTCGCGAAGCTGGGAGGCGATCCGGTTGGAAGTTTGTATGGACGAGGCACGGTACCATCTTGGCGCGTAAGGAGCATGGCAACCCCTGCTGTGTTATTCGCACGGAGGTTGATATTCAGCGTTGTTTTGGTACAGAAATGGAGAAACTTAATTGATTGTTGTTTTTATTCATTCGCCTATTTTCAAATGCGACTATGGTCTGAAGTTTCCCATAGTGCTACGTCTATCATTTTATCTGTGAAACATATTAATTATACACACAAACTCTACAACGTTACTAAACCCAGACTATACATGTCAGCTCCACACCCAGTACATATAGACTTAACAAACACAATTACAACATCACCACTCAACACAATAATAACAATATTCACTCAGTTATGCTATAATCTTAAAAAATTGTTTAAGAATGTTATATTTATAAAATTAATATCTAAAGAACCACAAGCTAGACTAACTATATACATATTTACAAAAAAATCAAGCAATAAATATTTCAGCATCATACTTATGAGAATTATAATCTATAATAATTATTTATTTATATTAACTTACATTATTATGCAGTGCCATTATGTCATTAAACTATATACATGTAAACTAATTTACAATGACAAACAATAAATTTATAAAGTTTGGTTTATTAAATGCTGGTTCACTGGGAACTAACCAGGATGAGTTTAGAGTGGCAATGAGTCGTCACGAGGTTGGCATCATGGCAGTAAATGAAACCTGGTTGCGAGCGGGCCAGCAGGATAGGGCTCCCTCTTTGTCAGGTTATAAATTCAAACACATAGCGAGGCCAGAGCATATCCGGCATGGTCGAGGTGGTGGTGTTGGTTTTTATATTAATAATGGGATATCAGTACGCACACAATCTCACCCTCAATGTAATGATATAGAACAATTCTGGTTAAAATTAAAAACGAATGGTAAAATGGTATTGGTGGGCACTGCATATCGGCCACCATGGCTTGTTCTGTCTGATTTTCTAGATGGTCTGACGGAGGCTATATGTGGTATGGGCTCCTATGATCACCTAATACTTCTTGGTGATTTCAATGTAGATATGATGAAGATGAACTGCTCAAAAATTAAACAAATGCAGGATTTCCTAAGTTACTTAAACATGAAACAAGTAGTTCAATCGGCAACTCATTTTATAGGTGACAGTTGCTCGCTCATTGATATTATCTGTACAGATAATAACATGAGAGTGCGTAACGTAGTTGTGGATCACATACCAGAACTGAGCCACCATTCAATAATTACTTGTGAAACTGTATTTAAGAGAGAGAAGCCCAGACCGCATATAGCTTTGTATCGCCCTATCAGAAATATATTACAAGAGTACTTCCAGGTCGATAGGGACTTGACACCATGGTCAGTTGTATGCAATATGACAGATGTTGATTACATGGTCCAAACATTTAATCATTTCATCACCCAGCTGTTTGATCTTCATGCACCACTTACTGAAAGAACTTTTAAGGACCGGTCAACACCATGGATCACAGACAATGTGAAGCTTTTGTTTGAATTAAGGGATAAGGCCAGACGCAGAGCATGCAAATCACATAGAGAAGTGCACAAAAACTATTACTTAGATTTGAAAAAGCAAGCTGCCTGTGCATTAGATAATGACAAAAAGGCTTATTTTACTAATTTCATCAACAATAATATTAAGAACCCTAAGTTACTATGGAAAAATTTGAAATTGAATGTGTTTCCACAGCACAAAGATAGCTATCTGCCAGAACACATTAATAATCCTGACATAATCAGTGAGGCTTTCCTAGATGTGCCTGGTAATAGTTGTGTCGACTCTTTACAGATATCTTATTTTGAAAACAACAGATTCTCTGACAATACCTTTTCTTTAAATACTGTGGATCACAAATCTGTCTTAAAGATTATTAACAGCCTAGAATCAAATGCTCAGGGTAGTGATGGCATTAATTTGGATATGGTGATGTTGACTCTTCCTAACTCTCTGCAGGCCATTACCAGTATTATTAACCAGTCGATTAAAACATGCACATTCCCAGAATTATGGAAGTGTGCAATTATTAAACCCATACCCAAACATAGCAACCCAGAGATATGTAAAGATCTCCGTCCCATAAGTATACTACCAATACTATCTAAAATATTAGAAAGGGTAGTATACTACCAATTAGTAGAGTATTTGGAGATACAAAACATTTTACCTGACCTGCAATCGGGTTTCAGAAAGGGCCGCAGCACTGCTTCCGCTCTTTCTGATGTTGTGGGTAATATTTTAGAAGCGCGTGATCGTGGTGAAGCATCGATTTTGGTGTTACTGGACTTCTCCCGTGCGTTTGATGCTATAAACATTAATTTGCTCATTGCTAAGCTTAGATTCTACGGCTTTGACCAAGAAACACTTAAATGGTTTACAAGCTACCTTACAAATAGGTCCCAATATGTGGAGATTCGTAGACTGGATGGTTCCACTACCACATCTTCAAACTCTCTTGTGCTTAGGGGCATCCCCCAGGGATCCATTCTTGGTCCCTTGCTATTTATAATTTATACTTCTGACATCACAAAGTGCTTCAAAAATTGTAAATACCACATGTATGCTGACGATGTTCAATTATATACTTCCTTTAAGCCCAAGGACACAAATGCGGCAATAAAACGGGTTAGTGAGGATCTGAAAAGGATACTTGCATGGACAGAACAAAATACACTTGTTTTAAACCCGAAGAAAACTAAATTTATGATACTAGGTAGTAAAAACCAGATTGATGCAACCCTCTCTAAAAACCCTAAAATTTTTGTACTAGGTGAGGAAATTTGTAGAGTGGAAGAAGCACTTAACCTAGGGCTATTAATAGATACAGGCCTTCGTTTTGAAAAACATATTAACAATGTGCTCAAGAGCTGTTTCTACAGATTAAAGGTCTTGTATGGAATACGTGACTATATCAGTGAACGCTTAAGAGTCCAATTATCCAATAGTCTCATCTTATCCAAGCTGAACTATTGTGATATTGTATATGGACCCTGCATATTAAGTAGAACAGAGGGCCTGATACAGAGGATTCAAAATGCCTGTGCACGCTTCTGCTTCAGGATACCAAGAAGAAACCATGTTACCCCTTATTTAAATAAACACAATATATTGAAGATGACTGCGAGGAGGAAGATTCACTTTGCTAGTTTTGTTTATAGTATTATTGCCACTCAAAGCCCTAAATACCTGTATTATAAACTATATTGGAAGGTGGACCAATGTAAATACCCAATTCGTTCTGCCGTGCATCCTCTTATAGTGCCAAAATATAGGACCGCTGCCTTCAGGGGAAGCTTTAAATATGCTGCAACACACTGCTGGAACATATTATCTCCTCCACTACGCCAGCTAAAAACAAAACAAAACTTTAAAAATAACCTGAAAAAACATTTCATGTTTATGCAAATTCAAGTTTAAAAATCATTCCTTCATTTATTTTTCTTCTCTTCCTAAGTTTGTATGTGTATGTATGTATATATATGTGTGTGTATATGTATGTGTATATGTGTGTGTGTGTGTATATGTATGTATATATATGTATGTGTATATGTATATATATAAATAATTTCAGTTTATAAATGTACAAATAATTGCAGTTTAATAAATGCAGAATTATATATATATTTTAAGCATACCTCTTATATCCTTAGCTTGGTAGTAGTGATTTGCACACTGCTGGATGTATATCCAGCAGTGTGCTGCCACAAATAGGGTTCTCAAACTCAACCCTGTACCTAATTCAGCTTGTTAACAATTGGTTACATTGCGTGAATATGAGTCACTATACATATTCAAAATTCACATTTGATTTGCTTGAACTTTTACTAAATATTGTATCTACAATTTGGCGATGCATTAATTCACAACTATAAAACAATACACTTGACATACAGACGCTTCGCTCACAGATAGCACAAACTCACAAATGTTGCCACAGATTAAAAAAATACATCTTTCTTTTTTTCTATGGTTCATTTACCTACGTAATTTTATTTTATTTTTTAGACGGTCTTATCTTTTATTTTAATATTATCTTTATACATGTTTTTAGGTTAGATTATTGTTATTTTAGTTATTATGGTGATAAATTATTATTTGCAAAGGGATAGCCATGTTTTGACAGTATCTTCTATACTCTGCTGCCTGGACATCACTGACGATCGTTGCAGGACGCTGCAGAATAACAGCGTTGTGGTATTCATTTTACCGAGTGAATACCTCAACAGTATGCTGAGCAGCGATCCTTTTCCTCTTTTGCGAAGGGGACTCTAATCTTGTTATTTTCACTGTGTATTTTATTATCTATTGTTTTTTATGTTATTGTATTTTTTTTATTCTATGCTATTGTACGTGTTCCTCCCGTAAAGGAGAAATAAATTATTTTTCTTTCTTTCTTTCTTTCTAATGTCTAAAATATATACATAAATCAGTCCTAAGCATGTAAAGCAGGAAGGATCGTTTTCATTTTAGGAACAAACACTGAAACCACTTCTAAACATTATTCCTAAAGAATGGTTATTTACCCTTTTTTTTCGTATTACAGCACAACAGGCTGTTATTTTATGGCGGTCGGGCATACCCGACCGACATGCAGGAACTGCTTTGACTGCAGCGGGCTATGTTTCCGTTGCGGTCAAACTGGACACCAGGCGGCATCGTGCTCTGCGGTGCCCCACTGCCCCGCGTGTGCGGCGCGCAATAAGCCTGCCAAGCACCGCATGGGCTCTGGGGACTGCAGACCCCCGGCATCGGCCCCAAAGGGGCGGGGCGGCCCATCGACCGGGCCAGTCCCCGCTCCGAGCGCGGCCCGATCGCCCGTTAGCGCGGAGGAGGTGACGATGGATACGGACCGTTAATGGACCCCGTATCCATTCGTCTCCTCCAGGCCAATCTCAACCACTCCGCCGGTGCGCAGGACGTGTTCCTGCAAGCCATGGCGGAGTGGTTGATAGGAGTAGCCGTAGTCGCGGAGCCGTACGTGGTGCCCGACCGGATTAACTGGTTGGGTAGCACCGATGGCACCGTGGCAATCGTCGCCTCCACGTCGTGGCCTTCGTCGTCTCTGACCCTTAGGGACAGGGGCGTCGGATACGTCGCGGTGGACTGGGGGGAGATTACGCTCTTCGGAGTTTATCTCTCCCCTAACTGGAGTGTGACCGATTTCGAGGCCTCCCTCACCATCATGGAGGCCTCGTTACGGCGACAGGCATCGCGCCAGGTCTTCGTCCTGGGGGACTTTAACGCCAAGTCCGTGGCGTGGGGGTCCCCTAGGACGGATGACCGAGGACGGGCGATCGAGGAGTGGGCGGCGGCACTGGGCCTCTGTTTGCTGAACAGGGGCTCGGTGCATACGTGCGTGCGACAACGGGGCGGGTCGATAGTGGACCTTTCGTTCGCTAGCCCCGGAGTCGCCGCACGCGTGGAGAGCTGGCGCGTCGTGGAGGAGGTGGAGACCTTGTCGGACCACCGATATATCCGGATGGAGGTCTCCCCTGCAATCCCGACGCCCAGCAGGGGTCACGGGGCGGATGGGCGTCCTGCGTTCCCGCGATGGGCTGTGGGTCGCTTAGACCGGGACCAGCTGGCGGAGACAGCCATCGTATACTCGTGGCTGTCCTCTGCCCACCAGTCGGACGGGGTGGACGCCGAGGCTGGCCGCATCCGCAGTGCGTTGACGCAGATCTGCGATGCGGCCATGCCCCGGGTACGGCGTCTGCCCCCGAGGAGGGGGGTCCACTGGTGGTCCCGGGAGCTGGCGGATCTCCGGGCCGCGTGTATCCGCGTCCGGAGGGCCTACACCCGCAGCCGGCGGTGCCATCGCGACGCGGAGTGGGAGGCCGTGCTTTATGAGGGCTACCGCAATGCGCGGTCGGCCTTCAGGCTGGCCGTCCGCTCCGCCAAGGACGTCAGTCGTCAGGAGATGCTGGACGGTCTCGACCGTAACCCCTGGGGACGCCCCTATCGCGCGGTGCTGAATAGGCTACGCGCGCGGGGCCCTCCCCTCACCGAGACTCTCCAGCCCGGCCTTCTCAACCGGGTCATCGAGGACCTGTTCCCGCGGCGGGCGGAACACACGCCCCCGGTCATGGCTCCGCCAGACACTGACCGGGAGGCCGACGACGACAGTGTTCCGCCCATCACGGAACCCGAGATGGGGGTGGCGGTGACGCGCATGCGCGCAAAGTCTACCACCCCCGGGCCCGACGGTGTTCCTAACCGTGTGCTGGCCCTGGTCCTCGAACACCTGGGACCCCGCCTCAGGGGGCTGTTCGACGCGTGTTTAGCGTCCGGACGGTTCCCTGGGTGCTGGAAGGAGGGAAGGCTGGTGCTCCTGCCGAAGCCGGGACGGTCTCCGGAGTCGCCTTCGGCCTACAGGCCTATCGTGCTGCTCGATGACACGGGCAAGCTACTGGAGAGGATGGTAGCTGCCCGCATCGAGCGGCACCTCGTCGGCACGGGGCCCGATCTGTCGGACGCCCAGTTTGGGTTTAGGAGGGGTCGTTCGACGATCGCGGCTCTGTTGCGCCTGAGGGCCGTGGCGACTGAGGCCGTCACCGGCTGGGGAGTGCTGTTGGTGGTGTCCCTAGACATCGCCAACGCATTCAATAGTCTGCCATTCAGCTGCATCAGGGAGGCGCTCCGGTATCACGGGGTGCCAGTTTACCTGAGGCGGCTAGTGGCAGACTATTTGGAGGGGCGCAGCGTCCTCTGCACCGACCGAGCAGGGGACGTTGTGCGAACGCCCATGACGTGCGGTGTCCCACAGGGGTCGGTCCTCGGACCCACCCTGTGGAACATCGGCTACGACTGGGCGTTGCGGGGGAGCCTCCCGCCCGGGCTGGGCGTGATTTGTTACGCCAACGACACGCTCGTCACAGCCCGCGGTGGGACGCTAGAAGAGGCGGTAAGCCTGGCGACCTCTGGTACCGAGGAGGTCGTCAGGCGGATCGAGGCGCTGGGGTTGAGGGTCGCCCTGGACAAGACGGAGGCCCTCTTGTTCCATGGGCGCCATATGAGCCCTCCCATCGGCGTCTCGATCACCGTCCACTCGGTCGACATCAGCATCCGGGCCATATGAGGTACTTGGGCCTGGTGCTCGACGGGCGATGGTGGTGCCGGGAGCATTTCCGCAGGCTCGCTCCACGGCTCGTCGGCGCGGCGTCCGCCCTATCGTGGCTTATGCCGAACGTGGGCGGACCGAGCGCTGCGTGCCGAAGGCTGTACGCGGGGGTCATCCGGTCGATGGCCCTGTACGGCGCACCGGTGTGAGCGGGGTCCATGACCGTTCGACTTAGGGCCCTTCTGTGGCGACCACAGAGGGTCATGGTGGTCAGGGCCATCCGCGGATACCGCACCGTGGCGACGGAGGCAGCGTGCCTATTGGCCGGGACTCCCCCGTGGGACCTGGAGGCGGAGATGCTCGCCGGACTATATCGGCGGGTGACGGGGGTGCGAGCAGAGGGCGGTGAGGTCTCGTTAAGGGATCTCACCGCCTGGCGCGTCGACTCCCGCCGAGACGTCATCGCCCGTTGGGCAGTCGGGCTGGAGAGGCCTCGGTTCGGGGTGCGAACCGTGGAGGCCTTCCGGCCGGTGCTGATGCAGTGGTTGGAAAGGCGGCACGGGGTGCTCTCCTTCCGACTGGTGCAGGTTTTGACGGGGCATGGGTGCTTCGCCAAATACCTGCACAAGGTCGTTAGGAGGGAGAGTACACCGTCCTGCCACTACTGCGATTGCGACGAGGACACGGCGCGCCATACGCTCGAGGCCTGCGGGGCTTGGGCAGTGCAGCGCTGTGAACTCGTCGCAATCGTCGGTACGGACCTGACGCTGCCGGCTATCGCTAGGGCGATGGTCGCCAGCGTCGGGAATTGGGACGCGGTCGCAGCCTTCTGCGAGACAGTGATCTCGCGGAAGGAGGCGGCGGATCGCCTGCGCGAGGAGCGCAGCCTCGATGAGGAGATCCGCCGCCGGCGACTGGGGCGGCGTAGGCGCAACTATCTGCGCCTCATGCCGCCTTATCCGAGGCCGCGGGTGACGTGACCGGGGATTAGTCCGTCACTCGCCAAGAAGCCGACCGCGTGAGGAAAGACCGACGTCCTCCCCGACGGGGGGACGTCGGTCGATGGGAGGGTACCCCAATAGGGGGTATTCCGTCGGGCCGACCACTGACGACAAGTTAACGCTGCTCCAGTGGTCGGCCCAACGACGAAGGCGACGTGGTTTTTGGGTGGGTCGCGGGAGTTGCGTGCTTAAGCCCCTCTGTCGCCCCGGACGGAGTGGTGCGGAGGCGCGCCGACCGCGACTCACCCACACAAAAAGAAAAAAAGGCTGTTATTTTGGAACAGTTTTCTGAAACTGTTATTTCGCTAAAACTGAAACAGGTCTCACAATTTAGCTTTTGTAGAGCACCCCTAGTGATTCAGGACCCTGAATATCGTGTAGTGTAATAAGCGTTTAACTCGGACGTCGATATTCTGCTCAGTGTGACACTACCCCGGATGAACCGGCTTGCGGCTGTAGACAGACAACTGCCAACAGTATGGTTCTACCATTATTAAATGTTTTCCTACACAATGTTCTACAATGTTTAACCCTGTGAGTAGAAAAATCGTATACTATTATAAATAATAATATATGTAAGAGGACATCTGGCCAGCGAAATGGTGCCACTATCCTTATTTTCTGGTGAAAAAAACATCGTGGCCATCCACGTGGCAATCTAATCATCCACCTTATGTCATCATCATTATCATTCATCCGTTCTATGATTCGTTTAATATCACAGCTGGTTCAACTTTAATAGGCGGCTTCTTGGGATACTTTTTCAGATATATACCACTCGTCGACGCCATACGTTTGCTTACCTATTTCGAATATAAAAATGTGAAGTAATAAATAATTGGTTTCATGCAATACTAAGCAATCAAATATATGAACGTTATGATTAATATTTTTTTTTCTTATATTGTTAATGGCAGTCGATGTAGAAGTTATTATATTATAAATTTATCAAAACGTTACATTACGCGAGTTCAAATATACGTAGGAAGCGAACGGCGGAGGTCAGCGTACCGTTTATTTGATTCCAATATATTTGTGAGACGCACGAGTGTCGCGGTCCAGCGGCTCGGAAATTACATCCACTCGTAAGAAATTGTTACATTGTGATATATACACATCATACACACACGTATGAAAAATGAAGATACGACACTTTCTGTTAGCTACCTACTTCGTTTTGTTGTGATCTGTTGAGCTTGTATCAAACTAGATGAACAGGAAATTATATAATCGAGTTAATGTTTACGTTAGAGAAAAATAACTCGAAACAAACCCAACCCGTCCGCATAACGTGCTACATTTTAAAGATACGACACTTTCTGTTACCTACCTACTTCGTTTTGTTGTGATCTGTTGAGCTTGTATCAAACTAGATGAACAGGAAATTATATAATCGAGTTAATGTTTACGTTAGAGAAAAATAACTCGAAACAAACCCAACCCGTCCGCATAACGTGGTACATTTTAAAGATACGACACTTTCTGTTACCTACCTACTTCGTTTTGTTGTGATCTGTTGAGCTTGTATCAAACTAGATGAACAGGAAATTATATAATCGAGTTAATGTTTACGTTAGAGAAAAATAACTCGAAACAAACCCAACCCGTCCGCATAACGTGGTACATTTTAAAGATACGACACTTTCTGTTACCTACCTACTTCGTTTTGTTGTGATCTGTTGAGCTTGTATCAAACTAGATGAACAGGAAATTATATAATCGAGTTAATGTTTACGTTAGAGAAAAATAACTCGAAACAAACCCAACCCGTCCGCATAACGTGGTACATTTTAAAGATACGACACTTTCTGTTACCTACCTACTTCGTTTTGTTGTGATCTGTTGAGCTTGTATCAAACTAGATGAACAGGAAATTATATAATCGAGTTAATGTTTACGTTAGAGAAAAATAACTCGAAACAAACCCAACCCGTCCGCATAACGTGGTACATTTTAAAGATACGACACTTTCTGTTACCTACCTACTTCGTTTTGTTGTGATCTGTTGAGCTTGTATCAAACTAGATGAACAGGAAATTATATAATCGAGTTAATGTTTACGTTAGAGAAAAATAACTCGAAACAAACCCAACCCGTCCGCATAACGTGCTACATTTTAAAGATACGACACTTTCTGTTACCTACCTACTTCGTTTTGTTGTGATCTGTTGAGCTTGTATCAAACTAGATGAACAGGAAATTATATAATCGAGTTAATGTTTACGTTAGAGAAAAATAACTCGAAACAAACCCAACCCGTCCGCATAACGTGCTACATTTTAAAGATACGACACTTTCTGTTACCTACCTACTTCGTTTTGTTGTGATCTGTTGAGCTTGTATCAAACTAGATGAACAGGAAATTATATAATCGAGTTAATGTTTACGTTAGAGAAAAATAACTCGAAACAAACCCAACCCGTCCGCATAACGTGGTACATTTTAAAGATACTACACTTTCTGTTACCTACCTACTTCGTTTTGTTGTGATCTGTTGAGCTTGTATCAAACTAGATGAACAGGAAATTATATAATCGAGTTAATGTTTACGTTAGAGAAAAATAACTCGAAACAAACCCAACCCGTCCGCATAACGTGGTACATTTTAAAGATACGACACTTTCTGTTACCTACCTACTTCGTTTTGTTGTGATCTGTTGAGCTTGTATCAAACTAGATGAACAGGAAATTATATAATCGAGTTAATGTTTACGTTAGAGAAAAATAACTCGAAACAAACCCAACCCGTCCGCATAACGTGGTACATTTTAAAGATACGACACTTTCTGTTACCTACCTACTTCGTTTTGTTGTGATCTGTTGAGCTTGTATCAAACTAGATGAACAGGAAATTATATAATCGAGTTAATGTTTACGTTAGAGAAAAATAACTCGAAACAAACCCAACCCGTCCGCATAACGTGCTACATTTTAAAGATACGACACTTTCTGTTACCTACCTACTTCGTTTTGTTGTGATCTGTTGAGCTTGTATCAAACTAGATGAACAGGAAATTATATAATCGAGTTAATGTTTACGTTAGAGAAAAATAACTCGAAACAAACCCAACCCGTCCGCATAACGTGCTACATTTTAAAGATACGACACTTTCTGTTACCTACCTACTTCGTTTTGTTGTGATCTGTTGAGCTTGTATCAAACTAGATGAACAGGAAATTATATAATCGAGTTAATGTTTACGTTAGAGAAAAATAACTCGAAACAAACCCAACCCGTCCGCATAACGTGCTACATTTTAAAGATACGACACTTTCTGTTACCTACCTACTTCGTTTTGTTGTGATCTGTTGAGCTTGTATCAAACTAGATGAACAGGAAATTATATAATCGAGTTAATGTTTACGTTAGAGAAAAATAACTCGAAACAAACCCAACCCGTCCGCATAACGTGCTACATTTTAAAGATACGACACTTTCTGTTACCTACCTACTTCGTTTTGTTGTGATCTGTTGAGCTTGTATCAAACTAGATGAACAGGAAATTATATAATCGAGTTAATGTTTACGTTAGAGAAAAATAACTCGAAACAAACCCAACCCGTCCGCATAACGTGCTACATTTTAAAGATACGACACTTTCTGTTACCTACCTACTTCGTTTTGTTGTGATCTGTTGAGCTTGTATCAAACTAGATGAACAGGAAATTATATAATCGAGTTAATGTTTACGTTAGAGAAAAATAACTCGAAACAAACCCAACCCGTCCGCATAACGTGGTACATTTTAAAGATACGACACTTTCTGTTACCTACCTACTTCGTTTTGTTGTGATCTGTTGAGCTTGTATCAAACTAGATGAACAGGAAATTATATAATCGAGTTAATGTTTACGTTAGAGAAAAATAACTCGAAACAAACCCAACCCGTCCGCATAACGTGCTACATTTTAAAGATACGACACTTTCTGTTACCTACCTACTTCGTTTTGTTGTGATCTGTTGAGCTTGTATCAAACTAGATGAACAGGAAATTATATAATCGAGTTAATGTTTACGTTAGAGAAAAATAACTCGAAACAAACCCAACCCGTCCGCATAACGTGCTACATTTTAAAGATACGACACTTTCTGTTACCTACCTACTCCGTTTTGTTGTGATCTGTTGAGCTTGTATCAAACTAGTTGAACAGGAAATTATATAATCGAGTTAATGTTTACGTTAGAGAAAAATAACTCGAAACAAACCCAACCCGTCCGCATAACGTGCTACATTTTAAAGATACGACACTTTCTGTTACCTACCTACTTCGTTTTGTTGTGATCTGTTGAGCTTGTATCAAACTAGATGAACAGGAAATTATATAATCGAGTTAATGTTTACGTTAGAGAAAAATAACTCGAAACAAACCCAACCCGTCCGCATAACGTGGTACATTTTAAAGATACGACACTTTCTGTTACCTACCTACTTCGTTTTGTTGTGATCTGTTGAGCTTGTATCAAACTAGATGAACAGGAAATTATATAATCGAGTTAATGTTTACGTTAGAGAAAAATAACTCGAAACAAACCCAACCCGTCCGCATAACGTGGTACATTTTAAAGATACGACACTTTCTGTTACCTACCTACTTCGTTTTGTTGTGATCTGTTGAGCTTGTATCAAACTAGATGAACAGGAAATTATATAATCGAGTTAATGTTTACGTTAGAGAAAAATAACTCGAAACAAACCCAACCCGTCCGCATAACGTGCTACATTTTAAAGATACGACACTTTCTGTTACCTACCTACTTCGTTTTGTTGTGATCTGTTGAGCTTGTATCAAACTAGATGAACAGGAAATTATATAATCGAGTTAATGTTTACGTTAGAGAAAAATAACTCGAAACAAACCCAACCCGTCCGCATAACGTGCTACATTTTAAAGATACGACACTTTCTGTTACCTACCTACTTCGTTTTGTTGTGATCTGTTGAGCTTGTATCAAACTAGATGAACAGGAAATTATATAATCGAGTTAATGTTTACGTTAGAGAAAAATAACTCGAAACAAACCCAACCCGTCCGCATAACGTGGTACATTTTAAAGATACGACACTTTCTGTTACCTACCTACTTCGTTTTGTTGTGATCTGTTGAGCTTGTATCAAACTAGATGAACAGGAAATTATATAATCGAGTTAATGTTTACGTTAGAGAAAAATAACTCGAAACAAACCCAACCCGTCCGCATAACGTGCTACATTTTAAAGATACGACACTTTCTGTTACCTACCTACTTCGTTTTGTTGTGATCTGTTGAGCTTGTATCAAACTAGATGAACAGGAAATTATATAATCGAGTTAATGTTTACGTTAGAGAAAAATAACTCGAAACAAACCCAACCCGTCCGCATAACGTGCTACATTTTAAAGATACGACACTTTCTGTTACCTACCTACTTCGTTTTGTTGTGATCTGTTGAGCTTGTATCAAACTAGATGAACAGGAAATTATATAATCGAGTTAATGTTTACGTTAGAGAAAAATAACTCGAAACAAACCCAACCCGTCCGCATAACGTGCTACATTTTAAAGATACGACACTTTCTGTTACCTACATACTTCGTTTTGTTGTGATCTGTTGAGCTTGTATCAAACTAGATGAACAGGAAATTATATAATCGAGTTAATGTTTACGTTAGAGAAAAATAACTCGAAACAAACCCAACCCGTCCGCATAACGTGCTACATTTTAAAGATACGACACTTTCTGTTACCTACCTACTTCGTTTTGTTGTGATCTGTTGAGCTTGTATCAAACTAGATGAACAGGAAATTATATAATCGAGTTAATGTTTACGTTAGAGAAAAATAACTCGAAACAAACCCAACCCGTCCGCATAACGTGGTACATTTTAAAGATACGACACTTTCTGTTACCTACCTACTTCGTTTTGTTGTGATCTGTTGAGCTTGTATCAAACTAGATGAACAGGAAATTATATAATCGAGTTAATGTTTACGTTAGAGAAAAATAACTCGAAACAAACCCAACCCGTCCGCATAACGTGCTACATTTTAAAGATACGACACTTTCTGTTACCTACCTACTTCGTTTTGTTGTGATCTGTTGAGCTTGTATCAAACTAGATGAACAGGAAATTATATAATCGAGTTAATGTTTACGTTAGAGAAAAATAACTCGAAACAAACCCAACCCGTCCGCATAACGTGCTACATTTTAAAGATACGACACTTTCTGTTACCTACCTACTTCGTTTTGTTGTGATCTGTTGAGCTTGTATCAAACTAGATGAACAGGAAATTATATAATCGAGTTAATGTTTACGTTAGAGAAAAATAACTCGAAACAAACCCAACCCGTCCGCATAACGTGCTACATTTTAAAGATACGACACTTTCTGTTACCTACATACTTCGTTTTGTTGTGATCTGTTGAGCTTGTATCAAACTAGATGAACAGGAAATTATATAATCGAGTTAATGTTTACGTTAGAGAAAAATAACTCGAAACAAACCCAACCCGTCCGCATAACGTGCTACATTTTAAAGATACGACACTTTCTGTTACCTACCTACTTCGTTTTGTTGTGATCTGTTGAGCTTGTATCAAACTAGATGAACAGGAAATTATATAATCGAGTTAATGTTTACGTTAGAGAAAAATAACTCGAAACAAACCCAACCCGTCCGCATAACGTGGTACATTTTAAAGATACGACACTTTCTGTTACCTACCTACTTCGTTTTGTTGTGATCTGTTGAGCTTGTATCAAACTAGATGAACAGGAAATTATATAATCGAGTTAATGTTTACGTTAGAGAAAAATAACTCGAAACAAACCCAACCCGTCCGCATAACGTGCTACATTTTAAAGATACGACACTTTCTGTTACCTACCTACTTCGTTTTGTTGTGATCTGTTGAGCTTGTATCAAA
This sequence comes from Lymantria dispar, assembly GCA_032191425.1. Lineage (NCBI taxonomy): Eukaryota > Metazoa > Arthropoda > Insecta > Lepidoptera > Erebidae > Lymantria > Lymantria dispar. The sequence goes on from CM063446.1 coordinate 480,299, forward strand.
CTAGATGAACAGGAAATTATATAATCGAGTTAATGTTTACGTTAGAGAAAAATAACTCGAAACAAACCCAACCCGTCCGCATAACGTGCTACATTTTAAAGATACGACACTTTCTGTTACCTACCTACTTCGTTTTGTTGTGATCTGTTGAGCTTGTATCAAACTAGATGAACAGGAAATTATATAATCGAGTTAATGTTTACGTTAGAGAAAAATAACTCGAAACAAACCCAACCCGTCCGCATAACGTGCTACATTTTCGTTTGCAAACGACATTTCTTTGCATTTCTTAAAAGTTTCAATACTGGTATTTAGTCCCATGGCAGCGTGTTAAGCGAAGTTCAAGCAAAGAGAGCGCGCCGCACCGTGTGTAAGTTTACACAAAATGTTTCGCCTCACTTTGGATCTCTTCATAATTTAGAATCTATTTAAAATAAATACATTGAATTTAGGTCATTTATTTAGGCCAGCTAAATAAATTTGTACTTCAAATTTAATAAACACAGGTTAGCGATTATTATATTAACGTACCAATATATCATATTAACGTACGCGATATTATATGAACGTACCAATATATCATATTAACGTACGCGATATTATATGAACGTACCAATATATCATATTAACGTACGCGATATTATATTAACGTACCAATATATCATATTAACGTGCGCGATATTATATTAACGTACCAATATATCATATTAACGTACGCGATATTATATTAACGTACCAATATATCATATTAACGTGCGCGATATTATATTAACGTACCAATATATCATATTAACGTGCGCGATATTATATTAACGTACCAATATATCATATTAACGTGCGCGATATTATATTAACGTACCAATATATCATATTAACGTGCGCGATATTATATTAACGTACCAATATATCATATTAACGTACGCGATATTATATTAACGTACCAATATATCATATTAACGTGCGCGATATTATATTAACGTACCAATATATCATATTAACGTGCGCGATATTATATTAACGTACCAATATATCATATTAACGTGCGCGATATTATATTAACGTACCAATATATCATATTAACGTGCGCGATATTATATTAACGTACCAATATATCATATTAACGTGCGCGATATTATATTAACGTACCAATATATCATATTAACGTGCGCGATATTATATTAACGTACCAATATATCATATTAACGTGCGCGATATTATATTAACGTACCAATATATCATATTAACGTGCGCGATATTATATTAACGTACCAATATATCATATTAACGTGCGCGATATTATATTAACGTACCAATATATCATATTAACGTGCGCGATATTATATTAACGTACCAATATATCATATTAACGTGCGCGATATTATATTAACGTACCAATATATCATATTAACGTGCGCGATATTATATTAACGTACCAATATATCATATTAACGTGCGCGATATTATATTAACGTACCAATATATCATATTAACGTGCGCGATATTATATTAACGTACCAATATATCATATTAACGTGCGCGATATTATATTAACGTACCAATATATCATATTAACGTGCGCGATATTATATTAACGTACCAATATATCATATTAACGTGCGCGATATTATATTAACGTACCAATATATCATATTAACGTGCGCGATATTATATTAACGTACCAATATATCATATTAACGTGCGCGATATTATATTAACGTACCAATATATCATATTAACGTACGCGATATTATATTAACGTACCAATATCGCCATTTTCATGACTAACATATTTTGTTAAAAATCTAACTTACTTTCAGGTGACCTAGGAAGTCCAAATTTGAAATCAAGCTAGACAATTATATAAATATATTATATAAAAATCCAGAAATAGAAAAAATTATAGAGAAAATAGAAAAAATGTCCAATCAATCGAATTTATTAAGTGTAAAACTTGTGGCTTGTATAATTATAAAAGCAAAAAAAAACCTACTAAATACATTTAATCATGAAAGGTTATTTTTATACTTTTTTATAGGTATTTTAATATTAATTATTTATGAAATTTGCTTTAATTATATATTAGTGAACGCAGCCAAGCGTTTCTATAAACACGCGGGTACACACGCATAACAAACATTTTTGTAGTAGAAGGAAAGAGATATTGTGTTTTTAAATTTACCTGGGAATGTTATACGTTCTTCTAGTAAATACATTCCAGGATTACGTATCTGCAGTGCTATGCTCTCCCATTTTCATATTAATATTTTGATGGTGTGGTTTTCCGTGTGGTGACGGAGTAAGAATACAATTCACCACCCCCTATCTTACCCGTGGGTGATCGTACGAGACGACTAAGGGATATAAAACGCATATAACATCTATGCAAGAGAAGGAAAACTTGAAATAAAACCCTACATCAACACGTCTGACCAGCGTGGTATAGTAGGTCAATTACACTTCCATTACGGAGGAGGCCCGAGCCCAACAGTGGGACGTACATGGGCTGAGATGATGATGATGATGATTTTGATGGTAATAGTCTTTTCCATAATGAGTTATTACTACGCAGGTACTTAGGTATTCTGGCAATGGCTTTATTTCTCCCTTTTATATTGGGATTTTGGTTGTTTTTTTATAAATGAATATTATATTGCGGTATCATATAATATTTTTTAAAATTGCCAGAAAATTAATACAGCTATTCAAAAACGCTGCGTTATTATGAATGACACAATAAAAAAAAAATGCTGTTTACTACAAGCGCTTGATTTTAACAGGGTCGGTCATATCTTAGTCGTATTATACGATCACCCGGTAATGAAATAAGGAATAGAAGTCAACAACATCTCCAAAATATAAGAAATGCTTTAATTAGAGCCCATTAAACAAATTACATGCAAAGTACAATGATATTGCAATATAATGACATTACTTCTAGCAATTAAGTCCATGTTACTAAGACATCCAGACTTTTTATATATTCAACGTACGAGACAGTAAAAAGTAATAGCAATTTGTTACAGCACTTCGTTCGGTGAGCGAGAGAGCCGGCAATCCAACTCTCTGGGAGTGTTTGCGTGTGATCGGTTTTAGTGATGCCTTTAGTATCACCAAACCTCAATGCATGTATTCACAGTTCCTTCATGTTCCTCACGATAGGCCGCTGCCTACTACGGTCTAGCAAAGGGCTATTTGCACGTTTTTCACCAACAACCAATATCAAATTGCGTATATTAATTAGATATTATTTCAAAATGCCTAATTAAATATGTCTCTATAAACACAACAGATATAGAGTGGGCACATTATTGAGAAAAATACGCGACAGCAAAGGACCAAGCCTTTGTTAAGTCTATCCTCAAAGTATAAATATACATGATACGGTATCAATATTACTCACAGTGATTCTCTTGAGCTGCCTCTTGCCTTTGTACCAGCTGATAAGTGCGGGCGGTCGGCTGCCGGCCGACTCGCACGCCACCTCGTAGCGCCGCTCAGCGGTTAATACGCCCCCTTCACTCAACTCTGAAGGCTTCTTAATTTCCACTGTCAACGGCCGCACTGTCAAATATATATTTACAATCAAATATTTAACGAACAAGGGACAGTCCAAAGATAAAATAATAAAACGCCCTAATCGTCATTTTGGCTCATGTCTTACTGGCTAGGCTTGAGCCTTCCATACTATAGAAGATAAATTGACCTACGATACCACTAGTGTTGCCCAAATGCAAGACCAAGACGAGACTTGGACCAGTCTTGGTCTTGATCTTGCAACAGCACACCTGGTCTCGTCTTGCTCTTGGTATTACACACTCGAGTCTTGGTCTTGGTATTGCAGCAAGAGTCTCGCAAAGTCTTGCAAGTCTTGCAGTTGAAATAACGTAACAGTCATTTATCATGGCAATGAAAAATCCAACTAAATTAATCAAATATCCTATCCTATCTATCCATCTGCTAGCCTATAGTCCACTATTGAATATAACCCTTACCACTGGGGAAAATTACTCTCCTACTCCCTTGGTGTTACATTAGACAGAGTTACTACTCCTATGACAAAGGAAGGAATTTCGACCCTGTTTTCTTAAGACGTCACTACACGGGGCAGTTGATACAATAAAATTTATGTCATTTAACATTCCCCTTTCCAACAAAAAAGATTTTTCTATTTGATTGGCAAGCGACGTAGTTATTTGACCACTGACGACAAGTCACCCTGCTCTGGTGGTCGGCCCAACAACGAGGCGACGTGGGTACGGGTGGGTTATGGTCCCGCGCGCCGTCCTTTCATCGCCCCGGACGGAATGGACCGCGCGTGTACTTACCATAGCCCACCTATAAAAAAAAATGGCTTCCTAACACCATTGCCTTGGTCCGATTTGATACGACATCCACGGGTAAGAGAGTGGCGAATTGTATTCGTACTCTGTCCCTACACGGACATTTATGTTGATTAATTGTAGGCATATTTCTATGTCTAACAGTGAACGTCATTGGGCTAATGAATAAACGGATATATAAATATATATAATGGGCAAGAGCACTCTCGTGATTACGGTATTTTTGTCCTTAAGCCTTTCCGAAGAGTAATTCTGAAAAGCCAACACCAACATTGGGAATCGATTGGCCAATAGATGGATATCTCAAGACTGATTTGACTTGCCATGTAGTGATGGACTAAGAATATAATTCATCACTCCCTATTTTACCCGCGAGTGCGAACCCACGACTAAGGGCTATAATATATAACATCGGTGCAAGAGAAGGAAAAGTTGACATGAAACCCTGTAACAACACGACCGATCACCGTAGCGATTCTCCTCCGGCCACGGCCGATTTCCCTCCTATTATGTAGAAGACACGAGCTCCACCGCATATAAGCTGAAATGGTGATTTGAATTAAATGCAAGACCGCGAGACTCTTGTAGGCTCAGTCTTGGTCTTGCTCAAGTCTTGCAGGGCCAGTCTTGGTCTTGGTCTTGCAAAAATTAGGTGGTCTTGGTTTTGGTCTCGGTCTCGCATTTCTCGCAAGACCAAGACTTTTTTGGGCAACACTAGATACCACTCCTGTCAGATGGATTGATACAGGGTTTTCTTTCTAGTTTCCTTTCTTTCTGTAGATGTTATCTGTAAATATATCCCTTTGTTCACTTTTACGACACCCACGGGCAAAAAAAAATGTAATCATCATCATCACAGCTCATATAGGTCCCACTGCTGGCCTCGAGACTCCGCTACAATGGGAGGGAAATTGACCTACTATACCGCGCTGGTCAGATCGTCAGATGAGATAGTATAGAGTTTTATTTCTAGTTTCCTTCCTTTCTGTAAATGTTATCTTGTAAGTATATTCACTCAAAGTACGCATGTAATATTGTCCTTTCTTGTATGGATACGAAGTATCGCCACGATGACGGTTAGGTTGGCGACCATATTGATTGTTGGGAATCTCCAGGAGTGTCGCTGCTCATTGTCTTAGTAATCTGTCAGTCAGTTTTACGACTTACTACTGAAAAGAAAGGGATGGTGACACAAAGTAAATATACCATCATCAAATGCGTAGAGAGTAGCTATGAAAATGTAAAAATATTTTTACGTTTGAATTATGATCGTGTTATGTCGTCAACGAGTTATTGGCGCAGAAAATCCGATAATTTAGCGAAGAAGACTACTCATGTATTAAAATAAAACTATTTCTGTCAATTCTATCTCGTTTTCATTTTGTTTACGAATATCTGACGTATTTTACGTTCCGGGAAAAGACATCTATATTTTAGCAGATTAATTAATCAAGCACCGATAAACTTGTTATAATTAATATTAACGTATAATGAAATTACAAGAAAAACAAAAGGCATCTCTCAAGTGTATAGAAGTTTGTTCAGTTAGTCAACGCGGTTAAATATATAAATAATACCAGAAGACGCCTTCTGGTATTATCACTGCCTATTCATATAGCACATGAAGTTTAGTACATTGAAGCCCAGCAATTATTCAAGAGCTATCCAAGTATGATAGGGTGTTCAATGAAACCGATATGTCGCGTAGCAATATTACAATGCTTTCCTACATTATTTGACTGATTGGTTTTATATAAAGTAGGGATGTTATGGACAACAAGTTCTACCCAGACGATACGAATATTAGAATAACACTAGCAACCCGCCCTCGTTTTGCTTCAGTTTCAGTCGCATTACCCGCATAGTTCCCGTTCCCATGTGAATACCCGGATAAAATATAGCCTAAATTACTCCTTATATAGTCAACTACCTAGTAGAAAAATATTATCTAAATCGGTCAAACAAACAGACAGACAGATAAACAAAAAAAAAAATAAACTGTATTTTAGACATAGGTGTCGTTCAAATAACCGTATGAGCATGAAAAAAGCCCAGTGTTTTGACATTACAAATAGACACTCCAATTTTATTTATTTGTATAGAGTATAGATTTTTACTTTTTTAAATACTTAGAGTTAAAATAACTACTTAATATATTTCTGAAGCGAATATAAGTTATGGCCATCAACAAATATAATCATCTTAGACCACAGTCCCATCTATATATATGACCATACGGCATCAGCTATCCGATGTCGTATAGTCAACAATTACATTCACATGAAGGTTAGAGGATGTAGAACTTTACGTCTTTTACGACACTCACGAGCGATGTGAGGGTTGAAGGGTTGGTGTTATTCGCACACAGCATTGTGCTTTATGCTATTCACAAATTGTAGTTATGAGTTTTTGTCCGTATTTGTAAAGTCCTCCACGGCACAAGGATTGTCCTTTTAGTACAGTGTGTCTTTAAAAAAGCGAATTGCGCATGTGATAGACAGTTTTATGATCCGCAGATTAATAAGAATAAAGTGTTGTAATTTATTATTCTTAACTGTTTGTGGTTATTTTCCCTGGTGAATATATGAGATATATCACTATCGTCCCTATGGAGCAATAGGCTCATTATACTACACATATAAATCAAAATACCATTGTTTTAAAATTCTGTACCAACTCGGGTAATGAAATATTTATATTAAATCTTTCCTTTCAACTGTTGAAGTCTGCTTGTAACGGGTTTTTTCAACAAGAACTTTGTTTTTCAATTGTGGCAACACCAACCACATGATAGTTTTGGCATTTAGTTTTTTGACGTATTCGTAGTAGATGCATTGGCAATTGTTACAATGAATTCGGACTTTTGACGCGAATGTCAAAATGTAACGTTGTGCTTTTATATATCTTTCATTATTTTAGTGTTTTGAAGTGTTATATTGAATAATTTTGCTGATATTTTATGTAATATAATGCTGATAAAATTCTGAAATGTAGTGAATATGATATAACAGTGAATTGCGTGCATTTTGACATTCTGCCAAATTTCCCAGAGAAGGCATGACTTGGATATCAGCACTAAATCATGCTAACGACTGACTGAAAGACGAAGACTGAAGACCTGAATAATAAATATAATATGATAACTCGACACTGGCACCAATAGCTCATATTATTGTAGCTCATTGCCATCAAATAAAAAGAAGAAGAAGACAATGAATTCAATTTCGCTCGAAAATCGCATCAAAATAATTAAAATCCACTATGAAAATGGTGGTTCTGTTAAAGTTACATTTCGTAAAATTCGTGATATTTTCGGACAACATAATCGTCCTTCTGAGACCGCTATTAAGAATTTGGTCGTTAAATTTGAGTCGACAGGCTCGATACAAAATGTGCCAACACCAACGCGTGTTCGACCGGGTCGTTCAACTGAAAACATCGCAGCCGTGAGCCACAGTGTTGAAGAAGATCCAAATTTGTCAATTCCTCGACGTTCTCAACAATTGGGGGTTATCCAAAACCACCACATGGCAAATTTTGCGTAAGGATTTGGCTTTGAAGCCTTACAAGGTTCAACTGATGCAGGAATTGAAGCCGACCGACCATTCACATCGCCGTAGATTCGCTCAATTCATTCAGGAACAACCCGCTGGTTTTCTGAAAAAATCATTTTTTCAGGCGAAGCCCATTTTCACTTGTCAGGGTACGTCAACAAGCCAAAATTGCCGCATTTGGGCTTCTGAAAATCCTAGAGCAATTATTGAGAAGCCTTTGCATGCTCAACGTGTCACTGTATGGTGCGCTATGTGGTCTGGAGGCGTGATTGGGCCGTTTTTTTTTTAAGATGAGGCTGGAAATGCGGTAACGGTCAATGGATCACGCTATCGCGAGATGTTAACAACTCAATTTTGGCCTATTATTGATGACGTGGATATCACTGACATGTGGTTTCAACAGGATGGTGCCACATATCACACATCCAATGAAACGATCAATTTATTGCAAACCAAATTTCCCGATCGCATAATTTCACGAAAATCAGCTGTTATGTGGCCAGCCAGATCATGTGATTTAACACCACTGGATTATTTTTTGTGGAGCTATGTTAAGGACAGAGTCTATACGGAGCCAATCGAATCGATTGCAGCCTTAAAACTCAAAATCTGTGATGTGATTAACGAAATAGACCCACGATTTTGCCAAAAAGTGATTAAAAACTTTGATGAAAGAATCGATATCGCTCAGCGTGGTCGTGGTGGACATTTGCCAGATATCATTTTTCATTCATAATTGCCGAACTTTTCTCTTCGTAATACAATAAAAATTTGAATCATCTTCATCTAAATTTCTTGTTTTATTTTGTTTTAGAAAACAAAGTTCTTGTTGAAAAACCCTTTAGTATATAATAGTATAGAAGTTGAGTAGCAGCAAATTACCATATCAAATCAAAATAAAATAAAATGATTTATTCTGTATAAGCCTCTTAAGTACAATATATGGTATTAGCATTATATATAGCAGTTATTCACGTATACTCACGAAACATATCCAGGACAAGTGACAACTCTTTGGGCGGCACCAGGTGTGAGTTGGTCGCCTGGCAGGTGAATACGGCGGCGTAGTCTGCGCGACGGATAGCCGGCCATAGAAGCCTGTTCTCGATAACGTCACCGGTGTTGTGCTCATACTCCTCATCAACCAGCACTCCGTTCACCAACCATCGTACCGAGGGTTCTGGACGACCTGCACAAGATTTATATTTATTTAATTAATTTAAAATATTTTCAGAATTATTATGGGCCAAGAATACAGTAAATTATTAATAAGGTAATATATAAAAGTATATCAGCTGGCTGAAAGATGTAAGGGTTTCAAAATCTAGCTAAAACCTCGTGCGATGATTCATTATAGGTTCGACGAAGGATAATACGCGAAAAAAGCCGCCGGCCAGTCGAGTCACCGATATCAAGAAATCGGTGCCCCTCAGTCTAATGGCTATGTGGAGGGGTTCAATATACGTACGGGTATGATCCAAAACATAGTTTGCCCCAAAATATTTCAGCATTACTTACTGTTTTAGTTTAGTTCAAATAAGAATTGTATTAAAATATTGATAGATTGTGCACTTATACGTACGTAACTCCTAAAATCAATAGCTGATATATTATATCATTGATCGGTATTACTAAGACGTCGATTAGAGCTGTGTGACCAATCAAAGCTGTGTGACGCCTAATCAAAAACCTTAATCCTATCCCGTACTTCTTCTATTATCGTGTGCGGTATATTGATTACAGTGGGAAAGTGGTGGGTCTCCCTTCCTTCCTTCTATTTGAAAATTAAAATAATAATTTACTGTAAGATACTGCTATCAATATCTTTAATAAGATAAATGTTATCAAGATCACGATCTCAAAAATGGTCTCACAGTTAAACAGACGGATTACATCAATGCTATGCAAAAATATGACTACGTAAGACGATTCCAAACTTATTAGGTTACACATAAAAAGTTTTTTACTATTAAGAAAGAAATTGTTATTTGAAGACCATCAACATTAGGGGGTGTTAACAAAGCTAAAGCGTGTCAATTATTATGAGATAACAGCTTATTAGGCGCAATTGTGAGCCGACAAAAGGTTCACCACAAAAACGCTAACACAATCCAAGGGCCGGCGCACATTTAAACGAAACATCTTAAAGGCCACTTACTTTACATGAAGATTATAGTACGCCAAATGTAATTTCCAATGCTTTTATTCGTCGGTCGGTTTGTAAATAAATTTGTACGAGGCCATTCAGATCCCGGACAGCCCTTTGTTGTCCGTTCACTTGTTTATTTGGCGCAGTGTGTGCGCTTTTGTTCCCACCCGGACACCGCGCTCAGATGTCCAAGGATCCACTTCGAGCAAATTGAATTAGTTCACGTCTCGAGAACTTCGAAGATCTAATTCGAAATGTCAATGGATTTAATCTGGATTAGTGTACGAAATTACTATTTGTATACAGAATGTAGTAGTACACAAATTTGGAACTGTTCACGTATTTCAGATGAACGAGAGCCGGCCGTTAGGTTGGATTATATGATTACTATACGTTAGCTCGGTACAGTATATTGTTCACTATTAAGTATTGATCATGAACAGCACAGTAATCACATTGTAATCTATTTCACTCTATCATGCCCTGTTGGAAATATACACTAGAATGTAGAAAATACTACAATTGTCCAGTTGAGTTTTCTAAGGGAGTGCGGCTGACCATACTTCTGGTGGCTGCCATAGAACTGTGAGTGTTAGTGATATAATATATTGCTGCGCTGTCACCACATTACACAATAAATACAGTTAATCATTTATAATCTTATTTCATGACCATATTTTTTATTTTTGGACGGGTTATGGTCTGGAAGGACGCCGTCCGATCCGTCCGGGATGACGAAAAGGCTACGCGCAGCCTCATAAGCTACCGGATTCCCTCCCCTTCGTATTTGGACTGACTACTGGTACCGTTTCCTTGACGTTCATGGCCAGCTCGGCGGAATACCCCTTCGGGTACTGCCTCTCCCTGACACCCCTCTCGGAGAGTCGCCCTCATTTTTCGTGATCACATGCAGAATGTTCTTGTTTGAAGCTGACCCGTTGAGTTTGTTCATAACAACTTCTCATGTTTTGTTATGTTTGTATTTCATTTTCATTTTTGCTACCTTTTGAATACTCTATAGCGTTTATGGTTACAAGTGGTTTGCTGTTTCTTCATATTGTATTCTGTATTTTGTTTAGAAGGTAAGTGAAATACAATACTCTTTGATTTTAATTTATTCTAAGTTAGGATCTCGCATACGCAACTAATTTGTGCAAAGGCTCTTTGAGGAGGCGTAGCTGTCATCACCCGTCGCTCAGATCACTTGGCGTACACTAACTATTCACAGTGGGCACAAAATTGATCTAGTTTCCAATCCACCTTTTCATAATTGCAGAACGGGGTCAGGGGGCTATTGTGAGGGTCTCGCCCTAATTTATCGTTCGCTCCGACGCTCGGTTCGTTTTCTAAATCAAAAGTCGTAGGACGAGCTTCCGTGAGGCTTATTGTTTCATTTATTTTTCCCTTTGACAAACAGCATCGCAGTGTCTTTGTATTGGATACTGTTGTTTGTTGTATTAAGTGTAACGGAGTTCGATGACACTCTACGTTTATACATTTATTTTGTCAGTGACGAAGATGTTTTCTTAACACTAATGTTTTTCAATATAATTTAAATACGAGACTTTTCATTATAGTTTATAATATTAGTACACTAACAGAGTAGAAATTTTCGTTTCCTCCACAATACTGGGTAATTGACCTGCTAATCAGGCGGATTTTAATATAGTTTTATTTTAAGATTTTCTCCTCTCGAGTAGATTTCCTGTGTACATTATTATATCAAATTCTATTAGTAATTATTACTTTATTAATAACGTTCCGTGTGGTGATGGGGTATAAATACCATTCATCACCCCCCTCTCTTGCCCGTGTGTATTCGCTTTGGATTTAAGCTGTAACAACACGTTTGTCCAGCGTGATATAGTAGGTCAATTGCCCTCCTATTGTGGAGGCAGCTCGGGAGGGAGTCACACTGTTGGGGACGTGTATGAGCTGAAATAATGAATGACAAATATAATTATTACTTTATTTAAATTAACTTATAGTATGTTATCTTGAGGATATAATAGAATATGTATTACGTAAGTTTATTCGTTGCAATGTATAAGTGTCTTACAATTTTTGTTGTTTTTTGGTTGCAGATAATTAAGCAGCTCACCTTATGATAAGTGGTAACTACCGCGCTCAAGAACTTCAGAAATATCCGAGTGTGGATAAATGCCTACCGTAGGTACGAAATGAAGGGGTCATGGAATGAAGATAGCTTGAGAAGAGTAAGAGATTTCTACTCCTTACTACTTCTAGCCTAATCCTTGTGATATAAAGATGGAGGAATGGACAGCATATTGCATATTTTAAAGTCCTGGTAATAAACATTTTCATTTGAAGTGCAAATGATATGTTTAATAATTTTTAAAATTTACCCAAGAGAGAGCGTTTAAATACCATACAAAATCCATTAGACTGTAGAGTATTTGGCTCAATCATATGTGTTGAGACAAAAAAAAAATGTCACTGAATATTTGAATATGTAAATATTCATAATATATGAATATTACATACATTTTTGTTTCTAGCAAAACATTTTCAATGTCGATTTTTATAAGATACTAGCTGACCAACCGACGTGGTTCTGTTCAAATCTAAAAAAATAGTAAGAGGAATTCTCCTTGAAATCGATTGCAGCGCCACCCACTGGCTCCAATTGTGAATCTAAACCATTCTAGAATCTCCTTGAACACATACAAAACATTTTATCAACATCAGTCTAGTTGAGTCCAGGCCTTTAGGAGGAGCTCAGTGACACACGAACACAAGGATTATAAAAGAAAATACTTAAATTTTAAATTATTAAGATGTTTTACATTTGCCAGGTATCAAATATAAGCCGTTTCTATTTTTTTATGATGATCTCCGCAGCCTGTTAATTGTTTGTATGAGAGGAGTGTCGCCAAGCGGGCGCTAGGACGCAACAGGCGCTTCAGACACAATTCGGTCGCACTGCACCCAAATGATCTCCACTACGTTTATTACAAAAGCTTCTACTTTCAATTGAATATATTTTTACACTCGTTCGTATTTTCATACGGTTCAATCAACGTCTCGATTATGCAAATGCGGTGGCCGACCGTCGTTACAAATTTTGTATCGTGTACACTGTAGGTATATTTATTAAATCTATTTTCACTGATACTGTTACGTTATGTATTCTTGAAATGATTCTGAAAATATTTTACGTCTATAAATGACAGCGGCAAATGTTTATACATGATTGATTTACATACATGATTGATATCCATAATATTGAAGAGTTTATAGATAATGAACAATTCACGAAAAATAGTTATTTAGTGTTAAACTAATGTGGGCGGTTACCCGTAGTTAGGTACAAATAAGATTTTATTTATCCTCCCATTCCCGTACCTTACCGCGAGATAATTTTACCACATTATAACGGAAATGTTTAAATAGTGTATTTATTTGCGATTTTTAACCTATTAAAGCAATTTATTAGTTTCCGTATTTCAAGGTTAAATAATATACACAGTGGAATCTAATTGGCTGTTTGCCCGAAACGTACATACTCAGTTAATGATATAGAACCATACTATAGCATTTATTCAATAAAATAAAAACATAAATTCTTGTTCTTTAGAATCTCGGATGTTTCCTTAAATATCATTTTTGCATAACTGTAACATGTGGTTAAGGACATTGACCGTAGGTACGGTAGTATGCTAACTGAGCTATTAAAACATAGACCAAGGTCGCGCGACTTGGGCGCATCACAAAAGAAGAAAGGAGTGCGAGACACGGGCGGGTGAGGTGCGACACCGAGCTCCAAGGTGTTATGCCTAACATTATTTTGTTTTACCTACTATTGACATTTAATACGAATGCTATGTCTATGAAATGTATGTCGATGTAGGCATGTTGGAAAGGTTACCGTTGCATGTCAGACAAACTTAAGAATGTCTATCAGACTTTTTTTCTAAATGTATTATATTTTTAGTTATGTGGGGATATTAAGAATGATTAACTGAGTACATACGTTTCAGGAATACAGCCAATTAGATTCCACGGTGTATAATACTAGATCACGAAGAGTGTCATCAATTTTAAGGTGAGTTTTCTGGGGGCACGGCAGTGCCCCCGCCAAGTCGAGCAAAAAAAAAAAGTCGGGCAAAACGCAAAACTGCCGTAACATACTTTTCTCGAAGCCATTCAGGCCATTTTCGACCCCCTATAACTTCGTAGTTAATAAAGCTAGAAACCTGAATTTTTAGTAACCTAGCAGGCATTGTATACACATTGTGTATTTTTTAAATAAAACTACTTTACGGATTTTATCGCGTTTGTATTTGATTTTTGATTACCCGACGTTTCGAACACTTTACAGCGTTCATGATCACGGGTGGACTAAGATGTCTCACGTCCAACAAGTCATCGTTACTGCAGAAAATTTATAATTATCTACCCGATACAGAAATTAGTTATTAAGTATTGACCCACATTTTGATACAAAATTTATTGCCAGTGTAAGAAGAAAATGATTCTATATGAAAAAATTATATTGTTTATGGTTAGTAATAATTAAACATTAAAATTAATAGTAATTATATTTAAAAACTAACTAATAATCTAGTATACTACCACCGGATCGGAACACGGTTACACTGAGAAAGATCCGGCAAGAAAACTCAGGTAACATGATGCTAAATTATATTGCCAAATATTGCTAAATTATATTATATTATTGCCGGATTTTTCTCAGTGTGACCGTGTTCCGATCCGGTGGTAGTATACTAGATTATTAGTTAGTTTTTAAATATAATTACTATTAATTTTAATGTTTAATTATTACTAACCATAAACAATATAATTTTTTCATATAGAATCATTTTCTTCTTACACTGGCAATAAATTTTGTATCAAAATGTGGGTCAATACTTAATAACTAATTTCTGTATCGGGTAGATAATTATAAATTTTCTGCAGTAACGATGACTTGTTGGACGTGAGACATCTTAGTCCACCCGTGACCATGAACGCTTTAAAGTGTTCGAAACGTCGGGTAATCAAAAATCAAATACAAACGCGATAAAATCCGTAAAGTAGTTTTATTTAAAAAATACACAATGTGTATACAATGCCTGCTAGGTAGAAGCTGAATGTAATTTGTGTCGGTTAATTATATGTTCTTTCCGTGTGGTGACGAATTAAGAATGCAATTCACCACTCTCTATCTTGCCCGTGGATATCGTATAAGACGACTATGGGATACAATATGCACATACCATCTGTGCAAGAGAAGGAATACTCGAAATGAAACCCTATATCAACATGTCGGACCAGCATGGTATAGTGGGTTAAATTCCCTCCCATTGTGGAGGAGGCCCGAGCCCAACAGTGGGACATATGAGGGCTGCGATGATGATGCGATGTTGAATTATATGTTTGTAAAGTCCCCCACAAAATAAGGATTATTATTCCCTTAGTGCAAGGCGTTGTCATTTAAAAAAAAGATTCAACAGGAAGGAGAGTGGGCAGCAGCTCTCGCCGGGGAAATGTGTGATGTCTCACTGCGAAACCAACTCACCTACTAAACGTGGCGACTACGTCATTATTCCTCATAAGGCGAAGAAAAATGAGATCTAGTCATGGCAACTCTGTTACCCTTGGGCGTCGTTGGATGCAGGTGCCACAGTACGGCACTTTATGGTGAAGCATGAGGGGGGTCTATGTTCTACAGTGGACGGCGATAGGCTGAATGATGATTGGCATAATAGGTGTAAACAGATACATAGATATAATTATGTTCAAAGATAACTTGTAAAATGGTCAATCAACTTAATGAAAAAGCAAGAGTGAGACGTGTCTTATGAAATTGTACTAAAATCTCTCAAAGTATTAAGCAAACTAAATTGCCTCAAATTTATCTGAAAGAAAGAACGCCATCATTAGGCTCGATTGCCATCAAAGCGGGAGGAGACTAGAGGAGATGTGTTTCGAAAAATCAATCAAATTTCTTTATTTCCACATCTCTCCGCTTAGTTTAGGTAGAATTGACTCAAGCGGAAAGGAGAGATGTCTCATTTTTTAGAGAGTGTACTCTAAGAAAATCCTTTGTTGGTATTCCAGAAGTAGAAGGTACCGGAAAGGCAAATAAGTAGGTCTATCTACAAAAAGTAATAAGATACCATCAAAAACAAGACTTGTAAAAAAAGCCAAGCCTCGCAACTGAGTTGTTCTACCATAAAAATTTGTGAGATCCATGTTATACCAAGTCGGTTAACTCATTCAGTCCCTGTTTAACGGACCTTTCTTCTTAAGTTATTACGTAAATAGCTAACCTAACAACTTCTTATAGTGACTATATCAATATTAAAGATCTTTTATGTTTTAAATAAATAGATTGACTTGGCAATCGCACTATGTTTAGTACAATTTAATATAATATGTATTACTATTGAGGTGTGTTTTCACGCGATTGCCAAGTCATTCTGTTTATTTAAAACATAAAAGATCTTTAATATTGATATAGTCACTATAAAAAGTTGTTAGGTTAGCTATTTACGTAATAACTTAAGAAGAAAGGTCCCTTAAGCAGGGACTGAATGAGTTAACTGACTTGGTATAACATGGATCTCACAAATTTTTATGGTAGAACAACTCAGTTGCGAGGCTTGGCTTTTTTACAAGTCTTGTTTTTGATGGTATATAATTATTGTCATTAAAAGAGCATTGTGAAGCGCTATTTAAATACATAGATAAATATTAAGTTATTGTTTCACATATGCTACAACTGACGGTGAAGAAGTCAGAACTCCAATTTGGGTGATCATTAATTTGCCGGCAGTAGATTTTTAATAGCACGCAGTAAAGAAATGTATATTAACATGATAGTAGGTAGCTTATTCGTTATTAAACGGTACTAAGAACATGCTATAAGATATAAGAATGTTATATTGATGCTATGCTATAAGAATACAATTCACCACCCCTGTCTTGCCCGTGGGTGTCGTAAAAGACGACTAAGGGATATAATATGCATATAGCATCTATGTAAGAGAAGGAAAACTCGAAACAAAACCCTATAGGGTTTGCCTCCTCCCATAGTGGAGGAGGCCCGACCCCAACAGTGGGACGTGTATGGGCTAAGATAACGATGAAAAAAATGTATAGCTGAACTGCGAGAGGATTTGCATGGATACGTCTTTGGTTGGAGTTAGTTTTGTCTACACTATTATTATAAAGAGGAAACCTTAGAATAATAACGTATAGAAGGATAGTGTCAATACTTCGAACGTTTGAAATTTGAATCTAAAAATACTAATGGCGCGCAGACGATTACACACACATACACACGCAAAACAATATACAAATTATGAAATCAAATTTGTCTTTATTAACATAAATCATCGAAATATTTTTAAATGTAATGTTAAAAACCTTTTAAGTTTTTCAAATGTGTTATGACACCATTTAAATGCACAAACCGTCATAGTTACTTATTTATTTTTTAAGAGTTGCATACGTACGTGCAGTACAATGACTTGTACATTACGGAACGGTTCCGGCGTAAGCTCCATTAGGCTCCAATTGAAATGCCTCACTTTTTGTGCGTGAACTTACCTTCTATAGGTTATTATTCTAAGGAGGAAACGTTGTATTTTTGGGTTGACGAATAAACTCAAACTATTGGATGGATTTCGATAATACTTTCACCATTAGAATGCTACATTCTACCTGAGTAACATAGGCTATATTTTATCCCGGTAATTCCACGGGAACGGGAACTACGCGGATAAACAACTGAAACCGAAGCAAAGCGAGGGCGGGCTGCTAGTGTCAAATATATTCGTGGGGTGCCATTGAGTGGAATGCATCCACCGAATTTTCCGTGGCTTATTACCGTACTTAATATACCGTGGATTATTAAGCAACCTGTACTCGCAAATCCATACCTATAGTTAATCCGCATTAGACTATTGAGCGACATACTCAAAGTTTAAGCGATTATGATATCTAGGTGAATGATCTTCAAAATGAACCTCATATCATGTCGGTTACAATTAAGTTTGTGGTCGTCTTATTGCATCGTACACTTAACTTTCCATTTTTAATTACTTGCAGTTGGGAGGTGAATGAATTAGACTTGAGGCTTAGTAAGTACTTCATGTTACCTATATTTGGTTAGCCCGTATTATAACTTTTACCGCAACCCCAAATAAACCTCAACACCGACTACCATAGTAAAATATATTCTTCAACAAAATATTAAAAGAATTGCATGAATCGTTTTTTTTTTAAAGCAATTAGGTAATGTAGAATAAAATGTGTTAAAGATAAGTCATTAAGTAACTGTACTTAATGAATTATGTATAGACACTGGTCTATATAGGCTACAGAACAATTTGTTTCTGAATTGAAACTTCTTTGCGCGCATGAGGGTAAATTTTTTACGGAGGAAACGTAATTTAGCGTCACGAAGATGTGCAGCTTTTTTGTCGAAGAAGAGGGAGAGAGCGATTAAGACCGATTGAGAGAGAGTAAGAAAGGGCGAACATGGCACGAAGCACAGTCATGGGGCGAGAGTAGGGAGCAAGCGAGTGAGAAAGATCGAGAGATTTTTAAGTGAAACTTCTTTATCGGCGTTGGAAAAAAATTTACCGTCCCATTTTTCGGTTACGCATCACATTTTTTCGTTACGCGCCATCTTTTTCTCGTCCCCATCACGGTCAATTCGAATAAAGAGTACTTTCTCCAGTGGAGTAGGGATAGCATGTCGTTTAAGCGGACATAAAGGGATAAAGGTATAAAGAGATAAAGGGCTAAAGTGATAAAGGCACAAGGGGAGAAAGGGATAAAGGGATAAGGGGATAAAGGGATAAGGTGATAAGGGGATAAGGAGATAAGGGGATAAGGGGATAAAGGAATAAAGGGATAAAGGGATAAAGGGATAAAGGGATAAGGGACAAAGAGACAAAGGAACAACGGGACAAAGGAACAAAGGGACAAAGGATGAAGAAGTTTCACTTCTGTTATGCGTACTTTGTACACACGTTCATTATTTTTTTAATACTCATAAAAACACACGGAACCAAAGAAGTTTCACTTCTGTCATGCGTACTTAGTACTCACGCTATTTCTTTTTTTTATTTATTTGTATTTTGGTGCCGATTGTTCCCCGTGTGGTGACGGAGTAAGAATATAATCCACCACTCTTCCCAGTGAGAGTCGTAAAAAGCGACTAAGGGATATGATATGCAGATAATATCTATGCAAGATAAGGAAAACTCGACATAAAACTCTATACTAACACGTCTGATCAGCGTATTACACTAGTAGTCAATTGCCTTCAAAATGTGAAGGAGCCCGAGCCCAACAGTGGGACTTATATGAGCTGTCACGTTGTTGTATTTTGTATTTCATAAAGATATTGATACTAATTTTGTTGTTATTGTTTATATAATAATATTACCTATCCAAAATGATTACGCACTTTAATGCTTAATCGGAAACTAATGGAAATTACTCTCAGCCTCACAACAACTATTATAAGATTGATTTATTGTTCGCATTGCAAGAGAATATAGAATAGAATATACTGCCCACGGTTTTGAATAATAATTTAATTTAAATTACAGCTCCATATGTGCAGTTGGCAGTATACAATTCCGTTGTGTTTTAAATCGCGTCATCTCGATGCGCGGTATCGACGCAATTGTGTTTCGTGAGATAAAAGGGTTTCTATGTCTGCCGTCACACTAAGGGGAAGAAAAACAGCCCCCACGCCATGTTTACGAAACCAACCTGTGTGTAGAGATGTTATGTGACTGTAGCGAAATGTTAATGCATAATGTGCGCTCAACAATGGAGCGGGCGACTTTAATGGGAGCTACATTTTAAATTATATTACTTGCCTTCAGCTATGAGGCTTTGTAAGCGTGAGGAGTGCAAACTTGCATAACATTATTTGATGTTAAAAGAACATTTTTAAAGGATCCTAAATTTATACAAATTCCTGTGTGATGACGGAGTAAGAATACATTTCTTAATGATTTCTGATGTTTACGAGAGTATTACACATTTTAAATAAAACTATTTTACGGATTTTATCGCATTTGTATTTAATTTTTGATTGCCCGACGTTTCCGTTGCCGCAATCAAAAATCAAATACAAACGCGATAAAATCCGTAAAGTAGTTTTATTTAAAATACATTTCTTGTCCGCGGGTATCGTAAACGACGACTAAGGGATATAAAATGAATATAATATATATGCAAGAGAAGCACTTGAAATATAACTCTATACCAACACGTCTGACCAGCGTGGCATAGTAGGCCAGTTTCCTTCCCGTTATAGAGGAGGCTCTAGCTCAACAGTGGGACGTATACGAGCTATGATGATGAAGAAATTTTACAATACTGCTGCTTATTGATCTGATGATTAAAGTATGTAAGATGTGATTAGTTAGAATCCTGTATTCGAATTCTATGTCGATATAAAAAGTTTTGTTCAAATATTTTTTGTAGATATCCTTTTTCTTCAAGAATGTTTCTCCAAACTTTTTTTTAAATAAATTTGAAGATGGAATCTGTATTTAGTTGCAGATGACAGGTTCCACATAAAATAAATTTGAACCTTTTTTTTTTTGTGGGTGGCCTGCGTTCGGCGCGCCTCCGCCCCACTCCGTCCGGGGCGACAGAGGGGTTTAAGCACGCAACTCCCGCAACCCACCCGAAAACCACGTCGCCTTCGTCGTTGGGCCGACCACCGGAGCAGTGTTACTTGACATCAGTGGTCAGCCCGACGGAATACCCCCTATTGGGGTACCCTCCCCGATGGGGGGACGTCGGTCTTTCCTCACGCGGTCAGCCTCTCGGCGGGTGACGGACTAATCCCCGGTCGCGTCACCCGCGGCCTCGGCTAGGGCGGCATGAGGCGCAGGTAGTTGCGCCTACGCCGCCCCAGTCGCCGCCGGCGGATCTCCTTATCGAGGCTGCGCTCCTCGAGCAGGCGATCCGCCGCCTCTTTCCGCGAGATCACTGTCTCGCAGAAGGCTGCCACCACGTCCCAATTCCCGACGCTGTCGACCATCGCCCTAGCGATAGCCGGCAGCGTCAGGTCTGCACCGATAATTGCGACGAGTTCACAGCGCTGCACTGCCCAAGCCGCGCAGGCCTGGAGCGTATGGCGCGCCGTGTCCTCGTTGCAATCGCAGTGGTGGCAGGACGGTGTACTCTCCCTCCTAATGACCTTGTGCAGGTATTTGGCGAAGCACCCATGCCCCGTCAAAACCTGCACCAGTCGGAAGGAGAGCACCCCGTGCCGCCTTTCCAACCACTGCATCAGCACCGGCCGGAAGGCCTCCACGGTTCGCACCCCGAACCGAGGCCTCTCCAGCCGGACTGCCCAACGGGCAATGATGTCTCGGCGGGCGTCGGCACGCCAGGCGGTGAGCTCCCTTAACGAGATCACACCGCCCTCCGTTCGCGTCCCCGTCACCCGCCGATACAATCCGGCGAGCATCTCCGCTTCCAGGTCCCACGGGGGAGTCCCGTCCAACAGGCACGCTGCCTCCGTTGCCACGTGCGGTATCCGCGGATGGCCCTGACCGCCGTGACCCTCTGTGGTCACCACAGAAGGGCTCTAAGTCGGACGGTCATGGATCCCGCCCACACCGGTGCGCCGTACAGGGCCATCGACCGGATGACCCCCGCGTACAGTCGTCGGCACGCAACGCTCGGTCCGCCCACGTTCGGCATAAGCCACTATAGGGCGGACGCCGCGCCGACGAGCCGTGGAGCGAGCCTGCGGAAATGCTCCCGGAACCACCATTGCCCGTCGAGCACCAGGCCCAAGTACCTCATATGGGCCCGGATGCTGATCTCAACCGAATGGACGGTGATCGAGACGCCGATGGAAGGTCTCATACGGCACCCATGGAACAAGAGGGCCTCCATCTTGTCCAGGGCGACCCTCGACCCCAGCGCCTCGATCCGCCTGACGACCTCTTCGGTGTCTGAGGTCGCCAGGCTTACTGCCTCTTCTAGCGTCCCACCGTAGGCTGTGACGAGCGTATCGTTGGCGTAACAAATCACGGTCAGCCCGGGCGGGAGGCTCCCCCGCAACACCCAGTCGTAGCCGATGTTCCACAGGGTGGGTCCGAGGACCGACCCCTGCGGGATACCGCACGTCATGGGCGTTCGCACAACGTCCCCTGCTCGGTTGGTGCAGAGAACGCTGCGCCCCTCCAAATAGTCTGCCACTAGCCGCCTCAGGTAAGCTGGCACCCCGTGATACCGGAGCGCCTCCCTGATGCAGCTGAATGGCAGACTATTGAATGCGTTGGCGATGTCTAGGGACACCACCAAGCGCACTCCCCCGCCGGTGACGGCCTCAGTCGCCACGGCCCTCAGGCACAACAGAGCCGCGATCGTCGAACGACCCCTTCTAAACCCAAACTGGGCGTCCGACAGATCGGGCCCTGTGCTGACGAGGTGCAGCTCGATGCGGGCAGCTACCACCATCTCTAGCTTGCCCGTGTCATCGAGCAGCACGATAGGCCTGTAGGCCGAAGGCGACACTGTTCGGTTCTTATTTATAGCAGTATAATTTTTATCATTAATCTTTCTCGGTAAACAGATTATTAAATACAATAAACATTTTTGGTATACAACAGTTAGTTTCTGCGGTTATTGCGTACAAATAAACAAATTCTTCAGATTTATAGCTTAAACTAGGTTGAAAAAGAGGACTTTTTTCCTGAGACTATCCCCCTGATATTGCAAAGGCAGGACACACAAGGAGCGGCGATTACTTCCCATCAAATATTCGGCTTGCTCGTTTACCATCATAGGTAAAAAGAAAAGACAACGATTAGTTGTGATAATTAATATAATAGCGTTTGCTGCATGGAAGACGAAAAAGGTAAAGAAACAATTAAACTAATTTGTTAAATATGTGTAATATCAATGACTTAGAATGTTAAGGCATCATTGGAAAAAAAAATGATGATGACATCATTTCAGCTCATTTACGTCCCACTGTTGGGTTTGGGACTCCTCCATAATGGGAGGAAACTTTACCTACTATACCACGCTTGTCAGACGTGTTGGTATAGGGTTTTATTTCGAATTCTCCTTCTCTTGTATTGATGTTATATGCATATTATATCTCTTAGTAGTCTTAATATCTACGGCCAAGAAAGGGAGTAGTCAATTGTATTCTTACTTCGTCACCACTTAGTTTCTAGTTATTATGAATACTTAGGATGGCTGAAATGGCACGTTGTCGATCTCAAATATTACGATAAAATATTATTCTTAACCGTCTTGTCTTACTGTTAACCTCTGACTAATCGGAGTGACTAAAGCGATTAGCACAAAGAATCTATCGTCTCTCTACCTATGAGAGAAAAGCAATCGCATCGTTGTTCTGACTGCGGTGACCCGCCCAGCACCTGTACTAGTAGTTATATACCGGTTATGCTAAAAAGTCGTGCCTACCATAATTAAGAATATTAAATCCTTGCAATCCGAGTGGTGACAGAGTAAGAACACATTTCACCAACCTCTATCTTGGCCGTGGTTGTCGTAAAAAACAACTGTGGGATAACATGTGCATAGAAAATAGCAAGAGACGGTAAACTTGAAATAAAATATTATGTTAAAATGATTCTTTCTTATTGTGAAGGAGGGTCGAGGCCAGCAGTGAGACAAATATGACTTGAGACGACGAAGTCGAAATATACAATTTGATGAAATGGATTAACTATAAAATACATTATTAAGTTCATTATTATTTTCATCATCATCATTGCAGCCCACATACGTCCCACTGTTGGGCTCGGGCGTCCTCCACTATAGGAGGCATAGGCATTTGACCTACTATACCATTCTGGTTAGACATGTTGGTATATGGTTTCATTTCGAGTTTTCCTTCTCTTGTACAGATCTTATGTGCATATTATATCCCTTAGTCGTCTTTTACGACATCCACGGGCAAGATAGGGAGTGGTGAATTGTATTCTTACTCCGTCACCATACGTAAAATTATTTCATATTATAAAGTCAAATTCAAAACTATCAGAAGGTCATTTTACAATAAGAGTTGTAATTAATATAAAATATTAAAAGCTTTTATCTCAACTAATACAATTATATCTTGTGGTTGCAATCTTATAAATCAGTTGGTTGTTCGTAGTACGTTAGCAATTCAAGATAAAAGCATTTCAGTGTCCGCTGGCGAAGAGCAAACACGCCGCGCTCCAACACTTCACCTCCCCTATTGCAATTCTTTTAGAGTTGCAATATAAGTCAATATCTTGTGGTCGGACCATCTCGTGAGGATATCATTCTCATAAAGAATCATTCTTTAGGTAATACAAAATAGTATGATTTTAATTTGTGTCCTTCATTAAAATAATAATTGTTGAGTCTTATCATAATTATTTATTTAAATAGTATATTTAAATAATGAAAATGGTATATGCTGGTCAGACATGTTGCTTTACGGTTTCTTTTCGAGTTTTCCTTATTTTGCACCAATCTTATACCCACATTATCCCTTAATCGTCTTTTATGACATTCATGGGCGAGTTAGGGAGTGGTAAATTATTCTTACTTCGTCACTACACGGATTGCTACGAAAGTATTTAATTATATTGAAGTGGAGTGAAGCGTTTTATTTGTTTAAAATTTGCCACCTTTACTCTAGATTAGCCTTCAGGATTATATGAAAGATCACAGGGTTTGACAATTATTTGTTTGAGATTATGAGTAACTTTGAAAAATAATCCTTAAAAAATCGAATAAATTATTAACGTATGAAAGTATATTAAGTTTCTCAAATAATAAATCAAAATAAAATTTTCTTTTAAAATAAATAAGTAAATATGTAGTGCAATGTGATCGTGTGTTTTACGCGTTACGTTCGCTAATTGGGTGTATGTCTAGAGGTCATTTCTGTCGATGTCACTATAACGTAATAACAATTTGGTCTGACACTTGATTTCAGAGTACTTAGCAATCGTCCAATAACAAACAATAAATGATTAGGTCGGTAATCAGAAATTCTGTATTTTATTGTTTATATATGTACTTGTTATGTTACTTGCTTGTGAATTACTTCCTTACTAATATTATAAATGCGAAAGTATGTTTGTTTGTTAGTTTGTTTGTTACGTATTCACACTTAAACTAACTAACCGATTTCAAAATTTCTTTCACCAATGAATAGCTATAATATCAGGGAGTAACATAGGCTATATTTTATACCGGTATTCCCACGGGAACGGGAACTATGCGGGTAAGGCAACTGCAACCGAAGCGAAGCGAGGGCGGGTTGCTAGTTTGACTGTAATTTTCAAATATCTGGGGATGAAGTAACAATACAACAGTCATCGTAGTATATAAATGAGGAATATAATACGTATATAATATCTGTGCAAAAGAAGGAATACTCAAAATAAACGCCTATAAGAGTCAGGATATTCAAGATGAAAGTAACGGAGAATATAAAAATGATTATAAGTATGTGTATCTTTTGCCTTATGAGTAGGGACATACTTTAGTCATCATCATCATCATCTCAGCCCATACAGGCCCCACTCTTGGGCTCCGGCCTCCTTCACTATGGGAGGGAAATTGACCTGTCCTTCTTTAAAGGAGGTTTAAGAAGAGTATTTCCTTCACGGTAGGCAGCGGCCTGGCTGTGCCCCTGGTATTGCAATGGTCCATGTGCAGCAGTTTCACTTACCATCAGGTGTGCTGCTTGCTCGTTTGCCACCGTTGGCAATAAAAAAAAAAAAAACCTAACATATTACGCTGGTCACGTGTTGGTGTAGCGTTTTGTTTCGAGTTTTCTTTCTTTTGCAAAAATATTTTAAAATATGCATATTATTCCCCTTAGTCGTCTTTTACCACACCCATGGGCAAGAGAGGGGGTTGTGAACTGTATTCTGACTCCGTCACCACACAGAAAAGTTACTTTAGTATATCATAAAATTTAAAAAAGAAATATTATAGTTGCCATAATGTTAACACATAGATACTGGCTCTGCACTGATCTTAAATGTTTTTTTCTTGAAAAATAATAAGTTAATTGAAACAAAATAATAAATTATTCACTTTTCGGACGTTGAGAAAGTCAAATACAAACGCGATATAATCCGTAGAAATTGTGACCTATATTTCAAATTTATAATACTCGCGTAGATACCAGAAATTAATTGACATAAACAGGAAATTATTGGACACAACAACAACCGTGTGGTGACGGAGTAAGAATACAATTCACCACCCCCTAACTTACCCGTGGGTGATCGTACGAGACGACTAAGGGATATAAAACGCATATAACATCTATGCGAGAGAAGGAAAACTCGAAATAAAAGCCTATAGCAACACGTCTGACCAGCGTGGTATAGTAGGTCAATGACCCTTCCATTATGGAGGAGGCCCGAGCCCAACAGTGGGACGTATATGGGCTGAGACGATGATGATGATGATTGGGAACAAAAAATCCTTTGATATTATATTTTTAATGTTATTTTATGTTATGTTATCCGAACTGTTAAATAACCGAATTTATTTTAAATAAGTCTATGTTAAAATTTATATGAACAGTGACCACAAGAGATCAGGCACAAGTTGTGGTTCGCCTCGACGAATTATAAATGGAAATTCAGACATTTACTCGTTACTTATCAATATTTTGTTTTTGCAATAAATAAAATAATAATTTTCTTTTTTTTTTTTATTGCACACGGTGGCAAACGAGCAAACAGTACACCTGATGGTAAGTGTTGCTGCCGCTCATGGACCTTTACAAGGCCGTTGCCTACCGCGAAGAAAGCGAAGGGAGTGTGAATGCGTGCATTGAGGCTCGGTGATACCAAGGGCACCACCAAAACCCTCCACACGCAATCACCCTCAGAAAGTTGGGCTTCCGGCTCTCTCGCTCATCGAACGAAGCGCAGCAACAAATTGCTACTACTCAGACGTCGATTATCTGCGAGAGCATGGTACTGCCCCGGACGGACCGGCCCGCGGCTGTAGACAGATAACTGTCGACAGTGTGGTCCTACCACTCCAATAATAAAGGTATTGAAGGCAGACGGCAATTTTTAAATCAATAGTTTTTAGTTAAAGCAGTCCATTGAACCTCCAACCCTATAAACATATCTTAGATATCATCATCACTCAATAGTTTTACACCTACCGTTAGCAGCCCACGTGTGTTATGTGCAGACGTGAAGTGTCATCGGTAGACGTCTCATCACATTTTAGATTAAATTTGTCCAGATCCATATCCCCATATAAACCTTTCAAAAGACCGGGTATCTTCCCTAGGAAGATCCCATGAAACGGAGATACATAAATAATAATAATTCTTTATTGTAGAAGCTATATAAGATCACATTTAGAATATATTGTTTACAAATGAAGCATAATAGGTAATGTTAAAATAATCTCTGAATCCTATACTAGGTTCAAGTCCCTGTGTTTTAGGAAACAGTAAAAAATATAGTTTGCTTGTTTATTTTACCATTGATGGCAGATAAGTAAGCAAGCACGTAATGGTAAATGGTAACTGGCGATTATGGACTTCAGCAAAATGACAGTACTTTCCATGCTAACCCGCCCCGTTTTACATCCTTCGACGGTAAAAGCGTGAGGTTATATAAAACAATTTCAAATTCAACTTTATAAAATGTAATATTGGCCATTTGAGTTTGTTTTAAATACAGAGTAAAATAGAAGAACCAAATGTTTTTATAACATTTTTAATCGATATGTCCGATATATCCGTGTGGTGACGGAGTAAGAATACAATTCATCACCCCCTTTCTAGTCCGTGCGAGACGACGAAGGGATGTAATGTGTATATAATATTTATGCAAGGGAAGGCAAACTCGCAAAGCGTGATACAGTAGATTAATCTTCCTCCCATAATGGAGGAGGTCCAAGCCCAACAGTGGGACGTATTTAGGCCGAGATGATGATGATGGTTCATCGATATTATTTCAAACACGGTATGGTGACGGAGTAAGAATACAATTTACCACCTCCTTTCTTGCCTGTGAGTATCGTAAAAGACAATTAAGGCATATGATATGTAAGTAATTTCTATGCAAGAAACTCTCAATAAAACCCTATGCCAAATTCCCTGACCGGTGCGGTATAGTAGGTCAATTTCCTACTGATTGTGGAAGAGGTTCGAGGCCAACAGTAGGACTTATTTGGGCTGCAATGATGATGAAGATAACTATTTATTTGTAGGGAAAACTATTACAATCTGTATAGTACAAGGGCCTTGTTACACTTACTGGTTAATTCAAAACATCAGACAGCTACATTCTGAGGTAGCTTTAGATTCAATGTTACTAGTGGTCAGATCGATATTAAGCAGCCTTTGCATACTTTAAAAACAACGAAGATATTTCAAAGACAATCTATCCATTCATAAGTTCATAGACGTCCATAGTTGAGCATATACCTCTCACGAGTGTTCCGCTCGGAACGGTCTTTTGCCACTTACGTCCATGAATCAATAATTGATAAACAGCAACTTAACATCATTGTTTAAATACTAACGTGTTACGCGTTCACTTTTGTAGTGCCCTGTTAAGTAAAGACAGGTATAAATGTATGTCTGTATTTTATGCAGATAAACGACATAACTTACAAATGTACTGTTCAATACATTTTTTTATTATTTTTTTATAATTTCATCATCATAATCACAGCTCATATACGTCCTACCCGGAATACGAAAATCGGCAGAAGAACAGGCCACATCGCTCGACGAACCCTTGGGGAAGAAAGATTCTCGAGAGGCGACCACGTATCGGACGACGCAGCGTAGGACGCGCACCCAATAGGTGGTCCGATGACCTGTTGAAAGTTGCTGGGCATCCTTGGATGCAGGCGGCACAGGACCGCACTTTGTGGCGTAACATGAGGGAGGCCTACGTCCAGCAGTGGACGGCGATAGGCGGAAATGATGATGATGATACATCCTGTTGCTGGAGCCGAGCCTCCTCTACAATAGAACGATTTTTTTTCAAATCAAATCAAATCAAATCATTTATTCTGCATAAGCCCCTTAAGTGCACTTAGGTAGTGGGCGGCGGCACTGGGCCTCTGTTTGTTGAACAGGGACTCGGTGCATACGTGTGTGCGACAACGGGGCGGGTCGATAGTGGACCTTTCGTTCGCTAGCCCTGGGGTCGCCGCACGCGTGGGGAGCTGGCGCGTCGTGGAGGAGGTCGAGACCTTGTCGGACCACCGGTATATCCGGATGGAGGTCTCCCTGGCAATCCCGACGCCCAGCAGGGGTCACGGGGTGGATAGGCGTCCTGCGTTCCCGCGATGGGCTGTGGGTCGCTTAGACCGGGACCAGCTGGCGGAGACAGCCATTGTATACTCGTGGCTGTCCTCTGCCCACCAGTCGGACGGGGTGGACGCCGAGGCTGGCCGCATCCGCGGTGCGTTGACGCAGATCTGCGATGCGGCCATGCCCCGGGTACGGCGTCTGCCCCCAAGGAGGGGTGTCCACTGGTGGTCCCGGGAGCTGGCGGATCTCCGGGCCGCGTGTATCCGCGCCCGGAGGGCCTATACCCGCAGCCGGCGGCGCCATCGCGACGCGGAGCGGGAGGCCGTGCTTTACGAGGCCTACCGCAATGCGCGGTCGGCCTTCAGGCTGGCCGTCCGCTCCGCCAAGGACGTCAGTCGGCAGGAGATGCTGGACGGTCTCGACCGTGACCCCTGGGGAAGCCCCTATCGCGCGGTGCTGAATAGGCTACGCGCGCGGGGCCCTCCCCTCACCGAGACTCTCCAGCCCGGCCTTCTCACCCGGGTCATCGAGGACCTGTTCCCGCGGCGGGCGCAACACACGCCCCCGGTCATGGCTCCGCCAGACACTGATCGGGAGGCTGACGACGACAGTGTTCCGCCCATCACGGAACCCGAGATGGGGGTGGCGGTGACGCGCATGCGCGCAAAGTCTACCGCCCCTGGGCCCGACGGTGTTCCTAACCGCGTGCTGGCCCTGGTCCTCGAACACCTGGGACCCCGCCTCAGGGAGCTGTTCGACGCGTGTTTAGCGTCCGGACGGTTCCCTGGGTGCTGGAAGGAGGGAAGGCTGGTGCTCCTGCCGAAGCCGGGACGGTCTCCGGAGTCGCCTTCGGCCTACAGGCCTATCGTGCTGCTCGATGACACGGGCAAGCTACTGGAGAGGGTGGTAGCTGCCCGCATCGAGCGGCACCTCGTCGGCACGGGGCCCGATCTGTCGAACGCCCAGTTTGGGTTTAGGAGGGGTCGTTCGACGATCGCGGCTCTGTTGCGCCTGAGGGCCGTGGCGACTGAGGCCGTCACCGGCGGGGGAGTGCTGTTGGTGGTGTCCCTAGACATCGCCAACGCATTCAATAGTCTGCCATTCAGCTGCGTCAGGGAGGCGCTCCGGTATCACGGGGTGCCAGTTTATCTGAGGCGGCTAGTGGCAGACTATTTGGAGGGGCGCAGCGTCCTCTGCACCGACCGAGCAGGGGACGTCGTGCGAACGCCCATGACGTGCGGTGTCCCGCAGGGGTCGGTCCTCGGACCCACCCTGTGGAACATCGGCTACGACTGGGCGTTGAGGGGGAGCCTCCCGCCCGGGCTGGGCGTGATTTGTTACTCCGACGACACGCTCGTCACAGCCCGCGGTGGGACGCTAGAAGAGGCGGTAAGCCTGGCGACCTCGGGTACCGGGGAGGTCGTCAGACGGATCGAGGCGCTGGGGTTGAGGGTCGTCCTGGACAAGACGGAGGCCCTCTTGTTCCATGGGCGCACTATGAGCCCTCCCATCGGCGTCTCGATCACCGTCCACTCGGTCGACATCAGCATCCAGGCCCATATGAGGTACTTGGGCCTGGTGCTCGACGGCCGATGGTGGTTCCGGGAGCATTTCCGTAGGCTCGCTCTGCGGCTCGTCGGCGCGGCGTCCGCCCTATCGTGGCTTATGCCACACGTGGGCGGACCGAGCGCTGCGTGCCGACGGCTGTACGCGGGGGTCATCCGGTCGATGGCCCTGTACGGCGCACCGGTGTGGGCGGGGTCCATGACCGCCCGACTTAGGGCCCTTCTGTGGCGACCACAGAGGGTCACGGCGGTCAGGGCCATCCGCGGATACCGCACGGTGGCGACGGAGGCAGCGTGCCTATTGGCCGGGACTCCCCCGTGGGACCTGGAGAGTACACCGTCCTGCCACCACTGCGATTGCGACGAGGACACGATGCGCCATACGCTCGAGGCCTGCAGGGCTTGGGCAGTGCAGCGCTGTGAACTCGTCGCAATCATCGGTACGGACCTGACGCTGCCGGCTATCGCTAGGGCGATGGTCGACAGCGTCGGGAATTGGGACGCGGTCGCAGCCTTCTGCGAGACAGTGATCTCGCGGAAGGAGGCGGCGGATCGCCTGCGTGAGGAGCGCAGCCTCGATGAGGAGATCCGCCGCCGGCGACTGGGGCGGCGCAGGCGCAACTATCTGCGCCTCATGTCGCCCTAGCCGAGGCCGCGGGTGACGTGACCGGGGATTAGTCCGTCACCCGCCGAGAGGCCGACCGCGTGAGGAAAGACCGACGTCCTCCCCGAGGGGGGGACGTCGGTCGATGGGAGGGTACCCCAATAGGGGGTATTCCGTCAGGCCGACCACTGACGACAAGTTAACGCTGCTCCAGTGGTCGGCCCAACGACGAAGGTGACGTGCTTTTCGGGTGGGTCGCGGGAGTTGCGTGCTTAAGCCCCTCTGTCGCCCCGGACGGAGTGGTGCGGAGGCACGCCGACCGCGGCCCACCCACAAAAAAAAAAAAAAAAAAAAAAGTGCACTTAGGTACTTTATACATCGTTTGAACACAATAAAATAATCTACCACCGGATCGGAACGCGGCCACAAGCTGAGAAGATCCGGCAAGAAACTCAGCGGGCTGTCATTTTTTTTATATTTTAAATATACTCGTATGTAATTGTATACTTCGCACAAATGGTATTAGCTCCAGTGTGATGCTCTTCAAAATTGTATACATGTATATATTTTTAAAATTTAATACAAAACAAAAAAAATAAAAGAAAATATGTCTGGATCAGATCCCACAAGCAGCACCCGTTGACAATATTGACCTACTATACCTACCACGCTGGTCAGACGTGTGGGTATCTATACCAGCGTACTTGTGTTTATTCGAGATTTCTTTCTCTTGCATAATTGTTATCTGCATAATATAATCCCTTAGTCCTCTTTTACGACCACCACGGGTAAAAAAGCGGGAGGGTAATTGCATTCTCACTCTGTCACCACACAGAAATTTATGTTATGCAAATATTTTAAAGTAATATTCTTCACTTATCTGTAATCAAGAGCAGTTAATGTGCGTATATGTTAGTTTTAATAATATAGTTACATTACATGCATTATTTACATTACATGCATATAATAAGCATTTAGTTCAATCAAGGGTTCAATGTATTATTAATAAAAAAAGAAAATATTTTTTTTTAAATTAAACAGTTTTATTGTAAAGAAAAAGTAAAAATAAAATCGCGGGACACTACAAAACAAACATTTTAATCGACGATTGTAGATATTTGACGTGCCCACGATTTTATTTTTACTGTTTCCTTACAATAAAACCGTTCAATTTAAAAATTATTTTTTTATTTGTTTTATTTTCAAGTTTTTAGTTTTTATATTGATTTTGTATAGAGCACTGTATTCTACTTGTCAAGCCCTTTCATTTAATACCCATATTAATGGGATTGCAAAACAAATAGGTTGTCCGCCATTTTGTAGCGGCGGCCATCTTAGATTTTGAATTTGTATAGTGCATTGTATTTTATTTGTCAAGCCCTTTCATTTGATACCCATATTGATGGGATTAAAAAAAAATAAGTTATCCGCCATTTTGTAACGGCGGCCATCTTGAATTTATAAAAATATTGGCTATACATAATTGTATTGTCACCAAAACTAAAGGCTTATACCAAATTTCAGATCAATCGGTTGACTCGAAGAGGGTGAAATTTCAGTTACTAAATTTGACCCAACAAAGAAAAAAATAAACAAACGGGGTAAGCTAAATAAAACCTTTTAAAATACATTGAACACTTGATTTAACATAAGTGACTTCATTGAAGGTTATAGAATATCAGCACTATGTCAAAAGGATATCAGAATATCAGCGTTAAAAAAGTTTATGTTGGCTCCGCAACAGCTGTGATAGTTACCATATTATGGCTTTACGCATGTGCATATTATTGATCTTGTATGAATTTATAGCTTGAGAAAAATGTGAGGTTGCAAAATAAAACGATTTTATTTCTTTATAAAACCGTATTTTTTGAAATCGTATATTGATTTTATGATGGTGACTCTTTATATAAGTCCGAGTGCAGTTGGTTATTCGAAAACAACGTTTGGAAAAATACCTCCACAAGAGAAATAATGTCGTAATTGTCACGTTTAATATGCGAAATGGCGATCATTGTTGTATGAAAGCTTCTAGGAGAATGCCCCTGTCCATTTTATTGGTGATCATGTCGCAAACAAATACAAATCTGATAGGAACGTGGAGACAAATTTTATTCCATTACGATTGCAGAGTACGAGAAGCACAGTTACTAGTAACGCCGGGTATACCACCGAAAATGAGGACACTATAACGGTGGTCTGCTTAAATTGCGATAGAAAAATATGTATATTGCAGGCATGGGGTTGCTCGCCGTCCTTTCTGCCGCCCCGAACAAATCGGGCAATGTGTACTCGGAACTACCATACATATCTTAAAAAAAAAAGTAGCCATACATTATTATACGTACACATTCCTAACATTCCTGACATTCCTAAACATATCGCGATCATAAAACAAAACTAGCCGCAATCTGTGTGGGATTTACTCGTGCTATGAGATTGTTTCAAACACCATTCACCGACAAATTCCGATAGAGCGTACAGCCGTTATAGCGAGATAAACAAACCAACTGTTACAGATAGAACTAGCAATAGACTTGGCGCAGTTACGGACAACTTCTTACTGTGAACATAGTTTGCGATAACTATGTGGGGCTTTTGTGTTTGATTGCACGTTTAAAAAAAATCGGCCAAGTGAGCCGGGCTAGCTTACGAGGAACGCCCACTACAGTATAAAATTTAGCATTATGCACACAGTAAATAATTATTTTTACGAATCTTATTGCGTACATTTTATAACATTCATAGTTACGGGCGGACCGTAAAGTGTTAGAAACGTCGGGCAATCATAAATCAAATACAAACGCGATAAAATCCGTAGAAAGAGTTTGTTTTATTTATAATGTGCAATACTCGCGTAAACATCAAATAACATAAATATTAGGTGGCATGAGATAGATTGAGATAGTTTTACCTAATGTTGTCCCGGGGGCTTCGTTTAATGTCTATAGCTGATGAATCGTCTGTCGAGTGGCGGAGAGACTTTGAGTCACTCTGTGTAAGTCACCGGCTCTTTCATGGGGAGCGCTCTTAGAAATTATTTGACTTAGTACAACCATTACCGCTTTATCGAAGTACCACTGGGCACCGTTGCAGAGTTCATTCATTTCATCTGGAAACGTTGTGGTCCTAAACTATACGTTTCCAGCGATAATTTCCTTCACTTACGTGCAGGATTTAGAAGAAACTAACTGGTGCTGTGTTGCCATAACGATATGACTAACATGTCTTTTTTTAAACAAGATTATGTGTTATTATTAGCTTAATTATGTGAAACTAAGCAAATTAATATCTACTCAATTTTAGAAGTTAAATTATACATTCCATAGAATAAGCGAAGTGATTTTTTTTTAATATACAATTTGGTTTGTATATAACGGAATCTTTAAACCTGTTTTTACCCCCTACCTCAACGTCATAATAATTCGAAACTATGCACACTTATCAAAGACCAATGACAATACAATAATTTGTTCTAATATAATTACAAGATAAGCGATTTATTTATATAACCGTCACTGTTGGCGAGACTCGATAGATGTCGCTATACCTATTTACTGCATCGCACTTTGTAACTTGTGTTTTAAATTACCCATTTTATTAGGTTTTCATTTGGAAATATAATCCTTAGTATTACCTCAATGCCATTGCATAGACGGAGTTCCAAGCTTTACTGCTCAGAAATTTCCGAGAAAATATTTGAGTCACAAGAAAATTTGCAAAGATCTTCAACAAGATACAACAAATATCTACTTTAACATATACTAAGCAACTACACACACAGTCAGCCATTTTATGATACCATTATCATATTTTATGCTAAAGTTTGTACTAAGAATATGTTCAATAAATTATTAATCCGGTGTCCATTACTTGTACATCCAGCTGTTATAGTTGCCCCGGCACTCGAACACACAACGATGTGCTAAAAGTCGCTATAAAATGTCACCTTCAACTTTTTCATAAAGTTTATAACTTACCGTGTATATCATAAGTTGTGATACAAATAGGTGACTATATGAATTCTATGACGGTAACTATATAAAGTATTTCATCATTATCATCATCATCTTACTCCATATAAGTGACTGTTGCGCTTGGACCTCCTCTATTCTGGGAGGGAATTTGATAACACGGTAGTCAGACGTGTTAGTACACAGGTTTCATTTTAAATTTCCCTTCTCTTGCATGTTACATCCATATTAAGGTATTTATTCTTTACTTTTCTCATCATCATCATCATCATCATGTTTATATACCAATTACTTGTGGTCGACTCAATATATATTTTTTCATATGTCTTTATAGTGTACGTGTGAATGTCACTGAACGCCTACCAAACGGTTGGACCGATGTTGATAAAAATTTTTGTGTATCTTCAAGGGGATTCAAGAATAGTTTAGATTTACAATTGGATCCGGTAGGTTTCATTTTATTTGAACGGAACAACGTCTGTTGGGTCAGCTAGTAGTAGTATATTATAAAAGTTATTGGCAATAGAGTTATGACCGGCTTGACGTCAAACTTCCTTAGAAATAGTTGTTATTTAATTTATACGCTAATTGTTGTATTAAGCAAATCAGTGGTATTTACATAGTATACACAAAGTTTTTCGTGTAGTGACAGAGTAAAAATACAATTCACAAGTATCTTGCCCGTAGATATCGTAAAAAAGGACTAAGGGATATAATATGCATATAACGTCCTTCCAAGAGGAGGAAAACATGAAATGAACCATGTACCAACATGTGTAACCAGTATGTAAATTGCCTTCATGTTTCGGTGTGGCTCGAGCCCAGCAGTGGGATGCCTATGAGCTGAGACGAGACCGTAACAAAAAGACTACATAGATTATTGTATGTATAGTATACGTGAATATTATCTTATTTATTGGCTTATCAGCCAACTTTACTTCATGTCTCCCGCTTTGCATAGGAGGGAAGTGGAATCTTTCCAACTCCTCCTGTTTTCTTTTCTAATTAAATTTGTGGCGGGTCCCAAGACAATTAAAAGCGATTCCCGGGACTTCCTGAGGGTCAAACCTCAGTGTCTTATACGGAGACCATTGTGGATCCTGGCTTACAAGAGTTACAGTGGTGGGAATGTGTGGTGAGATTAGTCCCAAAAAAAAAAAAATACGTGAATATTAGAGTCACATTACAATATGTGATACATTTGTATGAGGCCATGGCAGTGTCCCGGCGAAATCCAGCAAAAACGCAAAACTGCCGTAACATCCGTTTCTCAAAGCAATTCAGGCTGTTTTCGACCACCTATAACTTCGTTGTGAATAAAACTAGAAGCTTGAATTTTTAATAACCCTCCAGGCATTAGGTATACAGACGGTATATTTCAAAGTTCATTCAATTTGAACATATAGTTTAAGAATTATAACTAGTCAAAGTTTCGCATATATCATGTCACAGTCTCCATGCCTGCCAGTTGAAACCTATTTTATAAGCGTTCAAGGTTTAATTTTCAAGTTTACAATAAACCATGGGTCCGGTCTCACCCCGCTTAAGCCGTGGTGCAAAAGACAGAGTGCAACCTCATAATCTGTCATTACGTACCTCCCAATCGCCATTTGGACGACCGGTACCATTGTCTTCGATTATCCCGATGATCTGCTAGCCCATTTTAAGACTTATGTACTTAAAGTAAGAAGTGACAATACATTATATTTTTAACTCATCAATGTGGTCCATAGAAAAACAAATTAATAATTTAACCTATTTAATTCAACCTTTAAACAGAGGTTCAGCAATAAACCGATCGTAGAGTTACAGTCGTGGCGAATATTATTTGAGTGGTACGCCCACCTGATACCGAGTGGCAATTTATTATAAATTCATAGTGGCACCATCTAGCCCCGGATACATTAATTCATCAAGCTAATCCATTGTGTATTATAATTTATTAGATCCGAGTAAATCTGCAAACGCGAACTGATTGAAACTGCCACCTCCGGGCTCGTCTTGAACGCGTCCAATTAATATTATTACAATAAACAATACAACATCGCGGTTATATTTACTAATGCGATTGTGTTGTGTAACACGATGCTCTATGAGATCTAATGGGATTCATTCAATGTACCATTTGTAATGATTAATACTTAACAATATGGTGACGCAGTAAGAATAAAATAATATTCACCTTTTCCTTTGTCGTGAATAATTGTAAAAGATATCTAAGGGACTGAGTGCTGTGTGGTAGCGGCTTCGAATACTACCAACCCTTGCTTTGCTCGTGGGTGTCGTAAAAGACGACTAAGAGCCCTAGATTGACCCGGACCAACTCCATCTGGTACCATTTGGGTCAACGATTACATTCCCAAGGAGGGTTGACGTCAAGCAGGCGGCCGGTCATAAAAGTCATTGCCGAAACTTTTTGCAATATGTCAAAACAGATGACATATTGCGTCGACCCCAAGTAATTGGGATAAGAGCAAGATGATGATGATGATGATCTAAGGGACGTAAGCCGTTAAAATTCACTACAATAGAAAGAAAATTCAAAAGAAACTCTATAGCAAGCCGTCGAACCAGCGTGATGTTGTGAGTCAAAGTAGCTCTCCTTGTGGAGGAGGCTCGAGCCCAGCAATATACGAGCAGAGATGAAAAACTATGGCTACAGATCGAACGATACGGCGTAAGATGGTTTTACTTTTACCAGTTTGATGATAATGTACGATAATATAGTACACAATTATCAGGGCACAGAGATACACATACTCAAGTTTAAAAAGCGCACGATATTTTCATGTTTGTTAAACACATGAACAAAAGATGCTATATAAACTAGAAAATACTCAAACGCCTTCATAAATAAAAAAAAAAAATAGTCTACTGCCATTGAAGTCGATGTCAATATAAAGTTTAAGTCTCTTCAATTTATATTGAAATAAACATGGTTGAATAAACAAATTGTAAGGTCTCGTGGTGAATTTCAATTATCGTTGACCGAGTCAATGTGACTACTGAATGGAATAGCATCTATTTATAAACGATTACAGCGACTTATCTCTTTAAAACTTGGCCTCATTGAAGAAGCGTAAAGATATTTAGAAATTGAAATTTCATTATTTTATCTGTGATTTTTTGTATTTGAGTCAAAACACGTCAAGTGGACCCCCCTTTTACCACTAATTGATGATAGAAAACTTTTTAAAATATGATTATCGAAAGTAGTTATACCTAAAAATCATCCCTTAAACAGTTTTTGAAAATTTTGAATTTAACCACAATTTTTTTAACAATAAAAATTTTCGGTACTTTTAATTAATAAACAAATTATGAAAAAGCTATTAAAGATAACTTAACGAAATTTTCAGCGATTATAGTAAAATATCTATATTTTCATATAAATTTCTTTTGCAAATTTCATTTGTTTATTATCATATTTTTTATTAACTTTTAAATAAACAAATTGAAATTTTAATGACTTCTCAGTACGATAATCGAATTTTTTTTTTAGTAATACGCGTTATATGGTTGGCGTGGTATGATGTTATATATTACATACCTCGATAATTCTTTTTCGAATTCTTTTTCGAATTACATACCTCGATAATTCTTATTTATAAATACATCTTAATTACTCTGTGCAAATATTGTTAAAAATATAAATAAATATAAGAAAAATTGAATTGTAAAAATCATTTATTAAATAATTGTGTAATTTGTAGCGATCTATAGCCTTAACGGCTCAGCTCAGTAGCGCGCAGCACTTGTACCGCTCGCCGCTGCGTCATATAAAAATTCATATTATTTAAACTAATACCGGGCAGTGAAATTTTATTTCAAAATAAAAAACTTAAATGTATAACGCGTATTACTAAAAAAAAAATTCGATTATCGTACTGAGAAGTCATTAAAATTTCAATTTGTTTATTTAAAAGTTAATAAAAAATATGATAATAAACAAATGAAATTTGCAAAAGAAATTTATATGAAAATATAGATATTTTACTATAATCGCTGAAAATTTCGTTAAGTTATCTTTAATAGCTTTTTCATAATTTATTTATTAATTAAAAGTACCGAAAATTTTTATTGTTAAAAAAATTGTGGTTAAATACAAAATTTTCAAAAACTGTTTTAAGGGATGATTTTTAGGTATAACTACTTTCGATAATCATATTTTAAAAAGTTTTCTATCATCAAGTGGTAAAAGGGGGATCCACTTGACGTGTTTTGACTCATTTGTGAGTTCGTGAATAAATATGACTCGAGTCTCGATACGAGATTTTTAGCATTTATCTATATATAACACTGACCTCCAAGTACTCGACAGGTGAGCAGCACGTCGTCTCCCTCTTCGTGGGGTCCAAGTGTGGTGGTGTTTATGACGCGCCCCCAGCGATCCACCACCACCGGCTTCTCTGGAGGCACTGAGGACAAAACTAGTCATCAATCACTCTATCAATGAATGTCTGTTCTTCTTCCTTTCAGCTAATATACGTCCCACTGTCCCACACAGTATGGTGTCGGAGTAAGAATACAATTCACCACTCCCTATCTTACCCGTATACGCACATAAGATCTGCGCAAGAGAAGAAAAACTCGAAATGAAACCCTATACCAACATGACTGACCAGCATGGTATAGTGGGTCAAATTCCCTCTCATTGTGGAGGAGGCCCGAGCCCAAC
Source organism: Lymantria dispar (assembly GCA_032191425.1). Lineage (NCBI taxonomy): Eukaryota > Metazoa > Arthropoda > Insecta > Lepidoptera > Erebidae > Lymantria > Lymantria dispar. The sequence continues at coordinate 520,454 of CM063446.1, forward strand.
AGTGGGACGTATGTGGGCTGCGATGATGATGTCCTACTGTTGGGCGTCGGGTCTCCTCCAGATAAAAGAAATTAACTAACTTCAACACGTTGGCATGGGTTAAACGTGGGTTAAACAGACTGATCGGCATTTTTTTTTTTTTGGTTTGTATGGGTATTGGGGTATTGGGTGGCTATGGTAAGCGCACGCGCGGTCCAGTCCATCCGGGGCGATGAAAGGACGGCGCGCGGGCCCATAACCCACCCGTACTCACGTCACCTCGTTGTTGGGCCGACCACCGGAGCAGATGTGACTTGTCGTCAGTGGTCGGCCCAACGGAATACCCTTTCGGGTAACCTCACCTCTCGACGTCCTGGGACATCGGTCGCCGTCGCGCGGTCAGCCTCTCTGCGGGTGACGGACAATTCCCCGGTCCGATCACCCGCAGCCTCGGCTAGGGCGGCATTAGGCGCAGATACTCGCGCCTGCGCCGCCCGAGTCGCCGGCGGCGGAACGTGTCGCCGAATAGGCGCTTTACTCGTACACGATCCGCCGCCTCCTTCCGTGAGATTACGGCCTCACAGAAGGCAGCGACCGCGTCCCAGTTCCTGACGCTGGCGAGCATCTCCCTGGCGATGGTCGGCAGCGCCAGGTCGGCACCGATAATCGCGACGAGTCCACGGCGCTCTCCCTCCCACGCAGCACACTCCTCGAGCGAGACTGATCGGTATAGCACTTTATTTCGAATCTAATATGTATTACTTGTGAAATAGTGGTTTCATGCGATTGCAAAGTCAATCTGTTTATTTGAATCATAAAAGATCTTTAATATTGATATGGTTACAATAAGAAGTATTAGGTTAGTTAGTTACGTTGACAGAAAGTTCCTTAAGTAGGGTCTGAATATATTAACTAGATATTACATGGATCTCACAGCTTTTTATAGTAGAAGAACTGTGTTGCGAGATTTGGTTTTTTTGAATACGCTTTTATTAGCTTCAGACGTATCTATGTTAGTATGTAACGAAATCTTTGAATATAATTTTGACCCCCTTCAAAACGTCGGATTAACTCGAAATTTGGCATACTTATTAAGGACCGATGACAATTCAATATTTTAAACAGTTTGACCCGTTATCCTTACTAGAATAATCAGGATTAGCGATTTAAGCGGATTTTTTAAGTTTTTTGAACTATTATATTTATATAAGTTATGTTTTTGATGGAATAAAATCTGCGACTATCAAATAGAAGGCCAATGAAGCGCTGAACATACTCGTCGTATGTTCATTCAAATCAGATGCCTCGTATTCGATTTACTGCCATTTTAATATAACACGTGAGTGGTTGTATCGTGAATCCATTGATGCGAGTATTAGCCTACCGTTCGTGAGGCTATTTTCCTAACTCGGGCGGAACAGTTATTTGTGCAATTCACTAATTATTGTTGCGAGTCTAAGCGTGATTTGTGCTCATTAAATACATGTTTATAAAGGCTATGGCGATTCGAGGATTTATTTCTTTGTGCCTCTTTTTATAGTGAAAAATAAATAAAGAAGTAATGTATGCAAATATCTATTCAATATTTTATGAGGTATTTTTAAAAAAAGACGGAATACTCCAAATAAAATTCTATACCATCCCGTCTAATCAGAGTGGTATAGTAGATCAATTTCCCTCCCATTTTGGAGGAGGCTCAAACCTTGTAGTGGGGATGTTTGTATTCTTGTAAGTTGTAACCTTGTTGTAGCATGATAATGATGATTAGTTTTTAAAATTCTAATACGTTACCAAATTGGACACGGATTTGGTAAACGTTAAGAGTAAAATCGTCCTATGCTTAAAACTGAGTATATATGTCGCCAAATATCGCATCGACATTTGCAGAGAAACCTGGATAATTTTTATATAAGTAAAATTGAAAATTTTTAATTATCCCCGATACAAACTAAAATAATAGTAAAAAAGTATTACGTTCTCTTCAACAGAATTTGTCAATTAATTGTCATTCAACGATCATCATACTGGCACGCGTGAAGCACTTGAGTAATCATACCCCATTACATCATTTTGGAAAAGTTCTGACACTCTTACTCTTACGCCGACCAGATTTTAACAAAACATAGCTAAGAATCACCGCAAGAAAACTGGCTTTTGAATGAAAAAATCCACATCTAAATCGGTCTATTCGTTTGAAAGCTACGATACCACAAACAAACACACATAAACACAGACAGACAGACATCGACGTCAAACTTATAACACCCCCTCTTTTTGCGTCGGGGATTAAAAAATATATACTTACTCTATAAATACTCTTAGAAAATAATAAACCTTTATTCTAATATAGGAAGAAAGGATTTGATTACACTAATAGAATGATACTTTAGATACCGATTTAACGTCCGTTTAGAAAGGTTCCATTTCTACGCAGGACAATAACTTGCGGGATTTACATATTTTATTCTAAGTCTGGGTGTAATGTTGTCCGATAATAATCTATGTTTGTTAAGTCCTCCGTGATATATGGTTTCCTAAAAGCAGATTACTTATATTTTCTTAAAAAAAAAATATAAACCCTTTACTCTTAATTATTTAATCTTTATCAATCGATACACAGCTTCTAATCTAGTATGATTTCATTTCATTAGCTGGTCAAAATTTCCGAGTGAATTAATATCGACCTGTTATAGTGGTTGGCCGTCGCTTTCATAAATTTACACGTAAGCTGCCCTAAGGAGGCTCTATGCGGTCGAATACTTCCTACGACATCTCTCGCCTCCTTAGCATTACACAAAAATAAATGTCTTAATTGTATATAAATAAATGTTGAGTGTAAATATATCCGTCACTCTGTAAGGATAAAACTTTACTTATGTATATTTTATTGATGTATTTTTAGACTTTATATCAAAGAGCTTTAAGCTCCTTAAATATCCATTAATGTTTAAGGCAAATACAATTATAAAAATTGCTATTACAAATAATATTATTTATTTGTGTCAATGGTCTAACTTCTGGTAAATATTTTATATATTATATTAAAATACACATATACATGCTTCATTTATCTATAACTCTGTATAAACACAAATAATCAAACACACATATTTTTTACAAATTGATTAATAGAAGAAAATATTCCATCAATTTAATGACTTCAGAGAAATAATTTATTTAATATCCTTAAACGGGAAATTCTTGTATATTTCTATATAATCATAATCTTGGGAATGGCTTCAATGATTTCTATGATATTTAGTATGCATTAGGTTTGGAGTAAGATAAATCTATCTAGCTTTAACCTTAGCGTGCGTTGTTCTGCGAGGCAGTTATCTCGCAGAAGGAGGCGGCGGGTCGCGAGCGCGAGGAGCACAGCCTCGATGATGCGACCCGCCGCCGGCGACTGGGGCGGCGCAGGTGGGAGTACCTGCGTGCAATGCCGCCCTAGCCGAGGCCGCGGGTGATGTGACCGGGGATTAGTCGGTCACCCGCCGAGAGGCCGACCGCGTGAGGAAAGACCGACGTCCTCCCCGAGGGGGGGACGTCGGTCGATGGGAGGGTACCCCAGGTAGGGGGTATTCCGTCGGGCCGACCACTGATGACAAGTAACCCTGCTCCAGTGGTCGGCCCAACGACGAAGGCGACGTGGTGTTCGGGTGGGTTGCGGGAGCTGCGTGCTTAAAAGCCCCTCTGTCGCCCCGGATGGAGTGGTGCGGAGGCGCGCCGACCGCAGCCCATCCCAAAAAAAAAAAAAAAGAAGAAAGAATCTTTATAAGAAAATCTAAATTTGATAGTATTTAAAACTATTAAAAAATATAATTAGAATGAAGGTAAATTTTGCCACTGCCATCAGGAATAAATCACAGATTCATACAGTCTGAATCCAGATAGTCCCAATTTGATTGTTGGTTTCTCCCCTTTTTTTAAGTTTCTTTTGTGTGACAAAAAATGAAGAAAACTACTATCATCCAAATATATTCTCCAATAAATACAATATATCAAAAAGAAATACTGAGCGAAGCTTGGCTGTCGTCGGATACGCGATCGCTGCTCGAGAACCATTCTGATATATCCTGTCCATTGCCACTTCAGCGCGCTAATTCTTAGTGCTGTGTTGGTTATCCCCGTTCTTCACGAATTGCCACGTTTCGGATTCTACCTCGCAGAGTCCTATCAGCATCTAGGTACCGTTATTTAACTAAGGCGTTATAGGTATATGTCGGCGTTGCGCCAGGAATTAGGTTGTCCATATTAAAATATCGAGTATGTAATCACTGTATTTATTAGGAGTTATTGCTGGAGAAATGAGTGAAGTAAAACTGTGTTCTATTCTAATCTTACAATGTTTTTATAACCTCCGCTTTACAATGAAACGGTCTAGTCTTAGTAACTACAATTACTTTTTATAACAAACAAATAAAACAACTACTTTTGCTATCGGCATATAGCTAAATAATAATGATAAATATTCTAATGCATTTAACATAATTCCAAATAGTCAATTTTACACAATTTACATTAATGTAATTAAAGGAAATATTGTTCTCATATATTGTTCAACAGACGGCGCTCTAACTAGAAATAAATTACAATCTTTATTGTGTAAAAACAACTAAATATGGTTACAAATATTTACATTAATTCTAATCGATTTTAATTTGATCAATTATATAAATATTTAAACAATTAAATCAAAGATTTCTAGAAATACATTCAAAAAGTGTCTTAAATATCATAGCATGGTAAATAGCAGTGTTGTTACTACAAATAATTATTTAAATATTAGTTGCAAATATTTCAAACATGTTTATAACTATAATTGATAACACATACATCAACAATTTACAAATATAGCCGATAGAGGGCGATATGCGCCCATATATACTATATCGCGATTACAATGTAACAAATATTATAAATGATGATATTATTACATCATAATTTTGGGCTTTATGCACCTCACTATCGAGCTTTGTCCTCCTCCATTATAGAACGTATATTAGGATGTACCACGCTGGTCACGTTAGCATAGGATTTTATATCGAGTTTTCTTTCAATTGAATCGATGTTATCTGAATATCTCTTAGTTATCTTTTAGGACACCTATGGCTAAGGAGATGTTGAATTGTATTTTTACACTGTCACTGCATATATAATTTATTATATTATTACCTTGTCATTACCAACCGGATTTCTTTAGAGCTGGTGAAATGTGAACTTTTCTTACATAGTACCTATTGTAAAAAATTTAGTAATAGTTTTACGATTGACCGCGTTCCTGGCATTAACGTTCTTTGGGAATGTAATTGTTAACCAGATAGTGTCAGTTGTACTTGGCTCAGGTACATATAAAACTCTTACTCATCTCATGAAACTGCAAGAAACGAATGAGTTGGTCGTAGCCGTCCTACACAGCAAATTGAATGTCTTATGCTAAATGATTATTAGTAATTATTTTCTTTGAATATATTCATGTAGCAATTGTATACTAATAGAATATACCTTAAGGTCTCTTACGTTGGACTAGTCATGGCCGTCAAAGACTCTGTATCAGTGATCGACGCAATGACGAAGGGGAGGTAATATGGTGGAGTGTACGCTGCACGCCGCACTTTCACCATCCCGCATGGAATGGGCGGTGCGCGTCTAGACCAAAGCCCACAAAAAGAAATCTCTAATGTCTGCATGCAGCAAGTGATACTTTATTTACTAAAAAGTACAGAAATACCTTTTTTAGAATTAGATTAGTAGAAAAAAGTATTGGACTACGTGTTAGCTTTGAATTTGTATGAAAACAGTAAAAACACATGAAGTCTGAAGATAACTTTATAAGGCAATCGTTTGATATCATACTATTTATATTAATAATTATCTACGACACAAGTAATCTGTTTCAACAACATATTACGCGCTCATCGAGCTATCGTTATCATAACCTGAGTGAAATTACTTTACCCTTATTAATTAGTCCACATACACAATAGCTGCGTACAGATATTTGACGGCGTAAATTAATTAAATCAAACATAAAACAATATCGTGTAAGAGCTGCCCCCGGGCCCGGCGCCTACCTATACCAATTAATCAGCTCGATACAGCGCCAGGTGATCGGGAACAGTGCCGTATGATTAGCGCCGGACCCGCATCGATTCGACTCACGACTAATCTATATAGTCAACATGATAAGGTTCGTAATCCCTCAGCACGCACGCACCATGAGCCCTATCCATTCCGCCACACTGGTGGGTTATTTCGGCCGATGCCGCTTAAAGCATCAAAGCCCAATTGAGTTTTACATTCGACATAGTAGCATCGTTCAATCTAACTTTAGCCTCTAATGCTACACAGAACGGTCCCCTCAAAACGTTACCGGCTTTGCAACGTTTTTATTTGTACGCTCCAAAATATATACTTTGACGATCAACGAGCGAAAGCCCAGCTATTCATTAAAATTTCAAACAAAATGGCTTTTCAAACTTGTGTATATTTTAGCTTCCTTCGTTACAAAATTAAATGGAAAAGTAACAAAGCCTGCGGCTACACTAGCGCCAACATAAAACGACAAAGTATTGACAATGTTTAAAATCAATTTGAAATGATAATGGAAAGTGACATAATCTCCATTGGAATTCATTGGAGAGCATTCAATAATAACAGAGGCTAATAGAAACACAATAGTCTGTAATCAGATCTTGGGTGGGCTAGTGGGTCGCCTCGTGGAGCGATTGTGAGACGGACGATTTCAATAACGAACGTAAAACGTTCGTTGAAGAGAAATAGGGGCTCCGGGAGCCGTCCGGTTTGTAGTTACGTACAAACAAGCCTGCTAAAGTTGCCGTGAAATGGGAGCGGGCTATCGATACTGTGTTCTATCGCGCTTGTATGCCTAACAAGGCCAGTGAAGCGACAACGCACAGACTAACGCGGCTCGCTCAAAGCAACGTACGAACATAATGTGCTGCACCAGTTTAAGGATATCGTGTTTCTTTATTTGTTAGCGCCCGGATATTCTGTTTACGATTATGTTCGGTAGTTAACGAGTTCGAACGATCTGACGCGAGTCAATATCCGACTCAACGGCGTTTAAGTTGAGCGTTTGTTTCAAACGTTATTTTTCTTGAGCAATAGTTACATAAATTGAAATATTAGTGAATGATACGAAATTAAAAGCACTGTTGTTATGTATAATATGTTCGTATCTGTCGACGTCCACTGTTGGACACACTAAAGGAGGTAGGGTAATATGCCAAGCGGTTTGATGAGCGCGCGAATTGGTGTTATGAGTTATCATTATCATCATCGCAGCCCACATACGTCCCATTGTTGGGCTCAGGCCTCCTCCACAATGGGAGGGTATTCGAACTACTACACTACGCTGATTAGACATGTTAGTATTTTTTTTATGGGTGGGCTATGGTAAGCGCACGCGCGGTCCTGTCCGTCCGGGGCGATGAAAGGACGGCGCGCGGGCCCATAACCCACCCGTACCCACGTTACCTCGTTGTTGGGCCGACCACCGGAGCAGATGTGACTTGTCGTCAGTGGTCGGCCTGACGGAATACCCTTTCGGGTAACCTCACCTCTTGACGCGACGAGTTCACGGTGAACTCGTCGCGAGACATGTTAGTATAGGGTTTCATTTCGAGTTTGCCTTCTCTTGCACAGATATTGTGTGCATATTATATCCCATAGTCATCATTAACGACATCAACGGGCAAGATCGGGAGTGCTGAATTGTATTCTTACTCCGTCCGCCCGGAGTGCTCCTGCCTAATCTACTGATGATCTCTCAGCCGGTTTCTATAAATTCACAGAAAAGCAAGCCGCTGATACCTCTTGCTTTCCTGTGGATTTGACTTGTGTATGCTGTGACTTTTTATTCTTAAACCGTACGTTAATGGCCTTGTTGTGCAAAGTGTGCAATGAATATTTTGATTTTGACCTTTAAACTTGAATTGACAATAACAATTCTGCATAGGTACTATTAATAAGACAATAATATGTTGCCACCCTATCTATTCCTACGAATATTACAACTGAGAATTAAAGGAATTAAAGGCTGGTAATATTTCTACCACAAAAGAAAATCTTAAAATAAAACTTGTTTAGACAGCGTTTTATACTGTTAATAAAAAGATTTTTGGCCAATTTACGATTAAAAAATACAAAGAATTTGATACTAGGCACCGTTGTTGCTAAGCTTATTTTTTAAAAATATAGTTTTACGATTGAATTTGATCGCCTGATGTTGTATTAATTACAATAAAAATGCAACAAACATAAAATTTAATGTAGACAGCATAGCATCGTCATGCCTAGACATAATAAAAAGTACGAAAAGTTAAAGTTCATCATTCTCAATGTGCATTAACAGTAAAAAGGTCATAGAAACGTGAAATTACTTTTCGATATCGAGTAACAATCGCGTACTAAATTCGATTGTAGTAATGAGGTGCGCCGGTCGGACGCGCGACGGCTGTGACTCAGGAGGGACAAATCCAATTAATGTTAGCCATATTCGAGTCACAATTACGTAAACTCCGCCGGGATAACACATTTCACACTCATTATATTAAACTCGATCATATGGATTTAGTTGGTCCGTTGCTTGAACAGGAATTTAACGAATTTAGAATTCTGATTTATCGCCTGCGGTGTAAATAATTGTGCTGCATTGATTTTGAGGAAATTAGTAATGACTCTTGTGTTTTTAAAAAAGTTATAGATAACAAAGGCAATACAAAGATTAATTTTATGCGAAAGCAACTTTAAATATCTTTAAAATAGATGGTGTGGAGACGGTGTTGTATAAAACGACTAAGGGATATAACATTCTTATAACATTTTTGCAAGAGAAGGCAAACTCGTAACAAAACCCCATTTTTTTTTTAGAGATATAAAATATATTCGTTTCGAAGACAAGTCCTAAAATGGCGTCATCCAGAAATGTTGTAATGCGTTGAATTTCAAACAAGAATAAGGAACATAAAGATATCGTTTAAGCCTTACGCTACTTAAGTACGAATGATAAATAATATTCAGTAACAAAGAGAATTATTTTCTTGAGTATAATTATGTAAAATGTAAATACTTGATAAAGGATTGTGTAGATTAAACGAGTTATAAGAATAAACAATAAGTCTGAGGCGATTATAAATTCATTATGACCCGCAGACCGTTACTAATGGCATTAAAACCTTTGCTCTCTTGATTAAACCAATCTTTTTGTAGGATTTTGTTTATTCTAGAAATTATAAAAGGTTTGTGTGAGCCTACGGCGACCTCCTAATTGTTTCATTCGGGCCTAAATAAATGAATTCTTTATTAAGTTGGTAATCCCTAAGTGTCTGATACTTCTGCGCTGATACTTTAGCATCTTAAAGTATCTAAAGTGTGTATAAAAGTATATAAAATCTACATAATTGTTTGTCAAGAGGTCGTTCTGAGATATTTGGGTAAGCTCAACGCCTAAAAAGTGTCGTTTCTGGAGAAAATAGCCGTTATCTGGATGCTAGGGACACGCTCCATCCAATTATAATTGCTCACCTTATCTTGCAAAAATTGTTTTCTTCGTGAATATTTAACATCAATAAAAGTCTAATATCAGCTTTTACATCTCTGATATAAATCTTTAGATTTTTACCGTTCATAAAAAATGTTTTTGATGATCGCTGCGTCGAAACCATAACCGTTATGGATGCCGTACCACAACTCTCCGTGTTCGCTCAAACGCTGCTCATTCTACATTTCATTGTTACGTAGAAATACATATATTGCTATGAAGATAAGAACATAAGAGGAGAGCGATAACTGAACATTATGAAGTTGTTCGAATTATAGTAGAGTTACAATTTTTTATCTAGAGTAGATCTGCGACAAGAGACTTGAGGTAAGATGTACATTTGAAAACTGTTTCAACGGCACTACTACTTTTAGTTGTCGAAATATGTTGTTATGTTGATTATTCATTACTTTCGTTTTAACTTTTATTGAAATAAAAACACATTAACTGAGCATGGACAGAAATTATATCCAAATTCAATTTAGAAAAATAAATGCTTTGAGCAATTCAAATAATCACCTATTAAATTATTCTTTATTTACGTTTTCTATTAATTCTGCATTTCTTAGGAAGAAACTTATTATAAACAGTAAACAATATATATTATAAATTCTAAATATGTTTCTTTATAATTATAATTTATATACCTATATAATGCACTTCTTTTCTTTCCTATTATACTATTCAAAAATTCTTTTCACACAATTGATTTATATTGCAAGAAAGCCAGATGAAAGATGATCACCATTACCTTGCTATCAAAAAGATTAAAAGTTAAACTTTAGACATTATTTTTAAATGATTGATTTTTGCAAATAATATAACAATTTAGGGGATAAAGTTCAAATATTTCGTTTGCGAATAATCACAAAAATAAACTTAAGATACGTAATAGCTTTGATCACCACTTAAACTGATTAGTTTGAGAAGTTCAAAGGGTTAATTGCTGTTTAATTCAAAGTAATTTAGGTGTAGTACAGAGTTTGGACAATTTCAGACAGTTTAAACTAATTGAGATACGATACTTTAAATTTAGGGCTTTATTGTATTAAATAAGTTTTTTAGTCAAAGAGCTTTTGGCAAATAATTTTGATATATCACTTGACTTCACCTATTATCAACTTCTGACAATCATTTTTGATGTTTACGCGAGTATTACAAATGTTTAATACTCGCGTAAACATGGTCACAATGGTGAATAAAACTATTCTACGGATTTTATCGCGTTTGTATTTGATTTTTGATCGCCCTACGTTTTGAACACTTTACACCGTTCATGGTTATAGGCGGACTAAGATGTTTGACATCCAACAAGTCGTCGTTATTGCAGAGATTATATCTACCCCTAATTTCTGCCTCTTACACAATTTGAGGGGGTAATGATTTCTGAGGTTTACGCGAGTATTACACATTTTAAATTAAACTACTTTACGGATTTTATCGCGTTTGTATTTGATTTTTAATTGGCCGACGTTTCGAACACTTTGCAGCGTTTATGGTCACGGCTGGACTAAAATGTCTGGACGTGACTTATTACAGATAATAACGATTTATGACGATGTTAAAATGTGAGGGGTATTACAGGGGGGATTACACCACGCTGGTTAAATGTATTGATTTTGTTCCTAGTTTTCCTTTACTTGTATAGATATATTTTGCATATGATATCTCTTTTACGATATCCACGGACAAAACAGGGAATGGTGAATTATATTCTTACTTCGTTACCATACGAAAGCCGGCGACCATTTATATTACAATTGCAATAATTTCGTTAAAAATTATTCAGAAGCTATTGCGTGAATGAGCTAAATAATGAATCCCCCTTTTTTTTGGGGTGGGCTACGGTCAGTGCACCCATTGCCCGGCCCCGTCCAGGATGGCGCGCGGCTCTGTAACCCATCCATAAAGCACGTCGCCTTCGTCGTTGGGCCGACCATCGGTACCCTTGACTTCAGTGGTTGACCTGACGGAATACCCCGAAGGAGTACCCTCTCCCAGAAACGTTCCCCCGGGACGCCGATCGCTGTCGCGAGGCTAACCAGGTGCCGCATTAAATCCCCGGTCCGGTCACCCGCAGGTTTTGCTAGGGCGGCATGAGGCCCAGGTAAAATAATGAATCCCCTAGTCATATCTTAGTGGTATTTTATGACATCTGGAAAAAGTGACGATGAAAAGAAAGAATATGTCTTCTTCTATCACTACATAGTAAATAAGTGTATATCTATATCAACTTTTATAAATGCCATGTAAATGCTAATCGTACGATGCTCTGTGAAGGTGGGAAATACAATAAAAATACCAAGCTTCGACGCGTATTGTCAAGGTCCTACCATATTTGGTGTGGGGCACATTGCCTGCTCTTTAATTTTTTTTATTTCTATTGGTTGCGTATCTATATACACTCATTTGCAAAAAAAACGGGCACCTAAGCAATGAACCATTTCAAATGTTAATATTTCTTTGTTTGATAATTATAGGTAGTTTTATCCACACAATTTGCTAAATTAATAAGAAAATAATCGTTTTCATCAGTATTTCATAAAATTTAGATACAATTTATGGGAAATAATGCTAAACCTCGCTAGTAGTGTATATTCGCTAGTAGTGCATATGCTCATGAAGTAAAAATAAAAAAGTTTTTTTGTTTGTTTTTCTTTAATAAAGTAAAAGCAGATAAATGTTTAGTATCGAGTGTGACCCCCTCTAGCTAAAATCACAGCTTGAATTCGTCTGGGCATGCTAGCGAGTATATCCCGGATACTTGCTTGCGGAATACGTTCCCACTCCGCAGTAATCACATTCTTCAGCTCTCTGATGGTCTGCGGAGCCGGGTGTACTGATCTCACACGCCGTTTCAGAACGTCCCAGACATGCTCTATGGGATTGAGGTCGGGACTTCGAGCTGGCCAATCCAAACGACGAATGCCGACCTCTTGCACATACGCATTAACATCGCGGGATCGGTGGGCGCGAGCATTGTCGTCCATAAAAATCGAGTCTTCACCTAGAGCGGCCAATGCGGGTTGTGCATGAGAAATTAGAACTTCCGTTATGTATCGATGCCCAGTCAGTGAGCCGTTTTCAATGAAGACTAACTCTGTACGATCCATTGAATTTATTCCTGCCCAAAACATAACAGAGCCCCCACCATAAGGTGTGATTTCTTCGAAACATGCCTCTGCAAAGCGTTCTCCTTGTCTTCTTAGCACTCGCCGACGTCGATCTTCACCGAACAGAGATATCCTGGCTTCATCAGAGAACAAAACCCTATTCCAATCGTCTTGAGTCCATGATTCACAATTTCTAGCGAACCTAAGCCTGTGAACTCTGTGCTCACGGAGTAATTTGGGGCCGCGGGCCGGGCGGTGACTGCGTATATTGGCAGCGAGAAGCCTCCTCCTGACCGTCCATAGACTAATATGCACATTTCTTACTTCTTGGAGGTTGTTCTTAAGATCCACATACGAAGATTTGCGATTTCTCAATGCGCGACTCACAAGAAAACGATCATCCCGTGGTTGGGTACATGGTTTTCTTCCAGAACCAGGCCTTCTCTCGACGGAACCAGTCTCCTGATATCGCTGCCAGGTCCTTTGGACTGTCGAGCGACTAACATTTAGCCTCCTAGCCACGAAACATTGGCTGCAACCCTCTTCAAGCAGCGCGATAATTTTGGTAGCTTTTACCACTTTATCTACCATTTTTGATACAGCCAAACAGCATTAAATAAAGCTTTGACAGTCAAGGTTATGAAATTAATCGATAAAAATTGAATAAAAGTTATGAAAGTCGATGTTAACTTCTGGAACTTCGCGCCAAAAATGTAGGATAAAAAGGGGTTTTCTGTAAAAATGAACATCAAATGAAAAATTGAATTTAGAACGTACTTTTTTAAATACCACAGCATTTTTAAAACCGGCCAGTAACGTGTACAAACGATTGAAACCTTTTTGGTATTGTATCTTTTTAAATATGAATGAAAATCAAAACCGCCCGTTTTTTTTGCAAATGAGTTTATTAATACGTGCAGCAAAAACTTTGTACAACTTTTTACGAAAATTACGTGGATGGACAAGTATGAAATTTGGCACAGTTGAAGTATATAATGAAAAAAAGTGCATAAAACTGAAATTTCATGCAATAATGGATTAGAAATACATTAAATTTATTAAAAAAGGCATTACGCACACAACAACGCAATCGCTACACACACACACACACACACGTTGGTGTGAGTGTGTTGCGTAGCAACGCTTAAAAACTTTTGTTTACGGTTAAAACCTCTGGTCGAACTGAATGTCAAACAATCATAATTATGATGACAATGTCTAATAGAGATTTGTGCTTATATATTAGTTATTAGTGAAATACAGCTTACTTAATTTACAATTATACATAAATAAAATTATAGAAAATTGTGTAGCAGAAAAATTAATTAAAATGAATTATGGCCGAATTTCGACCACACGGCGACCACTAGTACCTATATATAAATACATTAAAAAAAATAAACTAGCAATAGATTAAGATAATAATAGATTAACATACTTGTAACTTCTAAGAAATAAAGGCTATATTTATTTACTCATAAGATCTCAATCAATCTCGAATAGGAAGGAATTGATGACAGTTTACATACTTATTTCATAGATATGTTATAAGTAATCATCCCAGCTATATATGTCCCACTGTTGGGCACAAGTTCTCCAAATAAAAGAGAGTAATGACCTCCTATGCCACACTAGTCAGACGAGATGGTATAGGGTTATATTATAAGTTTGGCTTCTCCTGCATGGTTGTTACGGACATGTTGTATCCCTGAGTCATCTTTTACAACATCCATGAACAAGAAAGGGGCCGAATTGTATGTTATAAATAGAAATGTCCAAATTTGACCTTTGAGATAACAAATTAAAGTTCTATTGTAAATGGTTAAAAGCGACTAAATGTTACACAGGACAGAAGTATTGAGGTGCTATATCCAGGTAGAAACTTGTTCAAATGTTAGGCCGCGAACATGTCCAATAGGTAATGAAATAATAAAGTTAGTGGCATAACACATTTGTGAGTGTCGCTCCGCCAACACGCTCGCCCGAAATAAACAAGCGCAATCGGATGACATGAGTTTCGATTTGTTTTAAACTTTCTATGATTTTTCCTTTGCCTTTTAGTTATAGACGTGAAATATTTTTGATATGTGTTTATGTTCAGGTTTTATCCTAATTTATCATTTGCTACTAAGCCGACAGTTTTGACAGTTTTATATTTGCAGGCGTAAACGGACAGAAATTGTCGTTTGAATAGTAGGAATTTGTTTCAGCACTTAGATATGTAGCGGGCTATTCTCGAGATTTCTCTGCGAGATAGAATCCTGAATACGGAAATCCGCAGAAGAACGGGTGTAACCGACATAGCACGAAGAATTAGCACGCTGAAGTGGCAATGGGCAGGCCACATCGCTCGACGAACCGACAACCGCTGGGGAAGAAAGGTTCTCGAGTGGCGACCACGTATCGGACGACGCAGTACACACCACCCCACTAGATAGGACGCCCTCCACTAGGTGGACCGACGACCTGGTGAAAGTTGCTGGGCGTGGTTGGATGCAGGCGGCACAGAACCGCACTTTGTGGCGTAACATGAGGGAGGCCTACGCCCAGTAGTAGGCGATGGGCTGAAATGATGATGATGACTTAGGTTAAGCGCTTATAAGATAAGCGCTTAAGTTACATTTAAGCGCTTATCGTTTCGCTTATCGCGCATCATCATTTATATCATCATTATTGGGCTCGAATCTGTTCGACAATAGGACAAACGTATATGTTTCGCTAGTCTAACGGCTTGGCATTTTTTTTTTGGGCGGGTTATGGTCAGCATACACGTCGTCCATTCCGTCTTGAGCGACGCAAAGGCGGCGCGTGATCAAATAACCCACCATGTTCCCTCCTCTTAGGCGTTGGGCCAAACATTGCTACCAAATACGTTGTCGTTCGTGGCCAGCCCGGTGGAATACTCTTTCGGATACTGTCCCGGGCTCACGCGGTCAGCCTAGTGACGATCAGTAGCGTCAGGTCGGCACTGAAGGTTGCAACGAGTGTACGGTGATGCTCTGTCCACGCGGCACGAACATTTGGCATATTCTGAGCTGTGTCCTCGTCGTAATTGCGGTGATGGCAGGCCGGTGTACTCTTCCTCCTCACAACCTTGTGCTGGTACTTGGCGAAGCAACCATCAATACCTGCACCAGTCGGAATAAAAGGACCCCGTGCCGCTGACCCTATTACTCCATCAGCATCGGGCAGAAGGCCTCGACGGTCTAAACACCGTACTGAGCACACATCGGGCGTCACACAGCCAGGCGGCTATCTCGCTGAGCGAGATCGAGTCGTTCTCTGCCTCACGTTTCCGACACCCGCAAAACAACCCGGTAAAATCCAGCGAGCCTCTCCACCATGAGGGCTATGGAGGAGTCACGGCCAACAGCCAGGCTGACTCGTCATCGTGTGATATCTGCGTATGGCTCTGATTACCATGGCGTGGTGACCACAAGACAGCCGTCAGATGGATGTTCAGGAATTGGGTTGACATGGTTTGATGTTAAGTTTTTTTTTATTTTGAATCGATGTTATCTGTATATTATATAACTCGTCTTTTACGAGACCCATGGGCAAGAAGGGTTTGGTGAATTCTATTCTTACTTCGTGACCGCACGGCAAGTGCCTATGTAGCTATTCTTCTAAAGTGAAGTGGTTAAATTAGTTTGTTGTTTTTGTTAGTTTACTTAACCATGTACGAGTTTGTTGTTATACCTACATAATTGTCTGGAATGGTACCAAAACCTACCATTTTCTAATAAATAAAATCAAATAAAAATCACACCTTTATCGATAACCAAACTAATAAATGCGATACAGAAAATAGAGATAGCGCCATTTATCAAGTCACATCAAAATTTAAGCATTGGATAAAAGAACCATATTAGGACAAACTCCGCAAGTGAGCTTGAACGCTGAAATGCTCACAACGAGCAATTAAAAATCCAATACAAACGCGATGGAATACGTATAAATAGTTTCATTTATAAGGGCAAACTATTTAAATAATTAAATTGCCATGGGTTCTTGATAAGTTTAAATTTACGCTTTTATTTTTTGGGGGTGGGTTACGGTCGGCGGGTTCCTCACTCCACTTCGTCCGGGGCGACAGAGGGGCGTAAGCACGCACACCCGTAACCCGTATAGCTCGTCGCCTTCGTCGTGGGGTCGACCACCGGTGCACAGTTCCTTGACTTCAGTGCTTGACCCGACGGAATAACCCTAGGGAGTGCCCTCTCCCATCGACGTCCCCTACCGGGATGCCAAAACTCGCGAGGCCAACCTCTCTGCGGGTGCCCGGACCGAATCCCCCGTCCTGTCACCCGCAGCCTCTGCTAGGGCGGCATCAGGCGCAGGTACTCGCCTGCGCTGCCCCAGTCGCCGGCGGAGGACCATGTCCACGTGGAGTCTTTCCTTCCACACACGGTCTGCTGCTTCCTTCCGTGGAATGACAACCTCGCAAAAGGCGGTAACGGCGTCCCAGTTCCCGACGCTGGCAACCATCTCCCTAGCTATGGTCGGCAGCGTCATTTACGCTTAGAAGGGTGTGCAAATTACGTTCCAAGTTTCTGTTAAGTACAAACCAAGTTTATTATAAGTGGATTAAACATTAAAGAATCCATATGATCTACTACGTAATTGAGTGCAATCAATAATCTTTTCTGTAGAAGCTAGGCATTTAAACACGTCTAAGCATTTTCCTTCCTTACTCCTTATTCCTTACTCGTAGATATCGTAAAAGGCGACTAAGGGATGTAATATGCATATAGCATAGGGAAACTCGAAATAAAATCCTATAATAACCTTTTTAAATAAATCTATTTTACGGATTTTATCGCGTTTGTATTTGATTTTTGATTGCCCGACGTTTCGAACACTTTGCAGCATTCATGTTCCCCGGCGGACTAAGATGTCTCACGTCCAACAAGTCACGTTACATTAATAATTATATACCCGATGCAGAAAATTAGTTATTGGCATTGATCCTATACTAACTGTCTATACTTATACTAATTCGGAACACGGAAATCCGTAGAAGAACGGGTGTAACCGACATAGCCCGCAGAATTAGCACGTTAAAATGGCAATGGGCAGGCCACATCGCTCGTCGAACTTACAACCGTTGGGGAAGAAACGTTCTTGAGTGGCGACCACGAATCGGACGGCGCAGCGTAGAACGACCCCCCACTAGGTGGACTGACGACATTCTCAAAGTCGCAGGGAACTGTTGGATGCAAGTGGCGCAGGACCGTTCCGAGTGGCATTCTCGTGGGGAGGCCTATGTCCAGCAGTGGACGTCTGTAGGCTGATGGATGGATAGATGGATACTAACCTGTTTGACCAGTGTGGTATAGTAGGTGAATATCCCTCTTATTACGGAGGAGGCTCGAGCCCAGCTGTGGGATGTAGGTATATGAGTCGAAATGATGAAATTAAAAAAGAAAATTATCATCATAATTCAGCCTATCACCGTCCACTGCTGGACGTGGGCCTCCCTCATGTGGTGGCGAACCACCAAGTGCGGTTCTGTATCCCCTGCCACCTAGTAACGATGCCTAGCAACTTTCACCAGGTTGTCAGACCATCTAGTGGGGTGGTGTGTACTGCGTCGTCAGATACGTGGTCACCACTCGAGAAAGTTTCTTCCCTAGCGGTAGTCGGTTCGTCGAGCGATGTATCATGCCCATTATTATTTCAGCGTGATACTTCTTCGTGCTCTCTTCTCTCTCTTCTTCTACGGATTTTCTTAATTCGGATTCTATCTCGCAGAGAAATCCCGAGCATAGCCCATTCCATAGTACACTGAGCGACTTTAAGCTTAGTTTGAGACCCGCAGAAAATAAACTAAATAATTATTATGTACTTATATCATTGTTTCAGGAATCGCGTACAAAATTATTATCAATATTACGTGATTTTGACGATTTTAATTCACAAAACAGTATAAATTCTTGTTTACTTGAGACAATATTGGTATCAAATGACTACAAAACAAATGAGACGTTTCGCATATAATTGGAAACCGTTGTTCCCAATCCGGATTGATGAAATTGTCATTGCTCATTTCTCGGCATCAACTCTCAGGTTACTAATTAAATTTGTGGTCTTTGGAGTACATTGACACGATATTTACTCGAAAATATTTCAAACAAAATGGCGTCTTATGTCGATGTTTATAAATGTTTGTAGATGTGAGATTAATGCTATTAAGTGAGTCACTAATAGATAGTTAGCCACTGCATAGCTGGTATAGTGATTGAGATATTGGACCTACTATGTCAAGTACTGCGGGTTCAATTTCCAAGCAAATAATATTTTGTAAGATCCCCACAAATTGTTGTTCTGAGTATGTCCGGGGTAGTACCACACTATCGTAGAAAACCGACGTCCGAGTAGTAGTAATCTGTTACTGCGATTCGTTCGGTGAGCGAGAAAGCCGACAGCCCAACTTTCTGAGAGTGTTTACATGTGATGGGTTTTAGTGATGCTTTTGATGTCACCGAAAAATTGAGAAGAAAACTGACCTAATATTCCACGCTAGTCAGACGAGTCACAAAAGCCCTGTGCCAGGATTTTAATTCAAATTGTCCTTCTTTTACAGTGATATTGCTTTAATCACAGATGATATGAAACTGCTACGGCAAATTAAATCACCTTTAGATGTAGAATTAATCACGGCTCGTCGGCGCGGCGTCCGCCCTATCGTGGCTTATGCCGAACGTCGGTGGACCGAGCGCTGCGTGCCGACGGCTGTACGCGGGGTCGGTTGCCCTGTACGGCGCACCGGTGTGGGCGGGGTCCATGACCGTCCGACTTAGGGCCCTTCTGTGGCGACCACAGTGAGTCATGGCGGTCAGGGCCATCCGCGGATACCGCATGGTGGTGACGGAGGCAGCGTGCCTGTTGGCCGAGACTCCCCCGTGGGACCTGGAGACGGAGATGCTCGCCAGATTGTATCGGCGGATGACGGGGGCGCGAGCGGAGGGCGCTGTGATCTCGTTCAGGGAGCTCACCGCCTGGCGCGTTGACGCCCGCCGAGACGTCATTGCTCGTTTGGCAGTCCGGCTGGAGAAGCCTCTGTTCGGGGTGCGAACCGTGGAGGCCTTCTGGCCGGTGCTGATGCAGTGGTTGGAAAGGCGGCACGGGGTGCTCTCCTTCCGACTAGTGCAGGTTTTGACGGGGCATGGGTGCTTCGCCAAATACCTGCACAAGGTCGTTAGGAGGGAGAGTACACCGTCCTGCCACCACTGCGATTGCGACGAGGACACGGCGCGCCATACGCTCGAAGCCTGCGCGGCTTGGGCAGTGCAGCGCTGTAAACTTATCGCAATCATCGGTGCCGAGATGACGCTGCCAGCTATCGCTAGGGCGATGGTCGACAGCGTCGGGAACTGGCACGCGGTCGCAGCCTTCTGCGAGACAGTGATCTCGCGGAAGGAGGCGGCGGATCGCCTGCGCGAGGAGCGCAGCCTTGATGAGGCGATCCACCGCCGGCGACTGGGGCGGCGTAGGCGCGACTACCTGCGCCTCATGGCGCCCTAGCCGAGGCCGCGGGTGACGTGACCGGGGAATTAGTCCGTCACCCGCCGAGAGGCCGATCGCGTGAGGAAAGACCGACGTCCTCTCCGAGGGGGGGACGTCGGTCGATGGGTGGGTACCCCAAGTAGGGGGTATTCCGTCGGGCCGACCACTGATGTCAAGTAACCCTGCTCCGGTGGTCGGCCCAACGACGAAGGCGACGTGCAGCATGGGTGGGTTGCGGGTGTTGCGTGCTTACGCCCCTCTGTCGCCCCGGACGGAGTGGTGCGAGGAGCGCGCCGACCGCAACCCAACCCAAAAAAAAAAAGAAGATGTAGAATTAATGCAAGCTGATTTAGATCGAATATATGGTGTTGTATTAATAAAATGAAGCTTAATGCCACAAAATGTCAACATATACAATTCACTAAAAAAGGAAGGTTTTAGATACTAACTTTTATATCAACCATGAAAGCATCAGTGTCGTTACTGAAATTCGTGATTTAGCTGTAATTCTTGATTCTAAATTAAAATCTATCCCATAATATAATAACATGATCCATAAGGCTGCGAACATGTTAGGTTTCATTAAGTGCAATACGAAAAACTTTAAGCACAATGCATCTAAAATACTTTTATTTAATACATTAGTAAGAAGTGTACTTGAATTCGGAAACGTTATATGCAATCCCAATTATATAGTTCACTCGGACAGATTAGAATCTATACAAAGATCGTTTACAAGATACTTAGCGTTTTATACTAAAGGCATTAGATCCAGATGCTCTTATAGTGAAAGGCTATCTTTCTTTAAAATGTGTAACTTAAAACGACGTCGACATATGTTAGACTTAATGTTTCTTCAAAATGTAATCAAAGGCTCTTACATATGTCCAGACCTTCTTGAACGCATTTCAATAAATGTTCCAAAGCTTAATTCTCGACAAAGGAATATTCCTTTTTTCCATATTCCTAGGTGTAAAACTAATCTTGGCATGAACTCTCCTATCTCCAGACTAATGTCTACTTATAATAATTGGTGGAAAATCTTAGGGCTTGATATTTTCCACGATCACCCTACAAGATTTAAAAAAAAAGTTTCTTAATTGATATCTTTTTATCATTAGTACTATTGCTATTTTTCTTATAGGTTCACTTCATTGGTTTTTAGTTAGAAAATATGGTTTATTTTATTTTTTTATGCGTGTTTTACAAATTCTAGTCGCTAATTTTTACCCATTACTTACATCTTACTTATATTATAAATTATTTTTCTATATAACTACTTATCTTAGATTTTACATAGGTACCTTTTAATTACTTCTACTCGTTATTTTATTTATTACATAATTAATACTTTTCTTTTTATCTCTAATATTAATTTACTCATTGTGATATATTCCTTAATGTTGTGCACGTCTGTAATTGATGTAAACACTAGTTTTAAGCCACTGGAATGTTTTTAGCATATGTTTGTGTTTATGTTGTAGATGAGCCTTATATAAATAAAACATTAAAAAAAAATCACCACACTTTGTCAGCGAGTTGGTGATAGTAATAAAATTTTAAAAGTTCCCCAGGAGAGAACTGTTGCCTATTCTCCTCGTGGGACCTTTTCACGACCTCCGCGGCTAAATAAGTGGTGTCAAAAATTCAATACTTTTTCCCGTCGCCATACGGGTTAATAAAATATGAAAAGCGTTACAGGTTTGTAGAATGAGTGAAAATAGCTATACATGGTATTCAAGTTGAATGTTCTCCGTGTTTTACCTTGAAAGCCGTACACACCTTTCTCTGTTGGAAATTACTTCTAAGCACGACGCGAATTAAACTTAGTAAGTAAATATATGTAGAGTACATAACACGTAGTAGCGTTTATAGCAGTGGTGGTATATCGTCGACAAAGTCCAACACTCACTGAGCACGTCACAATTTTGTCCATGTCGACAACAATAGATTAATCGCACCGTGCAGTTTCACTGTTAAAAGCTATCATACGCGTATTCCGTTTCAAAAAATAAATGTACCTATTTATGAAGAATTCCTATTTTTTGTCATATTTGAAATTTCTTTTTTGTTATCCCGATGTTTGGGAGATTTTCCAGCCTTGTGTAATTGTATACAATGTATTACATATTGATCAGTCCATGGGGTGATGAAGTAAAAATACAATTCACCACTCCCTATCTTGCCCGTGGATGTCATAAAAGACGACTAAGGGATGTATTATGCACATCACATCTACCATTATGGAGGAGGCCTGAGCCCAACCGTGGGACATATATAGGCTGAGATGATGATACCACGCTAGTCAAATGTGTTGGTGCAGGGTTTTATTTCGAGCTTTCCATCTCTTGCTAGATATTATAAGCATATTATATCCCTTGGTCATCTTTTACGACATCCGTGGGCAAGATTGGATGGTGATTTGTATTTTTACTCCGTTACCACATAGACAGTATGGTTTGTATACTTTTGAATAATTAATTGAAGTGAAAACTTCTTTAGCCGCGTTGGACACTTATGGGTTCGCGTCACCGACATGCTCATGACTGTCGCACGCGCAGTGTGCCGTGCGCCTTAGACACTTTTTATATGGGTGAAATCTCGCGTCACCGACATACTTATAGCTGTATATCTGTAGTGGCGTGTATGACAGTGTGCATAACATTATGAAATTTCAAATTAGAATACTAAAGTTCTAAGTTTTCACTTTTATCAGCAATTTTTTTTTTTAAACATGATTTATTTACTTAGAATACTTTTGCCATAATAAGTCTATAATATTCCATTCCAATATGATTGTATGATTCAACCACGAGGTTACTTAGTAATAAAACGATTGAATACAAGTGGATACATTATTGGTTCGTATTGAAACAAAATGAAATTCTTATATTAAAATGTACATATTTGGTTTGTGATATGAATCGTTCGCTCCACGCGAGGGATACGCGCTGTATATCACTTTCATCAAGACATATATGTCACTTCAAGAGGATCTTTAGTGTATGCCAAGTACTTTTATTATTTAATATTCTTTGACAGACATTTATATTGAACCTTTTGAATATTATAAGAGAAATTACATTGAAAAATAAGAAAGATTAGTTGCGTTTTATTCTGCCATCATTACCGTTACTTTACCCCATGAAGTAGGGTGAATTAAATTATTCTCATTCAGTAGTAGTCCTTTAGGGTTGCTGGACTATGCTATTAATATTACCGTAGTACTAATTTATTGAGGCGCCGTTGCCGCCTTCTGCGAAGCTGTCATATCGCGGAAGGAGGTGGCGGAACGTGTGCGCCCGGAAAGACTCTACGCGGACACGGTCCTCCGCTTGCAACTAGGGCGACGCAGGCGCGAGTACCTGCGTCTGATGCCGCCCTATCAGAGGCTGCGGATGACCGGACCGGGGATTTAGTCCGGGCACCCGCGGAGAGGTTAGCCTCGCTTTGGTGATCGGCGACCCAGTAGGGAACGTTGGATGGGAGAGGGTATTCCGTCGGGTCGACTACTGAAGTCAAACAACTTTGCACCGGTGGTCGACCCAACGACGAAGGCGACGTGCTATACGGATGGGTTACGGGCGTGCGTGCTTACGTCCCTCTGTCGCCCCGGACGGAATCGGGCGAGGAGTCTGGCGACCGTAACCATACATAAGTCTGCTGCTACATTTAATATAAATGTCTTTTAAAGATTCGTCTTCGTATGAATAAGCGTTAAAGGTATGAATTTTGATATGAATTTGCTAAATATTTTAAAACGTTCATTGTAGAATATGTCAAACCTAAATGTATCTATGGTCCATTATTTGTGTGGTGACTGATGTCTGGGTCATGAAAGACTGCTAAAGGATATAATCCTTACTAATATTATAAATGCGAAAGTAAGGATGTTTGTTTGTTTGTGTATTTGTTTGTTTGTTTGTTACGCTTTCACGCTTAAATAATTGAATCGATTTCAAAAATTCTTTCACCGTAGCTTTCCAAGGTCCTGATATTAATCAGGGAGTAACATATGCTATATTTTAGCCCGGTATTCCCACGGGAACTACGCGGATAAGGCTACTGAAACCGGAGCGATTTGAGGGCGGGTTGCTAATATATAAATTAAAAAAAAACTCTAGACTAAGCAATACCTTTTTGTACACTAAGGGGTATAGTAGCACGTCCTTACAATTTATTATGTTATGCTGTTATGCAATTTAGCTGTTATGTGGCCAGTCAGATCGTGTGATTTAACACCACTGGATTATTTTTTGTGGGGCTATGTTAAGGGCAGAGTCTATACGGAGCCAATCGAATCGATTGCAGCCTTAAAACTCAAAATCCGTGATGTTATTAACGAAATAGACCCGCCATTTTGCCAAAAAGTGATTAAAATCTTTGATGAAAGAATCGACATCTCTCAGCGTGGTTGTGGTGGACATTTGCCAGATATCATTTTTCATTCATAATTGCCGAATTTTCTCTTCGTAATACAATAAAAATTTGAATCAACTTCATCTAAATTTCTTGTTTTATTTTGTTTTAGAAAAAAAAGTTCTTGTTGAAAAACCCTTTATATTACTGCAAGGTTTCATAAATTTTTGTTCCATACTTTTTGTGTGGAAAAATAACAAATAGTCATTCAACTTCACAGATTTTCACATTTTTAACATCTTTAAGATAAGTATATGGATTTTGAAATAATAACATATCAATTCATATTTAAAGAATACAATGAACGTTATCAGAATATTTTTTTATTGAGAACACGATATGTTAAGCCATCCTATTTGAGGGTACCCCACTGGTGACAAGTAACCCTGTTCCGGTCATCGGTCCAACGACGAAGGCGACGTGGTGTTCGGGTGGGTTGCGGGTGTGCGTGCTTACGCCCCTCTGTCGCCCCGGACGGAGTGGTGCGAGGAGTGCGCAGACCGCGACCCACCCCAAAAAAAAAAAGACATCCTATTTGAAAATGTACGTCGATTTTATATACTAAATTAATATTTATAAGCTAAATTGTTTAGAGTGTCTGGAAGTCGCTCACATAATTTATTTCTTAGGCTTACTTAGGGTTGTGTTCGTAGTTGAATTTATTTATGAGACATATATTCAAGTTCTACAAGTTATTGCGATAAAATTATCTCCTATAATATACTACACCATTTTAGGTTATTAAGAAATATTATTGTCCGTGTAGTGATGAAATAATAATACAATTCACCACTCCCTATCCATCTTGCCCGTGGATGTCGTAAAAGACGACTATGGGATATAATATGTTCATAACATCTGTGCTAAAGAAGGAAAACTCAAAATAAAACCCTATATCAACATGTCTGACCAGCATGGTATAGCAGGTCAAATTCCCTCCCATTGTGGAGGAGGCCCGAGCCCAGCAGTGGGACGTATGTGGGCTGCAATGATGATGATGACTGTGCTAATGACAAATGTATTCAAGTTCTACAAGTTATTCCGATAAAATAATCTCTTACAATAGATAACATAATTTTAAGTTATTAAGTAATATTAAAAGAAAAGAGAGAGAGGGTAAGAGAGAGAATAAGAGAAGGAAAACTCGAAATAAAACCCTATACCTACCTGTCTTACCAGCATGGTATAGTAAGGTCAATTTTCCTCCTATTGTGGAGGAGGTTCGAGTCCAGCAGTGAGAGGTATGAGCTGAAATGATAAAGTAATATTAAAGTAACAAAAAGTAACAAACAATGTGTTTAAAAAAAATCTGTATCGGATTTGGCCCAACTGTAGATAACTTTGATCGATATTACTTGTGGTAATGTTTTTCTATAAACGTATAGATATAGAAACCAGCTTAACCATTAATCCCCAATAAGTTGTTAAGGGATCATTAGAATGACTATGGGGCATACATTAGTTGTCGCAATAAAGCCGGCTGTATGCGACACCATAAGTTAGGTGCGTCTTACTGCCGCGTATATGGGGTTCGTATATCTAGTGAACAATACCGCAGCGCAATTGTGGAGAAACGATCGCGTATTGCCATATGTTGCAATGGATAGGCCAAGAGTTATCTACACTAGAGATGCAGATAATGATTTTTTTTCAAATAAAATGAATCTATTTCTCCTTTTTAATTATATTTAAACTTCTGTGAGGGATTCCTGTGAATAAAGATACACTGGAAAATCTATACATAAAGATATTAGAAACAAATTTAATATAAGATAAAATCTCATCATTCATCATTTCGGCTCATATACGTCCCACTGCTGGGCTCGAGCCTCCTCCATAGTAGGAGGGAAATTAACCTTACTATACCATGCTGGTCAGGCAGGTTGGTATAGGGTTTTGTTTCGAGTTTTCCATCTCTTGCATAGATGTCATATGCGTAATATATCCCTGAGTCGTCTCTTACGACACCCACAGGTAAGAGAGGGGATGGTGAATTGTATTCTTACTCCGTCACCACACGGAATATAATCTATTTGAGTTAAAAGTTGTGTAATAGAGATGTGCCGACTAATCTATCGATTAGACGCAGAGCGGATCACGGTTTCGGGATGTTTGGCAATTTTCATGATGATTCGTTTACCTACAGCTGATTGTATGAGCTGATGTACAGGGCCTACTGCCCCTACGGGTGTCAAGGACTTGATGTTAGTGGTCGGCCCAAAGATAATGGGGAGGGAATATAATGGGTTCATCATCATCATTCCAGTCTATCGCTGTCCACTGCTGGATGTAGACCTCCCTCATGTTACGCCACAGAGTGCGGTACTGTGCCGCCTGCATCCAACGACGCCCAGTAACTTTCACTAGGGCGTCGGTCCACCTAGTTTGAGGGGTACCTTTCTTCCCCAGCAGTTGTCGGTTCGTCGAACGATAAACACTTGTAAGTAAATAATTATGATTGCTGACCTACGACGGTGAGGTTATATCTGAAGCTGGTGGTCTGCGTGTTCCTGAAGTCCACTCGACAGCGGTACACGCCCTCGTCGCGACGCTTCACGTCTCTCACTAACAGTGCTGCGGGGGCTGGCGACGTGGCGAAGTGTGCACGTGGACCGAACACCTCCGGCGCCGACCAGTGGCGTGCTTCAGATAGTGGCTTGCCGCGCACGTCGAAGCTGTAACAAGACATTATCGTCGTCAATTCAACATTGTCATGTCATACTTTTTTAAATATGTTTTTATTAACTGGCTTTCTTGTATGTCTGTCCGGACGGATTTTCATAATTGTTTTTACACTAACTGCTCGATAAGCTAGATACTTGAAAATAAAATGAAAGAAAAAAACTCGAAATGGTGGAATGGAAAGTTAAATATTATTTTTAGTGTTTTCATTTTATTTCTAAAACAATAATTAAAACTTTAATATATTATAGGTAATTAGATATGAAATTTTTTACTTCAGAAATAACCAGAAGAAAAAAGAAAGAATAAAAGCTAAATTAATATAGTAATATCCATAACGGATCTGATACGCAGATAACATTTATGCTAGAGAAGGAAAACTCGAAATAAAATCCTATACCAACCTATCTGACCAGCATGGTATAGTAATGTCAATTGCCCTCTTATTGTGGAGGAGGCTCGAGCCCAATAGTGGGACGTATATGAGCTGAAATGATAATAAATCAGATAAGTCATTTTTTCTTTTAATTCCAGATATAACCAGAAGGAAAAAGAAAGAATAAATGCTAAATTTAGATAGATGCGGATATACTATAGTAGAATATGCATCTAGACGGGTTGGTACTATATTTTATTTCAAGTTTACCTTCAATGATAGAAGGTAAACTTGAAAATTGAAACTATTGATTCATAGGTGTTATGACTATTTACATCTCTAAGTCGTATTTTACGACATCGAGAGGCAAGAAGAGACGTGATGAATCGTATTCTTACTCCGTCACCACACGGAATATATGTTTCTATGTATAACTAATTATACTCCCGCTTAGCGGTCCCCCGGCGTGGTAATAACTAAAATATTTTTATAGTACAAATTACAAATTATTTAATACCAAACTGATTGCTATTTTAATAAACTGCTAGACTTACATTATTAAAAGTAGTATGTAGAAAGTGTCGTTAATTTTGTTTATTTTAAAAATTGAAACCCAGTGAGTTTTGAATGTTCCGCATTTATTATAAAACTTTTTACGGATTTTATCATGTTCGTATTAGATCTTGAATTATCCGCGGGTGACGTGACCGGGGAATTAGTCCGTCACCCGCCGAGAGGCCGACCGCGTGAGGAAAGACCGACGTCCTCCCCGAGGGGGGGACGTCGGTCGATGGGAGGGTACCCCACGTAGGGGTATTCCGTCGGGCCGACCACTGATGACAAGTAACCCTGCTCCGGTGGTCGGCCCAACGACGAAGGCGACGTAGTTTTCGGGTGGGTTGCGGTTGTTGCGTGCTTACGCCCCTCTGTCGCCCCGGACGGAGTGGTGCGAGGAGCGCGCCGACCGCAGCCCACCCCAAAAAAAAAAAATCTTGAATTATCCGACACTTGGAAAATTTTGCAGCATTCATGTTCACGAGAGTCAGTCTACCACGACGTAAAACATAATAAAATCCGTAAAAATGTTTTTTTTCCAAAAGCTGGATGAAATTGATACCGACACATTGGACATTATTCTAACTACACAGCGACGATGTGAAAACTTATGTTCAAATGAATATGTATAGTTATTTTTACAGTAAATAAACATTGATGTAAGCAATAAGCAATAACATTTAAAGACATATAAAAATATAAATTTTATATTTTTAAAGTGAATAAAAATGTTTTGGCATACATAATTGAGATGTTGCAAATAGAAAAAAAATACATTGCTCATGAATCCCAAATATTTTCAAAGATTCATAACAATCAGTGAAGTAAAATTGCACGAATCTAGAATTATATTAAAATCAATTATCTAGTTCGCACATCTACTACCATCATTAAGTATCAATCTCTTTATTTTAGATTTCATTGTCATCATCGCAGCTAATATACATATTTTATGTCCCACCGTTGGGCTTGAGCCTACGCCACAAAAGGAGGGAAATTGACCTACTATACAAAGCTGGTCAGACGGTTGGTATTTGATTTGGTATAGAGTTTTATTAGAAATTTTCTTTCTCTTGCATATATATTGTATGCATATTGCCCTTAGTTGTTTTTAGGACACCCATGGGGTGGTAAGGGATGGTTTTACACCATCACCAGACGGCATAATTAACGGAATAATAATTATATATTTAACAACTTAAAATACTGTAAAATTTTATTTCACAAATAAAAAAGAAATACAGGTTATTTAAAATATAAAAAATGAGCAATCTTCTTTTTCCTTAATTATTTGTAATAAAAATATAATGAGAAATTAAGTCATAGTACCATAGAAAGTAAGGTCTCTAAGGTATTGATTCGCAGCGGGGCCATCGATAAACTTGTCCGTAGTAGATATATCGCTCACCAGTCGACACTAGTCGCTCAGATAGCGTGTGATGTATCGACACGGGGGTCTATCTCGCACGGAGGTACTTCCCCGTGATTCATTCAAACATCACTCATGTATAAAGTTTAACAAAAGCTTGCTATCATCATATGAGTGACATACACTTATGTTTTATTACAATGAGCACATTCAACCCAGTCTACAAGTCAGCCTATAACTAAACAACTAATATTTATCTCCCACCCTTCCCTCCATTGTGGTTGAGGGGTGTAATGGCTGCTCTAGTAGTTAACTCGTGATCAGATGCCGCTTGTGAGATTTGGTCCAGCTACAATTGTTTGAATTATATTACGTATCTTATAGTTCGAAGGGCATTACATTGGAGCTAGTACTTACGAGACATGTTATATTTTATATCAACTAAGAATAAAAAATAATAGACAAGCCCCGCTGAGTTTCTTGACGGATCTTCTCAGTTGCGGTCGAGTTCCGATCCGATGGTAGTTTATATTTAATTAAATTTTGACAATATGTAAGTGCGTCAGGTATTATATACAGTAGAACCCGTTTAATACGATCACGTTTAATACGATTTTCCGCATAATACGCCATTTTGCGTCAGTCCCGGCAACTTGAGACATGTTGTAAACATGTCTACACTTAATACGATCGTCATCCCGTTTAATACGCCAACACGTGCCACTCAAATACACATATTATCCCTTGCGGGAGCGGCCAGCGACTGTCGAAGTGACGATTATCGAGCGACCCTAAGTGATAATGACCAAGAAGAAGATGAGTCAACTCCGATTTTGTCATATGCCCAGGCATTAGTAGTAGTTTATGATTTAAGACGCTATGTAACTTCTTTGAATCAAAGTGAAAACTCACTGCGAAAATTAAATTACGTTGAAAATCTTGTAATTGCTAATGTCTCAAAATCTATTTGTCAAATTAAAATAAGTAATGATTTTATTTTAGGTAATTTTTAAATGTTAAATTCAATACGTAGGTATACAAAATAATAATATATTATCTATACCAATAAATAAAATTGGAGTGTCTGTTTGTATTGTCAAAATAATAGACTTTTTTCATGCTCACACGGTTATTTGCACGACACCTATGCCTAAAATAGCAATTAAAAAATTTTTGTCTGTCTGTCTGTCTGTTTGTTCCGGGTAATCTTCAAAACGGCTAGACCGATTTCAAAAATTATTTCACCAATGGAAAGCTATAATATCAGGGCGTAAACTAGGCTATATTTTATCCCGGTATTCCCACGGGAACGGGTACTACGCGGGTAAAACGACTATAACCTATAACCGAAGCGAAGCGAGGGCGGATTGCTAGTAATAAATAATAATGGCAGGTTTTTTTCCCTTTCCCGCATAATACGCTTCCCCGCCTAAGACGTGTTTTTGGTCGGTTCCCTGCGAAATCATCTTAAACGGGTTTTACTGTATGTGTTTGTACTTGCGTGAGTGTGTGTACGCGCGCGCGCGTGTGTGTGTGTGTGTGTGTGTGTGTGTGTGTGTGTGTGTGTGTGTGTATACTTGCGGTTATTGAAAATCAAAGATACGAGCCATGAAGCCATGAGCCATAGAAGAGAATGTAAGCCATGTCACCTGAATAACAGTTATATTCCATGTAAGTCAGGCGGCCCATCATAAAGCTGCTGCAAAAACTTTGGCAATATGTACAATAGAAGAAAAGTACATATTGCGTCTATCAAAGTAATTGGAGTAAGAACAAAATGATGATGGTGATATGTATAAAAAATAAATACTTTATTTATATTCTCGATTAAACATCCCAAACGCACTATTAAATGGTTAAGTCTATAAGTTATAGCACATTTGTGTCTCAGCCCTCCTGCCAACACAACCTACGAACATTTATCATCCAATAAAATACTGTTCGTTTAATAGCATCAGAAATCTGTTGGCACGAATCCTCAGTGATATATCTAGAGCGGTTGTCGTGTATCTTTGCGTTGAGCGGCGCGCGCTGCGGCCTGCGGTCAGCCCGCCCCGCTCTGCCGCAAAAATGTGTCACAAACATTATGGTATAAAAATAACGTTTCATTTCATTGAAATACCTTATACATTTGATTGTTTGTGATATTTAATATCGTATACAAATATTAGTGAGACAAATTAAACGATTTTATTGAAAAGAAGGATCATCGTTGGTATACATAATGTACTAAATAATAATTAATTAGGGCTTAAATACTAGACATCACATCACTCTCAAACTAAGACATTGATCAGATTTAATAATAAAATTAAAATAATTCTTTCCGTGTGGTGACGGAGTAAGAATACAATTCACCACACCCTATCTTGCCCGTGGGTATCAATAAAGATGACTAAGGCATAAACTATGCATAAGACATCTGTGCAAGAGAAGGAATACTAGAAATAAAACCCTACACCAACCTGTCTGACCAGCGTGTTATAGTAAGTCAAAGACCCTCCCATTGTGGAGGTAGGTCGAGTCCTACAATGGGACGTATATAAGCCGAAATGAATGAATTAAATTTTTTTCATATTTTATTATAAAGTTTTTAATTTCCATTTCATTACTTAAAATATTTCGCTTAGTCTTACTTGACGGTAGTAGCCTCAGTTTTAATCGATACATTGTGTAACCTTTATAATGTCTAATCACAGTGGCTCTACATGTAAAGCCCTTTTATTTGATAAAACCCATCATTGCGTACCAGCACGGTGGGCTGAATTTGGATGTTTTTATAGTGTACCTATTGTAATCTCTATCTAATTCTTATTTTGATCGTAATTTTGTAATCTGAAATTTTGTAGCGGCGGCCATTTTGGGCTTACAATGTTACTAAAAATATTCAACGATTATCAGAAAAGGCGTATACCAAATATAAGATCAATCGGCCGGCAAATAAATGATTAAATTGGACCTAAAATATAACAAACAGTACCAGCTAAATAAAACAGTCGTTTAAGTAGTGTTATTGTAGTAGACTAGCTTTTGCCCGCGACTTCGTCCGCGTAGACTACAGAATAAATCACCCTATGCACCATATCTTCTGTTTTTTTAACGAAATTAAATGATACGTGGCTTAGATTTTAAGATGGACCGCCAAACTACCAAAATTGTGAAAATTGTATCGAAATCCATTCAGTGGTTTTTGTGTTATGCCATAACATACAGATTGAAAGACACCAAAATTCTAAAACCATTGTAAAGGGGTAAGGCTATTTTTTGAGCTTATACCAAACTTATAGTACCTCTTTATAAACTACATTAGCGGTTCTGCCCTCAGGTGCTAAGATGACCAGACTGCTAGGAGAGCTCACTCTCCAGCAAGCCACGTAAAACTGACCGTGCGAGAAGCAGTCTACCCTAAGATCAATTCCTGCTGTTTTTAGTGACTGACCCTGAGACTTATTAATCGTCATTGCGAAACAGACCTTAAGAGGGAACTACAGCCTTTTAAACTCGAATGGGTACTCCGATGGTATAAGTGGTATCCGTGGTATATACACCGATTCACCTCGAGCACAGCCAGTAATTACAATGGCCTCTACTAAGTTTTTATGTAAGGCTTTCACACGCAACCTGGTCCCATTGCACAACTTAGGCGGATTGAGGTTTCGGAGTAGCATTACTGGAGCACCCACTTTGAGGATAAGTGTGTGAACCGGTAGACCAGGTGGGTTGAGTGCATTTAAGAACTCCACAGGATAGTGTATAGCATCATCCGTATGCACTACAGTGTCCACAGACTTGTACTTGTATTCTACACCTTCGAATGACTTTAACAAAGTGTGTGACTTTAACAAAATTAATAACTGAAGCCTGATCGTTCTTAGGTGTCAAAATCGCACGTTCACACAGCCACTCCATTGATTTGTTGTGTAGGTTGTGAACATCTGGATATATTCGGGCTATTAGGTCATCAACGGTCGGTACAAGTGAGGCAAGATCTGATGGAATTGTAATCTTGCCATCAGTTTCTGGATATTCTCCATTTCCTATTTTAAGAAGAAGATCGGGGAATTGTCCAGCGCAAACATCACTCTTCAGGTGCACCCGCATATTTTTTTTAAGGTGAAGCTTTTTGATTAGGGGCCAAAGACTTGATGCCTTAATGCAAGCCTTAACTTCGTCAGCTCGAGTTCCCCTCGGCACTACCGGCAGAGTCTGACGGAAGTCTCCAGCTAACAACACGGTGACTCCACCCATCATGTCATCGTTCCCTCTAATATCTTTTAGTGTTCTGTTTAGCGCTGCAAAACCCCCCTTATGCGCCATTGTGCTCTCGTTCCAAACTATGAGTTTACAATCACGCAGCACTTGGGCCGCATTACTCTGTTTTGAGATATTGCACAGTGGAGTTTCCACGTGGATAAGGTTTAGTGGCAGCTTGAAAGCAGCGTGAGCTGTCTTGCCTCCTGGATGAAACCTCATCTTTCTCATTCTCTAGAGTAAAGGCCGCTTGATCACTGCCCTTGTTCACGTACTTACAAATATATTTGATAGATTTAACAGAATTGCAGTACTCCACATTAATATGAGCATTGAAAGTACGTGACAGGACAGGATTGTAAGGCACCACCCAGCGGTTGTCCAACTCTATTTCATTAATTTTTATTGTGTTACCACCGTCAGCTGGAGACCTCCTCCTATATTGCGGATATCCATCGTCTCCTGTCTGGGTGTCCTTGAGAAACGGTCGAGGGTACCTCTTACTGCAACTGCCATCTTTCATGCAGGGCGAGTTGTAATTTAAACTTCCGCAAGGACCATGTATCATACTGGCCTTCACAATATCGTAGAGGAGAGGGTCTTGCTCAGGGTCAGGTATTTCTGCACTAATAACATTGTCGATCTTATCTGGGGTGATACGCTGCTCTAGCCATAGCAAGATGTGAATGTGAGGAAGACCCCGTTTTTGCCATTCTACCAAGTATATAAAGCAACGCATCCCCCCAAATAGATTGCCTTTGGTAAAAAGAGCCATCATCTTTTTCACCTTTAGGTGGAATACCCTAGCTATAATATCGTGGCGATCGTGTGACTTTTGGGCAGGTAAAAGTATATCTGTGATGTCTTTCCATCGGGGGTTACACGTAAATGTGATAAAAAGATCAGGACGACCGTACTGACGCACGTATGTCATAGCGTCTTGTGTACGCTCGTGCATATAGCGTGGTCCCCCGGTAAAAGATGACGGGAGCACCACCTTCTGACCTAGCTGCTGAACATCAACATCCTGCCTTCCTATGGCATCCCGCAAGTGTATATAACTGTCAGCCCTCAGCTGCGCCTGGTTGTTCCTGATATAGGTCAACCTTTCCGTCTCTATTTTGGCGTACATGTCCACTAAAAACTGACTAAAAAGGGAACGGAAATACACCAAGTGATTATCTTCTCCTTGTCTAATCATTATACGAAAAGAATAGAACCTTGCAGCTGAAATTGTATTTTTAAGTATTAATTTGGTCTCAGGATCACGCTGAGGTAAAGAAATGGAGTACCCATCCTCGCCACGGCAAAACAAAAGCGGATACTGCAGGGCGTCATACGAACGGTGAATCTCGCTAATGCGCTGCAATGAATTATCGTGGCTCTCAAGGATAATGTCTCGTTTCTCAAATTGCTGACCAACTATTACTAATGCCACCTCATTTGACGTAGGAGCATTAAAACGACCCCTGTGACTCTCCGGCGGTTTCTTCTCAGCATTAATGACTACTTTAAATGGTTTAGACGTTTCAGGCACCTTGTCCAGGGCGATCTTCAAGTCTCTTACATAAGTATTAAACGTATGTAGCATTCTCTGCAGTTGCTTGACTAAGCCGGGTTTTACTTCGGGAAAGATACTGCACCTCAATTGTACTTCCCTGTCATCTTCGCCAACAAAATATATTTGTAAAAATTGTGGTTCCTTTTGAGGAGCTGGCAGCAAGCTTCCCACCAAATGGTATACCTGGCCCTGAACTTTAAAAGTTGGCATAAAACCGTCTTTTATTATCTGTTTCGCTCCGAAAGAAGTCATTTGAAAACAACTATTATATTTACGAATACGGTTCATGAAATGGTCGTGTTCTGGATGTATATCCATTATCAAACTGTTGAGAGGCTCAGGTAGCTGTTCATAAGGCGGGAGCTGCACCTTACCAGCACTGCAGCACATGCCGGGTGGCTCCTCCTTCCACTTGAGAGCATTACACCAATGGCACTTGTTGTTCATGGCACCCAAGGATACAGTACTGTCCGTCTCATACTCTATATCAAGATCATAGGCCATGCCGGAGTGAGCCTTGGTTTTCCAGGAGCGTCCTTTCCTTTGTACTCGTCTTCCAGGATTATTTTGCTCATAAAGAGACTGTGCCGCCCTGTGTACCTCAGGGTGAGTTTTCTGGTATCTGGCCACGGCAGCACGGTGAACTGCTGGGTTTGTTTGCGCATATTTTTTTGAAGCGTTTTGAAATTTGTTTTTTCCGAGTAGCGTCGGTGCATCTGGCACGACGTTTCTTGGAGCATTTAGTAGGAAAGATAAGAGATTGATACTGAGATACGTCATGATCTGGTTCTAATATGGGCGGTGAATTAGTAGGCACTTCATTTCTTCTCGTAGTAATCTTCTTTGCAACGACGGGGAGAAGTAAAGAAGGGGAGGCGGTCTCGGCCATTGTCGCAGTCACTTCACTACGGACGTAAACATCGAAATGGCCATGTGACAGATCATGTGTAAAGCGTAGGCGTCCCACAGGGTTACCTGTAGTACCAAAACTCATTTACAGTTCACCGTTTCGGTAAACTTCAAAGACCCATGGAAAGAGTTGCCCTGTCGCTTCCAGCTCACATAAACTACCATAAGTAAAATGGCGTGACATGTCAATGCGGTATTCAGCGGCACTGAAGTAATTGTCCCCGTTACTGTCATGTGACATAATGGCAAACGATTCCCAGTTGTCCACCACATAGTCTACGATTTGCTCGCGCACCTCCCTGGCCATCACCTGTGTATCATACAATATATAGGAGATGGCCCGAAACAGACAGGCTCCGTCTCCAATTATAGGAACTACGGTGTGAGGGATCATAGCCCCATCAATTTGCAATGTTTCAACAGTCATTGTGATAGATAATAAACAAAATCTACTCAAATAACGAACAAAAACTATGTACTTAAGTTATGCACTTACAAATTTAAGCTAATTAAATAGTATTATAAACAAAATGAAAGTAAAAAAAAATCAAAAAATATATTGTAAAATGATTAGAAAAGAAAAGCAATTGGAAAATTTTTTTTTTAAAGATTAACAAAGAACTTTGTGAAAAATAAGAATACTTTGAAAATTAATTTGAAAAACAAAATTAAATATATAGTATTATAAAGTTAATGAAAGAAAAAAAAAATAGAAAAATATTCGAAAATGATTAAGAAAAAACAATTTGAAAAAGAATAGTTTTCTTTTTAAATATTAGCAAAACAATTTGCAAAAAATAAGAATATTTTGAAAAGCAAAGTTATGCACTAAGGAATCAAGGCAATTAAAATAGTAGTATCATAAACTTAATAAAAGTAAAAAAAAATGGGAAACAATATTTGGAAATGATTCAAAAAGCAATTTGGAAAAGAATAGATTTTTTTGGAAAAGATTAGCTAAACAATTTTTAAAAGATAAGAAAGAATATTTTGAAAAGCAAAGAATTGTGCTGAAAAGCACAGTTTTTAAAAGATAGTGTTGCACTGAAAAGTACAGTTTACTTTTATGGTATAATCTATCGCAGCGTTTGCGTGTTATTAAGACCAAGGTTGCAATTATAATGTGTGGGGCAGTGATGGCTGTGACAACTTTACCCGGACTGGTGGGTGAGCGCTGAGGGCTCTCAACCCTCGGTGGGGCCGTGCCGCCTCGCGCTGCTTATATACTCTTCGAGCTCCGGGGAGATTGGTGTGCGCGACTTTTTTATTATTGCTGAAGCTACTTAAGGAAACCACGAAAAAATAATAAATATCCGAATATTAGTTTTAATATACGGTGAAAAAACTTGTTCAAATACGAATAAAATGCAAAATTGTGTTTTTCGCATATATAATTATTATTATAGTCAAACATTTCGTTGAAGTCAAACACTTTCATCGACTAATACGATAATTTTGTTTAACAATAGCATCAACCTTGTGTGATAGATACGTATTCAATCAAGTTTTTTTTTTAGTGTAGGCACCTGCCAAAAGTAACGAAAGCAAAACTTAGTTTTATGACTTAAAAGCAACGATTTTCCTCCTGTTTCGAGGTGATTTCGAAAAACCAAAAAAAAAATCGAAAAAAAAAAAAAAATAACTGAAGCCTGATCAAAATTACCTACTTACATGTCAATCTATACTAATATTATAAAGAGGTAAAATTTGTAAGTTTGTATGCAGGGGGTAATCTCTGGAACTCATAATCTAATTCTAATTTTATTTTAACTGGCAGAAAGCTACATTATTCCTGAGTGCTATAGGCTATAAATTGTTTCTATAACATGTATATTAACCGAGCTATCACAACTTTTGTCTGGCAAGTCGGAAAAAAATACCTCGTAAAACAGAATTATTTGCGTGCGCTGCCTAAACAGTTGCTTAAAATTAAAAAGAATGTATGGCTACCTGGTTCATCTTAATTATTTCTACAAAAAAGTCAGCGATACCATATCTCTATCTTTTATATTTTATCTTTTATACTTCTATTATTGCATTAAAAAATTTTTTTTTCGGCATTGTTACGTTTGGTTGATTATTTGAGCAACAAAATATTAATTCTTATGACAATAAATTATTTCAGTATCACAGGAACATCATACAGATAAGATTTGCCATTTACAGTATATCAATTGGTCATACAGTTTCGGAGATAATATAAAATTACTAAAACGCAAAATGACCCTAGCATAACTTTCATTGTGCAGACGTTTTACCTATTTGCCCATAGATGGCGTTCTGCAATGACGTCATTTTTCTGAATCGCGGTGTTAAGACTTTCCGTGGATTGATGACCCTCTACAAAAATTGTCTGTCTGTTTGTTTCGGGTAATCTTCAAAGCGGCTGGACCGATTTCAAAAATTCTTTCACCAATGAAAAGATATAATATCAGGGCGTAAACTAGGCTATATTTTATCCCGGTATTCCCACGGGAACGGGAACTACGCGGGTAAAACGACTATAACCGAAGCGAAGCGAGGGCGGATTGTATTTAATAATTAAAGTAACGGTGATAGGCAACTTCAAAGCGAAAATATAAATCCATTTTATTACCGTTCCCTTGGGAATTTCGAAAAATCCCGTCTTATTCCTTGCCTACTTCATAATGGGGAAATAATTTTATACACTTATTATACTTAACAATAGCTACGAAAGAAAAAACAAACAATATAACTTTTAAGCAAGGATTTTCATCATATTCCGAGGGATTTTCAAAAAACCCTAAAAATGGTTTTTAGTTATCGTAATAACCTACTTTTAAGCTGAATTTCAAGTCTCTAATAAATAAAGTTACGGAAATAGGGCAACTTTAAAGCGAAAATATAAGTAAATTTTTTTTATTCCCGTTCCTGTGGGAATTTCGAAATATCCTGAAAATTGTTTTTTGTTTTCATAATCACCTACTTATATGCCAAATTTTAAGTTTCTAATACATATGGTTACGGAGATAGGGTAAATTTAAAGCGACAAAATATAAATAAATACTTTTTATTCCTGTTCCCGATGGAATTTCGAAAAATCCTAAAAACGGTTTTTAGTGATTGCAATCACATATTTATATGCCAAATTTCAAGTCTCTAATAAATATAATAACGGAGATAGGGCAACTTTTATAGCGAAAATATAAATACTTATTATTGCCGTTCCCGTGGGAATTTCGAAAAATCCCGTCTTATTCCTTGCCTACGTCATAAAGACAATATCTGTGCAAAATTTCAGCTTCCTAGGTCCAAGGGTTTGGGCTGGGCGTTGATGAGTCAGTCAGGACTTTGAATTTTATATATTAAGATATGTTAAATTAAGTACTCATTTATAATAACATATTTCCTGTCGTGGAGCAGTAAAAGTACCGCTGTGCGTCAGCAAAGTGCTGCTTCTTTTAATATGTGCTTTCATCTATTTACTAGCGTGTCGAGTTTACATAGGCTTGTCAAGAGAGCATTGGAAAACGGATTGGCAATGGTAGCTGGTATTTTAAATAGACCAGGAGTATAAAGCTTTTCCATTCTCCTGCTGCTCCCTCAACTTAACAGTTTTACCACTGCTACGGTAGAATCTTTAGTTATAAAAATTAATAATACTTTATATAATTTGCGTGTGAATTTAGTCATTACTAATAAGGTATCTAAGAATTTAGAAAAATCGGTAAGCGCGCTCGAGACCAATTCGAATTTCATTAAATATATAGTGACAGTTTTTGTATTTCACAAAGTAACCTAAAAGTTTTAAAATCCTAACGTGTCGGACGGTTTTAATTTAGATTTTGCCGAAATAGACGAAGTGATGATGTCATTCAAAAGCA
The DNA here is from genome assembly GCA_032191425.1 of Lymantria dispar. Taxonomy (NCBI): domain Eukaryota; kingdom Metazoa; phylum Arthropoda; class Insecta; order Lepidoptera; family Erebidae; genus Lymantria; species Lymantria dispar. The sequence continues at coordinate 560,587 of CM063446.1, forward strand.
TGCTCAAAACAGATTAAGATATTCGGTAACAGAATTTAATCAATAGCGCAGCATATGATGTTAATTCATGTGAATCCTTAGCAGTGTATAAAGGAAGTGCCGGTTTGAATTAAGTTTAAAAAGGCCTAAACGCTGTAATAAAGATGACAAAAAGAATACAGAATTGGAAGTCAAAAAATCACCATTAAAATCTGAAGGAATCTTCAAATCTGGTGATCCTTTATCTATTCATCTTCCGTCTGAACGAATTTCTCAAGTTTCCAACTCGGCAGCATCTTTTACAATCATTTCGAGTTATCATTATTTATTTAAAATCGTTGAAACTTACATTTCACATTTCTCAAATAAGCTCTCAAACGAGTTTTCAAAGTAAAAGTTGTCTGCTTATTTGTTCGCAAATGAACTCTGACATGCAAATATTTTGACATTCCGAGCTTTGCCACGTTATTATAAGTTAACTTAGTCAATATTATAGCTTTATTAAGCTTAATTATTTAATTTGCTACCAGAGATCATGTGAATATATTAAATTGACAACGTTTAACAATAAACGAGTTGGTCACTTCCCCGTCTGTTGGTTAGTGGTGAGTTAAATAAGTTGTAAATGTAGAAGTCTCCCGTTCGAAGCCACACCCTACATCGGGTATTTTTCAATTTCTGGTATATTAAATCATTAATTATTAACTATTTATTACTTTAACAAAGAAGTAAGATATTGCATGATAATCTGCTGGATTATAAACATGACATCAATGCTAATCCTAGAATATCTGAGGCTTTACTATGAAATTTGAACAAAAACGGATTCAGTGATGCCTGAAAAACGCCTAAAATCTTTCTTATTTCGCGATCAACGTTGAGTTTATTATGGCCGTTCAAACAAGTACTTGACGGAGTAAGAATACAAAATATCACCCATTATCTTGCTGGTGAGTGCCCTAAGGGTCGAATTTTTCTTACTGTTGTGGAGGAAAATCGAGCCTAGCAGTGGGATATATATAAGCCGAGGTGAAGATGATGAGTAGAGTCTCTGGGCAAAATATAAGTCGTAAAAATAAAAGCCCTATATATATATATATATATATATATATATATATTATTTTTAATGACTAAACTAAATATTAGCTGCAACGCAAGTCAAACTAGTCATAAACATACAATTCGATACATTAAACATTTTAGTTCTAGGACAAAGCTAGAGACCATTTTTAATTCTTCATCTTCTCAGATCAGTAAAAAATTACGACTGCACTTTGTTTGGCGAGCAAGAAATGTGAAGGTTCAAACACCACCATACGGTAAACAGAGCTGGTCATTTTCATTATCACCATTCGGCTTTTTGCTCTCCATGTTGGATGTAGGACATTTTCATGTTTCGTTCATCATCATCATCATTTCAACCTATTGCTGTCCACTGCTGGACGTAGACCTCCCTCATGTTACGCCACAATGTGCGGTCCTGTGCCGCCTGCATCCAACGACGCCCAGCAACTTTCACTAGGTCATCGGTCCACCTAGTGGGAGGGCGTCCTACACTGCATCGTCCGATACGTGGTCGCCACCCGAGAACCTTTTTTCCCCAGCGGTTGTCGGTTCGTCGAGCGATGTGGCCTGCCCATTGCCACTTCAGCGTGCTAATTCTTCGTGCTATGTCGGTTACACCCGTTCTTCTGCGGATTGCCGGATTCTATCTCGCAGAGAAATCCTGAGCATAGCCCGCTCCATAGCACGCTGAGCGACTTTGAGCCTTGTTATAAGGCCTACAATTAGGTACCATGTTTCGTTACACATATTTAATGTCTTACTCCTCCTGATGAACCCTTAGTAGATTTTTACGACTTCCACAAACAAGGCGATAATTGTATTCTTCTCCTGTTGCCACACGGAAAAGAAACCTGGTATATATATCCCTGATTTTGTAGAGGTTAATGAGAGGTATTTTCCATTGGGCTGTTTACTCGTCTGTCAATAAAAGCAATAAAAAGAACTGACCATAAACAGAGTAATAAATGTTAATAGACAAAAGTAGATAGCATGATGATTTCTGATGTTTACGCGAGTATTATACATTTTAAATAAAACTACTTTACGGATTTTATCGCGTTTGTATTTGATTTTTGATTACCCGACGTTTCGAACACTTTACAGCGTTCATGGTCACGGGTGGACTAAGATGTCTCACGTCCAACAAGTCATCGTTACTGCAGAAAATTTATAATTATCTACCCGATACAGAAAATTAGTTATTAAATATTGACCCACATTTTGATACAAAATGTATTGCCAGTGTAAGAAGAAAATGATTCTATATGAAAAAAATTTATTATTTATGGTTATTAATAATTAAACATTAAAATTAATAGTAATTATATTTAAAAACTAACTAATAATCTAGTATACTACCACCGGATCGGAACACGGTCACACTGAGAAAGATCCGGCAAGAAAACTCAGGTAACATGATGCTAAATTAAAGTTAATTTTGAAGGCGGCTTACTTTATGTTACTAAAAGGTTTTAATTTATAAAATTATCTATTATAAAATTATCAAATACAAACGCGATAAAATCCGTAAAGTAGTTTTATTTAAAAAGATAGCATGATGCTTAAGTCACCAGATATAAGTTTGCATACAGCCGAGTGCACCGTAGAATAAATTAATCACTATTTTATTTGTTCAGTTTTTAGAAAATTTGTTTTCGTCCGGTGATGTCGCATCGATACGTAACTATGTTGTTAGAACGTAAAAAACTTTTATGTTGATTGGAACTCTTTCAATTGAAATGATTCTTACATTTTCCACTCGGCCGTATGCAATTTTACGTAGTTTTAATTTAGCGACAGAAAGGGTACAAATTTTTTAGAGAGGTTAGAAATATTTCCGATGTTTACGCGATTATTTTAAATGAAAATATTTTTACGAGTTATTTCGCGTTTATATTTGATTTTTGATTGCCTGACGTTCCAAACACTTTTCAGCATTCATGGTCACGGGAGGGCTATTCTCTATGTCAAATCTTTAAAAATTAAAAGATTAAAAAGATACTTTTTAACACTTTTACATAGGTTTTCCCGAAAGGGGGAATGCTTTGATTGTTACGCTTGGCAGGAGGGTTGGCGATCACATCTAACGTTATAAATTTCCTAGCAACGTGCTGATATGAGCAAGGGAGTGAGTCCCCTGGTGATTCCTCAACCAATTTTTATAACTTGCAAGGACAGGCAGTTTCCCTATGGGTATCTATCAGACGATTACGGGATTAAATATTCGTACTGCATCTATGCAAGCGAAGGAAAACTTGAAATGAAACCTTATAACCACACTTGTGACCAACCTAAGTCAATTTCCCCACTATTATGGAGGAAGCTCGAGACCAACAGTGGGGTGTCCTATTGTGTATATGAACTGAAGTGATGATGATGAAAGGCTGGTAAGGGGTGATGACATAATATGTACTGAAACCGTCATCACGAGAAGAATGCTATTTACAATAATGATAATATTATTTATTACCTCCGCTCATTAATTATATTGAAGGTGTACCCAGATAGGGGACATGCAAATATCACCTACGTGTTTAAGTCCATGTATTATTTATGTTCTACTTAATAGAAGACGAGTCTGTTATCTATAGAATACAGTAGCGGACTGCTGAGGTTTGCAGCTGAGAATAGCTGAGAGATAATGTAAATTCAGTGCGCCTTACACTTAGGCTTCACCTGTTATAGAAAAGGGTCACGATATTGTTTTTTATTAAAAAAATAATTTCGTTAAGTAAATAATCCTTTTATTAAGGGAGACTTTACAAACATATAATTTAACGAACACAAATTATACCCAGATCCCAGGACAATAATTTGTAGATCGCACAAAGTATTGTTCTGTTTGGGTATTGAATCTATGACGTTGGTACAATAGATTCACATCTTAACCGTTCGTGACAATGGGGTGATGACATATTGTATATTTATCAGCAGGTAAGCTTTTATTAGGTAAATATAGGTATGTATTTTTACCAATGCCTTCTAGAAAAAAATAATTACTGAAAGATGAATTGTTTACCTGAATAATACTGGAAATAAACAAGCTAGCAATGGATATTAGACTTCTTAGAAAAAAAAATTATCTAATTGTAAACAAGCAAAAAATATTTATCTTCCATTTTCTTTATTAAAATATTATCCTCTGTGAATCAAAAGTAACAAAATAATAAATGTATTAACAGAAAAACTGGGGCAGCGTGAATTTAATAATATTGTAGTGACAAGTTTTCGCAGATTATCCAGGAACGGCTGGGCTTGACCATGACTCGCCTCGCCCACTCAGCGATATAAAACTATTTCATTTATCTTAATTGCTACACTTTTTATACAATCTATTATATAAAAGGTGAAGCTGACTGACATATCAACGCAGGGCCTAAACTATAAGGGTTTGAAACTTAAAATTTTGATTTCGATGCTGTTTTTTTTATTTGAGGGAGAGTTTCCTTGTGGTGGTTCTTAGCTATTTTTGGTTAATATCCGTCTAGCGGTGTAAGTGTAACAGCTCCAAAACCATGTAATGGCGTATGATTACTCGATTAATTGCTTCGCGTGTGTCACTCTAATCTTTAATTGTCAATTGATTGATAATTTCTGTTCAAAACCTAATGCTTTTTTTTATATTATAAGTTCGATATAACTTGAAATACGGATTATCCAATATTTTCAATTTTACTTATTCAGATGATATTTTTTTCTTATATTAAAAACAGAATAAATCTGTATTTTCCGTGTGGTGGGAATACATTTCGTCACGTCCTTTCTTGCCTGTTGGTGTCGTATTATAGAATATGATCGCCTCATGCCGCCCTAGCCGAGGCCGCGGGTGACGTGACCGGGGATTAGTCCGTCACCCGCCGAGAGGCCGACCGCGTGAGGAAAGACCGACGTCCTCCCCGAGGGGGGGACGTCGGCCGATGGGAGGGTACCCCAATTAGGGGTATTCCGTCGGGCCGACCACTGACGACAAGTTAACGCTGCTCCAGTGGTCGGCCCAACGACGAAGGCGACGTGGTTTTCGGGTGGGTCGTGGGAGTTGCGTGCTTAAGCCCCTCTGTCGCCCCGGACGGAGTGGTGCGGAGACGCGGCGACCGCGGCCAAATTTTTGTCTGTCTGTCTGTCTGTCTGTTTGTTCCGGGTAATCTTCAAAACGGCTGGACCGATTTCAAAAATTCTTTCACCAATGGAAAGCTATAATATCAGGGCGTAAACTAGGCTATATTTATCCCGGTATTCCCACGGGAACAGGAACTACGCGGGTAAAACGACTATAACCTATAACCGAAGCGAAGCGAGGGCGGGTTGCTAGTTTGAAATAAATATTCTACAATAATACGCCTGACCAGCGTTGTACAGGAGATCAATTTCTCCCTCATATGGATGAGGTTCGAGCCCAGGAGTGGGCCGTATATAAGCCGAGACGATGGAGTCTGTATAGGCGTTCATAATATATAATTATAACGTTCAAAATAAACAAAGTATTCTACATCACAAGCGTATTTTATAAACGAAAAGTATAAAGAAATCAATTATTGTATCGAAGAGATCTTCACAAACGAAGAATTGTCATATGATACTTGGCAAGTGGTCTGGCGTCACTATGATGTTATACGTGTCCCAGGAGAGGGCTACTGGCCACTCTTCTGATGATACCTTGGTTAAATGCAACTAATATTTGTATTCTTATACCGTCGTCGTCGTCGCCGTCGTAATATAAATAACACTCAAATCCTTACTCCTTACTTAATATTATAAATGCGAAAGTAACTCTGTCTGTCTTTCTGTCTGTCTGTCTGCTACGCTTTCACGTCTAAACCACTGAGCCGATTTTGATGAAATTTGGTACAGAGATGGAATAAAGCTTGAGAAAGGACATAGGCTACTTTTTATCGCGAAAAAATGGGTATAAGGGGTTGAAATAGGGGATGACATTTTGTATGGAAATTCGTCATATTTGATGATAGAACCATGAATCTTTGTATTAAGGCACTTTATAATAAATAAATAAATATTCGTGCTAGCGTTTTGGAAATTTCATTTATATGGGGATGAAATTCAACCCCTAAAAGACAAAAAGCATACAGCCGAAACCACTGGGCTTAGAAACGTAATTGTTTTACACTGTAGTATTTTTTGGGGTACACGAGTTCTAGCAAAGAAATTGCGAATAAATGGGTATAAGGGGTTGAAATAGGGGATGACATTTTGTATGGAAATTCGTCATTTTTGATGATAGAACCATGAATCTTTGTTTTAAGGCACTTGATAATAAATAAATAAATATTTGTTCTAGCGTTTTGGAAATTTCACTTACATGGGCATGAAATTCAACCCCTAAAACACCAAAAAGCATACAGCCAAAACCACTGAGCCTAGAAACGTATTTTTACACCGTCGTATTTCTTGGAGTACACGAGTACTAGCAAAGGTTTCTTGGTAAATCACCCCCTTAAGGGGGTGAAAACCCTATAATCTTTCATGTCTAAATTACTGAATCGATTTTAATGAAATTTGGTACAGAGATGAACTAAAGGAAAGAACTTAAGACAGGACATAAGCTACTTTTATCCCAAAACATTGAGTGTAAGGGGTAGAAATAGAGGATGACATTTTGTATGGAAATTCGTCATTTTCGATGATAGAACCATGAATCTTTGTATTAAGGCACTTGATAATAAACAATTAATATTCGTTCTAGCATTTTGAAAAATTCGCTTACGTGGGGATGGAATTCAACCCCTAAAAGACCAAAAAGCATACAGGCGAATCCACTGGGCCTAGAAACGTATTTTTTTTTACACCGTCGTATTTCTTGGGGTACACGAACACTAGCAAAGAATTTTTGGAAAATCACCCCCTTAAGGGGGCGAAAAGCGTATAGACGAAACTATTGGGGCCAGGCACGTAAAACTTTGAATGCGATTCACTTTCTTTTGTTATATGTGAGCTCTAAGAAATTATTTTTTGAACCTCAACCCCTAAGGGGGTGAAAATATATAGCTGAAATCATTAGGCCTAGAAACGTAACATTTTGTATGAAGTTGTCTTTCTTGGGGAAAGTGCGCACTAAAAAAGAGTTTTTTGTAATTTTACCCCTAACGGGGCGAAAAGCGTTTATCCGAAATCAGTGAGCCGAGGAACGGTCATTTTAGTACACGGTTGGCTCTCTTGGATTATCTCAAGATTTTTTTCTTAGTGCTCGCTTACCAAGCACTATGAAAGAACTTCTGGCAGTCTCACCCCTAAGGGCATGAAAAGTGTATAACCTAAAATAATGGTCCTAGGAACGTGAAAGTTCTGTTTTGGAATAAGCGAGTACTTACATTAACCGTGTGGTGACGGAGTAAGAATACAATTCACCATCCCCTATCTTACCCGTGGGTGATCGTACGAGACGACTAAGGGGTATAAAACGCATATAACATCTATGCGAGAGAAGGATAACTCAAAATAAAACCCTATATCAACACGTCTGACCAGCGTGGTATAGTAGGTCAATTACCCTTCCATTATGGAGAAGGCCCGAGCCCAACAGCGGGACGTATATGGGCTGAGATGATGATGATGATGATGAGTACTAACAAAGAAATTTTGGAAATTCAACCCCTAAGAGGGTGAAAAGTGCATAGCCAAAGATGTGTGAAATTTTGTATACCGATCTGTTTTTTGGGGTAAGCGCACTAAGAAATAATTTTAGGCAGCCTTAAAAGGGTGAAACGCATATAGTCGAAGACACCCAGCCTACATATCATCATTATTTTGCTCTTATCCTAATTACTTTGGATCGACGCAATATATAGGTACTCTTCTCCCATCGTAGATATATCGCAAAGGTTCTAGCAACATTTTATGACCGGCTGCCTGGCGGACGACATTGTTGGCCAGACGGCATCACCAATTGGTCCAGATCGATGTAAATCTTTGTCTTAGTAGTATTTTGGGACTCCTCACAAACAATGAAAGCGTGGAAATATTCCTAGCTGCTACCAGACAGTAAATCAAGATATTAAGTCAATTTTCTATCTCTACAAATAAATAAATTTGAAGCGTCTGTTTGTCTATCAAAATAATAGGTTTTATTTATGCACACAATTATTTGCACGATACCTATAACTAAAAAACGGTTAAAATTTTTTTGTTTATGTGTTGTGAGTCACATAGGCATTTTTTATCTCGGCATTCGCATGGGAATGAGGTTCACGTAGGTGAAACTGCGGGAATTTAATCGATATAATTTTTTTTTTCACCAATGGAAAGCTACATTATCAGGGACTAAGGAAAGACATATTTATCATCGTATTTCCACGGGAATCTGAACTACAAGTCTGGAAGTAATATTCAAATGTGAAAGTGTGTGAAGATATTTGGATGTTTGTTACTTAATCACGCTGTTGAGCAGATTTGGATGAAAATGGACACATAGATAGAGTATTTCTTAAATTAAGAAATAGAATACTTTTATGCCGATAATATTCTTTGCGATAATAGTTCAATATGCAAGTTAATTTTAACGCGGGCGAAGCCGCGGGCAAAAGCTAGTATAGAATAATCATTTATGTGGCTCGCCCATAATATTGTTCTGTAGGATTTGATCTGACAACCTTCGACATTGACGCTTACTCACTATATATATATGTCACATTTAAGTAAGGAAATGACTATGTCAAAGTGATTTGTTCAAGAGATACATGACTTGAGCGTGGTATTGCTATCCGCTGGCTATATAAGACGGCGTGCGGGCCCATAACCCACCCGTACCCACGTCGCCTTCGTCGTTGGGTCGACCACCGGAGCAGGTTGTCATCAGTGGTCGGCCCGACGGAATACCCTTTCGGGTACCCTCACCTCTCGACGTCCCTGTCCCGGGACGTCGGTCCCCGTCGCGCGGTGAGCCTCTCTGCGGTATAGGGTTTTACTTCGAATCAATTTTCCTCTCAATTTGCCATCCCTTTTCTGGTGCTTATGGTGTTATGAAAAATGACTAATGTATTATAGGCAGGATATTAAGAAAAACTACAGCAAAAGAAGGAAAACTCGACATAAAACTATTTATACCCGGCCATCTAACCAGCGTGATATATTAGATCAATTTCCTTCCTATTATTATTATTTTAAGTGCGACTCGAGCGGAATAGTAAGACGTATATAGGATCGAATATCTTCAAATGATTGACATTTATGAACATAGCAAAATACCTGTAAACAAAAGAGCCTTTCAGTTATCAACTCTGTATATGTTATAATGTCGTTTATAATTCGGTGTAATATTGTGTGTTAGAGAGAGGGCGCGTCGGGTCCAGCGGAGGCATTATGTTCACACACATTAGTCTAAACACCCCCAGAGTATTAAGTGTTCACAGTCACCATTAATCATACTAGCTCACGTGCGCCATGATTTTAATGTGTAATCGCTTACGTGGAAAATTCAAAAGGGAAAGAATAAACATAAAGGGTGACGAGAGGAGAGCTGGGCGTGTGATTACGTGGAGGGGGGAGGGGACACGCCCGTCAACTGTATTTTTTTTTATTTATGCGTGTTATTCGCGTAATTATTTTTGTATTCAAATTGTTTGCTTTTGTTCTTTTCATAATTTATGCGATGGTTTTAAATGTGTGGTGACATATTTATTTAATGAAATATCGCAAATATTACGAAGATGTTTTTGCATTTTTTTCAAAATGTGAGTCTATATTTAATAAATAATTCTGTAGCTGGAAGATATGAATCTCTGTAATAACGATGATTTATTGGACGTCAGACATCTTAGTCCACCCGTGACCATGAACGCTGCAAAGTGTTCCAAACTTCGGGCAATAAAAAATTACATACTCACGTAAACATCAACAATCATTAGTAATATGTACTTTATGAATATAATAATATAACAAAAAATAAAAGTCGTATTTCGTATTATTAACTTTGTGAAGTTTTCACTTCTGTCCTGTGTCCATAAATACGTACCAATTATTGTTGTTATTTTTGCTAAGTTTGTATGTTTACATTATAACGCATGTGTCGCTCTGTTCATTACGGTGACGCGCTGTCACCGCTCGCTGTCCCGTATTCATTAATATTGTTGACGTCGTCATAAATGTTTTAGTGACGTCACACATAAACGCACACATATTTTATCATTATAAGCACAGTTTTATTTAATATTTGTTCGCTCGAAGCGGTGTCCTTTTTATATTTTACAATTAATTGACTTGATGATGTAGCTGCATTGGAGGCCGAGCCTTTATTGCTTTATTGCCTGAGAAACACAAAGTTATTCTTGGTGAGCCTAATGGCGACGGATATATCATACGGTAGACTGTACGACATCAAGGTAACAATGGCAAGGATTAGGTACCGGGATCTATCCTCATGAGAATAGGTACGTGTACGACAAATAATGAGGTGGTCGCTGTCCGTCCCGTCACCCAATACGGATCGGGCGTGGTATATCCAGTATTTGTCCTACCATAAAAACATCTTAAAGGACTACCTGCCTGATGATGGTAAAATGTCTTAACTTTCATCTATATTCTAAAGGCGATGTTCGATGGTAAGTGTCATTACGTCACTCACTTCTTTGTGACATGTTGAGAGACAGCATTGGCTTCGTGTGTACGTGAGCTCGGTGGACATCCATTGCATATGTACGTGATACTGCATTTTACGATGATTTTGAGAATATGTACTAGTTAACTGTACGGTCTTATATTTTCATGACATATCTTAAATGCTATATATGCCCACATTTTACTGAAAAACATAATTAAAATATTTTTTGCAAGCAAGGATTTGAATCTAAATTTGCAATATGACTCAATAAGAAAGTGGTAGTAGAAATTTCTCATCATTTTATATGGGTAAAGGAAACAATGTGTTGCCATCCCCTTTACATATCAGCGTGGCTTGTAGAATCTGAATAAAGGAGTAATAGAGAAGGACATTAGCAATGTCCTGGGAATTTTTTTTTTTTTTTTTTTTTTTTATGCAAACGGTGGCAAACGAGCAAACAGTACACCTGATGGTAAGTGTTGCTGCCGCTCATGGACCTTTACAAGGCCGTTGCCTACCGCGAAGGGAGTGTGAATGCGTGCATTGAGGCTCGGTGATACCAAGGGCACCACCAAAACCCTCCACACGCAATCACCCTCAGAAAGTTGGGCTTCCGGCTCTCTCGTTTTGTCACAGAAACTCGACCCAACCCCTGGGTATCGTGGCGATTATAGTTGAATGTCAAATAATTATATGTGAGAAAATTATATTATTTTTGTTAGCTATATTAAACTTTATATTTATGGTAATTATTTTATTACTAGCAACCAGCCCTCGCTTCGCTTCGGTTACAGTCGCCTTACCCGCATAGTTGCCGTTCCCGTAGGAAGACCAGGATAAAATATAGCCTATGTTACTCCCTAATATTATAGCTTTCTATTGGTGAAATAATTTTTGAAATCGAAACAAATCTAATATATTAACACCGTATCGGAATCAGGCCATACGTAGAAAGATCTGGCAAGAAAAGTATAGAGGGTATGATACTAAATTATTACTAATTTTAAAAGTTTCTTCTCTTAAAGGTCTCTCTTACATTGGCCAAACAAAGAGATCCATAAGAACTCAGATCAAAGTACACATAGCTATGGTCAAAGAATGTGAAGAAATACGATGGTCGTGGTGCCACCTCGGCCCTTTGATGTACACAGCTGGTGTCTTCCCCAGACCCCAGCGATGCTTCCACCAACTTTGGAGGAATGGGCTGGGTCACAGCACAGAGACCTCATTTTCTAGCTATTTCCGGTGCACTTGAAGCACGGCTGCTTCAGCAAATACCTATACAGACCCTAGGAGGTACCCGATCTCATGCTGCAGCTCACAACACGTAGATAACTTCAGGAACCCAATCACAGTAGCCTCCTACTGCAAGAATATCAATTCGCTGGTGGAGGTGTTGAGATAAGCCAGAAAGGAGAATCTTTTTTCACCCTTCTTTGATAACTCAGTGTCAATTCCCTAATGTTAAATGAAGAGGTGATGAACACATTGAATTATTAAACCAACATCACACCAATAATGCAGTATGATCCCGCAAACCACTGAACCATTGATCGTTACAGTTAGTAGCGGAGTTTGTTCTGTCGTCCTGAGGGAATACCTGCGTCTGTATTGAAACAAACGAGGTTAGTACGCAATATTAATACAGAATTAGTATTGTCGTGATTTCAACCCGCAGGGGAATTGTGAAACTATGTTAAGGGTAATTCAATATTTGGGTAATGGTGCCTTTGTAAACTGTAATATTTCTGCGTGGATTCGTTTTTCATTTTATTTATATAATAAAACAGTATTTTGTTTGATAACTTGCCAATTTTGTAGACGTAATATTCTTTTTATACGTAAATAGGTGCCCCAAATCTTTACTAAATTAAATGAAGGTAAAATAATCTTAAGTACTGAGATTTAACTTTTGACATTCTAGGCTATTTAGAAGAAAATATTTGCGAACGGAAAATGTCAAGGCTGGAATAGATTTCTAATCGACGTGGGTTCAAAATAATTTGAATGGATGTCCAGTATATAATATACCATCAAAAACAAAACTTGTAAAAAAAAGCCAAGCCTCGCAAATGAGTTCTTCTACCATAAAAAAGTTACCATAAAAGAACTCAGTTGCGAGGCTTGGCTTTTTTTTACAAGTTTTGTTTTTGATGGTATCTCATTTCTTTATGTAGATAGACTTACTTATTTTCCTTTACGGTACCTTCTATTTCTTGAGTACCAACAACGGATTTTCTTAGAGCCCACTCTCTGAAAAATGAGACATCTCTTCTTTCCGCTTGAGTAATTTCTACCTAAACTAAGCGGAGAGATGTGGAAATAAAGAAATTTGATTGGTTTTTTGACACACATCTACTCTAGTCTCCTCTCCGCTTTGATGGCAATCGAGCCTAATGATGGCGTTCTTTCTTTCAGGTAAATTTCAGGCAATTTAGTTTGCTTAATACTTTGGGTGATTTTAGTACAATTTCATAAGACATGTCCCACTCTTGCTTTTTCATTCCGGTGATTGACCATTTTACAAGTTATCTTTGAAGATAATTATATCTAAATATCTATCTACATCTATTATGCCAATCATCATTCAGCCTATCGCTGTCTAATGCAGAACATAGACCTCCCTCATGCTTCACAATAAAGTGCGGTCTTGTGGCACCTGCATCCAACGACGCTCAAGGGTAACAGAGTTGCCATGCCGTAGGGCTCATTTTTCTTCGCTACATGAGGAGTAATGCCGTAAACGCCACGTTTGGTAGGCGGGTTGGTTTCCCAGTGAGATATCATACATTTCCCCGGCAAGAGCTGTTGCCCACCCTCCTGTTGAATCTTATTTTTTTTTAATGATAACGCCTTGCACTAAGGGAATAATAATCCTTATATTGTGGGGGACTTTACAAACATATAATTCATCATCGCGTCATCATCACAGCCCTCAGACGTCCCACTGTTGGGCTCGAGCCTCCTCCACAATGGGAGGAAATTTGACCCACTATACTATGCTGATCAGACATGTTGATATAGGGTTTCATTTCGAGTTTTCCTTCTCTTGCACAGATGGTATGTGCATATTATATCCCATAGTCGTCTTTTACGACATCCACGGGTAAGATATAGAGTGGTGAATTATATTCTTACTTCATCACCATACGGAAAGAACATATAATTAACCGACACAAATTACATTCAGACTCAGAACAACAATTTGTGGATCGTACAAGGTGTTGTCTTGCATGGGATTCGAACCCGCGACACTGGCACGGTACGTTGGTATCTTAACCACTACGCCATCTGCGCAGTCTTTAGGTATTTACAATTCCCATAGGGAAGCAATGATGACGACAAATGTATTCTTATTTTTTACAAAGTTATATTTCATTAAGTGCAAATAAATATAACTTTGTAATCCGATATATTTATATAGTTTACTAAATTATTTATGTAGTTATTGTATCTTGGAAACTGGACAAAAATTACAATGTTTCATAATTTTTCCTTCATTTATACACTAAACACTAATTGTATTCTAAATTTGAAGCTTCTATGTCTGGTGGAAGTGCCTCTTTAATATTGATGATCGGTCAGTCAGTCAGTGAGTGAGTGACAAAATTACGAAATTTTGACTAGTTGTAATTCATAAACTATTGGTTCAAATTAAATGTAATTTGAAATACACATGTGTATACAATGTCTGCTGGGTTATCAAAAATTCAGGCTTCTAGTTATATTCACAACGAAGTTATAGGGGGTCGAAATGGCCTGAATTGCTTCGAGAAAAGTATGTTACGGCAGTGTTGCGTTTGGCCTGACTGTTTTTTTTGCTCGACTTGGCGGGGGCACCACCGTGCTCCTAGATACATCGGTTCATTTTTCAATCGCAAATATTGTCTTATAATTAACATAATGTCCCTAAGATTGAATCCTAGTAAATCTATATCATTTAATGACTTCAATAAATACAAACATTTTCATCAAGATCTGTACAGTCGCTTAGGAAGAGTTCAGTCACTCAAGCACACAAAGAAGAATTATATATTTAAAAGATAGTCATACTCTAACATCAGAGTCACATTCAAATCATTTATTATGTATAAACCTCGTGGGGGCATTTACATATTGTCATTTTATTTTTACATTTTAACTGAAATTACTACCTTATCGGAACGCGACCGCACTGAGAAGATCCGGCAAGAAACTCACTAGGATTGTCTTTTTTTAATTCATTTACTAGCGTGACATAATATAACCTGAGCGTAAAGTGCTGACAAAATCAATAACGGTAATAATTTAATTAGAATAAGTCACGTTTGTGTAGGCCCATCATGTTGCTGGACGATACGGGCAAGCTGCTTGAGAGAATCCTGGCTGCCCGCAACGGGTGGCACCTCAGCCAGGTCGACCCAGAACTATCGGACGCCCAGTTTGGTTTTAGGAAGAGGCGTTCGACGATCGCGGCTTTATTGTTCCTGAAGGCCGTGGTCGCGGAAGCGGTCGCTGGCGGAGGGGTAATGCTGGCGCTGTCCCTAGACATTGCCAATGCATTCAACAGATTCAGCTACATCACGGAGACGCCCTGCTATCATGGGATGCCCGTTTATCTGAGGCGGCTGATGGCAGACCACTTGGAGCGGCGCAATGTTCACTACACTAACCGAGTAGGGGTGTTGTGCGAAAGCCCATATCGTGCGATGTTCCACAGGGGTTCGGTTCTGGGGCCAACTTGTGAAACATCGGCTACGACTGACCGTTAGAGGGAGCCTACCACCCTTCTGGGTGTACTTTGCTATGCCGACGATACTCTTGTTACAACCCGGGGTGGGACACTTGAGAAGGCGGCACGACTAGCAATTCTCGGCACCGAGGAGATTGTCAGGCTGATCGCGGCTTAAGGTGGCCCTAAACAAAACGGAGACCCTGTTATTCAATGGACCCCGCAACGGTCCACCCGCCGGCACCTCCGTCACCCTCAATTCGGTTGCTATAAGCATCCGGGCCCAGATAAATATCTTGGTTTGATGCTCGACGGACGATGGTGGTTCCGGGTGCTTTCGGAAACGCTCTTGCGGAATGGACGGCGTGTGTGCCAACCATAGCTCGCTCAAGAAAAAAGTGTATGAAGAGAAAGAAGAAATCAAGTAAATGAGTGTGTACGAAAAGCCAACTGTGTATCATTACCATCATCATCCCGCTTTTGTTCCAATTATTTGAAGTCCACCTAATATGTATTCTTGGTCTATAGTATATATTCCAAAAGTTTTAGCAATAGTTTTATGACCGGTGGGTCGTCTGGCTGACTTATTGGCGTCGTGAGAAATGTACATTTTGTCTAGAGGGCATTAAATAGAGTTGGCCCAGGTTGATGTATGGAGCTCTCAGTGGTGTTTTACGAGAGTGTGTGAGGTTGTCATATGTTTAAGTGTGCGTGCGCGTATGCGTGCTTGTGTATGACTACGTGCGCGTTTTTGTGTGTGTGTGTGTGTGCATGTGTCCATGCATGTGTGCGTATATATGAGTTATATGTATATATATGTATGCGTATATATGAGTTAAAACCACGGATTGAAAACAAGTTTTAAATATCGCCAAAAAACATTATCCATGAGATAACTTGCTAATAAATTAATAACTAATAAACAATGAAGTATCCAATATTCTCCTCCTCTCTATATTAAGTTATACAATTTTCTCAGTGAGTAAATTTCCTACAATTTCATTGTAACCGTACAAACTGTTAATAGCAAACATCAAATGTATCAACATGTATGGTATCAATAATATTATATTGCAAAAAAGTAAATATATTTTTCATAGATTTATTCAGTCGTCCTTACCTTCAGGGGTTAATACACGAGGGTAACTAATCTATGTAGGTATATCGCGTTACTTATTTTTGTGAATTGTTTTCTTGTGGTGACAATTGCAAGAAAATAGTCACTGTTATGTACCTAACAATTATTTAAAGCAATTTATTTTACATAATACATCTCTTCAGGATTTGAGGCGATTCAGGACTATATATTTTTATTTTTATTTTTGCGGATATTTTTATTTTTTCTTAAAATGTATAAAACATCACAAAATAACCGCGTGGTTACAGAGTAAGAATACAATTAACCGCTAGTCTCTTGCTCGTGGGTGTCGTAAAATACGACTAAGGGATATATCCAGGTAACATTAATGCAAAACCATATACCAACTTGTCTGACCAGCGTGGAATAGTAGGTCAATTCCCCTCCCATGATGGAAGAGACCTGAGCTCCGCAGTGGAACTTTATAGATCGCAATGAATGAATGATGAATCAATGTATATAAAATACAAAAATTGCTTTGATGCCTTATAGATTTGGATACCATCCAACCAACGTGCTCCAAACCGGTTTGATTAGAAAGGAAATAATGGAAAGATATTTTAAAACTACTAAACCAATTGCATTGGATAACCAATTAATCTATTCATGAAGTTGAATTTCAACTTTTTCACGTACCTATCTATATAAGGTTTAAAAATATCACTGAACTGTAGAGAAGCGAAGTCGAGTCGCTAGTTTTTGCTTTATAAATATATAAGTAATTTTTGTGCACTTTCATTAAAGTATGAAGATCGGACTACGTAATGTAGGACGCCCCCTACTAGGTGGACAAACGACCTGATGAATGTCTCTGGATTTCTTTGGATGCAGGCATCACAGGACCACACTCTGTGGTGTAATTTGAGGAAGGCCTACATCCAGCAGCGGATGGCGATATGCTGAAATGATGACGTAGATATGTATGGAATGTAATGTTATCATTCAAATTCAATAATTTTCTTTTAGAATAAGGTACTTACAAAATACAGTGAGCCAGCAGGTAGCGATAATCATCAAAAATGTTGTGCCCATGAAGGGTCGAGCTTAAGAAAGCTGTTTCTCATATTAAATGCAATCATTAATTATGTAAAAACCCACACAAGGGCACTTAAATATTGTTAATTTTATATTTTCTAAGATCTGGTTGACCGAGCTTCGCTCGGAATATTTTTGTAGAATTTATTTAGATATATATTAATAAAAAATGAAAATTAAATAATGAAAAAATATCAAAAATTACAAAAAGAGAATAATAATAACACCGAGATTCGATCCCACGCTGTTTGAACGCCAAAACAAAACAAAAAAACTGGACAACTTCCCAACTGAGCTATCGTCACTCACGATGTCGGCGAACGGCGAACGCCGAAATTTGAATCCATATTCTATTGACATTTTATATCATTGTATTGATAAAAAACATATTAGATAAAAACACCAACAAAACATTTTCTATAAATAAAACCTCTAGTATGCTAAATTTCATGGAAATCGTTGGAGCCGTTGCCGAGATCCTGAATATATATATAGGTATATATAGACAAGAATTGCTCGTTTAAAGATATAAGATAAGACTAGGTGAACTGACATCTTGAAAGTAGCAGGGAACCGTTAGATACAAGTGGCATAGGACCGTTCCAAGTTCCATTCTCGTGAGGAGGCCTAGGCCCAGCAAAGCTCCATTAGAGGCAGGATTGCTCACCATCAGGTTTGCAATTTACTCGTTTGACAACCACAGTAGTAAAGTAAAAGTGAAATTGCATGTATACAATATATTTAACAAGCATTAGCTCACTGTCATGTTCTTCGAACGAAAACATTTTTTTTTAAATAATACAAAAACAATAAAAAATACAATATGTACCAGATCACACTATCGGCAACCGCGCACGAGTTAACTACTAGAGCAGCCATCTGTAATTCATCTATACTAATATTATAAAGAGGTAAAATTTGTAAGTTTGTATGCAGGGGGTAATCTCTGGAACTCATAATCTAATTCTAATTTTATTTTAACTGGCAGAAAGCTACATTATTCCTGAGTGCTATAGGCTATAAATTGTTTCTATAACATGTATATTAACCGAGCTATCACAACTTTTGTCTGGCAAGTCGGAAAAAAATACCTCGTAAAACAGAATTATTTGCGTGCGCTGCCTAAACAGTTGCTTAAAATTAAAAAGAATGTATGGCTACCTGGTTCATCTTAATTATTTCTACAAAAAAGTCAGCGATACCATATCTCTATCTTTTATATTTTATCTTTTATACTTCTATTATTGCATTAAAAAATTTTTTTTTCGGCATTGTTACGTTTGGTTGATTATTTGAGCAACAAAATATTAATTCTTATGACAATAAATTATTTCAGTATCACAGGAACATCATACAGATAAGATTTGCCATTTACAGTATATCAATTGGTCATACAGTTTCGGAGATAATATAAAATTACTAAAACGCAAAATGACCCTAGCATAACTTTCATTGTGCAGACGTTTTACCTATTTGCCCATAGATGGCGTTCTGCAATGACGTCATTTTTCTGAATCGCGGTGTTAAGACTTTCCGTGGATTGATGACCCTCTCGAATTATTATGCCCACGTTGTCGTTAGTTGGAGTTCTAAAAATTACATGTCAGTTGGTTATTGGTTTCGGTTGTTTCGTTCGCATGGTTGTTGTTGTTGATAGATACCTCATAATCGAAAATATCGTAATTTCGTTGTACGTTTGTTTTGTATGTTCGTAGTTTCGTACTTCGTTCTATCGTAATAATCGACACGAGTTATTCGATATTACGATTGTTTTGTTTTGTAAAGGCGGACGGTGTTCGAGTCGCTCTCCCTTTGTTCATAATTGTTTTCAAGTCTGTGCGTGGTTTGTTGAGAGCATGCCTAAAAGGAAATCTCAACTGTCTCGGCAGACATCACAGACAAGAGCCGCTCGAGTACGCCGTACGGAAGAATCTGCCCCTGAAAATGAGCAACGCCTCTCGAGAAATAGAGAATATATTTCGCAAGCACGCGCTAGAGAATCTAGCTCCGAGCGCTCACAGCGCCTCGCAAGCCAAAATGTGAGGACGACGCGGGCCCGTGCTCGAGAAACTAGCGCTGAACGTGCGCACCGTCTATCTGAGTTAAGGCAGCATGTCTGTGAGACAAGGGATAGGGAGACTAGCACTGAGCGCTCGCAGCGCCTAGCAACAGAAAGACAGCGAGCAGCTACAGTCAGAGCGCGTAATCGGAATATAGCCCAAGGAAATAGATCAGCCTTCAATTACGATGCCAATATAGATTATGCTCAGCAAAACACTGTGAAAATAGGCGAAATGAATAAAACATGTCCTAAGTGTTTTGCAAATAAATGGAGCGATGAACCAAATGGTATGTGTTGTGCTGCAGGAAAAGTGGTTCTTCCTGATATCCAGGCACCACCACAACCAATAAAAGATCTATTACTGGGCAATCATCTATTATCTGCGCATTTTTTAAAAAACATACGAAAGTATAATACACTCTTCCAAATGACGTCATTCGGTGCTAAAGAAATTCGCGAAGGAAACTTTATGCCTACATTTAAAGTAGAAGGGCAAGTTTATCACTTAATTGGTAGTCTACTCCCTTCGCCAGGGCAAAGCCCGCAGTTTCTACAAATTTATTTCATTTCTGATGCCGACCAACTTTCGTTGCGGTCTAATATTGCTCCTAACCTAAATATCGATTTAATCAATGATTTACAGACGTCGTTAAATAGTCATAACATTTATATTCGCAGTTTCAAATACAATTTAGAACATAACTCTTCATCTGAAAACTTAAAATTAATCATTCACGCTGACCGCACTCCACAAAATCAACATCGTGGAAGATACAATTCACCTACAGCAAACGAAGTTGCAGTATTATTGGTGGACGAAGATAAGGGACCTAGAGATATA
Organism: Lymantria dispar; assembly: GCA_032191425.1. NCBI lineage: Eukaryota > Metazoa > Arthropoda > Insecta > Lepidoptera > Erebidae > Lymantria > Lymantria dispar. Next base: position 580,965 of record CM063446.1, read on the forward strand.
GTCCTTCATTGCAAAGATGGTCAACTGAAAAGAGTTTCTGAATTACACAGAGCTTACGATCCCTTACAATACCCTTTGATGTTTGTTAACGGTGAAGATGGTTATTATTTGACTATCCCTCTACAAAATTCAGCGCGAAATAAAACAGTTTCGTGTATGCAATTTTATATGTATAGATTGATGACCAGGGCCAACAGTTTTAATCCCCTTCATTATTATCGGGATTTGTTTAGTCAATACTGTGTTGACATGATGGCTAAAATGATAACAGAGAGACTAAGTTACATAAGTCGCAATCAACAACAACTGAGAGCTGATGACTATATCCATTTAAGAGACGCTATAAATCAGGATGCTAATGTCAACGCTGCAAATATTGGCCAACATGTCATCTTGCCTTCATCTTTCACCGGCTCTCCGCGTTACATGCATGAAAAAACCCAAGATGCAATGACGTATGTACGCAACTATGGAAGACCCGATTTATTTGTGACGTTCACTTGCAATCCGGAGTGGCCAGAAATTAAGAAAGAGCTATTTGCTGGCCAACGTTCTTTCGACCGTCATGACATTATTGCTAGGGTTTTTCATTTAAAGATGAAGAAAATGATCAAGTCGTTCACTAAAGACGAGGTATTCGGCAAAGTCAAATGCCATATGCTTAGTGTTGAATGGCAAAAACGCGGACTACCACACTGTCATATGCTGTTTTGGTTTGCACAAAAAATACAACCAGATGAAATAGACAGTATAATAGTTGCTGAACTACCAAACAAAGATGATGACCCAATATTATTCGATATTATCACCAAAAACATGATCCATGGACCTTGTGGGGAGCACAATTTATCATCACCGTGTATGAAGAACGGTATATGTTCAAAGAAATATCCTCGGCGATTCGTCACCGATACTCAGACAGGCGAGGATGGTTATCCTGTATATCGTCGTCGTAATGCTGAAAATGGTGGTCAAGTCGCAGTTGTAAACATCAGAGGGAGGCCGATTACAATAGATAACAGATGGATTGTACCATACTCTCCAATGTTGTGCAGGTCATTTAACGCCCACATTAACGTCGAATACTGCCATTCAGTTCAGGCTATAAAATATATATGTAAATATATAAATAAAGGTTCCGATCAAGCCACGTTCAGCGTTAGAAATCCGCATGATGAGGTGGAAAATTATTTAAATGGGCGATATATAAGTACATCGGAAGCCGTCTGGCGAATACTCGAATTTCCGATCCACGACCGACATCCCACGGTCGTGCATTTGGCCGTGCACTTAGAAAACGGGCAAAGGGTGTTTTTCACACCAGGAACTGCGCGACAAGTTGCCCAAAATCCGCGCAAAACCACTCTATTAGCGTTTTTTGAACTCTGCAATACCGACGAATTTGCAAAAACGCTGTTGTACCACGAAGTTCCACACTATTATACGTGGGCTAATAACAAATTTTCAAGACGAAGGCGCGGTCAAGACGTCGATGGGCATCCAGAAATAAAAAGAGATGAAGCTTTGGGAAGAGTGTACGGTGTACATCCGTCACAATCAGAATGCTTTTATCTAAGAATTTTATTGCACCACGTACGCGGTCCCACATCATTCAAAGATTTGAAAACTATAAATGGAGTGGTCAAGGAGACGTATCAAGCGGCTTGCCGGGACAGAGGTTTGCTGGAAAATGATGATCACTGGGAGAAGACATTAAGAGAAGCTTCGATGTCGGAATGTTCATTGAAACTTAGGGAGTTATTTGTGGTGATACTGCTATTTTGTCAGCCATCTGAACCGTTAAAACTATGGGATATCTTCAAGGACAATTTTTGTGAAGATATCAGACATAGAAATCGACAACAAAATCAGGACTTTACCATGCCTTTTAATGATGTTATGTACAATGAAGGTTTAATACAAATTGAAAACAAACTTTTAGCATTGAATGATAAAACATTGAGTGACTTTGGATTACCGTCTCCAGTTCGCCCTGTAAATGATGCAATAGATACAATGTTGGTACATCCGCACAACATCAGTGAATTAGCTACTTTTGTAAATGAAAATTTGCCTAAATTAGTCACAGACCAAAAACAGGCTTTTGATGAAATTATTGATAGCGTAACGAATAATAAAGGAAAAATTTTTTTTTTAGACGCCCCAGGAGGCACAGGGAAAACATTCCTCGCTAATTTAATATTAGCACATGTTAGGCAATCCGGAAAAATAGCTTTGGCAGTGGCTTCTTCTGGGATTGCGGCTACTTTATTGAGTGACGGTAAAACTGCTCACTCTACCTTCAAACTCCCATTGACAGTTTCATTGGAGCAACAGTCGGTATGTTCGATACGCAAAAATGGGCCCATTGGTCAATTGTTACAGAATACGTCGTTGATAATGTGGGACGAATGTACCATGAGTCATAGAGCTCATGTTGAAGCAGTGGATCGAACACTTAAGGACTTGAGAAACTCAGTCGCTGTCATGGGTGGTGTCACTTTTGTGTTTGCAGGTGACTTTCGTCAGACACTTCCCGTCGTCACAAGAGGTACACGTGCGGATATCATAAAGGCATGTCTAAAATCATCGCCCCTATGGAGTATAGTCCAAACTTTGAATTTACGTACGAACATGAGAGTCCACGTTATTGGAAATATGGATAACGATTTTCCACAACAGCTGCTCAAAATTGGAGAAGGGTCTTTTTCTTCTCGAACCTTGGACTCTAACTCTGCGGAAATCGTTATAAATGAGACTCTGGGTCGTATAGTTCACAGTCTACAGCATCTTATAGATGCAGTATATCCTGACCTCGAATATTTACTAGATAGAGACATTCATTGGCATTGTTCAAGGGCTATCGTCTCACCAAGGAACGATACAGTCAATGAAATCAATAATCTAATTTTACAAAAAGTTCCCGGCCATGGTAAAATCTACAAGTCAATTGATACAGTGTGTAATATCGAGGATGCAGTCCACTATCCGCAGGAATTTTTAAATTCCCTTAAACCATCTGGTCTGCCACCTCACGAACTGCTGTTGAAATCCGGGACACCTATCATGCTTTTAAGAAATTTAAGCCCACCTAACCTGTGCAATGGCACAAGGCTACTAATAAAAGATTTAAAAGACAACCTAATTGTGGCGACCATTCTCATCGGCCCAGGAGCTGGCCAGTTGGCGCACATCCCAAGAATTCCAATGATTCCGACGGACCTACCCATACCGTTTAAACGACTCCAGTTTCCAATAAAAACATCATTTGCCCTGACTATTAATAAGTCCCAGGGACAAACATTCTCTTTGGTTGGCATTGACCTACGAAAAGAATGTTTTTCCCATGGGCAATTATATGTTGGTCTATCAAGAGTGGGATCATCCGAAAGGCAGATTATTCTGTTACCGGAAAATAAAACAACCTCAAACATTGTATATAGAGAAGCTTTAAATTAAATAGATACCTAACTTAAACAAATAAATAAAATAAGTAAAAGGCAACTAAGGGTTAAGTTACCTTGAGCAGAAAATAGAACTTCGGTAATCTTTTAAGTTACTGATCTGATTCCAAAAAATATTTTACTAATAAAATTAAATACAGTAATATCAATCGAGTGTAATCTTATGTTAAAACAAGAAATTTTCCGCGGACGAAGTCGCGGGCAGAAGCTAGTCAGTCATATAATTTAGTATATTTTGTAAGTCTTACATAAGATATGTGTGGTGACGGAGTAAGAATACAATTCACCACCCCCCTCTCTTGTCCATGGGTGTCGTAAAAGACAATTAAGGGACATAACATGCAAATAACATCTATAAAAGAAAACTCTACGCCAACACGTCTGACCAGCGCGGTATCCCGCCTATTGTGGAGGAGGTGCGAGGCCAACAGTAGGACGTATATGAGCTGAGATGATGATGGTGATGAAGGAAAGAGATCGTATACCCCGAGCCCTAGAGGCTAAAGACCTAAACTTTATACGTAATTAATGTATTGTAATGATAAGTACTAGTTTTCGAGTAGTTTCCAGTTCAGAGTTGACAGATCAGTTCTGTCTCGTATCACACAGCTGGATACAGGGAGATGGAGGAAGTTGTAGACGTTGATGAATCGAACCTTACAACTTGCCGTCCATAGCTAGATTAGGTGTTCCTAACATACTAAACAAAGTTATTGCTTTATAGAATGGAATAATGGATTAATACACAATCAGATGATACTTGATTCGGATGTTTGAAATCTATATAAATAAATAAAATTGATGTATCTATTTGTAATGTCAAAATAATGTGCTTTTCATACTCACTCGCTTATTCGCATGATACATAGGCCTAAAAAACATTTTGATGTGAAACATCTATAGGCGAGCGTAAACCTGATCGTTGGCGTGGCGTTAACAGGCTGGCGACGTAAAAGGTAACCTAGGCAAATAACGCCCATTTAATTTAAAACCAATATATTATTGAATAAAAATATTAAATTAAAATACTGTTTATGAAAACAGTTTTATTGAAACAGTAAAATACAGGGAACTAACAATGAAATAGTATCATTCATATGAAATATTGTAAACAAATATTTTTTTAAATACCCTGTAATGGGCGTTATTGAGCATACAGTTGTTAACGCCCGCGTTATTAATCATATATTATCTTAAAAAACATAAAGCCTTCGACTTCAAACCGTACAAAACATAAAAATATATCACATTAATTTTTATTTGAACCCATAATAATTGTCATAAATCTTCTTCTTCTATCTATATATAAAATGAATCGTTAGTCTCGCTAAAACTCGTGAACGGCTGGACCGTTTTGGCTAATTTTGGTCTTGAATTATTTGTGGAAGTCTAGGGAAGTTTTATACGGTGAGAAAATAGGGAAAATTGCGAGTAAAATACTAAAAACAATAATTTTGTTTTCCCATACAAACTGTTCTTATCTGTCAAATATTTGATGTTCGTCCCGTCGGTTCGGTATTTGTGACATAATTACATGTAGATCTAGATTAAAAAATGTTTTCGGATCGATAAGAAAAGGCGGTATATCCCTTAGTCGTCTTTTACGATACACACGAGTTGTGAATTGTATTCTTACGCAGTCACCGCACGGATAATACTAAAACCAAATTGATAAATACTAAACTAAATTTATTACGAAAAAAGTGGTGGAAAGTTCGTCGGGTCAGCTATAGTCCATGAAATATAGCTTGATCTCTGTGACAGATGTCAACGAAACCAACGAAGTAAGTTTGAACGAGCGACATGCTTATAATTTCATTTTGTATTAAATATATTTTCATTCTTTTCGTGCCAGTTTTATTGCAACTGAATTGCAATATATTATAAATATAAAATATTAATATTCATGCCTAAAATTTACCTCGTAAGTACTGAAATGCCTAGAAAACATAATTATTATACATGAATGAGGCTTACGCATGTACAAGGTCATACTGGACTGAAAATAAATAAGAAATGGGGCAGTCGATATACGTAAATCGATAACCGATCTTTATTAAATTATTCATAAAAGAAATAAACCCAATACAGTACCTATATAAAACTTTCAACATATTTATTACAATTAAAACAGAGTTATATTATAACATACATAAATTGTCTTAATTAAACATTAAAAAACTACTTTTCGTCTCAGATTAAATGATAATACGCATTATTGTCAATAAACTAGACGTATTAATTTATAAAACAGTTGTTATTGATGGATTGATCGAGTGACTGTCCCTATTTTGGCAAAAAATTATAAATGTTCCAGCAGGAACGCTCCAGTGATGACGATAATAGTGACCTAGCCCTTGAGTGTACTCCTTTTGAATAATTAAAACAGTCAAAAACAGTATTTGTTTGCAATTAATTCAAAAAGATTTTCATTGATTGTATTTTAATTATAATAGAAAATCACAATCATAAAAATAAAGAGTTTTATCGATTAAAAACTACGGACTTTATCGTAAGGGTGACAGCACTAGGGGCAACTGTCACAGAGATCATCCTATATTTTATGGACTATAGTATTAAATATAAAAATTAAAACTTCAAATACTGTTACGTGTCTGACATATCGCGAACTTTCTATTTAATCATCCTTAACAAATATGTCTTACGTTTAACACGTTTTATATTTGTGGAATATTAACCATATAGGTTTTTTTTTAATATAGATTAGTATTATAAAATGCTTATTGGGCGCTATTAAACCTAGATGGCTAATAGCGCCCCAGAACAGTGGTACGTCATATAACGCACTGATATAATTGATTCATAGGCAAAAATTCTTCAAATTCTATTTAGCTGCGCTATTTTTTTTTGAATTTTCGGAGAGAATTTGGCAGATTCATTTTCTGATCTATCTGTACCTATTAAGCAAAAACAATACATACAAATTTTGGTATGGATAATAGCTCCTATACAGACTATTAACCGCATTTTATGGGGCGTTATTACCCGAAAAGTATCTTCTACTTACTACTCATATTTTAATATATAATTACAAATAAATCGATCAAATCACCGATGAAATATTAAATAAAAGTATTTAAAATAAAAGATAATCACACAATTGTAAACAAAATATAAATTAAAATTTACAAATTCGTAAGAGGGTTTTTTTATAAATACAGTGTGTAGCGATGGTGTCTTCAAGATGTGGTTCACAACTGACAATATGATAGCGTGACTGCTACCAAGCCGCGTCAGCGAGCTCTTATTAGTTTATTTATTCGTGCGTGTAGTTTAACGTAAATTACACGACATTATGAACGTTATTTAGCATCCGGGCGTTATTAAACACTGGGCGTTAAATGCCATACTTATCTTAATTATCACTATATTTTCTTTTCTTATGAGTAATTGTAAAGGAGTAAGGAATGCAAGGCGGTAGACCTTCAAAGAAGGAAACCTTATATTAAAACTATACCAATCCGTTTGACCAGCACGGTACATATGTGAATTTTCATCTCACTTATACGAAGACTTGGGTCCAAAATCCGGACTTATATTAATTGACCATATAATAAATGAAGTTTTAATTCCACACTTGTAATTTGATTATAAACAGGGCAGTCGCCAGAGACAAGTATCTCTACTATAATATATCTTGAGTTCATTCACTCATGTATTTGTTTACAAAACACAATAGGTGTGTACATTAGTTACGTCGTTTGTACTCATAGAATTGCAAATTTAAACATGAACAAGGAGTCCCTCTCATGTTCTTGCTGATATTCTAAGGTCGAGTGCTCACTATGCAGACATTGGCAAATTATATTGGACAGATCAGCTATTTAATATATATGCACAATACAACTGCAATTTTATTTGATTACTTTTACAAACAAATCATTAAATGCAATCACGGAATTGCTGTGCTTATTTGCCCTATAATACGAATTGCGCAGAATAAAAGTTAGTTTCCCTGGTGGCTTCTTTAAAACTCGGATGTTCTACTTAGCACTTTAATTATTATCAAACAAATAACAAGTTCTTACAATTTTTTCTAAATCAAATATTGTAATAAGTATTGCTGAACCAAACATGAATCTCCTTTAGTATCAACAATAACTGTCCATTCTCTTCCACTTATAGATAAAACTGAGATCGCTTGGACAATTAATACTGTTACTTATAATTTATAAGGATACATTGCGATTTGCAACTAAAGTACGCATATAACATCTGTGCAAGAGAAGGAAAACTCGTAGTGAAACGCTATACTAACACGTCTGACCAGCATGGTATAGTGGGTGTTGCCCTCTTATTGTGGGGGTGTCTCGAGCCCTCGTACTTATACGACCTAAAATGAATGTATAAATAAAGTAGCAAATAAGGTTTTGACAATATGTTATTGTATCTCACCGTCTCAAACAGTTGATTTATGTAAAATAATAATCGCATACAATACGTGGCAAACTGTTTGTTTTATAAAGCTACTTCCTTATGCTTCATATAAGGCAATCTTTTGTCTCCACGATATTAGGTTTTTTAGTAATTTGCCGCCGAACTGCTTCGTCTGAAATTTACGTAGGCTGGTTTCTCTTGAACGTCGTAAATTATGTGAACAAGTCGTTTGAGTGGGAAGCTAAACAAACCTGCCTCTATCATATAAAAGGGATATTTGGCGGCGTTTCTTGTGTACCCTGATGAAAGAATTTATGCAACGTTCGTACGTATTACTTGATGTTATGGCTCGCCATCAACTGTCTCTCGTTGTGGCTCAGCGGCTCGTATGTCACAGCGACCTCATTCTGTCTGCGGATTTATTAAACACGTTTACAAATATACTGCCCTTTTTTATATAACTTCGTCATTTAAGCTTATTTGCATTATAGTAAATCATCTGAACAGTTTGTATGTAACTATGTTATATATAGGAAACTTTAAACAAACGTTTTAGAAAATTAAACTTTTCTTTGAAATTTTGATACATAAGTTTTGTACTCCAAATTTTTGCGAGAAAAAGGGTTTAAGCGACTACTGCATCGCGTACTTAAGAGCGTTTTCGGTAATAAGCGGCCGTAAACCCAACAATGTGGTTTTTTGAGGACTGGTTACTCGTTCATGATAATAGCTTACTAAAAATTTATATAACCACTACATTAAACACATCTTTATATTGTGTTTGTATAGAATTATAACTCAATATTGTAACTATTTTATTAAAAGGCAAGGGTATTTTGAACTTAAGTTCATGAAATTTTACGAAAATGCTGAGTTTTGAAGTTCAGGTACGAATAAACCATAAGTCATGGCAGCTCGAAAAAAATTGTAGATGTTAGGAAAATTACTATTCTTGTGTATGTACAAAATGAAATTCAAGATTTCTTCCTTTTAAAACTAAAAAAAAATATTTCCTTAAGATTAATTTGGACGAAAATGGCTCCTGTAAAACGTTTAATTTTGTGAATAATACTAACCTTGGAACATTTAAAAAAATATCCACTATTTGTTCGACTATTGTAGAAGCAGTAAAAAAAAACCAAATTGAAATACGAATAGTCACCCTTGTAATTAAATTTTAAATATTACTATAAATTGAACGGCATAATTGTTCATAAGCCAGTCGCGCATTGGCGCTCAGCGGAGCAGAGTCATGTCGCTCTGGCTCTCGCCGGCCAGTGCAAAAAACGACAATACGAACTTGAGCGTATACTGCGACTAATCGGTTTTGATTCGTAAGTATTTATTACTATATACTATTTATACTACCTAATTCTGTTAATTACTTTCATGCGATCTCTATTAAGAATAATATAGAATCTTTTTACGTTTTAGGTGATGGATCGAAAAAACAAATTGTATCTTGGGAACAAAATCGGTTATAAGGCAAGGAAAAAGAGAACATACGACAAAACTGTAAGGTACTTAAAATTTCAAAAGAGTAAACGAAAAGAAGTGCCACGCGAATTAATGCCACGCGACGATCAGGTTCACCCTCGCCCATAGATGTTTCACATCAAAAATCCGAACGGAACATTTATACAGCCTCATCTTCTGAAGATTATCAGCTAACTCAAATTTAATGTTTAATAATTACTAACCATACACAATATAATTTTTTCATAGAGAATAATTTTCTTCTTGTACTAGCAATAAATATGTAGTAAAATGTGGGTCAAAATTTAATAACTAATTTCTGTAATGGGTAGATTTAAATCTCTGACTGGACTTGTTAGACATCCATGGCCATGGCGACTAGGGCCATACTCGACTACTGCACGGCAGCTACGGAGGCAGCGTGCCTCTTGGTTGGAACTCCCTGGTGGGACCTGCAGGCGGAGGTACTCGCCGAGCTTTACCGCCGAGTATCAGAGACGCGAGCCACATATAGTCTCAGTCAAGGTGATTGCCGTCTGGCGGGTCGACGCCCACCGGGACGCCATTGCTCGTTGGGCAGTCGGACTAGAGAAGCCTCAGTACGGTATCAGGACCGTCGTCGAGTCCTTCCAGCTGGTGCTGATGGGGTGGTTGGGTCGGCAGCACGGGGTACATTCCTTCCGATTGGTGCAGGTATTGATGGGTCACGATAACCTGCGCAAGCTCGTTAGGAGGGAGAGCACACCATCCTGCCACCACTGCTATTGCGACGTGAGCACGGCACAGCACACGCTCGAGGTGTGTGCCTCGTGGGCAGAGCAGCGCAGTGAACTCGTTGCAATCATCGGTGCCGATCGGACGCTGCCGACCATCACTAGGGAGATGCTCAGCAGCGTCAGGAACTGGGACGCGGTCACTGCCTTCTGTGAGGCTGTCATCTCACGAAAGGAGGCGGCGGCTCGTGTGTGATCGATCTTTGGTGACACGTTCCGCCACCGGCGACTCGGGCGGCGCAGGTGCGAGTCCCGCGAGAGAGAATCCGCGCTTGATGCCACCTTAGGTGAGTCCGCGGGTGACCAGACTGGGGACTTTAGTGCGTCACCCGCAGAGAGCCTGACCGCGTGACGGCGACCGACGTCCCGGGATAGGGACGTCGAGAGGTGAGGGAGGGAAACAATTTATAATTCTGCGTAAAATTATAAAAAAAAAAAAAATTTTTTTTTAAATTATTATACAATAATGTAATAATTAAAAAAAATAAGTTGTCGAGTCTCGAACCCGAGACCAAAGTTCCCGCCGGCGAGCACGTTACCACGAGACCACCGCTTGTTGGCGATTCGACTGCGAATTTTTCTAGTACATAAATTACCCATCCAACTTTGACCCTTAAAATCTTTTTAACGAGGGCCCAGTTGACCCTAATATCTGGTAGTTGTGATACCCTCGGGCCCCCTCTACCACCCCACCAAAAATCATTGAAATCCCCGACCCACACGTCTGAGGGTCTCCTTGTAAGTTATACTCTGTGTCTATATTTTACTATTTCCTATACTTTACATATTTAAAATACAATTTTAACCGTTTTACTGTTATGAGTTTTGGTTTTTAATTAAAAATTTATAATTTACATTATGTTGATTTTTGAAAATCTACTTCTCCGAAGAATATATTACAGATTGATTATAAGCGCCAAGGCTCAAGACTGGTCATTCTATGAACTCTACGCGTGTGTGTAGTGCATTAGTGTGCGTCGATATCGGAACGTAGCAAAATGGTTAGGCATGCGAGAAGTGCCGATTACCGATAACCCTCTTAAGCGTATTCGTTACACATTTTAAAATGAAAAGTGTATAACTAATATGTTGTTACCTATCTTACAAATACGCTCTTCCTTATGCTGTTTTTATTTGCGCTATAAATACAATTTCTCTTTGGCTACGAGTACGATCTATCGCTACAAATATGCTCTCACTTACGTTACGCACTCACTTAAGCTTTTTCTCACAAACTTGAGTGAGACATGCGCTCTTATTGCTTCTATAATTTTATGTAAATTAATAAATATTAAAAAAACAATCGATGTTATTTATAAATTACATTTAAAATATTTCTTCGTAAATCAATAATTTCATATTTATCATGTGTATTTACGGCACATACTATTTAGTTTTTTGTGCTGTCCTTACCAAGGTTTTCCCCTCTCTAATACATTGTAAAACTTCATATAAATATGTTATCCATATAGTAGCTATAAAACACAATATATGAAGTGTGCTTGACACACAATCAAGTTGTATAACACAATAACTTGTGATACACGTTACAATATGAAAGCATATTGTAACGTACACGTTACAATTTTCCAAGTGAACTGTAATGATATATCTATTGTAAGGTTGTGTCTACAACAGCGAAAGTATAACAAACATATTTTTGTATAACAACAACAATATATTGTTGTATCATTATAACAACTGTTAAATATCATTTAGAAATATTAGTGCATATTTTGAATCAAACATCATCGTTATTAGCTTGCCTTTATCCCTCACTATGTGTGTACTGGAAGTAATTGAATCTATCGATACGAAAATCATTATGTGTGTGTACATGTACGACGAAGTGTAAATTATTTTTTTTCAATTTAGTTATTTCTTTTTCTCCCCATATTTCCACTTAATTTTTTCTCCTTACAATTAAATTTAAATATTATGTTAATTACCTATAAGTATTGAAATAATGTACTTACCTTTTTATTGTGTATGATGTGGCACCTTTACAAATTGTGCAACTAATTTAGTTTATTTTTAATAATAACATTTATTAAGTTTGTTTATGTGGTTGTAGCAATTCTTGGTTGTCCAAGCAAATAAATGTGAGCTTGGCACAACATGTCTTCACCTTCCATAGACTACTGTCAGTCGCCATATCGATAAACGTACCTTTCATAATCATATTCCTTTTTGATGTCATTGTATGGCTCCTACGATTCTTAAGTTCATCCACATTCATATTTTAACTGTTTTTGATACTTCTCATCGCCTATCCTATACTAAAGTAATCTCGCGCTCCTTATTTATTCTGGGACTGATCCTAAGACTTACAGTAATCATATTTTGTTAAACAATAATAAGTTTTTTAAAAAAGAGGGAATATCAATACACTGATAACAAAGTTACTGAATAATATTGTTTTGATGTTTTGGATAACGTTATATTTTAATGCAAATGATTGTCATATGAAATAAAACATTTTTGTAGCTTCTATTTTCTATAATTTTAATTCCTCTATCGCAATTTTCGATACATGTCTATGTCAAATAACATCCGTAAAAATATGTTTTATTTTACTTAAAATGGTGCTGGTGTTCGGTGGATAGTCAAATATTTTTTTTAGCTGAACAGCAATAAAGACATCATCCGATCTTTCTTCTTTATAGCAACATAATGACGTAAAACAGATGAAACTTTACAACAATGGCGTAATTTTGTAATCACTCATAAACCTATATAAAGTACCGGAACAATTAAGACAAAACGTATAAGATTAAAAGATCTCTCAGGATATAAGTATAAATTACGTTCTTGCTATAAAAAACAAAAAGCAAATGCAGAAGAAAGTGTCCCTAAGACTCTTTAAACAACTTGTTTATGTATTTACTTGGACGATTGTCTTGTTTTAACTGAAGAATGAAACGGTAATGGTTTGATGATATTAGCTTGATAGTATGTATTATAAATATTATATTATAAAAGTATTCGCAAGTGTAGACACATGCTAAGGTGACAGAGGAGTTCACGCGACAAACAATGCGTGTTACCATCTGTTACCGATGTACGTCGACTGTTGCGATACAATACTCCGACATAGCGACACACAATAGCGAACTTGTCGCAACGATCAATATCGTTTATCATTCCTTTATTTATATTTATTTATCTGTCAGCTCTTTCAGGGGCTGCGGAACGACATTTTGTTAACAAATTTGATAATGGCTTATTTCTGTAAATTATTTGATAATAATTTGCCTGCGTATTTTCGATACAGCAATTTCATTTATATGAAGCACTTTTGAAAATACGAAGAGCAACGAGTTATTGATATATTTATATAGTGAGTACACAGAACTAGTATTTATTTTATACATGTAATTTACACATAAGGAGTACTTATGTTGTATTTTTTTAACTATTAACTATTGTACAATGTACGTATTCGATATCAGTACATTAGGATCAAAATTACACGTTTAAGCCCATAGCCCAACAAGACACCAACTAAATACACAGATGTCGTAAGGGCCATATCGATCTTTGTTTCTGAGTGTCAGCAAAGGCAAATTCTCCCGCTAGAGAATTATTTGTGTGATTAACCAATGTTTGTATGTTCTATATGTAATCTAAGTAATAAATCTGAGTGTAATTTGTGTCCTTTAATGTCCTCCTTTGTGTACGTACTCTTCTGCGATAAAATGCTTTATTCCGTTACAGAGGTTATTTACTACTACTTAATTTTACTAACGAAATAATTTTACCTAAATTACAATATATTTTTAAAGATCTCTATAATATTATTATATACTTACATGAATGAAATACATAACCACACAAAAATAAGTAAAGACCCACAGAATTAGTAAATTTTGATCCATGTTTTGATACAAATTATTGCTTGTACAAAATATTTTTGACGATGACTACGTGAGACACGTGAGACACTTTAGCCCGCCCTATGACGACGAACCAAAAAGTGCTCGAAACGTCGGGATATTAACGTGATAAGATGTATAAATATCGTTATATTTATATTGTGTAATATTCGCGGAAATATTAGAAATCATTAGGTAATGAACTCATTTGTATACTTTTCAGTATTTTAATGATTATGTAAAGTTTAAATATCTTTTTAGTAGACTTAAAAATGTGATATTTATCTTTTTCTTCTTCTTCTTGTCAACCCATAGACGTCTTGATGTTGGGCACAAGGCTCCACCATGTAGAGTACCGCTATTCAGATAGGTTACATGTAAATTTTTCCTATTCTTGGATCGATATTATCAGTATATTATAACTTTCAGATCTTTTACGACATCCACAGGCAAGAAAGGGATTGGTGAGCTGTAATCTTACTCCATCGTCGTATGTATGATTATCACGTAATATAGTTTAAGAATCCCTATTTTCTGATAGAAATCTAAATAATCTTTGATTCATTCAAACTTGAACCGTCAGAACGGAATCCTGTGAAGACAGCAGTTGGGTTTTAGTATCATGAATACAATAACGAATGAATTATAACAAATTTATAATTCTATATCCGAGTTAAAGATGTATATAAAATAATGTTTGTTGAAGCGTGTATCCATTACAAGTTATTAGCGAGAGCACGCGATCGTTATAAACCAGATTTCAATACAAATGATAAAATATGTCATGAAATAAGTCCGCAATTGGTGAAATGATTTATCTGTTCACGAATATTTCGTCGATACTTCTTTATATTTAGATAAAGTTATTATTTTAATTACAGTAAAGATTGACAATAATTTGGCAAAATAATTGATCGCATTTTGTCGTGTGAATATTTTAAATTCGAGGCTATTTTTTGGCTTTGGTAGTAACATCTTTTTTTGTGATAGGTTTCTGGACATATCTCGCCCAATCTTTCTGGGACGAGAGCTGGATGGTATTGGTCCCCACCATGACCTACCGTGTTCCGTGTACCGTGATGAGGAGGTCCCCATCGTTATTGGGTCGGACACTGGTACCGATTCCTTGACATCCGTGGCCGGCTCGGTGGATTACTTACTGTTTTACTGTTTCGGGTACAGTTCCCGTTGGTAGTAACATCTATTAGCAATCGGGCCATAAGGATTTCTTGATCTAAAACATCCTTCGTTTATAACTGGAGAAAGGAAATTGACTTACCAAACTGTCTCATCACTCTCTTCTCTATTTTAATTTTTTCTTTAATTGCCGACAGTGTCATACGAGCAAGTAGCACACCTGATGGTAAGTGATACTGCCGCACCTTTGTAATACCAGGGGCACAGCCAAGCCGATGCCTACCGTGAAGAAAATGCTCTTCTTAAATCGAGCTTAAAGAAGGACATGTCATAACGTTTGGGAAACACAGCAGCAGGTAATTCATTCCAGAGCCTGCACGTACGTGGGAGAAATGATCGCTGGAAATGTACAGTTGAAGGAACGTTTCTTACTCGTGGGTTAATTGCTCGCGAGATTTAGTTGCCTTTTGTACCATCTTTTTTCTTGCAAAGAATCAGTCAGTAATTAGACAATAATATTACAATGTAAATAAGTTAACAAGTAAATGATGGGATGGTATACAACACTTGTGATTCCATAGCGCTCATATTTTAACACGACATTGTGTGTGGCCCCGAGAGTCGCGAGTGACGTCCGCTATGATACATGGCCCGCTCCGCTTCCGCTCCGCGCTGTATACGGCTCGTAACGTACAACCTCCTTTTAATATGTTAATAGATATTTACATAAATATTCATGTTTGTTTGTGCGGCTCTAGTGTATGCGATATATTGTTTTGTTAAGTGAATTATGCCCATGCAGTAAATGGTTTATGGCTTGGATATTATATACTTCTAGATATACGGAACGACTTCCTACTACTGCTCAACATAAAAAAGATGCAAGAAGTTGTAAGACATGTGTAACTACACAGCTTATTTTTTCTATTGCTATTTTCTATTGCGATTCTAGCTGTCATTATTTTTAAGGTTCATTGTGGCCGCGTTCCGATCCGGTGGTATAGTTCGCGTCATATAAAAAGAACGCTAGAAGAAAGTGAGGGGGGAGGGGGGGTGTTTTATCGGTCTATTTGGTGGTATGAGGCGGGGTGCGGAGTGGGCTGCTCACGCGTCACATTCTAGCAGGTGCGCTATTGGATCGTCAATTGACTTTTGTTGCCCGCTTTATCTACACGTTACATTTGTTCACAAAATACTATCGCGCACAAAAGTTGTTAATTACAAAATGGTTTTACATAGGGAAGTTAGAAAAATGATGTATGACGTATATTGTTTTATGAAACGAGAGGCTGATAATGGATCGATTGATAATTTAAAACAAAACTCAAGTGACGATGATGAAATGGCCACCTCTACCACCAACACCACGTCCTTATCTGGTTACCATGTCACCCACAACGACCTAATGGAAGGAGTTTCCTCATTACTTTAATTTAAATTTACTTATTTTTTGCACTAAATTAAACGTTCTCCACCGAATCAAACATGTTATTATTTATTCCATCTAATATATTTTTTGTTGGATGCAGGCGGCACAAGACCGCACATTGTGGCGTAACATGAGGGAGGCCTACGTCCAGCAGTGGACGGCAATAGGCTGAAATGATGATGATGATGATGAATTAATATATTTTTTAATGTGCCAATCAATATACAAAGCCGCAAGCGAATGACTACTTAGTACTTTTGTGCGCGAATGTATCCATGCGCAAACACCCCTTCTAGCTCCACTTTCTTCTAGCGTTCTTTTTATATGACGCGAACTGTAGTGCATGAGATTTGTTAGGTTTAAATTAATGAAATGCCACACTACAATAATTTCTAAAAATTTAATTTTCAATAATTATTGACAGAAAGCAATAACATTTTTTCATATAGAATAATTTAGTGGTTGGAAAGGTGGCACAGGGTGCTCTCCTTCCGACTAGTGCAGGTGTTGACGGGGCATGGGTGCTTCGCCAAATACCTGCACAAGGTCGTTAGGAGGGAGAGTACACCGTCCTGCCACCACTGCGATTGCGACGAGGACACGGTGCAGCATACGCTCGAGGCCTGCGCCGCTTGGGCAGCGCAGCGCCGTGAACTCGTCGCAATCATTGGTGCCGACCTGACGCTGCCGACTATCGCCAGGGCGATGGTCGGCAGCGTCAGGAATTGGGACGCGGTCGCAGCCTTCTGCGAGGCAGTGATCTCGCAGAAGGAGGCGGCGGATCGTTTGCGCGAGGAGCGCAGCCTCGATGAGGCGATCCGCCGCCGGCGACTGGGGCGGCGTAGGCGCGAGTACTTGCGCCTCATGCCGCCCTAGCCGAGGCCGCGGGTGACGTGACCGGGGATTAGTCCGTCACCCGCCGAGAGGCCGACCGCGTGAGGAAAGACCAACGTCCAACCTGAGGGGGGGACATCGGTCGATGGGAGGGTACCCCAAATAGGGGGTATTCCGTTGGGCCGACCACTGATGACAAGTAACCCTGCTCCGGTGGTCGGCCCAACGACGAAGGCGACGTGCACGTGGGTAGGTTGCAGGTGTGCGTGCTTACGCCCCTCTGTCGCCCCGGACGGAGTGGTGCGAGGAGCGCGCCGACCGCAACCCACCCCCCAAAAAAAAAATTATAGAATATTTTTTTTTTGTATTGACAATAAATTTGTATCCAAATGTGGGTCAAAATTTAATAATTAATTCTGTAACGGGTAGATTTGCGTCTGTAATATCGATGATAGACATCTTAGTTGAACCCTGTAAAGTGTTCGAAACTTCGGGCTACCATAATTTAAACATATACGCGATAAAATCCGTAAAATTGTTTTATTTATAATGTGTAGTACGCGTAACCATAAAAACTCATTTTATTTCTGTAAGTATTATTTCTGTTTTCCATCTGGTGACGGCGTAAGAATACTATTCCCCAACCCATTTCTTGCCCGTCGGTTTCGTAACAGATGACTAAGAAATTATAATAGGCAGATAAAATTTGAGCATGACAAGGAAAACTCGAAATAAAACCATATACCAACACATTTAACCAGCATGGTCTAGTAGGTCAATTTCCCTTCCATTATGGTGGAAGCTCGAGCCCAGCAGTGGGACGTATATGAGCTCCCGTATAACCCCTTTTTCCTTTCTTGAGCCAGAGTTTTTAACAATTTTCAGTGTTCATGGTAACTAAAGGACGGTGTTACATCCAACAAGACATAGTTATTACTGAGGTTTTTAATGAATAATTTTTAATTATTATACTTTATTATTTCATATTTAGTAACGTAAAGTAAAGCCTTATAAAGTCAATACTACCTACGATGTCCTTTCAAGTTTTCTTGGCGTTTTTTTTTATTTCAGTGTGTTTGCATTGCATACTATTGCCATCTGATTCTAAACATTGATTTATCAAGCTCAAAGTAATAAATTAGCATAACATAATAATAACCAGACAATTAATAATTATTGTATGGGTATTACTAACCTTTGCATTGCTAATGGGTGTCGTAAAATATGACTAAGAGCATTACATCAACCTAGTTCAGTTCTATTTCATGCCATCTGGTCAAAAATTACATTCCCAGAGGGGGTTGACGTTAGGCAGGTGGAAGGTTATAATTTTTTTACCTTTGCTCGCAATGAATTTGTATAAAAAATGTAGGTCAAATTTTAATGACTGAATTCAACAAGTAGTCATTATTACAGAGATTTATAACGGGTGGACATAAATCTCTGTAATAATGATTATTTCTGATATGAAACATCTTAGTCCACCCGTAACTATTAACTCAAAAACAACTACACAATTAAATCCATAATAAGTAAAATCGAAAATTTTGAATAAACCCCGACATAAATTAAAATAATAAAAAAGTATACGTTCTGTTCAACAGAGTTCATCATCATCATCATTTCAGCTTATCGACGTCCCACTGCTGGGCTCGAGCCTCCTCCATAACAGGAGGGAAGTTGACCTTATTATACCATGCTGGTCAAACAGGTTGGTAAAGGGTTTTGTTTCGAGTTTTCCTTCTCTTGCATAGATATTCTATGCGTATTTTTTCCTCTAGTCGTCTCTTACAACATCCACGGGCAAGATAGGGAGTGGTGAATTGTATTCTTACTCCATCACCACACGGATGCAAGATTGTTCAACAGAGTTGATCAACAGAGTTAATTGTCATTTAACGATTATACTGGAACGCGTGAAGCACTTAATCGAATAATCATACGCCATTACATAATTTTCTGGACATATATTAACCAAACATAGTTAAGAACCACTGCAAGGAAACGGTCTTTCAAATAAAAAAAGCTGCGTCGAAATCGATCCATTCGTTTGAGTACTATGATGCCAAAGACAAACACACACAGATAGACAAGACAAACATCGACATCAAACTTATAATACCCCTTTCTTTGCGTTCGGGGTTAAAAATGTTATAATTAATAAGTAAAATTGTTGTTAAAACATCAGAAAATATCACTTAAGTGTATATTATTTGAAACAAATAACTTGATATCAATCAAGAACCAATTCCAATACTATTAGTTAGAAGTACAAGAGAACGATTTATAGTTGTAGAAGACTTATAACAAACAGGTAATAGTTAGTTCGAGTACAACGAGCAACGAATAACAAGTGGATGCTAAGAAGTATTGCTTACAAATACGTTGTTTGTTTATGAACCAAGTGCTCCTCTCACTTATCAGCTACATTCAGTTTTATCTTAACTATATTTACTGAGACGTATTTATTTATTATCAGACAGCTATTATTAGAGTTTGTATTAAAATTAATTTAATGGTCTATGTTATTAAGTTATAAGATATCTAGATACGGTTTGTAAGCTTCAAGTGGAGATTATAGTCTTTGTTTATATTTCATCTTTAATTGCCCTATATTTTGAACAGTCTAGACTACTGAACACTCCGCACGGTGGCGACGGAGGCGGCGTGCCTATTGGCCGGGACTCCCCCGTGGGACCTGGAGGCGGAAATGCTCGCCGACCTGTATCGGCGGGTGCCGGGGGTACGCGGAGAGGGGGCGGTGTTGTTTCCTTGAAGGAGCTCATCGCCTGGCGCGTCGACGCCTGCCGGGACGTCATCGCCCGTTGGGCAGACCGGCTGGAGAGGCCTCGATACGGTGTTTGGACCGTGGAGGCCTTCCGGCCGGTGCTGATGCAGTGGTTGGAAAGGCGGCACGAGGTGCTCTCCTTCCGACTCGTACAGGTCTTGACGGGGCATGGATGCTTCGGCAAGTACCTGTACAGGGTCGCTAGGAGGGAGAGAACTCCGTCCTGCCACCACTGCAATTGCGACGAGGACACGGTGCAGCACACGCTCGAGGTCTGTACCGCTTGGGCAGAGCTGCGTCGTGAATTCGTTGCAATCATCGGTGCAGACCTGATGCTGCCGACCATCGCTAGGGAGAGGCTCGGCAGCATCAGGAATTGGGACGCGGTCGCAATGCCGCCCTAGCCGAGGCCGCGGGTGACGTAACCGGGGATTAGTCCGTCACCCGCCGAGAGGACGACCGCGTGAGGAAAGACCGACGTCCTCCCCGAGGGGGACGTCGGTCGATGGGAGCGTACCCCAAGTAGGGGGTATTACGTCAGGCCGACCACTGATGACAAGTAACCCTGCTCCAGTGGTCGGCCCAACGACGAAGGCGACGTGGTGTTCGGGTAGGTTGCGGGAGTTGCGTGCTTAAGCCCCTCTGTCGCCCCGGACGGAGTGGTGCGGAGGCGCGCCGAACGCAGCACACCACATAAAAAAAAAAAAAAACTACTGAACACTAGTTCATGGTCACAGTAGGAGAGTTATTTTGTTACTACGTATGCTGCAAGCGTCCGGCAATTAATAATCAAATATAATCGCGATAAAATCTGTTGTCTTGTGGTGACGCAGTAATAATACAATTTACTACCCCGTCTGTTACTTGTGGGTGTTGTACACTTTACAGCATTCATAGTCACGGGCGGACTGTTCGAAATGTCGGGCAATCATAAATCAAATACAAGCGCGATAAAATCCATAAAGTAGATATATTTACAACTAGCAACCCGCCCTCGCTTCGCTTCGGTTTCAGTCGCTTTACCCGCGGCGTAGTTCCCGTTCCTGTGGGAATACCGGGATAAAATATAGCCTATGTTACTCCCTGATATTATAGCTTTCCATTGGTGAAAGAATTCTGAAACCGGTTCGGTGGTTTAAGCGTGAAAGCGTTAAAAACAAACAAACAAACATCATTACTTTCGCATTTATAATATTAGTATGGATGTATTTGAAATAAATTTATTTTTACGAATTTTATTCTCAACCCCACATAAGTCCCACTGTTGAGCTCGGGCCTCCTCCGCAATGTGAGGGAAGTTGACATACTACACCGTGCTGGTCAGACGTGTCAGCATAGGATTTTATATCCCTTAGTTGTCTTTTACAACACCCACGGGCAAGATAGGGAGCGGTGAATTGTATTCTTACTCTGTCACCACATGGAGAAACTCAAAATAAAACAATCAAATTATAAAGATACTAGCAACCCGGCTTCGCTTCGGTTTCAGTCGCGTTAACCCACGTAGTTTCCGTTCCTATGGGAATACCGGGATAAAATATAGCCTATGTTACTCCCTGATATTATAGCTTTCCATTAGTGAAAGAATTTTTTAAATCGGTTCGGTGGTTTAAGCGTAAAAGCGTTACAAACAAACTTACTTTCGCATTTATAATATTAGTAAAGATGTTCAGATACAATCTCTCATTTAAAAATATAATTCGACCGCGTGCAGTGATGTGTATATTACAAAGCGCGTGTTCGCTTCACAGGTGCATTATATTTCAGTCGGATGCAACACAATGCTCTAAAACTGTAACTGACAAAGCTTTTTGAGTTCGCTTCGTTGAAACTGTGTTGACATTGCAAACGTACGTATCGCGTATTGAACGTGTTCAACTTAATCCTTCTGCCCCGGACATTGTAATCTTTGACAAAATATTATAAGAGTTTTATGACAATACGCTTTGTATATATTATTGTATTTTTCCTAATTGATTTAGATAAATTATTTAAAGTGAAGTGTGATTACCATACGTAAGATTGGGCCCTCTTGAGGCGACCACAGAGGGTCATGGCGGTCAGGGCCATACGCGGTTACCGCACAATGTCGACGGAGGCAGCGGCGGTATGGTCTCCCTGCAGGAGATCACCGCCTGGCGGGTCGACGCCCGCCGTGGAGTCATTGCCCGTTGGGCAGTCCGGCTGGCGAGTTCTCGGTACGGTGTCAGGACCGTCGAGGCCTTCCGGCCGGTGCTGATTGAGTGGTTGGAGCGGACGCACGGGGTGCTTTCCTTCCGACTAGTGCAGGTGCTGACGGGGCATGGATGCTTCGCGAAGTACCTGCACAAGATTGTCAGGAAGGAGAGCACACCGTCCTGCCACCACTGCAGTTGCGATGAGGACACGGCGCAGCACACGCTCGAGGAGTGTGCTGCGTGGGAGGGGGAGGGCCGTGAACTCGTCGCGATTATCAGTGCCGTCCTGGCGCTGCCGACCATCGCCAGGGAGATGCTCGTCAGCGTCAGGAACTGGGACGCGGTCGCTGCCTTCTGTGAGGCCGTAATCTCAAGGAAGGAGGCGGCGGATCATGTGCGAGTAGAAATCCTATTCGGCGACACGTTCCGCCACCGGTGACTCGGGCGGCGCAGGCGCGAGTATCTGCGCCTAATGCCGCCCTAGCCGAGGCCGCGGGTGATCGGACCGGGGAATTGTCCGTCACCCGTAGTGTGGCTAACCGCGCGACGGCGACCGACGTCCCAGGACGTCGAGAGGTGAGGATACCCGTAAGGGTATTCCGTCGGGCCGACCACTGAGGACAAGTCACATCTGCTCCGGTGGTTGGCCCAACAACGAGGTGACGTTCCCGCGCGCCGTCCTTTCATCGCCCCGGACGGACTGGACCGCGCGTGCGCTTACCATAGCCCACCCATAAAAAAAAAAATGGGTGCGTGTACTTATGTACGCGCGTGAGAAGTTATACTTCTTTGGCATCATTAAAAAATAGTTTTAATTGCATGCAATTATAAGATTCTTAATTTTAAATGTTTATTATTGATTATTTAATATTTTAAAAATAAATTTAATAATAAATTCAAAAATTGAATTTAAGGTTAAGCAGACAGCTTCATACTGTTAATTTTGTGTCACAGATGCGCGCGCATCTTAAAATTTCACTCAATGAGCGGTTAAGCAGACAGCTTCATACTGTTAATTTTGTGTCACAGATGCGCGCGCATCTTAAAATTTCACTCAATGAGCGGTTAAGCAGACAGCTTCATACTGTTAATTTTGTGTCACAGATGCGCGCGCATCTTAAAATTTCACTCAATGAGCGGTTAAGCAGACAGCTTCATACTGTTAATTTTGTGTCACAGATGCGCGCGCATCTTAAAATTTCACTCTCATCATTTTTTCATAACGCGCCTAAAGAAGTATAACTTCAAAAAAAAAAAAAAACGTAAGATTTGAACCTCCATCTTAGGAAATTTCATTAGTGGCCAGCAACATGAGCTGGATTTATCTGTCAAATAGTAGTTTTTACTAATTACATATTATGAAATAAAAAAATACAATTTATATTTGCATATCTATACTGTCACTATGTGAAATAGATGGACGATTTTGATGAGAGTCTTATTACGTAATAGTAAACGTTATTAATAATGATTTCTAATTTTTACGGGAGCTCGTACGGGAAGATAACCCTTTCTGTGACCATGAACGTTAAAAAGTGTTCAAATTGTCGCAAAATTAAAAATCAAATACAAATTCGATGAGATCTGTAAAAATAGTTTTATTTCAAAGGTTATTATTAACTTAGGCTCTATAGTAAATTTACTGCTGTTCTTTTAACAATTATTACCCAAAATCAACCGTAAAAATGCCTAAAACGGTAAACAAATGAAAGAAGAGCCATCATTATTACGTCTTTGACACTTACAATTTGATTAAGCATTTTTTTTTAAATAGGACATAAATACACACAATGAAATCCAACTGCACTATGAAGCCCACAAAGCCAGTAAAATAATTATTTCAATACAAAAGAAATTTAATAAAATGTTGGTATTAATATGATATAATGTAAGTGTTTGCTCACGTAAGGTTATGAAACAGGATTCATTAGTGCAAGGAGCATATGAACAAATAACAGCTCATCGCTAGCTTTAACAATCGGCAAACACGACGTGTCGTACGGTATAACACATAAGCGGTAGCGGGTAATATTACATTATTAACTACATCAATATCTGGTTGACCGAGCTTTGCTCGGTATATTTTTTTTTGTATTTTCGTCGAACTTATTTAGATATATTAATAAAAAATAAAATGATGACATAATGAAAAAAATTTCAAAAATTACCAAAGGAGAATAATAATAATAACACTGAGATTCGATCTCACGCTGTTTTAATGCGACTGGGCAATTTCTCAACTGAGCTATTGTCACTCTTAAAGGCGACGGCGAAATTTGAATTCCCATTCTATTAACCTTTTATGTCGCTGTATTGATTAGCTAAACACCGCTAGCTAACACCGATAAAACAACATTATCTATAAGTAAAACCTAGCTAGATCGATTTTGGGCCCCCAAACTTCTAGTATGCCAAATTTCATGAAAATCGTTGGAGCCGTTTCTGAGATCCTGAATATACCTATATATATACAAGAATTGCTCGTTTAAAGATATAAGATCTAGGATCTACGCTTCGATTCTAATACCGTACAAAGCGAATAAGAGGCCTTGCACCATCTTCAACAATATAGCTTCTGGTAAATCAATATTAACAATTGCGTGTAGTGACAGAATAAGGACAGACAATCCAGTCGTCTTTTACAACATTCACAGGCAAGAGAGGGCTGGTAAACTGTATTCTTACTTCGTCACCACACTGAAATATAGGACAGATAAGGAGTAATAACAAATCGTATTTTTACTTTCTATACGAAGATTATACTATTAAGATATCCGTACGTATACAGACTCATAGATATTCAATAGTGACCACTGACCCAATTCGCTTCAATTTTCATAACCCATAACCCACACATCGCTCATCTCTTCCCTCCAATTCACTTACGAGGCGTTAAATTATGTATGAAATTGTCCCCCAATCGATGTGGCCGCAGTGGAGCACCCTCCTTATTGAATACTTATCGCATACACTGCGGCTGTGTGACTACAATTACGCTCATGATTACCAGATACTAGTTACATTGATATTATGTTTATAAGACATTAATGATACAAGAAAAGGTGAAGGGCGTCCTTGCAGGTATGAATCCACGGAATTTTACAAATATATAACTAACAGAAATAACTAGCATTTTTTAGAAAAAAATAAAATAAGATTTATTGGATACTATAGTTACATATACTTTAAAATATACACAAAATTATATAAAAAACGAAGATGAAAAAATATTGATAATTAAAATAATCCTAGTGAATAACAGCAATTTAAATATTGTTATACGTTTATGGCTGGCCGCTCGACGTCAACCTTACGCGCGAATGTAACAGCTTGTAGACAGCTGAAAAAGAAGAAAATTCTATATTTTCAGCCCGAAATATATCTGGACATATCGACCACGATATCTATAGCCCATAGTCACCAACGTAACATATTCAAACGAAGGTATATTAAAGAGTAAACATGAACAATGGTAGTTCGATGCAAACTGTATGTTATTAGAAACTTAATATCCTGTATGAGACGTATGCAGTTACCGGCAGTTATGGCGTCCGCGGACAAATGTGCAACAAACAGGCAGGATAACCTACTTCCAGTGAGATTTGTTTCAGCCAGTTTGCAGCGCGTCGGCTGACTATAACAAAGAGGCTCCCTCCGACGGTGCTACTATAGAAACTCGCTATACACCCTCGATGTATTGTCGTCGCGTGAACGGTTAGTCATTTCGCTTACGTGTTTTGGTGCTCTTTTTGGCAATTTTTGTTGAATTTTGATGGAATATTTCAGCTTGAATGGCTCTTTTATAGTTTTCATAGTATTATGTAAAAGTTTATAGATTTCTGGTAAGTTAAACTATGTGGATATAATAAGCATATAACAGCAATGCAAGATAAACTCGACATAAAATCTTATACCAACACATCCTTACCAGTGCGGTATGTTAGGCAATTTTTCCCTCCCATTGCGGCGAAGGCCTGAGACCGACAGTGGGACTTATGTAGACTGAGAGAGAGAGATTATCAACATCAGTTAGTATCAATCGCCATAATTAAAAGTAGGATGTAAATAAAATTATTTTAACGGATATTATTGCGTTTCTATTTAATTTTTCAACGTTCGAATACTTTGTAGCGTCAATGAGATTTATCGTTCCAATACCATGACTCGATACAATGCGTAAAAATAATCTTACTTATAATCTATACTAAAAAATAAAATTGGAGTGTCTGTAATGTCAAAATAATAGGCTTTTTTCATGCTCAACCGTGTGAGCATTCGATTCGTTCGAATCTCCGCAAGACAACACTTTATGGGATCCACAAATTGTTGTTCTGAGTCTGGATGTAATATCCGTTAGTCATATGTTTGTGAAGTACCCAGCAATACAAGAATTATTTTTTTAGTACAGAATGTTATCTTTTTAATAGAAAAAAAAATTAAAAAAATCGTAACGTGATCCTATATACGGGGTCCGATCAAATTCTTATACCTATTAATCATCATCTCAGCTCATATATTTTCCACTCCTCCACAATTGACCTTACTATACCATGCGGATCAGACAGTTTGGTATAGGGGTTTGTTTCGAGTTTTCATTTTCTTGCATATATGTTTTATGCTTACTATATCCCTTAGTCGTCTTTTACGACAGCCAAGGGTAAGAAAGGGAGTGAATTGTATTCTTATTTCGTCACCACACGGAAAGGGAATACATAACACTTGATGTATGTGTCTGTTCACTCTCATGCATAGAAGCAATCGAAGCTGCAGAGCTTAGTTCGATATTGCTTTACGTTGTCCTAAATTTGCGTTTAAGTTAACTTTTGCTATACTTTTTTCGAGTTATATGTACAATAATATACACTCTAGTTTTAATTCCTATTAAATAATATTATAAACTTCCGTGTGGTGACGGAGTAAGAATACAATTCACCACCCCCTATCTTACCCGTGGGTGATCGTACGAGACGACTAAGGGAGATAAAACGCATATAACATCTATGCGAGAGAAGGCAAACTCGAAATATAACCCTATACCAACACGTTTGACCAGCGTGGTATAGTAGGTCAATTACCCTTCCGTTATGGAGGAGGCCCGAGCCCAACAGTGGGACGTATATGGGCTGAAATGATGATGATGATGAATATTATAAACTAGCAGACCCGGCCACGCGTTACTGTGGTTAATGTTTTTGTTATATTACATTTTATTAAACTGTTAGCAACCCGCCCTCGCTTCGCTTCGGTTTCAGTCACTTAAACCCGCGTAGTTCCCGTTCCTGTGGGAATACCGAGATAAAATATAGCCTATGTTACTCCCTGATATTATAGCTTTCCATTGGTGAAAGAATTTTTGAAATCGGTTCGGTGGTTTAAGCGTGAAAGCGTTACAAACAAACAAAAAAACATCCTTACTTTCGCATTTATAATATTAGTATGGATTTAAGTGGAACTGTAGGCGAACATCTGTCATGAAGGTCGTCATATTTTTTTACAAATGGCATCTATGTAAAAAAGCAAGTTAAAATCGTATATGACACGTTTGTAGGTTTGACATAGCAGCGCCATCTATTAATTAATTACTCAATCCAGTCAACAGATATCGCTATCTGTTAAAATCGTTTGGAGTTAACAGATAATTGTGAATGTCAAATAAGACAAATAATTTGTAATAAAATAATATTGCGACTATAAATTAAGATGTAAGCTATCCTATCTCTCAAGTTGGATCAAACTGCACACGGTGTGCAAATTTGATTAAAATCGGTTAAGTAGTTTAGGAGTCCATCGCGGACAAACAACGTGACACGTAATTTATATATATTAAGATTAATCACATACACCTAAATAAAACTGTGACTGAATTTTGTATAGACTTGTGAATATATAGGTTGTCCCAAAATTAACGCAAGATTTGAATTTACCAGCATTTATGTAGTAAAAGTGTAAAAGTGTGTATAAAGTGTTGCCAACCCTAAAAAAAAGAAACAAATTGACAGCTGACAGTTTAGGGTTGGTAAAAATGGAGCGTTATACGATAGAACAGCGTATCTTCATTATTGAGCAAAATTTCCATTACTGCATGAGACATTGCCAGATCGTGTACTCTCTCGTTTCGGTGATCAGAATTGGCCCCCTAGATCGTGCGATTTAGCACCATTAGATTTATTTTTATGGGTTTATTTAAAATCATATGTCAATAATCCTACGACCACGTATGTATTAAAAAAGGAGATTCAACGCTGCATCAACAAAATGTGATATGTATCTTACCAATAAATAAAATTGGAGTGTCTGTTTGTAATGTCAAAATAATAGGCTTTTTTCATGCTCACACGGTTATTTGCACGACACCTATGCCTAAAGTACAGTTTAAAAAAATTTTGTCTGTCTGTCTGTTTGTGCCGGGTAATCTACAAAACGGCTGGAGCGATTTCAAAAATTCTTTCACCAATGGAAAGCTATAATATCAGGGCTTAAACTAGGCTATATTTTATCCCGGTATTCCCACGGGAACGGGAACTACGCAGGTAAAACGACTAAAACCGAAGCGAAGCGAGGGCGGGTTGCTAGTTAAATAATAAAAATTGAAAATTTCTACACAAATTAAAAAATAAGTGTTAATTTTATAATTATTAACGCACGTTTTAATTATAACCATTAAAACATAATTTATTAAAACAATATTGTGACCTAGTGTTGTCATTAGCATGTCATGTTATCGTAATTTGCTCAATCACAAACTTAACAAATTTGGGCGAACGAACGCGTGTTAGGTTAATGTTATCTTTAGAAATATCAACAAAACTTGAATACGGTATTAATACTTAAAGCTAAACCATTTTAGTTATACTGAAGTGATAATAATGTGAGAACGGGGAGTTCTCACTTGGTTATCACTTTGAATATACAGTTGCGTGTGTTTATAGTAAGTAGGACAGTTTTGCACTAGCGCCTGCCGGCGTCGTATCTGATCGTTTTGAGCAAATCAGCCGAGCGGAGCTTTGTGTTCTAAACTCAGGCTTTGCTAAATCCGGGTGTATTTCCTGTACTGCATTTATAGTATAAAATTGTATATTTTGTTTTCTGTATTGTGTAATACTTAATAAAATGTCATAATAACTTTTTATAATAAGAAAACAAGTGAGGAATATGAGCAGGTAACTAGAGCATGGGAGACAAAATGAATTAACTTATTGTAAGCATAGTGAATCGTACAGAACTGAACTAGAGATTACTACGTAACGGACCGCATTCTTCTAGAATCCTTGTAATATAAAATTCGATCACTAGCCTTCTTGCAAAGCGTGATAGTTGTACTATTATCCCTCTTTGGCGATCTATAACCCACAATGAACTGACAGGCAGATGAATAAATATTTTATAATTTACTAACTTCTGCCCGCGACTTCGTCCGCGTGGAACAGCTACTTTGGGCTAATGCTAACTTTAACCCGCGACTTTGTTTACGTGGGTGAAAATATTTTTAAATAATACAATTGTGTCACATATGATTTTTGTGAAACCTAACCGTTTATATTTATAATTACGACGTCAAAATTTTTAGAGCCTGTAAAAGACACCAAGACTGCTTGCTTATGCAAGAAGATCTTGATAGGCTTTCCCAGTACTGCTTAGATAACAAACTTTACCTAAGTCTGCCTAAATGCGACACAATTAGCTTCACTAAAAACAAAAACGTTATAAATTTTGATTACAGCCTTCAGGGTATCAATTTGAAAAGATTATCTTATATACGGGATCTTGGAGTTGAAATAGACGCGAAGTTACATTTTGACATTCATATAAATAAAATGATTAGCAAAGCATATCGTATGTATGGATTCATAATGCGCTCCTCGAATGACTTTAAAAGACTCGCCACTCACCTTCTTCTTTATAAAGCGTTAGTACGTTCGCAATTGGAATTTGCAGTCCCGATTTAGAGTCCCATTTTTGACAAATGTATTAACCTCCTGCCTACCAGAGATACTTTTTGCTTAGTATATTGCTGAAACTTTAGTATTATATTCCTAATAGGTTGACATATTTTGGAAAAATTGTGAAAAAAATCTTACCCTCCGGAAAACGGATTTTCATTATGTCCTTTATAAAGGACAAAGTGACGATATTACTATGTCATTTATGTAGAACATAAATTGTTTTTACTTATTAATTGTTAGTAGAAAATAATAATTAGCTAAAAAAGAAACGATCATTTATATTATATGATTTTTATTAAAAAATACAAAAAATTAAACTAAACTTAAACGTTTTCTTAAACAAAACTATCAAAATTAAACATTTTCTTCGAAAACGATCATGAAGGAACTAAAAATCAACATTATTTTCTAATCAGTCATAATTAGGAACATAATAGAGATCGAAAAGGTAGGAATTAAGCTTATATACTAATTGTACGTTTAATTTTCCTAAGGGTAAGGAGTAGTCATAGTAGACTACTCATTAAACCCTCATGAAAGTTAGAAAAATAATTACGATTTGGCGTAAATCATATACATATATATGTGTCACGTTTCTTACAAAAAAACTGTTGTTTTCTTATCACATGCACTTGCCATACACCGTGATTGTTTTGGACCATATTCAGGTAAGTGCAGCGCTGATTTAGTGCGGCGTTCTTTTAAGGGAATTGCCTTCCCTACTTCTCTTCAAAACTCTATCAAACACTCGTTGTACTTTCTAAATTTTTTTGCCTCTTTTGTTCAGTTGTTACCTCGGCATAAACACAGTTTACATGCAATCTTATGAAATAAAACCTGTTTTTTGTCATAACCATAGCAATAATGGGAACGTTCCATTTTTCTAACCAGTACCTACATATTAATTTGAGGACACTGTAATGCCGACATTATCATCGTTATTCAAATATATGTTTTCAACTCTCTCAGGGTGAGCCCCATAGTCAGCCATTCTCTTAAATATGGGTTCTATTCGAGCAGTCCACCATATAATATATTGGTCATAGAACCAATCTCGAGTTTCATAATGTATGTAAGCTGGTTGCATCAAACCATGAATTACAGGCTCTAAGGTGTCTCTTGTCCATGTATATTGCACACTCTCGTTCGTTTGGCGATTTCTGATTGCAATCAGTCGGATTGATAAAGATGACGGTCGAGTCCGCTGATCTTATTGGCCATGATTTGAGCCACGTTCACGGCGAAGTCTATGTCCACGTCTCATCTTTCCCCGTCTTCTTGAGCGACATCGAGAAGTAGAACTTTCGGTCAGGGCTGGAGAAGGTGGGGGAGGAATCAGAGCAAAATCTTCTTCGTCTGAGCTGCCAAAAAATATAAATAAATGAATAAATCTTTCAATGTACTACACAAAGTACAACAGAAGTATAACTACCAAAACTTTTACTACCTACATTTGTTCTACACAAAGAACATAAAAAATCAATTCACGGTTATTCAAACATTGTTTATTTCTCAAAAACAATAACAGTCTATATCTATGTCTCGAAGTATTAATTACTTAATGAATATCCAAAATCTAGAAATAATTAAGATTTTTTTTAAATTTCAATGGATTAACTTACCGATGCGCGAACGCACATCTTCATCTCCACGCTCCGACGTCATTTTGAAAAGAAAAGACAGATGTAAAGTTTCACTTTATTCTTTTTCACATGCCTAAGTATCCGACAGATGTCACTATTAAGTAAAACAAATATTTTCATTCAAGAATATGGCGACAGAATTTTAAAATTCTTATGTACTACAAGTAGTACAGATGTAGGTAAGAGGTTAAAAGAATTGAAATGGTACAAAAAATATTTTTACGATCAATACACTACAGATGCAACAAGACTAAATTACCATATACTCAGTTATTGAAACGGTACCAGCTTCAGAGCCTGGAGTGTGGACGCTTCCTAATGGTTATGATGCTCCATGGTCTATGTAATAATAAGTTTGATTGTACAGATTTAACTAATAAGCTATGTTACATTGTACCCAGAACAGCGATGCGACGAGAGGCGCGCGTGCCTCGGGTGTTTCACACAGCTAGGTGTAGAACGCATGCCGGTGCACGTGCGCCTCTGCGCCGCCTCGTAGAAACGTATAACGCGCGCTATAACGACTTGGACATATTCTCGCTTTCACATGAAATGTTCAAAAAAAAGGCTTTCTTAGCTCTAAAGTAGTTCATTAATGTATTTCTTATGCATCATATTCTTAGTACATCTAAGTTTAGTTTCTAATAAATATGTATTATTTTGCGGACATTGGTGTGGGTTACACGTTTACTTAGTTTTTAGAATTGATATAGGTATTGATAATAAATGTGTAACTGTTTTTTTGTCCCAATAAAATAAAATAAAATAAAAAAATTAGTGCGAACTTGCGCAAGTTCTCAAAAGGAAAAAAAAACCGATTCTGAAACATTTTTCATTGTTGCCCCGCTCCTGTTAGTCTTAGCGTGATGATATATAGCCTATAGCCTTCCTCAACGGGCTATCTAACACTGAGAAAAATTTTCAAATCGGACCAATAGTTCATGAGATTAGCGCGTTTAAACAAACTCTTCAGCTTTATAGATTTGACTTAATATGTCCATCTGTTTATCTTCATTTCAACTTATATATATCTCACTGCTGGGCTCGAGTGTCTTGCATGATAGAAGAGATATTGACATACTACACTACGTTGGTCAGGCGGGTTGGTATAGGCTTTCTTTCGAGTTTTCCTTCTCTTGCATACATAGTATATGCCTATTCTAAGTGAGTTTATGAATTCACTCAATTGATATGTGAAAATATCAATTTTTGTGTGAACTTTATTTATGATACCAGCTATGATAGTGAGAAGGTTAGTTCTGCGCCTTCACCTCCACACAGCCATACGGTAGGTACTTACAAACATAAGTCTTGCAACATACTCGGATTATGTTGTACACTCTCAACTCGTTATACCCGATCATTTTTTATGTGAACATCTATAGGCGAGAGGGAACCTGCTTGTTGTCGTGGCGTTAACGCCACGCTTGCATATGTACATTTGTGCAACGAAAACATAACCTATTTTAGAATTTTGTATAACGCCATCTAGTGTGCTCAATAAATTATTAACCTAAACACATACCTATAACGTATTCTAATGAAAATAAATGGTTATTGAATAAAAATCATCATTTTCCGGAAAAAAACTAGTAATATTTTATTAATACTTGATGCCATATTAGTTCCTATCGTAATCTGTACTTTTATGCATATATTCTTGTACAAAATAATTTCGATGTTTCACATCTGCCAGGTATCCTGAGCGACGGCTCATTTTTAAGTGCCTGTGTGAGTTAGTTCGTGCTTAATGAGTCACGTGTACTGCAGCGTACGCTGGAATGCGCCCATCTGGCTGAGCTTAACAGCACCACTCATTACGTCAGTCAGTGATCTAGTTATGACTTTGTAATGTTGATGTTGGACGCATTATGAAGTTCAAAGTCAC
Organism: Lymantria dispar; assembly: GCA_032191425.1. Taxonomy (NCBI): domain Eukaryota; kingdom Metazoa; phylum Arthropoda; class Insecta; order Lepidoptera; family Erebidae; genus Lymantria; species Lymantria dispar. The sequence continues at coordinate 614,790 of CM063446.1, forward strand.
TCGGTGTTCTGTGAAGAGGATTCTGCCTCAAGATTTGTCCTTGAAATATTCATTCTTCAGCCCATTATAGGTAAAATGTGGTAGCTATTATCATCATCAGGCTATATACGTCCCACTATTGGGCTCGGGCCTCCTCCACTATGGGAGGGAAATTGGCCTACTGTACCGCACCGGTAAGACGTGTCCGGGTTGGTTTTGTTTCAGGCTTTCCTTCTCTTAGATAGATATTATATGTATATTAGCAACCCGCCCTCGCTTCGCTTCGGTTTTAGTGGTTTTACCCGTGTAATTCCCGTTCCCGTGAGAATACCGGGATAAAATATAGCCTAGCTTACTTAGCTTACCCTGATATTATAGCTTTCCATTGGTGAAAGAATTTTTGAAATCGGTCCAGCCGTTTTGAAGATTACCCGGAACAAACAGACAGACAGACAAAAATTTTTTAATCTGTACTTTAGGCATAGGTGTCGTGCAAATAACCGTGTGAGCATGAAAAAAGCCTATTATTTTGACATTACAAACAGACACTCTAATTTTATTTATTGGTATAGATTGTTATTTTCCTCGTAAACGCAAACGCTACGTCCCGCAATTTTTAAAACTGTAATATCTTCGAAAATATTCATTTAAATCATATGCTGTAAGGGGCCATATAGATCTATATTAAATTAACAATGTATTTAAGGTATTTAATTGGATAAGGATTAATGCTGTATTGGTTAAAATCGCTTCGAAAATTAGCCATTATTTGTCAAAAAAGTAAATAACAAAAAAATGTTATTGTGGGATATCTATAAGAGATAGACATTTACCATCGCGGAGTTTTCTGTAGGCCTTTTCAATGAGTACATTATTTTGATAAATCTCGTAGCGTTCAGCCAGCGTTTGCAATGTAAGCGAAAAAAATGTAATTATTTACGACATCACATTAGAAACCTCAAAAATAACAGTATTTCTCCACTATTTAATGGATGTTATTATACATATAAACCTTCCTCTTCAATCACTCTATCTATTAAAAAAACCGCATCAAAATCCGTTGAGTAGTTTTAAAGATTTAAGCATACATAGGGACATGGGGACAGAGAAAGTGACTTTATTTTATAATATGTAGTGATATCTCACAGTTGTCTTTTAGGAAACCCACGGGCAAGATAGGGGGTGGTGAATTGTGTTCTTACTTCGTCACTATTTAGAAAATGTGGAAATAAGTGTGTAAAATGACGTTACTACTTTATTATGTTCGTGTGGTGACGGAGTAAGAATATAATTCACCACCCCCTTGTCCGTGAGTTATGCTTATGCAGATACTATCTATGCAAGGAAAATTCGGCATACAACCCTATGCCAACACGTTTGAAGCGTATTATGGTAGTCCAATTTCCCTTCCATTATGTAGGAGGTTCGATCCCACTAGTGGGGCTTAGGATGTGGGCTGAGATGTTGATGATAACTTTATCTGTATGTAAATTGTGGTTGTGAATTCATATTTGCTAATGTTATAACAATGTGTATGGACTTGGACTGAACAAACAGTATTCCTTCATAATATTTGTGTTTGATATTTCTTTACAAGTTGTACCGATACCAACACTGCGGTAACCAGTAAACACACATGCATAGGTACAGATCTTTATGTCAGCAATTACGTGCGGCGTGGACAACTTACAATTTAGGCTTGGGGAGTAAATACATCGACGGTCCCTATGTACATAAAGTCGTGTCAAAAATGGCATTTTTTTTTTATTTTATTCTTTAGGATGTTTTTATTGTATTCTTTAGGCTTTAGATTTTCAATACATATGCAGTATGAAATGTGCGTATTGAAATCTAAATCCTAAAGAATACAATAAAAAAGCCCAAAGAATACAATAATGTAAGTCGTCATTGACATGGTTACGTGTTAACGCTAACATTATATCTGTAGTTATGTCAATGTACAACTATGCCGATAATTGTTAAATTATTAAAAAAGGGAGCCGACGCTCAGAATACCTGGCAGATGTGAAACATCGAAATTATTTTGTGTATACAGGTTGTCCCTAAATTAAACGTCCAACGGTAAGCGGGTGGTAGATGACTTTATGACCTATATAGTAGATAGTACTAGTATAGAAAGAGTGACATTAAAAATATAAAATGACTTGTGTGATTACGATGCCGTCTTCTTATACAATGTTAGAATCCCCTAATATGCATTTGATCTATGGAGAGTACAGATGCAATGATCATGCTGCAAGTAAATTGTATCGTGAGCGATATCCGAATACTGAACGCTATCCGGACCATCGAGTGTTCATTCCTGTTCCTCGAGCATATTCGGAAGGACATTTACCTAGTGCCCAATAAAATACAATAGGTGTCACTCTCTGTCTCTTTCACACACACAATAAGATTTTTTATATGAGGTCTAATAAAATAGAACATAAAAATATACCTAATAATTTTTCATAAACTTCGTTTTCTGTCACAAAAATTTTTTTTTTCTAGAAGTTACGATAACATCTAGAAGATATTATACCATTTTGGAATAATGAATAACTTGGCCATCTTTTGAAATGACTTGCCACTATGGTTACGGTACATTTTTTTATACAGGGTGCTATGTTAAAGTCAAATGATTAACATTTTCTTCGAAAAAATTAAGGAGTAGCCATAACAAATGTATATTTTTTTATGTTATTGTGACATGTCTAGTTTTAATTGTACTTGTGGTCAATAGTGCAGTTATCTGCGCTTCCAACAAGAAATATCCGATGCCAAAACTAGCCTATTTGTCTTTATAGTACTTGAAAATATCGTACAAGGTCTGATTTTTCACCGTTTTTAGTAATATAATTTTATGTGCTGTGTGGTAGTGCCTTCAAATACTACCAACCCTCGCTTTGGGGTGTCGTAAAAGACGACTAAGAGCCCTAGATTGACCCGGACCAACTCCATCTGGTACCATTTGGGTCAACAATTACATTCCCAAGGAGGATTGACGTCAGGCAGGCGGCCGGTCATAAAAGTCATTGCCTAAAATTTTTGCAATATGTCAAAACAAATGACATATTGCGTCGACCCCAAGTAATTGGGATAAGAGCAAGATGATGATGATGATTAGTAATATAATTTTATTATATATATATATATTATATATATATATATTATATATATATATATATATTATATATATATATTATATATATATATATATATATATAGACCCGCTTACTGTTGGACGTTTAATTTAGGGACAACCTGTATATGCGTAAAGAATAGATTACGACAAGAACTAATATGGCATAAAGTATTAATAAAATATTACTATTTTTTTTTCCAGGAGATGACGACTTTTGTTCAATAAACATTTATTTTCATTAGTATACACTGTAGTTATGTGTTTAGGTTAATAATTTACTTTGAGCTCACTATATGGCGTTGTACAACATTATAAAACAGGTTATGGTTTCTTTACACAAATGTACATATCCAAGCGTGGCGTTAACGCCACGCCAGCGATTAGGTTCACCCTCGCCTATATATGTTTCACATCAAAAAATTAAATATCGTGGTGGGTACACTGTTGTCAGTTGTCTGTCTACAGCCGCGGGCCGGTCCGTCCGGGGTAGTACAGTACTCTAGCAGAAAATTGACTGAGTCGTAGCAATCTGTTACTTCGCTTCGTCCGATAAGCGAGAGAGCCGGAATCCCAACTATTTGAGGGTGTTTGCGTGTGGTGGGTTTTGGTGATGCCTTTAGTATCACCGCACCTCATTACACGCATTCACACTCCCTTCACTTTCTTCATAGTAAGCAGTGGTTTAGCAAAGGTCCATGAGCGCAGCAACACCTACCATCAGGTGTACTATTTACTCGTTTGCTACCGTTTGCAATTAAAAAAAAATAAGAACAAACAGTTAAATTAAATAACTAAAAAATATAGCAACTGTTTGTTCATAGCTTTAAGTTTTCACTTCTGTCAGTGGGCCTCATGACTGCTCTGTTTTTTTAAATTAATAGAACGTTATTAAATGGCGACTCCTTACTATAAAGTTTAATTTCTTTCACGACTAATTCGTGTACAAAATCTACCCAATTTTTATTTGTAAGAAATCAGCGAACAAGGCAAGAATGAGCAATACTATTTGTGATAATCACTTTTAGAATTTAATATCATAAATTGTGTGGTCGGTGGCTTGACAATTATAACACAATTTAGTCATTTTGAAAAATTTATTACGAAAACAGAATGGAAACCGAAAATCTGAAAAAATAGTTCTGGAAATAATTATAGTAGAATTAATAATCTTTATTAAAAACATTTGTTTTTACGTTATATAAATAACTAGCTAACCCAACAAACGCTGTTCTGTACAGATAAAAAAAAATAAAAGGAATTCTCCTTGAAATCGATCGCAACCGGTAGGTGACCTACCGGGTACAATTACTAATCTAAGTTATTTTTGAATCCACTGAAACACAGAAACAAAATCATCAAAATCGTTCCACCCGTTTAGGAGGAATTCAGTCAAATATACTGGGACAGAAAATATTTCTATAAAGTTCTACATTACTAGACATGTTTATTAAAAATGAAATTTTATTAAATTTAATAGCCATTTTTAAATAAAATGAAATTTTATTAAAAATGGCTGGCAAAGAAAAAAAAAAACAAAAATATAATAGACAAGCCCGCTGAGTTTTTTTGCTAGATTTTTACAGTAGCGGTCGTGGTCCGATCTGAAGGTAGTTTATTAAATTAATTTAATTTAATTCTATTAAAATTGACAATATGTAATTGCCTTCGTGGGGTTTAAAATAAGTAATAAATTATTTAAATTTAAATTCTCATCGATCAAATATTTATAAAGTAAGAAAATGATTATAATATTGTTTTATATATTTTTAGTTCCAATAGTAGGTGATGAGAGTGGGCGTTAGCACTGAACGAATTAATCAACGCGACGTCACTGGCTCGTTAAGAAATTCAGCTCAAGGATAACTTGTGATTACGTAAAGGTTTTATTGAACCTCCGTCCCACTGCGGATAGCTCTTATACCTACATCGTGTCTTATCTATATAATACCTATATTATATTAGCTTTTAATTCTCAGAATATTTCGAGACTTAAACTCTTCTTTTAAAGTATTCAATACTGTTATACATAATTGTATAAGTATTTCATTGCTGTTGGTGGCAAATGAGCAAACAGCACACCTGATGGCAAGTGATACTGCTCATAGATCTTTGCTAGGCCGCCGTCTACCGTAGAAAAAATGAAGAGGGTGCGAATGCATCACCAAAACCTACCACATGTAAACACCAAAAGTTGGGCTGCGGTATCTCTCACTGCGAAGCGCAGTAACAAACTGTTACTACTCAGACATTGATTTTCTGCGAGAATGTGGTACTACCCCGGACGGACGGACCTGTGGTTATAATTAGACGACTGTAATTTTTTTTTCACTCTGTAAATTAGAATTTCTTTGATTTGCTGATGGGGTAGAAACACCACCATCCTTGCCTAGAAAGCTTACCCGTGGGTGTCATAAAAGACCACTGCGGGATTATAATACGCATATAATATCTATATTTAGAGACACAACAGACACTCGAAATGAATGCCAATACGTCCGCCCAGCATAGCAGGTAAATATTCCTCCTATTATTGAGGGGGATCGAGTCCAACAGTGGGACATATATGAGTCCAATTTTAATTTCTCACTATAAATAATGATAATAATCGATTTGCCTTCCTAAATAAGTTAATATTACGTATTAATTTAATAATCCATCCATCAGCCTACAGACGTCCACTGCTGGACATAGGCCTCCCCACGAGAATGCCACTTGGAACGGTCCTGCGCCACTTCCGTCCAACGGTTCCCTGCGACTTTGAAAATGTCGTCAGTCCACCTAGTGGGGGGTCGTCTTACGCTGCGCCGTCGCATTCGTGGTCGCCTTTCAAGAACCTTTCTTCCCCAACGGTTGTCAGTTCGACGAGCGATGTGGCCTGCCCATTGCCATTACAACGTACTAATTTAATATTATAAATTACAAAAAGATATATCAAAATAAAGTGGAATAAAATCATCATCGTCATTGTCATACCGCTTTAATACTGTTCCCTTCTGTCATACGTACCATGCAGCTCTTAGTCCAACAAATTTTAACTTATCTCCTAGGAGCTACATAGTCTCAGAATACTGTACACTACTTTTTATTTGAGCAAAATATAATATTCTTATGAAATTAATTATTAATATAATATAATATTCTTATGAAACAAGAAGAAATTATGTGGGTTTTTTTTTTTTTTTTTTTGGGTGGGTCGCGGTCGGCGCGCCTCCGCACCACTCCGTCCGGGGCGACAGAGGGGCTTAAGCACGCAGCTCCCGCAACCCACCCGAAAACCACATCGCCTTCGTCATTGGGCCGACCACCGGAGCAGGTTTACTTGTCGTCAGTGGTCGGCCCGACGGAATACCCCCTACGCGGGGTACCCTCCCATCGACCGACCGACGTCCCCCCCTCGGGGAGGACGAAGGAGAAATTATGTGGGTGGAGCTACAAGCAAATGTTATAATATAAATAGTTTTCGTTGATGTAGTAAATAACTTACTAGGCTTTTATATAAAACTTATTGTGTCTAAAACACGAGGTCAATGACATGTACTTTACACTTTAAGTTATTTTGGCAGCTATGTATAGTCATCAATTTTCCATTCGCATTTTCAACTTAATAGAAGAAATTTAAGATTTTAGAAATTTACTTTCGTGCTAGACGGAATAAGAATACAATCCATCACTCCCTATCTTGCCCGTGGATGTCGTAAAAGACGACTATGGGATATAATATGCACATAACATTTGTGTAAGAGAAGGAAAACTCGAAATGAATCCATATACCAACATGTCTGACCAACATGGTATAGTAGTTGAAATTTCCGTATGTGGGCTGCGATGATGATGATGATTATTATTATACTAAATAACACGAATTTTCTGTATAATGATGGAGTAAGAATATAATTTACCTCCCCCCTCTCTTGCCTATGGTTGTAGTTAAAGACGGTCAAACGATTAAATATAAATAAAACACCTATCCAAGAGAAGGGAAACTCAAAATAAAATGCTATACCAATACGTCTGACTAGCGTTGTATAGTAAGGTCAATTTCAAATTTTTCAATTTCTCCTATTGCAGAGGAGGCTCGAGTCCAACAGTGGGACGTATATCAGCTGAAATGGAGTGATAACACGAATATAATGGGTGCCATTATATTCGTCGACAGTATTCACTTCAACAAACCAACTCCGGCAGTATATTTTGAAGAGCCGTTCTTAGTATCAGGTATTTTAAATTCATAGAAATTGCTACTACGATATTCTATATGTTAACAGATTTTCATGAAATTGCCAGTTTTATTTTGGCTCTTTCATTTCTTCGCATTCGTCAGCATTAAACTTGCATTACATACATGAAAGCTAATATTGTATGCATTTGTGTTTTTGATATGATTTTGAATTTAATATTTTAGCTGCATTGGCATTGTGACTGTTAGTTTGAAGGATGTACAACCAGATCAGATCAGGTCGATTGACTTTTCATCCATTCAGTAATGAGCATTCACTAAATGATATATAGGCCTTTCCAAATGAGAACAATGATTGGATGTCGTGCCTGGGCCGTTGGGTTGGCGATCGTATTTTTTTTTATGTATTGCAATTAGTGGCAAACTAACAAACAGTAAACCTGATGGTAAGTGATGCTGTCGCTCATAGACCTTTATTAGGCCGCTGTATACCGTAATAAAAGTGAAGGATGTGTGAATACGTGCCTCGTTGCACATTTAGTGATACGAATGGCATCACCGAAACTCACCACACGAAAACACCTTCAGATAATTATGCTTCCAGCTATATCGCTTACCGAAGGAATTGCAGTAACAAATTGCTACTATTTAGATGTCAACCCCAGACAAACCGGCCCGCGGCTGTAGACTAACGACTATCCAAAGTGTGATTTTACCAGTTTTAAACCTTTTATTTAAAGAAACAGGTTCAAGTTAGCTTAAAAAATCCACGCCGACTTGAAGAGAATTAGTCAATTAGCGTTCATAAAACATGTGAGCTAAATAGTAATCTGAACACAGTTTAGTAGTTCCATTCTTGTAGCGTGACCATTGCGTGTTAGTCAAAGTATCGTCGTTAAATTTGTTTGTTCGCCGTTAATGTACTATGAACATAATGTTACACACGATTAGAACTGAGTTATGATTATTGCAGGAAAAACTCAATTGTTGTGTGTATCGGGTTTTGTGGCTATTTGTTTTGATGGTCGTCGGTTCGAGTGGAATGAAGTGGGAGCCCTCCCTAGGCGTTAAGGGATGTGTTATTCGGTTAAACTGATTTATTATTATGCGTATAGTTAACTTGAGTATTTATGAGCTGTTATTTGAATCTTGATGCGCATTTTACAGTATAATGAATGACTTGAATTATTATACGTATTATGAATAGTTTAGTAACGGGTTAAGACGGCTTCCTAGTTGTGGAGGGGAGGGAAGAGTAGAATGGTATATGGGACTGCGCTCCGCCCTTTCGGCACCCCGGACGGAATGGACGGGGTGTGGGCTCATCATAGCCCACTCAAAATAAAAGGTGTCTGAAGGTTTACTAAAAGGACGGACAGCAACATTTTCTCGAGAAACTTATAAGAGCATGAGCGGCTTACGTGTTCGTGCGACGATTGTAGTATTATTCCATGTACCTAATAATAGACGTCGACAGGCTATTGGATGGATGATGAAAAACTAAATTAAAATCAACCGTGAAGAATAGATGTACATGGAAATTATGATGAACGTGGAATGTAGGTCAAGACCTTGTCAAGAGGAAATCCGTAGACTCTGCTTCAGTAGCCGGCGTGATTGTGTGTGTGTGATTTACGTATATGTGACAACTTAAGATTACTGTGTAATAACATCTCCTCCTTTCCCAGGTAAAAGGAAAAATAGAAAACTATAAATTTTCTTCACGGTATTGATGAGCCCATGGGGCATTTCCAGTGGAAGGATTTAAGAAGAAAAAAATCATATAAAAACGCGATAAAATCCGTAAAGTAGTTTTATTGACAAAGAGTAATACTCACGTAAATATCAGAAATGATTATGAAGAAAAGTATGAGCAACTCCGATACAGAGAGAACACTTCATCCGGATATATAATATATAAGGCTGAAAAATTAATAAAAATACTGAAAAATTAATAGCGGACCTTATTGAAAGGCTATAAATATGCTATAGATATAACAAAGGACCTGAAAGTTCGACTGCAATGTTGCCGAGGCGTCGAAGGAGACGATACCCGTAAGGATAAGCCACCGGGCCGGTTACGGTACCATGAGTCGGTCCAAAGTCGATATAGGGGCAATACGGAAGGTATTGTCTACTGGTGGCGTCGTACGCCGCTCACCCATCGCCCCGGACAGATTGGGCGGGTGTGTTCACACCATAGCCCATCAATAAAAAAATGGTATGAGTTGATGAACTGGCATTGCATTTATCTCTTAATGAAAGCCACATGTTATACCCATGAAGATATTCTACAAACGTTTTAGTTTTAATACACGCTCTCTAAAACATCCTTACTAATATTATAAATGCGAAAGTAAGGGTGTTTGTTTGTTTGTTTGTTACGCTTTCACGCTTAAACCACCGAACCGATTTCAAAAATTCTTTCACCAATGAAAAGCTATAATATCAGGGAGTAACATAGGCTATCCCGATATTCCCACGGGAACGGGAACGACGCCGCGGATAAGGCGACTGAAACCGAAGCGAAGCGAGGGCGGGTTACTGGTAACTTATATAATGAAATAAATTGATTACCTTTATTTTTTTTTTGAAAACGTTCACTTTGATTTAATTGAAAACTTCACAGTTCTTCGGTTTTTTTACACTTTCTTAGTTTCATATTTATTCTAAACTAGCAACCCGCTTCGGTTTCAGTAGTTTCCGTTCCCATGGGAATACCGGGATAAAATATAGCCTATCTTACTCCCTGATATTATAGCCATCCATTGGTGAAAGAATTTTAAAATCGGTTCGGTGGTTTAAGTGTGAAAGCGTAACAAACAAACAAACTTACTTTCGCATTTATAATATTAGTAAGGAATAATATAGGTGGGTTATATAATAATTATATACATGGACATAAGAACCCCTACTTGCGCTATATTTACAGATATATCAAAAGCTTTCGACTTTGTGAGACATGACATACTATTAAACAAACTGAGCTCTTATGGATTAAGAGGAAATATCTTAAAACTCATAAAATCATATCTCTCAGATCGCCAACAATACACTGTTATATCTAGGGTATGTCCTATAACCAACAATGAAGAAGACTACTACTCATACGGTCGAACGATTGAATATGGGGTACAACAAGGAAGTGTTCTCGGGCCGTTGTTGTTTTTGCTGTACATTAATGACTTACCCCAATCAACCACTCATCCTATGGTATTATTTGCAGATGACAGTACAGTAATCATAAAATGTTTAGATAGAAAAAGCTACGAAACAGACGTGAATAATACCTTAAGAAATATTATAAATTGGATGAACATAAACAACCTAATCATAAACATCGATAAAACTAATATTATGCATTTTTACCAGCGTATGGCCACTAAATCTGAAATAAACATTAATTATGATGGACAAACAATTACTGAAGTAACCAATACACGTTTTCTCGGCATAAATATCGACAGTCAGATAACATGGAAAACACAGTCTAATGAGATCTGTAAAAAATTGAGTATATCTGCTTTTGCACTTCATAGCCTAAATAAAAAAGTCAATACGAAAACTGTGGTAATGGCATATCACGGTTTGGTTTCATCGCTTATAAGGTTTGGGGTTATATTCTGGGGCAATTGTAGCGAAAGAGAGAACGTATTCAGAGCACAAAAGCGATGTATTAGGGCCATGCAAGTCTGAAGTATACAGATAGCTGTATTCCAGTGTTTAAATCCCTCAAAATACTTACTTTTCCATGTATTTATATATTAGAAGTAGCCATGTTTGTCAAGACCAATAAGCATCTTTTCCATACGATGTCAGAAAGAAGACTTCGATCAACAACATTGCGATCCCAATATAAAGACTTACTAACTACTTCTGGTCATAACACAGCACTATTAAAAAAAAGTATATTTTGTATGGGCCCTGCTATATATAATAAAATACCAGAAGCAATTAAGAGCGAGACTATTTATATATTTAAGAAAAATCTTACGACATTGTTATTGGACAAATGCTACTATTCCATAAAAGAATTTTTAGATGATATATTTTGAATTTATTTTATTTATTATTATTATATATTAATTAATTATTGTATGATTTGACATTTATTTAACATTCAATAGTGACATTTGTTTAATCATTAATAATATGACATTTGTTTAGTATAATTTTTAGTTTGTATAATTTGAATATGGTGTGACTTTTTATTAACTACATTGACTTTTTTAATATTTGCATGCTCAATGGGCAGAATGTATCTGAACAAACTGTTTTTTGTAAGACCCTATCAATGTACATACATTCAACGCAAATAAATAATTTGATTGATTGATTGATTGATTGATATAATTATTATAATTATTATTAATTACATATAATTAGGTTATATAATAATTATATAGACATACATAAAATATTAAATAACAAATCATTTAGTCCTCTTATAAATCCTGTATTAAACCAAGGCTTGATAGTAAAGAAAAATCTAAAAATAACGCTCGGCGGTAGTCTTGTGATCTTTAAAAACACATTTAATTTTACTTGTGTGGGGTATGATGTATCATAATGTATCAATACGTGTATTTACTTTCCCCTATAATGTTTGGACAATTGAAATAATACCGTATTTTCCTCCTAACATAAGAGAATTGGCAACGCACCGGCGGCGCGCGTCCTATCTAGGTCATGTAACGGAAACGAAACAGTTTTTTGTTTGTACTCTCGAGGGGAGAAAGGAATATTATTTTATTACTGGGAGTATATATATATTATATTATAGATTTGTGGTGAATTCTTGAGGTTAGTTTGTTCGGTCACACAGCTGAAAATATGAAAGAGGCCGTAGCTCAAAAGTGGAACTAAGGTGAAATGTTTTTTGTTCTTTTTTTAAACAACATCCTGCACTAAGGAAATAATCTTTTGTATTGCCTTTATAAACATAAAACTAACGGACACAAATTACATACAGACTGGGAACAACAATTTGTAGATCGCACAAAGTGTTGTCTAGCATGGGATTCTAACCCAGGGCACTGACACGGTAGGTCGATATCTTAACCACTACGCCATATGTGCTGTCAATCATTATTTATATTATTATTCTATCACGAATAACTCTATTAACCACGGCTTAATGTAAACTATCCAATAGAAATTCTTAACATTGTACATATACACGTATAAATGTAAATATAATATGATAATATAGTTGTGTCGGTGCGTCGCTCATAAACCTTACAGGTCGTGTTGTACCTGGTAAGTAAATACATATACCTGCCCCTGTGTACTACACATTAAATTAACATTTTAAGGGTAGCCTATTATAATTTCAGAACCTAAATTTTATGTTCCTACCTCATTATTTATTTTACTGTTGATTAAATGATATCATTATGAGATTGTTGACCTTGAGGATCTGACTACAAAATTCGAAGGAATAAGGATCTGACTAAAAATTAGAACCAGGGGGGGGGGGGTTCTGACTACCAAATTAGAACGAAAGAGGATCTGATTAGAAACTTCGAATGAAAAGATCTAACTACAAAATTCGAACAAAAGATGATCTAGCTAAAAAAAGTCGAATTGGATTTGATGATGAATCATATGTTTTCCTAACAACGAATTCTTTCTTATTAGATTATATCGATCCAATAGTTTCTATAAACTTTTGGCATTAATTTAATGATTATATTACATCTAGAACGAAAGGTGTTATAATTGACATGCTTTTATTTTGTGCTGACACTTTCGTTTGTGTTCACTTTCGTTCTTCTTTTCTTTCACTAAACTGTACATTACAATGTACAACAATGTAATTCGCAATGTTTATTGAAATCAATTAAAAGTGCATAGATAAAAAGCTGTGCACGCTTAATTCATTTATTCCAAGCGCTGTAATTGATTGAAAATAAAGTGCTCAAATTTCTTAGAAGAGAACCAATTTTATTGTCTTCCTCAGCCGGCTTTCTTAGTTCTTAATGCAAATTAAGGCGAGAAATAATTATATTTATCTCATCATCTCCCGGGGAATAATGCACATTTATCATCAACATCACGTCCCACTGTTGGGCTTGGGTCGCCTGCTCTATGGCAGGCAAATTAACCTACCTATACCTTGCTGGTTAAATGAGTTGACATAGCGTTTTCTTTCGAATTTTCCTTCACTTGTATAGATGTTATATACATATTATATCCCTTAATCTTCTTTTATGATACCCACGGGCAATAAAGGGGGTGGTGAATTGTGTTCTTACTTCGTCACCACACGGAAAATTTTATGCATATTTAGTTAAACTAAAATATAATTTGCTTGATAATATATACATACAACTGAAAACGGTTAAGATCGTAGCAAGAAACTGGAACCGCTCAATCGCTTGCAATCAGTCACCGGACTAATCAGAGGGGGGGGGGGGGGGATGTAATTTGGGCATTTCCGCATTAGCCCACATAGGAGGCATCCTTTTCAACAAACACAAAGGCAGGCAGTATCTCATTGTCATTTAGTAAATTATCGAGCCTCGTCTGAGGCCGGTAATGAGTGAGCCGACGCGGCGCATTGTTACATTTTTTACCTGACAGGGTTTTCCCCTCTGTTGTCATATGTTCTGTTTATTCACAGTATATATTAGCATTAGTGTATATATATACTCGTTATATAAAGATTACTGATGTTTACGCGAGTATTACACATTATAAATGAAACTATTTTTACAGATTTTAACGTGTTTGTATTTGATTTTTGATTGCCTGACTTTTTGGACACTTTTTTTTAAAGACGCGCTTGTGTTGTGGGGAATTTCACAAACATGTAATTAACGGACACAAATAACATTCAGACTCAGAATAACAATTTGTGCATCGCACAAATTGTTGTTCTACATGGGATTCGAACCCATGACACTGGCGCAGTAGGTGGGTAAAGTAGTATTAAGGTATAGATTAATTGTAAATCATTTAAAAGTAAGCTTAGGATTAAAACCAGCGTGGAATTATATTATATTATAGCGGGGAATTGTCCGTCACCCGCAGAGAGGCTGACCGCGCAATGGCGACCGACGTCCCAGTACATCGAGACGTGAGGTTACCCGAAAGGGTATTCCGTCGAGCCGACCACTGATGACAAGTCACATCTGCTCCGGTGGTCGGCCCAACAACGAGGTGACGTGGGTACGGGTGGGTTATGGGCCCGCGCGCCGGCCTTTCATCGCCCCGGACGGACAGAACCGCGCGTGCGCTTACCATAGCCCACCCAAAAAAAAAAAGGATTAACACTAGCGTATGGACTATCGTATTAGATTTTTAGCCTGTAAATAGATAGTCCTATTATATTAAATAAATAAAAAGAAAGTATGTTAACCACTACGCCCGCGCCATCTGTGCAGTCAGCATCTTTACATTATTCATGGTTCACGGGCGGACTAAGATGTCCCACTTTCAACAAGTCATCGTTATTACAGAAATTTACAGCCTGCTACAAAATGTAAAAAAAAAAATAATTGTTTATTCAATAATTTTTTTTATCAATAATTTTACTTAAATATCTTAGACTGTCTTCACCATGCATTTTTTTTTACATAAAATTACGAAAGCGAGTAGAACATATGTCGCTCTTCTTAAGGTTCCAAGAAAGACCTTCATTGTGTGAAGTGTGTGCAGAAAACGCTTAAGTACATGAATAGTAGTCGCTTAAGTTTTTTTGGTCATAAGGTTGCGGATGAACCATTCAATGTCCTTCCATGAAAAGTTTGAGCACAGAATTTGAAATCGGATATACCTGATAAAAGACAATGTACTTGCGTCTGTCTTGATGAAATAAAAGTATTCGTTCCCGCCTCTAAGATCAAAACATTAATTCTTAATTAATTATTTTTTGAAAACACAGTCATAATAAATTTATAATAGTATTGCAATATATATAAAAATACATTTCTTCCATTATAATTATACATAATATACAATTTATTGAATTTGATATTGTTTTGATAGCTGTATAGTTCGTTAAATAAATGTAATAAAATCACAGTTTTTTTTTTTTTGTGGGTGGGCTGCGGTCGGCGCGCCTCCGCACCACTCCGTCCGGGGCGACAGAGGGGCTTAAGCACGCAACCCACCCGAAAACCACCTCGCCTTCGTCATTGGGCCGACCACCGGAGCAGGTTTACTTGTCGTCAGTGGTCGGCCCGACGGAATACCCCCTACGCGGGGTACCCTCCCATCGACCGACGTCTCCCCCTCGGGGAGGACGTCGGTCTTTCCTCACGCGGTCGGCCTCTCGGCGGGTGACGGACTAATCCCCGGTCACGTCACCCGCGGCCTCAGCTAGGACGGCATGAGGCGCAGATAGCTGCGCCTACGCCGCCCCAGTCGCCGGCGGCGGATCTCCTCATCGAGGCTGCGCTCCACGCGCAGACGATCCGCCGCCTGCGAGACAGTGATCTCGCAGAAGGCTGCGACCGCGTCCCAATTCCCGATGCTGTCGACCATCGCCCTAGCGATGGCCGGCAGCGTCAGGTCGGCACCGACGAGTTCACGGCGCTGCACTGCCCAAGCCGCGCAGGCCTCGAGCGTGTGGCGCGCCGTGTCCTCGTCGCAATCGCAGTGGTGGCAGGACGGTGTACTCTCCCTCCTTACGACCCTGTGCAGGTATTTGGCGAAGCTCCCATGCCCCGTCAACACCTGCACCAGTCGGAAGGAGAGCACCCCGTGCCGCCTTTCCAACCACTGCATCAGCACCGGCCGGAAGGCCTCCACGGTTCGCACCCCGAACCGAGGCCTCTCCAGCCGGACTGCCCAACGGGCAATGACGTCTCGGCGGGCGTCGACGCGCCAGGCAGTGAGCTCCCTTAACGAGATCTCACCGCCCTCCGCTCGCACCCCCGTCATCCGCCGATACAATCCGGCGAGCATCTCCGCCTCCAGGTCCCACGGGGGAGTCCCGGCCAATAGGCACGCTGCCTCCGTCGCCACCGTGCGGTATCCGCGAATGGCCCTGATCACCATGACCCTCTGTGGTCGCCACAGAAGGGCCCTAATTCGGACGGTCAAGGACCCCGCCCACACCGGTGCGCCGTACAGGGTCATCGACCGGATGACCCCCGTGTACAGCCGTCGGCACGTAGCGCTCGGTCCGCCCACGTTTGGCATAAGCCACGATAGGGCGGACGCCGCGCCGACGAGCCGTGAAGCGAGCCTGCGGAAATGCTCCCGGAACCACCATTGCCCGTCAAGCACCAGGCCCAAGTACCTCATATGGGCCCGGATGCTGATGTCAACCGATCGGACGGTGATCGAGACGCCGATGGGAGGGCTCATAAGGCGCCCATGGAACAAGAGGGCCTCCGTCTTGTCCAGGGCGACCCTCAACCCTAGCGCCTCGATCCGCCTGACGACCTCTTCGGTGCCATAGGTCGCCAGGCTTACCGCCTCTTCTAGCGTCCCACCGCGGGCTGTGACGAGCATGTCATCGGCGTAACAAATCACGCCCAGCCCGGGCGGGAGGCTCCCCCGCAACGCCCAGTCGAAGCCGATGTTCCACAGGGTGGGTCCGAGAACCGACCCCTGTGGGACACCGCACGTCATGGGCGTTCGCACGTCCCCTGGTCGGTTGGTACAGAGGACGCTGCGCCCCACCAAATAGTCTGCCACTAGCCGCCTCAGGTAAGCTGGCACTCCGTGATACCGGAGCGCCTCCCTGATGCAGCTGAATGGCAGACTTTTGAATGCGTTGGCGATGTCTAGGGACACCGCCAACAGCACTCCCCCACCGGTGACGGCCTCAGTCGCCACGGCCCTCAGGCGCAACAGAGCCGCGATCGTCGTACGACCCCTCCTAAACCCAAACTGGGCGTCCGACAGATCGGGCCCCGTGCCGACGAGGTGCCGCTCGATGCGGGCAGCTACCACCCTCTCCAGTAGCTTGCCCGTGTCATCAAGCAGCACGATAGGCCTGTAGGCCGAAGGCGACCCCGGAGACCGTCCCGGCTTCGGCAGGAGCACCAGCCTTCCCTCCTTCCAGCACCCAGGGAACCGTCCGCACGCTAAACACGCGTCGAACAGCTCCCTGAGGCGGGGACCCAGGTGGTCGAGGACCAGGCCCAACACGCGGTTAGGAACACCGTCGGGTCCGGGGGCAGTGGACTTTGCGCACATGCGCGCCACCGCCACTCCCATCTCGGGTTCCGTGATGGGCGGAACACTGTCGTCTTCGGCCTCCCGGTCAGTGTCTGGCGGAGCCATGACCGGGGGCGTGTGTTCCGCCCGCCGCGGGAACAGGTCCTCGATGACCCGGGTGAGAAGGCTGGGCTGGAGAGTCTCGGTGAGGGGAAGGCCCCGCGCGCGGATCTTATTCAGCACCGCGCAATAGGGGCGTCCCCAGGAGTCACGGTCGAGACCGTCCAGCATCTCCTGCCGACTGACGTCCTTGGCGGAGCGGACGGCCAGCCTGAAGGCCGACCGCGCATTGCGGTAGCCCTCATACAGCAAGGCCTCCCTCTCCGCGTCGCGTTGGCGCCGCCGGCTGCAGGTGTGGGCCCTCCGGGCGCGAATGCACGCGGCCCGAAGATCCGCCAGCTCCCGGGACCACCAGTGGACCGCCCTCCTCGGGGGCGGACGCCGTACCCGGGGCATGGCCGCATCGCAGATCTGCGTCAACGCACTGCGGATGCGGCCAGCCTCGGCGTCCACCCCGTCCGACTGGTTGGCAGAGGACAGCCACGAGTAAACGATGGCTGACTCCGCCAGCTGGTCCCGGTCTAAGCGACCCACAGCCCATCGCGGGAACGCAGGACGTCCATCCGCCCCGTGACCCCTGCTAGGGGTCGAAATTGTCGGGGAGACCTCCATCCGGATATACCGGTGGTCCGACAAGGTCTCCACCTCCTCCACGACGCGCCAGCTCCCCACACGTGCGGCGACCTCGGGGCTATCGAACGAAAGGTCCACTATCGACCCGCCCCGTTGTCGCACGCACGTATGCACCGAGCCCCTATTCAGCAAACAGAGGCCCAGCGCCGCCGCCCACTCCTCGATCGCCCGTCCTCGGTCGTTCGTCCGAGGAGACCCCCACGCCACGGACTTGGCGTTGAAGTCCCCCAAGACGAAGACCTGGCGCGATGCCATTCGCCGTAACGAGGCCTCCATGATGGTGAGGGAGGCCTCGAAATCGGTCACACTCCAGTTAGGGGAGAGATAGACTCCGAGGAGCGTAATCTCCCCCCAGTCTGCCGCGACGTATTCGACGCCCCTGTCCCTAAGGGTCAGAGGCGACGAAGGCGACGACGTGGAGGCGACGATTGCCACGGTGCCATCGGTGCTACCCAACCAGTTAGGCCGGTCGGGCATCACGTACGGCTCCGTGGCTACGGCTACTCCTATCAACCACTCCGCCATGGCTTGCAGAAACACGTCCTGCGCACCGGCGGTGCGGTTGAGGTTGGCCTGGAGGAGACGAATGGATACGGGGTCCATTAACGGTCCGTATCCATCGTCACCTCCTCCGCGCTGACGGGCGATCGGGCCGCGCTCGGAGCGGGGACTGGCCCGATCGATGGGCCGTCCCGCCCCTTCGGGGCCGATGCCGGGGGTCTGCAGTCCCCAGAGACCATGCGGTGTTTGGCAGGCCTATTGCCTGCCGCACATGCGGGGCAGTGGGGCACCGCAGAGCACGATGCCGCCTGGTGTCCGGTCTGACCGCAACGGAAACATAGCCCGCTGCAGTCAAAGCAGTTTTTGCATGTCGGTCGGGTAAGCCCGACCGCCATGCATTTGTAACACCTCGCGGGCCGGGGCTCTAGCATGGTTACCCGCGCCGAGCTCCAGCCCACGAGGAGCCTGCCTGAGTCGGCCAATTGCTTGACTGACTCCACCGGACACTGCACCCAGGCAGCACCGACGCCGCCCGGACCAGTGCGGATGGTGCCAATCCGGACGGTGTCCGAGGTACATCCGGTACGCGCCATAATGGCCTCCCGGACGTCCTCCACCGTCACGGAATCGTCCAAGCCCGTCAGGCGCATCTCTGCGCACTTGACAGGCCTGGCGATTCGGGCACGGTGATGACCACCGCAGCCGTCTTCGGCGACTTGAGGCCCCTGCGCGACCTTTTCCCCTTTCTGCCGGCTCCCGCCTGGGGAGTGGCGGCCACGGCGGCACTCTTGGCCGCCGCTCTCCGCTTCTGGCAGCGTGCCTTCCTGCTCCGCTCAGCCACCTGCCAGTCCTATTCGAGCCTGAATAAAATCACAGAGTAAAGAAAGCGCGGGAATGGGCACCTAACGGAAACGGCCCCTTTGCCTTGTTTACGTGATACTTAAATTACACTATAATTATAGTACACCTGTAAGTCTATTAACATTTTTAATTAAGATTTTTTTATTTAACATAAACCTAAAAGTTTATAACATAATTTTAGTAGCGTGATTAATCCATTATTTTAATTTTTTTAAACTTCAATTAGAACGATAGGAATCTAACAAAATTTACACACAAAAAATATCATGAATTTATTAACAAGCTTGTTGGTAAATGCTTCGTTTGCGTATTCAGGGTACGTATCAGGAAAAATAAGGGTCGGTAACCCGGTCACGCGCCTGACTCTACGACTTGCAGCTACACATAACAGAAGCCGCGCAAATATCATTGCTCGTGAGATTTACATCAAAAAGTTGCTCGGTTGGCGGTTCAAACTACTCTGTGCATGCCCATAGAGAAATGTTGGCACTATATATTTTTCTTTGGCTGTAAGTTATAATGAACTTTTCACGTCTGACAGTTTGAGGTTGTGTAGTTTTAAAACTTGTACACCGCGGGCTTGTTAGTACCACTGTCGACTACAAACTGTAAGTGTCATACATTTTATACGTTGGATATATTAAGAGAAACTTGCATTGCGTTTAGTTATTATTTAAACATGTTAGAATTAATGCTTTAAGAGTAAGAATACAATTACACTCCCTAGCTTGCCCGTGGATGTGGTAAAAGACGACTATGAGATATAATACGCATATAACATTTGTGTAAGAGAAGGAAAACTCGAAATGAAACTCTATATCAACATGTCTGACCAGCATGGTATAGTGGGTCAAATTCCCTCCAATTGTGGAGGAGGTTCGAGCCAATAGTAGGCCCGAGCCCAACAGTGGGACGTATGAGAGGTGCGATGATGATGCGATGATGAATTATATGTTTGAGAAGTCCCCCACAATATAAGGATTATTATTCCCAAGTGCAAGACGTTGTATTTAAAAAAAAAAAAGATTCAACAGGAGAGTGGGCAGCAGCTCTTGCCGGGGAAATGTATGATATCTCACTGCGAAACCAACCCGCTTACCTAACGAGGCGATTACGGCATTATTCCTCATATGGTGAAGAAAAATGAGCCTTAGTCATGGCAACTCTGTGATCCTTGAGCGTTGTTGGATGTAGGTGCCACAGTACCGCACTTTATGGTGAAGCATAAGGGGGGTCTATATTCTGCAGTGAACGGCGATAGGCTGAATGATGATTGGCATAATAGGTGTAGACAGATACCTAAATATAATTATGTTCAAAGATAACTTGTAAAATGGTCAAAATGGTGAAAAAACAAATGTGGGACACTATGTTTAGTACAATTTAATATAATATGTATTACTTGTGAGATACATTGTGTTTTCATGCGATTGGCAAGTTATTCTGTTTATTTAAGACATAAAAAATCTTTAATATTGATATAGTCACTATAAGAAGTTGTTAGCATAGCTATTTACGTAATAACTTAAGAAGAAAGGTCCCTTAAGCAGGGACTGAATGAATTAACCGACTTGGTATAACATGGATCTCACAACTTTTTATGGTAGAAGAACTCAGTTGCGAGGCTTGGCTTTTTTTACAAGTTTTGTTTTTGATGGTATTACTATATTTATTTAGTACTTAATATTGTACTGCACAATGATTCTTTAATTAAACGTTTCAAATAATAATCAAACAAAAACACTATTTCATCACTGCACAGTATATACACATTGAACTTTTCATTAACTTCATTCAGTTTCACTTATACCATATAATATCAGGTTGACCGAGCTTCGCTTTGAATATTTTTGTAGAATTTATTTAGGGATATATTAATAAAAAATAAAAAATAACTAATGAAAAATATATAAAAAATTACAAAAAGAGAATAATAATAACACCGAGATACGATCCGACGCTGTTTGACACACAAAAACTAAAATTAAAACCGGTCAATGTCTCACCTGAGCTACTGTAACTCTTGACGTTGCGAAGGAAATTTTAATTCATATTCTTTTAAAATCTAATGTCATTGTAACGTTTTGCTAAAAACACCGACAAAAGAACATTTTCTATACATAAAACCTAGCTAGATCGATTTTTTGGACCCGAATCCTCTAGTATGCCAAGTTTCTTCAAAATCGTTGGTGTCGTTTCCGAGATCCTCAAAATATATATATTTACAAGAATTGCTCGTTTAAAGATATAAGATAAGATACAGTAATATCACATATATTATTGCCGTATAGCTACAGATATAGATATAGCTACAGCATGTCGGTGACGCGGAAGTACTAGATTTTACTCATACAAAAAGTGTCAAGGACACATAGAACACTACGAATGCGTCAGCCGTGAGCATATCGGTGACGCGAACCCATAAGATTTTCCCCTACCAAAAGTGCCCGACACGGCTAAAGAAGGTTTCACTTCAAAAAGTGAAATAAGGGGTATAATACATAGTTAATAAAACAAACACATTTAATATAAATAAACATTCGCATTTTTACACCTTGTTATAAAAATTTAGCTTCGTTGAATTAATGGCCGGTGTTGGATAGTTACTTTTCAAATCACGGCGAGATCTCTCGACGTACATTATCCTGATCCCAACGTCGCGCTGACGACATAACTGCCGCCCCATCTCGTCTACCTCTCGACACCCTACCCCCCCACTTCGCAGATATCAAGCCCATTTGTTGCATCCCCCATTTCTGTGTTGTTCTTTATCACGCGGTTTGATGGCTGCCGACTTAACTCGGATGAAAAATCGCTTATGCCTCGTTGAACAGTGTTTTCCTGTTGCTGTATTATGAGAAATGTTTGTTTTTTTTCACACTGGTGCCTGATAAAAGTTTATTTGAGATGTCGTCGCAACGTTTTATTCAAATACATGTTGTGTTCAGTGTTTCACTCGAGTGAAATTCTTATAATTATGCTAAAATTATAAACACTATTAAAAAAAAGAACTTATTTATGGTCTTTGAATCCTTTGAACTAACTTATGAGTTTATATACAATGTTTCTTACCCTTTCGTGGGAGTCGGAAACATCGATTAAAGAATTGCCAGGAAAATAGGCATCAGCACTATCCTGGGATAGCTATAACAACTGTGATCGCCAATACGCCTATCAAATCTCTTGATTATGGCATCATTGGCATTTGATGAAGACAGGTCAACAGTGAACATTTATAGATTGATGATGAGGGTTGACGTATGGCGTCAAAAAAATTGATTAATTATAGTGGTTCTTTAATCTTACGGTACTTATGACATTTTCGCTAACGAGCTCTAAAGTTTGAGGAACATCTAAGGTATATGTGTGATTTACATGCATTACATGGTTTATATTGGCTTAGATTTTATCTAAAATTTAGGAGTCGTTCGTGAAAATTCGAATTAATTCTGTAACGAACTTTTACCTCTTATTATGAAGAGGCATATTAGCCAATATTAGGACCTGTATCGAATGAAAAAGAAGATTTATGAAAAGATGATATTATACTAATACACAACTTATATTTTATTAAAAATACAATGTTATAAATTTAAAAAGGGGGCTACGATGTGTATGGTATATAACCTAAGCTTGCAATAAATCTCTGTCTCAAAGGACCTCGCAAATGAGTTGGGTCCCAGCTCTACTCCTTGCAAACATAACACGTTTGTAATATATTATTAAGATGCCGTTTTGTGATTCTAATAAAGAAATATTATTTCTTCAGCCTATTTTTCTGCCGGTCTGTGGGATTTTCGTCATTTCTTTATCAAATTCCATGATTTATTTCTCATTTTAAGGCTTATAGTGTCGGTTAATGACAAAATATCATCTCATGGTCTTAAAATAAATCACTTCTCTTTAATTATAAATCATCTGTGAATATATCTTTTAGTGTGCAGATTATTTATTATATTAAAAAGAAATATTATATGTAAGTTAAAAACTAGCATCATTCGTTTATACCCGTTCATCATCAGCATCATTTCAGCTCATATACGTCCCACTGTCGGGCTCGAGCCTCCTCTAAATTAGGAGGGAAATTGACCTTACTGTACCATGCTGCTCAGACAGGTTGATATATGGTTTCATTCCGAGTTTTTCTTCTCTTGCATAGGTTTTATATGCGTATTATATCCCTTAGTCGTCTTTTACGACACCCACGGGTAAGATAAGCCCCCTTAAATATTTATTTTATTTTGTTTTTAGTATTTGTTGTTATAGCGGTAACAGAAAAATATAATTTGTGAAAATTTCAACTGTCCAGCTATCGCGGTTCTTGAGATGCAGCTTGGTGACAGACAGACGTCTTAGTAATAGAGTCCCGTTTTTACCCTCTGTGTACGGAACCCTTAGAACTAAGAATAGCATTCCTCAAAATCGATTGCAGCTCTACTTCCTAGGTCCAGTTTCATAACTAAAACATTCTTGAATCTACCTTAACATAAACATAAAATTGCATCAAAATTAGATTAAATTCTATTTTGTTGAAGTTCCAGAGACTGGAGTATGGCATTTAAAGCACATAAACAGTGTATCCCGCACACAACTCTAGTATGGAATTCAAAGAACTAAAAGTTTAACCGCGTTTCCAACGACTGAAGTTGTTTACATTGCCATGTCTATATATTTCTGAAGTTATGAATATTCTTTCTTACATATGTAGCTATAAGAAAGAATATTCATTTGTATTAAAATTTCCGTTGCAGTTAACATAACACAAGATTAAAATCATAAGCAACAAATCATCATTGTTGAGCAATGGTATACTTTGTATGACATGGAAAATATGTAATAAACTACAATCCGTTTGACCAGCGTAGTATAGTAGGTCAATTTCCCTCCCAATGTGAAGGAGGCTCGAGCTCAGAAGCGGGATATATATGAGCTGTGATGATGTATTTCTGAATAATAATACTATATTATATCAAATTGCATTTTATAACGGAATAATTTCACGAAAGAAAAGAATTTTTGAATTTAATAATTATTTAGTTAGAATTATTTTATAAATGTTATTTTTTTTACTACTTATAAATAAATTACAAAGTAAATTTTGTAAAATGATATTTGTGCCCATATTTGAAAATTTAATAATTGATAGATTGATTAATATATTAGCTATTTAAGATTTCAGTCAGTACAGAAAAATCCGATTGCACAACAAAGGCAATAAAACAAAAATACTTTTAGACCACTAAAACAGTACAAACCGATAGGAGGCGCTACAATAAAATTGATTTAAAGGAATTCAATTTATTTTTATATGTATATACCTAACGTTACCTGTTGCTATGTATGGATCTGAATGTTGGGCATTGAAAAAGACGGATGAGAGAAGATTACATGCCACAGAGATGCGTATGCTAAGATGGATGTGTGGGGTCACAAGGTTAGATAAGATAAGAAATGTGTATATTAGGGGAAGCCTGAAAGTAGCACCAGTGATAGAGAAGATTAGGAGCGCGAGGTTGTCTTGGTATGGACATGTGATGAGGAGGGATGAAAGCCATGTGATAAGGCGGGTTATCGATATGAATGTGGATGGACGAAAGAAGCGTGGGCGACCCAAAAAGAGATGGATAGACTGTGTGAATGAGGACATGCGTATGAAAAGGGTGAGTGCAGATATGACGGCTGATAGGAGGTTATGGAAGGTAAGTACATGTTGTGCCGACCCCACTTAGCGTGGGATAAGGGCAGGCAAATGATGATGATGATGTATATACCTAACGTAATCTGTTGGTTTAGTTAGAAAATTATAAAACTCCTTCATGTGTAGAATAAGTCTTACATAAAATTTGCCGTCTCATAAATAATGTTGTTGATCAAATATCCCGTATTAGATATTTTAGTGTTCATATATCTTAGTGAGAGTAAAACTGAATTAGAACGGAGAAGTTTTTAGAGACACACGAGAAGATATAGCAGTGCGGTGCGACGAGATACGACCTAACTTTTTTATAAGCGCAATGAAGTTTATCACTAAAGTGTAGGCAGAAATGTAACCTACATTTTCCTTTACTTTTTATTTTCTGCATGCCATATGTGTATATACTATTGTTGAATGTATGGTGACGGGGATAACATTATAATGTGTTAATGCCCCTTACTTTCTCGTGGGTGTCGTAAAAAACGGTAAAGGTATTATGAACCCATCTATCGAGCGTAGTTACCCTTTGTAGGTCTCTGACTGATGGAAATATTGTTTCAGGATGGGGTTATTTCATAGTAAAGGTAAAATGTCCATTCCACGCTAGTGAAACGGGATGGTATGTTCTGTTTTTAGTTATCCTTGTTTATATACATGTCTTTCTTGAAGAAAAAACGTGATTTATCACGGATCCAATTAACATCGATTTTCTAGATATAATTTTTCTATACGTTTGTTATGTTATGAGTCTCTTAAGCGATTGGACCGATTTTGATGTGAATGTTTTTGTGTATTTAATAGTACAACTCGAGCCGATAAATGACACTGCGACTGACTTTAAAGAATTCTATATTTATTTTGTAGATTTATTCAGGCCAGCATTTCTTGAGTCGATGGGAGGGTACCCCAAATAGGAGGTATTCCGTCGGGCCGACCACTGATGACAGGTGACCCTGCTCCGGTGGTCGGCCCAACGATGAAGGCGACGTGCATCGTGGGTGGGTTGCGGGTGTGCGTGCTTACGCCCCTCTGTCGCCCCGGACGGAGTAGTGCGAGGAGCGCGCCAACCGCAAACCACCCCAAAAAAAAAAAGCATTTCTTGAGTCAGATAGTATTTTATAAAAATCGTTAAAATACTTTTATTGATATTATTATACCCAATTTTTCGTGTGGTGACAAAATAATAATATTCACAGCTCCCTTTCTTGCCCGCGGGTATCGTAAAACATGTCTAAGAGATATGCGTATGATATCTGTGCAAGAGAAGGAAAACTGAACATAGAATTCTGTACCTGAGCAGCCTATTATACCACATAATAGGTTGTGTCCCCGTCTATTCTGGAGGATGCTAAAGCTCAATAGCGGGACGTATTTGAAATAATGATGAACGATTAATTGAAAATGCACAGATGACGTAGTGGTTAAGATACTGACCTACCTGCCATGCCAGTGCCGTGGGTTCGCATCCCGCGCAGGACAACACTTTGTGAGATCCGCAAACTGTTCTGAATCTAGATGTAAATTGTGTCCGTTAATTATATTATGTTTGTAAAATCCCCCGCAATGCAATAATTATTTCCTTCGCGTAAAGTCTTTAAAAAAAGAAGAGTGTGTGTATAATGTACGCATATTAGAAGTGAAACTCCTTTATCCTTTGTCCTCTGTCTTTTACCCTATATCTCATTCTATCGCTGGCTAAATTCTATACATTTACGTGTTTGCGTCTCTATGGACTCGTTTTTTCGTTTCATCGAATTTGAAATTACAACGATTCTAAAGCAGATTCATTTCAAAAATATGTACATAATCAATAAAGGGAAAGATAGATAGATAACCTCACATTAAAATACTTGCTAATATATGTAATTAATTATAATGAACAAGTGAAGTAATTTTCCAATATATAATAACGCTTAGCTTTTCTGTGTGAACTTCTAAATAACATAATTTACACATTACAAGGAAATGGTGAATGACACCCGCGGCTTAGCTGATATTTATGATAATAGCAAATAGAAATGTCGCTACATGAACGATATATTTTCGTTACTTGACTGCACAGATAGCTTACTGGTTGCTTCTTTCATTAAATGACTTAGTATAAAAGTCGTCGTAGATGGCTCCTGCTCCGATACCATGACCAATAATGCTGGTGTACCACAAGGCTCGGTGCTCTCCCCAACGTTGTTTATCCTGCATATCAATGACATGCTCTCTATCGAGAGTATGCGTTGCTATGTGGATGATGCACGGGTGATGAGCGGTACACTGAGCAACGGAATATCCCTCGGAGTACTCAGGAAAGAAGGGTTCAACTTGTGTCTGAAGTCGAGCGCTCTCTGGGGCGGGCCTCGGAATGGGGTGAACGGAACCTATTCCAGTTCAACCCCACGAAGACACAAGTTTGCGCGTTCACTGCAAAGAAGGAGCCGTTTGTCATGGCGCCACAGTTCCAAGGAGTAACTCTCCCAATTTCTGAGAGTATTGGGATTCTCGGCGTCGAAATATAGAGCAAAGTCCAGTTTGGGAGTCATTTGGAGGACAAAGCCAAATTGGCAAGCAAAAAGTTGGGCGTCCTGAACAGAGCCAGGCGGTACTTCACACCGAGACAGCGTCTTGTGCTGTGCAAAGCACAAGTTCGTCCTCATGTGGAGTACTGCTCACATCTCTGGGCAGGTGCGCCCAAATATCAGCTAGACCCACTTGACTCCCTGCAAAGACGGGCTGTTCGAATCGTCGGGGATCCCAATCTTACGGACAGATTGGAGTCGCTGGAGCAGCGGAGAGACTTTGGGTCACTCTGTGTACTCTACCGACTCTTTCACGGGGAGTGCTTCGAGGAACTGTTTGACTTGGTACCACCGTCACCATTCTACCAACGTACCACTCGACATCGTAGCAGGGTTCATCCCTTTCACCCGGAAACGTTATGGTCTTCAACTGTACGTTTCCAGCGTTCATTTTTCCCACGTACGTGCAGGCTCTGGAATGAACTACCTGCTGCTGTGTTTCCCGAGCGCTATGACATGTCCTTCTTTAAACGAGGTTTGAGAAGAGTATTTCCTTCACGGTAGGCAACGGCCTGGCTGTGCCTCTGGTCACTTACCATCAGGTGTGCTGCTTGCTCGTTTGCCACCGTTGGCAATAAAAACAAAAAAAAACTTAGCTTCAATCCATAACGCAGGGCAGTTCTTTTTGCGATCCATAAATTATTCTATATTCATGTGTTCGTTAATTGTAGATTAAAGTTTTTTTTTGACATAAAAATTGTTTAGGCTGGAGCAAAAATCTAGGACAAATATCTTTGCAACTGGTGGGCATGTTAAGAGTTTCTGTGTAGTGGCGAAGTAAGAATGCGCCTTTTTTGCTATAGGTTGCCATAAAAGTTAACTAAGGGATTATTTGACTGCACAGATGAGGTAGTGGTTAAGATACTGATCTACAGTGCCATAATCGTGGGTTCGTATCCCACGCAGCACAAGACTGTGCGATTCACATATTGTTGTGCCGAGTCTGGATATAATTTGTGTCTGTTAATTATATGTTGTTTTTCTGTGTGGTGACGGAGTAACAATACAATTCACCACTCCCTCTTGCCTATGGATGTCGTAAAAGACGACTAAGGGATATAATATGCATATAAGAATTACGCAAGAGAAGGAAAACTCAAAATTAAATCCTATACCAACATGTCTGACCAGCATGGTATAGTTAGGTCAAATTCCCTCACATTGTGGAGGAGGCCCGAATCCAACAGTGGGACGTAGGTGGACTGCCATGATGATGATGATAATGAAATATATGTTTGTAAAATCCCCCGCAACACAAACTTCATTACCACAGTACAGGGAGTTCTCATAAAAAATGCGTAATTAATCTCTTATTCGTATTTTACCATCTATGCAAGAAACAAAAATTCGGCACAAAATCCTATTCCAAACCACTGGTATAGGTCAATTTCCCTTCCATTGTGAAGTAGGCTCGAGCCCAGTAGTGGGACTATTTGAGCTGAGATGAACCTTACAATTCCCATGTTAGGACACCAATACAATGACTGTACATAGTCCCTCAATAGTTACAAAGAATATATAAGATACCTATTGCATAACTAAGAAATGTTCACCGTTCACACCTCGCCTCTAATATTAGCATGTAAATGAAAGATTAAATTTAAATCAACGTTGCACAGTACATTAGCGTTCGCCTGACGTTAGT
Source organism: Lymantria dispar (assembly GCA_032191425.1). Lineage (NCBI taxonomy): Eukaryota > Metazoa > Arthropoda > Insecta > Lepidoptera > Erebidae > Lymantria > Lymantria dispar. Next base: position 644,232 of record CM063446.1, read on the forward strand.
TAGGGCACCCTAGAGGTAATATATTGTAGTATAAACTTAGTGGTAGCTACAAGGTAGTTATAAAAGGGTCGTAAAAGCTTGCCTTCATATTCTACCGAGAGTTGGCCGTATAAACGCGTTGACGAACTGACAAAATATTATTATAACTTATTGCAGTAAAGGCTTAGTGGTTTGTAGTAATCTATACAAACAATATATCTATACTTTCCATAGTACGTTTCGTAAACGGAGTACGAATAAAATTCGCCACCCCCTCTCTTACCCTAGGGAATAATAATATCTCAGACGTCAACTAGCGTGGTATAGTATGTCAATTTTTCTATCATAATGGAGGAGGCCCAAGCCCAACTGTGGGACGTGTATGGACTGAGACGATGAAAATACAAAAAAATAAAAATTGAAGTGTCTATTTGTAATATCAAAATAATACACTTTTTTCATGCTCACACGGTTATTTATCCGATAACTATGCCTAAAACTACTTTATTTTTTTTTGTCTGGTTGTCTGTTTGTTACGGGTAATCTTCGAAACGGCTAAACCGATTTTTATAATATTTTACTACCAAGTACCTCTCTATATAAGGAGTAACTTAGGCTATTTGTCCTCTCAAGAAACATGTTTGAAATACTGACCTTCCATGCCAAAAGTCGTTGGTTCGATTCACATCACGCTAGTATAGGGTTTTATAGCAAGTTTTCCCACGTTTGCGTAGTTACAGACAGTTATATATGTGGCAGTTTTCTTTTTTTATTTAAAAATAGCGCTTTTATGTACTTGTAATACCTAAGCTTGTACCTTATTACGTAGCTGATTGAAAATCGCTGTACGTTTGGTAGGCTCTTTACAGGAGCAATTTGCATCGGCTTATGTAACCTATGCATATGATTATGTGGCGAGAGGCGAGATAAATATATTCGTGCTACTTTATTTCTATCAAATATGTAATTTTTCTTCTATAAAGAAGAAATACTGACGTTTGATAAGCCAACGGCTGCTCAATGATAAATGCATAGACGTCAGGGGTTTTAGTTGCAATCTCCAATTATAAGGGGTTCGATTTGCATTCAACATAAATATTTGAACAAGCCTGAGCGTAATTTGTATTTATCTTTTGATGACTTTTTTTTATTTCGTGTGGTGACGGTATAGGAACACAATTCACCACTCCCTATCTTGCACGTGGATGTCGTAAAAGACGACTAAGGGATATAGTATGCTAATAACATCTATTCAAGAGAAGAGGCACTCAAAACCAAACCCTATACCTGTCTGATGGCATGGATAGCATGGTATAGTAAGGTCAATTTCCCTCCTATTGTGGAGGAGGCTCGAGCCTAACAGTGTGATGTATATGAGCTGTGATGATGATGATGACTTTTTTTAGTATCTCACATCATCATCGTACTCACACCTCAATTACTTGTGGTCGACACATTTATACTCTTCTCCACCGTACATATTGGAAAATATATTGGTAATAGTTTTATAATTTTTTTTTCTATAAGCAGGCACGGCAGCACGCCTTGTTTATCCGGGGTGATGAAAGCGTGGCGCTCGAGCCCATAAATCGCTGTATTTCCTCCTCTTTGTTAGGCCGACCATTGGTAGTGAATACTTGAGGTCCGTGGCCTGCCCGGCAAGATACCCTTTCGGGTACCCTCCCTATCCATCGTTCCCAGGGTGTTACTTTCACGCGGTCAACCTCTCTGCGGGTGACGGACTATATCCAGGTTCAGTCACCCATGGCCTTTGCTGCTCAAGATCTGGCCCCGCCAGATCGTGTTGCCGTTGAGGAGTACCTTATGCGCAGGATCCGCCGCCTCCTTCCGTGAATAACTATCTCACAGAAGGCTGAATAGTTTTATAACCTGCTACCTGCTTGGCATCAACTCTCGTTGAGAATGAAATACTTGACTAGAGGACATCGGATAGAGTTACTTCATGCCGATGCAAAACTCTAAGCTGTTTTTACTATTCAGCTCATCGCTGTCCACTGCTAGATGTAGGCTTCCAGGTTGTCGGTCCACCTAGTCGGGCAGCGTTCTACGCGGCGTCGTCCGATATATAGTTGTCATTGTAGAACCTTTCTTCCTCAGCGGTTATCAATTTTTCTGGTGATTTGTCCTGCCCATTGCCACTTAAGCGTGCGATTTCTCTGTGTTATGTCGATTACACTCGTTCATCGATGGATTGCCGTATTTCGGATTCTATAACTTAGAGAATACCCAAGCATAGCCCGCTACATATCACGCTGATTGATCAAAATAATAATACTATCTATCATATAAGTATTTTTGACTTTTACTTTATTACACAGAGAAAGCAATAGAAAAGAAAATGACTCAATAAGCAGTGAATTTAAAATAATAGCCAAGTTTTATGACGGAACCTTGAGGACTCACTATCAATAAGTCGATAAATACGAGAGTAAAGCTAAATATCCACATCTGACAAATTATTTAAAGACAAAAACTTAAGAGTCATTCCATATCTAAATCTGTAATAAAAAATCCATACATATTAAGATAAACGGCGAAGCATTCTCGTGTATAGAGTACTAGCTTCTGCCCGCGACTTCGTCCGCGGAAAATTTCTTGTTTTAACATAAGATTACACTCGATTGATATTACTGTATTTAATTTTATTAGTAAAATATTTTTTGGAATCAGATCAGTAACTTAAAAGATTACCGAAGTTCTATTTTCTGCTCAAGGTAACTTAACCCTTAGTTGCCTTTTACTTATTTTATTTATTTGTTTAAGTTAGGTATCTATTTAATTTAAAGCTTCTCTATATACAATGTTTGAGGTTGTTTTATTTTCCGGTAACAGAATAATCTGCCTTTCGGATGATCCCACTCTTGATAGACCAACATATAATTGCCCATGGGAAAAACATTCTTTTCGTAGGTCAATGCCAACCAAAGAGAATGTTTGTCCCTGGGACTTATTAATAGTCAGGGCAAATGATTGCGCACGTTCAGCGCTAGTTTCTCGAGCACGGGCCCGCGTCGTCCTCACATTTTGGCTTGCGAGGCGCTGTGAGCGCTCGGAGCTAGATTCTCTAGCGCGTGCTTGCGAAATATATTCTCTATTTCTCGAGAGGCGTTGCTCATTTTCAGGGGCAGATTCTTCCGTACGGCGTACTCGAGCGGCTCTTGTCTGTGATGTCTGCCGAGACAGTTGAGATTTCCTTTTAGGCATGCTCTCAACAAACCACGCACAGACTTGAAAACAATTATGAACAAAGGGAGAGCGACTCGAACACCGTCCGCCTTTACAAAACAAAACAATCGTAATATCGAATAACTCGTGTCGATTATTACGATAGAACGAAGTACGAAACTACGAACATACAAAACAAACGTACAACGAAATTACGATATTTTCGATTATGAGGTATCTATCAACAACAACAACCATGCGAACGAAACAACCGAAACCAATAACCAACTGACATGTAATTTTTAGAACTCCAACTAACGACAACGTGGGCATAATAATTCGAGAGGGTCATCAATCCACGGAAAGTCTTAACACCGCGATTCAGAAAAATGACGTCATTGCAGAACGCCATCTATGGGCAAATAGGTAAAACGTCTGCACAATGAAAGTTATGCTAGGGTCATTTTGCGTTTTAGTAATTTTATATTATCTCCGAAACTGTATGACCAATTGATATACTGTAAATGGCAAATCTTATCTGTATGATGTTCTTGTGATACTGAAATAATTTATTGTCATAAGAATTAATATTTTGTTGCTCAAATAATCAACCAAACGTAACAATGCCGAAAAAAAAATTTTTTAATGCAATAATAGAAGTATAAAAGATAAAATATAAAAGATAGAGATATGGTATCGCTGACTTTTTTGTAGAAATAATTAAGATGAACCAGGTAGCCATACATTCTTTTTAATTTTAAGCAACTGTTTAGGCAGCGCACGCAAATAATTCTGTTTTACGAGGTATTTTTTTCCGACTTGCCAGACAAAAGTTGTGATAGCTCGGTTAATATACATGTTATAGAAACAATTTATAGCCTATAGCACTCAGGAATAATGTAGCTTTCTGCCAGTTAAAATAAAATTAGAATTAGATTATGAGTTCCAGAGATTACCCCCTGCATACAAACTTACAAATTTTACCTCTTTATAATATTAGTATAGATTATATAAAGCGTCGCAATGTGTGGGCGAGTATGAACATTGCGCACAAATCACAAAGTTGGCGACCTATCGACATTATGAACTGATTTTACGAGTTACATTAATGGAGATATGCCCTTATATTGCACGTGTTACACAACTAATAATATTTCGAACTTTATCGAATATTCAACAACATTTACAAAGTAATTTTAGTTGCGACTTCATCTACGTTGAAATCATGTGTGACCTAAACAACCAAAAAAAATTGTGCATAAATATATCGACTTTTGTATTCTGTTGCTGTTGAAAGAAGAGGTCAAAGAGGAATCAAATATCATCACAATATTTAACCCCTTATATTTATACCCTTAGTGGAAGTAAATTGATAAATGATGGAATACATGTCTATCTAGGGGCACGGGAGTACCTCCACCAATTCGAGCAATTATTTTTTTACTGAAGAGAATTTGTAACTAATTTGAAGATAATAGATAATTATTTTTATCTCCTGTCAAAAACTTTTACAGTGCAATTTCGCCTTTGAGTATTGATATCGTAAATTCTTTTCGTAATGAATCTCTTCGATAGAAAGAATATCACGAAAATAGACACGTATCCAGCTCTCTATCTAAGCTCTTGACTTATTGAACCAACCCCAATGCCATCTGTCCCACCACAATATATCACATAAACTACTCACGCATTTTTAAAGCAGCTGCTGTAAAAAAAATTAATAGAAAATTTTAATTGAGAGACTGATACCATAAATATACATCACGTTGGTGTTGAAGCGATGATTTGCAGTCAGTACACGAAATAAAAGTAATCCTAGATAGCTATTTATCTACACTAATATTATAAAGAGGAAAAGTTGTATTTTTGCATTTTTTGTATGTTTGTTACGAATAAACTCGATAACTACTGAACGGATTTTTCCACCATTAGAATGCAACATTATCCCCAAGTAACATAGGCTATATTTTATTTCGGTATTCCCACGGGAACTACGCAGATAAAGCAACTGAAACTGAAACGAAGCAAGGGCGGGCTGCTAGCTGATATTAATGAAATTCGTTTAATGTTTGACGTTTGGCATTTTAAAAAATAATATGATATACAATAATGACATCTAATAATGTGACATTCAATTCTAATTTTTTTTTAATAGGATTGCATCTGATTTTTTTAGTATTATTATAATTATTTTAATTCTTATATTTCAATTTTAATTTAATATATTTTAATTCTGTCTAACTAGAATAATAGCTTTTAAATAAATCTGATTAATGTTTTTATTATTATAATTATGTATAAGTTTTTAGTAACAATTCCAGTTTTTAATGTTTCCTTGCTTTATTTAATTTGTATCCCCTAGAGGCAAAATATAGTGAACCAACCACTAGTATTAGACCATTTATGTACCTACTTATGTTTAACAAATAAATATTATTCTATTCTATTCTATTCTAAAAAAAAATTAATATTGATTTGATATAAATTTTCCGTGGTGACGGAGTAAGAATACAATTCACTACTCCGTACGAGTATTCATATTCCGCCATCACACGGAAATATAAATGACTAAATAAATTAAATAGTTTACTTACTTTAGTTTATCGAAACTATTATTGAATTATTTGGAAAGATGGAATCCGCATCCAATTACCTACAGAGCATGACAGCTGACGGTAAAGCAATACTAATACAAATGTCATGTCTACAATTAATTATCTGTATAACTGTAATTTACCTGATAATCGCACAAATACACTGACAACAATCATTACCTGTAAAAGAAAATAAACATATAAATAAATTGTGTTTCAAATACACCAGAAACATTGATATACTGTTTAGAACGTTTAGTTATCATCATCATCATTTCAGCCCATCGCCGTCTATTGCTGCACGTGGGCCTCCCTGATGTTGTGCCACAGAGTGCGTTCCTGTGCCGCCTGCATCCAACGACGCCCAGCAATTTACACCAGGTCGTCGGTCCATTTTTTTGTTTTACACTGCGTCATCCATACGTGGTCGCCACTCGAGAACCTTTTTTCCCCAGCGGTGGTCGGTTCGTCGAGCGATGTGGCCTGCCCATTGCCACTTCAGCCTGCTAATTCTTCGTGCTATTTCAGTTACACCCGTTCTTCTGTGGATTCTCGTATTTCGGATTCTACCTCGCAGAGAAATCTCGAGCATAGCCCGCTCCATAGCACGCTGAGCGACTTTGAATTTTACTTATGTAATAAAGAAAATATATACTAACAGTTGGACTGTATAGATGGCGTAGTGGTGGTAATATCGGCCTGATATGACAGTTTCGTGGATTCGATTTCCATTCAGGACAATGCTTTGTACAATCCCGAATTTGTAGTTTTAAGTCCGAATGTGATTTCTATCTGTTAATTGTATGTTCGTAAAGACGTCCGAAATAATAAGGATTATTTTTTTGGTGTTGGGTCTTTTGTGTAACAACTACTAAAGAGCACGAAAGAATTATTTCCACATTCATCCCTTCATGAACTTATTAAACTTCATTATTATTGTGTACAGCTAGATGATAAAATGACCTACTTTAGTTCTTTTATTTTATTTATTTTTATTTATTTAGTACTTGGAAAACCAACAGCTGTAATGAAAACTAGAGTAAGAAACATAAAGCCAATAACAGGTTTTCACAGATAGCAGTGGTACACACCTACAGAAAGTCCGATAGTAATTTGTAACATCTTAATGAACAATAACACAGAGTATGACAGAAAAAGGAAAAACAATGATAATTAATTATTAAAAAAGTTAAGGTTTAGCTGTCTCCGTGCCACCTCGCTCCTAGTATTGAAAGGGTTAAAAGAAAACTCTTTACATAATTTGTTAAAATCTTTGCTCGCTCGCACAATATATGAATTCTGCCTATAATTAGAGGACGGTAATGGAATACCTATTGGTGGGTTGGACCTAATCGATCTCTGAGGCACATTAAAAAACAGCTTGTGTAAAATGCTGGGAATTCAATCAGTCAATTTCGTTGCTCAATACCTTCAATAGGAAAGAAAAGTCAGCCAATCGTCGTCGATTTGATAGAGGCTGAATATGGAACCTCTTGCATAGGTCGATGTAATCAGAAGAGCTATAAGGAATGTTTAGTCGATAGCACAGAAACTTCATAAAGCGCTTCTGAATACTTTCGATGCGATCGATGTATTTATTGTAGCGAGGATTCCATATTTGCGATGCGTATTCAAGGTGGCTTCTAACAAAGGTACAATAAAGTATTTTAAATGTTTTAGCTATTTTGAAGCCATTCGACATCCTCATTACAAAACCTAATGCTTTTGATGCTTTGGCTATAATTTGTTCGATGTGGATGTCAAATTGCACCTTCAAATCGTGAAAGACGCCAAGGTCACGTACCCCATCACACCTGGGCAATAATTGACCCTTGAGTTCGTAAGATGTCGATATTTGTAATCGCTTTCGACTAAAGGTGACTACCGAACATTTAGTTCTATCTACTTTGCTCCGAAGATAATATACACAACACTAAATATGTACTTACAGTATTCAGAAGCTACAGTTTTTGGATGGATTAACTGAAGATTACGCAACCGTTTTCGCTTTTATTTGTTATGTGTGGGGAACAGTATTGCGTATGGTGGCCCTCTATGCAATATGATTGGTCTAAACATTCAGTAGAGCCACACTTAGAACAAATAAAAGAGAGCCAACTAATTAATATTATTTAAACTGCTACAACCATCTCTAAAAGTAAATTAGCAGTTACATAAGAAAAAACTTGTAATGGTCATAGTTTTACACTTTTACTCGTTTAATATTCTTATAAAAAAGTTATGGAGCGCAGTTTTTGCAATATCCGTTTCTTTCAAGATGACTTCTTTGTCCATAATTTATGTTAAAGTGAGCGAGAGTGTGCGAGAGGAAATTAATATTGGTCAGAAAATTCATGCAGCCTTTTGACACGTAGTTAATGATAATCGTCTAATGGTTTTAGTTAGAACTTTATATTTAGTATTAGTTATAGCCTAGTAAAATTCAGTCTTGGATTTAATTAATGCACAAGTAAAACGTACATTGAACTGTTTTGACGATATTACACCAAGAATTAGCATGTTGAATTGGCAATGGGCAGGCCACATCGCTCGACGAACCGACATGCGCTGGGCATGAAAGGTTTTCGAGCAGTGACCACGTATCAGACGACGCAGTATAGGACGCCGAACTAGGTGGACCAACGACCTGGTGAAGTGGACGGCCATAAGCTGGATGATGATGATGATGATGATGTATTGACGAAGTAGGAAAACAATTAAATACCATTTTCTTTGTCATCTGTTACAATGAGAGAGAGAGGAAAATTAAAAATTAAATCCTACAACAATCCTTCTGATTGTATGTAGTTGCCTCATTTGAGTATAAGGTCAAGTGCATCCTATTATGGAAGAGTTCCCATCCTAATAATAGCATGACCACGAAATTCTATGTAATCTAATTAGGGTAAAAATTATAATAAACCTAGAATGTAAGGTTAGGTGAATGTATGAGTATCATTATAGATGAAATATTATATTTTAAAATATGATTAAGAAATTGATAAAAATGATTTCAAGTTTAAGAATACAGTGTTGAATAGAAAAATACCAGTGATGAAAATAATCTACTAAAAGCTAATATTTAAGGATATGTGATGTTTAAACGAGTATTACATATTGTAAATAAAACTAGTTTTACTGATCTTTTCTCTCTCACTCGATAAATAAAATCAACAATATTGTGTAACCCCAAAAACAAACGACAAAAATCTCTAAAAAGTTAAGTGACATGTTTTACAGTTTTTACCTCGGTGGATAGAAATAAAATCTTGTGGTGTAAGAAAATTTCAATCAACAATCAATAGCTGATCTCATTAGACATATTATTAAGTTATTTGTTTAGAACACGTCTAAGAAGTTGTGTGCATCAAACAACCACCAATTAAAACATTTAAATCGTAATATTCACCGCAGTAGAAGTTATTGCAAACTTGTCGTCGGTCGTATTGAGTGTGACATCAGTTCGGAACTTGGTATAGTTTTCCGCCTGCTTGGTGAGGGGGTTTAACGTTACAGGGGTAGGGGGGGGGGGTGAAAGGGCGGTTGGTGAAGACAAGGAAAGTTGCCAAGCGATAAATGGTAGTAAGTTTGTGCTGACAGGCGACACGAAATATTGTGAGGTGAGCACCGCCGCCTTCACGACACTGTCGACTTATACGTTTTGATTTCTATATGACGACAGATTTGTTTTATAACTGCAGCGAAATGTTATTAGCATACTACACTTATACATTCTTCCTCTTCTTCTTTATTTGATATCATAGATGTATGTATTATCATCTCATTGTCAGCGTATATATGTCCCACTGTTGGCTTTAGGCCTCCTCCATTATAGAAAGGGGAATTTATCTACTATTCCACGTTGGTCAGACGTGTTGGAATAGTTTCGAGTTTTCCTTCTCTTGCATACATATTATATTATATGCTTATTATATCCCTTAGTCATCTTTCACGACATCCGCGGGTAAGATAAATAATATGCCATATGTAATAATAATAATGCTGTGTGGTAGCGGCTTCGAATACTACCAACCCTTGCTTTGCTCGTGGGTGTCGTAAAAGACGACTAAGAGCCCTAGATTGACCCGGACCAACTCCATCTGATACCATTTGGGTCAACGATTACATTCCCAAGGAGGGTTGACGTCAGGCAGGCGGCCGGTCATAAAAGTCATTGCCGAAACTTTTTGCAATATGTCAAAACAGATGACATATTGCGTCGACTCCAAGTAATTGGGATAAGAGCAAGATGATGATGATGATGTAATAATAATAATATATGCAATAAAACCCTCTGGGGAAGTCGTTATCTCACGATGAGACTAACGCAAACCGTGGAGGAACATTATATGACTCTCTAAGTTCTTATAATAAATAATAATAATAAAGTCTTTATTTGCATTAAATGAGGTACATTTTTGGGTGTAGGTGATCAAAATTATAAAATTTCAAGCCCATCTAGTCATTACAAATGACATGCAAATATAAAATATGTACTTACAAACTACTTATCATTTTAAAATTATTCAACTATTTATATAATATTAATGCAATAATTTAAATAAACACATTAGTTATTTAGAATTAATTATGAATCAATTCTATAGACAATTTATTAAATAATTAGAATACACTATTATACGTTAATATTTTATTGTTGTTTCTAATAATCGTTGCATTTATTGTCAAAAAATTCTTTGAGGTCATAAAAATTTTTCTGCATCAGCCACCAACGCAGTTTTGCTATAAATTTATTTGGCGGGAGTATTTTAATTTCTTTCGGTATATGATTATAAATTTTTACACACATAGCATATGAATTATTCTGCATGCGACTACTTCTTGGTACCATATTAAGTACAATACCATTTCTTATGTTTTCCCGCCTAGTAATGTCTTTAGCTCGTTTAAATACTTTTTGATATAAAAGAAAAAATATATCACAAGATTTATGGGAAAGCCAATAAACCGCAGGGCAGCTTGTGGCATGCTGAATGTGAGGGGCGACACTGCGGTCCTGAGTACCCCAGAGAGTCGGCCAGGGCCTCGTATCCAGCTCGCCTTTATTGGCTGGCTGGAGTGGAACCCGAAGAGTGCCTGCAGGATTCTCAACTCCGGCTTGCCTTAACCGGCTGGTCAGAGAGGGGTCGTCAGAGCTATATGCTCGGAGGTGGAAGTGTCATTTTCAAGAGCATAACTACGGGGAAACCACTTCGGGTCTCCGTTTATCGAGGACTTGCGATGGTGAAACCGGCGCCGCACCGCTCGGCACCCCAAGCCACTTCCACCAATGTTGCCCCCTGTTGCCCGTATGGCCTGCGTGTCTGTGGCGACCGTTTAGGGGCGCCCATTCAGTGAGTTGACGAGTCACCGTCTACCAAAGTTCAACACGTTAAAGGTATTGAAGCCAGACGACAGTTATTAAATTAATAGTTTTATGTTAATCTGGTCTATTGAACCTCCAACCCCATAATCATGTATATATGCATACCATCATCACATAATAGTTTTACACCTACCGTTGGCAGTCCACATGTGTTATGTGCAGGCGTGGAGTCTCATCAGTAAACGTCCCATCCCATTTTTAGATTAAACTTCTCCAAAGGACTCTGCGTGTTGGATGCATATCCCCATGTAAGCCTTTCAAAGGACTGGGTATCTTCCCTAAGAAGGTCCCGTGAAACGAAGAGACATATAATAATAATATATGCCAGTGTCGAGAGTTCGAAAGCCACGCAGGATAACACTTTGTGCGATCTACAAATTGTTGTTCTGAGTCTGATTGTGATTTGTGTCCGTTTATTATGTTTATAAAGTCCCCCGCAAAACAAGGACAACTTCCCTAGAGCTGGTTCTTTAAAAAAAATGGCATAAGATTTAACAGACGTTTAGATTTTTTTCTTTTATACCGCAAATAATGTAGCATCTGTAAATGCTGCCGATTGTGTTATCTACGGCAATAAATAAAATGACGCCTCATGTCCCAATCCGTCACCACAGGTAAAACATTGAAACAGTGACTATGTGATGTCGTATAAGTTAAGAATAATTGTGTACCTTTTATAGTGGTAATAATAAAAAGAAACTAGCTTATGTATCAGCGATCAGGAGCTTTCACTAACAAAAGCAACATCACCTTTCAAATGTAGTGGCTGTTCGTGATTTCCGTCCGTTATAATCCCACCAAAAACATTCTGTAAAAAAATAGCCAAGTCTCGATGGAGCAGGGAGCTGCTTGTTTATCTCTAAAAAGTAATGAAATCTAGACAAAGTCGTACCAAGTCTAAGGTTCCTTACTGCGATTTCTTTATTATTATAGTTAATGTTGTGTGACTTGTGACTGTTGTGTGACGTGAGCAGCTCCCTGCTCCATCGAGACTTGGCTAGTTTTTTACAGAATGTTTTTGGTGGGCTTTCATTTCTTTTTGTAGAAACGTGGGCATATTGATTTCGTTTATTAGATTTTCTTATTTGACACATTTTTTTTCTTTTGTGTACCAAATAGTAGAAGGGGGCATTACCATATCTCTAATACAGCTGAGACAAGCTGAGGGTTCTTCATCAGATAGTTCAGACCTTCGAATTTTGACATCAAATGAAGAGGCAAACAAAGTTGAATATTTTTTGTAAAGGCGATACGTCGATCTTTAATAGTTTGGTTGGGCTCTTGTGTTTTCAAATAAGGGTCATCAGGTACTCCAGATCTTCGATTATCCTAGTTTTTATAGTTTTCCCTTTATGTGGCCATTAAACCCTAAATCTATACCAAATTTCAGCTCTCTGAGTTTATGGGAAGTACTAGTTCTATGTTGATGATCATGAGTGAGTGTCATAAATGCGAAACTTTGCTTTTAGCTTAACTTCGGAACTAAATGACCTACAGACTTGAATTTTTTTATTTTAAGTGTGATTTTATAGCTTACTGGATGACGAAAATTTCTGCGTTCTGGTCTTATCCAGAGGTTCTCAAATAGGGGCCTGAAATGGCGGCGAAATGGTTCCAGTAAAGGATGGTACGGCAGTATTTGCTTCGCGCTCGACTTGGCGGGGGCACTGCCGTGCCCCCCGATAAATAGGCTACTTTTATGTGGTAAATTATTCGTTTTCTGTACTAAAATAGAAAAAAAAATCTATGAAATTATGAACGATTCTATAAAAGGATTTTTTTGTAACCGATAGCAGCGCCACCTACCGGGTCCAATTATTAAACTAAAATATTCTCGAATCGCCTTGAATACACACAAAAAATTTCATCAACATCGGTCAAGCCGTTTAGGAGGAGTTCAATTACAAACACATGAACAGGAGATTTATGCGCATGCAGACGAAGCTCTCAAACGGAAAAAACCCCGATTTTGAAACATTCTTCATTGTTGCTCCGCTCTTATTGGTCTTAACGTGATGATATAGGTATATAGTTTTTATCCTTTCTCGATAAATGAGCTACTAATACAGAAAGAATTCTTTAAATCGGACTAGTAGTTGCTGAGATTAGCACGTTCAAACAAACAAACTCTTCAGCTTTATATTTAGTATAGGTATACTTTTAATTATAGTAACTTAATGTCCTGTATGATTGAAGATCTTCAACTCTTAGAAATCTTGCAGTAACTAATATCGTGAATGAAGCCAGCAGTAATGTAAAGGTAGTTGGCATTCGGACTACAATTACTGCAGTGAACGTCAGCGAAGAAGTTTTAAGAGCTACCCGCCGTATTGTAATGATAACGTTTCTAATTAACTGCACTTTTGCAACGCGCAGAATTCTTGCTGCAGAATAAATAAGTAGCTTTAATTATTGAAGTAGGTCGGGTGCCATCTTCTCTTAAAGCTGTCTTATTGCAGTCTTGTAATGCATTTTTGCACTGTGAGGTGACTAAAATCGCTTGAATATTATAACGTCTAAGTAGTTTTAGTGACATCACTTGAAATGGTTAACAGACAGACATAATTAGGTATGATGTAAGAGTAGGTGTGTAAAATTATAGCTTCGTCCCGATCTTTCGCAGAAAAGAAAGCCATGATAGTTTATTCTATGATGCTGTGACTGTAATAATAAAATAATATAATATATTTTAGTCATTGAGTAATATTTGTGTGTTTTTTACGAATTTCATTGTAAATAAAATTACTTTACGGATTTTATCGCGTTTGTATTTGATTGATTTACCCGACGTTTCGAACACTTTGCAGCGTTCACAGTCACGGGCGGATCCGTAGTTTGGTTTACAACGTGTAATACTCGCGTAAACATCAGGCATTTCATTGCCTTTGGATCTTGATTTTCAGCGTTAGTGCTTGAGGGAGAACAATATTTTTTGTGATCATAAACAGTAAAACAAATGTTCCAAATATTGGGCAACTAAAAATCAAATACGAATTAAATAATAAAATCCTCTAAAATTGTTTTATTTTGTATCTGTACTTTACATAATTTATCCTTGATCTGTAATAAATATAATTTATATTACCTAAGTAATAACATGTTTTTTTTTTTTTTTTTAATTCTTTATTTTAGCCATACACCAGTTAGGTAAGTCGGCTATAAACAAACCACAATGATATAATTGAACACAAGTCAAACTTAGAACTAAGAAGAAACTAGCTTAACTTAAGAGACATAGAAAAACTTAATTTACATCTTTCAAGAAAGAACAAACTAAAAAACTCATAACTCTATCGCTATAATCACAATTAAAACCGGATACAAAAATATTATGCAGAAAAAAGAACAATTCATACCTACTATAACCTGTATCTTGTAACAGTTCTACTCTATCTCGCTCGTTCTGGACACATTCCATCAGTCGATGGTAGAGATCCTCTTTGACACCGTGGCATGTGGCACAGTTGGGATTGTCTTGTACACGCATTAGGAACCTAAATGCACCCAAGGGAACGTGTCCAGAACGAATCCTCATACAAAGTATCAGCTCTCTTCTATTTAACCTACATGCGGCAAACCAAGGGAAACTAGGCGGCTCCCTAACTATAGTACCATACCAAATACCCTTCTCTTTTGAGATTTGACAAAATGACTCTTTCCACAATTCATATAGACTTTCCCGAATTTGAGTTAAATGATCAAAATGATACGATTTGATTTTAAGCTCTACACCATCGATTAAGGACAACCTGGCAAGAGCATCAGCCACTTCATTCCCGTGGATTCCCACATGGGAAGGAATCCATTGTATCCTGACTTGAACACCATTATCTATTAAATACCTAATACACTTTATAATGGAGTAAGCCTCCGGTCTTCCAAAAGAGCCCCTTCCACAGCTTATCAAATGATGCAAAGAAGACGCCGAATCAGTAAATATTACAATGTTTTTATATCCACACGATTTCGCATAATAAAGTGACTCCAATATTGCAAGCAACTCTAATCCCATGATGGGAATGTGTTTGTTATCAATATTAAACTTAGCGCTAAATGATGTACTGTGATCAAAAAAGGAGCACCCCGCATTTACTCTATCTTTAGAAGCGTCTGTGTATATTTGAATAAAACTATGAAATTCATTTTCTAACATTGCTGCAAAAGCGTTATTGTAATCACTTTGATTTGTTTGCTTTTTAGGCGTGGTTATTGTCTTTATTCCTGTAGATATGATATCGTACAACGGTAGTTTTGTTATGAGGAAAGGTAACTGATACTGTAAGGGTGTCCGATTTTGGCAAACTTCAAATTCTTTAACTCTTTTATATGTATCAACTAATATAACACCACCAGTTCGGCGCCAATATCGTACACCATTTAATAATAAATCAACGAAAACATTGATACGTACATTTAAATAATCATTTGATCTGGACCAAACCTTCAACATATATTTATGACATAAATATTGTCTTCTTAACTGTAATGGTTTTATACATAATTCAGATTGCATTACATGAATTGGAGTTGTTCGAATGAAGCCACCACAAGCGCGCAGACTCTGGTTTTGAATCAATTCTACCTTTCTGAGAACTCCTGTATTCGCACTGTCGTAAAGAAAGCTACCATAATCTATCCTACTCTGTATCAAGGCACCGTACAATCGTCTTAGCTGCAAAGGATGTAAACCAGAGCTACAAAGATATCTAAAAATGTTTACGTATGACACACACCTATTGACTAATTCATTTATATGTTTGGTCCAGTTCAACTTAACATCAATCCACATACCAAGAAATTTTATACATTTGAGAACATCAATTTGTACACCATTAATTCTTATCTCTATGGACGGAATCTTATACTTACGTGTAAGAATACAAAGCTTAGTTTTAGCATAAGAAAGATCTAGGCCTATTTGTCGTAAAAGTGTAGAAAATTTGTTGAAAGAAGTTTCCATATTTTTAACACAGTATTGAATATTCTTGTTCACACAATAAAAAGTAAAGTCATCAGCATATTGAGATATTCTCACCAAAGGTAATTTACTACTTAAATTAATTGTAATAATATTAAAAAGTATAGGAGACATAGGGTCTCCCTGACAAAGACCTTGGCGGCATAATCGCGATAAACATTCACCATTCTGAAGAAACAAAAAAAGATGTCTTTCTTTTAAAAATTCATTGATATACACACACAGATAAGGATCCAAACCAAAACTAACCAAACAATTATAAAGACATTCAATTGAAACATTATTATAGGCGTCAGATATGTCACAAAAACCACACAACATGTATTCTTTGTTTGTCATAGCTATTTCCGCATCCATTACAAAACGAGACAAGTTATCTACACATGAGAAACCACGACGAAATCCTAGTGTATGTTCATTAAACAGTTGTTTAGTTTCAAAATAATACTCTAGTCTTTTAGTTACCATTAGGTTAAATAGCTTGCAAATACAATTTAAAAGGGATATTGGTCGAAACTTACACGTGTTGTTATTTTGTTTTGGAATCGCTATAATTTTGATGTTTCTCCATTGACTTGGAATAAGGCCAGTAATATAAATGAGATTATATATATACAACAGCAAAACCTTAACGTCTGGTGGTAGTTGAAAAATCATAGAGTACACAATATTATCTAACCCCGCGGATGTATTTTTATTCTTGAGTATGGCGTTTAATTCTGACAAAGTGAATGGATGAGACTCTAAACTACTACAATTAATTTTACGTGACTCAGAACTAACGCAGTCAGGAGATAGACTTGCCAGAAACTTTTCAGCATCCTTATCTTGTAAAAAATCTTGTTTTTTGGGTGCTCGATAACCTTTCAACCATCTTAACTTCTTCCATAGGTCAGAGCATGAAGTTTTTGCATCTATACTACTACAAAACCGCTGCCATGACTCTCTTTTAGCTGCTTTGATCATATGTCGAGCTTCCCTAATTTTATTTTGAAAAATATTAAAATTTTGGACAGAACGGTTTTTACGGAAATTTTTCAAAGCTAAACGTCTTTCCGCGACTATTTTTGATAGGTCTTGATTCCACCAGCTTTTTGGTATAAATTTTGAATGTGGGTTGTCTGGAAATTTTGTGTAGGGTATGGCTTTATTAGCCGCATTGTCAATAGCTGCGATAAGTCTATCGTAGCAGTCCTGCAAATCGTCATTCAAGGCAAAATCCACACAGTTTGTGCTAACCTCATGTTTATATAAAGACCAGTCAGCCTTTTTAATATTACGTTTATTGATTGGAGGCACATAACTATATAAATCATGTAATTTTAACAAAACTAAACGGTGATCACTACCAAAACACTCATTAGTTACAGACCAGTCAAAATCTAGGGCTATATCTGAGCTTGCAAACGTGATGTCTGGTGCAGAAAAGATGGCTTCACCATTATTCATTGCAATTCGTGTATGTTCACCATCGTTTAAATACAGAAAATTATTATCCATACTTGTTTCTGCAATCAAACGTCCCCTAGTATCAGTTTTAAAGGACCACGCCGCGTGGTGCCCATTAAAGTCTCCAGCTATCAATGTATTTCGACCACAGAAGCTAAATAGATTATCATAATCTGATCTACTGACGCTAACATTTTGCGGTGAGTAAATAGCTATAATGTTTTTAACTTTACTAAAGTTAATAATTTCTATACAAATGAGTTCCATTCGACAATCCGGAATAGTCGTAGTAACTAACTTTGCTTTAATAGAATTATGAACGAAAATAGCGACTCCTCCGTAATCATCATCTCTATCTTTCCTAAAGCAATAAAAGCCATGCATACTTACCCTTTTCTTAGATGACAACCATGTTTCCGTACAAATACAAATATGAATTTTCTCTTTAACTAAATATGCTTCTAATTCACTCAATTTAGGACTAAGGCTTCTACAATTCCATTGTACAATTTTTATATCGCTATTTTTGACAACTTTACTAGACATATTACTTATTATCTGTTTTTAATAGATTTAAGTTTAGTTATAATACGGGTAACTCTATTTTTAACAGTACGACATAAAATATTGGGGATTAAGTCTTTAAAGAGTTCTATTAAATCGTCTATGTTATCAGTGTAATTAGCGGTGATTTCTTCAATGTCTTTGACTCCATATGTATGCTCCAGATATTTCTTTATTTGAGTTCCTGTGAGTGGGTAAGGTTTGACAGAGCTCGATAAAAAAGTTTCGATATCTTGCCAGTTTATTGAATCTAAATCATGTTGAGATGCCTTCTTAAGCTTTTTCCCACTGTTCCTCTTAACGACTTCTTCTGTACTTGATTGAGAAAGAGTTTCGCTATCGTAGTCAACCAAAGTGTCCACTGGGGTCTGCTTTTCAAGTGTCTGAGGCCCATCGGTTGTAGAAGATTCAGTAGGTGGATGTGGGCGTTTAAAGTTTGAAATTTCATTTTTAGACATGAAGATTTCTTTAGCTTCAATTGAGGTAGTTGTATCTAGCTCACTTTGAGGACATTTCGAAGCAATATGGCCCTCATTTTTACATACGAAACAGGTCATGGTATCTGAAGATAAATAAATCCAGTAGGTGGTGTCTTCGAATTCTATTGAGATCTTTTCTGGAAGGAGTTGAAATTCCTCGGGTGTCACAAAGAGTTGACGCCGGAAGCTTAGTATGTGGCTGTAACCAGCATCATTGATACCAGCTTTCAAAAAAGATATAGGCGACATTGGGTTGATTCCTACTTCCTTTAGTTTCGTTTCTATCTCGGAGTGAGGAATAATGGGACATACATTTGAAAGAATAATGCGTTTGTTCCTATTAATCAATGGTCGAATTGGTAGTTTGTGGTTCTGTATGGTTATATATTTTTTGCTGTCAACGATATCATCGGCCACGGATTTTGAAGACAAATATATGCATATGCGGTTATTGGAGATTCTAGACAAAAACCTTATTTGAGCGGGATCTGTAACCTTGCCTAAAGCTTGTGCGTAGTCTTTAATTTGTACATTTTCTATAGCGTCGATCACAATAGCTTGATCTTTTTTTGGGAACATCGTATTTTGTGTAACTGTCGCGTAACTAGGGCTGTTAGCTAACTTTTGGGTACTCATTTTGTTCCTGTAGTCAGAAACAACTTAAAACACACACTAAACTCTTATTGTCACTGTATACCAATTAAGTACTTTGGTATCATCTTATCGATCACAATTATACAAGCGAGGGTAGTTATAAATAACACGTGAAAAGGTACGTGACCGCGAGAAACTACGAACGACTGGCGGCGCGTGCGGTCTTTGAGACACCCAAGTTGTCACTGTAATAATATGTTAATGTTGAAAGAATATATTCTTGAAACATTGTCACTTTGTAAAAGGTGATTAGTTGAACCCACGATTCACTAGAGTAATTACTCATTTCAATGAAAGTACTAGAAGCATTGCACAGGATGCATAGTGGTCTACGTAGTGACTGAGACTAATATTTTGTAATAATCTTCTGAGCCACAATCATATTCAGATCGACTTTTAGTCTAAGCAGATATAGTAGATTATTTCACAGATGAACTATCATTTAAACTCTGCAATACAAAGAGAGAACAACATTCAACAATTAATTGTTAGTCTACAAATAATGTGACGGGGCTGCGAGCGGAGGGCGGTGTGGTCTCATTGAGGGAGCTCACCGCCTGGCGCGTCGACGCCCGCCGACACGTCATTGCCCGTTGGGCAGTCCAGCTGGAGAGGCTTCGGTTCGGGGTGCGAATCGTGGAGGCCTTCCGGCCGGTGCTGTTGCAGTGGTTGGAAAGGCGGCACGGGGTGCTCTCCTTCCGACTAGTGCAGGTGTTGACGGGGCATGGGTGCTTCGCCAAATACCTGCACAAGGTCGTTAGGAGGGAGAGTACACCGTCCTGCCACCACTGCGATTGCGACGAGGACACGGTGCAGAATACGCTCGAGACCTGCGCCGCTTGGGCAGCGCAGCGCCGTGAACTCGTCGCAATCATCGGTGCCGACCTGACGCTGCCGACTATCGCCAGGGCGATGGTCGGCAGCGTCGGGAATTGGGACGCGGTGGCAGCCTTCTACGAGGCAGTGATCTCGCAGAAGGAGGCGGCGGATCGCCTGCGCGAGGAGCGCAGCCTCGATGAGGCGATCCGCCGCCGGCGACTGGGGCGGCGTAGGCGCGAGTATTTGCGCCTCATGCCGCCCTAGCCGAGGCCGCGGGTGACGTGATCGGGGAATTAGTCCGTCACCCGCCGAGAGGCCGACCGCCTGAGGAAAGACCGATGTCCTCCCCGAGGGGAGGGTCGGTCGATGGGAGGGTACCCCAAATAGGGGGTATTCTGTCGGGCCGACCACTGATGACAAGTAACCCTGCTCCGGTGGTCGGCCCAACGACGAAGGCGACGTGCATGTGGGGTGGGTTGCGGGTGTGCGTGCTTACGCCTCTCTGTCACCCCAGACGGAGTGGTGCGAGGAGCACGCCGACCGCAACCCACCCCCCCAAAAAAAAGTCTACAAATAATGAAGCTATTTAAAAGTAGCTATCGATTTTCTATATAATTTCTATCATGATTCTTTTATAAAATTTGTTTACAGGCAACAATTGCATGTGTTCTTTACAAGCACAAATTTCACACGTCTATTTATGGGGTTACTTCCCCCTATTAATTATCGTGTACTTTGAGTACGTGATAATTAATAAATATTATACAGAGCTCTGAAAAATTAAAGGTAGGCATTGAACCCGAAACCTACACGTGGAACAGTCTATTAATCTATTCATAATAATACACATATTTATTCACATAGAGTTTGGGCATAATTTGTGGTAAACGTTTGTTTGAAAAGACAGTACTTCATTATACAAATAAAACTAAAGTGAAAATAAATAGAATCTTTTCAAAGGCATCTATCCTAAAATTCCGAGCAGTATCAGTTTCGTGTGCAAACAACAAGATTGCTAAGCTGAAACAACCCTAAATCACAATTAAAACAATTAAAAAGATAACAAGTTTCGCAGGAACAATAATTAAGTTGTAATTTTTGTTTGTTTGTTTCGGTCGAAGGGCGTGCCCGGTGCCCTCGGCCCCGGTACCCACGACCTCGCTAATGGGATTGAATCGTAAACTCCTCGTGATACGGGTGACGTGTCATGTGATAAAGAAACTTTCACAAATACCTTATAATAGTGGGGTCATCATTGTGTTTCTAATTCGTCATTTAGAAGTGAATCTTTTTATGGGAGGAGTTTGAAATACTGATTTGTAACTTTTTAGTGTAATGGAAAGTACGTGAGAAAAAAAGCTTAAGTGACTGCTGTATTAAGTTTACGTATATTCGTCATACTTTTAAACGCAGTATTTAACATAAAATCTTTTATCTACGCTGATTTTTTTATAAATTTAATCATACATTAGTTTTATAAAATATTATGTTACATCTATGTAAACAATTCTATGTGGTGACGGAGTAAGCATATAATTCACTGTTCCCTATCTTGCCCGTGGATGTCGTATAAGACAACTAAGGGTTATAATATGCATATAACAAGCGAGCAAGCAAGAGATGGAAACCTCGAAATAAAACCTTATACCAACCTGCCTGACTAGCACGGTATAGTAAGGTTAATTTCCCTCCTGTTGTGGACGAGGCTCGAGCCCAACAGTGGGACGTATATGAACTGAAATGATGATGACGCAAAAGTGATTAAAGAACAATTAAAATGTTACTACGTAATACAAAAATTCTACTCCTATCGTGATTCTTTACCTTAACCCTGTCTAGTTTTTCATAGTCACAAACCCTTGTATCTGCGGATTAACAAAGATTTATAATATCAAATTTAAGCATAAATCTTAAAACAATCCAGTCATGATGCGGAAAGAATATAGTGATATAATGATTTTGATGATTATGAAAAACGATAATAAAGACTTAAAAGGAATTCTTCTTAAAATCGATCGATCGCAGCGCCACCTACGGGTTCCCATTATTAATTTAAACCATTCTCGAATTTACTGAAATACACACTAAAGTTTCCGTGTGGTGACGGAGTAAAAATACAATTCACCACTCCCTCTCTTACCCGTGGGTCTCGTAAAAGACGACTAAGGGATATAATATGCATATAACATCTATGCAAGAGAAGGAAAACTCGAAAAGAAACCCCATTCCAACCTGTCTGACAAGCATGGTATAGTAAGGTCTATTTCCCTCCTATTATGGAGGAGGCTCGAGCCCAGTTGTGGGACATATTTGAGCCGAAATGATGCAAATAATGATGACACACAGTTTAGGAACAGTTCAGTCACATGTCATATATACGGACAGGAGAATCATCTATCTACGTTTGCTACAGACTAAACTCAACCAACCGATATGTCCGTTAGTGGTTCTATTAAAAAGACTAGAATATGAGATGGTTTTAGACTACTAAAATAATGCATTCAACCCAGTAACTGGTGCTGCGGTTTACTTCTATAAAATTAGAATATATGATTGGAAGCCAATGAGAATAAAACCGCCTAAAACTGGTGTCTAAAAGTGGCACGGCTCATTAGTTATCCAATAACCAGATCTCTAACCATATTATCTTTTAGAACAGCTGACCTAAGTACATATCCTAAATTTAGTCCGGAATGACATGAATATTTAGTTGATTAAATATTACTGGCAGCCAACTCGAGAATATAGTTCCTTCAAAATTATTATTAGTATATCGAGGTTAGTTAAATATCCTGGCCGTGTATTTCTGGTGCCATTAATTCGGGTTAGATCCACTAACGAATGTATAACGAATAAGCTTTGAGCTTTTACCTTAATCAACACACGATATCCTACCAATTATAAGTTTTGACATTCTCGCCTACAGAAATAGTCGCGTATGTTTTATTTAAATTCTGATTTCTCATGGTTTATTGTAGTAGAACCTTGAAAGAAAACCTTATTTACCCCGCTGGTATATGGTATAGATGCCTATTCTCTCTTTAATTGCGATAAAATAATACATATATAAAGATTACAATTTATTTGGAGTAATACAGTTATTGTTTCCTGTGGGTAATAGAGTAGAATACTATTCAACAACTCCTATCTTGCCCACGTGTGTCGTAAAAGAGGATCAAGGGATATCATGCGCATATAACATCTGTACAAGGGAAAGAAAATTGTAAATCGAACCCTATACACGTCTTACCAGCGTGGTATGGTAGGATAATTTCTCTTCTATTGTGGAGGAGGCTCGAGCCCAACAGTGGGATATGAGTTAGAAATAAAGAGTGAGTAAGACCACAGAGACCTTTCAAAGTATTGCATCTACATGGTAATACTTGTTAAAATTGTTTATAATTATTTATAAATTTAAGCGTGGTGTTCACCTTAAAGGTTAGTTTTGGGCTTTTTTTTAAGTTTCCTTCTCTTTTCTTTTTTTTTTGGGGTGGGTCGCAGTCGGCACACTCCTCGCACCACTCCGTCCGTGGCGACAGAGGGGCGTAAGCACGCACACTCCTGGCACCACTCCGTCCGTGGCGACAGAGGGGCGTAAGCACGCACACCCGTAACCCACCCGAACACCACGTCGCCTTCGTCGATGGACCGACCACCGGAGCAGAGTTACTTCTCATCAGTGGTCGGCCCGACGGAATACCCCCTAGTGGGGTACCCTCCCATCGACTTGCCTCCCATCGATCCTTCTTCACGCGGTCGGCTTCTCGGCGGGTGAGGGACTAATTCCCCGGTCACGTTACCCGCGGCCTCGGCTAGGGCGGCATGAGGGGCAGGTAGTCGCGTCTAGGCCGCCCCAGTCGCCGGAGGCGGGTCTCTTTGTTAAGGCTGCGCTCCTCGCGTGCGCGACCCGCCGAAGTTTCCTTCTCTTGTATACGAGTAGAATTACAACTTTCGTCATTTTTTGCGACATTCACTGCCAAGAAAGGGGATGATGATTTAGGACTAATGAGAAGTCTAATATTTCGTGATAGATTGTGATGAGGTCACCTAATTGTTCTAGAAAGGTATTTTTTAAAATTTTAGTACAAAATAAATATATTGTTGATAACGTTGGCGGGTATAAATAACATGTATGAATAAACAAAACAAACTATTGTTCATTGTCAAACAATAAGCCAGCCTTAAAGTAGGACGTAGAAAAGCAAAACCTTGCAAAGCATATTTCATTTCACAATAGTTTAATTTGAAACTGTATGCGCCGCGCCGCCGCCGGGAACGCGGCCTCTAACTCACGACCCGTACTATTAAACTCACGGAAGTTTATGCGAAATGACTCTATTTAATTATTCAAAGAAATATTTTATACAATGTTATGCATATTTTTATTTATTTACAAGACTCATTTGGTAATATTCACAAGTTTCATGCTACGGCAGTATTGAATGAATATACCAACTTAGGATCTTCTCATTTAACATACTTTAGTGTCTGAAAGCACAGGTTTACGACTAATTATGACATGGAAACTTGATCTCTAAATGTCTTGGCCTCATATATAAATTCAAAGTGGTTCAGCGAGATCGAATCTGAAATACGGAAATTCGCAGAAGAACGGATGACATCAACATAGCACGAAGAGGTAGAATACTGAAGTGGCAATGGGCAAGCGACATCGCTCGACTAACCGATCATCACTGAGGGGAAAAGGTGTTTAAGTGGTGACCATATATCAGACAACGCAGTACCAGATGTCATCACTGGTAAACACATATTGGTCGTAGACCCGTGTTTTCAGAAACTGAGGTATGTTGAAAGAGAAGATCCTCTTAAGTTTCTAAAATCCTGCCCAACCGAGTTGGATTCGTCAGCAGCCTCTTTCTCGAAATTGGATCTATCTAACTGGAGTGCTTGTCCAAGGTAAACATAGGCATCGACAACTTCGAGAATTGCATTGCCAACTAAGACCGGTACAGGAATAACATGAACATTTGACAAGTTGTCTACAATTCTTGGCTTGTTGTATACAATTTTATTTAAAAGATGTCACTTAAAAAGAACGTGCCTGTTGGGTTACTTAGCGGATCATTTCAGCTTGTGACCGTGTTTCGATCTGGTGGTAGATTATTAGCTTATTTTAAGACAACACGTAATCTGAAAATGTATAAGAAACTCCCTAGGGTTTATACGTATTAAATGATTTGATTAGAAACTCATAAGAGTTAAACTCGAAGATGATGGTTTGCAAAATAAATTATGTTCCCAACCCTTACTTTCACGTGGCAATCGCAAAAACCGGCTTACACTAATGTGCTTCCCAGGAAAGTGCTTTTTTTTTATTTTATTTTTTGGGGTGGGCTGCGGTCGGCGCGCTCCTCGCACCACTCCGTCCGGGGCGACAGAGGGGCGTAAGCACGCACACCTGCAATCCACCCGAACACCACGTCGCCTTCGTCGTTGGGCCGACCACCAGAGCATGGTTACTTGTCATCAGTGGTCGGCCCGACGGAATACCCCCTATTTGGGGTACCCTCCCATCGACTGACATCTTCCCCTCGGGGAGAACGTTGGTCTTTCCTCACGTGGTCGGCCTCTCGGCGGGTGACGGACTAACTCCCTGGTCACGTCACCCGCGGCCTAGGCTAGGGCGGCATGGCACGCAGGTAGTCGCGCCTGCGCCGCCAGAGTCGCCGGCGCCGGGTCGCTTCGTCTAGGCTGTGCTCCTCGCGCGTGCGACCCCCCGCCTCCTTCTGCGACATCATTGCCTCGCAGAAGGCTGCGACCGCGTCCCAGTTCCTGATGCTGCCGAGCATCTTACTAGCGATGGTCGGCAGCGTCAGGTCTGCACCTATGATTGCAATGAGTTCACGACGCTGCTCCACCCAAGCGGCACAGACCTCGAGCGTATGCTGCGCCGTGTCCTCGTCACAATCGCAGTGGTGGCAGGACGGTGTACTCTCCCTCCTAGCGACCGTGTACAGTTACTTGCCGAAGCATCCATGCCCCGTCAAGACCTACACCAGTTGGAAGGAAAGCACCCCGTGCCGCCGTTCCAACCACTCCATCAGCACCGACCGGAAGACCTCCACGGTCCAGACACCGTATCCAGGCCTCTCCAGCCAGACTGCCCAACGGGCGATGACGTCTCGGCGGGCGACGACACGCCAGGCGGTGAGCTCCCTTAAGGAGACGACACCGCCCTCCCATCGCACCCCCGACACCCGCCGACACAAGTCGGCAAGCATTGCCGCCTCCAGGTCCCACAGGGAAGTCCCGGCCAACAGGCACGCCGCCTCCGTCGCCACCGTGCGGTAACCGTGGATGATCCTGACCGCCATGGCCTTCTGTGGACGCCACAGAAGAGCCCTGAGTCGGGCGGTCATGGACCCCGCCCACACCGGTGCGCCGTACAGGGCCATTGACCGGATGACTCCCGCGTACAGCTGTCGGCATGCAGCGCTCGGTCCGCCCACATTCGGCATAAGCCATGATAGGGCGGACGCAACGCCGCGGAGCCAGCCTGCGGAAATGCTGCCGAAACCACCATCGCCCGTCAAGCACCAGGCCCAAGTACTTCACGGCCTGGATGCTGATCCCAACCGAGTGGACAGTGATCGAGACGCCGATGGGAGGGTCCATACGGGGCCATGGAACAAGAGGGCCTCCGTCTTGTCCAGGGCCCCTTCAACCCCAGCGCCTCGATCCGCCTGACGATCTCTTCGGTGCCTAGAGTCGCCAGGCTTGCCGCCTCTTGTAGCGTCCCGCGGGCTGTGACGTACGTGTCGTGGACGTAACAAATCACGCCCAGCCCGGGCGGGAGGCTGCCCCGCAACGCCTAGTCGTAGCCGATGTTCCACAGGGTGGGTCCGAGGATCGACCCCTGTGGAACACCGCGGGCAACACCATGGGCGCACTACGTCTCCTACCCGGTTGACGTAGACGACGCTGCGCCTCTCCAAATAGTCTGCCACCAGCCGCGTCAGGTAAGCTGGCACTCCGTGGTATCAGAGCGCCTCCCTGACGCAGCTGAATGGCAGACTATTGAATGCGTTGGCGATGTCGAGGGACACCACCAACAGCCCTCCCCCGCCGGTGACGGCCTCAGTCGCCACGGCCCTCAGGCGCAACAGAGCCTCGATCGTCGAACGACCCCTCATAAACCCAAACTGGGCGTCCGACAGATCGGGCCCCGTACCGACGAGGTGGGCAGCTACCACCCTCTCCAGTCCCAGGAAAGTGCTAGCAGTTTCCAGGGAAACTTATAACACCAATTGCGATCGCCAATCCATTTTTCCTCTTTAAATAACCAATACTGCGATCGCCAACCCATTATCCCTTTTAATAAGTATATCTAAAAATGAGTGTCGTAAAAGACGACTAAGTGCTCTAGATTGACCCGGACCAACTCCATCTGGTACCATTTGGGTCAACGATTACATTCCCAAGGAGGGTTGACGTCAGGCAGGCGGCCGGTCATAAAAGTCATTGCCGAAACTTTTTGCAATATGTCAAAACAGATGACGTATTGCGTCGACCCCAAGTAATTGGGATAAGAGCAAGATGATGATGATGATCTAAAAATGAGTGCCGATAGCTGAATAAATGAAATGAACTTAGTTAAAATTGCTGTAGAGATTTCTCTACGCCTAAACGACATACCGAGTCTAATTCTAGCTAATATTATAAATGCAAAGGTAAGTTTGTTGTTTGTTACGCTTTCACTCTTAAAGCCATCGAACCGATTTCAATCATTTTTTCACCAAAGGATAGCTATATTATCAGGGAGTAACATAGGCTATATTTTATCTCGCTATTCCCACGGGAATGGAGACTACGCGAGTGAAACCACTGAAAGGTGGTTTCACGCTGGCAAAGCCATGTTATGTCCACATTATATCCTTTAGTCGTCTTATACGATATCCACGGGCAAGATAAAAAGTGGTGAATTATATTCTTACTCCGTCACCACATGGATTTGATGTATTGCAATAAATTTTAATATGACATTGCAATACTCGTGACGTATTGCAATAAAATTTAATAACAAATAGTTGTAAGAATATTTCAAATAAAGTACGATAGAGTAATATATCTCCAACAGAAACATTTGCAAACAAATATTCTAGAGGGATGATAACTTCTCTGTATTTTTCTCGTTACCGAATATGAAATACATTTTCTTCACACAAGAAATTCTGGACAACGTTTTATCTCTAACAAAGAAATAAACGAGGCTCATAAAGGTGGAATGGTCCAATTATTTACAAGCAAATTACGTGAGAACGAGTGTTATTTTTACTCACACATTATGTTCAAAACCCACTCTCAAATTATGGCCGTCAAACAGATTATTATCTACCCACATTCACAATAGAGGGCGCTAAACGAAACACCATGTAATAAACATAATCGCATTACGCCTAATCTTATTACACGGACTAGGCATTAAACTAGAGTCTCGTGCGTATAATTGAGCGAAAGTTTTTGAATAGGACCCCTCCCGTTCTCCCCTTTCGTCCTACCATATTACTGAGCCGCCCGCGCGTCCTTGGACCTTTGAAAGGACATTTTATATCTTTTGTCTAAATTTTAGATGTTACATTGCGGTTCCAATTACATTACATATTCGTATTATCAAAAAGTTAATAACTTAGACATTTTTAATTATTTATTATATAGTTTACTAGCTGACCCGGCGAACTTCGTAGCGTCATAATTTTTTTTGTAAATATATTTTCTCAATTTCCGAAAATATAGTCTCTAATAGAAGAACTATTACGGCTTTGTCGGGAAAGATTCAATGGTCTTGGCGCGACCAAGACATTGTTAATGATGATTCAAAGAGAATACAACGACATTGTTAATGATGATTCAAAGAGAATACAAATTACTGATTATTAATTTCTGACAAAATTATAATTATCAAATTATCATAGACAAAATTACGTTTAGCTGTCATTTGCGTTTTGTTATTACATATCAAATGCGTTTTGTTATACCACGTTCCATAGTGACTTGTATTCTCTTTGACGTTTTATGTCACGTCCCACGGGAATGCGATCGAACGAGATAAAAGTATTTTATGTCCTTCTCCTGGTTCTAAGCTATCTCCTCACCAATTTTCAGCCCAATCAGTACAGCCGTTCTTGAGTTATAAATAGTGTAACTAACACGACTTTCTTTTAGATTATAAAGTTTTATACAATTCTCGTATTCTACGTTAGGTTGAATATTTTTTTTTAATTTCGACATGTCATTCGTCATGGCGAACGAATGATGATAAAACGATATGTCGATGTGTAAAAAATTGTCACAAAATACGAGCTCAGGTGTTCGTCCAATACGTTAAGGTGTGGTCTCGCTGCACACGACACAAAAACTTACTCCTATTACTCCAATAAAGTGGAAAACTTATTCTAACTTCAAATATACTTTTCCTTTGAAATGCACTTTATAAATTCAGTGGCAAAAAGAATTTAAACAAAAATAGCAATCGCTATTTTATCGTCATTACGCTGAATGGGTTCATTAGAGTCTTTGTTCTACTCGCCGGCTATTGTACCATTCAACAGAGACCTTTGAACTAACTAAAGCGAAATACTAGTAAAAATGTTTAATCATTTATACTAGTATTATTTTAAAATATTAATATAATTTGCATTGTAAAATATTAACAATAGGTGTACTTGAAAGTCCAATTAGTTATAGATTAAGGGTATAATTTCGGACTGCCTTACAATATGTCTAGAGTTCGCGTAGGCACCAGTCTAACACTTCATCATCAACATCATCATTTCAGCCTATCGCCGTCCACTGCTGGACCTAGGCCTCCCTCATGTTACGCCATAATTTGCGGTCCTGTGCCACCTGCAACCAACGACGCCCAGCAACTTTCACCAGGTCATCGGTCCACCTAGATGGGGCGTCCTACTCTCGTCGTCCGATACGTGGTCGCCACTCGAGAACCTTTTTTCCCCAGCGGTTGTCGGTTCGTCGAGCGATGTGGCCTGCCCATTGCAACTTCAATGTACCAATTCTCCGCGTTATGTCGGTTACACCCGTTTTTCATCGTTTCAGTCTAACACTTAATCTCAAATAATAACAACGCCGTCATTTTAATGGGACTATTTCTATAATCGCAAGCGGGTTGGCGATCTCGGATGTGTTATACGTTTGCCAATCGAGTATCGCTGTCTAATCCTGGTGATGTCTTAATTAAATTTTACGAGTGCTGACAATTGTATTCTTATCCTATCGCCACGTGGCGAGATTATTCATAAATTACTATTTAAATGGAGTTTGTATATACGCCATTTAAGTGATTCCATTTGCTAGTTTTATCAGAGTATTGCTCTATCACAATACTCTAATATTGATTAATTATTGTTCTATCAACCATGTGATCTGTCATCACATAGTTGATAGAACAATAATATAAATCACTAGTTCTTATCTTGCCCGTGGATGTCGTAAAAGACGACTAAGGGATACAATACGCATGTAACATCTATGCAAGAGAAGGAAAACTCGAACTAAAACCCTATACCATCCTATCTAACCAGCATGGTATAGTAAGGTCAATTTCCTTCCTATTGTGGAGGAAGCTGGAGCCTCACAGTGGGACGTATATGAGCTGAAATAATGATAATGATGATTGTTCTATCGCACTACTAGATAATGAAGAAATGTGAATGTCTCAATACTTTGGTCACAGACGGTGCAATTATAACGTACTTCGCAGCTAAAGCCGCTTAGTGACAAGAACAACTACGCTTTTTGTATATTTTTCTTTACTTTCTACATTTATGGAATGACTTAATAGTTCAAGCGGATAGATAATACTCTTAATGAGATTCAAAATTGTTATCATTTCAGCTCATATACGTGCCAGGCTTGAGTCACAATATGTAAGAAATTGATAATGTAATTTCCATGCTGGTTAGGTAGGTCTTTCACAATGATGTTATCTGCTTGCAACCACGGGAATAGAAGGGTTTTTTTTGGGGGTGGTTTACGGTCGGCGTACCTCCTCGCCCGGCTCCATCCGGGGCAACAGAGGGGCGTAAGAACGCACATCCGTAACCCACCCCTATAGCACGTCGCCTTCGTCATTGGGGCGACCACAAGTGCAGAGTTCCTTGACTTCAGTGGTCGACCCGACGGAATACTCTGATGGTTTCTCCCATCGACGTCCCCTGGTATAGAAGGGGTAGTGATACATTCTATTCTTACCTCATAATTACACGAAAAATGCATTTTTGCAACTGTCTTTTTAATTGCTTATTTTCAAATTCTCATCTTAAAAGTATATGTATATCTTAAAAGTATATGTATAGTAAATGATCTTTTTCCTTTGTCTCTATATTTGAAATAAATTTTTACAATTCTATATACCAGTGTGTGTTACCAGTGATGACTTACGGCACGGAAACATGGTCCCTAAATGTAGGCCTCATAACAAGGCTCAAAGTCGCTCAGCGTGCTATGGAGCGGGCTATGCTCGGGATTTCTCTGCGAGATAGAATCCGGAATACGGAAATCCCCAGAAGTGTAACCGACATAGCACGAAAAATTAGCACGCTGAAGTGGCAATGGGCAGGCCACATCGCTCGACAAACCGACAACCGCTGGGGAAGAAAGGTTCTCGAGTGGCGACCACGTATCGGATGACGCAGTGTAGGACGCCCCCAGACTAGGTGGACCGATGACCCAGTGAAAGTTGCTGGGCGTCGTTGGATGCAAGCGGCACAGGACTGCACATTGTGACGTAACATGAGGGAGGCCTACGTCCAGCAGTGGACGGCAATAGGCTGAAATGATGATGATAAAAATGATAAGAATACAAATCAGCACTCCTTATCTTACCCGTAAATGTCGTAAAAGGCGACTAAGGAATATAATACGCATATAACAGATGCATACATATATGCATACATACGCATATATAAGAGATGGTAAACTCGAAATAAAGCCCTAAGCTAACCTGTCTGATCAGCGTGGTATAGTAAGGTCAATTTCCCTCTTAATGTAGAGGAGATTCGAGCCTAACAGTGGGACGTACATGAGCTGAAATGATGATGATGAAGTGATTATAATATGCAGATAACATCTATACAAAAAACAGAAAGAGAAGAAAACTCAATAGAAAACGTTCAATTTTACCTGATATTTTGGAGGAGATTGAGACCAAATAATAAAACGTATTGTAACTGAGATTATAATAATTATATTTTTAATTGATTACTTTAAATATAATATAGTTTGTATGATTGTGTGTCCGCATTAGTCGCCGCAGTGAGTTCACCAATTTGTTATGGCAACAAGTTGTTAGACGTGTCTCGTTTGAAGCGTCATTACATTTTCATTTAGTTGAGTGCCGTTGTGAATGTCGAGTCGAGATAGACAAATTCGTTTTGGTTGGTAACTTCAAATCGCTAGCATATTATCATAATAGAAATTTACTGTAACAATCGTTACATCGCTACGAAGTGAGCTGGTTTTGACATTGAACTACACTTTATAATTACTACTGACCGTTTTTAGGTTCGACTTTTAATGAACAAATAATAAATAGCAGGAACCTATTTAGATTATACTTGACTGCATAGATTAAGATTATGACGGGTACGGACCCGTGTCATAGAATTGATTCCTATACAAGACAATAATTTGTGCAGACCACAAATTGGTGTTTTGAGTACTGAGTGTTGTTCATTAAATTATATATTTGTAAAATCCAATATATATT
This sequence comes from Lymantria dispar, assembly GCA_032191425.1. NCBI lineage: Eukaryota > Metazoa > Arthropoda > Insecta > Lepidoptera > Erebidae > Lymantria > Lymantria dispar. Next base: position 677,065 of record CM063446.1, read on the forward strand.
TTCTTAGTGAGTGTTATTTTTTTTTTTCAATATAGGTGTGGTTTCTTATGATGATGGAGTAAGAATACAATTCGCCACTTCCTATCTTGTACGTGGATGTTGTAAAAGACGACTAAGGGATATAATATGATTTATGGAGTGGTAGGACCACACTGTCGACAGTTATCTGTCTACAGCCGCGGGCCGGTCCGTCCGGGGTAGTACCACGCTCTCGCAGAAAATCGACGTCTGAGTAGTAGCAATTTATTACTGCGCTTCGTTCGGTGAGTGAGAGAGCCGGAAGACCAACTTTCTGAGGGTGTTTGCGTGTGGAGGGTTTTGGTATCACCAAGCCTCAATGCACGCATTCACACTCCCTTCACTTTCTTCGCGGTAGGCAGCGGCCTTGTAAAGGTCTATGAGCGGCAGCAACACTTACCATCAGGTGTACTGTCTGCTCGTTTGCCACCGTTTGCAATAAAAAAAATACAACATTTATGCAAGAGAAAGAAAACTGGAAATATCAAAATCCTATATCAATATGTTTGACCAGCGTTGTATAGAAGGTCAATTTCCCTTCAATTTGGTGGTAAACTCAAGCCCAGCTGTGCGACATTTATGAGCTAATACAACGACGAACTGTGGGCGAATTTATCTTATTTTCTAAAGTATATTTATTTTCTAATGTTTGGCAGTTGTCTATTAAAAGTATTCCCAAGGGAAGTTGAGATATCTAAAACATTATAGATTTGATTCCAATATAAATTTAATTTAAATATTAAGTGCCTATCTGTCCACGTGTCAGTCTATCATTGTCGACGTCTACAATTGGACATTTAAATCTCTGGATAATATCAAAATGGCTTTTCATATTATAAACTTTGTATATTGTTGTATTAATTTTCCCCGCAGAGAACTATACAGTAATGAAAATAAATTCTTCATTCTTTTCATGAGTCCTCAATCGATTTTAACGACTTCCATGGAAGAGTAAGGCGCACGTAAGTTAAGATGACAAAGTATTCATAATTACAAATTGTTTTGAGTATCATATTTAGGAACGTTTTTAGACCATCGGCTCTAATGGCTACTTTTATATCTAAGTTATGTGTGGATGTATTTGCAGATGGCTGGGATAGACAAATATAAACATGTGATTTGATGATATGATTGTGTATAATTACGATCCAGTATCGGAGACAAACTTTCATTATAAGAAATCGTAATTGACCAATGAAAAGTATGACAGGATTTTTTTTTGACTAGTATGAACGCACGCAATCCGTTTCGTCCGGGGCGACAAAAGCGCGGCGCGTATCCCCATAATCCGCCATTTGCCTTCTCGCTTGACATTGGGTCAATCACTGATATCGAATTCTTGACAGCCGTGGCCAGCCTGGCGGTATACCGTTTTGGGTACCTTCAACAGTGGGACGTATATGAGCCGAGATCACGATACCACTGTAATCAGATTGATTGATTGGTGTAAGGTTATATTTGAAGTTTTCCTTCTTTTGCCTAGATCGTGTTTGCATATTATAGACTTTCAATAAAATGTATTTTAACCGACTTTAAAAAAGGAGGAGGTTTCTCAATTCGAACGTATATAATTATGCTTTTTTATGTTTATTCACTGATAACTTCGTCGTTTATAAACCGATTTTAATTATTCTTTTTTTTTTGTTGGAAAGAGTATACTAATATACAATATATATATATATATATATATATAATATAGTATAATGGTCCTATGAAAATTTTATCGAAATCAGACAAGCGATTTTTGACATTGTTGAAGGCGGTTTCTTTTTATTGCAAAAAATAATTATGCTAACTTTTGTTCATTAGTATTGTTTATTTAAGCTTACATTTGCTAATATTAAAATTGCGAACGAAATCCCTATGCCAACTCGTCTATTGATTAATTAATAAAAAATAAAAATAGTAAGACTGCAATTATTAAACCTTAACTTATAGAATATGCATATGCCAATATGAACAAATGAAGCGAATATAAAGGCGATATTGTGCAACGATGCAGACGAGTACACGGAGCACGCACTCATATTAAATTGTTCACCCCACACCCCCCTTAATCCCCCTCTCCGCAAGTCGAGTAACTCTTCAATCTTTCTACAAGGAGCTTCAACGAAATTTACTTGTTAAATTATAGAACTAATATTATTAGAAAATGTCAAAGCTATTTACAATTGTATGTTCAAGCTTTGGGTTTAGTACAATCCTCCATACGGCCGTGTGGTGACAGAGTAAGAATACAATTCACCATCACCTCTTTAGCCCGTGGATTTCGTAATATACGATTAGGGGATTACATGTATATATCTATGCAAGAACAAGGAATATTTGAAATAAAACCCTATACGTCTGACGACATCACTATATGTAAAATCACTATGATGTAGGAAAGAAACAGTGTATTAGAAAAAAAATTGGTTGCCTGTAAAGTCGGTATACGGGCGAAAGTTTTACGTGACAACGACTTTGAGTGGTAAAATAATTTTAATGTGAATATTCATTCGTATAGTAGGAAGAAGGATGAAATAATAGTAACAATTTAAAACATTTATTTATACAAAGAATTATATTTAAAACATTAATTTATACAAAGAATCTCGCACTGAATTTCATATTAACAAAATTATATAGTATTTATATACAAATATACAATTTTTATGTCTGTCTCTCTCGCTCTTAGGCGGGCTAACCATGCCCGAGTGGAAGGGACGCGTGCCTCTCACTCGCTCTCATTGTGAGCGCATAACGTGAGCGGAGCGTAACGCAGTTTCTTGAAGTGTCACCCGGCAAACCAATTTATAAGACGTTGTCACGTCAAAAATACAAAGTTTTTGAAGTGTAAACTTCTTTAGGTGCATTGGACATTTGAGATGAGCAACAGCAAGTAAACTTGCGACACCGTCACCGTTGCCGACACCTCTGTATATGTGTAAGTACATATAATATTACGAGTGTTGAGTTTCGGTTGAAATACATTGATAATATTACTATATATAATATAAACATATATTGTGTTATAATATATAAGAAATAAAAGTGTAGTTACAATATTTTTTAAAGTATTTCCTTCACAGTATATTACCTGACAATAATAAATACAATCAAAAACAAAACTTGTAAAAAAAGCCAAGCCTCGCAGCGGAGTTCTTCTACCATAAAAAGTTGTGAGATCCAGGTTATATCAAGTCGGTTAACTCATTCAGCCCCTGCTTAAGGGACCTTTCTTCTTAAGTTATTACGTAAATAGCTAACCTAACAACTTTTTATAGTGACTATATCAATATTAAAGATCTTTCATGTCTTAAATAAACAGAATAACTTGAGCCATCTCTCTTTTCCGCTTGAGTCATTTCTACCTAAACTAAGCGGAGGGATGTGGAAATAAAGAAATTTGATTGGTTTTTTGAAACACATTTCCTCTAGTCTCCTCTCCGCTTTGATGGCAATCGAGCCTAATAATGGCGATCTTTCTTTCAGGTAAATTTCAGGCAGTTTAGTTTGCTTAATACTGTGGGAAAATTTGGTACAATTTTATAAGACATATCTCTCTCTCTTGCTTTTTCATTCCGTTGATTGACCATTTTACAAGTTATCTTTGAACATAATTATATCTAGGTATCTGTCTACACCTATTATGGTAATCATCATTCAGCCTATCGCCGTCCACTGCAGAACATAGACCCCCTCATGCTTCACCATAAAGTGCGGTACTGTGACACCTGCATCCAACGACGCTCGAGGTTAACAGAATTTGCATGATTAGGACTCATTTTTATTCGCCATATGAGGAATAATGCCGTAATCGCCAGGTTTAGTAGGCGGGTTGGTTTCGCAGTGAAATATCATACATTTCCACGGAAAGAGCCGCTGCCCACTCTCCTGTTGAATCTTTTTTTTTAATGCACACGCCTTGCACTAAGGGAATAATAATCTTTATATTGTGGGGGACTTTATAAACATATAATTCACCATCGCATCATCTTTGCAGACCTCATACGTCCCACTGTTGGGCTCGGGCCTCCTCCACAATGGGAGGGAATTTGACCCACTATACCATGCTGGTCAGACATGTTGATATAGGGTTTCATTTCGAGTTTTCCTTCTCTTGCACAGATGGTATGTACATATTATATCCCATAGTCGTCTTACACGACATCCACTGGCAAGATAGAGAGTGGTGAATTGTATTCTTACTTCGTCACCACACGGAAAGAACATATAATTAAGCGACACAAATTACATTCAGACTCAGAACAACAATTTGTGGATCGTACAAGGTGTTGTCTTGCATGGGATTCGAACCCGCGACACTGGCACGGTACGTTGGTATCTACCACTACGCCATCTGCGCATTCTTTAGCCGGTTTTTACGATTCCCGTAGGGAAGCAATGATGGCGACAAATGAATTCTTATTTTTTACAAAGTTACATTTCATTAACTGCAAATGTAACATTGTAATCCCATATATTTATATGGGTTTTTTTTTTTTTTTTTTTTGGGTGGGCTATGGTAAGCGCACGCGCGGTCCAGTCTGTCCGGGGCGATGAAAAGACAGCGCGCAGGCCCATAACCCACCCGTGTCCACGTCACCTCGTTGTTGGGCCGACCACCGGAGCAGATGTGACTTGTCGTCAGTGGTCGGCTCAACGGAACACCCTTTCGGGCAACCTCACCTCTCGACGTCCTGGGACGTCGGTCGCCTCTCTGCGAGTGACGGACAATTCCCCAGTCCGATCACCCGCGGCCTCGGCTAGGGCGGCATCAGGCGCAAATACTCGCGCCTGCGCCGCCCGAGTCGCCGGCGGCGGAACGTGTGTGTGAGATTACGGCCTCACAGAAGGCGACGACCGCGTCCCAGTTCCTGACGCTGACGAGCATCTCCCTGGCGATGGTCGGCAGCGCCAGGTCGGCACCGATAATTGCGACGAGTTCACGGCGATCCCCCTCCCATGCAGCACTCTCCTCGAGCGTGTGCTGTGCCGCGTCCTCGTCGCAACTGCAGTGGTGGCAGGACGGAGTGCTCTCCCTCCTGACAATCTTGTGCAGGTACTTCCCGAAGTAACCGTGCCCCGTAAGCACCTGCACCAGTCGGAAGGAAAGCATCACGTGCGTCCGCTCCAACCACTCCATCAGCACCGGCCGGAGAGCCTCGACGGTCCTGACACCGTACCGAGGACTCTCCAGCCAGACTGCCCAACGGGCAATGACTCCACGGCGGGCGTCGACCCGCCAGGCGGTGATCTCTTTGATGGAGACCATGCCGCCGCGGGCGCGCGTCTCCGACACCCGCCGATAAATTTCGGCGAGCATCTCCGCCTCCAGGTCCCACGGGGGAGTTCCGGCCAGGAGGCACGCTGCCTCCGTTGCCACCGTGCGGTAACCCCGTATGGCCCTGATCGCCATGACCCTTTGTGGTCGCCACAGGACGGCCCTAAGACGGACGGTCAGGGACCTCGCCCAAACCGGTGCGCCGTACAGGCCCATCGACCGGATCACCCCCACGTACAGCTGTCGGCACGTAGCGCTGGGTCCGCCCACATTCGGCATCAGCCGCGAAAGGGCGGACGCCGCGCCGACAAGCCGGGGAACAAGTCGATGGAGATGCTCCCGGAACCAAAAATGCCCGTCGAGCACCAGGCCCAAGTACTTCATGTGGGCCTTGATGCTGATGGTGACCGACTTTACGGTGATCGAAGCGCCGGCGGGAGGCCCGGCGGTACGGAGGCCATGGAACAAAAGGGCCTCCGTCTTTTCCAGGGCTACCCTTAACCCCAGCGCTTCGATCCGCCTGACAATCTCCTTGGTGCCGAGAGTTGCCAAGCGTGCCGCCTCCTCTAGCATCCCACCTCGGGCTGTGACGAGTGTATCGTCGGCGTAGCAAATTACGCCCAGCCCGGGTGGGAGGCTTCCTCTCAACGCCCAGTCGTAGCCGATGTTCCACAGGGTCGGACCCAGAACCGACCCCTGTGGGACACCGCATGTCATGGGCGTTCGCACAAGGTCCCCTACTCGGTCAACGTAGAGGACGCTGCGCCCCTCCAAGTAGACTGCCACCAGCCGCCTGAGGTACACGGGCACCCCGTGATATCTCAGCCCCTCCCTGATGCAGCTGAATGGCAGACTGTTGAAGGCGTTGGCGATGTCCAGGGACACCGCCAACAGGACTCCTCCGCCGGTGACGGCCTCCGCTACCACGGCCTTCAGGCGCAGCAGAGCCGCAATCGTCGAACGCCCTCTCCGAAAACCAAACTGGGCGTCCGACAAATCGGGCCCGACCCCGACGAGGTGCCGCTCGATGCGGGCAGCCAACACCCTCTCCAGCAGCTTGCCCGCATCATCGAGCAGCACGATGGGCCTGTAGGCCGAGGCCGACTCGGGAGACCGTCCCGGCTTCGGCAGGAGAACCAGCCTCCCCTCTTTCCAGCATCCAGGGAACTGCCCGGACGTCAAACAGGCGTCGAACAGTCCCCTGAGGCGTGGTTCCAGGTGCTCGAGGACCAGGGCCAGCGCACGGTTCGGAATACCGTCGGGCCCGGGGGCGGTGGATTTCACTCGCATACGCGCCACTGCCGCCCCCATTTCCGGCTCCGTGATGGGTGGAGCACTTTCATCTTCGGCCTCTCGGTCGCTGTCCGGCGAAGCCATGACCGGGGGCGTGTGCTCCGCCTGCCGTGGAAAGAGGTCCTCGACAACTCTGGTGAGGAGGCTGGGCTGGAGTGTCTCGGTGAGGGGGGAGCCCCACCCGCGGAGCTTGTTCAGCGCCGCGAGGTAGGGGCGACCCCAGGGATCACGCTCGAGACTGTCCAGTATCTCCTGCCGACTAACCTCCTTGGCGGTACGGACGGCCAGCCTGAAGGCAGACCGCGCACTGCGGTAAGCCTCGTACAGCTGGCCCTCCCGCTCAGCGTCGCGGTGACGCGCTTGGCTGCGGGTGTAGACCCTCCGGGCACGTATGCACGCGGCCCAAAGGTCTGTCAATTCTCGGGACCACCAGGGGACCGCACTCTTCGGGGGCAGACGCCGCACACGGGGCATGGCCGCATTGCAGATCTGCGTTAATGCACAGCGGATGCGGCCAGCCTCGGCATCCACCCCGTCCACCTGGGGCGATGAGGACAGCCACGACTGAACGATGGCTGCCTCCGCCAACAGGTCCCGATCCAATCGACCCACAGCCCACCGCGGAAACGCGGGAGCTCCGTCCGCCGTGTGACCCCTGCTGGGCTGCAGGAGGGTCCGGGAGACCTCTATCCGGATGTATCGGTGGTCGGATAGGGTCTCAACCTCCTCCTGGACGCACCAGCTCCTCACTCGTGCTGCGACATTAGGGCTAGCGAACGACAAGTCCACTATCGACCTGCCCTGCTGCCGCACGCACGTTTGCACCGAGCCCCTGTTCAGCAAACAGAGGCCCAGTGCCGCCGCCCACTCATAGAGAAGCAATAATGGCGACAAATGTATTCTTATTTTTTACAAAGTTTTAATTTATTTTATTTTATTAACTGCAAATGTAACTTTGTAATCCTATATACTTATATGAGTTAACAAAATTATTTATGCAGTTAGTGTATCTCGAAAACTGGACGAAAATTACAATGTTTCATAATTTTTCCTTCATTTATACACTAAACACTAATTGTATTCTAAATTTGAAGTTTCTATGTCTGCTAAAAGTGCCCCTTTAATATTGATGATCGGTCAGTCAGTCAGTGAGTGACAAAATTACGAAATTTTGACTAGTTATAATTCTTAAACTATTGGTTCAAATTGAATGAAATTTGAAATACACAATGTGTATACAATGCCTGCTAGGTTACTAAAATTCAGGCTTCTAGTTATATTCACAACGAAGTTATAGGGAGTCGAAAATGGCCTGAATTGCTTCGAGAAAAGTATGTTACGGCAGTGTTGCGTTTTGCCCGCCTTTTTTTTGCTTGACTTGGCGGGGCCACTGCCGTGCCTCCAGAAAAGCACATCGTTTTCCGTGTAGTAACGGAGTAAAAATACAGTTCACCACTTCCTATCTTGCCCGTGAATGTCGTAAACGACCACTAGGGGATATAGTACGCATATGACATCGATGAAAAAGAAAGAAAACTTGAAATATAACCCTGTCTGACCAGCACGGTATATTACGGTGAAATTCCCTCCTAATGTAGAGGAGGCTCAAGCCCAACAGTGGGACTTATATGAGCTGAAATGATGAATGATGAAATGTTCAAGTTTTCACTTCTGTCGGTACTACCAGAGTGCCATTTTTTGATTAAATCTTAATGCAATAGTTTCAACAAGTTTTCAACTGGACAATAAATACTATATAGGATTATTCGGTTTAAAAACATGTGCGACGTATGAAAATACAGTTATAATTTCACAACATTGAGCAAAAAATCAACGAGAAAAGAAATAAAAAAATAGTTTCACGAGTAGCTATAAGTTCACGCGGCGAGGAAATAAGAGCGCCAGCTGAATCATTGTGAAAATTGAAAGAATAACGCGAGGCGTACAATGACGTGTGAAGGGAGCGGCCCGAGATATGAACGGCCCGTAGACAATATAGCCAACCGTACGGCACACATATACTTATTTGATTTTACACCAACTGCCACGGATATAATTCATAGATATTAGTTTTTATTCTTTTTATCAATGGGTATTTCTATTATTAAAAAATCAGGAATGAACTTTTAAACTTTAACGTTCCCTGTGGTGACGGACTAAGAATACAATTCACCACTCCCTATCTTGCACGTGGATGTCGTAAAAGACGACACTGGGATATAATAATCACATAACGTCTGTGCAAGAGAAGGAAAACTCAAAATAAAATCCTATATCAACACGTCTGACCAGCATGGTACAGTAGATCAAATTTCCTCCCATTGTGGAGTAGGCCCGAGCCTAACCGTGGGACGTATGTGGGCTGCGATGATGATGATGACGATGATGATCTTTTAAATATAACTTCCGAAATGGTGATAGAATCAGTACAATTCACCACCCCCTTTATTACCTGTGGCTGTCGTAAAAGACGATTAAGGAAGTATAATATGCAGCTGACAGCTTTGCAGGAGAAAGAAAATCGTAATAAAATCCTATATCAAACATCTGACCGGCGTGGTATAGCAAGGTACAGCAATGGAGGAGGTCCAAGCCTAGTAGCGGGACGTGATTAGATTAAGATGATGATGATAACTTTCGATATAATAGAGTAACAATACAATTTAGCACCCCCTTTCTTGGCCCATGGGTGTCGTAAAATATGACTAAGGTATAAGGTGATGGGCCGACCACTGAAGATAAGGTACTCTGTACCAGTGTTCGGCCCAACGATGAAGGCGACGTGCTACGGGTGAGTCATGGGGCCGCGCGCCGCCTCTCAATCACCCTTAAAAAAACAGGTATAAGATGAAATCTATGCAAACGATGAATGAGAAGAAAATCTCGTAAAAAAACCCTAATATGATACATTTGAACATCGTGTTATAGAAAGTAAATTTTTGTCCCATTTTGGATGAGGCTTGAGCTAAACAGTGGGACGTATGAGCTGTGATGATTATGATATTATGAGAGGAAGTTTGAGAGTAACATCACTATGAAGCATGTGATGTGACAAAAAACATTCATAGGGTTGTGTTGAAAAAAAAATACATACGTCTACCCCAAGTAGTTAGGATAGAAGTAAGGTGATGATGAGATATTCCCATTATTTCCATTACTAGAGACCTCTCAAAATACAGTTACTGTAGATGACCCAAAAATATACTGCATCGGTATCAAACTTAGTGCACTCGACATTTTGCCGATGAGGAGGTTTTGTATCGCTTGAAACTAAATAAAAAATACTATTAGTAAATAAAAATACCTAATTAAATCAAGTGTTTGATGGTAGTTCAAAACGTATTGATACTAAAATTATTGACTTGGAGGACCAAATGAGAGAAAAATTGACTTATCACAGCAGAAGTATTAGCAGCGAGTTTTATTACGAGTTTTCCTTCTCTTGGGAGGGACCTTTAATATCGTCAAATGAAATTCATTATTTATAAAGTTTTAATAATAAAACCCATCGTATAAATAAGAAAGGTTAACAAGCGACTAAAGAGATGTAAGTGTTTTATATTTATCTCTGAGAGAGAATATAAAGCTAGTAAATCAAAAGCGTATTATGCTTACGAAGCACGTAGAGCGACATAACGAAACGAAACTTGCAACATCAAAGATACATCTGTACCGTCGACATTATCGTCCAGAAATAAAATCGAACTGACTTTTACTAGTTCGTTGGCGTCCCTAATAAAAGCCGAGCGGTCGGGGCTGGGCCGCGACGGCCTCGGAGGCGTGTGAATTTCCCACATTTCCCGTCAAAAAAGAGAATAAATACGCTTAGGCGGGGCGTTTTCTTCACATGCAAATTATTATTATTGTGCCAGTTTTAGTATTAGCGGGCGTTTTATTGCTTAAGCTACGCAGTTTCCCCCCCCTCTTTTTTACGGTTCGGTAGCAATGTATACTGTATTTGTTGTATACGCGTGGTGGCATCCTTGACTCGACGTGATGCGGGTTACTGTTTTCGTCGTAAAATCAATTGTTCTGTATACTGGGAATTGAATTTCAGAGAAACTGGGGATATGAGTGCGCATGAGATGTCACAAAGGGTCGACGCTGTGCGATCAAAATGTTTTGTATTATTTACGCCGATGTATCATTGTCGCGCACTCGTCGTGTTCAATGAATTCATATATACACTGTGTTTCATAATGGAAAGGCTTCCGGATATTTACGTGACACAAGAAATAAAACTATTTTTTTTATATATTCTATTACGTTAGAAATGTATATTTAATTATTTCTTTCTAGTGTTTCATGTCATATAAATCATCGTTAGTACAGAACCTTTTATCTACCCTTTAAATTTTGACTCACATTTTTTATTTAAATTCATTGTTGTCATTTATTCGAAAATATTTTGTACACATACAATTATACTGTTCTTCGTCAGTTATTCTTAAAAATTAAAACAATCTATACAATAATTATTATCTAATGGCAATTTATTAATCTATACCTGGCAAATATAAGCAAAAATGCCGGCCTATAACTAAAATTTTACTTGTCAAAGGTCGCTTATTGTTTGATTTTTTTATGTCAAATAAAAGGTCCATGTATAAGATACATATGTTACAATACCAAATTATTTTTTTAATTTTGCCATATTCCGATTACACCCTACCCGAATTGTCGATGGTGGCTCCTAGAGGAGCCTCGATAAGAGAGAAATTGACCTATATTGGTCAGACGGGTATACCACGTCAGTCAAACGGGTTGATACAGTGTTTGCTTTCGAGTTTTTCATCTCTTGCAAAGATGCATATTATAATCCCTTAGTCTTCCCTTACAAAATCTATGGATAAGAAAGAGAAAGGTGAATTATATGCCAATTTCGTCACCACTAGTAAAGTGGACTTATCTAAAACACTATTAGTATTCCTAACATGTGAGTAGTGGTGAGCAGTTCGTCACAGTGACACCTACCGCCCGCGTAGACAGTTTACGACACGCTCGGACGCTTATTGGTCGTGAATCACCATCTCCAGAGCGCGAATGGCCCGTAAACTATCGTAACATCTATTAATGTGGTTTAAGTACGAGCCGACGCAACGTCTGTTTATTGCTCCCTCTATGTTTCACTGAAGGGTAAATAGTTTTACACGTCGTAATAACTAATAATCTATATTGCTATCGTTAAATTGAAGAGTTTTGTTTTGGGTGCGTTAATCTCATAAACTTAATGCTCATTTTCACAAAGAAATTTTAGATTAAATGTTAGATTACAATTATAAGTTATACATAGATGATACATACAGGCCCCCCCCCCCCTGTCTTACCTACGTATTGCCCCTATACCTATTGGAATACAATGGTTTCATCCCTTTACGTTTGCTTGGCAGTCGTAAAAATTATTAAAGCAACACCAGGACAGTGTAGTACCTCTCTTCTGTGAATTCTATAATACCTATTGGTCAATCGTCCGATCGACCACGATTATCGCATTACCTTTCTTATGTGCAAAGGTTTAAGTCCAACAGTGGGCGTTAATAGGCTGCAGGATGATGTTACGAGCACAAATATGAATATTTATTACATTTGTTAAGTTTCAATGTATTGTGTAAATCCAAAGCTCTAACACAATGGTTCAAATTAGCTAAATCCGATGTCGAATGAATTTCATTAGTGGAGTGCGGCGCGATGCGGCGGTGCGTCGCTAAATTCGTCTGTACATTGTTGTCCAACAATCTGTTGCTCTGGCGGTTTGAGACTCCGCATCGCTTTGGACCGCGAATTATCTAACATAGAATTCAACGATATGGAAAATATTATACAGTGACATCATTATTCTTGTTTATTAGAATATTATTATTTTTTGTATGGTGACAGAGTAAACAATACAATTCACTACTCCCTTTCTTGCTTCTGGGTATCGTAAAAGACGATTAAGGGATATGATATGCAGATAATATCTGTGAAAGAGAAGGAAAACTCGACATAAGTCCTTATGTCTCTATCAAAATTGATTAATCTTAGGAGTCTGTGTCTGTACTGTAGATAAAGAATCTGACAGTTCAACAGCCTTATACAGGCCTTTGTTTGGGATAGTATCATATTCTGGTAGAAAATCGACGTCTGAGTAATAACAATATTGTGTCTTGTTCGATGAGTGAGAAAGCTGCAAGTACAAAGCTCTTCCCTTACCTTCTTGGCCTCATTTCTTCTTAAACTTTTTCCCTATGATAGTAGGATATGCACTTTTTTATGGAAGAAAGGGCGCATTTGAAACCGAACCGTCTTGAGGATGCCTCTTTTAAAGGCGAAACATGTGTCAAATAAATATTCGAAGTTCTGTGGCAAATTGCAAGCCTGACGTCCTGGAAGATGCTCATTATGTGATAGTAAGAAGACTTCCTCATCTCTTATCTCTCTCAAGGTGGACCTTGATCATATCCCGTATTCCTTCCATTCCATTGTTGTGGGTGGTACATTGATTAACCGTGGGAAAGTGGTGGGCCTCCCTTCTTTCCGTTTTAAAATAATGTAAAATATCTTTTATAAAGACGATAATACGAGTCACAATTGGTAACCATATCCACAATAGCCTAATTGATAAGGCGGTACAAATCGATTACCTATTATATGAGTTTAAGTTGTGTGGTAAATTGGTAATTATTTTAGGTTTTTTTTTTTTTTTTTTTGTGGGTGGGCCGCGGTCGGCGCGCCTCCGCACCACTCCGTCCGGGGCGACAGAGGGGCTTAAGCACGCAACTCCCGCGACCCACCCGAAAACCACGTCGCCTTCGTCGTTGGGCCGACCACTGGAGCAGCGTTAACTTGTCGTCAATGGTCGGCCCGACGGAATACCCCCTGTTGGGGTACCCTCCCATCGACCGACGTCCCCCCCTCGGGGAGGACGTCGGTAATTATTTTACGTTTGCAAATCAAGGTTTTATAAAAGAAAACTCTTTATAAATTAATGAAACAGTAGCATGCTTTACTTTCTACCTAGAAATATTAACATTTAATTATTGATGGACGCTTTCGATTCCACGTGACGTGGCATGTTAACGCTAATGACCGTAATTGTACATACAAGTTTTTGACACTTCACTATAATGTTTGATACGCTGTTTATTGAAATGTAATGTGATCATTGCAAATCCTACTAATTTAATAAATAGGAAATCAGTTATACGTAAATCGTTGAACTAATTTGAATGAAAATTGGCATATAACATTCGCATACCATTTCTTGAGTAAACCAGAATGTTGCCTACATTCATAGGACAATTTTTTATCCCAGTAACATATCCCGTGCGATAATAGTTTCACTTCACCTTTTTTATTTCATCATGGTAGCCCACATACGTCCCACAGTTGGGCCCCGAGCCCACATGGGAGGGAATTTGATCTACTATACCATGCTGGTCAGATTTCTTAGTCGTCCTTTACGACATCCACGGGCAAGATAGGGAGTGGTGAATTGTATTCTTACTCGGTCACCACACAGATAACACTATTTTATTTAATGTCATCTTGAGATAGTTATCACTCAAGTAAGCGGTGGCGGCAGCTTACTTAAGTAATACTAAGTACATTTATTTACCTCTTTATCATTTCAGCCTATCGCCGTCCACTACTAAACGTAGGCTTCCCTCATGTTACACCACAGAGTGTAGTCTTGAGCCGCCTGCATCCAAAGACGGCTAGCAATTTTCCCCAGGTCATCGGTCCTAGTTGGCATCCTACACTGCGTCAGATACGTGGCCGCCACTCGAGAATCTTTCTTCCCCAGCGGTTGTCGGTTCCTCGAGTCTGGCCTGCCCATTGCCACTTCAGCGATCTTTTAAATTATATTCAGGAATCTTCTACGGAAAGAGTAGAAGGTATAATGGATAACCATTAACATATATCTGCTCTTATCTCAATTATTGGGGTCTACTCAAAATATACAATATGTATGATCAAACATTTTGCAAATCTTTTGGCAATAGTTCCATAATCAGTTGCCTGCTTGACGTCAAACATCCTTAAGAATATAATTGTTGACGGCATCATGTAAACGGTAAAATTACATATAAGCTTTATTAAATTATCATTAACATTATCTGCGGAACATTTTCTATCCATAGATATGTTTCATTTGAATATGTGACTATATCTTACAAATATAGATCAATACTATGAATATTACAGCGATGTATGAATACGTAATAAACTTTCAATACAGCTTCATAAATAAAGCCTGGTTTTTGTTCATAAAATTGAGTATACAATATTTTAATTTAACCTGGTTAAATAAAACAGACTAACGTTAAAAGCTGTATAACAATAGCAAAACTTTCAAATACGATACGTCGGTGTATATTAAAGAGTATTTATATTAAACTTTCGAGTTTGGGGTATCCAAACATAAAAGCTACAGAGAACTAGAGCTCACAAGGGCCCTCTAAGCCATTTACCACACCGAGAGACATGCCAGTTTCCTGAACCTGTACAAAAATACTAAACTCATCCAAACACTGAATGTAGCACATCATACACTGTGTTTCAACCTCTACCTTTTCAAACTAACGTGGAGTTTAAACGAGTAATAGTTGCTACATTTATAAATAGCAACTATCGTGGTAATTGTTATAGTAGCAGAAGCAGCGAGTGCCTCATGAACACCGCAGCTACTTATATATCTCTCGAAATTCTACTCTATTGTTTTAAACAAACCACATTGCTCCTTTTGTGAGCATCTTAACTCTTGTTACAATTATTAAGGTAACAATGTATGTTGTATAAGAGAAGCGGTCGTGGATAGCGCCGTGTCGTTGTACGACAAGTCGGATGAACGTCCCGTTTATCTATATGAGCTCCTTAGTGTTAATAATGTTGGTTATATGTGAGCTAAGTGTAATTAAACGCACTTTTATATTGTCGGTCGTTCTCGACGAGGTATTAGTGGACAAGATGCCCGCTTTATTGCCTGTTGTGGCACTAAGAACTTTAATTATTGCCTAGTGAAACTTACTGAGTAGAATAAGAATTTTATTCTTGGCTGTTGAGAAAATTATTTATTAGGGGCCACGACTAAGGTTTGTATGGGTAAATTTGTATTTATTACGCTTCAAGAAAGTTACAAGGAATATCAAAACATCATACGTCATCGGCTCGTTCGGCTTTTTGATGTTCAGTACTGAATGTCACTTATCCTTACTAATATTATAAAGACGAAGGTATGTTTGTTTGTTTGTTTCTTTGTTTGTTTGTTACGCTTGCGCGCTTTAACCATTGAACCTATTTCAAAAATTCTTTCACATATGGAGAGCCTAGTTTGCGCCCTGATATTATAGCTTTCCATTGGTGAAAGAATTTTTGAAATCAGTCCAGCCGTTTTGAAGATTACCCGGAACAAACAGACAGACAGACAGACAGACTGACAGACAAAAATTTTTTAATTGCTATTTTAGGCATAGGTGTCGTGCAAATAACCATGTGAGCATGAAAAAAGCCTATTATTTTGACATTATAAACAGACACTTCAATTTCATTTATTGGTATAGATTAATTTGTCCTTATTCCAGGTATTTACATGATGAATATCACTATATTTTTCAAATTTAACTATATTTTTTTTACACATATATATATATATTGCGACATAACAGTCAAAATATTCACTTCTTTAAATTTCTCTCTTAGTGATACTCTTGGGCCTAAATTATAAATAGCGCGGACAGCCCTTTTTTGTAAAACAAAGATTCTATTCAATTCCGCGGAGCGACCCACAGTAACTATATCTTAGTTTCTATACAATTCAATCATCATCATCATCATCATAATTTTAGCTCATATACGTCTCACTGTTGGGCACGAGCTTCCTACATAGTAGGAGAGGAATTGACTTAATATTATACCTTACTAATATAAATGCCAAAGTAAGTTTGTTTATTTGTTTATTTGTTACGCTTTCACGCTTAAAACACCGAACCGATTTCAAAAATTCTTCCTCTAATGGAAAGCTATAATATCAGGGAATAACATAGGCTATTTTTTATCTCGGTATTCTAACGGGAACGGTCACTACGCGGATAAGGCGACTGAAACCGAAAAAATTTTCACAGAAACATTTATTTACGTACTAGCAACCCGTCCTCGCTTCGCTTCAGTTTTAGTCGCCTTACCCGCGTAGTTCCCGTTCTCGTGGGTATACCGGGATTAAATATAGTCTATGTTACTCCCTGATATTAAAGCTATCCATTGGTTAAAGAATTTTTAAAATCGGCTCTGTGGTTTAAGCGTGAAAGCGTAACAAACAAATAAACAAACAAACTTACTTTCACATTTATAATATTAGTTAGGATAAACAATTTTAAATTAGTATATAATGATACTAAATTATTTAACATTAAGGTACTAATGACCAGCTAATATTCTCGACAGTTTCACAGCCAGAATATTGTAATGATAGTTCGAAAGTTGAGTAAATGTCGTGCTCATTAAACATTAACGACCTATTTGACATGAAGTCTTTATTATATTTTCGTTATACACGAGCTTAACTATTGTAGCGCGAAAAAGCACTAAACATAGGCTGTCATAAGAAACTTATGAAAATAAATAATTTTATTATTAAACTATTAATTGTAATGAGAGATCAAAATTGAATAGGTACCTCAAATCGGGATAATATATCGCTGGTTTGCGAGAATATCAACGTAATTCAAAATGATGTCAAATTGAATACTATATGCCAAATGATCGTTGATGTCTAAAACCCTTAATATTTTATCGTGAATAGAGAAATTTTCCTTTAATTAGTACAGTCACACCCTCAATCGTGGGACGGCGACCGACGTCCCAGGACAGGGCGTCGAGAGGTGAGGGTACCCGAAAGGGTATTCCGTCGGGCCGACCACTGACGACAAGTCACCCTGCTCCGGTGGTCGGCTCAACGACGAAGGCGACGTGCACGTGCAGTGGGTTGCAGGTGTCTGTGCTTACGCCCCTCTGTCCGTTCCGTCGCCCCGGACGGAATGGATTGCGTGTGCGCTTCCCATAGCCCACCCATAAAAAAAAGTCACACCCTCAATAAATCATTTAAAAATTATGGTATGCACTAAAACATTTAAAAAATAAAATAAAAGACCCTTCTCTAAATTCAGTAGTTTTCATTTACGCCACTATTCTATCAAACGATATTTACAATAAAACTATTCTTGCATTTAAAATTATTCTTTTTTATCCATTGCATAAAAATATTTTTTAGAATACTTGGATTCATTCTGTATTTTGTATAAAGATTTTTTTGGACAACTTGTAAATTTTACGAACTTGGTTAACTGTGAAGTGTAATAGTGGTAGAACCACATTGTTGACAATTGTCTGTCTATAGCCGCGGGCCAGTCCGTCCGGGGTAGTACCACACTCTCGCAGAAAATCGACGTCTGAGTAGTAGCAATTTGTTACTGCGCTTCGTTCGGTGAGCGAGAGAGCCGGAAGCCTAATTTTCTGAGGGTGTTTGTGTGTGGTGGGTTTTGGTGACGCCTTTAGTTTCACTGAACCTCATTGCACGCATTCACTCTCCCTTCACGTTCTTCACGGTAGGCAGCGGCCGAGCAAAGGTGCAGAAGCGGCAGCAATACTTACCATAAGGTGTACTGTTTGCTCGTTTGCCACTGCTCGCAATAAAAAAATAATAACCATTTATTTTCCTAAATCTAGTTAACTGCATAACCTTAGTAATAAGCCATGTGAACAACAATTTGGACACTAAAGTTCATGATTAATCATAGAGAATACGCCTGGGTTTAATTTAAATTTTATATTAAAACTGCGTCATTATAATGTAACATCTGTTAGTTCAAGACCAACAAAAACATACGCAATAAATACATAAATAACATTGACAATAACATCATTTATCATGATCACAAAACAAAATGAAACGAAATATTTATTTCAACAGCAGACTTTTGCGGCGAACGTCCTGTTTGTGTCCAAATGTCGAAGGGAGGGGGGCGACGGGCGACAGGCGGCACACGGCACGCTGTGGTCAAAACAAATGCCATGTTTTTTACAAATATTACTGTAAGTAAATCATCCTACAAGACTTTATTATTCCTAATATCGAAGCCAACATTCTAATTTGATTAGTTTCAACAGAATATATTTTCTCACGGAGCTAGAAGAAGACGTGTGTGTGTGGTGATGGAGTAAGAATAAACCACCCCTGTATCGTGCCAGTGGTTATCGTAAAAAACGACCAAGGGTTTTACTATCCATACAACATCTATGCAAGAGAAGGAAAACTCGAAATAAAACCCTGTATCCCGTTTTGGAGGAAGCTCGAGCCCAGCAGTGGGCTGTATATGAACTGTCATGATGATGATGAAGAAGTATAATCCAAAGACACATGAATATTCTAGAATTAGATATTAGAATATTTATTTCCCCAGGTAGACCGCGGTCATCTATACATATAAATAAAATTGAAGTGTATGTTTGTAATGTCAAAATACTGGGCTATTTTCATACTCACACGATTATTTGTACGACACCTATGCCTAAAATACAGTTTAAAAAATTTGTCTGTCGGTCTGTCTATTTGAGATAATGTTCAAAACGACTGAACCGATTTGAATAATATTTTACTACCAGGTAGCTATCTATATAAAGAGTAAATTGGGCTATATTTTATCTCGGTATTCCCACGGGAAAGCGAGCTATGAGGGTAGAGCGACTGAAACCGAAGCGAAGCGAGGGCGGGCTGAAAGGGAGCCATTGAATGTAAGGGGTACGCGACCATTCTGAGAGACATTTTCGCGCGGAGGCCTATATCAAGCAGTGGACATCTACGGGCTGATGATGGAAGATTTAGAATATTACCCTCATCATTATCCTGTTGTTTTCCCAATTATTTAAAGCTTATCAGACGTCATCTCTGTGGTCACTCCATGTCTACGTGTCATGCTGTACACAGTCCATCCATATTTTCTTTGGTCTCCTCTTAACCCTAAAGCCTTCAACATTCATACTTAAAACTCTCCTCACAGCATTACTTTCATCGCACCAAATCATATGTCATGTTAAATGGTCCCACCATTTGGGAACATCCGAATTGAGAACATCCTCCTTTTTTAGAAATCGGTTAAAAATGAATAAAATAATCATATTTCTAGTTTTTAGCACAAATATATTAAAAAGCCACAATAAGCAAAGACTGTGATGATCTATTTCGTGACTAAAAATCTTTATAAAAATATATTTCACAATAAAAACTAAATAAGCCAGAAGATCTACATTCATCATCATCACTCAGCCATCCACTGCTAAACGTAGGTCTCCCTCGTGTTTCGAAACAAATTGCGGTTCTATGCCGTCTGTATTCAACGAAGAGCCACATTAAAATTGATAGATAAAAAATACATAGGTCCTAATAACTGCCATTGATTTGAAAAAGGCTTTCGATTTCAGCCACGATATACTTAATTATTTCTGATGTTTACGCGAGTATACATCTATACCAATGAATAAAATTGGAGTGTCTGTTTGTAATGTCAAAATAATAGGCTTTTTTCATGCTTACACGGTTATTTGAACGACACCTATGCCTAAAATAGCAATTAAAAAATTTTTGTCTGTCTGTCTGTCTGTCTGTCTGTCTGTTTGTTCCGGGTAATCTTCAAAACGGCTGGACCGATTTCCAAAATTCTTTCACCAATGGAAAGCTATAATATCAGGGCGTAAACTAGGCTATATTTTATCCCGGTATTCCCACGGGAACGGCAACTACGCGGGTAAAACGACTATAACCTATAACCGAAGCGAAGCGAGGGCGGATTGCTAGTTGTAAATAAACCTACTTTACGCATTTTATCGCATTATTATTTGATTTTTGATTGCCCGACGTTTCGAACACTTTGCAACGTTCATAGTCACGGGCGAACTGCCGGCCAAAAATCTGTAAAATAGTTTTATTTACAAAGCACTATATACTTTTTATATAATGTAATAGCACAGTATTGTCAAATACAATCAGTAATTGTCAATACAGTTGACATTTCTCAATGTTGACATGAACTCTCTCTCCCTTAAGGGTGAAAGGGTTTTCAATAGATTATTCAATCAATTTCGGGAAAATAATATTCGTGACTCCTCCGCCCGGCTTCACAATAAATTATCAAGGGGCATAATCAAACATTTATTTATTCATACATTCTAAGTCTGAATACATGAAATCGATATTGAATTCTGTTGGAATAGGTAACAATAATTGATTAATTGTAAGTTAATTTATATAGAGGGCTCGCAAACGCTTTTCAATACACGTCGTGGCTCAACAGGTACTAAAATATTCACTAACTAATTTACAAATGTAATTCTATTTTCGTGTGATGATGGGGTAATAAAATAATTCATCACCGTAGGTATCAAAAAGGGATATAATATATTTACATTTAACATCTGTGCCAGAGAAGGAAAGCTTGAAGTAAATTCTATTGCAGCGTTTCTGATCAGCGTGGTATAATTATGTCAATTTCTCTCCTATTATGAGTGAGCTTTGAGTTCAGCGTTGGGACTGAGAACTAAAATGATGATGATATCGTCATCATCCGTGCGTCACTATTTAGTGTTCAAAATGATAAAATCTTCCTTTGCAAAAGGGTTGGTAATCGTACTGATTTTATAATTTTCAGCAGTGGATAACGACTCAGAGTGATGAAAAATTTAGTAAAATTATCTACATGGAAATGGAATAAGTGTGCTATTTTAATGATATCTGATGTTTACGCGAGCACTACACATTGTAAATAATACCACTTTTACGGATTATATCGCGTTTGTATTTGATTTATGATTGCCCGACGTTTCGAACACTTTGCAGCATTCATGGTCACGGGCGGACTAAGGTGTCTCACGTCTCACAAGTAATCGTTATTACAGACATTTCCTAGCCGAGGCCGCGGGTGACGTGACCGGGGAATCAGTCCGTTACCCGCCGAGAGGCCGACCGCGTGAGGAAAGACCGACGTCCTCCCCGAGGGGGGGACGTCGGTCGATGGGAGGGTACCCCAATAGGGGGTATTCCGTCGGGCCGACCACTGATGTCAAGTAACCCTGCTCCGATGGTCGGCCCAACGACGAAGGCGACGTAGGTTTCGGGTGGGTTGCGGGAGTTGCGTGCTTAAGCCCCTCTGTCGCCCCGGACGGAGTGGTGCGGAGGCGCGCCGACCGCAGCCCACCCACAAAAAAAAAAGAATAAATTACAGACATTTTAAAATGTCTGTACAAACGCGATATAATCCGTAAAAGTAGTATTATTTACAATGTACTATTTAATTTTGTGCAAGAAGAGATGGCTAATGCAGGTAGGATAACCGTGAAAGAAAAAATCTTTACACTTATTCATTTGGTTAGCATGTTTATACTATGATATAGTGAATCGTGTAAAAATCTCGTGGTTCTCAGTGATATCGTTCCACACGAAGATGGGCTCATTAAGATACTAGTGTAGTACGAATAAAGTTATATTTGTGTTATTTTCTTTAGACTATTTGTGTCCTCACTACTGACTGTCGTGCATAACGGGACAAAAAATTTACTTACTAGATATACTTGCCTTTCACTACATTGCCATGGAGTTTAAATTAAAGTTCTTCTATTGCAATTATTTATTTACCGATTACCCTCGTATTATTCCGTGTGGTGACGGAGTAAGAATACAATTCACCACTCCCTGTCTTACCCGTGGATGTCGTAGAATGAGGGGTATAATATGCACATAACATCTATACAAGAGAAGGAAAACTCGAAATAAAACCCTATACCAATATGTCTGACCAGCTTGGTTATAGTAAGGTCAAATTCCCTCCCATTGTGGAGGAAGCCCGAGCCCAACAGGGGGATGCATGTGGGCTGCGTTGATGATGATATTATACGATAGTTACAGAAAAGGAATTGCGAAAGACTAATTCACAGCGATTTATTTAAATTTTAATTTTTACAAATTTGTGACATATACAAAAATGTTTTTAATTAAATCAAACTATGTACAAATATTATGATTTATTTCAACATATGGGTTGGTTGGTTAGCGTTTATTCGTATTTATTTGCGTTTAAAATTTTATTTATTTATTTTATTTATTACTTCATGTATTGAGTACAATGGCGGACTTAATGCCAAAGGCATTCTCTACCAGTCAACCATAGGTAGTGCAGAGATAATAATTGGTAGGCACATGTGTCGAGAAAGAAAGTCATATGATTAAAAAAGACAAGGGAATACATAAGAATATACAAGAATACATAATACATACCAAATATACATAGATAAAAAACACATAAATACGATATATATATAAATATATAAAATATACATAAATATATACATACATAGTATATATACATAATTATACGAATATTATATTATATAAGTTGCGATGATTCTGCTAATTCATTTAGGAGATGTAAACGAACTCTTTTCTTGAATGTGTGACGGCTAGTAGACATTCTGATGTCCAAATGGTATAGCTAGTCGATGTAGTGACGCAATAAATATATAATTCACAAACCTTGCCAATGGAACGTCGAAAAATACCAAAGGCAAATAAGATTATTGCAGAATAAGGAACAAAGCTTTGAAGTAACCCGTCACTGCAGGTCATGTATAACACAAGCCCGTATCAATTAGCGGTAAATTGGAATGAGCAATCATGTATTCTGTACCTTAGAATCAAATTTTATATTCAGATATAATCAATAAATCTCGAAAAAACACGAGTTTACAAAAAAAAAAAATAATTTACTTTTATAACATTATTTCCTAAATATGTTGTATTTACGAAGCTCTGTCGTCCGTGTATTGAAATAAAAATAAAATAAAACAAAATAAAATCCCTCAAAATCAATCAGTTATATTGTTTTCGACAAGCTCGCAATGAAACAATTCAATAATATACTAATATACGCGAATACATTTTTATTTTATCCATATCCGTTTAACGAAAAAAAAAAAGTAAAAAGCCTGAGTGATATCCGTAACTCGATTGGCGTTTCAGCAAAATATCTACTTCGTCCGATAAATACCATGTATTTGTTCGTCAAAACAAAATATACGTGGTATCACAGCGGACAACTAGAGAGGACGATTGGACCGCTAGGGTTGACTACTTATATTTTAAAGAATTATTATTAGTATTCCAGTGCTGTGTGGTAGCGGCTTCGAATACTACCAACCCTTGCTTTGCTCGTGGGTGTCGTAAAAGACGACTAAGAGCCCTAGATTGACCCGGACCAACTCCATCTGGTACAATTTGGGTTAACGATTACATTCCCAAGGAGGGTTGACGTCAGGCAGGCGGCCGGTCATAGAAGTCATTGCCGAAACTTTTTGCAATATGTCAAAACAGATGACATATTGCGTCGACCCCAAGTAATTGGGATAAGAGCAAGATGATGATGATTATTAGTATTCCATATTCATGTTATGTACATTATTAATAGATTAGGTTTACCACGCTGATTTGGTTTTATTCATCAGCCTGGTTGGTTCTCTTATCAGGCAAAATTGTATTTTATGCTATCCATAAATGATTTAAGTCTTGGACTTATTTGTATTTAAACATAATATTTAGATGATCGAACATAGCTCGATTTTTTTTTGGTGAAATGTACTTTTTCGAAAAATATAACAAATAAATATAAAATAAATGAGGCAATAATGAAAAAATATTAAAAATGGAAAAATAATAAAAGAGGGAAAACCAAGGATTGAACTGGGGTTGGTTTAAAACAGGATTGCCCAACTAAATCATTTTTGCTCTTGATGACAGAGACGAAATTTATCTTCATATTCTAATTATATTTTTTGATTGGCTGGAAACACAGACGTTTGATTGGCTGGAATGATCTTTTTTTACATATAATATGAAACCTAAATAGATCGATTTTCTGTCCCTGAAACCGCGTACTAAATTTTATGGTAATCTTTGGAGCCGTTGCCGAGATTCTGAATATACAGAAATAGGGAAATGTAGAAATATACAAGAATTACTCGTTTAAAGATATGAAATATATTCTTCCATAAATGCTGCATATAAGTAGCTAGCCATCATCACCATCAGTTTTCTGCTGCTGAACAATGATTTATTTACTTGATGGTCTCTTAGTCACTTTTTACGACGCTCACAAGAAAATATGGGGTGATATTTTACTTTAGTAAATTAATTAATCTAATCCTTATATGGTAACGTCACTATACATGAGTTAAATTACATTAAATAACGAAAGACAAATTATATTACAATAATTTTAACAGCCCTAGCGTTCGTAGCGTCACGCGCCGTCCCAACATTTCTCCCCAAGCCGCACGTACGCCGGCCAAATATAAAAAAAGGTTTACCACTTCGCACACTGATTGCCCACCATTCTGTACCCTGCATATATGAACCAGCCATGTGACGAGATATCGTATCTCCATCATTTGGCTGTGCACGCTCCAAATTTGTATTCAAATTTGTCGTCAGCACCGCATACAAGTAGAAGACATTTTTATATATTTCCTTATTCAGAACATCCATCATGATTTATGAATCGATGCCTACTCTTGGATCTAGGTCTCCCAATAGATGATAATTTCATAGTCATAACAACGACAAGCGGCTTATCGATTGCAGTTGGTGTGGGGGTTTCCCAGAAGTGTTTCTTCCCACTCCCTCCCCTTAAAAGTGGTACTTTCTAATGATTCATTATGCACACATAGTTTAACATAATTACAATATTAGGATAATCTATTGTTCTGTTTATATGAATTGGAAAAAAAGCACAAAAAGAAAATAGTTTTATATATTTAAATTATAAGATATTTGGTCAGTAATTATTAAATTTAAAATATGACAATTTATTAATTTAAACCTAATAAATCTAATATAATACCACCGGATCAGAATTTATGTACTGGCAATAAATTTGTATAAAAATGAGGGTCAAAATTTAATAACTAAATCTGTAGCGGATAGAAATAAATCTCTGTAATAACGATGACACGTTGGACGTGAGACACGTTGAAAAGTTTTCCAAACTGCCGGACATGAAACATCAAAAACAAATGCTACAAAGGCCGTAAAAATCATCATCATCATTACAGCTCATATATGTGCCACTGCTAGGCCTCGAGCCTCCTCCACAATAAGAGAAAAATTGACCTTGCCATGCTGGTCAGACATGTTGGTATAAGGTTTTGTTTCGAGTTTATCTTCTCTTGCATAGATGTAATATATCCCTTAGTCAGATTTTACAACATTCACGGACAAAACAGAGAGTGGTGAATTGTATTCTTACTCCGTCACCACACAAAAAGACTTTTTTTTTTAAAGTACTCCAATGGATTTAAATGTCTTGTTATAACGATCAAAGTTTCAGCTTACATTAGTTTATTGATAAAAGTCGAATAGCGTGTAGTTTCAGCTATCAAATTCAGGACCTCGCAATCAGTTGTGATCTTAAATAATGAAACTAACAAGGCAGGTGCCGTTTCCCTTAAAATACCTCCCTTTAAATTCTCCTTTCAGGCATCGAGTAATCTAATTGTAGAACAAAAGCCGATATAAAAGGCCCTATCATCACATTACGAATGGCTACAAAATGTAAATCGTACAATAAATACCGTCACACAAAGCTTATTAAATTGACGCCCGAATAAAATATTTGATATTTGTTTTGATGCTTTAAATAACGGGAAACGTAAATGGATTACCTTTTGTTTTTCAAATTGTACGTAATAATACGAATATCTGCGGAATGGGTGTTAACGTAAGCAGGTTTTGTGTTCGACGATTTTATATTCCGTTTTCATTGTATCTTTTAATATTTTCATGTCTGTCTATAGGTACACTAGTTTTAGACATCCGTCGTCCGACAATGGTAAGATAATTACAATTGCCATTCATGGCTGGTTGGATAGTAATCATAGTTGGTATTATAATTTACCCGAAAGAATTGCATTGCCTACTCTACTGGTAATACATAAGCTAGTTCTTAAAAACCCAATGGGAAAGCGAGGATTGTCGCAAGATTCTTAAGTCGATTCTCCCTTGAAAATAAGTGTGGTAATATTTTGTCAGCTTAGTTACTCCATTAATGATGAATTTGATTAGTTACTAATTACTATACCACGCCAGTGACACGTGCTGGTATAGGGTTTTGTTTCGAGTTTTCTCTCTTGCATAGATATTATATACAGATTATGTACCTTAGTCGTCTTATATGACACCCATGAGCAAGAGGTGTGGGGGAGTGGGGGTTATTGGGGGAATTGTATTATTACACCGTCATCACACGCAGGGATAATTGAGATAAAATTAATATTTTTCCGATATGTTGAGCAGACTATACCGCTTACACCGGGGCGACAAAAAGGACAGTGTATACCATTATAACCTGTATTGTACTATTTTATCGCCATTTGGGCTCACCACCAGTAGAAAGTCCTTTCCTTTGGTACCTTGGCCATAAATTGATTATATATCTAAGTAACCCTTCACTCAAAAAAGCGCGACAGATTGAAAAAAGAAGAAGCTTCAAAATCACATAAATTGATTACATATAAATGTTACAGTTATTAATTGAAACTCAATCGGTACTAACAGTGCAGTGGCTCTATTTCGCTAATAATCGGCTTAATTTCAAGTGAACTGTGCTGTCCTCGGTCTTATTCCGTTCTCACCCCCGATAGACGCTTGTAATCCGGTTAACTAGATACTTAATAAGATAATCGATTTCAAGTATTTCGTTTTGATTTATCATAACAAAATATTAAATATAAGAATACGATTTTTGAACTATTTATGTAATGAAATAAGTAAATAGTACTGTTATTTTTCATGTGATGACGGAGTAAGAATACATTATCCCTTATCTTGACTGTGAGTGTCCTAAAAGGCGGCTAAGGTTATATATATGCATATAACATTTAGGCAAGAGAAGGAAAATTCGAAATAAAATGAATATATTTAATATATTTTTAATATATTTATTTAAGACAACACCCTGCACTAAGGAAATAATCCTTGTATTGAGGGGGACTTTACAAATATATAATTAACGGACACAAATTACATCCAGACTCAGAACAACAATTTGTGGTTCGCACAAAGTGTTGTCCCGCGTGGGATTCGAACCCCCGACACTGGCGCTGTAGGTCGCTATCTTAACCACTACGCCATCTGTGCAGTCCTATCTTAAACGTCTAATCATCGTGGTACATACATGAGCCGAAATGATGACAATATCGACGACTTTATTATTTGGGTCCCATCAGAATATAAGCGATATATTATCATGTCTGCTTTATCATAAGCTTAGATGGTCACTGTTTTGGTTACGCGCATTTTTAAGTTATGTGGTATTTACCTACTGTTGGGCTTACGCCTCCTTCACAATAAGAGGGAAATTGACCTTACTATAAAATGTTGGTCAGACAAGTTGTATAGCGTTTTATTTTGACTTTCCTTGTCTTGCATATTATATACCTTAGTCGTCTTTTACGATATCCACAGGCAAGATAGGAAGTGTTGAATTGTATTCTTATTCCGTCACCGCACGAATAATATGGTATTAGATAATTTTTATTTCTGCCGTTATATATAAAATTATTTTATTAAGTTTTTCTCTTTCAAATATGGAAGTCTGTGGCATGTAGAATGAAAACAAATTATGTGTTGAGATGCGAATATTTTTACAAAACTGCTTACCTTTTAAAAATTAAAATTTGACGTTAAAAGCATGAAGGGTTCATTATATCTGTTTATATAAAAGCCTCTCAACAATAACATAATTAAAAAAGGCAACACGATCTTGTACTCGACAGAATTTTATTTATATTTATAAAACCTTTTTTTGGATTGATATAAATCGCGACGAGCCAACGAAGAGTGTAAAACTTTATAACCCTTTATAAACCCATTCCCTACACTTTAACAAGGTCAGTATACTTTAGATGTTATTTTCTTCATGATAGGGGACAGTCAGCTGTGCCCCTGGTATTGCAAAGGTCCATATGCGGCAGCATCACTTACCATCAGGTGTACTGCTTGGTCGTTTGCTAACAATAGCGGTAAAAAAAAATAAACATCCACTTAGCCTTGCTTGATGCTTTTAAAGAACTATTAGAATCTTAACGTTATTGATAACGCGTAGTCAAGTAATTTGATTGTGAAGTACTGCTTAGATTAGTTACCACCAAGCAGTTTGATGCATCCTGCATAATCAAATGATACATGACAGCGCTTCGTTAATCGATGTCACTTAGCCCATCTATTTGTCAGCCCTGGATGACCACTGTCGAACGTAGTGTTCCTCAAGACGGTGATAACACCACAACCCTAACACTTGCCAGGTAGGTTGGTTAATGTAGTCTAGTTTTACGATTCTCATGGAAAATAAAAAAATGGAAATATATTGTCTTTAAATACTGGTTTTCTGTAAAGTCGGTTGTTTTACGGATTATCTACGGATAACATCATAAAAAATTATGATAAAAAATTTTATACTTTTATGAATTTAATTATTATCACTGAATTATCATTATTATGTATAATGCAATTTTGTACCACTCGACATCGTAACAGGGTTCATCCATTTCACCTCGAAACTTTATGGTCTTCAACTGTACGTTTCCAGCGATCATTTCTCCCACGTACGTGCAAGCTCTGGAATGAACTACCTGCTGCTGTTTTCCGAGCACTATGACATGTCCTTCTTTAAACGAGGTTTAAGAAGAGTATTTTCTTCACGGTAGGCAACGGCCTGGCTGTGCACCTGGTATTGCAAAGGTCCATGTGC
The DNA here is from genome assembly GCA_032191425.1 of Lymantria dispar. Classification (NCBI taxonomy): domain Eukaryota; kingdom Metazoa; phylum Arthropoda; class Insecta; order Lepidoptera; family Erebidae; genus Lymantria; species Lymantria dispar. The sequence continues at coordinate 706,465 of CM063446.1, forward strand.
GGCAGTGTCACTTACCATCAGGTGTGCTGCTTGCTCGTTTGCCATCGTTGGCAAAAAAAAAATACGAAAAATTAAATTTCTTTCAGTAAATCAACATTTATTTCCACTTCTGAATTAAAATATTTTTTAACTTTAACTTTAATCCGTGTGGTGACGGAGTAAAAATATAATTTACCACTCCCATCCATCATCTCCATGTACCCATCGCGTTCTAACTATTATTAGTGTGCGAGCTGCGATCATTCATACGATTCCTCATACAGTATATTAACGTGAGGCTGCGGCTGTCGTGATCGCGGCTCCCTAGCCGACTGACTGTTTTGTAGGCGGACCGCGGACGGGTGGTATCGGCCGCGTTGATACACTTCGGCTTTTGTCGTGATTCCTTTATGCACACTAAGAATAGCACCTAACTACCTACCTACATATCTGTTTTATTATTATAATATTTTTAATGTTTATTTCAGCCGTGTGTATGCTTAACCATGAAAATTGTGACGTGTGGCTCAGCATCGAATAAATATGTTTTCTTTCTTCTTCTTCTTTCTTTCTTTCTCCCTATCTTGCCCGTGGATGTCGTACAAGACGACTATGGGATGTACGCACAACATCTGTGCAAGAGAAGGCAAACTCGAAATGAAACGCTATACCAACATGTCTGACCAGCATGGTATAATAGGTCAAATTCCCGCCCATTGTGGAGGAAGCCCGAGCCCAATAGTGAGACGTGTGTGGGCTGCGATGATGATGATGATGATTTAACTTAAATTATACAGATTAACTATAAGTAACAATATCAGAAGCCGAACACTTTATATGCCGATTGTGCCTCTCTATCACTTGTTCTGCGATCTCGCTTGCACGCTCGGCTCAGGGAGAACGTGACAATAAGTGATTCTTTTTCGTGCGGGCAGCCGGCATTCATCGATTTAATACCTTATCACGTCAAAACTATCAAAGTTACTATAATTCAATATTCATAAAATCAATAACAATTCAATAATTCTTTCACACTTTCGAACCTTGACTAGTTATTATCAACGCTTGTTTGACACAAAATTAAGTGGTTCAATTCATTGTAGATTTTGTCAGTGACCTAGTAAGCGGTCGTTATGATTAATGATGGGCATCAATCTTTTTGTGGAGGTCGAGTATAGCATTGATATCGAGGAAAACAAATAGGGTATTAACTTTATATTATTTATGATGAAAATATACCTTCCAAATGAATCTACCTATACACGGTGACATTTTTATCATCTTACAAAAAAAAAACCATAAAAGTATCCGACCAAAGAAACATATCTAACATATTTAAATGTTCAATAGTGGCAGTTATAAAAAATAATAAAATAAATTAAAGTTAATATTTTGTAACAGCCTGTTTATCATGTTTACATTTTAAACAAAAGCAATCATGCGGCATTTCGTTAGCCAATCATAGATATGAAGTCCACGTGGACGGCTTTTACAAAGCGTAATTCCCTACGCTTGATACCTAACAGGTATCCTTTGCGATGCCCGATTGGCGCCGCGGTCAAGTGGTCGTAGTACCTACATACTACATCAGCTGTGTTGAGTACCTATGCGCTCGATACATGCTGTTTCCTTACTATTTTAATTAGTAATTATTTATAATAACTTTTATTAAAAAATATTCTATTAAATATTGTTTTTAACCTTTTAATTGTATGAATGAATAGTAGATGCTGGATACTTTAATTGACCTGCTTTTGTAAGACGACATAAATGTCACCGTTGTATAGCTGGTTAAATAAAATAGTGTATGTGTACGTAGCCAAGCAAATAGTTATACTTTTTGGTGTAACAAGATAAAAATCCTTCTAACAATTTTATCCTTTGCGTTATCTTACGTATGTAGAAAAAAAAACGTGTGGTACTCGGGGACTGCCGCGGTAAAGCTATTGCATAGCATTTTTTATCAACTTATGCAATTATAATTATTTATTTATTTTTTATTTATGCAGTATTTTTTTCTTTGATATTAATTCAAGTTTTTTCACACTTTTCGAGCGTGTTGATCGATAAGAAAACAAATGTACTATATGTATAACAATAATAGCGGTTTGGATTACCACTGTCGTCCGCTGAAGATCGTTGGAACCGTTAGAAAACGCGCGAAAACACTTTTTGACGTAAGCTACACAAAGCGGTGGCACGTGTGCGCACCAAGACGGACGAACGCAGAATGTCGACGACCGTCACACCGGACGCTTGGCCGAGCTACATAGTAGGCGGGTGTTAGGTTTTATTTTCGTTACGTAATTTCTTGATTCGGTCGCCGCGCTCAAAGCCCACGATAAAAACTATGCAATAGCTTAAAAACGACACTAATAATAGAAATAGATATAGAATTCCGTGTGGTGACTGAATAAGAATACAATTCACCCCTCCTTTTCTTGCCCGTGGATGTCGTAAAAGACGACTATGGGATGTAATATGCACATAAGGTTTGTGCAAAAGAAGGAAAACTCGAAATGAAACCCTATACCAACATGTTTAGGTCAATTTCCCTCCCATTGTGGAAGTGGTTATGATGATGATGAATAATAGAAAAATAGGTATTTAATTAATTAAAAGTTTTATAATAACGCACTATCTAGTTAACATTTGTGACGGTGCGCGCGCGTATTGTAAAAAATATAAATTAGTTAACTTCAGGGTATCAATTGGGCCGACGGAGAGCAAGGAACTCTCTACCAATGACGAAGGCAACATGCTATGGGTGGGTTATGGGTCCGTGCGCCGCCTCTCTCCGGACGGAGCCGGGCAGCGGGTGCGCTAACCATAGCCGACCCCAAAAAAAAGGTGTCAACTTTTCATTATTATTCCCTAAGATGCCAAAAGAAGTATAACTTAAAAAAAAATATTATTTATAACATTTGTTTCATTTGTTGAACGAAATATGCGCTTATATCACAAATTAGAGTCAACTATTCTAGCTGTTTTCAATTTATAAAAATGTATGTAGTTCTCTTTACTAGACGACTTAAGGCACTAAAAGGTGGTCCCTAGACGTTAGTCTCATAACTAAGTGGCGATGTTTCCATAGCAAAGACTATGCTTGGCAATTTAACCTAAAATGCAGTGTTTTTTACTTTAAACATCTTGTTAACAATGACTCACTCCATTTACTTAGTTTTATTTTTGCAATATTTTACCTAAATTTTGAATTTGTAATTATAATATAACGCTATTAATGTCTAATTCAATTGAGTATATTTTAAAACAACTTCCATAATGTTAGAATAATTACAGTCACTCGAAAAACTACTATTGTCACAATCCTAGTATGACTACGAGTGTCCCAGTATCGCAGATTCAAATTTCATTAATTGCCTGAAGCGGGCCGGCTAGGGCCCAGGACTATCCGTACAGTACGATCAATACAGTACGATCAATACAGTACAATCACGGCTAATACTTCTATGTTCTATGCAAACGTGGCTTTGCATAGTTTCTTATTTAACCCTTATGTGAGTGACGAGGTACCCGGGTACCTTTAGCATTTTCAAATTTTAAAAAAAGTATGTTTTACGACCTGTAGATATTTGTGATTTTCTGAGAGCTTTTAACTATTTATAAATTATATGTTTTCTTATGTTTTGACGCAGTGAACTATTTACAATGGTTTGTGGAAACCAAAACATATTTTAATCTCACAAAAGAGTGACAAGGTACCCGGGTACCTCTTTGGTGTTTTGTATGACTATGATAAAAGTACCTATTTATAATTTCGTATATGATGGACAAATTATTGCATATTTATCACAAATTCGTTTTCTGCAAGCTTGTTGTGTATTTCTTTACTTGTGTTTGAGTTCGCTGTATATGTAGCAACTTTAAACGACTACAATACGCCCTGTAGAATCTCCTCTAGTCTGACTTATAGAAGTTATATTAGCAGGAAGAAACCTGTTTGTTTTTCTTACCGTTACAACTAGTGTAAGATTCCACGAATTCAAGGAATGATACGAGGTAGTTACATTCAGTCCTGAATTTTTATATTTAGCCATGAGATCTATTACACATTACACAACATTTGTTTGACGAGTGCCATCACTTGACTTGCCTATGTATATTTGTCCATCTAGGGGGTAGGAATTATTAGAATCACAAGCCTGGGATAATTTTATGTCATCATTTCAGGTTTCGATGGCATGTATTGATTTACTCAATCTCTAGTCCACCCGCGATATCCATATAGCTTTGCGTCAACGGTAATACTAATATGTACGAAGCTTGTAGATTTTATTCAAATTTGAAATTAACATAGTTCAAATATCTCCTATAGCGGCTGCTTTATCATCTAACAAATATTCAGGGCGCGATACATCATTATCAAACATTGTGGTGTGGATCAGATGGCACCACATCCCATCTTTTGCTATAAGAATATTTTCGAACGATTCCACTTCAAAATTCGCATGGGAATCGTGAGAATCAATCTCATTTTCGAATTCAGCTTCTTGCTCAACATCCGAAATTTCCAATCCATCCTCTTCAACTAAAGGAATATAATCATGTTCATTATCAAACGCAGCAAACTCGCCTTCATCACTAGAAGATTTTGCTAATATCGCTAGTAATTTTGTTGAATTATATCTTCGAACATGTGACGTTTGTTTAAAAGTACTTGTTCCAATATTCATAATGAAATAATTATAAAGTCACAAAATAATATATAAATCATCATCTCAGTCCATACACGTTCCACTGTTGAGCCTCCATCGTCCTCTTCCATTATGGGAGGGAAATTGACCTACTATACCATGCAAGTTAGATGTATTGATTTAGGGATTTGTTTAGAGTTTTCCTATCCTTGCATAGATATTAAATGCTTCTATATCTCTTAATCATCTTTTACAACACCCACGGGCAATTGTCGGTGTGATGTACTGTATTCTTACTCCGTCACCACACGAAAGGAATATAAATAAGCTCCTGCAATACAAACAAACGTACAACCTGTATAAAGGTACCAAGGTACCTTATATCCCTTACTCGTCTTTTACGACACCCATGGGCAAGAGAGGGGTGTGGAGAATTGTATTCTTACTCTGTCACCACACGAAAAGAATATAAATCTCATACAATACAAACAAACATATAAACTGTACGAAGGTACCCGAGTACCTCGTCACTCTTATGAAGGTGTTTTATTTGTCACTCACATAAGGGTTAATAGATTTATGGAACAGTTAATCTACGTGCAGTGTGTGGTATGTTCCGCATAGGCTTAAGAGTGGTAGGATCACACTGTCGACAGTTGTCTGTCTACAGCCACGGGCCGGTCCATTCAGGGTAGTACCACACTCTCGCAGAAAATTGACGTCTGAGTAGTAGTATTTATTACTGCGCTTCGTTCGGTGAGCGAGAGAGCCGGAAGCCCAAGCCCAACTTTCTGAGGGTGTTTGTGTGTGGAGGGTTTTGGTAGTGGCCTTGGTATCACCGAGCCTCAATGCACGCATTCACACTCCCTTCACTTTCTTCGCGGTAGGCAGCGACCCTGTAAAGGTCCATGAGCGGCAGCAACACTTACCATCAGGTGTACTGTTTGCTCGTTTGCCACCGTTTGCAATAAAAAAAAGTCTCCGAAACAGCTGGATCGATTTCAATGAAACTTTCAGGGATTCTTCAGATTGACCTGACGAGTAATCCTGTAAAGTTTGGAGACGATCGGAGCACTCCTCTTTTTGAACTGTGTTTTGAATAAAATAAAGCAAAATCTATCCCGGCGAAGCGGGCTGGGTACGCTAGTGTGATTATAAAATTTGACACATTTCTCAATCAAAAAGTTCTAATTTTTTTTGTATTATTCCAAGGTAAATTTGTTACTGAAATTCGATGTCAGTGAAAGACATATTTAGGTCTCATGTTAGAATCTTTATTTTGATTATTTCTTTTTTTAATTAGTCTTATGACTATCTCATTATTATAAAATCTAACTAAAATTTATAATGAAATCATTAAAATATTGTAAAAGAAAGCTCAAGAATAGCTCTTGCGATAGAAACATTGCAACTTTGTGCCTAGTTATGAGATCGATATCTACAGACCACTTTTTAGTGCCATAAGTCATCGTCATCAAATTTGAGGCATTGAATATCTTAAGAAATAGTCATCATCAAAATTTTGGCTCATATACGTCCCACTACAAGACTACTACACCATGCTGGTCAGACAGGTTGGTATAGGATTTTATTTCCAGTTTTCCTCCTCTTGCATAGATATTATGTGCGTATTATATCCTATAGTCATCTTTTACAACATCCACGTGCAAGATAGGGCGTAGTGAATTCTTACTCCGTCACCACACGGATATATAGAAGATTTTGAAGAACAGATATTGAAGAACTAAAATTCGGAGGCAAGGCGACTGAAATCGAAATGAAACAAAGGCTGATCACTAGTGTATTCTACACTAATATTATAAAGAGGAAAATTTTGTATTTTTGTGTGTGTGAATGTTTGTAATGAATAAACACAAAAACTACTGTGCTGATTTCAAAAATTCTTTCACTATTAGAAAGCTACATTATACCTGAGTAAGGTACTAACCTAATCTAACCTATAGGCTATGTTCTATCCCGATATTCCCACAGGAACGGGAACTACGCAGGTAAGGCGACTGTAACCGAAGCGAAGCGGGGGCGGGTTGCTAGTATCTAAGACTGAATTTCAGTAACAAAATATGTTAAGTTTACACTATGTACATACATATGTCTGAATATTAAAAGTTTAATATATGCGTGTACAATATTAACATATAAACTATTACATGAAAATATATATAGGTATTACTAAGTTGTAAAGCTCATATTATTTATTCGTTTTAAGCTTTTTTTATCGAAGTTTATGTCATTTAGAATCGAGGCTTTTGAATTATTAGATAAAAATTATCCCTAGAGTATGATAAATATAAAAACGTATAAAAATATTTTTGTGTGGATTTAAACAAAATTATCCGATAGGGAATAAGCGTGTGATTCCAAACTAAGTCATGTTTTTTTTTTATTCTTGATTTGATTCTACTAATGTGTAGTGGTTAAATTACCGACTTAAGACTCATTGTACTAAGTTTCATGGGTTAGATTCTAATGCAGGACAATATTTTTTGTGTTTTATAAATTGGCGTCTTAAGCCTGGGTCTATTTTGCTGTTGGTGGGAAACGAGCAAAGAGTACACCTGATGATAAGTGTGGCAGCCGCTCGTGGACCTTTGCCAGGCCGCTGTTTCTCGCTTGCTGTTGCCCGTCTCCGGCACGGCCCGGCCCCGACACGTTCTAACATGAACATATGTATGCGCCCGGGTGCCCGCAGAGCAGTCAACGTCAAATCTTAGTGAGATGAGCAGCTCAACAGCAAAATTAACGATGAGAAATTATTAGAATGTGTGCGCAAGTACCCTGTGATTTACGACATGGGCTATCCTAAGTATCTAGATAACAAATACGAAAATTTAATTAAAATTAAATTTAATTAATTCTTTGTAAAGTAAAGCAAATTCTGCTTCTGCTTCTCGCTTTCTCCAGGTTGGATGTACATGCCATCTTCTTTTAGTAGTTTCGCTTCGTTTTTCCAATACTTCATCATCGATGGTAATTGCATTAGCTGCCAATTCAAATTGTGAAAATTGCATATTTAGTTAAACGTCAAGTCTATCGACAGATGAAATCACTAGCTGATAACAACCACATAACACAACGGCCGTGCAAAGAATACACCCAAACAGCCCGGTGTAACATGAATGACTGGCCCGCCCGGCCGGCGTACGGTGGACGTGCCCCTCAGTTCGGTCGCGACACGGTGTAGCTTGAATCATCCTTTACTTACAACGCTCACAGAAAGTTGAGTGCACACATACACACACAAACCAGAATGATTTTCTTTAAAAAAAAAAATGATATGCAATGATTATTTATAGTTACTTTTTATACATATCAAAAACAGCATTGATGATCAGAAATAGTATTTTAAGACTCGAGCCGCCTCCATAATTATAGGCAATTTCTATTTCTTTCTTGGTCCAATCACTGACCGGTATAGATTCCTTGCTCTCGATGACAAATAAATCAATGTGTTTCATATACACTAAAGATATATTTATCAACACATTATTATGCAAATAGTACAATAAACAAAATACGTTTGTCACATTACCCACGCTTGTTGAATCCATCATAAACTCGGCATACTTCACAACCCTCCATAAAAGTACTCGTCTACCATTTATTTCTCACAATAACGCAACATTTCGTATACACAAACCCTCCGCACCGCGTCCCTATACAATTCACCTTCAACGAAACAATTTTTGTCCGGTCACGCGGCAAAAAGTTACGAATTTTGACGAAATTATACCGCGCATTTGGGCTTCGGGTCCTAACGACAGCCATTAGGCTTATTGTTCAACAAGACCCGCTTTGTAACCTACTGTTTGGGTATTCACGACACTCGAAATCAAACCTTTCGTGATTTTAACTTCATATTGATGTATGTCAAATTAAAGAGTACAGTTTGTGAAGGAATCATTGAAGGTGCATTTCGCTGTCTACTGCTGAAAGTAGGCCTTCCCTATAAATGAGGAAGTATTACCGTAATCACCACGTTTGACAGGCGTTTTAACGATTGCAGAGAGTATATGTTTCCCAGGAGAGAACTGCTGCCCATGCTCCTGCTGAGAATATTGATCAATTTTTACGACTCTTGAATAGCTAAGATGTCTCAACAATTATATTCTTATTCTGTCACTATACGGGGAAGTTTATATTGAAGTTATACTAGTTTAACCACTTAACTACTACCACATTTTTTCTACTAACTCTCCAACCGATATCATCTGGTCATCAGTTACATTTCTAAATAGGATTGACGTCAGCCAGGCGGCTGGTCATAAAACTATTGCCATTAACTTTTGCATATGTCATAAGAGTATACATTTATTGAATCGACGGCAACTAATTAGGATAAGAGCAGGATTATAATAATTATCTTTATTTATAAACTTCTTGTGTACGTGTGTATATCACTGAACTCCTCCTAAACGGCTGGACCGTTGTTGATGAATTTTTTTGTGTGTATTCAAGGGGATTCTAGAATGGTTTAGATTCACAATTAGACCCAACTTTCTGAGGGTGATTGCGTGTGGAGGGTTTTGGTGGTGCCCTTGGTATCACCGAGCCTCAATGCACGCATTCACACTCCCTTCGCTTTCTTCGCGGTAGGCAACGGCCTTGTAAAGGTCCATGAGCGGCAGCAACACTTACCATCAGGTGTACTGTTTGCTCGTTTGCCACCGTTTGCAATAAAAAAAAAAAAAAAAAAAAAGACCCGGTAGGTGGCGCTTATTTGGACAGAACTACGTCTGTTAGGTCAGCTAGTTATATATATTCTACAGATCATACATATTATTGGAGGTTCACCTTATTTCTGAGACAGAACTATTTTTAATCTATACCAATAAATAAAATTGGAGTGTCGGTTTGTAATGTCAAAATAATAGGTTTTTTCATGCTCACACGGTTATTTGCACTATATATGACTAAAATACACTTTATATTTTTTTGTTTGTCTGTTTGTCTATATATTTGTTTGTTTGTTCCTGGTAATCTTCAAAACGGCTGGACCAATTTCAAAAATTCTTTCACCAATGGAAAGCTATAATATCAGGGCGTAAACTAGGCTATATTTTATCCCGGTATTCCCACGGGAACGGGAACTATTCAGGAAAGACGACTGAAACCGAAGCGAAGCGAGGGCGGGTTGCTAGTATTACTATATACTAACACGCGAGCAAAGCTACATGGACGTAGCAGTTTGTTTATAATATTTAAATCTCCTGATATTATTTTCAATATAACCTAAAAGTTTAAATTATGAAAAACATTGATATGTATGAAAATATATAATCCTAATTAGAAAACTCAGTAGACCTATCTACTAACATTTAATATATATGACGAGAAAGTAAATAAACGTCTTTATTTTACGTTCGCCAGACAGTTTAATAGGATAAAAAAATACCTTATAAGTACACCACAGATTTTAATAAAACTTTTAAGGAATATTAATTCAGCTCATATACGTCCCACTGCTGAGATTAAATCTTGTCCTGGAAAGGAATGAAATTTTCCTATTGTACTATGCTGGTCGAACGGGTGGGTATAAGGTTCTATTTCAAGTTTTTCTTCTCTTGCATAGATATATGCGCGATGTCCCTTAGTCCTCTTTTATAATATAAGACTCACGGATAAGAGATGATGAATAGTATTCTTACTTCGTCACCAAATGGAATAATTAGTAAAAAAATAAATGGTTAAGAATATAACACGTTGCCCTTGTTTTCTCCTGGACGCATTAAAGGCTAAAGCATGAACTGAGGGTCAGGTGTTTTCCGTTTACGATTATATTAGCATATAAAATCGTTGTGAGAGAAAAAAACTTAAAATAAAAACATTTTTTTTTTTTTTGTGGGTGGGTTGCGGTCGGCGCGCCTCCGCACCTCTCCGTCCGGGGCGACAGAGGGGCTTAAGCACGCAACTCCCGCGACCCACCCAAAAACCTCGTCGCCTTCGTCGTTGGGCCGACCACTGGAGCAGCGTTAACTTGTCGTCAGTGGTCGGCCCGACGGAATACCCCTAATTGGGGTACCCACCCATCGACCGACGTCCCCCCTCGGGGAGGACGTCGGTCTTTCCTCACGCGGTCGGCCTCTCGGCGGGTGACGGACTAATCCCCGGTCACGTCACCCGCGGCCTCGGCTAGGGCGGCATGAGGCGCAGATAGTTGCGCCTACGCCGCCCCAGTCGCCGGCGGCGGATCTCCTCATCGAGGCTGCGCTCCTCGCGCAGGCGATCCGCCGCCTCCTTCCGCGAGATCACTGTCTCGCAGAAGGCTGCGACCGCGTCCCAATTCCCGACGCTGTCGACCATCGCCCTAGCGATAGCCGGCAGCGTCAGGTCCGTACCGATGATTGCGACGAGTTCACAGCGCTGCTGGGTTCACTGCCCAAGCCCCGCAGGCCTCGAGCGTATGGCGCGCCGTGTCCTCGTCGCAATCGCAGTGGTGGCAGGACGGTGTACTCTCCCCCCTAACGACCTTGTGCAGGTATTTGGCGAAGCACCCATGCCCCGTCAAAACCTGCACCAGTCGGAAGGAGAGCACCCCGTGCCGCCTTTCCAACCACTGCATCAGCACCGGCCGGAAGGCCTCCACGGTTCGCACCCCGAACCGAGGCCTCGCCAGCCGGACTGCCCAACGGGCAATGACGTCTCGGCGGGCGTCGACGCGCCAGGCGGTGAGATCCCTTAACGAGACCACACCGCCCTCCGCTCGCACCCCCGTCACCCGCCGATATAGTCCGGCGAGCATCTCCGTCTCCAGGTCCCACGGGGAGTCCCGGCCAATAGACACGCTGCCTCCGTCGCCACCGTGCGGTATCCGGGGATGGCCCTGACAGCCATGACCCTCTGTGGTCGCCACAGAAGGGCCCTAAGTCGGGCGGTCATGGACCCCGCCCACACCGGTGCGCCGTACAGGGCCATCGACCGGATGACCCCCGCGTACAGCCGTCGGCACGCAGCGCTCGGTCCGCCCACGTTCGGCATAAGCCACGATAGGGCGGACGCCGCGCCGAAAAATAAAACCTATGGCAACATATGCAACCAGCGTGGTATAAGAGGTCACATTCCCTCCCATTTTTTTTTTATTGCCAGCAGTGGCAAGCGAGCAAACAGTACACCTGATGGTAAGTGTTGCTGTCGCTCATGGACCTTTACAAGGCCGTTACCTACCGCGGAGAAAGTGAAGGGAGTTTGAATGCGTGCATTGAGGCTCGGTGATACCAAAGGCACCACCAAAACCCTCCACACGCAAACACCCTCAGAGAGTTGGGCTTCCGGCTCTCTCGCTCACCGAACGAAGCGCAGTAACAAATTGCTACTACTCAGACGGATCAGCTTTTTTATTGATTGTTGGTGGCAAACCAGAAAACAGCACACCTGATGGTAAGTGATGTGGTGGTAGTGATACGCTTATGAACCATTGTTAGGCCACTACCTATCGTGAATCAAGTGAAGGGAAAGTGAATGCGTGCAATGATGTTTGGTGATATTAAAGACTCACCAAAACTCACCGCACACAAAAATCGAAAGTTATGCCCTTAGAATAATAACGTATAGAAGGTAAGTTCACGCACAAAAAGTGAGGCATTTCAATTGGAGCCTAATGGAGCTTACGCCGGAACCGTTCCGTAATATACAAGCCATTGTACTGCACGTACGTATACAACTCTTAAAAAATAAATAGGTAACTATGACGGTTTGTGCATTCAAATTGTGTCATAACACATTTGAAAAACTTAAAAAGGCTTTTAACATTACTTTTAAAAGTATTTCGATGATTTCTGATGTTTACGCGAGTATTATACATTTTAAATAAAACTACTTTACGGATTTTATCGCGTTTGTATTTGATTTTTGATTACCCGACGGTTCGAACACTTTACAGCGTTCATGGTCACGGGTGGACTGTCCGCGTTCGATGTTCGAAACGTCGGGTAATCAAAAATCAAATACAAACGCGATAATTATACCGTATTATCTATAATTAAACCACAAGCCCCTACACAGGAGGTACTACGATCTTGTGAATTATTATGCAAAAATTTTAATGAAAATGATTTTGTTATTATAATGATCGGTTCATTTGATAAAAATCCACTCACAATGCAATCTTTTTTATATAGCAATTTGTATAAAATTTCTCACACAAATGTCTTGCTTTGTAACGTAAAAAGTAGTAGGTATTTAAATATAAGAAGAATTGACAGCATGTTTAGACTAATTGCCAATAATTTGAAGCATGTGGAATTCATTGACGGTGGCTATAATTGTAATACTTTAATAAAATCTAGACTAATTCTTAAGGAAATTTTACGAATTGAATATAAACTGAACTATATGCATTACTGCAACAGTAAATTGGCTCATACAAATAAACATGGAATTAAATTAAATAAATCGCTACTAAAGGTTAATACGTGGCCTGTAAAGGGTACTATACCATTTTACTTTACTTTAACAAACAAAAACACAAAAGAAAAGTTGTTAAATAAAACTGATACACCCCCGACAAATGATAATGCTTCAAAATCTTTAAAATTAGATGGGTTATTTCGTGAATAAAGATAGGAAATGCAATTTTATATCAAATAATAATAAAAACTTTACGTTGTTTCATCAAAATATTGCAGGCATACTTAACAAACTGGAAATATTTGACTTAACGATTACAGGTCTCACAAAACAAATTGGGAATATAGATTTTATTTGCCTTAGTGAAACATTTATAAAATCTGGACATGAGAGTAATTTGATATTGACAAACTATAAAATTGCGTCTTTTTATTCTAGAAAATTACAGAAAAGGGGAGGCTCGTGTATATTAATTAAAAAAGATTTAAAATTTAGGGCATTAAACATGGATAATGTTTCTATCATACGAAGTTTTGAATGCTGCGGTATTGAAATTGTTGAATGTAATCTTGTAGTAATATGCATCTATAGGGTACCTGACTCGGATGTTAATATATTTTTCAAAAAACTAGAGGAATTATTATATAATGTAAACCCTAAAAGTAAAAAAAGTGTCATAATTTGCGGAGACTGGAATATTGACATTCTAAAGGTTAATACACAGACAAAATACTTGAACTCACTTCTAGCCAATTTTAATATTCATATTCATATTAAGGTCCCAACAAGAATAAATTCGTGTTTGGATCAAATAGCTTCAAATATATCCCTAACCGATGTCACATCTAAAACACATAATTTGGCTCTATCGGACCATAACACAGGTCAATCGCTTACTTTTGGTAATCGTACAGGTACTAAACCGAAATTTGACTTATATTGGTATCAACTCAAACGAGATTTCAATAGAGAAAATATCAATAAATTTAAACAATATGTATCCTCGCTTTCATATGCTGAAATGTACGAAGAAAAAGATTTTAATTTGGCTTTTGACATGTTTCACGACATTTTTACTCTACTTTTCAAGCTATGCTTCCCGATGATTCGCATTAAAAAGGGTTGTAAAAAGATAAAGAATAACTGGATTAGTAAGGGTCTTAAGATATCCTGTAAGAAAAAGAGGAACTTGTATTTGAAATACCAAAATGAGGCACAGAACAAAAGTTATCATAGAAAGTTATATTTAACATATTCTAAAATACTAAGAAAATGTATACGTGAGTCTCAGAATAATAATAATAATAGATATATTTTAAATGCCAAAAATAAATGTAAAGCAACTTGGACTGTAATAAAAAATAATATGACATTAAAAAATAACAACCAATTCATAAAAGAAATAAAAGTTGATAATGAATTGATAAATAATCCTAATGACATTTGCAATTATTTCAATAACTATTATATAAAATTAACTAATAAATTACCCAGTGACCATAACACAAGAAACATACAGATCAATAGAGTAGCCCAAACAATATTTATTACTCCAGTTACTGAAGATGATGTGATACTAATTATTAATAACTTAAATAACACTAATTCTACTGGATATGACGAGATTAGTACTAAATTAATTAAACTAAATGCAACAAGCATAGCTACACCTTTGAGTTACTTAATTAATATGTCATTTGAAGAAGGTATTTTCCCGACAAAACTGAAATACTCATTAGTAAAACCATTGTTCAAAAAAGGTGATCCTACTATTATGAGTAATTATAGGCCAGTAACTTTGATACCCGTTATATCCAAAATATTTGAAAAGGCGATGTTTCAAAAGATAGATAACTTTATTAATAGTAACAATATACTAATTAATAACCAATTTGGCTTCAGGAAAAATAAGTCAACTTCTTTAGCTAGCTTCTCATTAATAAAGCAAGTGACTGAGGGTTTGGATAAAAAAATGGCAGTTTCAGGCGTTTTCTTAGATATGAGCAAGGCTTTTGATTTTGTTTCACATAATAGGTTGCTCTGCAAACTAGATAGTTATGGAATACGAGGTAATGCATATAATTGGTTGCAAAGCTATCTAACAGACCGCCAACAAAGTACAGTTATTACTAAAATAGTTGATAATTCAGAAATAATGTATACATCAGATAGGCAAATAAATAGCTGTGGAGTACCACAAGGTAGTATACTTGGACCATTACTGTTTTTATTATACATTAATGACATTAACAATTGTCTAAAACATAACTGTATATTATTTGCTGATGATACTACGCTTATAGTAAAATGTGAAAATAAGTCACAAATAGAAGCAGAAACTAACAATGAACTAAAAAATATAGTGAAATGGCTAACAAATAATAATCTACAATTAAATATTGATAAAACAAAGTTGATCCACTTTCAGACGTGTAACAATAAACATAATATAACAAAACCAATTATACAGATAAATTATACAACCATAGAATCAGTCAATACAGCTCTATTTCTTGGTATAACGATTGATAAGGAATTACAATGGAAAACACATGTTGAAAATATTTGTAATAAATTAGATAGGTTTGTATTTGCTTTAAATAAACTCAGAGGTACTGTTTCAAAAGAAGCAGCTCTGGCGGCATATCATGGCTACGTATCATCGGTGATACGGTACGGAATAATTATCTGGGGAAATTCTGTAGAAGCGAATAAAGTACTTATAGCTCAGAAAAAATGTGTTCGAGCTGTTTATGGGGCAGGCTATTTGGACCATTGTAAGCCTCTTTTTAAGCAAATGAAGATTCTTGCATTGCCATGTCTATATATCTTTGAATTGTGTTTATTTGTAAAAAAAAATCCACATATGTTTTCAGTACATGATGAAGTAATGAAAAAAACCCATAGTAGAGATCCTAGTAAACTATTAATTCCTCGCCAAAGACTACAAATGTACGCTAGAAATGCATATTGTATGGCAATTAACATTTATAATAAACTACCTGCTGGGGTCCGATTATTACCTATTAGTAAATTTAAGACATATTTATTTAACTGGCTATTGGAAAAGAGTTTTTATAAGGTCAATGAATTCCTAAATGACAAAGTTTAATGTAATTGTAAGTAACTGGAATAATGACTATTTTTTTTTATTTTTTTGACATTGACTAATATTTCTACGCCTGTTGAGGTAGAATATGTGAGAAGCACGATTAATATTAACATCCAAATGTACCATATTCTAAGAAATAAATACTATTATTATTATTATTATTATATAAAATCCGTTTAGTAGTTTTATTTAAAATATTTCGACGATTTATGTTAATAAAGACAAAATTTGATTTCATAATTTGTATAATATTTTGCGTGTGAACGTGTGTAATCGTCTGCGCGCCATTAGTAATTTTAGATTCAAATTTCAAACGTTCGAAGTATTGACACTATTCTTCTATACGTTATTATTCTAAGGTTATGCCTTTTTTTTGGGATGGGTTATGGTCGGCGCGCTCCTCGCTCTACTCCGTCCGGGACGACAGAGGGGCGTAAGCCCGCATACCCGCAACCCACCCGCGCTACACGACGCCTTCGTCGTTGGGTCGACCACCGGAGCAGGGTGACTTGACGTCAGTGATCAGCCCAACGGAATACCCCCTTGAGGGGTACCCTCCTATCGACCGACGTCCCCCCCTCGGGGAGGACTTCGGTCTTTCCTCACGCGGTCGGCCTCTCGGCGGGTGACGGACGCCGAAAGTTATGCCTGCGGCCCTCTCGCTCACCGAATTAAGTACAGTAACAAATCGCTACTGCTCAGACGTTGATTTTCTACGAGAGTGGTACTGCCCCGGACGGACTGGCCCGTAGTTATAAACAGAGGACTGTCGACAGTGTAGTTCTACCACTATAGAATAATGGAGGAGGCTTGAGTCTAGCAGTGGGACTTATATGGGCTGAGATGATGATGGTGAGCTAAAGAATAACCAACAGAATGAGTAGCAATACTCTTTTGGACACATCACAACACCATTTGCTATCACTCATTCGTTTTTCTTTAGTTTGAAAAACTTGGCGCTATCTTTTTCAGGGAGATCCAGTCTTCAATAGCTTCATGAATGATGTATAGATAAATTAAGAAAAATGGCTTAAACGATAAAACAATTTAATTTATTTGAAATCTTTTAAAAATCTCTAATATTAAAACAAACATTACAAGGATTTTAATAATACATGAATTTTCTCGCTAACAAAGAAATTATTTTAATGCATGCCTCTATAGATCCAATATTGTCTAAAACTACTCTATTAATACTCTATATTTTTACAGAAATGCCGGCATTTCAATTATACACATAGAATGTTACCTGTATAGCTCATCTGTTTAGTACAAGTGAAAAATCACGTTATAATGTTGTCGCAGTACGATGCGGTTCAAGCTTATGCAAAGTGGGTGCCCGCGGGCGAGTGTCGCAACGTAATTGAAACCTTCGCGAGTGACTAATAACTGCTTCACCGTCAATTGTCCCAACTACACCTCCTGCACACCCACAGCTAACAAATTACTGCTAAATTACATAGCTACACACCTTTAATTCAATGCACTGGTTTTATTAAATTCAATATACGTAATCTGTGATCTAATGTTAGGTTATGTTTAGTTCATGCTGAAATATAATGCAAAATTAGAAGATTGCGCGGTAAAATGACTTACCAGAGAGAAGAAAATGTAAAGGAAAAATTTATAAATACGACTTTCTAAAACGCTTGGGTCATAATCACTTTTTCGGTTCATTGTGGTTCACGCAAAGAATTGGCCTATAAGGAGATAGAACCTACAATACTCGGCATGAGAGATTGATATTGGCAACCATTCCGTCATCTGAGCTGTCAAATTTTAAGGCAACGTTACGTACATCGTGATAATCTTGTGTCATTTAAAGATCTGAAAACAAGAAATCTTTTCTTCATTGAATATTTTAATCTCACCAGAGATCTCAAGCCCACCAGATAACTCGAATTTAACTTTTGCTTTTCACTGAACGCTACTATTCGTTCAATGTTTAAGTAATTTATTACATTTAAAATTGTTTTCTACTTGATATTAAGTGTTAGGTGAGTAATTTCAATATGAAATATTGTATTTGAAATAAATCTCTTAAATGTGGGTATCTATAAAATAATAATATTGTAAAAACAAGTTACAGCTGATAGATTGCTTCTTTAATTCGAATGTAATAATTAGGTGTATGATTGTCGATAGTAAGACTCAAAGTTCGAACGCCGATTCAAAGGAGTGGTATTGTTTTTTGCACATTATACATTGGCCTTCGGAGAAGAGATAATATCACAATCACCAACGTGTAATGACACATGAATGCTTCTATTCACTACTGAATCATTAGCCTTTTTGTGTCAATCATGGGAAAGAAAAAAGTTTTAAAATATTTTACACCATTACTAAAAATAAATTTCTGTAATAACGAGTTGGATTTAAGGTGAACTTCTTTCTCTTATTTTGACTATATCATTATAAATCCCACTTCTGATGTACATTTTGTTATGAAACAAAACGAGGGTACGTGACTGCATTAATTTGTGGAGCAACCGAACGTTGATTGCGTCTAATAGCACTCGTCGGTAACAGCAGTTTGCAAATGTTCAACACGGTCATTTTAAACTGTTACAGTTATAGGGGAGGGACTAACTCGCTGCGGGCATGCAAGCCGCGCCGGTTTGTATCACCAATTCGACCAAATTGCAGAGTGTTGCAGACCTTGCGAGGGCTAAACTGTTAGCCCGAATTCCGTAAATGGCCGGATAAAACGAAAGTTATGCAAAATGAAATTTTTGCCCATCTATGTCGTAATTTTATGTCATAAAATATTCGTAGTTGCAGGTTGTTTAAAACAGAAATAATATGTTGGCAACAGTTTAAGTTGCCATTTTGAAATTTTACTTGCATTTAATTTTTGGTTTATTAGTCTATAGTCTCACGCCTCTATCCCGAAAGAGTAAACAGAGTTGCAATCTGGTTTCACTACATATTCCTTAGTTCCACATAACGGAGAGTGAACTAATATTATTGACAGGGACAGGTTCGAAGCTTCGAAGTACTTGCTGAGAATTTTTTAAGAATATCTTTGAGAGTCAAACCAATTTAAAGAGAAGCCCCTTTTTATCACCCAGCTTAAGGTTTCTCCATTCGGTGGTGAGTTAAGAATACAATTAGTCGACATTCAGCAATGGCACCAATTAGTTAAGGCATGAACAACGAAAGTGTATGAGCAATCAGACAGTTTAAGAGATCATTGATCTAGTTCATTGTGGGGTGTCATGATACAGAGTACGTAGCAGAAAATCGACGTCTGAGTAGTAGCAATTTGTTACTGCGCTTCGTTCGGTGAGCGAGAGAGCAGGAAGCCCAACTTTCTGAGGGTGATTACGTGTGGAGGGTTTTGGTGGTGCCCTTGGTATCACCGAGCCTCAATGCACGCATTCACACTCCCTTCGCTTTCTTCGCGGTAGGCAACGGCCTTGTAAAGGTCCACGAGTGGCAGCAACACTTACCATCTGGTATACTGTTTGCTCGTTTGCCACCGTTTGCAATAAAAACAAAAGTATTTATTTAATTATTCACTGTGTCTAAAGAAACATATAGTATATTATGACTTAATTTACAATGAAAATAAGTTACTAAGACTGTCACCGAAAGCTTCTAATCTACATTAAGAAATAAAAAAGAAGGAGTTTATTGTTGTGATGTTATATAAAAATTATGTCGCTATTGCTAAAAGTTTAGATCGGAAAGTTTAAAAAAATTAAATTGTATTATCAATACTGTTATATTTAATATTATAAATTGTTGTAGCAATTTCTCATCTAAGAACCTATTTTATCTATACGAAGTTCTCGAATAGGGAATATCAAAAAGAATAACGTTATGGTGGCCTTTTACAACGTAATCCTGTTTGCTTACATATATAGAGAATCAACTAAATTATTAATAATTTTATATAACAATATTTATATATATAAGTGCAATTAGTTTATAAAGATGTCAAATTATTTAAAACAATTTAGAGTTAATCTAAGTTATTTCTATATTCTATGTTTTTACAGCGAAATTATGCTGTATTTTTTCAGTATTCAAACTGTGAATTTTATAATAAGGATTTCAAGTTGTGGAAGCAAATTTAAGTTGTGATCTAACATAAGCTTTATAAAGTAACAGTATGCCCTTTCCTAAATTCCCTAACTTTTCTCAGAATGAATCTCAATATTTTAAATGATTTTATTATAATTTGGTCATAATGAAATGTAAAACTAAGTTCGCTATCAAGGATCACATTTAAGTCACAAACTTCATTGACCCTTTTCAAGTTGGAATTTAATAAATTATAATCATATACGACATATCTTAATTTTCTTGTGAAACTAAAAATATAGCGTTTATCAATAATAATAGATACACCATTTTAGGTATAGTAAACAATTAGGTTGGCCGTGTGGCGACGGTTTGAGAATACATGTGTCGCCACCCCTTACTTGCCCGTGGGAGTCGTAAAAATCGGCTGAGGGTTCACCAGGAGAGTGGGCAGCAGCTCTCTCCTGGGAAACGTAAAACATCCATACTGCGATCGCCAACCCGCCTGCCAAGCGTGGCGATTACGGCAATATCCCCTTTTTAAAAATGGCGTACAACAAAAAAATGGCCCCCAGTCACGGCGGCTCCGGTACCCTACGGGCTCATTTTGGTGGCGGGCCCAGTAGTGGTGGCGGGCCCAGTAGTGGTGGAGCGGGGGGTGCGAGGAATCTCCGGCAGCGATCCGGCTACCAACAAAAACGACCCTTGGCCCTGGTAACACACAACATTCGGACACTCAGGACTGACGAGAGGGTCATCGAGCTGGAAGAGGAATTGAGCAAAATCCGCTGGGACATTGTAGGATTATCAGAAGTGCGAAGAGAGGGCGAGGGCACGATAATCCTCCAGTCTGGAAACTTGCTCTTCTACCGGGAGGGCGATCACCCGTCCCAAGGTGGTATAGGGTTTATCGTTCGTAAGTCTCTCATAGACAACGTGGAGAGGATCGAGAGTGTGTCGACAAGGGTAGCGTACCTTATACTCAGAATTACCAAGAGGTATTCGCTGAAGGTTATACAGGTATACGCACCGACCTCGACATACTCCGACGACGAGGTGGAGGCATTTTACGAGGACATCTCGAAAGCCATACACGCGTCCAAAACCCACTTCACGGTGGTTATGGGAGACTTTAACGCGAAACTAGGCAAAGGGAGTGATGATGAGTTGAGAGTGGGGAAACATGGATATGGACGGAGAAACCAGAGGGGCCAGAAACTGGTTGATTTTCTGGAGAAGGAAAGCCTCTTTATGATGAATTCCTTCTTCAGGAAGCAGCCACAAAGGAAATGGACCTGGATTAGCCCCGATGGTTCAACAAAAAACGAGATAGACTTCATCTTGTCAGACAAACGACAGATATTCAATGATGTCTCAGTGATCAGCAGAATTAAAACTGGGAGCGATCACCGGATGGTACGAGGCACATTGAATATCCATACAAAAGTCGAGCGGTCACGCTTGATGAAGTCTACACTCCGACCTACATCTGTCCAATACCAGAACCTCGAAAACTTTCAACTCGAACTACATAATCGCTTCCAATGTCTGGACGAGTGCGATTCTCCGAACGATATGAACAACAGGTTCGTGGAAACTGTCCACGCGGTTGGGTCGAAATTTTTCAAGGCTCACCGCGTTAATAGACCTAAAAAACTTTCTGACCAGACTCTCGAGCTCATGGAGAGGAGAAAAGAGATGACGGTGCAGTCTGCAGCCGATTGGTCCAAACATAGGCAGCTAAATAGACAGATCTCCAGGTCTGTGCGTCGCGATATTCGCCGATTTAATACGTTCCGTATTAAAGAAGCGATAGAGCGGAATCGTGGCTCGAAAGTGTTCGCACAAGATCTGTCTATTGGGAAAAGCCAAATGACTAAGCTGAAGACCGATGACGGCACTGTCATTTCATCCCAAAGTGAGATCTTGGGAGAGGTCGAAAGGTTCTATGGACAGTTATACAAATCATCCCGAAATCCTGTTGTCGGCTTGGTCCAAGATCCCAGATCCAAGCTAACTCGGCACTATACCGAAGAAATCCCGGACATCAGCTTGTACGAGATCAGAATGGCTCTCAAACAACTACGTAACGGTAAGGCACCGGGAGATGACGGAATTACGGCAGAGCTTTTGAAGGCGGGCGGCAAGCCGGTATTAATAGCCCTTCAGAAGCTATTTAATTCCGTTATCCTCGGGGGCGACATTCCAGAGTCGTGGACCAGGAGTGTGGTGGTGCTGTTCTTCAAGAAGGGTGACAAAGCTCTTTTAAAGAACTACAGACCCATCTCACTCCTGAGCCATGTTTATAAGTTGTTTTCGAGGGTCATTACCAATCGACTCACGCGCAAGCTCGATGACTTCCAGCCGCCCGAACAAGCCGGCTTCCGAAAAGGCTATAGCACCATAGACCATATCCTCACGCTTCGGCAGATTATACAAAAGACCGAGGAGTATAATCGGCCCCTGTGCTTAGCGTTTGTGGACTATGAGAAAGCCTTTGATTCAGTCGAAACTTGGGCGGTGCTGCAGTCCCTTCAGCGGTGCCAAATCGACCATCGCTATATCGAAGTGCTGAAGTGTTTGTATAGGAACGCCACAATGTCAGTCCGTATCCGGGATAAGAGTACGAAACCGATCCAGTTGCAGAAAGGCGTGAGACAGGGAGATGTCATCTCTCCGAAACTGTTCACCACTGCACTGGAAGATGTCTTCAAGCTCTTAGACTGGACTGGACTCGGCATCAACATTAACGGCGAATACATCACTCACCTTCGATTCGCAGACGATATTGTCGTTATGGCAGAATCCATGGAGGACCTTGGCACTATGCTCAATGATCTCAGCAGGGTATCCCAACTAGTGGGTCTACGAATGAACATGGACAAGACGAAAGTCATGTCAAATACCCATGTCATTCCTGTACCGGTCCTAGTTGGCAATGCGATTCTCGAAGTTGTCAATCACTATGTTTACCTAGGACAAACAGTCCAGTTAGGTAGATCCAATTTCGAGAAAGAGATCAGCTGACGAATCCAACTCGGTTGGGCAGCGTTCGGGAAACTTAAGAGGATCTTCTCGTCCAACATACCTCAGTGTCTGAAAACACAGGTCTACGACCAGTGTGTGTTACCAGTGATGACTTACGGCACGGAAACGTGGTCCCTAAATGTAGGCCTCATATCAAGGCTCAAAGTCGCTCAGCGTGCTATGGAACGGGCTATGCTCGGGATTTCTCTGCGAGATAGAATCCGGAATACAGAAATCCGCAGAAGAACGGGTGTAACCGACATAGCACGAAGAATTAGCACGCTGAAGTGGCAATGGGCAGGCCACATCGCTCGACGAACCGACAACCGCTGGGGAAGAAAGGTTCTCGAGTGGCGACCACGCATCGGACGACGCAGTGTAGGACGCCCCCCCACTAGGTGGACCGACGACCTAGTGAAAGTTGCTGGGCGTCGTTGGATGCAGGCGGCACAGGACCGCACATTGTGGCGCAATATGAGGGAGGCCTACGTCCAGCAGTGGACGGCAATAGGCTGAAATGATGATGAAATGATGATGAAACAATTAGGTTAACTACATCTGTAATAAGGACAATGTTACAATAGTATCAAAGATCATCATCTTCATGGTGACAGCTTAATACGTCTCACCGCTGGGCTTGGGTTTCCTCCACAATAATAGCGAAATTGACCTCACTATACCATGCTGGTCAGACAAGTTGGTATAGGCCTTTGTTTCGAGTTTTTCTTCTCTGGCATATTATATACCGTAGTCGTCTTTTACGATATCCACGGGCGAGATAGGGAGTGGTGAATAGTATTCTTATACCGTCACCACACGAAATAGATATACCGAATTATAAGTTTGATTATTTTAAAGGTTACACCATCAACTACCTTTCTTAAATGTGCTATTGCCATCCAAATGTTGCCTGGAAGAAATTGCGTGTGGATTTGATGTGAGTTATGGCTTGCCTATTACCATTTCACTGTGGCTGAAGTGGCAATGGGCAGGCCACATAGCTCGACGAACCGACAACCGCTGGGGAAGAAAGGTTCTCGAGTAACGACTACATATCGGACGACGCAGTGTAGGACGCCTACTAGGTGGACCGATGACCTAGTGAATGTTGCTGGGCGTAGTTAAATGCAGGCGGCACAGGACTGCACATTGTGGCGTAACATGAGGGAGGCCTACGTCCAGCAGTGGACGGCAATAGGCTGAAATGATGATAAAAATGATGTTAACATCTAAATCGGTTCGTCTACTAATTTCCGTATTCCGTGTCTCTTGTCGCAGAGGAGAAGGATTGAGCCCAGCAGTGGGATGTATATGAGCTGAAATGAGATATCTATTCTAACATGAATCAAGCTAATACAACGCTTTATTTAATACGGAAATATTCATAACTATATCACATATAACGTGTATATATATATACTTATTATCACAGCATCACACAACCCCCCGATTAAATACAACACGGCGGCTAATTAAATTAATTAGTAGAGGGTGAAAGGGCCATGTCTCCTCTTACCGCACCAATGTGACGGCGCGAAGTATAATCCGCATGAGATACGCGCGGCTAATCTTGAATTCTTACACAATTTAATTACAACTTTGTACAAAAGATACTGAACACCTACGCATCTTAATGTTATATGAACAACTGACATGTTACTTCAAAGAGTTTTGAATGCCTTACTATACGTATTTCCCTTTCTATTCTTTTAATTTTGTTTTTAAATGAGAATCGTTTTTTGTAAAGGGACTAATACCACCACACATTCTCACCACTAACTCCTGTAAGCCAGGATCCACAATAGTCTCCGTATAAGACACTGAGGTTTAACCCTCAGGAAGTCCCGGGAATCGCTTTTAATTGTCTTGGGACCCGCAACAAATTTAATTAGAAAAGAAAACAGGAGGAGTTGGAAAGATTCCAGTTCCCTCCTATGCAAAGCGGGAGACATGAAGCAAAGTTGGCTGATAAGCCAGTAAATAAGAGTTTGTACAACTACATGAAACGCAGCGGTACAGCACCACGGATTGGACAAAGCTTAATGGACCTATTTGTGAGCTTTAGGTTTGATTACAGTAATAGGTATGGCAAAAGCGCCTAAACGCACGGAAATTTTCTCGAGTTGCTACAAGATCCGAATAGTATACTACCCCAGATATGACATGCATATTATCTAACATGACGTTCCGCTCGTTGCGCCAGAGAATGCACTCCCAAAGGATGTGATGAGCTGTTTGTTCAAAATCGGAGTTTGAGGTCGAACATTGACAAAATGGTGAATCTACTAGTGTAAAATAGAATAATTTACTTCTAAAATTCCCATGGCCTGTGAGGAATTGGGCTACATAGTGGTCAATTTCTAGCCAAGTTCTCTCCAAACGTTCACGAACAGATGGAAAGAATAGATATAGATGACGACTTTTTGTTGACGAATCCCATCTTTCCTGCCATTTGGTCAGGAGGTTATCATTAACGACGGATTGCGGCGCAAAAAGTCTAGTAATTTATAATGATAATAATGAGAATCGTTTACTAAAATACTTTAAAGTGATATTTATGGTGACGTATGTGGTATTATACCACATAATCGTTTGTCTATAAATGCGACCGGTCCGTCCCGAGTACTACTAAACTGAACAGAAAATTAAAGTTTGAGTAGTAGCAATTTGTTACTGTATTTCATTCGGTGAGCGAGAAAGACGAAAGCACATCTTTCTAAGGATTTTTGCGTGTGAAAAGGTTTCAGTATCAATAAACATGGCAATTACTACTAGTCATTCATTCATTTTATCTTAAACACATCCCACTTTTGGGGTCAAGCTTTCTCCACAATAGGTGACAAATTGACCTACTATTACAAGCTGGTCAGACATGTGGATAATAATTCAAGTTTTCCTCCTCTTGTCGTATTTTACGATACCCACGAACAATAGAGGGGGTGATATATTCTAACTCCGTCACCAGAAGAAAAATGACTATCCAACGTCATCATCATCATCACAGCTTATTTACGTCCCACTGTTAGTCTCGGGCCTCCTCCACAATGGCAGGGAATTTAATCTACTATACCATTCTGGTCAGATATGTTGGTATAGAGTTTCATTTCGAGCGTTCCTTCTCTTGAATCTTATGTGCATATTATATAATATATAACCCTTAGTGGTATTTTACGATATCCACGGGTAGGAAAGGGAGTGATGAATTGTACTCTTACTCTGTCACCACACGAAAAATGACTATTACCAATATTTAAAAATGTCACAGTAAATGTCACCTGAAGACCACCAGCCACCGTCCTCTTCAAACGTTATACTATCTCTTTCATTCAACGACTTAATTAGCTGTATGTTAATTAGTAAAAGGCATCCAAATTTCAAACAGCGACCTGAGAAGCACCTCGCATTGTTCGTAACGTCCTTTATATCCTCATTTTGACATTAAAGCGTCCTTTCACACCGACATTTTCTTTGAGCTATTACATATTATTTATCTGAATAATTCATCATTTCAGCCCATATACGTCCCACTGTTGGGCTCGGGCCTCCTCCATAACGGAAGGGTAATTGACCTACTATACCACGCTGGTCAGACGTGTTGGTATAGGGTTTTATTTCGAGTTTGCCTTCTCTCGCATAGATGTTATATGCGTTTTATCTCCCTTAGTCGTCTCGTACGATCACCCACGGGTAAGATAGGGGGTGGTGAATTGTATTCTTACTCCGTCACCACACGGAATGAATCTGAATAATTAACTCTACGAAATATTTTAATGTGCTCAATTATTACAAGATTTTATCATAATACTTTTGAATTCATGATCCAACTCGGACCAGTCGTCATTTTGTGTAGATTTTTTCTTATCACAATTTTATCATAATTTTTTCGTCTCATTACGCAAATCCAGTAGCTTATCAATCACTATTGTTAGATATAGACGAAAGGGGAATACTGACATAATTGCCGAGCTCGGTAGGTAAGTTGTCGATCGCAGACGATGTTATAATTTGCTGAAAAGAGCGCTGCCTACTCTGCAATGTCTACTGCCATGAGAAAAAACAGACACAAGGATTTCCATTCACATTTTCTTATACTTTCAAGTCGAATTATTAACTGAAGGTACTCTTAATATCCTTCTACTAACATACGACAAACCGTAAAATTTTGGTTGCATATATATGGAAAACTTATTAACAGTTTTGACTAAAACGCGACTCAAATTCGAAACCTTACATAATGAATTTCTGATGTTTACGCGAGAATTACACTATACTAAAGTTTAGTCCGCCCGTGACCATGAACGCTGTAAATTGTTTGAAACGACAGGCAATCAAAAATCAAATACAAATGCAATAAAAGACAAAAAATATTTTTATTTAAGACCTTACGTTCAGAAATAGCATACTTATATAAGTATATAGCTGTATCAGTATATAGCTGTATCAGTATATAGCTGAATCAGTATATAGCTGTATCAGTATATAGCTGTATCAGTATATAGCTGTATCAGTATATAGCTGAATCAGTATATAGCTGTATCAGTATATAGCTGTATCAGTATATAGCTGTATCAGTATATAGCTGTATCAGTATACAGCACGAAATCGTATGTTTATATACTGATTCGTTTCTATCAGTTGCTATTTCTGAACGTAAGGTTCCAAGTTTAAGTCGTGGTTTGGACAAAAGTGTTAATAAGTTTTACTGTTAAACGTTTTAAGGCACTGACCTACAAATAAAAATTAACGTATTAAAATATTAAAAACTCAACACATATAAACAATAAACAAACCCGAACAATATAAATCACAAAATAAATGCACGTATTTAAGTTTCTTTAATATATTAAACACGAAAATGTTAAAAGCGTAAAAACACATAATCCACGACTCAACGTCAAGCAACGAACGGCAACGAAATTAAGTGTCAGAAACAGTACATAAATCTTATCAGGGGGCACACGCTCTGTGATTTTAAACAATCATGTTGGCAGGCCGAATGCCGAAAAAGTACAACCGTCACAATGGGACCCGTCGCTTGGAAATATGAATTATGATGCTCCCCAGCGCAGTCACTCGGTGGAAGGGAGTCCTATCTACTCTGTACATGTAACTGTTTCAGCGATACCATAGACATTTGTAAATTATTTATAACTACCCTCACTATTCCTATCTTTCTTTCTAGATCGTATCACTGTGGGGCTTGCATCATTCAAATAATGCCTATCAAGCTATTGCTGGTGGTAAACGAAAAAGCAGCACATCTGAGGGAATGCATGCTATGAGGTTCGGTGATACTAAAGGCATCGCTCATCACATGCAAACATCCTCAGAATGTTGGACTACCGGCTCTCTCGATCACCGAACGCAGGAACAAATCGGCACTGGTGAGTGTGGTAATTCCCGGACGAACTGGTATGTGGCTATAGAAAAAAAACCTATCGACAGTGTTGTCAATCTTAACGCGTGGGCTATCTTCATCATAAACTGCCCATTAATGAACACACAGGCGCGGAATATTTAATTAAATGAAAAACAAAAGCGTATGAATTCGTATTCAGCTTGTAATATGCAGGAGCAATAACTAGTAATAGTAGTTGAATATTAATTTACATTTCCTTTGATATGAAGGTAGGCCAATTATTGTATATAATTGACTATTATTATACGTAGCGTAAACTTTTAGATATTTATACGGGAGTGACACGGGGACTGAGAAACACACATACACATTATCTTATATCTTTAAACGAGCAATAGGGAATATGCATGATATTTTTTTATTTTTTTAAACGTTTCTACTAGTTATTACATTACTAGAAATAAATATAACACATCCAAAATATAAAGCATTTCGCTAAAAAAATTTTTAAAAATCGCCATTATTTATGGGCGATGAAAACGCGACTAGTTCGGCGCGCGTATTCTGTGACGTCAGAGTACTCGACACTCGTACAAGTTGCTAGGGCTGCCAACTAGGGCTGTTGATATTTTTATAAATATCGTTTTTCGACATATCGATATTGTACAATGTACCTATCAATATCGGGGTTCGCTATATCGGCAAAAAATTTGGAATTTTTTGCCGATATAGCGAACCTTGAAAATTGAAAATTTGGATATATCGATAAAAATATCGATATTGTTATTATTATTACGATTATTAAATATATTATATCTTATTTACCTTGCAGCTTTTATTCCTCCGAGTTTAACAGACATTAAATCTGAATTAGACGCAAAATATGTTGTCATCATATATACGTCTATTTTAGGAAGATTATCTGACTATACTTTGACGAAACCGGTTTCAGTCATTGTAATAAGACTTATTCACAAGATTAATACTTGAACACAGAAAATTAATAACTTATTATGAAATAACTGGGTAAGAATACAAAATAATTAGGGATGTGACTTGGAGGTTCGAATCGATTTTGTAATAATCGATTTTTTGTTCTCCAAAATAAATCGATTATAAAATAATGGATTAATTAAAAAAAATCGATTGTAAAATAATCGATTAATTAAAAAAAATTGAAAAAATTCGATTATAAAATAATCGATTTTTGTTCTTTAAAATAAATCGATGATAAAATAATCGATTAATTAAAAAAAAAATGATTTTAAAATAATCGATTAATTAAAAAAATCGATAATAAAATAATCGACTAATAAAAAAAATCGATTATAAAATAATCGATTAATTTAAAAAAAATCGATTTTAAAATAATCGATATTTTTCTCCCAACAGGATTATGATGACTTTTTTTAGGAAATGTGAGCTTTATTTTCTAACAAAGTATGATGAATTTTGATCGAATTTCGAATAATAAAAGATCGATTAATAATCGACTTTTATTTTGATAATCGATTGTAAAAATCAACTATTAATCGATTATTTTTTTGTAAAATCGATTATTATAAAAATTGATTCTTTTTTCACATCCCTAAAAATAATCACTAGAAACATACAAACAGCAACTTGATATCACAAGGTTCTCCTATCCAAGGTTCAAGGAGAGCTGTTGATAAAATATCGATATGTCAAAATATAGATATTAGGTATTATTTAAAAATATCGATACTTAATACTGAACTTTTTTTGGATGATAATAAAAAGTACGTATCGATGGGTCGATATTTATTTGAATAAATCTGGTGTTTTATCTTTTCTTCTAAAGTATTTATTCTACAAAATCACCGTAAACTTAATCTACTGTAGAAGCGCTGGCATGAAACTGATGATCAGTTATCACTTACTCCTAAAATTTGATAAAAATAAGCTCGGCATGGCAACCCCGCAATGAATGAAGTTAAATGTGGTCATGGGGAAAATATCGAAATATCGATATTTTTTTTCATTATATCGAACTCCGATATTGATATATTTAAAAATATCGATATATCGAAAATCCATTTTTTTTAATAGACAGCCCTAACTAGAAGACTCGGGTGTCACTTGTTCAAAACGTGACATCATAGTACTCCAACCAATACGGTGCGTTTCAGAAATTTTGCGCGCGAATCTCAAAAAAGGCACTTTTGGATAATTAAATTTAATTATTAAATAATGATAAAATTAAAAAATAATTGTATAGGTACGTTTTTAAGCAATAAAGATTACAAATGTTTTATTTAGAGAAAATGTTGTTTTGTCAGTGTTTTTAGCAAAACAATATAATGACATTAAATTTTAAAAGAATATGAATTAAAATTTTGCCGTCAAAGTCATGAGTTACGATAGCTCAGTTGGGAAGTAGTGCAGTTTCCTTTTAGTATTGTTTTGGCATTCAAATGGCGTCGGATCGAATCTCGGTGTTATTATTATTCTCTTTTTGTATTTTTTATATTTTTTTCATTATTTAATTTTTATTTTTTATTGATATATATCTAAATAAATTTGACAAAAATACAACAAAAATATTCCGAGCGAAGCTCGGTCAACCAGATATTAATACTTAAGTGTCGTACACCCAAGTATTGTGTATGTGTGTCTATGTGTTCGTGCGTGCGTGCTTACCTCCGTATGTCTGTGGGTGCGTGTGTGTGTACGTGTGTGTGTTTGTGTGATTTCCGTGCATGCCGTGTGGACATTGAATCAGAATTCACTAGCAGCTATCTTACCCTTAGGTGACGCAAAAGTCGTTTAATTAATATGATGTTCATATAAAATCTATGCAAGAGAAGAGCAGCTACTCGAGCCCAGTAAAGTGAGATATATGAGCTGAGACGATGATGATGATTATTTTTTAAGTCTACCCGAATACTATACAATATAAATTTTCCCTGTAGTAACGGTGGAGTAAGAATAGTATTCACTACTACCCTATTCCACCTGTGGGTGCCGTGAAAGACGACTAAACGATATAATTCGTATTTAATATCTACAGAAGACAAGAAAACTCGATACTTTTTCTACTATTTTTACCTTACTATTTTTTTTCGATAATCTACAAACCTTGGCAGTCATTTAAATCTCAAGCCTGTTGTAAATAAAACTACTTTACGGATTTTATCGCGTTTGTATTTGATTTTTGATTGCCCGAAGTTTCGAACACTTTACAGCGTTCATGGTCACGGGCGGACTACGATGTCACACGTCAAACAAGTCATCGTTATTACAGATATTTATAATTATCTATTAAACAGAAATTAGTTATTAAATTTTGACCTACATTTTTGGTACAAATTTATTGCCAGTACAAGAAGAAAATGATTCTATATGAATAAATCATATTGTTTATGATTAGTAAGCCTATTATCCGTAAAGTCCATAGTCGCACCATAATCATTATAATATTGAACTTGATAGCCTTTTCACATTTATTTTTTTACCAGGATAAATATAAACAAAAAGTGTAAGTATATATAAACTTTATATATATATACAGGATGTATCAGGTTATGGGACAACTGGTCAAACGGGGCGTAGGCAATGGTGGTAAGAACCCATAAAAAAAATTGAAGGAAAAAATATTGAATCGTTAATGAATTAGAGACATGTAAAGTTTTCAATTTTGTCATTGTTTTTTCGTTTAAATCTGATTGAAATGTATAAAGTCAGTGATACTTAATCTGCAACATATTCGTACTTTGTTAAATGTTCAATAGAAATTGAAAAAATCAATGATTACGGTCGCATAAGCAAAACGAACTTCGCTTTAAATCAGCTGATCGGCCGATTATCGTCGCCGAGTCACGTTTGTACCTACAGTCCCATTGAAGCGTTTGCGCAATTCTAGGTATGTATGAATGAAATTATACTGTCGAAGCTTTACATGCCTACATGTATCCTATCTATCCATGCGTAACATTTAAGGCGTAGACTGTTTGACACACATTTTTGAAATTACTGTAACTTTTATGTTATATTGTTTTTTGTGTAATGTACATTTTAATTACGATCTATGGCCGATAAACTACAACATACTCGAACAGTTGCTCCATAACCTGATACACCCTGTATATACACTACCGGAAATGTATGAAATCTAAGAATTGTATACAAATCCTAGGAAATTTATACAATCCTGAAGCTATGTATAAAATATTGTTTCAAAAACTATTTAACACATAAATTTCCTAGGAAATGTGTACAATTCCTAGGAATTGTATATAATTCCAATATCGTGTTAGGAAATGTATAAAAACAATGCACAATTACAGAAATGTAATAAAACCCGTTGTTAAAATGAGAATAATAATTTTTATTAAAGCACTCGTTGAGATAATAATCTTCATATTATCATACTAATTAAAGCTAACCTAACCTATCCCTGATCAGACGAAGCAATACCCTCCCCTCGCCCCGCTATCCCCGTGTACCCATTGATATCTCAAATGTTTTACCTTTTCGATTGCTATTTATAAAAAGGTATAGATTTCCTCGGAAATGTGTGTAATATAATTTATTTTACACATTTCCGTGCGATTTTATGAATTACACACATTTCCTAGGAATTGTATACAATGACGGATTACATACATTTTCGATAACATATATACAAACGATCTACCAATCAAATCAAATCATTTATTCTGCATAGGCCCCTTAAGGGCACTTACATATTGTTAAATTACACGTTTGAATACAATACAACAATCTACTACTGGATCGGAACGCGGCCACAAACTGAGAAGATCCGGCAAGAAACTCATTAAACCTACAACAAACTTTACAATACATTTTATATTATTTTCCAAGGTGACTCAATTAATACATCAAATAATATTATTCATTTGCAGTGAAATTATAATCAGCTTATAAATTTTGTTTCACTTAAGTTCGATAGATGGCGCTGTATTAATTATGGCACTCAATATTCAACATTAATTACGTAATTATCAGTTGTGATAACAAAACGTGGCATTTCAACGTTGGCAAGTGATTAACGTGGATTGTTTGTATATGTCTCTAAAAACAACAACCGAAGCGAACTCTCATCGGTATATTAATCAGTCAGAGTAACACAATTATCGTAATTATTCGTTGGCTGACGACCCCTCCATACTAATCAATTGATGCTACAGCCGCTGCTGTGCTTATACTCATTACAGACATGCTCATTTAATTTACATAACATACAAAACAGAATGCGTGGATACATATCCGTTAATAATTGTCTGTGTGGTGACAGAGTAAGAATACAATTCACCACTGCCTATCTTGGCCGTGGATGTCTAAAAGACGAGAAAAGGATATAATATGCATATAACATCTATGCAAGAGAAGGAGAACTCGAATTAAAACCCTATACCAACCTGTCTGACCAGCATGGTGTAGTAGGTCAAATTTCCTCCCATTTTGGAGGAGGCTCGAGCCCAACAGTGGGACGTATGTGGGCTGAGATGATGATGATGATGATTTTTACAAAATATATTCTTTAGTATCCCTAAGTTTCAAACACTTTTCAGCAGTCATTGTGGGCGGACACACCCATGACCACGGACACTGAAAAGTGAAATATGATAAAGTCCGTTTAAATAATATTTCATAGTGTAATGGTTAACCCAAATGGCGATAGAATGGTAATACGGTATAAAGATATGAATATAGGATTCACCCGTTCATCGTTCTGGCCTGCATGAGCTTGACCAGAGGATAGGCCGTCAAAGTTTTGGTAGTGGTAGAACCACACTGTTGACAATTGTCCTCTCTACAGCCGCGAGCCTGTCCGTCCGGGGTAGTACAACACTGAACAGAAAATTGACGTCCGAATAGTAGGAATTTGTTACTGCGCTTCGTTTGGTGTGAGAGAGAGCCGGCAACCCAACTTTCTGAGGGTGATTGCGTGTGGTGTGTTTTAGTGATGCCTTTAGTATCACCGAACCTCATTGCAAGCATTCACACTGCCTAACTTGTACTGTTTGCTCGTTTGCCACCGCTTGTGATAAATAAAAAAATAGTCTTGGGGTATATCCTCCGCGCAGGAACACAAGCTGTATAAGCTAGTGTATTGATTGATCATCCAAGATTACACTACAATCAGGTAGGATATTATAACGCATCAAATATCGCTTATTAAAAAAAAGTAAAATTTGCATAGAAATAGTAAGAAAAACAAAATACTTAGGTAAACACCGTTATTAATATCGCCAGAAACGGGATACAGGTCTCATTCCTAAGTTTAAATTAACGCAACAGTAATTAATGCTGAAACATATAAATTACTTAAAAGCTGACCCATAAGTAAATATTTCAGAAAAAAATACCCGAATTTAACCGACGTAAATATAGTCCAATTAATGTTATTTATCGAATTCACGGATCAAGTAAGCCAGTGGGGCTGACAATACAGAAACACAATATTCGTTTCCAATTACAGTAAATTTAATAATTAACTATTCAATAAGAAAAATGACTTTTTATTGTTGTTGAATAAAAAAGCATACGAGCAAACAGCATACCATCAGGTATGATATGCCGCTTATGGACGTTTTCTAGGGCGCTGTCTATCGGAAAGAAAGTGAAGGGACTTTGAATGGGTGCCATGAAGTTCAATGATACTAAGGTGATGGAACTAATTGCTAGTCAAACATCGATTTTCTGCTCAGTGTGGTACTACTCCGAACAGACCGGTCGGCAGCTGTAGACAGACGACAATCGAAATTGTGCTCCTAACACATAAAAACTTTATTTTACAACACCCAACACTTTACAGCAGTTATGGTCACGGGCGAACTATGATGTCTCACATCCAACAAGTCATAGTTACTACGTAAAAACATCGGGAAATCAAATACAAATACGATAAAATCCGTAAAAGTAATTTAATTTATAATACGAAATACGATTACCAACACGCCTGCGACGCAAGACAACTATGTCGTTATACTGCAAGGTCTGAAAACTTAGGTTGATCAATTGATACTAAACAATACTAAATATAATAATCAAGCCAGATAACTTCATAACTCAGTATCGTAAGGAATGTTGTTAACCATTACTTTTGAATAAAATCTGCTTTAATGTCTTAAATATAAGTTCACTAATACTTTGAAGAAGATTGATCCATCTTCACCGCCAAGTAATCTGAGAGTAATTACGTATTTAATATAAACTGTTAGTTTAGTTCAAAGTTCTACCATAAATCATTAGGAGCGCCTAATTTATATCGATTACCTGTGACACAACCGTTCGTAATAGATGTTTGTGTATCTTTATACACGCTTTTATTGAAGTCGTATGACGCATAAAACATACTTTTGTAACCAATATTTATTACAAGTATTTCTACACAGAATAAGTTTAATTTTTCTATAAGTATTTTTTTTTTGCCGTCATTAATTTTGTTAGTATCTGTTCGTTAAGATTACAGACAGTCACCATCCCTTCATTTACTATTCGCCAAATATCTGCACAAGGTCCTCGCGGAAGGAGGCGGCGGATCGCCTGCGCGAGGAGCGCAGCCTCGATGAGGCGATCCGCCGCCAGCGACTGGGGCGGCGTAGGCGCGAATACCTGCGCCTCATGCCGCCCTAGCCGAGGCCGCGAGTGACGTGACCGGGAATTAGTCCGTCACCCGCTGAGAGGCCGACCGCGTGAGGAAAGACCAACGTCCTCCCCGAGGGGGGGGACGTCGGTCGATGGGAAGGTACCCCAAATAGGGGTATTCCGTCGGGCCGACCACTGATGACAAGTAACCCTGCTCCGGTGGTCGGCCCAACGACGAAGGCGACGTGCATCGTGGGTGGGTTGTGGGTGTGCGTGCTTACGCCCCTCTGTTGCCCCGGACGGAGTGGTGCGAGGAGCGGTGCCGACCGCAATCCACCCCCAAAACAAATCCCTCCATTTTCTATGGGTATCGACCCACAAGCTAAAAAAATATCCCTAAAGTTTTCACTATGAAACTACAATTAGCTAAGGCAATGAATATTTTTAGGTCTCTCAAAAAATCTCGAAGCAGTTCATCACAACTTCCATTAATACAATGGAAGTTGGGATTTAATAGCAGTAGGGTCACGCTAATAGTTTTCAAATGAACTTTTCACTAGCAGCAATTTGAAACGGACTTCAATTGGTAGGTGAAAGAGCCAAAGATCCTAACTCCGTCTTATTGCAGGCAAGGATCTGGTTCTGTCCATGAGTGGCAATTATCACTTACAATTAGGTGAGCTGCTTGTGTGTCTGCCACCAAAGTTGATAAAAAAGTAAAGCTATAAAATATCAATATTGAATAATTTGTTTACACAAATTGATATGATGAATGGTAATGATATTGAGTTTAGTGAATTAAATCTTTCACCATATAAATCCCAAAGGACATTTAAATTTATAGATATGACATTTTGTACACAAATTCCTTTTTAAACGGCATTTGTAATACCCACACCACATTAGATAAAAGAGAGTATTGACATTTATAAGGAGACTTTTAAGGACGATGCACCTACTTATGTATATGGGTATATCAAGTTTCAGGTACTTATGGAGATATTTTCATCCAACATTCACAAAGTTTATAAATATAAATTTTCAACAATATAATTGTAATTACCAACGATTACCCATGGCACAAAAACGTGGCTTGATCGTGCCAAAACCATATATATTAGCATATAAATCATTTCAAAGTAGCATAGCGCGCTGTGCAGGTCCTTGGACTTTGTCGGTAAATACGCAATTTACAAGTAATCTGTAAAAACTATATAAAATTAAAGACTAGCAAGCTAAAGAGGTAATAGGTAACTTTACATTACTCGCTAGATTGACAAGCTTTGAGAAAGAGAGTTTATGTAAAATGGACAACAAATTGTAGGAACAATTGTAGAAACAAGTGGTCTCTTATTAGATAAACTGGGGGCAATATAAGAGTTACAGAAAATCATAAAAGTTGTACAGAACTATCATCATCATCACAGCCCACATACATCCCACTGTTGGGCTCGGCCCTCCTCCTAATTAATGGAAGGGAATTCAACCTACTATACCGTGCTGGTCAGACATGTTGGTATAGGGTTCTATTTCGAGTTTTTCTTCTCTTGCACAGACGTTATGTGCATAATATACCCCCTAGTCATCTTGTACGATACACAGGCAAGATAGAGAGTGGTGAATTGTATTCTTACTCCGTCACCACACGGAAAACAGAACTATACAACGTGATAATACAGAAAAATTTATGTCCTAAAGCAGAACTCAATTGACTGATAAAGATGACGGACAGATTAGGTATCTACCACGTAGATATAAAATCCTAAAGCACTTTCCAATTTTCATCATTTCAGCCCACCGCCGTCCACTGCTGGACGTAGGTCTCCCTTATGTTATGCCATAAAATGTGGTCCTGTGCCGCCTGCATCCAACGACGCCCAGAAACCTTCCTTAGGTCGTCGGTCCACCTAGTATTAGTTAGTAGATAATTACCCGCAAGAAGAAGACCTCGAAGACATTTATTCATGGTAACGGTGGCCTACATTCCATTCATAACTTTCATGTCATATACGTCCCACTTATGGGCTCAAGCCACCTGAATTGGCTAAAATAATAGAGATAGACTTACTATACCACGCTGGTCAAACGTGTCAGTATAGTTTTCCTTCTTTTGCACAGATGTTATCCGCATATATCCCTCTCTCTCTCTGTTTTCTTTTACAACACCCGCGGGCAAGATTGGGGGTGGTGAATAGTATTCTTACTTCGTTATCATACGGAAAACACAAAAATCCTCGGTCCACATAAAAGATTGTTAGCAAGAATGCGGTCTATTATGGTATGAAGCTCATTCATACCTTACTGTAACCCCAGATGCCTGATCATGGTACAATATTACACATTAGCCAAATATAGAAATATGTCATCTTGGTGCTATAAAATGAAATAGTTCATAACGAGAGTTCATAAGTCTGTATTTTCAAATCATGTTCCGTAGAATATCTTGAAATACTAACTTATTTTTTATAATACTTGCAGACGTGTAAGTTGTTACAAACATGCAAGGAGTACACTTCCAAGTAAATTAACTTCGTAGAAAATTTATCACGCCCTAGATTCAGAAGCTTTCACAAATTCTTACTATAACATTCATAGCGCAGTTCCATCAGGCGAGTTTACTCGTACTTTTAGTGAACAAACCTTTTACTTAATCGTAACAGTGCAGTTTTCATCTTAGCGATTTGTTCGAAGTTAAACAAACCGCCATAGTTGAATCTTTATATTAATTCTTGTACGAAATCCATTACTTAAAGCAATGTGCACTTAATAACTTGCGATAATTGTAACACTTCTGAAAACCTTTATAAATTATTTCTCAAAAACGAATATATTATTGATATGGAAATAGATCTAGATAATAATACAGCATCAGTATTAATGTGTATTCTTAATTTTAATGAATACCTCCCTAATGACAAGAAATAACGACACCAATAATGATAATGTTTTAAAATGAATGTTTTCGTTAAAAGTTAATTTATTCCCTCATCATTCACATAATTATTATTCATTTACGTATCTTTAAAAATGAATTATGACAAATTATTATTTTGAGTCAAATCTATACAATGCTCATAGTGTCTTGCAGTCTTGTGGTGTCTGACGTCCAAACAAGTCAACGTTATTACAGATTTTTATAATTATCAGATAACAAAATTAAAACCATGAATGCTGTAAAGTATTCAAAACGTCGGGCAATCATAAATCAAATACAAACGCGATATAATCCGTAAAAGTAGTTTTATTTACAATGTGTAGTGCTCGCTTAAACATCAGATATAATTTAATATATGATAATATAATTTATTCAAGAAGGAGCCACTTTGTCCGGTCTTTTACTGATAATGACAAACATAGAAGTACAAAAAAACAATTTTACTTTAGCAGAGAATATTTTATTTCAATCGTTAGTCAACCTTTTTAGCCGAACGTGAAACGTCCCCTGAGACTAGTATAAAAATATTATCGTCCATAATTCTTTCATGTGTGAAACCGTTAGGGGCGCCATCAGCGTGGTCGGTGCTTATCGGCACAATGTCCATTGCGCGTCACAATGATTAACGACCTACTAACCTAGACAAAGTCGACATTGGACCGCACAATGACCAATGCGAACAAAAATATATATTACGCTCTCGTCTTGCCACTATTGTAGTTTGTCTGGCTTTTGTCCACCGTTTTATCAAACTGCTCGTATGAGTGAAGTGGCATTTGTAATTTAACTAAAAGTTCCGTATAATCTGAATTCATCATCATCATCATTTCAGCTCATATACGTCTCACTGTTCGGTTTGAGCCTCCTCCACAATTGGGGGGAAATTGAACGTCTATACCATGCTGGTCAGACAGGTTGGTGTGGAGTATTATTTCGAGTTTTCCTTCTCTTGTAGAGATGTTATATGAATTTTATATCCCTATATCGTCTTTTACGACATCTATGGTCTAGATAGGGAGTGGTTGTATTCTTACTCCGTCACCACGCGGAAGTGTGATGTAGAAATTATAAATAAAATTCACCAATGTCTTAGTTGTCTGTGAATGTCGTAAAAGAGGAATAAAGGATATGAATTGCAGATATCATCTATGTAAGAAAAAAAAACTATTAATAAAATTTCACACTAACCCAGATGACCAGCATTTTATAGTGGGTCAGAACCTCCAAATGTAAATGAGGCACCAGTTCAACAGTAGGACTTATAAGGATGGACTTCTAAAAGATATTTTACATTGCCATCAACGTAGCTAATGATGGACGTAAGCGACTTCGATAGGGAATTATTCCCTATTGGGATTGTCTTGTGATAACTAGCTTGACACACGAATTGGCGATCACAGCTCGTGTTATAATCTTAACAGAAGATATTGCTGCCCATTCTCTGGTAATTACGCAGTCGGTTGTTACGACACCCTTACAAAGTTGTATCCCACATGTTATAGGCAAGTTTACGAGCTCTAGCTAGTTTGCCGTGTGGTGGAGGAATAAAAATGCAATTCAGCATTCCTTATCTTGCCCATGGATGTCGTAAGCATATAACATCTATGCAAGGGAAGGAAAACTTGAAATAAAACCTCTACCAACATGTCTGTCCAGCATGATAGGTCAATTTGTCTCTTATTGTGGAAGAGAATCGAGGCCAGCTGTGAGCAATATGAGCCGAGACGTGACGACTAGTTACGTGTAAGTATTTGTTAATTAGTATACGATGAATCTAATAATAACATCTTTAAGTAAACAATAATGGCTATAGTAACTTCTAAAACAATAACATACAAAGTTAAATACTTTCACTGACTTTTTCCTTTTAACTTTCTTTCCCGAATAAAACTGGCTCAAACAAAGTCGCAAAGAAAAAAAAACATTAAACGGTTTACGAAGTAAACAGAGATTACATAACAAGGAAAATGCGACCGCAATCCCTCACTCGAACGACGAGCTTTATTTGTTACAGAATATACTCGATACAATACATTTTATATTTTAAAATAACATATACGATTGGTTGAATGCGAGCCAACTCAATATCATCGAATACCATTGTCCGACAAAGGACCGGATGCAGCGGAAATATCTGGTAATCTATACAATACTATTAATACTACCATTATCTAATATTATTTTTACTTATGGATAGAATTTAAGAGATAAGAGAGCGATCGAGGCGCCGGCGGGTGGACCATTGTGGGGCCCATGAAATAATAAGGCTCCAGTCTTATCATTTGATCCACCTATTC
This sequence comes from Lymantria dispar, assembly GCA_032191425.1. Lineage (NCBI taxonomy): Eukaryota > Metazoa > Arthropoda > Insecta > Lepidoptera > Erebidae > Lymantria > Lymantria dispar. Next base: position 747,797 of record CM063446.1, read on the forward strand.
ACCCTTTCAGACACTTAGCACAGCATTCAGCCTTGCCATTTCTACACAACCGTGTGTATTGTAGATGACTAGATAAGTTCCATACTAATAGGCCCTTAACTGGGGCATTTGCACACTCTAAAGACAGGTTATAAAATTAACAATAAATCGTAAAATATGTTTACGAAGTGTATGCTCATATGATAACAAGTCAAAGAATCAAAAGTGATAGCATCACTTTAGTAACTCTAATACCATTGAAGCCTTCTAACCATATAAGTTTCATTCTATTGTAAAGATTTTTGGTTGCCCGACGTTTCGAACACTTTATAGCGTTCTTGGTAATGAACGTGACGCTGTAAAGTATTATCTCTTGTAAAATAAAACGCTGTAAAGTATCCGCCCGTGACTATGAACGCTGTAAAGCGTGTATAAAATCCGTAAAAAAACTAGTTTTATTTACAATTAGCAAACCACCCTCGTTCGCTTTGGTTTCAGTCGCTTTACCCGCGTAACACCCGTTCCCGTGGGATACTGGGATAAAATATAGCCTATGTTACTTCCTGATATTATAGCTTTCCATTAGTGAAAAAATTTTTGAAAACGGTTCGATGGTTTAAACCTGAAAGCGTAACAAACAAATAAACAAACAAACCAACAAACTTACTTTCGCATTTATAATATTATAGTAAGGATTAGCAAACCACCCTCGTTCGCTTTGGTTTCAGTCGCCTTACCCGCGTAGTTCCCTTTCACGTGGGAATACCGGGATAAAATATAGCCTATATTACTCCCTGATATTATGGCTTTCCATTGGTGAAATAATTTTTGAAATCGGTTGGGTGGTTTCAGCCTGAAAGCGTAACAAACAAACTTACTTTCGCATTTATAATATTTAGATATGTAATGCTCGCGTAAATCTATACCAATAAATTAAATTGGAGTTTCTGTTTGTAATGTCAAAATAATAGGCTTTTTTCATGCTCACACGGTTATTTGCACGACACCTATGCCTAAATAGCAATTAAAAAATTTTTGTCTGTCTGTTTGTTCCGGGTAATCTTCAAAACGGCTGGACCTATTTCAAAAATTCTTTCACCAATGGAATGCTATAATATCAGGGCGTAAACTAGGCTATATTTTATCCCGGTATTCCCACGGGAACGGGAACTACGCGGGTAAAACGACTATAACCTATAAGCGAAGCGAGGGCGGGTTGCTAGTATTAGAATAAATTCAATTGGTTAGTACAATATTTCTATATAAAAATCATATTATCGTTGGTAAACTCTCAAATAACAGTCAAAAGCATTATATAATCGAATATCTACGGGACTTGTTCAAGCAAAATTAATGATCAGATTAATTGTCAAAATTGTCTCCTCGAACGCTTCAAATTCGGACGAACCAATTCTAAAGCCATAACTTCTCGGATAAGTTTTGAGCTTCATAATCCAAGATCGGAACTAATTTATGAGTGCCCCAATTTTGTGTGACCTCTTAGTGAAATAAAGCGCTGTACATTGAGGATTATGTTATCGGCTGTGGGGATCTATTCGAGCGCAGGAGGCGGCCGTTAACGCCATTTCTTATGGGGTTGAATTACAACGAAGATTTATGTTCAACTATAATGATAATAGTTACTGCCTCGCGGAAAGTAACGAATATACACTAATAATACTAGAAAAAAATCATGATATCAATTTTCTCTCTAGGTATTTTGATACTTATGGTCAAAACCGTTTGTGGAAATAGTAGATATACCTATATAGTTATTATTATTACTTACGTTTATTTTTTTTTATAATTTTTCGAGAGAGCCGGAAGCCCAATTTTCTGAGGGTGTTTGCATGTCGTGAGTCTTGGTGATGCTTTTAGTTTCTCTGAAGCTCAATGCACGCATTCACACTCCCTTCACTTTCTTCACGGTAGGCAGCGGCCTAGCAAAGGTCCATGAGCGGCAGCAACACTTACCATCAGTGTACTGTTTGCTCCTTTGCCACCGTTTGCAATAAAAAAAAAACGAATTTCATTTTTATCTAGTTACAGTAGTTACATATACTTGTTTGAGCTACATTATATTTAGTTACGGTTTTTATTCAATAATCGAGATATCTGTTGATATTTAAGCACTTTTAAAGCTTCGTTTTCTAATTGTTTTACCATTATTTAAAGACCTTTTTTTTTGGGGTGGGTTGCGGTCGGCGCACTCTTCGCACCACTGCGTCCGGGGCGACAGAGGGGCGTAAGCACGCACACCCGCAACCCACCCACGTGCACGTCGCCTTCTTCGTTGGGCCGACCACCGGAGTAGGGTTAATTGTCATCCAGTGGTCGGCCCAACCGAATACCCCCTATTTGGGGTACCCTCCCATCGACCGACGTCCCCCCCTTGGGGAGGACGTCGGTCTTTCCTCACACGGTCGGCCTCTCAGCGGGTGACGGACTAATCCCCGGTCACGTCACACGCGGCCTCGGCTAGGGCGGCATGAGGCGCAAGTATTGGCGCCTACGCCGACCCAGTCACCAGCGGTGGATCGCCGTATCGAGGCTGCGCTCCTCGCGCAGGCGATCCGCCGCCTCCTTCTGCGAGGCAGTGATCTCGCAGAAGGAGGCGGCGGATTGCCTGCTGTGACCGCGTCCCAGTTCACGACCATCGCCCTGGCGATAGTCGGCAGCGTAAGGACGGCACCGATGATTGCGACGAGTTCACGGCGCTGCGCTGCCCAAGCGGCGCAGGCCTCGAGCGTATGCTGCGCCGTGTCCTCGTCGTAATTGCAGTGGTGGCAGGACGGTGTACTCTCCCTCCTAACGACCTTGTGCAGGTATCTGGCGAAGCACCCATGCCCCGTCAACACCTGCATTAGTCGGAAGGAGAGCACCCCGTGCCGCCTTTCCAACCACTGCATCAGCACCGGCCGGAAGGCCTCCACGATTCGCACCCCGAACCGAGGTCTCTCCAGCCGGACTGTCCAACGGGCAATGACGTCTCGGCGGGCGGCGACGCGCCAGGCGGTGAGCTCCCTCAACGAGACCACACCGCCCTCCGCTCGCACACCGGGCGGGTCGTCACCCGCCGATATAATCCAGCGAGCATTTCCGCCTCCAGGTCCCACGGGGGAGTCCCGGCCAACAGGCACGCTGCCTCCGTCACCACCGTGCAGTATCCGCGGATGGCCCTGACCGCCATGGCTCTCTGTGGTCGCTACAGAAGAGCCCTGAGTTGGATGGTCATGGACCCCGCCCACACCGGTGTGCCATACAGGGCCATCGACCGCATGACCACCGCGTACAGCCGTCGGCACGTAGCGCTCGGTCCGCCCACGTTCGGCATAAGGCACGATAGGGCGGACGCCGCGCCGACGAGCCGTGGACCGAGCCTGCGGAAATGCTCCCGCAACCACCATTGCCCGTCGAGCACCAGGCCCAAGTACCTCATATGGGCCCGGATGCTGATCTCAACTGAGTGGACGGTGATCGAGACGCCGATGGGAGGGCTCATAAGGCACCCATGGAACAAGAGGACCTCCGTCTTGTTTAGGGCGACCCTCAATCCCAGCCCCTCGATCCGCCTGACGGTCTCTTCGGCGCCTAGAGTCGCTAGGCTTGCCGCCACTTCTAGCGTCCCACCGCGGGCTATGACGAGCGTGTCGACAGCGTAACAAATCACGCTCAGCCCGGGCGGGAGGCTCCCCCTTAACGCCCAGTCGTAGCCGATGTTCCACAGGGTGGGTCCGAGGACCGACCCCTGTGGGACACCGCACGTCATGGGCGTTCGCACAACGTCCCCTGCTCGATTGGTGCAGAGGACGCTGCACCCCTCCAAATAGTCTGCTACTAGCGGCCTCAGGTAAGCTGGCACCCCTTGATACCGGAGCGCCTCCCTGATGCAGCTGAATGGCAGACTATTGAATGCGTTGGTGCCGCTCGATGCGGGCAGCTAGCACCATCTCTAGTAGCTTGCCCGCATCATCGAGGAGCACTATGGGCCTGTAGGCCGAGGGCGACTCGGGAGACCATCCCAGCTTCGGCAGAAGCACGAGCCTTCCCTCCGACCAGCACCCAGGGAACCGCCCGGACGCTAAACACGCGTCGAACAGCCCCTTGAGGCGGAGACCCAGGTGTTCAAGGACCAGGGCCAGCACACGGTTTGGAACAGCGTCGGGCCCGGGGGCGGTGGATTTTCCGCGCATGCGCGCCACCGCCGTGATGGGCAGAACACTGTCATCGTCGGCCTCGCGGTCAGTGTCTGGCGGAGCCATGACCGGGACCGTGTTTTCCGCCCACCGTGGGAACAGGTCCTCGACCACCCGGGTGAGAAGGCCGGGCTGGAGTCTCGGTGAGGGGGGGCCCCGCGCGCGGAGCTTACTCAGCGACGGGCGACAGAGGCGACCCCAGGGGCCACGGTCGAGACCGTCCAGCATCTCCTGCCGACTGACGTCCTTGGCGGAACGGACGGCCAGCCTGAAGGCCGACCGCGCATTACGGTAACCCTCGTAAAGCTGGCCCTATCGCTCCGCGTCGCGATGGCGCCGCCGGCTGCGGGTGTAGGCCCTCCGGGCGCGAATACACGCGGCCCAGAGATCCGCCAGCTCCCGAGACCACCAGTGGACAGCCTTCCTCGGGGGCAGACACCGTACCCGGGGCATGGCCGCATCGCAGATCTGCGTCAACGCACTGCGGATGGAGCCAGCCTCAGCGTCCACCCCGTCCAAATAGTGGGCGAGTGAACGATGGCCGCCTCCGGCAGCAGGTCCCGGTCTAAGCGACCCACAACCCATGCCGGGCGTCGGAGTTGTCAGAGAGACCTTCATCCGGATATACCGGTGATCTGATAGCGTCTCAACCTCCTCCACGACGCGCCAGCTCCCCACGCGTGCGTTGACCTCGGGGCTAGCGAATGAAAGGACCCGCTATAGACCCGCTCCGCTGTCGCACGCACGTATGCACCGAGCCCCTGTTCAGCAAACAGAGGCCCAGTGCTGCCGCCCACTCCTCAATCGCCCGTCCTCGATCATCCGTCCCGGGGGACCCCCACGCCACGGACTTGGCGTTAAAGTCCCCCAGGACGAAGACCTGGCGCGAAGCCAGTCGCCGTAATGAAGCCCCCAAGATGGTGAGAAAGGCCTCGAAATCGGTCACACTCCTGTTAGGGGAGAGATAGACTCCGAAGAGCGTAATCTCCACCCATTTGCCACGGTGCCGTCGGTGCAACCCAGCCAGTTAGGCCGGTCGGGCACCACGTACGGCTCCGCGGCTACGGCTACTCATATCAACCACTCCGCCATGGCTTGCAGGAACACGTCCTGCGCACCGGGGGAGTGGTTGAGAATGGCTTGGAGGAGTCGTTTGGATTCGAGGTCCATTAACGGTCCGTATCCATCGTCACCTCCTCCGCGCTAACGGGCGATTGGGCCGCGAGCGGAGTGGAGACTGGCCCGGTCGATGGACCGCCCCACCCCTTTGGGGCCGATGCCGAGGGTCTGCAGTCCCCAGAGCCCATGCGGTGCTTGGCAGGCCTATTGCCCGCCGCACACGCGGGGCAGTGAGGCACCGCAGAGCACGATGCCTTCTGGTGTCCGGTCTGACCGCAGCGGAAACATAGCCCACTACAATCAAAGCAGTTTTTGCATGTCGGCCGGTATGCTCGACCGCTATGCACTTATAACACCTCGCAAGCCGGGGCTCCAGCACATTTACCCGCGCCAAACAGCCCACGAGGAGCCTGCCTGAGTCGGCCAATTGCTTGATCGACTCCACCGGGCACTACAACCAGACGGCACGAACGCCGCCCGGACCAGGGCGGATGATGCCAATCCGGACGGTGTCCGAGGCACATCCGGTACGCGCCATAATGGCCTCCCGGACGTCCTCCACCGTCACGGAGTCATCCAAGCCCGTCAGGCGCATCTCTGCGCACTTGACAGGCCTGGCGATCCGGACTCTATCCTCCGGCCCGAACAGCCCCCTCAGCTTCGTGGCCACACTATTGGCCGCCCTCGCGCTCTCGACCCCAGGGAACTCGAGTATTCGAGCCCCTGTCCGGGCCTTGAGGGTCCTCGCCTCGACGCCTCCGTTATCGGAGACGGCCAGCTCCCACCGGGCGCGTCGTAGGACGGCCTCATAGTTAAGGCCCCTCTCAGCCGCCTCAGGCAGTACGGTGATTACCACCGCAGCCGTCTTCGGCGACTTGAGGCCCCTACGTGACCTTTTCCCCTTTCCGCCGGCTCCCGCCTGGGGAGCGGCGGCCACAGCGGCACTCTTGGCTGTCGTTCTCCGCTCCTCTGCCTTCCTGCTCCGCTCATCCACCTACCAGCCTTGTTTGAGCCTGGCAGTAGCGCTGAGCGCAGCAGGCACCGGCTGCGACCCGGCCTTATTATTTGGCCTTAAGACTCCTTTTATTTGTGTAAGAAAATGTATTACAAAACATGGCGCAGATGATGCTATAATTAAAAAAAAAAATGTAAATCTAATAATTGATTTTAATATGAAGAGAATATAAGCAAACAGAGAAATTCAGTTTCATCATCATGAGCATCACAGCTCATATACGTTCCACTGCTGGGCTCAAGCTTCCTTCCCAATGGGAGGGAAACTGTCCTACTATACCGCCCTGGTTAGACGGGTTATCACAACGTTTTATTTCGAGTTTGCCTTATATGTCATTGATATTGTATACGTATTAGCCCTTAGTCGTCTTTTATGATACCCAAGGGCGAGAAAGGGGGTGGTGAATTGTATTCTTTCTACGTCACTATACGGAAAAAGTTGATTTTAATAACATGTAAAGATGTCCCGTTTTTAAATAGTTAATTTTCTAAATAATACAAGTTCTATACAAATAAATAAAAATAATAAATGCTAGTTCATAATAGAATTGACGATGGCACGATCTCGAGAGTCTCAGCGAGCTCGAACGAAGTTCCTCTTCCAAGTTGAGCTGTACGCTTACATTTCATGGACAGAGAGATGGAACCACTCGCCGTTGTACTTTGACGACTCGTCTAGTTTTATTCTACTGTGTTTGATTGAGAACGCTTCTTGTTTTAATCAGCTTTATTTAGCTTTTGATTTAATTCGTATAGAACATTATTTTACCATCCGATATTATTTCAGTTTAGGAGGGTATTGCCATCTTAGTGGACATATGTATAAGTCATCATCATCATCATTATCACAGCTCATATATGTTTCATTGCTAGGCTTGAGTCTCCTCTACAATGGGAGGTAAATTGACCTGCTATACCACGCTGGTCAGACATGTTGATATAGGGTTTCATTTCGAGTTTTCCTTCTCTTGCACAGATGGTATGTGCATATTATATCCCATAGTCGTCTTATACGACATCCACAGGCAAGATAGAGAATGGTGAATTGTATTCTTACTTCGTCACCACACGGAAAGATCATATAATTAACCGACACAAATTACATTCAGCATCAGAACAACAATTTGTGGATCGTACAAGGTGTTGTCTTGCATAGGATTCGAACCCGCGACGCTAGCACGATACGTTGGTATCTTAACCACTACGCCATCTGCAGTCTTTAGCCGGTTGTTACGATTCCCATAGGGCAGCAATGATGGCGACAAATGTTTTCTTATTTTTTACAAAGTTACATTTAATTAACTGCAAATGTAACTTTGTAATCCTATATATTTAGATGAGTTTACAAAATTATTTATGCAGTTAGTGTATCTAGGAAACTGGGTGAAAATTACAATGTTTCGTAATTTATCCTTCATTTATACACTAAACACTAATTGTATTCTAAATTTCAAGTATTCCGTCTCTTGCATAGATGTTATCTAATATAAACTTTGTTTTTTATTGCTTATGGTGGCAAACGAGCAAGCAGCACACCTGGTGGTAAGTGACACTGCCGCACATGGACTTTTGCAATACCAGGGATACAGCTAAACCGTTGCCTACCGTGAAGAATATGTTCTTCTTAAGCCTCGTTTAAAAAAGGACATGTCATAGTGCTCAGTCATATTTTACGACACCCCATGGGTAAGAAAAGAGGCCGTTAATTTATTTAAAATAAAAAAGTACTATTACAGATCTATTTATCATCATCGCAAAACATGAACGACCCACTATTGAACGTGGCTCGCGTCTTCCACAATGGAAGAAATGGAAGGGAAACTGATCTACTATGATGGGATGAGATGGGTTGGCATAGCATTTGTATCGAGTTTTCCTTCTCTTACATAGATGTTATCTCCACACGTATCCCTTAGTCGTCTTTTAAAATACCTATAGGCTGTGTATTGTAATCATACTTTGTCTTCAGACAAATATGTGACAGTTTTATTAGCACAGTGTCTCTGGTCTTTCAGGAACAGATTAAGAATGCAATTTACTGACGTTTAATTATAATATGTACAGATGACTAAGGAGTGTAAGCAGATAATATTAGCAAGGAAATTTTAAAGACACCTCCGATACATCCTACCACTACTACCGTAGCGCCGTAATTTCCTTACTATTAAAAAGGAGTCCCGAGTCCAACAAGGGATCGTATATGGCCGTATAGAAGATAATGACCACTTACGTGGACAAAACGGAAAAAAATCACCTATTCAGCAGTATAATATATAAAAAAATATATATTTTATATAAATCTGAATCAAGATGGGCACTTTAGTGAGAATGAGGGACTCGTAAAGTTTTATTACTCCTATAATAAAGTGGAAGTTTCGCGATGGCGCCGGAGGAATTCTGATAATAATTCGTTGTTCATATTGAGAGACACGCGTTAGGTGCGCGCCTTATTAGTTACTGCGATCAAAGAGATTTGTGTGAGCTTACTTGCCTTTGAAGACCTTTGATACTTTGATTTCTTAATGCCTGTCTTTCAATTTCATTAACGGGCTTTGTCGCTGGATTTTCGCCTTTGATGTTACCGACAGAGCTTCTAATTTCTGTACAGAATTATAATTGAAATTATTTGAAAGTATTGTTTTAATAGTTTAATCGTCATAATTGTTGTCTCAGCTCATAATCGTCCCACTGTTGGGGTTGAGCCTCCTTTCCAATAGGAGAGAAAATAATCTACTACATCTTGCTGATCCGTATATTAGTATAGGGTTTCGTTTCGAGGTCTCCTTCTCTTTTATAAATTATATATCTTTATATATTCTTATGTAAAGCCTATACAACGGTTAGTACCGAGGCCTTGCCAGTACTCGCGGGTGTACTTCTGGTTGATTTGGAGATTCAGAGACAAGCGTTAATGTATTACACCACAAAGGAAACTATGAATACAGATTTCCTTCTACCGCGACCGAAATAAATTGCTAGATTGTTTGCACCGGGGCGGCGCAGGCGGAAATACCTGCGTGCAATGCCGCCCTAGCCGAGGCCGCGGGGGTCGTGACCTGGGATTAGTCCGTCACCCGCTGAGAGGCCGACCGCGTGAGGAAAGAACGACGTCCTCCCCGAGGGGGGGGACGTCGATCGATGGGAGGGTACCCCGGGTAGGGGGTACTCCATCGGGCCGACCACTGATGACAAGTAACCCTGCTCCAGTGGCCGGCCCAACGACGAAGGCGACGTGGTGTTCGGGTGGGTTGCGGGAGTTGCGTGCTTAAGCCCCTCTGTCGCCCCGGACGGAGTGGTGCGAGGAGCGTGCCGACCGCAACCCACCCCAAAAAAAAAAGCCCAAGAGTGGGACGTATTTAAGCTGAAATGAATGAAAATACCTATATCATTTATTTTTAATTTTTTTCAAGTAGCATCTATTTAATGGGCTGGTAATATGCATCTTCCATCTATTGAATCTTTTCATTGATTAACAATGACTGCTGTTGAACACTGTTTAAAAAAAATGCAAAGGAGTCTGCCCACTCTCCTTGTGATCTTTTAAATTAATTTTTAGGAATCCCATCGGAAAATAAGATGAGAATCATTATATTTTATGCACTATATCTATTCACTATTTATGCACTATTGTATTTCAGAATTAAATTCATAAACTTATCAATTAATGTTTAGTAGTTCTCTCTGTGTAAACGTAGTAAGTGACAGCACAGTTGGCGTAGTGGTTAAGATATCGACCTACAGTGCCAGTGTCAGGGGTTCGAATCCCACACAGGACAACACTTTGTGCGATCCACAACTCGTTCTGAGTTTGGATGTCATTTGTGTCCATTTATTATATGTTTATAAAGTCCCCCGCAATACAAAGATTTCTTTAAAAATATACCACTCCATATCTTGTCCGTGGATGTACCCCACCTAATATGTGTACCACTCCCAATATGTCCATTTGTACCCTTTAATTGTAAAATACAATTAAAGGGTACAAATGGCCATATAACATCCATTCAAGACAAAGGAAACTTGAAATGAAAGTAATAAAACACTACCTATATCAATCTTTCTGACCAGCGTGGTATAATAAGACAATTTCTCTAACGATTTACCAATCTAATTGAAAGCTTTTATTGGGATCTCTTGGCAACAAAAAATAAACAACGTTAAGAAACTTATAATTAGTAAATAGCTTCTAAAGAACAACAACAAATTTTGTGGCTCGTATAAATAATAACAACTACCTAAATAAATGAAAATCTAGATCATTTGGTAAAAGGTTACGTAAACTTTACCTGCCTTATAATAGGAATTTTAAACTAATTTATATTGAAGCTAAAGAAAAATGAAACATCTTAGTGACAAATTAGTTTCACATCTTATAACAGGTTTTCTTTGAATTATTTTATGAATTTTAATATTTGATATCTATAATCTTTATTCATAGAAGCTCCGTTGAAATCCAAACATAAACACATAATTGAATGAGAAGCCTTATCGCCGCCTACTTACATAAATCACTCCTGTTTAAATTACTTTGGTTTGAGGCAAGATTGTGTGTTATATTTCATCAGTAACTCTGAATTTAGGGTAACGGACACGACATTAGCGAGGAATCCAACTCCAAGTAGGTTATATCCGAGGTAGATGCCGGCGAGCTGACCCGCCTTAAGGGCTATTATGGTAACACAACTAGATAATATACTTTATAGCCAAGAATTGTACAATTCTACTTAAGTTTTGGATGTTCTCAACATTAAAAGATATCTCGTTGTGAATTCTTTGAAAATTCATTAATACATATAATGTTATTGCTATGTGATTCTACTTATAAAGTAATCCATACGGGTTAAGGGTTTAATCTACTCTTACCATCCCTAATTTTTAGTGGGGGTCGTAAAAACTGGCAGCATAGATTCTTTTTGCATAGATTTAATCTGTACATTGCATCTGTTCTGTCGTCTTTCACGATACTCCCCGACAAGAAAGAAAGTGGTAAATTGGATATGTACTAAGTCACTACACTGAAGAAATATTGTTATAATATTAGACTGAAAATAGTTAGAATATATGTACTTTATTTGCGATGACGGAACAATAAAAAAAAACGTGAGTACTAAGTACGCATGTCAGAAGTGAAACTTCTTTGGTTTCATGTGTTTTATCAGTATTAAAAATAATAAATAAATTAAAAAAACAAATATAAAAAAAAAATCTCGATCTTTCTCACTCGCTTGCTCCCTACTCTCGCCCCATGGCTGTGCTTCGTGCTATGTTCGCCCTTTCTCGCTCTCTCTCAATCGGTCTCAATCGCTCTCTCCCTCTTCTTCGATAAAAACGCTGCACTTCTTCGTGACGCTAAGTTGCGTTTCATCCGTAAAAAAATTACCCTCATGCGCGCAAAAAAGTTTCACTTCAAAAACTTAACGACTTGCAAAGAAGGGAATTCGAAACAAAACCTTATATCAACCTGTCTAAGAATGTGATATAGATGTTATTTTAAAATGAAAGGAAGGAAGGAATACGAAATAGGATCAAGATGGAATAGGATATAAGGGAATTTTATTCTCACGTGATGAGCACCTCCCAGAACGTGAATTTGTAATTTGCCGCAGATCTTCGAATATTATCCGACACGTGTTTCGCCTCTAAATGAGGCATTCTCAGGACGGCTTCAAATGCGCATTTGAGATATTTCATCATGTGAGAATAAGATGCCGTTATGTCCTATTCCACCTTGATCCTATCCTGTATTCCTTCAATTCCCTTGTGGTGTGCGGTGTATTGATTAACCGGGAAAATGATGAGTCTCCCCTCTTTCCATTCATTTAAAAATAATAATGGATTGCCACCATGTATGAATTAGGTAATTCAATCAATTATTGAAATGGTAGGATCATACTGTTGACAGTTGTCTGTTTATAGCCGCGAACCGGTTCGTCCGGGGTAGCACCACACTGAGCAGAAAATTGACGTCCGAGTAGTAGCAATTTGTTACTGCGCTTCGTTCGGTTCTAAGGGTGTTGGCGTGTGGTGGGTTTTAGTGATTCAAATTCAAAATCAAATTATTTATTATGCATAAACCCCGAGAGGGCACTTGCATATTGTCAGGTTTACAATTTCCAAAAAAAAATATACTACCACCGGATCGGAACGCGACCGCTACTGAGAAGATCCGGCAAGAAACTCAGCGGGCTTGTCTATTATTTTTATTTCTTTTTTCTTTGTACTTGTTTTGTAAGAATTAGCTCCAGTGTGATGCCCTTCGAACCGCAAGACACTTAATATAATTCAAACGATTATGGCTAGACCAGATCCCACAAGCGGTACCCGATCACGAGTTAACTACTAGAGCAGCCATCACTCCCCTCAATCACTATGGAGGGAAGGGAGAGACTCGCCCCACGCAGCTACCGCAAGTAGATCCTTATGTGAGCATGACCAACACCACCATATATTATAAACGGTGAAAATACAAAATACAAAAACACGCTACACTTTACAATAAAAGTTAAAAGTACATTTACAAACAGTATATTTAAAATAACAAGAAAATTGCTGAATGAGGAGCTGCTCACAACCAATCTGTATGATAATACAGATGATAATCTACATAATCCAAGATTTTGTAATAAGCTTTTTTACAAAGTCTATTCTTGATAGCTTTTTAAACTTTTTCATAGGCAGGTTTCGGATATCTTTAGATAATCTATTGTAAAAGCGTATACATTGCCCCATGAATAATTTGCTAATTTTTTGGAGACGAGTAGTGTGTACAACTAATCTGATGCCTTCAGTATCACTGAACCTCATTGGCACGCATTCACACTCCCTTCACTTTCTTCACGTGGGTAGCGGCCTTGCAAAGTTTCATAAGCGACAGCAACACTTACCATCAGGGACACTGTTTACTCATTTGCCACCGTTTGCAATAAAAAAAATACATATTACAGATATGTATTTTAAAAAAAATACATATTACAGATATGTATTTTTTTTATTGCAAACAGTACAGCATATAAATGGTCAATTTTAAACCCACTATAGATGAAGCATGTATGTAAGAACATATATTCGTATATACACTGTATTGTGAACTTTTAAAGCATTCAGCTAATCCTAGCTGTGGATAGTACGCACTGAAATGTTGATGCAACCTGTTTAGAGTATTTAACCTGAATACTTATAACCAAGTATTCTAAAGCTTTTATAACAGCACGTGCCGATGGATACTAAAAGCTTTGTTTGCCTTCCAAATTATTTTCTAGAATTTATCATAGTTATGTAGTTTAGTTGATACATTTTTGTTAAGAATATCTAATTATTATTTTTCTGAGTGGTGACGGAGTAAGAATACAATGCACCACCCCTTCTCGTGCCCTTGGGTGTCGTAAAAGACAACAAAGGAATCTAATATGCATATAACATCTATCTAAGAGAAGAACATCTTGAAACGAAACCATATACTAACACGACTGACTACCATAGTATCGTAGGCCATTTTTCCTCCTAATATGGGGGAGGAGACTAGTAGTGAGAGGTATATGAGCTATGATGAATGATGATGAATGATGAATGGTGATTTCTTTATCATAAAATTTTAAATGTGAACCAGGTCCGTGGTGGTATAAGTTCGAGTTACTAATACTCTTAGTCTATTCTTAAATACTTCATCATATACATGCACCCCCACTGCTGGGCTTGAGCCTTACTACACTCTAATATGGTAACTGACCTATACCCCGCTGGTGAAATGCGTTAGTATTGGTATGCAACTTACAATACTCATAAGCTCATAGGTAAGATAAGTTATCATTTACTCTGTCACCACACGGAAAATATACCACTTCTCGATTTCAGATCGTAAAATCAGGGCGTAAAACCAGGGCGTAATATCAGGGCGTTAAATCAGGTCATATGCGTCCCAAAATTTAATAGGTAAATAATTGCTGTTGACAGTTGTCTGTCTACAGCCGCAGGCCGGTCCGTCAGGAGTAATACCACACTGAGCAGAAATTCGACGTCTGAGTGGTAGCAATTTGTTATTGCGTTTAGTTCAGGGAGCGAGAGCGCCGGCAGCCCACCTTTCTGCGAGTGTTTGCGTGTGACAGGTTTTGGTGATGCCTTTAGTTTCACTGTGACTCATTGCACACATTCACACTCCCTTCACTTTCTTTACGGTAGGCAGCGGACTGACAAAGGTCAATGAGCGGCGGCAACACTTGCCATTAGGTGTACTATTTGCTCGTTTGCCACCGTTTGCAATAAAACAAAAACAGTTGGACTCAAGCCTCATCTTGAATAGGAGCGAAATTGACACACTGTATATATCACGATGGTTAGTCGGGTTGATATAAGATTTTATTTCGAAATTTTCTCCTCTCCGCGTCCTCGTCCACGTGGAATAGTTACTTGCACACGTGATTTTTGCAAAACTTTAACCATTTAGGCGCCACACGCAACGGAAGCTCTTAAAACAAAAAGACCGATTCCAAAACAATCTTCATTAGTGCTCCGCTCCTATTGGTCTTAGCGTAACTATTTAGCCTATAGCCTTGCTCAATAAATGGGCTATTAAACACTGAAAGAATTTTTTAAATCGGACCAGTAGTTTCTGAGATTAGCGCGTCCAAGCAAACAAACTCTGCAGCTTTATATATTAGTTTAGGTTGCCATGTATGAAGTACTACACAATATAGTCTAATGTTATTAAGTATCAGAGCTCTAATACATCGAGAGCAGGAAGTTACACCGAGCGGCGTACTTCCGTAGGGCACGTTCAGCTTGTGTGTTTCTATGTGTATAACATTTTACGTGTGTGCTGTATCGTGACTTTAAGGGTTAAATCTGACTTATGGATATAAATCGCGGTCTCGAAGTTATATATATTCGAAAGGATCTTTAAGAGGTTATGAGAGTACTCGTAACTGTAGAGAATGCATGATGACTTTGATGATTGTGAGTGAAGCGATGGAAGTATGCCAGGATCGTAGCTTGTGGTAAACCGTAGTCTCTGCCTACCCCTCTGAGTAGCTACAAGCTAGGGCGCTTGCAGAGGTCTACCGACTCTGCGCTGCGGCGCGGGTCAGTGGCGGAGATATCACCACAAGGGGACTGAGTAGGGCAATAAAAACGGCCCGAAGGATAGTTATTCGGCGCTGGAGGGAGGAATTGGAGTCCCCTGTAGCAGGACGGGGGACTGTAGAGGCAATTGCGCCCCACCTCCACCGCTGGATGAAACGAAAGCACGGCAACCTGACCTTCCGGATGACGCAGGTACTTACCGGACACGGGGTCTTTGGTAAGTACCTGCATAGAATCAGGCGTGAGGAGGCCCCCGGATGCCATGAGTGTGGCGCGCCAAATGATGATGTGCGTCACACCCTGGAGATATGTCCCGCCTGGGGACCTCAGCGCCGCGACCTGTCGGCGGTCATAGGAACGGGCCTGTCGTTGTTGACCATCATAACAAAGATGCTCGACAGCGACAGGTGCTGGTCGGCGATGGCCTCTTTTTGCGAGGAGGTCATTGCCCGGAAGGAGGCCGCGGAGCGGGAACGCGAGGCACTTGCGTCCGCTAACTCGCTCCGTAGGCGGCGGCCAGGGAGGGGGAGGCGCCGATATGCGCGTCTCCTCCCACCGCCTTGAGTGACGACAGGACGTGGCCCGACGGCCTTGCGTAGGAGTGTCGGGGATCGAATGTCATTAGACGATCTCTCCGGCACTCCGTAAAAGCGCGGTAGGGACCGCTGTTGGTTTTAGTGGGTATTCCGGTTGCATAGGCGACTGGTGAGTCCCACACACCCCCCTCGTCTGTTGCCGGCGAGGGGTAGTGCGTAAATTGCATTTCCACAGCGTTAACAAAAAAAAAAAAAAAAAAGGAGCGAGGTTGTGTATGTATTATTAAGATGTTCAAATGAATAAAATATTTCTTAGTGATAAATTACTATATATCCCTACCCTTTTTTTGGGCGCACAATATGTATGAGACGAAGGTACGGCAGCAAGGCTCAAGTAATAGTCAAATATAGTTACAGCGAAATAAGCGAAGTACACAATGCTTAATTATTTCAACAATATGAAATAGTAGACTAATTTGTTTCCTATCAAAAAGTTAGATTCTATATTCCTCATTATGATTCAACCTTTCATTATCTATTGCTCGATGTAGCAGTCATTCACAAATGAAGGAATAGTTTCGAATTCAGACGGTAGTCAGCCAATTAAATGAAAGTGTGGGCGACAATTCTGTTATTCGAGTAAGAATATAATTCACTAGCCTCTATTTTGCACATGGATGTCGTAAAAGACGACTAAGAGATATAATATGCGCATAAGAGAAAGAAAACTCGAACTTATACCAACGTGTCTGACCAGCATGGTGTAGTAGGTCAAATTCCCTCCCATTGTGGAGGAGGCTCGAGCCCAACAGTGAATTTATTGAAAGGTTTAAATCATTATCATCATCATATCAGCCTATAGACGTCCCACTGTTGGGCTCGGGCGTCCTCCACAATGGGAGGAAAATTTACCTACTATATTACGCTAGTTAAAGGTGTTGGTATGGGGTTTTATTTTAAGTTTTCTACCACTTGCATAGATGTTATATGCATATTTTATCCCTTAGTCGTCTTTTACGACACCCACGGGCAAGATAGAGAGTGGTGAACTGTTTTCTTATCCTGTCACTATACAGGAAAAAAGTTTAAATATAATTGCTCCTGTTTTGTCTGTTAAAAGATGATATATCCACAATTTTATGTAAATTTTATAGTGACACTATATGAAAGTATTTACATCCTTTAAGTGGTAACACTTTAACTCAAAAACCACTATTACTTGCAAAAAAATGAAAGGAAAATATAAGCCATATCAGCCCATTTGACCAGTGTGGTATAGAAGATTTATTTTTCCTAATATGGAAGAAGCTCGAGTCTATCAGGGGACAGTTTATTAACTAGAATAATGATAAATGATTACGTATTTTCTATTATTAAAGGGAATCTTCAAAATTGTGCTACTCATTAATATTGATCCAGTAACATAGAAAAAAAATTCCGTGCGGTGACGGAGTAAGAATACAATTCACCACTCCCTATCTTGCCCGTGGATGTCGTAAAAGACGACTCAGGGATACAATACGCATATAACATCTATGCAACAGAAGGCAAACTCGAAATAGAACCCTATACCAACCTGTCTGATCAGCATGGTATAGCAAAGTCAATTGCCCTCCTATTGTGGATGAGGCTCAAGCCCAACAGTGGGTATATAAGCTGAAATGATGATGATGATGAAAGAATATAGAAAATTCGCCTCTTAGATAAGTTTGCCTGCGATAGGTTTTGGTGATGCCTTTAATATCACCAAACCTCATTTTTTTTTCTTTTTTTTTTTTCTGTTTTATTAATTAGGAGTTTTGTCGGTAACCGACCATGCCACTCCCATATTAAAATTATCTTATTATGCTAACTTAACCTAAAATATTTAAATAAATACCCATGAGGATCCTGGCTTCATCTGATGCAGGTGAAGCCAGAATGCTATTACACTGACCCAAATTCATCTCAATATTGCTGTCATGTAAAAAACTATTGTTACGTAGGGCATCGCCCCGGGCACATTCCATCAACAGATGTTGTGCGTCTTCAACTGAGTTACAATACTCACAATTTGGTGAATCCACCTTGCCCATTAGGTATTTAAACACATTAGACGGAATGTGACCAGAGCGGACCCTCATCATGGCAACTAACTGCTTTCTGTTCATGGGTATCTTTTCAAACCATGGGTGACGAGGAGGCTCACACACTATTGTTCTGTACCATATTCCCTTAAATCGTGATCGTTCATCGAAATATTCTCGCCATAGCTGTTGACATTTAATTTTGACTTGGCCCAACAATTCACTGTGTATCGGGAGATGATGACACAAAATCCCATCAGTTATCGCTTCTTTTGCCATTCGATCAGCTTCCTCGTTCCCCATGATACCGATATGCGAAGGAATCCACTGCAGCACTACTGTTTTATTTTGCTTTGTGAGATTGCGAATGGAATTCAAAATGCTATAGGCTACAGAGTATCCTCGAAAAGTCGAGGTTATTTTAGCCAGATGTAAAAGCGCACTTTTTGAATCAGTCAGTATAACGAATCTGTTACTGTCTATGAAACTAATGTAAGCTTTTTTTTTTTTTTTTTGGGGTGGGCTGCGGTCGTCGCGCCTCCGCACCACTCCGTCCGGGGCGACAGAGGGGCCTATGCACGCAACACCCGTAACCAACCCGAACACCACGTCGCCCTCGTCGTTGGGCCGACCACTGGAGCAGGGTTACTTGTCATCAGTGGTCGGCCCGACGGAATACCCCCCCACCCGGGGTACCCTCCCATCGACCAACGTCCCCCCCTCGGGGAGGACGTCGGTCTTTCCTCACGCGGTCGGCCTCTCGGCGGGTGACGGACTAATCCCCGGTCACGTCACCCGCGGCCTCGGCTAGGGTGGCATTGCACGCAGGTAATCCCGCCTGCGCCGCCCCTGTCGCCGGCAGCGGGTCGCATCATCGAGGCTGTGCTCCTCGCGCTCACGACCCGCCGCCTCCTTCTGCGAGATAACTGCCTCGCAGAAGGCTGCGACCGCGTCCCAATTCCTGATGCTGCCGAGCATCTCCCTAGCGATGATCGGCAGCGTCAGGTCGGCACCGATGATTGCGACGAGTTCACGACGCGGCTCTGCCCAAGCGGCACAGACCTCGAGCGTATGCTGCGCCGTGTCCTCGTCGCAATCGCAGTGGTGGCAGGACGGAGTTCTCTCCCTCCTAGCGACCCTGTACAGGTACTTGCTGAAGCATCCATGCCCCGTCAAGACCTGTACGAGTCGGAAGGAGAGCACCCCGTGCCGCCTTTCCAACCACTGCATTAGCACCGGCCGGAAGGCCTCCACGGTCCAAACACCGTATCGAGGCCTCTCCAGCCGGTCTGCCCAACGGGCGATGACGTCTCGGCGGGCGTCGACGCGCCAGGCGGTGAGCTCCCTCAGGGAAACAACACCGCCCCCCCCGCGCACCCCCGACACCCGCCGATACAAGTCGGCGAGCATTTCCGCCTCCAGGTCCCACGGGGGAGTCCCGGCCAACAGGCACGCCGCCTCCGTCGCCACTGTGCGGTACCCGCGGATGATCCTGACCGCCATGACCTTCTGTGGACGCCACAGAAGGGCCCTAAGTCGGGCGGTCATGGATCCCGCCCACACCGGTGCGCCGTACAGGGCCATCGACCGGATGACCCCCGCGTACAGCTGTCGACATGCCGCGCTCGGTCCGCCCACATTCGGCATCAGCCATTGTAGGGCGGACGCCACGCCGACGAGCCGCGGGACGAGCCTGCGGAAATGCTCCCGAAACCACCATCGTCCGTCGAGCACCAGGCCCAAGTACTTCATATGGGCCTGGATGCTGATCCCAACCGAATTGACGGTGATAAACTAATGTAAGTTAAAGATTCCAATATCGCTATAAACTCACAATGCATTATTGACATATTTTCTTGGAGCTTAAATTTTGCATTCAATCCTGTTTGTGGATCAACAAATGCTGCACCAGAGCCCCCCACACCTATAGACGCGTCCGTGAACAGCTTATAGTGTAATGGGTATTGTTTGTGTAGATAATCATTACAAATGGTCCTTAAATTTAGTACATTAGCATATCTTTTCCAAACCTCATTCAACCCACTCATATTTTTTTAATTTTTGCACGTTAGATAGCGGCCTAGCAAATGTCATAAACGACAGTATTACTTGCCATCAGTTGTGCTGTGAACGAGCACGTGTTCCACCGACAGCAATAATCAAAAATTTTCTCAGTGGATGCACAGATGGCATAGTGGTGATGATACCGACCTACCGTGGCAGTTGCGGGTTCGAATCCCACGCAAAACAATACTTTGTAAGATTTACAAATTGTTGTTCTGAGTCTGGATGTAATTTGTGTCTGTTAATTATATGTTTGTAAAGTCACAAGCAATACAAGAATTATTTACTCTGTGCAGGGCGTTGTTTTTTATTTTTATTTTAAAAGGAGAATAGATGTAAGAGTTAAATAAAGGATGTAATTAATTATTAGAACAAAGGGATACTTAAAAATCCGTATATCAAAGCTTTCATTTTCATTCTGATTTTGGAGAAGGTCATCCATACTAATATTATAAATGCGAAAGTAAGGATGTTTGTTTGTTTGCTTGTAACGCTTTCACGCTTAAACCACCGAACCGATTTCAAAAATTCTTTCACCAATGGAAAGCTATAATATCAGGGAGTAACATAGGCTATATTTTATCTCAGTATTCCCACAGGAACGGGAACTACGCCGCGGGTAAAGCGACTGAAACTGAAGCGAAGCGAGGGGGGTTGCTAGTTGTATAATAAAGCCGTATATGATTAGAAAAATAGTCACACACCGTCTTGTAGTAACTGAAACTGAAAACTAATCAGTATTCTCCGGTCCTCTAACCTAGTACCTTAGTAGCAATTACTATCTACAAAGTAATCATGAATTGTGCGAGACAATTGATCTACGCAGATAAAAATTAAAAAGTTTTAACTAAATTTAAAAGTTTTACGAATAAATTTGTTCACAACATCCCTTATTGTCTTATTCAAGTAGCTCATCAATTCTAACTATGTTAGTTCAACAGCGGAGTGTCCGAAGGGTCTCATAACAGCATTATCGGCTTTAAATTAAACAGTTCCCAAGTAGCTAATTGTGTCTCTTGTCGATAGAACAGCGCCTAATATTATTAGCTACCGAGGCACTTCGCATTCAGCTCCAATACCTAGCATACCTCTTCCGAGGCATTTAATATCTCCACTTGTCGGCTTCTGATGTTTGAACAAATTCAATAATATTCTTCCTAAATGTCAAAGGAATTTTTTAGCATATTTTCTTTCTAATTTCGTAAATATTTTAGCAAAGATAATCTTACGTGTATGTTACTTCAACTTATGCATGTAATTTTGTTATATGATACGAGCGTTGACATTTTAATATTTGATAAAAAGCCGACTTGTTTATACATCATAAAGACCCTTTAGAGAATTAAAATAACATTTATTTTATCAAACAAATTATACATAATGTGCGTTTAGAAAAACGTTTTATAACTTAAATATAATTTTAAAAGCAGCAAACGTATTTTTATCTATTTAGTAGTTATGATTATAAATAAAATATTTGTTGTAGTTACGATTACAGAGGATACACTACTATATCGAAAACAGACAATCGCTGAAATTGCAGTGTTTATCAAAATAGATTGTACGAAATGGGCTCACTTCTTATTAAAGAATAAACTCTTGTTGGAACTTTATATTCATAAAACTAATAGCCATTTCCCTTGTATTGACGGAGTGAGAATACAATTCACCACCCCGTCTCTTGCCCGTGGGTGTCATAAAAACGTCTAAGGGATTATGCATTAAGGGACATATGCATATAACATAATAACATTTACTTTATGTAGATTCTTTCTCAATTGTACCACGTCCCGATGGAACGACCTGTCATAGGTTGACGTCTAGGCCACATCGCCCACTGTGCAGTCATTTTTAAATTAGTGGCTTATTCATATACCTTGTTACATCAATGAATAAATATGTCTTACATTTTCATCTATACATTAAAAGCAATCAATTTGAGATAAATGGTTTTTTCTTTTATACAATTAAGACCAACATACATAATATAATATATTAACTATTTATTGTACACCATTTATAAATATAGTATTTAAAAAACATTCGAAGTTGGTACAATTAGACGGTTTTATCGCATAATGCGATTTCTTCAAGGCCACATTAAGATGGTGGGCGGTGGTATAGTTTGGAAACACGTTCTAGTGACTTAATAGTTAAAACGGGTGTAAATAGTCTCGAATGAGTAGACAGTGTAACCGACACAGCACGAAGAAATAGCATGCTGAAGTGGCAAGGGACAGACCACATAGCTCGACGAACAGACAACCGCTCGGGAAGAAAGGCGATCACGTATCGGACGACGGAGTGTAGGACGGCTCCCTACTGGGTAGACTGATGACTGGGTGAAAATTGCTGGCTGTCGTTGGATGTAGATGGCACAGGACCGCACTTAGTGGCGTAACATGAAGGAGGCCTACGTCCAGCAGTGGATGGCGATAGGCTGAAATGATGAATGATGAGTAGACAGCATTCATGGTGGTCGTACATAGATCGTAGTAAACAAATACAAGTAAGTAGTGTATTAAGGTTATGTTACTAAATGTGTATTTATTGTGAAGACCTAGGTGTAACAAATGGTATATGTATTTCACTGGATTGATGTTACTCTTATATTACTACTTTTTTCAATTCACGTTTTACGAATAATTAAAATGTAACTGATGCATTTCACAGCTAAAAAATATCGTTTTAATGAGAGAGATGCAACCTTTTTTATGTAAATAAGAACTTGCTACTTCATAAATCAATCCTAAGACCACTGAAATAACGTTATTATCTTATCTTAGCCCATACATGTTTGACTGCTGGGTTCAGGCCTACTACATTATGAGAGGGAATTTGACCTGTTTGATACGTATGTTGGTATCTTCTTCTTTGTCGTGAGTGGTCGTGGTCATCGTTTCAGGTGTTGGTGGCAAGCTCCACAACACGCCGCCACTCCTCTATGATGGCCGTTTTCCTCGTGGTATGTTGTTATAAGGTATTTCTATCTAGATTTTCTTCTCTTGCATTGATATTATCTTCATATTACATCCCTATACAAGACGACTGTCTTGTACTCACATGGGCAAGAGAGGGGGTAGTGAATTGTATTCTTACTCCGACACCACGCGGAAATTTAGTTTAAAGATATTATTCAAAGAACCAAGTTTAAAGTCTATTTTTCAGTGCAGTGATTCCAACTGAAGAGAATCCTAGCTAATTTAAAATATTCGCTTCCCGCAGAAAGTTTAATTGGAATACGCGACTCTTAGGTCGTCGGTATTAACGCAGAACGAGAAACTCTTAGGTGTGTTGTGTCTTTGTATCTACTTGTGTTTGTAACTTGCGCCATCACTTGAAACTTATAAATACATAAGTTATGTAAGTTTGCTTCGTTGTTTTAATTAAGTTAAGATAAATAGTATTGTTCATTATTATATACTACTTATTCGCGATAATATAGGAATTTTTCATTATCAATTATTTGCATGCTAGGCGGGGTTATAACAAAAAGAAAAAATAAGGAGAGAGTGTGAAGCTGCGTTCTTCTGATGCAAGCTCATACAAATTCGACAGCCAAAAGTGGCTATTGCAATATTAGGGGATGGATCTTAGTAGTGAAGCGACAGTTCTCAATCGTAACAAAAAATTGAAAAAAAAAGAAAGACTTCAAAACAATGTAATAGAATTTAATTACCTATATACATTTTATACATATTAATGAAGATAGATCAAAAACTGTTAGGTTTTCAAATAAAAAGAATCAACATCGGTTCACTTAGAAAAAAATTCTCAGGCGACAATGTACATTGTTCTGGCGGACCAGGTGAGGGCGACACCCCGGCAATAATACAGCGTTGAACGGGTACCCGAAAGGGTAATCCGCCAGACCGGCCACAGAAATCAAGCAATCGGTACCAGTGGTCTGCCCAATGACGATAGGAAGGGTGCACGGTAGGGGTCGCACACCGCCCATTCATCGCCCCAGACAGATTGGGCAGGGTGCATAGCCTACCATAACAAAAAAGATTTAATAAATAACTACTTACATCAAATTCAATGAAATTACAAAGATAACAAATTATATTCAATCAATAGATTCCATTAAAGTAATTTTAGATCAAAATGAAATGCACAGTTACATTGCTATTATTCTATTTTAATAATTTCAATCCCCGCTACTAAAAGCTCCAATGAATACTCACCGAAGTAATGAATTCGGTATAACGAACAATACGATGGGTACCTAAACGACGTCAAATTATTCATATGAACCTAATTCAATAGCCACACTCATTGAAACTGTACTGAACAAACATATTATTACAATGGTATTGAACAATGCAGTAATTATGGTCTTATAGGAAATATTCAAACTATTTGGTGGACTAAATCTCTATTCATGGGTTTAGTTCCATAATTATAGTATAGTATATCGCAGCTCACATAGGTCCCACTATTGGGCTCGAGCCTCCTCCGGGAGAGAAATTGACCTACTATACCACGCTCGTCAGGGGTGTTGGTATAGGGTTTGAGTTTTCCTTCTCTTGCATAGATGTTATCATCATCATCATCGCAGCCCACATATGTCCCACTGTTGGGCTCGGGCCTCCTCCACAATGGGAGGGAATTTGACCTACTATACCATTCTGGTCAGACATGTTGGTATAGGGTTTCATTTCGAGTTTTACTTCTCTTGCACAGATCTTATGTGCATATTATATCCCTTAGTCGTCTTGTACGACATCCACGGGCAAGATAGGGAGTGGTAAATTGTATTCTTACTCCGTCACCACACTGATAATATAGATACACGGATAGTTAGATGTTATATGCATATTATATTCCTTAGACGTTTTTATGACAGCCATCGGCAAGAGGGGGATGATGAATTGTATTATTATTCGAACATACCCCTCCTGGGACTCTCCCGGGACGTTGGTCGCCCTCGCAAGGTCAGCCTCTCTGCAGGTGACGGACTAATCTCCAGTCCAGTCACCCGTAAAATTAGGTCCTTGCTGCGGAGTCTTGTCTCAAAGAAAGAAAATGATTTAAAACATAGATAAACACACCTTTGCCCTTCAGTAGATTAAGTCTGTAAGAATGTAAGGATGAAACTCGAGAACTCGAGAGTATTGATCTAGGACTGGGCATCACAGGTTTTAATAAACACTTGTCTATTTCTTTGTTAAACGATAGGCTACTATTATTATAGATACCATAACTGTATTGCAATACAGCTTATTGGCAGCAGGATTAACGTTATCTGGAGACATTTCTAGCCGGAAGTGGCGGAAACGGGTGGCAAGTGTCGATAATGGCTGCGTTTCGTTGGCGGATGTGACGACTCAGCCCGCTCGTCGTTTGTACAGGAAACTTCAACTTTGTCTCCAATGGCACGCTCGCACTTGACCAATTATCTCACTTCACCCTACGTTATTATTAACGAAATATTGTCTACTGGTTTGGCACAAGGTTTTGCTTTGAGTTTTTCTTACATTTAGAGATTTTATCTTCTAACTAGATTTAATGACTTTATCTGCTAGTAAACTATTTTTACACTCTCTAGGAAGGAAAATAGGTTATATTCTAGCTCCATCATTACATAGATTATATCATCGTCATCATTAAGATTAGTAAATTACCAGGCTGTCGACAGTATTATGTCTACAGCCGCAGGTCCTCTTGTCCAGGGTAGTACCGCCTTTTCGCAGATATCAACGTCAGAGTCTTGGCAATATGTTACTGCGATCCGTTCGTTGAGCGAAAGAGCCGAAAGCACAACGTACTGAGTGTGTTTGCATGCCATGGGTTTTTCTTATTCACACTTCCTTGACTTTCTCGACGGTAGGCAGTGGTCTAACAAAGATCAACGAGTGTCAGTATCACTTACCACTTGGCTGTTTGCTCATTTGCCAACAACAGCAATAAATAAGTCGCCTTTTAGAACTGTAATAGTACAGTATGGATTGGTTATTTGTAATTTAATCTGTCACTATACAACAGCAGTTAAAATTTATTAAACGATATTACACGGTAGGAAAATATAATATCCAAGTAGCGCGTACCCGATGTGCAATCGGGCGCAATGCAAACTCCTCAACGCTTGTAACTCCAAGTACATAAACCATCGCTCCGACGCCTCGGCTCGTTGAAAAACGCCAAAATTCGCCGCCAGAAATGAACCAACGAACGGTGAAATTGCGGACCGGGACGCGTTCGCGCGCGAGAAAAAAATAACCCCAAAAACGGGCGGAGCAATTTGTCTTAAGTGGCTAGAACAGAGAAATATTTGGGAACTTTTAAAGCGTATTAAAGTTTAGCCGGACCTTTTGTAGATGCGACGATGTGATAGGGACGGGACGGTTACCCGCGATTTTCCAGAGGTGATGACGCGTTCCTACGCCTCGTTTTTAATTAATACGAAAAGTTGTGCGTCTGGCGTCCTCGGGCCGCGGGCCCGAACGCCGGGTACAGCCTTTCCTCATTGTGCGCTTTAATTATATAAATACGGGGCCCCTAATGAACAGGAGGCGTCACCTCACCGTCCCCGCGACTCTTAATGCCTCCAAGGATAACTTTTATAAATACGGGAAATATGGAACATAAAGTTAGACAATGAACTCGTTACTCGAATGAAATATTTCTGACTTGAATAGATTAAGAGGAAACTCTGAAAGGTGCCTTCGAAGCGTGTTTAATGCGATACGTATATATTAACTCATTCATATAACGTCTTACGTACATAATTCATTGAATAATTGCTTGCCTCGTTCTTTCTATTTTGATTCTTCTCATATATTTTTATTGCTGGGTAAAATCTGCATCAAAAGGACAGAGACAACGACTAATTTATAAGTGATGATATCCATTCTCTTGGTGAGTACCTACTTCTTAGGTAATACTTGGAAACTCCCACGGGAAATTAAGTGGTGTAAGACACCTAGCGTAATTTGTAATTAGCTTTTGCTTGTGATTTTTTTCATAAAGATCTCGTGTGGGACGTCCCCGTTAAATAAGATTTGCTTTTTTTATATTGTAGCGTGAAAAAAAATTCAAAGCAATTTTTACTCCTTATTTTGCAACTTTAAGGAAGAATTCGGGTAGGTTAGGAG
Source organism: Lymantria dispar (assembly GCA_032191425.1). NCBI lineage: Eukaryota > Metazoa > Arthropoda > Insecta > Lepidoptera > Erebidae > Lymantria > Lymantria dispar. The sequence goes on from CM063446.1 coordinate 774,943, forward strand.
GAAAAAGGACGTTGCCTTGCATTTATTTTTAATTTAATTTTTAATTTGATAAGCAACTAATCTGACGACGCATCGTAAGATGACTTCATTACTAGGTGGACTGACAACATCTTCAGTCGCAGAAAACGTTGGATGCAAGTGGTATAAGACTTTACCGAGTGGTATTCTCGTGGGGAAGACTATGTCTAATATTGAACGTCTATGGGCTGATGAATGGAAGCAAGTAAGTCAAAATATCAAAACAAAATTGAATCACAACGCTGAATAGTGTTTGAAACGTTGGGAAATCAAAAACCAAACAAACGAGATAAAATCCGTAAAAATATTTTTTTTACAACGAAAATTGGCAAATGCTGAAACACATGTTATCTTATTTTAATCAGGAATATTTGTGCTTATTTTGACGACAATCAGTAAAGTTTTCCCATAAAAACTTTGGTCGAATTTCCTTAAATCTTTTCATAGAGTCTCTAAATCACAAAATGAAAGTGCTGTCGAAATTTCATGTTTCTAGTTTTAGTAATTTCCTTTCAGCATTCATGAGTTAATAGTATATAGAATAGTTTTTGCCTGCGACTACACCGCGTAGAAGACGAATTTTTTTTATGTTATTCATTTTGTTATAACTTTATTATGTTTAAATATTGGAATACTTATAAAATATTACAACATTTAGCTCGTTGGTTACCCCCTTCCGTTGTCCCGAACGGATCGAACGGTGCCCCAGGCAACATAGCCTTCCGCCAAAAATAAAAAATTAAATGAAGGAGGGATTTGAAGGTTAAATAAACCGTGAACTCGTCGCGATTATCGGTGCCGACCTGGCGCTGCTGACCATTGCCAGGGAGATGCTCGACGGCGTCAGAAACTGGGACGCGGTCGCCGCCTTCTATGAGGTCGTAATCTCACGGAAGGAGGCGGCGGATCGTGTGCGAGTAGAGCTTCTATTCGGCGACACGTTCCGCCGCCGACGACTCGGGCGGCGCAGGCGTGAGTATCTGCGCCTAATGCCGCCCTAGCCGAGGCCGTGGGTGATCGGACCGGGGAATTGTCTGTCACCCGCAGAGAGGCTGACCGCGCGACGGCGACCGACGTCCCAGGACGTCGAAAGGTGAGGCTACCCGAAAGGGTGTTCCGTCGGGCCGACCACTGACGACAAGTCACATCTGCTCCGGTGGTCGGCCCAACAACGAGGTGACGTGGGTACGGGTGGGTTATGGGCCCGCGCGCCGTCCTTTCATCGCCCCGGACGGACTGGACCGCGCGCATTATATGCATATAATGTCTATGCAAGAAATGGCAAACTCGAAACAAAACCCTATACCAATACGTTTGACCAGCGTGGTATAGTAGGTCAATTTCCGTCCCATAGTGGTGGAGGCCCGAGCCCAATAGTGTGACGTGTATGAGCTGAGATTATGATGAAGGGCAGTTCGACAAATTATTTCTTATCGGATATCTATGTCATACAAAGAAAACACCCTCCGTCAGTCAGACCGACATTCAGGACAAACATTTTATATGTAGTATCAAGTATTTATAGCACTTAGAAAAATAGTAGTTGTTTGAAGGTGTAACTAGTATTGTGGCCTAAATTTCTAATTTAAAAAAGTTACACTATTGGCGTCAATGTAAATTGTACTGAATAAACTAGAATGTCTTTAAAGTTTTCAAATAGATTAAATTAGCTCAACTTTAAACTGTGTAGATAAAAGTTTGTGGTTTTTAGGTTTGTGTTTGGTGAACTAGTGAGATGTCGCGGGCTTGCTTGTCGCATGTCGCGCCATCACTCGTCACGTCTTGAATTAATGATGGCGGTACACAGCTGTTGTTTCTTGCGGCAGAGTTTTGTCGCGCCGTAAAGTTGCGCCCCGACGCCATAGACACAGCGTTGTAAATAAAAGGTTGTTTATAAACTTTCGAGTATTTACGGTGCCGACCTAAATATTTCAAGGCACGCTGTGTTTTGCAGAGTTTTTAAAATATATTTGAATTTTTATATAAGTCTATATATATTTTGTTCTAGTCTAGATATTTGAAGTTCCCGTATGATGACGGATTAAAAATAAAATTCACCACTATATATGAATATTTTTCCGTGTGGTAACTGAGTAAGAATACAATTCACCACTCTCTATCTTGCCCGTGGATGTCGTAAATGACGACGATATAATATGCACATAATATCTGTGCAGAAAAAGAGAGCAACATGTCTGACCAGCATGGTATAGTAAGATAAATGCCCTCCTATTGTGAAGGAGGCCCGCGGCCAACAGTGGGACTTGTATGGGAAAAGATGAGATGATGAATCATTATTATATTTCGCTTAGTTTCAATATAATGTACTAGCTTTTACTAACGGCTTCGCCATGGGACGTATGTGGGCTGAGATGATGATAATGGTATGAATATTTAAGATATTGGAATATAAATAACACAAGCGACACACCCTCGCTGCGCTTGGGTTACAGTCGTTTTGCCCTTACATTTTAAATCTGCAATATCCCCTAAGATATGGGCTCGGGTTCGAATCCCGAACTAGACGGAATTGCATTGGGTTTTTCTGAGAGAAAAACTAGTCCAAATTACTCTTTATAGACAGCCTGGTAGTAAAAGATTATCAGTCGCAATCATCGGTGCCGACCTAACGCTGTCAACCATCGCCAGGATGCTCGACAGCGTCAGGAATTGGGACGCGGTCGCAGTCTTCTTTCAGGCTGTAGTCTCGCGGAAGGAGGCGGCGGAGCGCGTGTGCGAAGAGTGTCTCCTCGACGACGCGAACCGTCGCCGGCGACTGGGGCGTAAGGGCGAATACCTGCGCCTCATGCCGCTCTAGGCGAGGTCGCGGGTGACATGACGGGGGAATTAGTCCATCACCCGCCGAGAGGCCGACCGCGTGAGGAAAGACCGACGTCCTCCCCAAGGGGGGGACGTCGGTCGATGGGAAGGTACCCCTCAAGGGGATTTTCCGTTCGGCCGACCGCTGACATCAAGTCACCCTGCTCCGGTGGTCAGCCCAACGACGAAGGCGACGTGTCGCGCGGGTGGGTTATGGGTGTGCGTGATTACGCCCCTCTGCCGCCCCGGACGGAGTAGTGTGAGGAGTGCGCCGGCCGTAAGAAAAAAAAAGTAAAAGATTATCCAAATCGATTCAGCGGTTTTGAAGATTACCTGGAATATAAACGCTGACAGATAGAAAAAAAAATGGTTTTTAGGCATACTATTTTTACATTAAAAACAGACACTTTATATAGAAATATTTTTTCTGTAGTATAGATATTTGAAGTTTCAGTGTGGTGACTGATTAAGAATACAACTGACAACCCCCATCCTACCCTTGTGTGTTGTAAAAGATGACTAAGGGATTAAATATGCATATAACATCTATGCAAGAGAATAAAAACGCGATCCCAAAATACGCTATACTAACACAGTATCAGCGTATGGTACCTGAGGCGCGAATTCAGCTGTGGAACCCATGTGGGCTGAGATGAATATGATGACAGTACTGATGAACTTCAAAAACAATTTAGCATACATATAAAAATTATGTAATAATTCTGGTATTGTAAGTTGCAGGGCAGGGTACTGTGAAGGCAGCTACGCCACGTCTCCATCGCTGGCCCAGGAGAAGGCACTGTAGCCTTACATTTAGGATAATGCAGGTGCTTACCGGATATGGGATCTTCGGTAAGTACCTGCACAAAATTGGAAGAGAAGAGGGCCCAAGATGCCAAGAGTGTGGCGTCCTAATTGACGATGCGCGCCATACACTTGAAGTATGTCCGCAAATGTATTGTAAGTTGCTTTCCGTGTGGTGAAGGAGTAGGAGTGCAATTAAACAATCTCCCTTATTTGATATAACATCTACAAGATAAGGAAAACTCGAAATGAAAACCTATACTAATACGTCTATGGTAGCTTGTTTTAGTAAGCCAATTACGCTCCAAATGTGGAGAGATTGCTCGAGTGCAGTAAGGGGACGTTTATGAGCAGAGATTGATGATTGTAGTAAGTAAACAAGAAACATTAAGTCTAAATGTAGATAAAAGAGTTTTACTGAAATATTTTTAAAGTAGATTCCTTTCTCCTATTGACAACTGTTGTCTGTGTAGTGATGGAGTAATAATACAATTCACCATAAAAAAGAAAAGGGTTTCTTCAGAAAAAGGTTTCTTGCCCGTGGATGTCATAAAAGACGACTAAGGTATCAAATATGGATAAAACATCTATGGAAAAGAAGACAAACTCGCAATGATACCTTTTATCAAACTGTCTGACCACTGTGATATTGTGGAGGAGGTTCGAGTCCAACAGTGAGACGTATATGAGCCAGATAAATGTAAAAACAATTCATTTGGATATCCGAAAATACCAATTGTTTCTTCACAGTTTTAAGTTTTCACTTTAGTCGCCAGTCCTGCGTTGTGTCCTATAAGTATTTTTCGTACAACCTATGTATATTCTATTTTTATATTTGCGATAAGGAAAGCAATTTATAAACTGTTGCTGTTTGAGTTAAATCGCAAAAATTAACTTTATGCGAGTAATAATTTTATTATTTTGTTTTATGCTATTTGAAAACCTTTTATAAAGACTTAGCAGCGCAAATTCATAACTCTACAGTGGACCCGTGGTAATCTGGCCCTTGTTTAATCCGGCACCCCTTGTAATCCGACATGTCCTAGTGTTATTGAATATTTTTTCGTCAACTTTTGCTGATGTAAGTTATGCATGATTGAACAAGTTACAACTTGTATGTGGCACTACTATTGTGCTTTTGTGTTGATTCTGTTTGTTTAGTTTGAACTTGACTACATGTAATAGCATAATAGTCATAGTTTAATATTTGATTGTATATTACGTATACGTACCTGTCGGATTACAAGGTACTCTTTTGTAAAAAAAGCCGGACTATAAGGGGTTCTTAGGCAGTACTCTATAATCCGACAAATTCGATAGTCCGACACGGGCGTGCAAAACGTTTGTCGGATTACCGGGGGTCTGCTGTATTAGGTAATATAGATGTTTACTAAAGAATTGTGTATCATGTAATGAATTGTTTTTAGAGAACAACGTATATCTTAAAGAACAGACATTAGGTTTGATCATTTTTAACCTCCGACGGAAAAAGAGGGTTGTTATAAATTTGACGTCGATGTCTGTCTGTCTATCTGTCTGTGTGTGTGTATGTTTGTCTGTGGCATCGTAGGTCTCAAACGGAGGGACGAATTTCGATGCTGTTTTTTTTATTTGGAGGCCAGTTTCCTGGCGGTGGTTGTTAGTTATATTTGATTAATATCGGTCCAGCAGTGTAGCAGCTCTTTGCCAATGTGATGTAATGGAGTATGAGATTACTCGATTAGATGCTTCACGAGTAGAGTCGAATAGAGCCAGTACAGTCGTTAAATGACAATTAATTAATAATACTGTTGAAGAGAATGTGACACTTTTTTTTGTAGTATTTTAGTATGTGTCGGGCGTTATTCAAAATTTACAATTTTACTTAAATTATATTATTGAAGATCTTTTAGATATGCGATTTTCAATTTAAACAGCTATCCAAAACAAGGTATTTTTCGTTACTAAGCTTTGTTAGTATGACGTTATTGATAGAGGTTCAAAGAAAGATAGATACCTTTTTGTTTTGGCATTAAAAATAACGTAGATTGTCCTTACTATGTTTAAATAAATGAATTAAAGTTTGCATCTCTTACTATAAATTGCGATTTTATCTTTAAAATAAAACATACACGTCTAAATCCACTTACCTGTATAACGGAATGCCCGCATCATCCCGGAACCAGAATACCATGTAAACCTTGTCGTTGGCGGTGCCCAGGTCACACGGGAATTGTGCCACCATTCCTTCCACTGCTTGCACGTCGACTGTTCTGACACCAGCTGAAAATAAGAAAAAAATTGTTACAAGATATTCTAAAGATGTAGAGAGATAGAGATGTAGATGCAGTGATCCAATCCACGTCTATTTGTAGCTTACTGAGTGGGTTCTAGTGTTAACTCTCTGGGTTTAGCAGTTAACTTGTTATCGAGTGCCGCTTGTGGGATCTGGTCCAGCCATAATTGTTTGAATTATATTAAGTATCTTGCGGTTCGAAGGACATCACACTGGAACTAGTTCTTACAAAACATGTACACAATTGTATATCTAGTAAGAAGAAAAAAAATAATTAAAAATAATAGACAAGCCCGCTGTGTATCTTGGCGGATCTTCTCAGTAGCGGTCGCGTTCCGATCCGGTGGTAGTATATTTCTTTTGGAAATTGTAAACCTGACAATATGTAAGTGCCCTCTCGGAGTTTATGCATAATAAATGATTTGAATTTGGAAAATTTTGATATATTATGCATATCTTTGTATATATATATTTCTTGTGTGTATGTCATTGAACTCCTCCTAAACGGCTGGACAGATAGTGATGAAATTTTTTGTGTGTGTCCAAGGGGATTTGAGAGTGGTTTAGATTTACAATTGGACTCGTAGATTGCGCTGCTGTCGATATAAAGGAGAATTCCTTTTACTATTTTTTTAGATTTAAACAGAGCAGCGTCTGTTGGGTCAGCTAGTAACATATATTCAAGAGAAGGGAAACTCGAAAGAAAACTCTACGTCAACCCGTTCAACCAGCGTGGTATGTCAGGTCAATTTCACTTCCATATTGAAGGAAGCCCGAGCCCAACGCGACTCATATGGGCTGAGAATAAGAGGAATAGGCCTAGGGCAGGCGCTGTTGTCAGTATTTTAACAAATTGATTTGTTAAAATACTGACAATAACATTACAAAATATCATATTTTATGTGACAGCTTATTTCCCGACAGGAAGTTTGTTGGGTACGCTAGTATAGGTATTATATTTCGACATTTTCGTGAAGTATATCCCATCATTATTTCAGCTCATATACGTCCCACTGTTGGCCTTGGGCCTCCTCCACTAAGAAAGACTAATTGACTTACTATACATTGATCAGATGGGTTAGCATAAGATTTTATTTGGAGTACTCCTGCTCTTGCATAGATGTGATACGCAAATTATATCCCTTAGTCGTGCTTTACGAGATTCGCGGGCAAAAGAGGGAGTAGTGAATTGTATTCTTACTCCGTCACCACACGGAAAGGTGTTATCAGTTATTCTGTAAGTCCTTCCATCATTCTCATGTATACGGAATCGTATATTTTGGCTATAGGGTATGAAGGACGGCTATGATAATATAACGTTGAATATGTCTATAATATATTTGTATGAGAAGCAACAGTAAAGGGTCCCTGGGGTGGCAACAATACAATAATGTACACTCCCTGGGAGTCCATTAGTATGTTAACGAGATACGGAAGTCGAGGCGAGCTTAACGTGCCGGGACTACAACTTGAGACAGAACATTTACACAATTATAAATAATGCCTTTATTAACACTATACGTGTTGCAGAAGATATGATGCAACTTCTTTCTAGTCAGTCATCTATTTACTCATTTTTTTTTTTAAATAATAATAATATTTATTGTCACTTGCGATTACAATCTTATGAATAAAAATTATAAAATTACTTAACATCTATGTAAGTCTTATCTACTAGCTACCATACTAGGCCAAAGGCCTGTGTTATGGCTGTCAGTGCTCCACGTGTTTTAAATATTCAAATTTTGTTTTGTGCATAAATATTGTCGCTGGAGAAGTTAGTATATTTAGCGTACCTACGCATTTTGATGTTTTACTCCTTACAATTCTTATGAGTTAATTAATAATACAATAATTAAATAAAAGATCATGCATGTTGTGTGTGTGTGTGTGCGTGTTTATGTTTATATTTTCTCAATTACTTAATCGACACAATATACACACTTATATTCTTGTTTCATAACACGTATTGCAAAATTCCATGTGGTGATGGAGTAAGAACACAAATCACCACTCCCCATCTTGCCCGTGGATGTCGTAAAAGACAACTAATACGCATTTAACGTCTACGTGAGAGAAGGAAAACTCGAAATAAAGCCCTATATCAACTTGTCTGACTAGCATGGTATAGTAAGGTCAATTTCCCTCCTATTGTGGAGGAGGCTCGAGCCCAACAGTGGGACGTATATAAGCTGAAATGAATGAACGAATGAGTACATAATACAAAAGTTATTGGCAATAGTTTTATGAGTAGCCGCCTGCCTGACGTCAAATCTCTTTGGGAATGTAATTTTTAACCTGACGGCATCAGATGGAGTTGGCTCTGGTCTATGAATAACTCTTAGTCGTGTTTTACGACACCCTCCTGTAATGTAAGGGTTGGTTACTTTCGTAGCCGTCACCACGCAACTTAAGTCCTTTGGAGTGAGTATGATAAATCATTTCGACTCATATACATCCCACTGTTAGGCACGAGCCTTCTCTGTAATAGGAGGATAATTAATCTTACTATACCACGCTGGTCAGACAAGTTGGTAAAGGGTTTCATTTCAAGTTTTCCTTCTCTTGTATAGATATTATATGCGTGTTATATCCTTTAGTCATCTTTTATGACACCCAAGGGCAAGAAATGTGGTGGTAAATTTTATTCTTACTCCGTCACCAGGCGGAAAGTGTGTCGGTATGATTACGTAAATTGTATTATTATTTTTCAATACTTTTCAGGTAGAATTCATGAAATATTTTATGGTGATAGGATAAATTTATAATATATACCTATTTCCAAATCCGTAAGCGTTAAACAGTCTGCTTATATTACCTACAACAAGAACGCAAGGAAATCTCGAAATAAAAGTATTTATACCAAAATGATAGCGTACAGTTTCTCTGATATTTTTAGAAGAAAACATATAGATTGGTTCGTTAAAATCACAATTACTTAAATAACTATAAAATTAATCAGATGGTGTAAGTAGCAATCTCACGTACTGAGTATCGTTTGCTTCGGTTGCCATACAGGACGACCGTTAGTGCTATTCACAAATAATTGTTCTCTGCATTAATTAGGTCCGTTATTTTCATATGTCTAAGGTTCCCGTCGCATATTGATCTGGGGGCACGGTGGTTTTTTTTTTTTTTTTTTTATTGCAAACGGTGGCAAACGAGCAAACAGTACACCTGATGGTAAGTGTTGCTGCCGCTCATGGACCTTTACAAGGCCGTTGCCTACCGCGAAGAAAGTGAAGGGAGTGTGAATGAGTGCATTGAGGCTCGGTGATACCAAGGGCACCACCAAAACCCTCCACACGCAAACACCCTCAGAAAGTTGGGCTTTCGGCTCTCTCGCTCACCGAACGAAGCGCAGTAACAAATCGCTACTACTCAGACGTCGATTTTCTGCAAGAGTGTGGTACTGCCCCGGACGGACCGGCCCGCGGCTGTAGACAGATAACTGTCGATAGTGTGGTCCTACCACTCTTGGTGCCCCCGCCAAGTCGAGCAAAAAAAAAGTCGGGCAAAACGCAATACTGCCGTAACATACTTTTCTCGAAGCCATTCAGGCCATTTTCGACCCCGTATAACTTCGTTGTTAATAAAACTAGAAACCTGAATTTTTAGTAACCTAGCAGGCCTTGCATACACATTGTGTATTTAAAATTTTATTCAATTTGAACCAATAGTTATAACTAGGCAAAATTTCGTAATTTTGTCACTCACTGACTGACTGACCGATCATCAATATTAAAGTGGCACTTCTAGCAGACATAGAAGCTTCAAATTTAGAATACAATTAGTGTTTAGTGTATAAATGAAGGAAAAATTATGAAACATTATAATGTTCATCCAGTTTCCGAGATACACTAACTGCATAAATAATTTTGTTAACTCATATAAGTATATAGGATTACAAAGTTACATTTGTAGTTAATAAAATGTAACTTTGTAAAAAATAAGAATACATTTGTCGCTATTATTGCTTCTCTATGGGAATCGTAACAACCGGCTAAAGACTGCTCAGATGACGTAGTGGTTAAGATACCAACGTACCGTGCTAGTGTCGCGGGTTCGAAACCCATGCAAGACAAACACCTTGCACGATCCACAAATGGTTGTTCTGAGTCTGAGTGTAATTTGTGTCGGTTAATTATATGTTCTTTCTGTGTGGTGACGAAGTAAGAATACAATTCACCACTCTCATCATGCCCGTGGATATCGTATAAGACGACTATGGGATATAATATGCACATACCATCTGTGCAAGAGAAGGAAAACTCGAAATGAAACCCTATATCAACATGTCTGACCAGCATGGTATAGTGGGTTAAATTCCCTCCCATTGTGGAGGAGGCCCGAGCCCAACAGTGGGGCATATGAGGGCTGCGATGATGATGCGATGTTGAATTATATGTTTGTAAAGTCCCCCACAATATAAGGATTATTATTCGCTTAGTGCAAGGCGTTGTCATTTAAAAAAAGATTCAATAGGAAGGAGAGTGGGCAGCAGCTCTCGCCGGGGAAATGTATGATATCTCACTGCGAAACCAACCCGCCTACCAAACGTGGCGACTTCGTCATTATTCCTCATAAGGCGAAGAAAAATGAGCTCTAGTCATGGCAACTCTGTTACCCTTGAGCGTCGTTGGACGCAGGTGCCACAGTACTGCACTTTATGGTGAAACATGAGCGGGGTCTATGTTCTACAGTGCATACCTAGATATAATTATGTTCAAAGACAACTTGTAAAATGGTCAATCAACTTAATGAAAAAGCAAGAGTGGGGACATGTCTTATGAAATTGTACCAAAATCTCCCAAAGTATTAAGCAAACTAAATTGCCTGAAATTTATCTGAAAGAAAGAACGCCATCATTAGGCTCGATTGCCATCAAAGCGGAGAGGAGACTAGAGGAGATGTGTTTCGAAAAACCATTCAAATTTCTTTATTTCCACATCTCTCCGCTTAGTTTAGGTAGAAGTGACTCAAACAGAAAGGAGAGATGTCTCATTTTTCAGAGAGTGGGCTCTAAGAAAATCCGTTGTTGGTATTGAAGAAGTAGAAGGTACCGGAATGGAAAATAAGTAGGTCTATCTACAAAAAGAAATAAGATACCATCAAAAACAAAACTTCTAAAAAAAAAGCCAAGCCTCGCAACTGAGTTCTTCTACTATAAAAAGTTGTGAGATCTATGTTATTCCAAGTTGGTTAACTCATTCAGTCCCTGCTTAAGGGACCTTTCTTCTTAATATTACGTAAATAGCTAACCTAACAACTTCTTATAGTGACTATATCAATATTAAAGATCTTTTATGTTTTAAATAAATAGATTGACTTGGCAAGCGCACTATGTTTAGTACAATTTAATGTAATATGTTTACTTGTGAGGTACATTGTGTTTTCATGCGATCGATTTTTTGGGTCCGAATCCTCTAGTATGCCAAGTTTCAACAAAATCGTTGGAGCCGTCTCCGAGATCCTCAATATACAGTATGACTGGTAAAAGATTGTACATATTCAAGGAAACGATAGATAATGGCCACATTTAACTAATAAAAGTGTAAAAAGAAGATAATATTAATTAACTACATAGTAAACATCAACAATATTAGTGTTACAAGACTTTCAAAAATATTGTCACCCTACTGGCGATACACCGATACCGATATCGAGTAACAGTTTTGTTAGCACTGTTGTCAAGATTTTGGATATTTATTACTAGAATTACTTAAACTAGGTGTAAGAATAATGTCATAAAACACTAAAGTTATTTGCAGATTCATAGCTCTTACCAATCCTGAGATAAAGTGATTTGTTGTTAATCACAACAATAGGTTTGCCAGCATATGACCTCTGTCTGCGGCCCGCAACGAAAAAAATACCTACTGGATCGAGTCGCATAGGTAGAATATTTACCTAAAATGTAACTATGTAGTTCAATGCGCGAACTGTTTAGTACCTACAATTGCTGACGTACGTTGACCTATCCCATGTGTCCATAACTAAATATTTTTTTAAGATAATTAGTTCAAAATTTAAGTACCAATTTTTTTTATATATTCGGTATCAGAATCGATTACTGAATACCCTCCTTTAATATGTACAATCTTTTACCAGTCACCCTGTATATATATATAAAGATATAAGATTATTAAAAATATTATTTAACGTGACATTATATTTCGTTTTATCAGCACATCGAAAATTTTTATTGAATCCAGGGTTTTCTAAAATGAAAGTGATATAATTGCCACTTTTGATAGACGCGTTGGTTACCACAATCCTTCTCATTTTCCTCAAGATCATTTCGCTTCTCTTAGTGATCCTCGAGTTGGTTTTTTCGACTCCCACAATCAAATAACGGTAGGTAACAGCTATGTGCAGCCAATTAAGAATACTTCAAACTGAATAGGTACAGAGTTTTAAGCATTAAAACTTTTAATTATTTGGTAACAAAATGTCTGCTGAATTATTTTCAAAGCTTATAATTAGTGGACAGGTCGCTGACGAGGAGCCAAGCGCCCCAATGAACAAGTACAGGCAGGCAGGTGGCAAATAAATCAAGGCCCTTTCACCGGCCATTATAATTTATCCTCGCATTCGGGTCACTGGCATCCTTCTATTCAATTAGATATACTAGTATTATCTTGAAGGCTCCGGCTACGTGTTAAGTCTATTCTCTATAATCCTGTATTAAGCTATTGTGTGAACGGTTCGCTTGCAGACACTAGGCTCTTTGTATGTCTAGGTTATTAATTATGTCACCGGCATCCCGGTTTGGACTGCCTGTCTGTACATTCCGACAAACTTACTTATTAATCGTACCAATCTTTTGTCTTATAACGTTGAGTTTCAAATGAATTGGTTTTGTTTATTTACTTAATGAAACGAGAGATGAGTGTGTTTGAACTAAACGTTAAGATAAATTAAATCTGGTCTCTCAATTATGATCATTTTTTAAATTAACTACCAAATGCGGGAATTTTTTGCCTTCTTCGGTGAATTTACTGATAATTCTTCTTTTTATTTGTGATAAAGAGCCGGAGTAATGGTCTTATGTTTTTGAAGATTTGAGAATATAATGTGTCACAATACCATATGTCCATATATGTAACTTGCTATTATAAACGATGTTTTTACTTTTTGGTCACAAAATAAACACAACACACTTGTTTATCGAGTTGCCATTAGCGATCGCCCTGTGATTACCTCTCCTACTACCCTTTCTTTCCACCATACGACGCCTATGCGTACCGTGAGTAGTTTGCGAGATATTTTGATTGCCCAACTTGCCTCTATGCTCAACTAACCCCGCCCTACCCTACATCCAAATCGCAATAGAAAGCCACAGTATAGCAGGTCAAATTCCATCTCATAAAGACAGTGGATATTAGCATACTATACTGCGCTGGCCAAACGTGTTGGCATAAGGTTTCCTTTTCATGCATAGATATTATTTGCATATCGTATCCCTTAGAACTCCTTTGGAACACCCACGGGCAGTATAAGGGATAGTGTATTCTTACTCCGTCACCACAAAGAGAGATAATAATACATTTTCTCTTAATTCTTTACCACACTGGGAAATTTCTATATTTTATATAATACATCTATATTAAGATAAAATTAATTACTATTACAATACAAAAACAAATCTTTTTCCTCCCAAACAAATCAATACTGTTCTCCATTACAAGAAGAATTTCCTCGTTTCACAGCAGGCATAAGTTTCAATCTTTCTCACGGACATCACTATCGATCAACATGACGCGACACCCCTAGCCTCGCTAGTGAGCGATCGCTGAATTTGTACGCCTAATGAGGAGACAGGGCTGTCACCCAGCCTTACATCACTCTTCGAGATAAATGAATTTTTAATAGCCAACCCTTAACTAGGGTTACCCATTTGCTTTATCTTGACTGTTAAATTATTTTATGCCTCTAAAGAACAAGCTTTACATCTTTCATTGGTTTAAGTATTTGTGTCGCTCTACTTTCGTTAAACTTATTAATATTAAATATTTGTATAGTCATTGATTATATTATACTATGTATATTGTAAATCCTATTAATATTATTTTATTTATTCTCAGACTCTATTCAAGTTTTATAGCTAAAGAAATATTACATCTATACGAAAAAGAATGACACAGTATGAAAATTTCAAGAGGGATATCTACTTTGGTCATTATATGTTTTTTAAGATAAGCTCAAATTTATAATGCAATTGCCTATATTTTGGGGTAGACTAGATACGGCCTCACATCGTTAGTAATATAAGTGTAAGCAAAGCATATGTGATTAAACTTTTTTGAACCAAAATTGGGACATATTGTACCTTTTTTTTATATGTGCATATTCTACCTAATTTTTTGCAATATGTCAAAACAGATGACATATTGCGTCGACCCCATGTAATTGGGATAAGAGCAAGATGATGATGATTCTACCTAAGGCACTCTAGGCGATGGAAGAATAGTAAGCGGTCCCAAGACTTGTCGTATTTCCTTTCCAATACCTACCCCCGTCGACATCCCGGCAACAAAATGCTTAAATTAAAAAGGAAAAGATTTGAAAAATAAATGTATAAATTTTTTAAACTTGCTCGTTTTGTTGTGGCAACAAGAATCAACTACTATTTTTTTTTTTGACTTAGCTATGGGCAGCGCAGAAGTAGTCCGCTCCAGGTAACGAAGGAACAGCACGCGTCTCCATTACCACCTTAAATTCTCTCCTTCACCGTTGGGCCGACCAACGCTATTGAGTTCTTTGTCCTCCGTGGCCGGCCGGGAAGCAACTACTGGATAGCAAGTTTTCAAATTTAATGATAAATACATATGTTAAAAAAGTAATAAATATATTTTTTATTGCAAACGGTGGCAAGCGAGCAAACAGTGCACCTAATGGAAAGTATTGCTGTCGCTCATGGACCTTTGCAACGCCGCTGCCTACCGCGAGGAAAGTGAAGAGAGTGTGAAGGCGTGCAATGAGTTTCGGTGATACTAATGGCGTCACTAAAACACACCACACGCAAACACTGTCAGAAAGTTGGGCTTCCGTCTCTCTAGGCTACATATTTCCTATAGCTATTTATAGGATACTAGCAACCCGCCCTCGCTGCGGTTCGGTTTCAGTCGTTTTACCCGCAGCGTAGGTCCCGTTCCCGTGGGAATACCGGGATAAAATATACCCTATGTTACTCCCTGATATTATAGGTTTCCATTGGTGAAAAATTTTTGAAATCGGTTCGGTGGTTTAAGTGTGAAAGCGTAACAAACAAACAAACATCCTTTCGCATTTATAATTTTAGTAAGAATTAAATGTAATCTACAGTTACGGACAATATATTAATGTAACGTGGCACGTCTCGAGGTTTCGATTGCCAAGCAGGACAATTTTTTGTGTGATTCACAAATTGTTTTCTTGAATTTGTGTCAGTTAATTGTATGTTGGTGTTTCTCCGTGTGTTGATAGAGTAAGAATACAATTCACCACTCCTGTGACAGACGGCCCTGGGGATATAATATGCACATAAGACTTGTGCAAGGGAAAGGCAACTCGACATAAAACCCTATGCATAAATGTCTGACCAGGGCGGTATAGTAGTCTAATTTCACTCCCATTGTGGAGCAGGCGTAAGCTCAAAAGTGTGGGCCGAGGATAATGATGAAATTTCTCTCGCAATATTTTTAGAATGGTGTGTTGTCTGTTAAAAATCATATTAACATTAATTTAACTTGTACACGTGCGACTGTTGGGACTCCACACTGGTCAAATATTTTGATGTGTATATATACATGATGTATATATATATATATATATATATATATATATATATATATATATATATATATAAAGAAGTAACTTTTAACGGTTCAAATAATATTAAACTTATCTTGGCTTACATACGCCCCACTATTGGGCTCGAGGTATCTCTATATCATCATCATCATCATCATCATCTTGCTCTTATCCCAATTACTTGGGGTCGACGCAATATGTCATCTGTTTTGACATATTGCAAAAAGTTTCGGCAATGACTTTTATGACCGGCCGCCTGCCTGACGTCAACCCTCCTTGGGAATGTAATCGTTGACCCAAATGGTACCAGATGGAGTTGGTCCGGGTCAATCTAGGGCTCTTAGTCGTCTTTTACGACACCCACGAGCAAAGCAAGGGTTGGTAGTATTCGAAGCCGCTACCACACAGCACGAGCTCGAGGTATCTCTATAATCGGAGGGAAATTGCTCTGCTATATCACTCTGATTGGTATAGGCTTTTATTTCGAGTTTTCCTACTTTTGTAGAGATATTATATGGATATTACATCCCTTAGTCGTATTTTACGATACCCGCAGGCAAGAAATGGAATAGTAAACTGTATTTGTACTCGGTCACCACATTGAGAATTATTACACTATCCATATGAATTTTATAAAATAAATACTGTCGATACGTAATTAATAATTAAAATGAAAATATTTTCATTTCCACGTACAGAAAATTATGTTCGACGTATTGAAATCATATTTTCCAATTTATCTGTACGTTGAAACGTGTACTTAAATTCATAGTTATAACAGCCGTTCGATTGTAAATGAGTATGACATGAAATGTCATTAATAAATTAACGTCGAAAACATTCGTTGATGAAGCTGTGTTAATTATTGGACGTCGGAGGTCGAGCCGAGTGACGTCGGCTACCATCGGCTGACGTCGGCCTGGTGCAGTGACGTCGAGCTCTGCACAACTATAGTGCCAATTAACGACCACCGCCAGTGGCTTTTAATTACAGCACCAATAATTATTCACGGAACTTTGATTATGGGCCTTCTCGATTCATCGTTGAATTATAAATCAGAGCCGTACCAGCTGATGGATACCACTATACAATTACACTAATCTAAAATTATACTATTACTATTTGGAATTAACTATTAACTGTAACTGCCATCGTCTCTGCTCACATAGTTTCTACTGGGATAGAATCTCCTTCATAATAGGTGTAAAATTGGCATACTATTTCACGCTAATCAGAAAGAATTTTATTTCAAGTGTTCGTTATTCACATCATCGATAAAAGAACTGAGTTTTAAAGGAATACCAAGATCTGAAGATAAACATAAAATTTGTTTATTTAAAGAACATATAACATTCGTAGGTTCATTTAAATATATAAAAGAACAATGTCTTGTTTATTACTGAAAAATATTTGTTATTTGTAGATATGACCTAATGATATCTGATGTTTACGCGAGCACTACACATCTATACCAATATATAAAATTGGAGTGTCTGTTTGTAATGTCAAAGTAATAGGCTTTTTTCATGCTCACACGGTTATTTGCACGACACCTATGCCTAAAATAGCAATTAAAAAATTTTTGTCTGTCTGTCTGTCTGTCTGTTTGTTCCGAGTAATCTTCAAAACAGCTGGACTGATTTCAAAAATTCTTTCACCAATGGAAAGCTATAATATCAGGGCGTAAACTAGGCTATATTTTATCCCGGTATTCCCACGGGAACGGGAACTACGCGGGTAAAACGACTATAACCGAAGCGAAGCGAGGGCGGGTTGCTAGTTGTAAATAAAATTACTTTTACGGATTATATCGCGTTTGTATTTGATTTATGATTGCCCGACGTTTCGAACACTTTGCAGCATTCATGGTCACGGGCGGACTAAGGTGTCTCACGTCCAACAAGTAATCGTTATTACAGACATGTGTCTGTAATAACGACCTGTACAGATATGACCTTTTAAATTCCAATGATCGAATTATCTTATATCTTTAAACGAGCAATTATACCTATATATATATATATATATATAGTTAGGGAGACGGCCGGTTCTAATTTTGGTTTTTTTGGCATTCAAACAGCGTCGGTTCGAATCTCGGTGTTATTATTATTCTCTTTTTGTAATTTTTTATATAATTTTCATTATTTATTTTTTATTAATATATATTTAAATAAATTTGACAAAAATATTCCGAGCTCGGTCAACCAGATATTTTACATAAAGCAAATAATTTATGATCGATTGAACTTAAATATTTGTTGACTAGTTTTCAGATATTAGATATTTCTTATTTATAACTTTTAAATTTGAAAGTTAAAGCTCGTCAAGACAAATATTGTGATTAGATCATAAGTAAATAATTTGTTTATTCGAATTTAAATAGTCTTTCAATTTGGTGCGCGTATGTTGAATACTTTTTAAGTTCTGAAGGCTTTATTAGCGACTCGAAAAGGTTCGTGTAAATATACACACGGGGTGGCTCGCCAGTTCTTTTTACATAAATTTGGCTTGATATGCTACCACCTGTATAGATCCCACCAAAAACAGGAAAATGAAAATGGTATCCAAGGTCAATATAATAATAATTATTATTGAATCCACCAACAAAATACTTGAAATTAGGTGCCAAGTATTATAGACAATCTTTTACTACAAAAATGTTTGCAAATATAAATATGCTGAATAATAATGAAAGTAAATAAGTTATAATAGTAAATAACTTCCGTATGGTGACGGAATAAGAATACAATTCACCGCTTCCTATCTTGCCCTTGGATGTCGTAAAAGCTGACTGAGTGATATAATACGCATATAACATTTATGCAAGAGAAGGCAAACTCGAAACAAAATCCTATACCAACTTGTCTGACCAGCATGGTATAGTAAAGTTAATTTTCCACCCATTCTGGAGGAGGAGGAGATGGATATTTTACGTACCAAATATCAGCTACTTACGACCTTAATAAGTATCCCAAGAATTTGGATTATTAGCGGTTCAGTGAAGAAATCAAGATTTTTATACATATATCAATAAAATTGTCCGTGTGGTGACAGAATAAGAATACAATTCACCATTCGAGACGACTAAAAGATATAATAGGTATATGTCATGTATGCCAGAGAAGGAAAACTCAAAACGAAACCTTGTACTAACCTGTCCGACCAGTATGCTATACTGTCAATTTCCTTGATATTGTGGACAATAAAGCATAACTGTTCAATGCGGCTTTTGTAAAACAAACGAATTATGACTAGTTTTTAACAACAATACCTAAATTCTAGTAAACTCTTAAGATAATTTAAACGTCAATCTTCATCTCATCATCTAAGCTCATATACATCTCATTTTGAGTTCGGACCTCCTCCGCTATGGCAGGAAAATTTACCTACTATACGCTGGTCAGACGTATGTAGATATAAGGTTTCATTTCAAGCTTCCCTTCTCTCGCATAGATGTCGCATGCATATTATAAGCTTTAGACAACTTTTACGACACCCACATATCAGAAAGGGGGTGGTGAATTGTATTCTTACTCCATCGCCATACGGCTAAACATCAATATTACATATTGAATAACACTTATTATCAATCAATCATCTTATTTGTCATATATATTGCCTTAGATGTTACCTAAATTATATTGTGTTTTGTTTTCTTGATGAAAATCGGCATACATTCATTTTTTTGCCATTAAACAGACCATCTAATTACGTACAAATATGCTAGTGCCCATCCAGCTCTGTTATAATACATGTTTTCAAAATAAGGTCAAATCAATAGACTGGCAAGACAAAATTAGTCATAACAGTATTCAGTGAAACGTCCATTACGAGGCTTATCTATAGACCTGTTCGAATAATTTACTTTATCGACTTACGCAGCGCACGCCATGAAAACTCCCTAGAGAGCTGATTTTTTCCAATCTTATCAAACAATATAATTGATTACATTAACTAATTTGCCTTAAATATTTCATACAAGCTTCCTTATTGACCTGCTCTATATAATATTAAAAACTGAATTAAGAAACCTAATGGTAAATAAAATGTTTTTTTTTCAATTGCTGCGATTTATAAGGTCTCAAATTTTATTCCTGGTTTGAATAAAGCGCTTTTTAATGTAGTCATTATAAAATTTGCGATAATATAACCAAAAATTTAGGAATCCTCAGTAAAAACAAACTGGCTTCCAATAACATGCGCTATAACATATCCTTCTTTAAACGAGGTTTAAAAAGAGTATTTCCTTCACGGTAGGCAGCGGCCTGGCTGTGCCCCTGGTATTGCAAAGGTCCATGTGCAGCAGTTTCACTTACCATCAGGTGTGCTGCTTGCTCGTTTGCCACCGTAGGCAATAAAAAAAAAACTTAGCCATAATAAAATATTAATTAAAATTTATTTTAAAAAATAAGCTTTTATTTAAAGACCCTGGTTGTCATGTAGCACAAGAGTGCTTGTCAAGACTATTCAAACCAGTCCAAACTCGACGGTTTTATCTCGTTTAATTTAGGAGTTCCTACGGCCACTTTCCGATGCCATCTTGAGACCAACTTCATGGTACCATATTATTGCATTTTCATCGAAGTTACGTAAGTAAACCAAATTTCAACCTAATCTAACGACAGGCAGTGGTTCTAATTTAACTCGCAAGATTTGTCCCATACTAACAGGGCAAGTTAAATGAAAGCTTTTGATAAATATAAGCCTTTAAAAATGTGGTTCAGTTACACTTTTGTCTATCACTGCGGTACTCTTCTGCCACCATATATCATCATCACAGCTCATATACGTCCCACTACTGGGCTCGAGCCTCCTCCATATTGAGAGGGAAATTGACCTACTATACTACGCTTCGTAAAGCGGGTTTATATAGGGTTTTATTTTGAGTTTTCCTTCTCTTGCATAGTTTTTATACGCAAAAGATATCCCTTAATTGCTTTATATGACACCTACGGGTAAGAGAGGGGGTGGTGAATTATATCCTTAGACCCTCACCACACGAAATGGCAAAACGTATGTATAGCAAAAGTCATTGGCAATAGTTTAATGACCGGCTTCTTGCTGGCGCCTTGGGAATGTAACTTTTGACCAGACGTCGTTAGGTCAATGTGAAAGCTATTCGTCGTCTTTTACAACACTCACGAGCAATGTAAGCGTTGGTAGTATTGCTAACCACTACAATATTATATTATTCGTAACTCTTTGTGTCGTAAGCAAGAATAAACTTTAAGGTATTAGATTTAAAGTCTTTACTTTGTTAATATTTACAACGATAACAGTGTTGACATTCGCCGATTGTCATTTTACAGTGGAATTCTAAGCGCGAAGTATGAAATGTCAATATTTGGATGAGGAAGAAGTCCAAATAAAGCGAACACAGAACATTCAGACGTAGCTCGAGATACTCGATAATTGGAATAGTCCATTGTGCTCAAGTGTGTGCGAGCGTTCGCTCGAGTGTCGCTCGAGTATCGCTCGACTCTAGCTAGAGAGCGGTGGCGCACGCTCGGCCCAACCGACAACTTCGTGCATTTATTTCGTGCATTATATTCTGGTTGAGTATTTTGTGATGTTTTGTGCGAGACTTGAGTGCGATTGTTAAACTTGGAAGTATGTCAGTTGCAAAGGCTTTGATGATAATGCACTTTAGATTGCAAAGTTTTATTGTATGCTTGCTATCTGTACCCGTAGGTATGCCCGACTGAGTATACTCAGCTTTCCATTAGACATAAACTTTTAGATTTTATGCGTGTTATCATGACAAAAGCGTCAAGTTGTAAGACACAACTCAGAAAACATTTATTTTGGACAGTAATGTTTTACAGAAAAAAGGGGAGCCGTCGCTCAGAACGCCTCATGTGAAACATCAAAATTATTTTGTACAAGTATACATGCATAAAAGAATAGATTACGACGAGAAACTAATATTGCATAACATATACTTAAATAAAATATTACGATTTTTTTATTCAGCAAATGATGATTTTTATTCAATAAACATTTATTTTCATGAGTATATACTATAGGTATGCGAGCTCAGTGTGGCGAGAGAGATAGCGCACAACATCGCGTCACTTCGTCTCACTCACACACTACTACGTACAGACTACGTATGAACATACATATATATAGCGTGGCGTTTTGTCGCCACGACAGCAATCAGGTTTACCTTCGCATATTCCGTCATATAACGTGATGGCGTAACGTCACGAGCTGTTTACACCACGCCAATAATCAGGTTTACCTTCTTCTATAGATGTTTCACATCAACAAGTTATGTTTTTTCCTGAATCAGTATTCAGATTTAAAGAAAAAAGTTCTACTATTAAAATCCTATCCTGACAACAAAACACCTATCAATAAAAGATTTCACTTACAATGTCTGTCATTTGGAATCTATAGTTATTTATTCGAATAGATTTTGTAAGCTAATGGGCTTGAATCCTCATGATTTTGGAACGCCTAGTAACAAACCATTCGGATTCAACGAATGATTCAACGATTAAATGATTGTCATCGAATTCCTCTTTGCTCGAATTTTGATCAATCAAGCATGGCGTCCCAAGGGCGTAGGATTATATTTCACTAGGCCATCAATGTAGAGATAGGTATAAGACATATACAAATAATAAACAAATCATTTTTGGTAATTTAAGTCAACAGAAGCCTTATTTTATATTTTTGATTTTCCTCGTATATCGTCCTATTTGTTCGATGTTTTCAAAGACTAAAATTACACCGTAACAATACAATAACAATATAGAAAGCCAGAGAAAGCAACGACTATACAAAAGTCTTGTATTCGACCCCTATGTGACACATCCATGAATTTTTGGAATTAAGCGTATAATAAATCGTAAATTGTTAAATATTGCTTGCTGTAATAATCAGAAAATGTATATACCTATCAATATAAAATTTTAAAAGAAAATATTTTCAAAATATATGAATCCATTTCGCAGAGGGCACTTGAAGACATCAATCTTAATCATATAAATATCCATAACAGTCAACATACGGAGACAATATCCTCAAATATTCTGAAATCTGATGTAACTGCACAATATCGCTATCTATTTGATTTGCGATCAGATATCCATCGTTACACGGAAATATAATTTTCTACTAAATTTAGTAAGACTGGTTCATATATATATTTTTATATTGATGTATATCGTTTATATCATTTTCCGTATGGGGACGGAATAGGAATAATATTCGCCCAGATAAGGGAACTTGCCCATGGGTGTCATAAAAGATGACTGAGGAATATAAATTTGTATGAAATTTGTGTCGGTTAATAATATGTTCGTAAACTCCCTCGCAATACAAGAATTGTTTCCTTAGTGCAAGGTGTCTCTATAAAAAAAAAAAATACATATAATATCTATGCCAGAAAAGGAAAATATGAAATAAAATCCTATATTAACCAGTCTGATCGGCATGGTATGGTACGTCAATTTCACTCCTATTCGGAAGGAAGTTTGAGCTAAACAGTGGAATCCATATGAGCTGAAATGAATGATAAAGAATGAATGTATATAATTTGCAGGATTTTTAGAGATCAAAGCTGAACTTCAGGCCGCAGTCCAACAAACGAATCCCGTATCTTCATGGTTTTCAATTAACAAATGGGTTGTGTAGCTCAACGCGATGCGATTTTAATTAACGACGAGTGCCTCTTTGTCGGGCGACACCTCGGTCACGCTTGGGCGCAGTTTAAATCACGCATGCACATACATTGCTGGCTTGATACCGCTTGAAACTTTAGTATAATAAAGATTACCAGCCGTGTATGCTGCATGCGCTAATAATAATTATAGGTAGTGATATCGTGGTATTGTTGGGATATGATCTAGATAGGTTATATTGGAGTGTTGAATCAGCCCTGTCAGATAAATATTGGTATAGATTTTGACATGAATTGCTTCAGCTGACCCTACGTATGGGTAATTGTTTGTGATTTAATGGGACGTGTGTTTAATCTACAGTATTAATGTTTAGTTTAATTTAGAATGTAATTAAGTTGTTATCTGTGCTTGAAACGTATTGTGTATGATTTTGTAATGGGATAAGGTACGTGGATATTTTAACATCATTATTATTTTTCATTGACCTTACTTTTTCTAGGATCGAATGAATATTTTCTTATTTTTCTGTGTGATAATAGAGTAGGAATACAATTCACCATCCCCTATATTGCCCGAGGGTGTCGTAAAAGACGACTAAAGGATATGATATGCATATAATGTCTAGGCAAGAGATGGATAACTCGAAATAAAATTATATAACAACACGTTTGACCAGCGTGGTATATTAGGTCAATTACTTTCCTATTGTGGAGGAGGCTCAGGCCCAGCAGCAGCACGAATAAGACCTGAAATGATAATGATGAATGATGAAAATGATGATTGCTGAGATAAGTGATTACTCAAACGCACTACACTAGTATTTAAGTAATTATTTTTATACAGAGGGATTCAATTCTCGCTAAGGCAAATTTTGGTAAGATCTATAAAGATTATTCTACCTCGTCCTCAATCTTTCGACGTCCACTGCTTTACCTAGACCTCCCAAAGAGAGATAATATTGTAATCGCCACGTTTCACAGTCAGGTTGGCGATCACAATGGTTTCGTTTATTTTCCAGATCAGTACTGGGCTCATTTTTCTGGTGATCCCTCAGCCGGTTTTTACGATTCTCAAGTGTGGAGTGGTAATTCTTTATTCAGTTACCATAAATTTAAGGATATTTATATCCGTTCCATCCATTCATCAGACAAACGCTATAGCGATATAAGGATATCTTTATTGATGCAGAAGCATAGCATGTTAACTAGCTGTTAAAAGTAAGAACGTAAGAAGTTAAACAAAATGATTTCTGATGCTAGCTGCAATTTTCAATATTCACGGAATTTCAACCTCTCTGTAAAAAACAAATACGAACGTGACTTTAAAAATAGTTTTATTTCTTATGAGTTAAACAAGCCAATGACCTACTTAGTAGCTACTTAAGTATAATCGTGTCTCGTAGATATAATATAAAAAAAAAAGATGTTAATTGATGGCATAATACACAGCTGTTAATTTACACGATTTGTGAGCTTATAAAACTTGGAAAAAGTTTTTGTAAAGAATAGACCAATTAACTTTTGGACTTTTTAAGAATTACACGTATGAACTTTCTTATTATTTAACATAATTAAAAGTTTTCTGTGTCAAAGTCATTCAACTGTTATTTATATTTGTTATTTTTATTCATACTTTTCCGAAATTGAGAACTGATAAATTGACTTGGCAATCGTACTAAACAATCTAATTTAATATAATATGCATTAATTGTGAGGTACATTATGTTTTTATGCATAGGCCAAGTCAATCTGTATATCTAAATCATAAAAGATCTTTAATATTTATATAGTCACTAAAAGTTTTAGGTTAGCTAATTACGTAATAAATTAAGACAGACTTAAGGGACCTTCCCTTAAGTGGGGACTGAATAACTTAACCGACTAGGTATTACATGGAAGTCAAAACTTTTTATGGTAGAAGAACTGTGGGCAGTCCGGCTGAAGAGGCCTCGGTACGGTGTCAGGACCATCGAGGCCTTCCGGCCGGTGCTGATGCAGTGGTTGGAGCGGATGCACGGGGTGCTTTCCTTCCGATTGGTGCAGGTCTTAACGGGATACGGTTACTTCGGCAAGTACCTGCACACGGTCGTGAGGAGGGAGAACACACCGGCCTGCCACCACTGCAATTGCAATGAGCTGTGATCTCGTCGCAATCATTGGCGCCGACCTGGCGCTGCCGACTATCGCCAGGGAGATGCTCGGCAATATCAGCCACTGGGACGCGGACGCCACCTTCCGTGAGGCAGTCGTCTGGCGGAAAGAGGGGGCGGAGCTCACGTGGAAGGAACGCCTCTACGACGACGCAATCCGCTCCCGGCGACTCGGGCGGCGCAGGCACGAGTATCTCCGCCGCGGGTAACTGGACCAGGGATTTAGTCCGTCATCCGCAAAGACGCTGACCGCTCGTCGGCGACCAACGTCCCCGAAGGGGAACGTCGAGAGGAGAGGGTACCCCGCGACCGGGTTATTTCGTCAGACCGACCAATGAAGACAAGTTACCCTGCACCAGTGGTCGGCCCAACGATGAAGGGAACGTGCCACGGGTGGGTCATTGGGCCGCGCGTCGCCCCTCTGTCATCCCAGAGGTTTTTGCTGGCATTTGTATATATGTGAGAACATGATCATCAGCTATTTACTAACGCTTAATTCCAATGTAATGCCCTTCGAACTAGGATGTATTACTTTTTTTTTAAAACAAAATACATAGAAGAATATACTAAAAGTGACACCCGATCATGAGTACTAGAACAGCCATTACTCTTACAGAAAATGAAGTCAAGGTGACTTTCATTTTCAAAGAATAAAAAAGCCACACATGAATCACATAAAAATACTTTAACGTATCTTCAAGAAGACTCGAACAAAAGCTTTAATTATGCTAAATATATTTCAGACCGACATAATTAATCAACAAAATTTGTATATTATATTTTCATTCCTCGACAAAGTTTTATATAACCATCTGTCTGGCTAAAAGCACTCGAGTTACAAACCGCGGTATTAAGGGTAGCAAAACCATACTCTAATTAATTAGACAGCAACCTGCGGAGGAAAGTGATCAATCAAGATATACAGCGATTGTTTGAGAGTGAAATATGGTGATATTAACCATCGGAATGGGGTAGGTGAAGCACCCGGCAGGCCAGATGAGGCAGCCTGTAATTTCCCCGCGATCATCCACCTACATTCATCTTCATTAGTATTTTATTTTGTAGCAAATAGAATTGGGATGAGCGATTAAAGATAATATCCGCATACTAATTGGAGTAACGTTTTGTTTTCTTGCCGAATTAAGGAAGATGAAATACGTAATTTTTGAAATATTTATTTGTTGGTAACATTATTTTATATACGTGATTTTTTTTTTGATGATTCATGTAATGACTGACTGAGAATATTATATGTCATCATTTCTTCCTATATCGTGGATTTCATACTAGGTATCTATGCAGGTAATCTATTTACCACCATCTTTATGACAGTTATGTCTCACTATTAAGCTCGAGACTCCTTCACAATGGAAGGGAAACTGAGACCGTATTAATTCGTTAATTTCGAATTGTCACATAAACTTTTCTCACATAAATTTTATTTACCATAATCTCATAGTTGTCTTTTACGATACCCACGGGTATGATAGGGAATGGTAAAATATATACTTATTTCATTACCAAACGGAAATAAAAATATATTTATAAAATTATTATAGTTTTAAATGCTAGAGAAGACCAGCTTAAAATAACGTATCTCATCCAGGCAGTGTGGTATGCTTTCTGCGAGGCAGTAGTCTTGCGGAAGGAGGCGACGGAGTGCGCGCGGGAGGAACGTCTCCACGACGACGTGGTCCGCCGCCGGTGACTCGGGCGGCGCAGGCGCGAATACCTGTGCCTGATGCCGCCCTAGCCGAGGGTGACTGGACCGGGGATTTGGTCCGTCACCCGTCGAGACGACGACCGCGCGACGACGACCAACGTCCCTTCCATGGGAGGGGTGGACGTCGAGAAGAGAGGGAACTCCGCAGGGGTATTCCGTAGGGGTATTCCGTTGGGCCGACCACTGAAGATAAGTTACTCTGCACCGGTGGTCAGCCCAACGACGAAAGCGACGTGACACGGGTGGGTTACGGGGCCGCGCGCCGCCCCTCTATCACCTTGGACGGAGCCGGGCGGCGGTTGCGCTGACCGTAACCCACCCCAAAAAAAGAAAAAAAAAGCAGTATGGTATAGCAGACCATTGTCTTCCTATTATGATAAGTAGTATATCTTGTACCTTGAATAAGTATGAATAACAAAGAATATTGCCAAGATAAACGTTACTATCAATTATTACAGTTATTGTTAAAATTTAGAATAATTTATTCATAGATATTTTTATTGCTATTGCAAACGAGCAAATGACACACCTGATGATAAATAATACTGCCGCTTATGGAACTTTGTTAGGCCGCTACCCACCATGAAGAAAGTAAAGGGATCATGAATACGTACAATGATACTAAAAGCATTACTTTAACCCACCACAGGCAAACACCCTTAGAAAGTTTGACTGCCGGCTCTTTCACTCACCGAACGAAATGTAGTTACAAATTAATCTATTACTACTACTCGGACGTCAATTTTCTGTAAGAGTGTGGTACTACCAAAGACGGCCCGGCCCGCGGCTGTAGACACAAGACTATCGACAGTGTGCCACTGCCTACCACTATAAAAAGCTTTTACACATACATCATATTTTGCACACACGAACAACATAATTTTCCAATTTCCCGTGCAGTGATGGAGTAAGAATACAATTCACCGTGGGTGTCGTAAAAGACGACTAAGGGATATAATATGCAGATGACATCTACGTGAGAGAAAGAAAGCTCGAAACAAAACCCTATACCAACGCGTCTGACCAACGTAGTATAGGTCAATTTCCCTCTTATAGGAAGGAGGAGGCCGGCGCCCAACAGTGGGACGTATATGGACTAAGATGACGATAATGAACAAAATAAGATTTGGAATTATTCGATGCCGCCACTACATAACAGTAAAATATATTTACAGAATTAAATAGAGCTTTAATAAATTTTCATTTCAGACTCAGCAATTTCTGTTTGTCCACATCATATATAATAGAGTGAGTAATAAAACATCACAATAGCGAGCCCTGCTCTCCCATTTACCTGATGTAACGACGCTTTGGCATCTCGCTATCAAACAAAACGCAGCGGAGCTCAACTGTACCGGGCTTGGTGTTGTATCTAATTTGAATAAAACCAAGATAATGTCCGCCCCATTGTGTTAAGAACAAAAGAGCTTATCAGCCGTGAGAGTACACTCACTCAATTGTATAAAGAGATATACAATTGCATTGCACTTACCGAATTGAGGCATCTGTTTTTGTTTTTCATAAAAACTTCAGTTGATTTCGTGGAGTCTACGCCACGACTGCTCGCCAATAACGGTTCATCATTGTACCTACCACTAATTAATATTCATAATCGCTTTAAAGAAACCGCAGTTTATCCATCTTAACTGTTTTATATAGCAATTTTCGAGCAAAATAATTAATGGACGCCGCTTTGTTCATTGGTTAATTGATTAAGTTATGTAATTTTGTTATTAGTGTTATTTTTACTGGCACTTCGTTAATGCTTGCAGCTTGTAGCAGCTGTTACAACAATCGATACAGTTTGTAACGAGTTTCAATAGCTGTTTTGGTTTTTTTTTCTTTATATTTTTATCTATGAAAGAATATATATATTTTTTTAATATTTCTAGTACATATACGATGGAATTTCTTTTATAATAGGATGGAAATTGAACGACTATACCACGCTGGTCAGGTGAGTTGATATATAGTTTTATTATCATCCCTTCTTTAACTGTAATGTCATCTGCTCCCATATCTTAGTTGTCTTTTACGACACCCCACAGGCAAGTTTTAAATTCTCACGCTATTACCATAGAAAGGTCTATCAGTATTACTTATACAATAGGGTCGTTTGAAACTTAAACAAAATACAAACCTACAAGCACATACACCCGCTTCCTACATTATATTTATTACAATAGCTCTGAGAGCTAATACACTTGAGTATAATTACGTCAATGAGGAATGAAAAATACTTTTATACGAACAGGTTTTAAAACAGAATCACAGATTTTTTCTTATTTTATATCATACTAGCTGACCCAACAGACGTTGTTCTATTCAAATAAAGCGCCACCTACCGGGTCCAATTGTGAATCTAAACCATTCTCGAATCCCCTTGAGCACACACAAATTACTTACTCAATCCAGTCAACAGATATCGCCATCTGTTAAAATCGTTTGGAGTTAAAAGATAATTGTGAATGTCAAATAATAGACAAATAATTTGCAATAAAATAATATTGCGACTATAAATTAAGATGTAAGCTATTCTATCTTTCAAGTTGGATCAAACTGCACGCGGTGTGCAAATTTGATTAAAATCGGTTAAGTAGTTTAGGTGTCCATCGCGGACAAACAACGTGACACGTAATTTATATATATTAAGATAGGACCTTCGATAGAATATTGTAGTAAAATTTTATAAGAACCAAATTAAATTATTTGTTATGTAACAGTTGTATGAGGCATATTCGGTGTGGTGACGGAGTAACAATACAATTCACCAATCTCTAAGCACGTGGATATCGTAAAAGACTACTAAGGGATATATTTTGCAGATAATATATATACAATAAGAGGATATATGTACGTAAACCACAATGGCAACACGTCTGATCAGCGTGGCATAGTGATTAAAATGCCCTCCCATTTTGGAAGAACTTAACAGGGGGACCTGTGGAATGAGATCAAGATCATCTGAGGGCACCTGATAATTGCTAGTTTTGTAATTTATACTACCGAAATGTAAAACGACCGCAAGCTGAGAAGAGCTGACAAGAAACTCAGCAAGCTCACTATTATTTAAGACTAGCAACCCGCGCTTCGCTTCGGTTTCAATCGCCTTATCCGCGTAGTTCCCGTTCCCGTGGGAATACCGGGATAAAATATAGCCTATGTTACTCCCTGATATTATAGCTTTCCATTTGTGAAAGAATTTTTGAAATCGGTTGGGTGGCTTAAGCGTGAAAGCGTAATAAACAAACAAACAAACTTACTTTCGCATTTATAATAATAGTAAAGATACTTCTTTATAAAAAATGTGTAGAATATATGTTTAGTAAGAATTAGGTCCAAAATATACTTCAAACCAGAAATATAAATAAATGAAATAGAAAGGCACAGAGGTATAGTGTCGTCGTGCAGCTACCCACACACATTTGCAACCTCAACTTATAAAGATTACAAATACGTTGCCTAAGGAGTAACTTATAAGCCGGTTGTCTTATTCTCCAAACCGGAACACAATAGTGCATGCACTATTGCTCTGCGGAATTAGCGAGTAACATGGTAGCTGCCACACGGGCGAACCCTGTACAAAGTCTTACCACCGGCAAAGTACAATACAATAACTTGCGACTAGGCCAGATCCTACAAGTACCTGATCACAACTTACTTAAGCAGACATCTCTCCCTTCAACCGCTTTGGAGGGAAGCGATGGACACTACACGTAGTTACCGCAAGTAAAAATATTTTCGTGAATAAAACCAAACCATAAGCATCCTCCATGCGGTGACGGAGTAATAAAACAATTCACCACCCCTTCTCTTGCCAGTAGGTGTCCCTACTGGCAAGAGAAGAGGGATTTTACGACAGTAAGAGACTAGGGGATATGCAGATAATATATTTGCAAAAGAAGGAAGACTCGACATAAAACAACAACACTAATAGCGGTGTAGACTAGCGCGGTGTAGCTCATTTTCCCTCCAGTTGTGGAAGAGGCCCGAGCCCAACAGTGGGACTTATGTGGACTAAGATGATAATGATGAAGCTACCCCAAACTCAGCCCAGGTAACAATGTGAAGAGAGTGATACCAGGAACCAGCTCAATAGATAGAGAGGAATTACAACTACATGTTTATAAGTACTTACGTCGCCATTCCGCCGTTCAGAACAGCTAGGTGGGGTCGTAATATAGCCAGTCAAAAAATACTTAATTTCAAACGGCATACAATCACGCAGTAACATAGAAATGCATAATAATATTGCCTATTTATTTTAATGAATATTATAATTAAATGGAGCAGATGTTATTTCCGTATGGTAATGTATTTCCTTTCCGTGTGGGCCCTCTCTCTAGCACCGTGGGTGTCGTAAAAGACGGCTAGGGATATAATATGCATATAATATTTATACAAGAGAAGGAAACCTCGAAACACAACCCTATACCAACACGTCTGACCAGCATGGTATAGTACGTCAATTTCCCACCCATAATGGAGGAGGCCCGAGCCCAACAGTGGGACGTGTTTGGGTTGAGATGATGATGATGTATTTCCGTGTGGTGACGGAATAAGAATACAATTCATCACTGCCTATCTTGCCTGTGGGTGTCCTAAAATACGACTAAGGGATAGAAAGAATACTCGAAACAAAATCCTATACTAATCTGTCTGACCAGCACGGTAAATTCAATTTCTCTTATATTATGGAGGAGGCTCGAGTCCAGTAGTGAGACGTATATTAGCCGAGATGATGATGATGATGATGAATGAATTGTAATAATACTGTGGGTACCTACCCCCTTTCCTGTTGAGTGTCATTATACATGCTCAAAGAACTATCACATAATTATACCTATATATATTAAGGTCATTATCTAGATTCTGGAAGAATCTTATTTACAAGCAAGCATTATAACTATATACTGTTATAAAGATAGTTGTTTGAATGTGCTAATCTCAGCAAAAATATGGATACCGAAAAATATAGATTAATAGCAACTTCTGCGGTTTCGCTCGTGTAGTTTTCGTCTCGAGAAAAAACCATAATAAAATATAACCTATTTTACTTAATGATAATGTAGATTCCCTTTAGTATAATAATTTTTAAACAGGTTTAGTAACCACTAACCTCCACCTCTTTTTTATATAATTTAAGTAGTTATAACAATTTTTTTCGTGTAGTGACGGAGTAAGAATATCATTCACCACATGCGTATAACATCAATGCAAGACAAGGAAAACTCGAATCAAAACTCTATATCAAGACGTCTGACCAGCGTTCATCATCATCGCAGCCCACAAATGTCCCATTGTTGGGCCTCCTCCACAATGGGAGGGAATTTGACCTACTATACCATGGTCAGACATGTTGGTATAGGGTTTCATTTCGAGTTTTTCTGCTTTTGCACAGATCTTATGTGCACATTTTATCGCTTAGTCGTCTTGTATGACATCCACGGGTAAGATAGGGAGTGCTGAATTGTGTTCTTACTCCGTCACCACACGGAAAACCAGTGTTAGTATGTCAATTTCCCTCCTACAGTGGAAGCGCAAGCCCAACAATGATGAATGATGATAATTACAATAAAGGATTGATGATCTACTCAAAAATGTATCATTAAAAATGCTTGAGCTGTTTATGAATAGATTACAAAATGGCGTAATCAAGGTATCTCCACAACGCGGTAATACTTCCCCAACTCCGGTAATACACGTAATACCGGTAATGAATTATCACCCGAACTCCACCCTTGTCGGTAATTAGACACTTTGCTTCGTTAATCAACACATCGTACTTTGCTAACACGACGGCATACTTTAAATTGAGTATGAATTAGTTCCAAATTCTACAGCGGAAACTTCTATCTTGTAGTGAGATGGAATTTAAGAATACGTGATGTTCAAGAGAATTAGATAACAAAGAAATTCTTTATGAAATAATACAATTTTACCAAGAGTTTTACATTTTCACGTAAGGAATACACACGTGACTCAGTTATGCATTACCTCAGCCCATAGATGTCCCACTGTTCTCCACAATAGGAGATATAGAGCATAATTATTACAGTTTTCATTCATTTATCACAGTTCATATAAAAGGTTATTCTTGCGCTGAAGGATAATTATTAAATTTCGTTTACTTTCGTTTACTTTTCGTTATCTTTCTTTTGACTTTAATTAACTTTAATATTTTTCTAAATATTTCTTTATTGTTCCTTTTTTTTAATCTTTAGCTCTAAGGTTTTTTTTATGTTTTATTTCTTTGTTTCATTTTCGGAGCAAATAGTCCGTGTTGCTCCGTGTAGTATTTTTTTTACCACCATCTTTTGTTAAGCCGTGGACAGAGGTGCTGCTTATATGTACGTTATTATAATTATATCAGTATAATAAGTTGAATACTGTAATATATAACTAGTTTTTGTCCCTAATAAATAAATAAATAAGTATAAGTCCCACTACTGGGCTCGAGTCTCTTCCATGTGGGAGGGAAGTTACCTACTAGACCACGCTGATCAGGCGGGTTGGTGTAGTGTTTTATTTCAAGTTTTTTTTTCTCTTGCAATGTTTTTATATGCGTAATATATCCCTTAGTCGTCCTTTATGACACCCACGGGTGGGAGAGGGGATGGTGAATTGTAATCTTACTCTGTCACCACACAGCAAATCATTTATATAGTATTAGTTATTACCCGTGTGGCGACGGGTTGAGAATACATGTGTCGCCACCCCTTACTTGCCCGTGGGAGTCGTAAAAATCGGCTGAGGGTTCACCAGGAGAGCAGGACAGCAGCTCTTTCCTGGGAAACATAAAACACCAATACTGCTATCGCCAACCCGCCTGCCAAGCGTGGCAATTACGGCAATATCCCCTTTCAAAAAAAAATGGCGTACAACAAAAAAATGGCCCCCAGTCACGGCGGCTCCGGTACTCTACGGGCTCATTTTGGTGGCGGGCCCAGTAGTGGTGGAGCGGGGGGTGCGAGGAATCTCCGGCAGCGATCCGGCTACCAACAAAAACGACCCTTGGCCCTGGTAACACACAACATTTGGACACTCAGGACTGACGAGAGGGTCATCGAGCTGGAAGAGGAATTGAGCAAAATCCGCTGGGACATTGTAGGATTATCAGAAGTGCGAAGAGAGGGCGAGGGCACGATAATCTTCCAGTCTGGAAACTTGCTCTTCTACCGAGAGGGCGATCACCCGTCCCAAGGTGGTATAGGGTTTATCGTTCGTAAGTCTCTCGTAGACAACGTGGAGAGGATCGAGAGTGTGTCGACAAGGGTAGCGTACCTTATACTCAGAATTACCAAGAGGTATTCGCTGAAGGTTATACAGGTATACGCACCGACCTCGACATACTCCGACGACGAGGTGAAGGCATTTTACGAGGACATCTCGAAAGCCATACAAGCGTCCAAAACCCACTTCACGGTGGTTATGGGAGACTTTAACGCGAAACTAGGCAAAGGGAGTGATGATGAGTTGAGAGTGGGGAAATATGGATATGGACAGAGAAACCAGAGGGGCCAGAAACTGGCTGATTTTCTGGAGAAGGAAAGCTTCTTTATGATGAATTCCTTCTTCGGGAAGCAGCCACAAAGGAAATGGACCTGGATTAGCCCCGATGGTTCAACAAAAAACGAGATAAACTTCATCTTGTCAGACAAACGACAGATATTCAATGATGTCTCAGTGATCAGCAGGATTAAAACTGGGAGCGATCACCGGATGTTACGAGCCACATTGAATATCCATACAAAAGTCAAGCGGTCACGCTTGATGAAGTCTACACTCCGACCTACATCTGTCCCATACCAGAACCTCGAAAGCTTTCAACTCGAACTACACAATCGCTTCCAATGTCTGGACGAGTGCGAATCTCCGAACGATATGAATAACAGGTTCGTGGAAACTGTCCACGCGGTTGGGTCGAAATTTTTCAAGGCTCACCGCGTCAATAGACCTAAAAAACTTTCTGACCAGACTCTCGAGCTCATGGAGCGGAGAAAAGACATGACGGTGCAGTCTTCAGCCGATTGGTCCAAACATAGGCAGCTAAATAGGCAGATCTCCAGGTCTGTGCGTCGCGATATTCGCCGATTTAATACGCTCCGTATTAAAGAAGCGATAGAGCGGAAACGTGGCTCAAAAGTGTTCGCACAAGATCTGTCTATTGGGCAAAGCCAAATGACTAAGCTGAAGACCGACGATGACACTGTCATTTCATCCCAAAGTGAGATCTTGGGAGAGGTCGAAAGGTTCTATGGACAGTTATACAAATCATCCCGAAATCCTGTTGTCGGCTTGGTCCAAGATCCCAGATCCAAGCTAACTCGGCACTATACCGAAGAAATCCCGGACATCAGCTTGTACGAGATCAGAATGGCTCTCAAACAACTACGTAACGGTAAGGCACCGGGAGATGACGGAATTACGTCAGAGCTTATGAAGGCGGGCGGCAAGCCAGTCTTAATAGCCCTTCAGAAGCTATTTAGTTCCGTTATCCTCGGGGGCGACGTTCCAGAGTCGTGGACCAGGAGTGTGGTGGTGCTGTTCTTCAAGAAGGGTGACAAAGCTCTTCTAAAGAACTACAGACCCATCTCACTCCTGAGCCATGTTTATAAGTTGTTCTCGAGGGTCATTACCAATCGACTCTCGCGCAAGCTCGATGACTTCCAGCCGCCCGAACAAGCCGGCTTCCGAAAAGGCTATAGCACCATAGACCATATCCTCACGCTTCGGCAGATTATACAAAAGACCGAGGAGTATAATCGGCCCCTGTGCTTAGCGTTTGTGGACTATGAGAAAGCCTTTGATTCAGTCGAAACTTGGGCGGTGCTGCAGTCCCTTCAGCGGTGCCAAATCGACTATCGCTATATCGAAGTGCTGAAGTGTTTGTATAGGAACGCCACAATGTCAGTCCGTATCCGGGATAAGAGTACGAAACCGATCCAGTTGCAGAAAGGCGTGAGACAGGGAGATGTCATCTCTCCGAAACTGTTCACCACTGCACTGGAAGATGTCTTCAAGCTCTTAGACTGGACTAGACTCGGCATCAACATTAACGGCGAATACATCACTCACCTTCGATTTGCGGACGATATAGTCGTTATGGCAGAATCCATGGAGGACCTTGGCACAATGCTCAATGATCTCAGCAGGGTATCCCAACTAGTGGGTTTACGAATGAACATGGACAAGACGAAAGTCATGTCAAATGCCCATGTCATTCCTGTACCGGTCCTAGTTGGCAATGCGATTCTCGAAGTTGTCGATCACTATGTTTACCTCGGACAAACAGTCCAGTTAGGTAGATCCAATTTCGAGAAAGAGATCAGCCGACGAATCCAACTCGGTTGGGCAGCGTTCGGGAAACTTAAGAGGATCTTCTCATCCAACATACCTCAGTGTCTGAAAACACAGGTCTACGACCAGTGTGTGTTACCAGTGATGACTTACGGCACGGAAACGTGGTCCCTAAATGTAGGCCTTATATCAAGGGTCAAAGTCGCTCAGCGTGCTATGGAGCGGGCTATGCTCGGGATTTCTCTGCGAGATAGAATCCGGAATACGGCAATCCGCAGAAGAACGGGTGTAACCGACATAGCACGAAGAATTAGCACGCTGAAGTGGCAATGGGCAGGCCACATCGCTCGACGAACCGACAACCGCTGGGGAAGAAAGGTTCTCGAGTGGCGACCACGTATCGGACGACGCAGTGTAGGACGCCCCGCCACTAGGTGGACCGATGACCTAGTGAAAGTTGCTGGGCGTCGTTGGATGCAGGCGGCACACGACCGCACATTGTGGCGCAACATGAGGGAGGCCTACGTCCAGCAGTGGACGGCTGTAGGCTGGAATGATGATGATGATGAGTATTAGTTATTAATTTTGTGAACAATATTAATATTTATATTATAACTTTATATAAATATTAATATTGTTCACTTATTTATTAACCCATTAATTCATCTATCAGGTAAGATCGTGAGGAAAATGGATATGAGCACGCTCCTAGTAAACCTTAATACCAACTGCAAACACTAATTCACTTGCAAAGCCTGGCGATTATAACATTATGACTTTCATCCGACAGTAGCTGTTATAGCTTCATGATGATGATTTGGCTTTCAAAATATCCAAATTATAAAAATATTAAAGCCTTAATTCCGTCATGCTGAATTGTATTTTTAGACACGAATGATATAGACACTTTTTTACAACAACTAAATTATTCAAATCAGTCGATTAAACGGGTTACCTGACCATAATTTGTGATTAATTTTTACACAAACAACTAATATAAGTGGAAATAAAAAAAATAACAGTTAAATCATACCGCTGTTTGATTTAACTGTTATTTTATATAGATTGGCGGGGTATATCTATGTGATGAGTTCACATTTATATTTGCTTTTCATGAGGAACAGTCTTTTATGTGATACCCAAGTTGTATTGAGTCTGGATTTGGTTTGTATATATTAAAATCTATATGTACATATATAAATTATACTTATAAGTCTGTTTGAAATAGCTCTAAGTCAAAAGAGAATTAGTTAACGTGATTTTAGACGTTTACGTTTCTAACGGATTTTGGGTTTTCCGAAAAATTTAATGCTTCACTATAATTGATTAAAACCTAATATATTTTTGTAGTGAACACTTCCATAGGCAGATTTGGGCGAGGAGTAGGTAAGTTCATGTAAATCATCATATACATGTAGATCTGTCACGTGACGCGATAACGCTAACACTAATCTGTAGTTATGTCAATGTCACTATATCTGTGCTGATTGATGTCAAAATGTCAAACAAACTGAATATCCAAAAATAACAGCTGTTTGTTGATAGGTGTAAGTTTTCACTTCTGTCAGCTGTCGTCACAACTGCTTTCGGTTATATTTTATCCAATAATTTCCTTTTTCTACAGGCAGTTAATATAAAAAAATGCGATAAAATCAGTAAAATAAATATATATCATGATTTCTGATGTTTACGCGAATATTACACATTTTAAATACAACGGGCAGGCTGCCCGTGACCATGAACGCTGCAAAGTTTTCAAAACGTCGGGCAATCAAAAATCAAATACAAACGCGATAAAATTCGTCAAGTAATTTTATTTAAAATATATCATCCAAGATCGTGCACATTTTATTGGAATAAAATTAGAAACAACTTGAACAAGTTGTAGTTCTAATAGTCAAATTTGATCTTACATAAAAACGCAATTCGGCTCCAAATTCGGTATCCCCTCGTCGTAAATCTCTAATACTATTGTGTATACAATCTTAAACGTGATCTCCCCTCGCACGAAACATCTCTATCGTTCAAATATACATTTAAAGTACTTTATTAGTGATTCACTACACCGGGTGTGCAAGTGTATGTCGCACACGCTCCCCTCTATACATACATACATACAGATGTAGCACGCACCGCGCGATACGGCACGCATCACTGTCTTTTGTATGAAGATTTCCTCACCAAGAATATAGAGTACTGTAATTAGGTCACACGTATTGATTTTATTTCACGGCTGACATCTTTATCTGTAAGAGGTTCAGCATAAGTATCATTGGTATTTACAATTTCACAGGTTTTTTTCTTTTTGACGTGACAATGTCTTATAATTCGATGGAGCCGGCTGCACACACGAAAAAACATGA
This sequence comes from Lymantria dispar, assembly GCA_032191425.1. Taxonomy (NCBI): domain Eukaryota; kingdom Metazoa; phylum Arthropoda; class Insecta; order Lepidoptera; family Erebidae; genus Lymantria; species Lymantria dispar. The sequence goes on from CM063446.1 coordinate 813,821, forward strand.
CGTATGCGGCGTTACCTTGCTCTGAGGCGTTCCATTTAAGGCTTGATCCATACAAAATATCTATCAAACAAATAAAATTATTTTTTTTTTGAAAAATGAAGCCATTCCATCAGTATTTTCTAATGACGTTGTCACGTTCAACTATCGTCAGTAAACCGACTTTATAGACAACCGATTTTTGGTATTAATCAACTTTTCCTCTAGCACTCTATCAATATTAATATTTTCATCATTCATCATTTCAGCTCATATACGTCCCACTGTTGAGCTCGAGCCTCCTCCACAATAGGAGGGAAATTAGCCCTCTGGAGGTCATGTTGGTCAGACGTATTGGTTTAGGATTTTATATGCTTATTTAATCCTTTCGCTGTCTTTTACGACACCTTCAAGAAAGAGATAAGGTGGTAAATTGTATTCTTATTCCTTTACCACACGAAGAATAGTTGATAGATATTTTTGAAAATTATATTTCATTTCATCATCATCGTCATCATCACGGCCTATAATGTCCCACTGTTGGGCTCAGCCCTCCTCCTCAGGCCAGAGTTTTTCATCTCTTGTACAGATGTTATATGCTTATTATATCCCTTAGTCGTCTTCTACGACATCTACGGGCAAGATAGGGAGTGGTGAATTGTATTCTTACTCCGTCACCATACGTATCCATTAAATTCCATTCCATTTAATGACGTAAAATAACTAAATATATCAATGTTATCAATGATGAATTGTATTTTAAAACTTATATATGCCTTTTGGGGGTAATGTGATCAATTTTTTGTTAGTAACATTCATAAAATAAATGTCGCCATCTGGGGTGTATGTCTGGCATATCCTAATAAACATCATGGTTTTCAGGTAAAAAGTATGTAGTAATTGTAAAGTTTAGTTGTACATAATGAGTGAATCTATGATTAAGTAGATACAGCTCCCAATTTTAAGAATGTTGTTAAATATTTGAGAGAATCCTAGAGAATCAAAAACTTTTTTGACAATCTTAACAATCCGTTGAGCCTAACCTATCGGCTCAAATTATAGTCAATATTATACGCGCATACTCGTATTTATACTAAGCAATAAAAAAGAAAATAAAGAGTTGTTATATTATCAATATACACGATATTTTAAATTTAAAAACAACCTACGCCAGCAAAATAATTCATGTATTTTTTTTTTTTGTGGGTGGGCCGCGGTCGGCGCGCCTCCGCACCACTCCGTCCGCGGCGACAGAGGGGCTTAAGCACGCAACTCCCGCGACCCACCCAAAAACCACGTCGCCTTCGTCGTTGGGCCGACCACTGGAGCAGCGTTAACTTGTCGTCAGTGGTCGGCCCGACGGAATACCCCCTATTGGGGTACCCTCCCATCGACCGACGTCCCCCCCTCGGGGAGGACGTCAGTCTTTCCTCACGCAGTCGGCCTCTCGGCGGGTGACGGACTAATCCCCGGTCACGTCACCCGCAATAATTCATGTATTGCGGGGGATTTTACAAACATATAATTAATGGACACAAATTACTTACATCCAGACTCGGCACAACAATTTATGGATCGAGGAAAGTATTGTCCTACGTAGGTTCGAATTTACAATACTGGCATGATAAGTTGGTATCTTTACCTAGTGGTTACTATACCGACCTGTGCAACCTGCCCATCTGTGCAATATTGTACTTGCCTCATTTCAATATCATAAGAGTTCATTCTAGAAATAATTTATGTAATCTTAATTTGGTATTAATTACTTTTATTGTTCTAGCATTTGACAGGCAAGGCTATTTATAAAAATTTAGAATTAACGCAAGATTTTTAACCCTATTTGAAATTCATTCTTAACTACTATATCATTTTCTTACAGGTCTATAACTAAATATGTATACTTGATGTTCAGCGTGAAAGCTTTGTATCAATATTGTTTACTAGCAACCCGCCCTCGCTTCGCTTCGGTTTCAGTCACTTTACCCGCGGCATAGTTTCCGTTCCTGTGGGAATACCGGGATAAAATATAGCCTATGTTACTCCCTGATATTATAGCTTTCCATTGGTGAAAGAATTTTTGAAATTGGCTCGGTGGTTTAAGCGTGAAAGCGTTACAAACAAACAAACATCCTTATTTTCGCATTTATAATATTAGTATGGATTTCTTAAATTTTATATTTTTCAATATGACTTTAAGTTTGACTTTTCTACAACACCCAAAGAAAAACTTTACATGTTTTTTTTTTTTATTGCCAACGGTTGCAAACGAGTAAACAGAATACTTGATGGTAAATATTGCTGTTGGTTATGGCTGTTGTTTGTATGCTGTTGTATATGTAAGGCCGCTGCCTACCGCGAAGAAAGTGAAGGGAGTGTGAATGCGTGCAATGAGGTTCGGTGATACTGAAAGCATCACTAAAACCCACCACACGTAAACACCCTCAGAAAGTTGGGCTTTCTTTACTTAAGCATACAAACTTAATGAATGTCAAAGTATTATGGCCTGGTTTTTTATAAAATTGAATATGTAATTATTTTGCTCGACTGACCAAATTCGCATGCTAAGAGCAACCACAATAAAAAGGATACCCTCCCTGAAAGGAGATTTCAAATGGGCATATTAAAATACAACCATTAACCACTCCACATATACGACATCGACAAAAAGCTTACAAATACGAACGATAAAGTGGCGGTGAGGGGTGCATTGTCCTTACATCGATGGTTGCCACTTTAGCAGCGGCGCCCTCTTGCCCTCAAAACCCCCTTTTACGATGTACATTGTGAATATATCACTACAAAACCGGTTATACAGCAATCGGTAAGTAATGTTATGTGGGATATTGTACTTTGATAATACCTCCATGAAAAGATGCTTACAATTCTAAATTTTTGGTTTAATAAAAAGATTTTTATTTGCTTTAGGATATATATATTCGGATATCAACTCTTTGCTTAGAAATTAACCCATTGCAGCATACTTTACGTACATAAATAATTTAATGGACACAAATTACACCCAAGTGTTTGGATTTTTCCGTGTGGTAACGGAAAAGAATACAATTCTCGCAACCTCAGGACCAGCATGGTGTAGATCAATTTACCTTCTATTATGGCTGAAGCTCGAGGCTAATAGTAGGACGATGTGAGAGTTCAAGAGTTCTATCTTTGTAGAGATAAGTATAGGATTCATACAATAAAATTGGCTGGTTTTGATTTTCGTAATCGTAATAGTTGGCGAGTTTATGGCCGACTTTTGGTTTTTGAATTTAGGTTTTTGTTATTTGGACTATGCTTTCATTTTGTGGTTATTCATGTTACACATTTTTAGAGTTAATACTATAATATTTAGCAATTACTAGTCGTGTCAGCAATTTCGCTTGTGTGGTTTAAATACGAGGATATTATATAAATCAACTTTGTCTAGTTGTTTGCAAGTGGTATGTTACGGTGATACTAAATTATTATTAGTATCACCGAAACCCATTGCACGCATTTATAATCCATTTCCCAACAACAATAAAATAAAGATTTACTAACATGAACAGAAAATTCCTTATTTATATAATCATTTCTGATATTTACGTGAGTATTACACATTGTATATAAAGCTACAGATTGTATCGTCTTTGTTGACGACCGCCCGTGACCATGAACACTGTAAAGTGTTCGAAACGTCGGGCTATCAAAAATCAAATATAAACGCGATAAAATCCGTAAAGTAGTTCCTTATTTATTACAACATCCTAAATTATTAAATCTTTTTGGATTCCAAGTGGTAGCATTCGAGTTTAATGCGTTCAAACAAATAAACAAACTTTTCAGCTGTATATAAGTGTTAGTGACAGTTTCATTGACAAATCGTTGAATGAAGTTCGTTAAAAGCTGAAGTGAAATTGCAAACAGTTGAAACCACAATTTAGTAATCACTCAAGTGAGTTCACTTCGCATTATATTGTATAATTAGTCGACGTGAAATGGTGATTATTTATTGTTTTGTTGAGACGACGCCCTGTGGAGCGACATTCAATACTCGCCACAAAAGGACTCGACACAAACAATGGTATTGTTTCTGTGGCGGATGGACCCGTCGCACCGGAGAAGCACGCCTCGCAACGGAAATGTATTACCAATATATTTATATAAAAATAAACGTTTATTTGCTTCGCATATCGTGTTAGTTTGTTCTAATACAAAGTACAAGTATTTGTGACTTTATACTTCAGTTGGTGCGTTGGAGAAAAAGATGAGAGTAAATTATTACGATGCACGCGCACACCGTCACAAATGTCAATTAGATAATGCGTTATAGTAAACCTTTTAATGTATTAAATACCTTTTTTGATGTTATTAGTGTCGTTTTTACTACAAAGGAACGTGAAGAATAAAATTTTAGAAAGATTTTTATCTATATATAACGTGAAGCAAAAACTTTGTACCCCTTTTTACGAAAATTACGTGGATGGACAAGTATAAAATTTGGCACAGTTGATGTATATAATGAGGAGAAGTGCATAAAACTGAAATTTCATATAATAATGGATTAGAAATGCATTAAATTCGTTAAAAAAGGCATTACGCACACTACAACGCAATCGCTACACAAATACACACACGTTTGTGTGAGTGTGTTGCGTAGCAACGCTTATACACTTTTGTTTACGGTTAAAATCTCTGGTCGAACTGAATGTCTAACAATCATAATTATGATGACAATGTCTAATAGAGATTTGGGCTTATATATTAGTTATTAGTGAAATACAGCTTGCTCAATATACAAGTATACATAAATAAAATTAAAAGAAAAATGTGTAGCAGAAGAATTAATTAAATTGAATTATGGCCGAATTTCGACCACACGGCGACCACTAGTTTTATTAATCATGCTTAAATAGGTACACAAATACTTTTTTATTCATTATATACTCAATAGGTAAAATTAAGGGAGGCGGAGATGCTCGCCGGACTATATCGGCGGGTGACGGGGGTGCGAGCGGGGGGCGGTGTGGTCTCGTTAAGGGATCTCACCGCCTGGCGCGTCGACGCCCGCCGAGACGTCATTGCCCGTTGGGCAGTCCGGCTGGAGAGGCCTCGGTTCGGGGTGCGAACCGTGGAGGCCTTCCGGCCGGTGCTGATGTAGTGGTTGGAAAGGCGGCACGGGGTGCTCTCCTTCCGACTGGTGCAGGTTTTGACGGCGCATGGGTGCTTCGCCAAATATCTGCACAGGGTCGTTAGTAGGGAGAGTACACCGTCCTGCCACCACTGCGATTGCGACGAGGACACGGCGCGCCATACGCTCGAGGCCTGCGCGGCTTGGGCAGTGCAGCGCTGTGAACTCGTTGCAATCATCGGTACGGCCCCGACGCTGCCGGCTATCGCTAGGGCGATGGTCGACAGCGTCGGGAATTGGGACGCGGTCGCAGCTTTCTGCGAGACAGTGATCTCGCGGAAGGAGGCGACGGATCGCCTGCGCGAGGAGCGCAGCCTCGACGAGGAGATCCGCCGCCGGCGACTGGGGCGGCGTAGGCGCAACTACCTGCGCCTCATGCCGCCCTAGCCGAGGCTACGGGTGACGTGACCGGGGATTAGTCCGTCACCCGCCGAGAGGCCGACCGCGTGAGGAAAGACCGACGTCCTCCCCGAGGGGGGGGGGACGTCGGTCGATGGGAGGTTACCGAGGTATTCCGTCGGGCCGACCACTGATGCCAAGTAACCCTGCTCCGGTGGTCGGCCCAATGACGAAGGCGACGTGGTTTTCGGGTGGGTTGCGGGAGTTGCGTGCTTAAACCCCTCTGTCGCCCCGGACGATGTGGTGCGGAGGCGCGCTGACCGCAGCCCACCCACAAAAAAAAAAAATAGGTAAAATTAATCCGTAGCTTATCTCGTGATGATTATTTTCTTGGAATTATAAATAGAAGTGAATCTTCCGTAGTGTGAACGTTTAAATATACAATGTGTTACAACCTTTACTTTTTCATAGACGTTATTAAAGCTTTATAAGACATCATCTGGCAAATGGGAAATAGAATATTCTGAGCAACTTGTATCATATACTATGTTGGCTTACACCAATTGCCAAACGTGATGATAACAGCATCCTATTTGTCAACGTCTAAAACACGTCAAAACTCGTCTCAGCTCATACACGGCCCACTGCTGGGCTTGAGTTTCCTTCTCGATAGGAGGGAAATTGCTTACTATATGGTATAGTAAGCAATTGCCCTGACTGGTTGGACAGATATGTTGGTATAAGGTTTTATTACGAGTTTTCTTTTTCTTGTACATATGTTATATGGTTATTAAAACCCCTAGTCATGTTTTAAGCTGAAACACTACTAAGAAATACGCATAAGGAAAACTAATTTGGAAAGTTAAAAATCTTAACATATAAAAATGTAGTTATATTAAACACATATCTTAAAAGACGGTAACATCATCTATAGAATCAAATCAATCAACCAATCAATCAGTCCATTCATTATTATAAGCGTTGAAAAATAATTGAAATGTCAAGATAATTAAAACTAATTTCAAAGATGATAACATCACACCAAACCAAACCCTTTGAAGCCGAACCATCCTTTTTTTTGGGGGTGTTGGTTATGGTCGGCACACTCCTCGCCCGACTCCGTCCGGGGCGACAGAGGGGCGTAAGTATGCACACCCGTGACACGTCGCCTTCGTCGTTGGGCTGACCACCGGAGCAGGGTGACCTGTCGTCGTTTAGAGGCAAAACACGTGTCGAATAAATATTCGAAGTACTGCGGCAAATTGCCAATTGATGTTCTGGAAGGTGCTCATCAGGTGAGGGTAAGATTTCCTTATTTCCTAGTCCTAACACCGATCAAAGCTGTGGCAAGGCTGTGTGATGAAGCTGTGTAACGCCGACCAAAGCTGTGTGACGCCAATCAAAGTTGTGTGACGCCCGATCAAAAACCATAATCCTATCCCGTACTCCTTCTATTGTGGTGTGCGGTATATTGATTACCGTGGGAAAGTGGTGGGTCTTCCCTCCTGCCTTCCATTTTAAAATAAAAATCATAACATTCGTAAAAATTGTTTTATTTATATATATGATAGTTACATATTCAGGTAGGGATATTAATTTTATCCATTAATATCCATTATAATTCCTCTGACAATTTATATAAGATTTCATAATGATTCATAGAGTAGCTTTTCATACTTAAAAACGGCCAAACAAACTCACGTTTGAATTTTTAATGTATCAGTAATTGAAATGACGGCTTCATTAATTAAGGAAAAGGAATTTATATGAAATATATTTCTAATAATGTAAGCATTATGTTATATGAACTACGAGAATTAACGTAAATTGTATCGTAACGTAAATGTACACCAGCTCATTTAATTGCCGATGTAAGTAGAAATGATATCGATGAAAGATGAACTGTGTGTTTGTATAAATTAATTTCAGATGAACAAGAATTCGATGGATTCTAAGAAAATCTTATTATGTAAGATAGTTTATTTATCGAGAAAGATCTTACGCTATAATACATACCGCTATCGTAAACGGAGAAATTTCTATTAACGTTCTAGCAAATCGGGTGAACTTATGGTAACAATGAGACATTGCGCGTCAAGCGCACTGCGCAATTACCACTACAAGGTTAAAATAAAAAAAAAATGTGTTTGATGTGGTGTGTATAGTATTACAGAGTTTTTAATTAAAATAATATCATTAAATACCTTTTTTTTTAAGGGTGGACCATGGACAGCGCACCCGCCGCCCGGATCCGTCGGAGGCGACAGGGGGCGGCGCGCGGCCCCATGATCCACCCGTGACACGTCGCCTTCGTTGTAGACCGACCACCGGTGCAAGCTAACTTGTCTTCAGTGGTCAGCCCGACGGAATACCCCTCCTTCTCGACCTTCCCCCTCGGGGACGTTGGTCGCCGTCACGCGGTCAGCCTCTCTGCGGGTGACAGACTAAATCCCCGGTCCAGTCACCCGCGGCCTCAACTAACATTAAATACCTAAGTAGTAAATACTTAGTTACATGCGAAAGGACCAGCCAACACAACTGGTAGTGAATAAAAGTCTTGTAGTCATTATTATATGTCAACTTTCCATAATATTGTAAGAATAATTAAATCAATATTATAAAAATTAACGACAGTTTTGAAACTTTATATTAAATACATTTTTAAACCGTATTTCGAACGACAAGGCATTTGAAGAGGATCATCAGTATGAATGCAGATTGAAGGAAAAATATGAGTAGCCTAAAAAAAGATCATGGATCGCGGTGATATGGTTGCGGAGTCTATAATATATAAGATAAAGCTATGCGGATTCCACTTAAAATGGGATCAGGGTATAATTAGGATAATGATGATATTTAATACTATATACTATTCATTGGAGTTTTCTTGTAAGACTTAAATACTACCATACTAATGTATGCCCGTAGATATCGACTATTGGACTTATTCTATCCTACCTACAAGAATGACACTCAGAACGATTTTGTGCCAATTGCATCCAACGGTTCCTTACTATTTTTGAGACGTCGCCACTCCACTTAGAAGGTTCTTCAAGAGAGATCTTACACACTTACATATACTCCATAGTAGTAAAGTTATATATTGTGCACCGGTTTTTATTTTAACTGCCCCGAACCAGCGAGGCAATTTAATGATTCAAGAACTTAAAGGTGGAAAAAGGCTCTTCGAATTTGATCTCACTTAAGGCGGCTACAACTTGACATTTTTGTCTCGACCCCTAAACTTACTTCATGCTACCGTTACTTTGAACACAGCTAAATGCCACGATGCAAAATTTGTTCACAAAACAAATAGCTCTTAATCCAAACTTCAAACGAATCCCACAAAAGGCATCAATTTTCTTCAAAATATTGTTCATAAAGCCGACAATACTTGTCGCCCCGAGCAAGAATCACGGAGTCTTTTCAATTTAGGAGGTGTGCGTTAGCCGTATCAGTTCCCCATAATATTATCAGCAGTCTATCAAAGTGATTGACACCGGCCTTGCCTACGGAACGAAGAAAAATATGGCTCGCCGATATTAAGATTGATGGTACGCGGATGCGACCTGATTCTTCTTTGTATTTAGCAAATATCGCGTTGTCATTATTTATTTTATGATTTGTTGCGTCAATTTGAAAGATTGCTGCTCGAATAATATTAGGCTGGGCAGTGTAGCTTTGATTGACGTCAAATATTTTACTTCGTGTACTGAGGGGTTAAAATAAAATATCTAAACGCAAATTTACGCTCCCGAGAGGGTTTAAAATCGATTCAGGGCTCACAAGGAAAATGAGTACCATCAATAACATTTTATTTCTTTATTTTATTCACCATTAAGACAAGCATCAGTTAAAAATTAATTGTTTAAAACACGCGTAATTTTAAAAAGTTATAAATGTACACGGAAAGAATCAAACGCGAGACATCTGCATAGTAGTGTTCGGCTACCTATATCAACATCATGGTCTCAGCTTGTACACGTCCAACTGCTGAGTTCAAGCCTTTTCCAAATGAGAGAGTTTTATTTCGAGTTTCCAGGTTCCTTATATTATATGCATGTTACATTCTTTAGTAATTTTTTAGTAGCTTAGCTGTTTATCTATATCTAGTTATTTGTTCTTTAGTAAAAATTAAAATTACACATATTACAAACTTCATACATTTAGATAGTTTCCTATCTTATCCACGCTCAGACTTGGGCCTCACCAATTCCTTTCCGATTAATTAGGCGATCGCAAATGCGATAATTTTTTTTTCTGTTTCTTCTGATGGTTCCCGATGGTTCCTTAACTGGTTCCAGAAAAAATTATTATTATTAACCCCGTACCACATTAAGTAAGCAGTCAGTTTATCTATAAATAAGATTAAAATTAGTAGTTTATTTTAATACTTCGTAAATAAACCAAAATAAGTTATACCAAAATCTAGCTATTTAGACTTTCAGTATGATTGCAGTACCTAGTACTTGAAACTCAAGTTACCAAATAGAATCTGTGTATAATTTTGGATGAGCGCCGTGCTGCACTACTCTCGACGTCCGGCTCGGAAATGTTATAATAATATTAAATATCCGCTGCTCCGGTACAGTTATACTTGCGTCCGGGTCAAATCACAAGTACCAGTTTTCATTAAATATAATAAATCATCATTTTTAAAAAGATAAGATGTTTTTATTTATTGTCTAAGTATAAAGACGTTTTCGTCTGGTGACGGAGTAAGAATACAATTCTACACCCCATTTCTTGCCCGTGGGTGTCGCAAAGGACGAGTAAGGGATACAATATGCATACATGGCGTAGTAAGTACGTTAAGATACCGACCTACAGCGCCATTGCCAAGGGTTTAAATCCTACACAGGACAACACTTTGTAATTTTTGTTTGTTATATGATTGTAGAAAGATAACAATTCACAACTCCCAGTCTTGCCCGTAGCTGTCATGAAAAACGACTAAGGGATATAATATGCACATAACATCTGCGCAAGAGAAGGAAAACTCGAAATGAAACGCTATACCAACATGTCTGATCAGCATGATATAGTAGGTCAAATTCCCTCTCACTGTGGAGGAGGCCCGAGCCCAACAGTGGGACGTATGTGAGCTGCGATGATGATGGTGATGATGCAAAAGGCTTATAACCGACGACGAGACTTAAATTAATGGCAAAAGAAGAAGAAATATGTAATTAGTAACGTAACCCAAGAAAATGTTACTCTTAACTTCTTTGAGGTCTTCAAAATACATATATCCAACAATTGGACATGAACGTTTCAACGTGGGACAAAGATAAAACCGTATTTAGCACGCTGATCAAATGAATTGCTATAACATTTCATTTTGAAGATTTTCTTTTGTGGTAATTATATAAGACTTAGGTAATAACGACGGTTTCAGACAACAAAAGGTTGGCCATACTATAACTTATACATATATAAACTATTGCTACTTTAGTCTCGGAGCAAAAATGTCTTATAATTTCTAAAATTACTTAAACAATTGTCACCGCCCCATATTTGCCCGTAGGAGTCGTAACAATAGACTGTTTCACCAAGAGAGCGAAAAGAAGGCATTTTCTAGAAAAATAACACTTCATTGTGATCTTTAACCCACGTGACAAGCGTAGGGGTATTATCCCCTCTAATAAATAATTATCTAATTTTAGACAGAGTTATTTTTAAAAAGAGATATTTAACATGTTGTGACGTATAAGAATACAATTCGCTACGCCCACTCTTGCCTGTGGCTATCGTAAAAGATGACTAAGAGATATAATATGCATACAACATCTATGCAATAGAAGGCAAACTCGAAACAAAACCCTATGCTAACACGTCTGACTAGCGTGGTCTAGTAGATCAATTTCCCTCCTATACTGCAGGAAGCCCACACGGCGCAGCACACGCTCGAGGAGTGTGCTGCATGGGATCGCCGTGAACTCGTCGCAATTATCGGTGCCGACCTGGCGCTGCCGACCATCGTCAGGGAGATGCTCGTCAGCGTCAGGCACTGGGACGCGGTCGGCGCCTTCTGTGAGGCCGTAATCTCACGGAAGGAGGCGGTGGATCGTGTGCGAGTAGAGTTCCTATTCGGCGACACGTTCCGCCGCCGGCGACTCGGGCGGCGCAGGCGCGAGTATCTGCGCCTAATGCCGCCCTAGCCGAGGCCGCGGGTGATCGGACCGGGGAAATGTCCGTCACCCGCAGGGAGGCTGACCGTGCGACGGCGACCGACGTCCCAGGACGTCGAGAGGTGAGGTTACCCGAAAGGGTATTCTGTCGGGCCGACCACTGACGACAAGTCACATCTGCTCCGGTGGTCGGCCCAACAACGAGGTGACGTGGGTACGGGTGGGTTATGGACCCGCATGCCGTCCTTTCCTCGCCCCGGACGGACTCGACCGCGCGTGCGCTTACCATAGCCCACCCATAAAAAAAAAAATACTGCAGGAAGCCCGAGCCTGATAGTGGGATGTATATAGGCTGAGATGATGATGATGATGAAACAGATTTGATTAAAATATTGTAAATAAAATTAGTTTACGGATTTTATCGCGTTGGTCTTTGATTCATGATTGCTCCGACATTTCAAACACTTTGCAGCGTTCATGATCACGGGCGGACTGACCATATTCAAAATCAACTACAAACACTCCCAATTTCTGAGAGTATTGGGATTTTCGGCGTCGAAATATCGAGCAAAGTCTAATTTGGGAGTCATTTGGAGGACAAAGCCAAATTGGCAAGCAAAAAGTTGGGCGTCCTGAACAGAGCCAGGCGGTACTTCACACCGAGACAGCGTCTTGTGCTATACAAAGCACAAGTTCGTCCTCATGTGGAGTACCGCTCACATCTCTGGGCAGGTGCGCCCAAATATCAGCTAGACCCACTTGACTCCCTGCAAAGACGGGCTGTTCGAATCGTCGGGGATCCCAATCTTACAGACGGATTGGAGTCGCTGGAGCAGCGGAGAGACTTTGGGTCACTCTATATACTCTACCGACTCTTTCACGGGGAGTGCTCCGAGGAACTGTTTGACTTGGTACCACCGTCACCATTCTACCAACGTACCACTCGACATCGTAGCAGGGTTCATCCATTTCACCTGGAAACGTTTTGGTGTTCAACTGTACGTTTCCAGCGATCATTTCTCCCACGTACGTGCAAGCTCTGGAATGAACTACCTGCTGCTGTGTTTCCCGAGCGCTATGACATGTCCTTCTTTAAACGAGGTTTAAGAAGAGTATTTCCTTCAAGGTAGGCAATGGCCTGGCTGTGCCCCTGGTATTGCAAAGGTCCATGTGCGGCAGAATCACTTACCATCAGGTGTGCTGCTTGCTCGTTTGCCACCGTAGGCAATAAAAAAAAAAAACAAAGGCGATAAAATCCGTAAAGTAGTTTTATTTACAACTAGCAACCCGCCCTCGCTTCGCTTCGATTTCAGTTGCCTTACCAGCGTAGTTCCCGTTCCCATGGGAATACCAGGATAAAATGTAGCCTATGTTACTGCCTGATATTATAGCTTTCAATAGGTGAAAAAATTTTTGAAATCGGCACAGTATATATTGAGTTTATTCATTACAAACATAAACATCACAAAATTACAAATTTTCCTCTTTATAATATTAGTGTAGATGTGTAATACTCGCGTAAACATCAGAAGTCATTATTAATAATAATATAATAATAATTATAAGAAATCAATAATGGTACGTATGAGTTACTTATGAAGTAATCCGTCGACCGCAGAGCTTAGACTATGTTTATTTTTGGTGCCACAAGCATTCGCAAAGTAACTCGTTGAATACTATTGAGGTCAAAAGGATGAATTTCGGTGACAATTTGCCTGTTCCGATATTTATAGTGACACTGGCTTTGTTGCACGATGTTCTTATTCTAGCAGTTTTCATGTAGCAAATTTTTAAAGGTGTGTATGTTTTTTTTTAAGTAAGTTACGTTATAAAAACGTTATCGTTTATTACATATTGCATTATCTATGCACGAAAAGAATAAAAAACACATAGAACCTTATTACCAATACGTCTATCCAGCGCTAAATAAATTTATAAATTTTCAATGATATAAAATAAAGTTTTTCTATTATCAAGAACTGAGTTACGCGATTTAAATTCAAATCGTTTAATATGCATGAAGCTCTTATATATTGTCAATTTTAACATTAAATTATTTATTCATTTTAACATTTAATTAATACAATAAACTATCATCAGATCGGAACGTGACTGCTACTGAGGAGATTCGACAAGTGTTTATTATTTCTTTTCTCTTATTAACTTCTTTTATATAAAATTGTATACCACATGTCCTGTAAATGTTTGCTCCAGGGTAATGCCCTCAATATATAATTCTCATATTTAATTCACACGATTATGGCTGGACCAGATCCCACAAGCGGCACCGCGGAGTTAACTACTAGAGCAGCCATCACCTTAACCACTGTAGAGGGAAGGGAGTGAGCCACTCCACGCAAATAAGTTATCAAAGATGACCTTTATACAATTTATACTGTAACAATACTGAATGGGTTTTTCGTATCACGGAAATTTAACGTATCCTATATCTTATCGTTGTAACCATAAATTGTAACGTTTTAGCAGTAAGGTCTTCCTGCCACCAAATGTCGCCTTGTACAATAAGCGCTTGCCATTGTATCTCAAACTTTATTTACTTGACACCTTGAAGACAGTCTTCTTTTAAGTCAATATACGTCTTTGCATCTATATCTATATTTACATACAATTTTCCATGTAGTGACGGTATTAGAATACAATTCATAACCCTCCTATTTTTTCGTGTGTGTTGTAAAAAGTGACTAAAGGATATACATATAACATCCATGCAAGAGAAGGGGGAACTCAAAATAAAATCCTATACCCACACGTCTGACTAACGTGGTATAGTAAGTCAATTTTACTCCTATTTTGTAGGAGGTTCATGTCCAATAGTGCGACGTATATGAGATGATATGATACAACTGTATAGAGATTATTTATTTCATCTATCTATTTATCAGCCCATAGAAGTTCATTATTGGACAGAGGCCTCCCCACGAGAATGCCACTCGGAATGGTCTTATACCACTTGAATCCTACGGTTTCTTACGACATTCAACATGTTATCAGGCCACCTAGTAAGGGGTCATCCTACGCTGTGTCATCGAGAATCACTCTTCACCATTGATTGCAGTTTGATGAGGGATGTGGCCTGCCCATTGCCATTCTTCGCTAATACGTCCGTTACATCCGTTTATTTAAACACGTTAATCTCAGGTACTACAATTTGGATTGTATAAAATAAAATTACGTATGATAGCTTTAATGCCTATGTTAATGTAGTTTTTTAATATATTTTAACGTATCCTATTAGATGAGTCAATGCTATTGAGGTCATAATAATTGCTACTAGTTTTCACTGTGGTTGCCAAATAAATATAGTACCGATTTTATAAATAGTTTTAAACACGATATATGTTATAATAAAACAATTATGGGGTCGCGACTCCATTATATTGAGAAACAGTGATTCAGTTTATTCAACTGAAGCGTTCCCCAAGGAGAAAAGCAGAAAGTGGCGTTTTTTCACCGTTTCGTTTTCGACAGAAAATTATGCTTAAGGGGGACCTTTTCGAGAGATGTGACGTGGACTGTTTTATTTATTATTATTTTCTTTATAACAACCTGCACTAGGGAATGAATTTGTTTTGGAGATATTATAAATATAATTAATAAAAATATGCAGAATATTTATTTACAAACATGATAAGGGTCGAAGTAGTCTTGTAAAACTGTTAACCATCCAAGTAAACTTACCAAGACGTTAACTATTGACATTTACTTTTAAGGAGATAATATTATCTCATCATCTCTCTCCATAACGGAAGGCTACTAAACCGAAATCGACTACTATATCACATTGGCCAGATGTGTTAGCATAGCTTTAAGTCGAATTTTCCTTCTCTTAAAAAAATCAATATTTTTCATTCCCTTTGTGTTTAATTAACTTAATCATTTTATGTGCATCAAACAATACTCAGACACAGAAGAATCACTTGCTGTTAATACAAAAATGACTTTATGTGGAAATCGAATCCATAACACTCGGTAAGGAAGGTCACTATTTAAACAATTACACCGTTTCTTCAACCTTTACCTCTGTCTCAGCTGTTATGCAATCAGTATTAACTTACAAACAATGACGCAATTATTAATTGTATGGTTACTTATGTATGTACATAAGGAATTATACTTCTTTCTATCGCATTATAAGATAAAAATCTTTCTAAAATTTTATCCTTCGCTACGTTTGTAAAAAAACCGACACTAATTATAGGAAAAAAAAGGTATTTAATACATTGAAAGTTTTATTATAATGTATCATATAGTAGATATTTGAAAAATGTTTATTATATAACTTCAGAGTATCAGCTTTGCATGACGATGTGCGGACGGTGAAATTTACTCTCATCATTTTTCCGTAACACGCCAAAAGAAGTACAACTTTAAAAACCTCCATAAAATGCAATTATTATCAAAACTACAAAGCTCCTAAAATTCGCTTAGATAATACCAAAAGCATACTTGACAACTTGAACATTAGTATAAGTTAAATACTCGACGGTATAACTAGCTAAATATTAATCGAGTTAAGAGTTAAGGGGTATAGCCACAACCTATTTCAACTATAATCTTCGCTAACTAAGTTACTTATGCATAAAGGGTTGGCATATGCAGTAGTTCATACATTGTATGCATAGGTATATTGTTAAACAAAGTAAAGCCAGGGGCGACAGCCAAAAGGTCTGCCTCGTATATGGACATGACTGTGTAAGGATTTAGGCTAAGGAAACTTTGTATATTATATAGAGGTATTATATATTAGGAGTAAAGGGAAGTTTCCCTTGATTCAAAATTACACCGAGACTTGAATTACAGTCAAAATGTAACTTCTTATGGTATTTATTTTAAATCCGTGGGGTGATAGAGTAATACGATTCACTACTCTTTATCTTATTCTTGGGTATCATAAGAGACGACTGTGAGATATAATTTGCATATAACATACATATTTTTTTACGCAAACGGCAAAGTCTAGCAAAAAATACACCTGATGGCAGGTGATGCTGCCGCTCATGAACCTTTGCTAGGCCGCTGCCTACCATGATAAAATCGGCCAAGTGCGAGTCGGACTCGCGCACGAAGGGTTCCGTACCATTGACTAGGTAAACAAGTGCCTCCCTATTGCCATTATCGATATTAAGCATAAAAATCAAGTTTGTTGTATGGGAGCCCCTTAAATATTTATTTAATTTTTAGTATTTGTTGTTATAGCGGCAATAGAAATACACCATCTGTGAAAATTGCAACTATCTAGCTATCACCGTTCTTGAGATACAGCCTCGTGATAGACAGACGGACGGACGAACGGACGGACAACGAAGTCTCAATAATAGGGTCCCGTTTTTACACTTTGGGTACAGAACCCTAAATAGTGAAGGGAGTCCGAATGCGTGCAATGAATTTCGGTGATATTAAAAGCATTATCAAAAAACACCACACGCAAACACCCTCAAAAAATGGAGCTACCAACCATCTCGCTCCTTGAACGAAGCGCAGTAACAAATTACTACTACTCAGAGGTCGATTTTCTGCGAGACAGAAAACTGTCAACAGTGTGATCCCTATCACTAGAAAAACATATATTCAAGAGACAGAAATGACACGCTATGGCAACAAGTCTGACCAGCGTGGTATAGTAGGTCAATTTCTATCCTGTTGTGTAGGAGTCTCAAGTCCAGCAACGGAACGTACTCGTATATTACTCGAGATAAAAATAATAAAATAAAAGAATAAAAATAATTTATGGCCTCTATTTCCAAAACTATACAAAAGAACTACAGTTTTAGCATAGCCACATACTAACCAGTAAATTTAGTCCCACGTATTACGTGGGTCATTTTATTATCATTAACTGGGCGCAGCGCCAAATTTTCGAGCCATTGAGAAATACCAGAGAAAATCGTCGGAAAATGCACAAATAACGGTTTTGTCTAAGTGACGACCTTCTACTAAGTGTTTTTGGTTCAATCTCAACACAGTACAATTCTATGCAATCCATAAAGTATTACTTTGAGTTTGGCAATAACTTGTACCAGTTATGTGTAAATTTGTAATATCTTCACTATAAAAGAATTTAGTATATTTTAGTTTTAGGATTATAAAAAAAAATTATGACAGTTTGCGTAAAGACCATTTGCCCAATGCAAAATTTCACTCTTTATCCCAATATCGGTATACTTATATCGTTAAAATAAGATGTACACATGCCATGCCGGTTCATATACGTTCCACTGTTAGGCTCGAGCCTCCTCCACAATAGGAGGGAAATTGACCTACTATGCCACGCTGATCAAACGTGTAAGTATAGGGTTTTATTACGAATTTTCCTTCTTTTGCATAGATTTTATTTTCATATTGTATCTCTTAGTCGTCTTTTACGACACCCATGACTAAGAGAGGGGGTGATGAATGGTGTTTTAACTCCGTCACTACACATATAACCTATATTTATTACAAATTTAATATTGATAATCACTCATCCTTTTGATTGCACCGATGACGGCTTGAAGCAACATTTCGAGTCTACTGTCGTGGACTCGATACCCACATGGGTCAGTTTATAGTACAATAAACAAATTGTTGTTCTTAGTTTGTTGTAAACAGTACTTTAATTACGTTTCTGTAAAGTCATCCACCATAAATATACAGGCATACACTAGAGATAGCTGCGTTGGCTTCATTAAACCTAATGATATGTTGTAATGGGAGCAAAAGTATCGTGTGTTGTACATTTTACGTTTTATTATATATGTTTCTGTTGCTTTTTCCAAGGGAGGTTTGTTCGTACACCGACGGTCTTGGAATGTTTGAAGTCAACTCCCATTATCTAAGGTTAATGTAGAACTTTATCCGTGTGGTAACGGAGTAAGAATACAATTCAAGATCCTCTTTTCTGCTCGTGGGTGTCGTAAAAGACGACTGAGGTATAATATGCAAACAACATCTATGCAAGAAAAGGAAAGCTTAAAATGAAGCCCTATGCTAACCCGCCTGACCAGCGTAGGTCAATTTCCCTCACATTGTGGAGGAAGCTCGAGCCCAACAGTGGGACGTATATGAGCCGTGAGGAGGAATGTAGAAACTGACTTATTCTTTGTTAATGTTTTATATTCGTTTAATTCTGAGTATAGAATATTAGACAAGATAAAGAAAGCGAAATTGGTTTAATAATTCATTTGCGGAGATCTGCTTAAGATCTTCAGTAATGATGGGTTTCATCTATCTATCCATAAATCAGCTTATTGACCTTTGAATATAGACCTCCCTATAATGGGTGGTTAATGCCATAATTGCTACTCACGGCAAACGAGTAGATATAGTTGGTATTATACATAAACTAGCAACCCGCCCTCGCTTCGCTTCGGTTATAGGTTATAGTCGTTTTACCCGCGTAGTTCCCGTTCCCGTGGGAATACCGGGATAAAATATAGCCTAGTTTACGCCCTGATATTGTAGCTTTCCATTGGTGAAAGAATTTTTGAAATCGATCCAACCGTTTTGAAGATTACCCGGAACAAACAGACAGACAGACAGACAGATAGACAGACAGACAGACAAAAATTTTTTAATTGCTATTTTAGGCATAGGTGTCGTGCAAATAACCGTGTGAGCATGAAAAAAGCCTATTATTTTGACATTACAAACAGACACTCCAATTTTATTTATTGGTATAGATGTGGTAAGCGCTGCCGTCTTGTCCCCTGGTATTTTTATAGCCTGTTTTAAGACACAGTAAACAAAAGACTGCTGACATATTATTTCTTATTTCGTCATATTCGATATTAGAAAGGTTCTCGAATGGCGACCACGTATCGGACGACGCAGTGTAAGACAAACACTAAGTGGACTGACGACCTGGTGCATGTTGCTGGGCGTCGTTGGATGCAGGTGGCACAGAACCGCACTTTGGCCTACATCCAGCAGTGGACGGCGATAAACTGAAATAATGATGATGATGATATTTGAATGACTTACAGCTTATGATCATCATAATTTCAGCTCCCAACATCTTTCCAGCTATACGTTCCATTGTTGGGCTTGAATCTCCTCCACAATAGCAAGGAAATTGACCTACGCTGGTCAGGCGGGTTGGCATAGGGCTTCATTGTAAATAAAATTACTTTACGGATTATATCGCGTTTGTATTTGATTTTTAATTGCCCGACGTTTCGAACACTTTACAGCGTTCATGGTCACGGGAATCCGTAATAACGATACTTTTTGGACGTCAGACATCTTAGTCCGCCCGTAACCATGAATGTTGTCTATCATGCTGGTCAGATAGCTCGGTATCGGGTTTTGTTTCTAGTTTTCTCTTGTATAAATATTATTATGCCTTTAGTCGTCTTTTACGATATCCAAGGCCAAGATAGGGAGTAGGGATGGTGAGTTGTATTCTTACTCCAGCACCACGCGGAAACTAACAGCTTATATTTATTTTTAATTTTTTTTTCAGGACGCTAAAGTTATTAAAAAGGTTTACTTTTTATTAAAAAACTTTAAAATTTAAACACACTTTTAGTAAGCAACGGTATAAAATTTATTTATAATTAATTCCAGACCCTTACTAAAGAAAAATGAAAACATTTTGATGTAGACTTAACTCGGCCAAATTAGAATTTATGTACGAAATTTGTGTTAGAAGGGTATCCCCCGGGACACTAACGTAACAAGCGTTGGGGAAATATTTAAGTGTGGGGTAATATAGCTTACCCTGCCTACGGCTCCTCGTAGTATTCATATATAGATAGAGTATTAAAAAGAAATGTTTGTTTCATAATATGTGCTTCTTTTTTAATGATATCTCCATCTATACCAAAATAAAATTGAATAGTCTGTTTGTAATATCAAAATAATACATTTTTTCATGGTCACATGCTTATTTACATGATACCTCTGCCTAAAAGCCACTTTAAACTATTTTTATCTTTTTGTCTGTTCCAGTTAATCTTGCAAACGGCTGGATCGAGTTGAATAATATTTTACTACTAGGTTTCTGTGTGAGGACGGATTAAGAATAAAATTCATCATTCCTTGTCTTGCCCATGGATATCGTAAAAGACGACTAATATATGCACATAAGATCTGTGCAAGAGAAGGAAAACTCGAAATAAAACCCTATACCAACATGTCTAACCAGCATGGTATAGTAGGTCATATTCCTTCCCATTGTGGAAACCCCGAGCCCAGCAGTGGGACGTATGTGGGCTGGGTTAACTTGGGCTATTTTTCCTCTTAAGAAATCCCTATAAACTATAAAATTTTGCCCGATTTGGGCATCAAACCCGAGGCCTCATGGACTGCAATCCCATAGTGTACGCTAAAATATATTTTATATTACATTTATATATAAATAACAGAAAATACATGTGTTTTTACTAAACAAAGTGGGCGTTGTGCTTCAGTGGGCACAGGAATTATACTTACTTACCACTGGCCGGTACACACGTGTAGCAAATATGCCACAATATTCAAAGTGAACTATACAATAGCTTTGTACAGAATGAACTCATTACTGTTAAATTTAATGATATGGAAAATAAACATGGACCAATTATTGTTTATGCTTTTATGCTGAGTTAACAAGGTCAACTGCTAAGATCAACCTACTTACTAAGCTTAGCGATTTTAGCATTGATTCCCTTTTGTAGGTAGACCCATATCCTTCAGTGGTTGTATTACTCAAAATTGCCAAATACTAATACAAAATATGTAAACGTTTTTATAGTGGTAGGAATACACTATTGGCAGTTGTCTACGGTACCACCCCGGCCGGTCCCGCCTGAGTAGTACTGCACTCTCGCAGAAAATCGGCAACGGGTAGCATTTTGTTACTGCGGTTCGTTGGGTGAGCAAGAGAGCCAGAAGCCCAACTTTCTGAGGGTGTTTGGGTGTGGTGGGTGTTTGGGTGTGGTGAGTTATAGTGACGCCTTCAGTATCACCGAATCTCATTGCACGCATTCATACTCCCTTCACTTTCTTCGCGGTAGGCAGTGGCGTTGCAAAGGTTGTATGGCTACAAACAAAAAACTATTAACAAACCGAGTTTGTCATAATAATAAGAGTATAATAAATATATTATATATAATATACATAATAAATCTATTGTCTTTAAATCTGCTATAGATTTATTATTTATTTGCTCGTGGGTGTCGTAAAAGACGACAAAGAGCCCTAGATTGACCCGGACCAACTCCACCTGGTACCATTTGGGTCAACGATTATATTCCCAAGGAGGGTTGACGTCAGGCAGGCGGCCGGTCATAAAAGTCATTGCCGAAACTTTTTGTAATATGTCAAAACAGATGACATATTGCGTCGACCTCAAGTAATTGGGATAAGAGCAAGATGATGATAGATTTATTATATACCTGACGGTATATAATTAAATCTATAGCAGATTTAGTAGTTTTTGCGAAGAAGTTAACAGATGAATAAATTAACATTTCGAAATAGTAAAAATAGGATGAGGCTGATCATGTACAGACACACTTAGTGTTTTAATAGGGTTTATTCATTTCATGTAGTAGCTGATATCATCAACTATACAGTTTCAGCGTTTGTTTTTTTACATGCATGTGCAAGATCTGATTTAAGATACGTGCTGCAGGGTTTGCCGAGCGTTTTGAAATGTCTTTTTTTAAATAAAGTTTAAGAATAACACTTTGTTATTGGTGGCATGGATGTACCTCTTATTTTTTTTCTTTTACGTGGGCTATGATCAGTGCGCATGCCGTGCGCTCCGTCTGGGGTGACGAAAAGGTGGCTGCGCGGCCCCACAGCCCACCGTATTCCCTCTCCTTTGCCATTTGACCAACCACCGGTACCGAGTTCTTTATCATCTTGGCCAGCCCGACGGGATACCCTTTGGGGTACCCTCACTTGCTAGTGCCCCTTACGGGATGGCGGTTGTACTCGCGTGACAGACTATTCTATGGTCTAGTCACCTACAGCATCGGCTAAGGGTAGATATACCCCTGGTGTTGATTGATAAGGTTTAGTATCACTTATCATCAGGTGTGCTTCGATTCTGCTGTTTGGTGGCTAACGAGTAAGAACAAACAGCAATTAAATAAAAAAAAATACTGCTAGAGTTACCAATTCAACTAATAATAAACTTTGCTATATGTGAGAAATAATATCGACAGCGAACAAATGTTACAAAACATTAATTCATAAAATTAAACTTCATAAACTACGTTCATATTTCATTGTTTGTATTGGTTTTTATCATAATACTTTATCCAATATATAAGTTTTTGACAAATCAATTGATATAGATTTAATAAAATTTAAATTCAATGGACAGTTGAATGATTTCTGTAAGAATACTATTCACCACTCTCTATCTTGTCTGTGAGCTAAACCCGTCTAACCGACATAGCCCACAGAATTAGCATGATAAAATGGCAATAGCAGGCAACATCGCTCGTCAAACCGACAACCGTTGGAGAAGAAAGGTTCTTGAGTGACGACCACGAATAGGACGATGCAGCGTAGGACGACTCGTTACTAGGTGGACTGACGACCTTTTCAAAGTCGCAGGGTTCCGAGTAGAATTCTCGTGGGGAGACCTATGTCCAACAGTGGACGTTTGTAGGCTGTTGGATGAATAGAACCCGTCTGACCAGCGTGGTATAGTAGGTCAATATTCTTTCTATCTAGGAGAAGGCTCAAGCCCAGCAGTGGAATAAATATGAGCTGAAATGAAATGGACAGTTCAAATGATCTGTCTCGAATCGCGTTAAATTGATGCCCTGCATCTACAGTAAGGGTTTAAGGACACACTTTATCATTTCTTATTTTCTCGTGGGAATCTTAAGAACTGGTCAAGGGATCAGGATCCTCTCCAACACTTTACCCGCATTGTCGAGAAGCACGATGGGCCTGGAGGCCGCGGTCGACTCCGGAGACCGTTTCAGCACCGGCAGGAGTACCAGCCTCCCTTCTTTCCAACACCCAGAGAACTGCCCGGACGCCAAACAAGCGTCAAACAATCCCCTGAGACGTAAACCCAGGTTCTCCGGCCGGTGCTGATGGAGTGGTTGGAGCGGACGCATGGGGTGCTTTCCTTCCGACTGGTGCAGGTGCTGACGGGGCACGGTTGCTTCGGGAAGTACCTTCACAAGATTGTCAGGAGGGAGAGCACACCGTCCTACCACCACTGCAGTTGCGACGAGGACACGGTGCAGCACACGCTCGAGGATTGTGCTACATGGGAGGGGGATCGCCGTGAACTCGTCGCAATTATCGGTGCCGACCTAGCGCTGCCGGCCATCGCCAGGGAGATGCTAGTCAGCGTCAGGAACTGGGACGCGGTTGCCGCCTTCTGTGAGGCCGTTATCTCACGGAAGGAGGCGGCGGATCGTGTGCGAGTAGAGCTCCTATTCGGCGACACGTTCCGCTGCCGGCGACTCGGGCGGCGCAGGCGCGAGTATCTGCGTCTAATGCCGCCTTAGCCGAGGCCACGGGTGATCGGACCGGGGAATTGTCCATCACCCGCAGAGAGGCTGACCGCGCGACGGCGACCGACGTCCCAGGACGTCGAGAGGTGAGGTTACCCGAAAAGGTATTCCGTCGGGCCGACCACTGACGACAAGTCACATCTGCTCCGGTGGTCGGCCCAACAACGAGGTGACGTGGTTACGGGTGGGCTATGGGCCCGCGCACCGTCCTTTCATCGCCCCGGACGGACTGGACCGCGCGTGCGCTTACCATATAGCCCACCCATAAAAAAAAAAGGTGCTCGAGAACCAGGGGCAGCACACATTATGCTGCTAACCTATCATTAAGATGAATAAGTTTAATGATAATATTCTAGTGCGTTATAATTATATTAAATTGTTGTTGTTCTAACCCTGTAAAAAATTGCTAAAAGTATTGTAGATTATCTTAAATAATAATTTGTGAATTCCAGGCAAAACTTTCAATTAATTAATGTCGCGTAGTTGAAGCATACGCTCTACTTAAACTTAATTTGCAGAAACAACATAGTTTTTGGGTCAAACTTATTTTATATTTATAATATAATGTTACTTTATGGAGATACAATCTCTGAGATTATCATATTCTTTTTATGAAGGCCATACGTAGGGCTGAGGATAAGATTAATAAAATCTTTTAACTATTTATTTAGGTTTTATTTTTGTTTTATTCAAAATTAAAACAAAAAGTAAATGGGATGGACGATATTCTCATTGTTGCTAATAATAGTATGTGACTTTAGATCATGAGGACTAAAGTTGTTGGATTTTTTTATTGCAAACTATGTATGGCAAAAGAGTAAACAGTTCACTTGATGGTAGGTGGTGCTGCCACACATTGAACTTTACTAGGTCACTGCCTACTGTGAAGAAAGTGAAGAGAGTGTAAATGCGTGCGAGTGTAAATTAGGTTCGGTGATGCTAAAGGTATCACCAAAAGCAAGCTTCATCAGAAACTTGGGCCGGAATCTCTCGCTCACTGAACGAAGCGTATTAACAAATTGCTATTAATCGGACGTCAATTTTCTGTAAGACTGTGGTACTACCTCGGACAGATCGACCCACGACTGAAGACAGACAGCTGTCAACAAGGAGGTCCTACCACTATTCACTATAAATTTTCATGATGATGATGATGAAATTATAGCATAATCAAAGTTAGATTTGTGCCTGAGCTATATCAATTAGCTCATATCTTATTATGTGGAATTGAAATTTACGGATTAAAAATAGTGTATTACGTCGTTTTTAAGTCTTACTTAATTGGAAATAAAGCTAAAAAAGTAAGCAATTAGTGACCAGTTTTACATCAGATTTTCCCCGGGATTGAACTGAATACTTCTAATATTGATAGACTTAGTATTAAACAGTCAATCTTTAGTAAATATCTCCCAATGGACTGTATATTCACAGAATGCAATAATAAATGCTTCTCGAATTCCGGACGTTAATAAATCTGGTAGGGTTCAAGTAACACGAAGTCCGGGTCTAACGGAGCTACCCAATTACGTAACACAGCAAATTGCTCCCTCAGACGGCACGCGTTCGACTCCCGCGCGACGATGTGTGAATGTCGACGGCGCATAATTATACACTTGGTTCTAGTGCTGAAATTGTATGAGCTTAGTAAAATTGCATTTTGCTTTAAATGCTTGATTGTATAAAATGCTGTTGCAATTCTTTTAAAAACCCCCTCGAGATAAGCGGTAAATTTTCTGGTGGCTCACGGGTTTATTTATTTTCTCATTCTTTATTAAATATTTTTAAAGTAAATACTTCTTTGGTGGCGATGTGCACTTTTTGGCATGCGTAAAAAATGTTAAACTTGCGTCAGGATACGTGACCAGATCGAAAATTCGTAAGACAGCGCAGGCCGCTTGCGCAAATATTATGTTGTTACAAAAACATGTGGCGCATGCGCGCCTGCTCTTTGCTTTCAAATCCACAAACACTAAGCGTTAAATTTGAAATGTTGTTTAACTTTTGTTGAAAGTATTGCACTACACATTTTCTATAATAAATATTAGCTATAAGCTATTTAGATTATTATTTTCGAATGATTGTTGGTTTATAAAGAAGGGTTTATAATCAAGGATTAATTTTTGAATTAGTCATTATCAGTTCTTTACAAAATTATTTCTGATGTTAACGTGTTTACACACGTTCATGGTCACGGGCGGACTAAGTTGTCTCACGTCCAACAAATCATCGTTATTACAGAAAATTTATAATCATCTACCCGATACAGAAAATTTGTTATTAAATGTTGTCCCACATTTTGATACAAATTTATTGCCAGTGTAAGAGGAAATGATTCTATATGAAAAAATTATATTGTTTATGGTTAATAAAAAGTAAGTATTTATATTAATTTAGCATCATGTCCCCTGAGTTTCCTTGCCAGATCTTTTTCAGTGTAGCCGTGTTCCGATCCGGTGGTAATATACTAGATTTGTTTGATTTTTAAATACTATTAATTTTTTGGAAGAAATTATGACTAAATTCGAAATTTAGTCATGATACTCAAAATTTAGTGTTTGTATAATATATATGTTACAATCCTTTAAAGCACGACTATTACGGCAAATACGGTGGCTAACAAGAGAATGATTTCAAGCTGCCAGCCACCATTATCATTGTAGCACACGTTCATTCTGCATCTCATGTAATTAGCTGTGTAAACTATTAATCTTATCAAGATGTTAGTCACCAACGAGATAGATATAAACTTTCCCAAGGAAATATGCTGTATTGCCATTTGTGACCTCCATTGTGGTTGAAAGGAGTGATAGCTGCTCTAATAGTTAACACATAATCGGGTGCTGCTTGTGAGATCTGGCCTAGCCATATTTTCTTTCTTTTTTTTTTCATTATTACTAAATTTTGAAAAATTATATATATCCCATTTCGAAAGGAATTACACTGGAGCTAATATGTTATACTAAGTATACAAATAAATTAAAAAAAAAAACTGACAGCCCGCTGAGTTTTATGTCGGTTCCTTGTAGCCGCGTTCCGATCCGGTGGTAGATTATTAAATTGTTTCAAACAATGTGTAAATTTGACAATATATACTTATATAATATTAAGGGCATTTGCCCTTAAGGGGATTATGCAGAATAAATGATTTGATTTGGCAAGCAGAATAGCAATCGCTGCTGCTATCCTAAGTTTTTCAGGTAAGTGCTGTTACCCATTCTCCTGGTTCCACCTTAAACAGCTTTTACAACTTCAATGGAAAGACAAGCGGAGGTAAAATTCTTAAACCTTCACCACCAAATTAAGTGGGTACCAGGTTATATGATTAGAGATTACATAACCCTTTACGTAATTTAACTTAAAATTTCTAACTCAACTGTAATCAAATAGGTATAATTAAATATAATTAGTTAAAGTTAAAAGCCTAAATAAACAGAGCCAGCTAAGCTCGGTACGTGTAACATTATAATAACGGTTTGCACTTCACAAGTCGTTAATTTGCATTAAGTGTACGTGATAATGGATTATATCCTGAGGACGGCTAACGTCATGTGAGTCGGAACTGACTTTATTATGTGGAGCTAAGAACGCTGTTCATTATAATGAAGATGTTCGTGTTTTCTATTATTACAAGATATCATTAGCATATTTAGGTTCTTTTTTTGTAATTCTATTATTCAAACGTTTTTTTTTATTACAAACCGTAGCAAACGAGCAAACATTACACCTGATGATAAGTACCTCTCATGAACCTTTGCTACGCCGCTGCTACCGTAAAGAAAGTCGAGGGAGTAAGAATGAAAATGTTTGGTGATACTAAACGCATCACCAAAACCTATTGCACACAAACACCCTTAGGAAGTTGGACTGCCGGCTCTCTCGCTCACCGAATGAAGCGCATTAACAAATTGCTATTACTCAAACGTCGATTTCCTGCTCAGTGTGGTACTACCCCGGATGGAGCGACCCGCGGCTGTAGACGGATAACTGTTAACAGTGTGGTCCTACCACCACTAATGGCTGCTATATTAGTTCACTTGTGATCGAGTACTACTTATAAGGTTTAGTTCTGTCACCATTTGCTTTTGTATTATATTAAAAAAGTGTGTCTGTATGTAACGTAAGAAGTTATTATTCTTTGGCATAATAAGATAAAAATCTTTCTAAAAATGTCATCCCTCGCGTTATAAATAAAACGTAGTAACGTTTATAGGTAGGTTTATAGATAGGTCAGGTAGATCCAATTTCGAGAAAGAGATCAGCCGACGAATCCAACTCGGTTGGGCAGCGTTCGGGAAACTTAAGAGGATCTTCTCGTCCAACATACCTCAGTGTATGAAAACACAGGTCTACGACCAGTGTGTTACCAGTGATGACTTACGGCACAGAAACGTGGTCCCTTAATGTAGGCCTCATAACAAGGCTCAAAGTCGCTCAGCGTGCTATGGAACGGGCTATGCTCGGGATTTTTCTGCGAGATAGAATCCGAAATACGGAAATTCGCAGAAGAACGGGTGTAACCGACATAGCACAAAGAATTAGCACGCTGAAGTGGCAATGGGCAGGCCACATCGCTCGACGAACCGACAACCGCTGGGGAAGAAAGGTTCTCGAGTGGCGACCACGTATTGGATGATGCAGTGTAGGACGCCCCCCACTAGGTAGATCGACGACCTGGTGAAAGTTGCTGGGTATTGTTGGATGCAGGCGGCACAGGACCGCACTTTGTGGCGTAATATGAGGGAGGCCTACGTCCAGCAGTGGACGGCGATAGGTTGAGATGATGAAATGATGATGATGAACGTTTACAGAATAAATAACTAATAATATAAATTTACACTAATAATAGAAATTTAAAAAGATTTCCGTGCGGTGACGGAATAAGAATACAATTCACCACTCCCTATCTTGCTCGTGGATATCTTAAAAGACGACTAAAGGATATAATACACATATACATCTATGCAAGAGAAGGAAAACTCGAAATTAAACCATATGCCAACATACTTGACCACCACCATGCTTGAAGCACTAGGTGAATCGTCAGTACCATATTTACTAGAAAACTTATAAAACTTTACTAGAATCGCCAACCCGTGGTGATTATGGCAATTGCGTCATACTTAATATGTCTATCGGAATGACAAGAAGGCAAAGTCCACTATCCTATGCTTTAACAAAATCCATACACTTCAAATAAAAAGGTATGTGCGTGAAATAGGATATGGAATGATGAAACAAAAGCAAAACTTTCTCCCATGCGATTAACACTTTGCAAAATCCAAGCACGCAATCCACCGTAAAATACTGAATGAACATAATTCCATACGTGTACCGTTTATAAACGAAGTATGCTCACAATAGCCAGACAACAAATGCATTTGTATGTACGGTACTGTTGAATTGTGGCAAAGTGGTTTTTGTGATCCCTCATTCTAAAATAATAATGAATTTCCGTCCTGTGATACAGTTTTCAAATAATTAACACTTCTTTTTTAATTTTCTACATTTTTACGTCGCAAAGATATCTTTTTAGGGGTACCAAAGGGTAAAAATGGGACCCTATTACAAAGACTTCTCTGTCTGTCCGTCCGTCTGTCTGTCACCAGGATGTATCTCAAGAACCGCGATAGCTAGACAGTTGAAATTTTTACAAATTATGTATTTCTGTTGCCGCTATAACAACAAACACTAAAACAAAAAAAATAAATATTTAAGGGGGGCTCCCATACAACAATTTTTTTGCCCTTTTTTGCTCGATATTGATAATGGCACTAGGTAGGCACTTGTTTACTTAGTCAATGGTACGGAACCCTTCGTGCGCGAGTCAGACTCGCACTTGGTTTTTTACATGATTCTTTAGAGGTAATTTTGCTGTGACAAATAAAGACGTTTATCCAAGCCACATCTTTATATATGTATCTTCTGTTCGGGTGTTTGTAATTGAATTCCCAAGCAGCTGGACCAATTTTGATGATTTTTGTGTAGCTGTTCTGATGGATATGACAATGGTTTAGTTTAATAATTGGAACCGCTAAGTGGCCCTGCGATCGCTTTCAAGGAGAATTCCTTTTACTGTTTTTTTAGACTTTAACAGAACCATGTCTGTTAGGTCAGCTAGTTATATAAAAAATCAGTCATTTATTTATATATTATCCTTAATTATAAGATTAATTTTCCATGTGGGGACGGAGTAAGAATATAATTCACCATGTCCTACCTTTATTTGGTAAATGACGACTAAGGGTAAAATAACTATGCAAGAGAAGCAAAATTCGAAATAAAGACCTGTATCAACCTAGACGGGTTGATACAGGTCTTTATTTCGAATCTTTTCTTTTAGAAGCTAGTTGCCTACCGTGAAGAAAATGAAAAGGGAGTGAATTTGTGCAATATTTTGGTGATACTATAGACATCACCAAAACCCACCACATATAATGTGCCCCCTCTCTCGTTCACCGAACGAATTGCAGTAACAAATTGTTACTACTCAGACGTCGATTTTCTGCGAGAGTATGGCACTACCACGCACGGGTTTTTTTTTATTTTTTTTTTCATTGCAAGCAGTGGCAAACGAGCAAACAGTACACCTGCTGATAAGTGTTGCTGCCGCTCATGGACCTTTACAAGGTCGCTGCCTACCGCGAAGAAAGTAAAGGGAGTGTGAATGCGTGCATTGAGGCTCGGTGATACTAAAGGCACCATCAAAACCCTCCACACGCAAACACCCTCAGAAAGTTGGGCTTCCGGCTCTCTCGCTCACCGAACGAAGCGCAGTAATAAATTGCTACTGCTCAGACGTCGATTTTCTGCGAGAGCGTGATACTGCCCCGGACGGACCGGCCCGCGGCTGTAGACAGATAACTGTCGACAGTGTGGTCCTACCGCGGCCGTGGATAGACGACTGTACACATTTCTCTCGTTTCTCTCGATATTTCATTCGCATGTCGTTTTAATCAACTTAGCCTTTTCATATGTATAGCTTTATTTTTAACTTCCGACGCAGTAAAGAGGGTGTTATGAGGTTGCCGTCGATGTATGTATGCGTGTATGTGTTTGTCTAAAGCATCGTAGCTATCAAACGAATAAACCGATTTCGATGCGATTTTTTTCATTTGAATGCCAGTTTCCTTGCGGTGGTTCTTAGATATGTTTGGTTAATGTCAGTCTAGCAGTGTAATAATAGCAGCTCTTTAAATTATTCTTATGATATATTTGAAATATTTTATATTCAATGACAAGATTAGAGAGTGCCTCATTTGATGCATACCGCTCGTTAATTCACCGGTTGTGATCACAAAGCAGGTCGTTAACACCAAGCATCTGTATAATAATGTTAGCCAAGTATCGCATTCGTCTCTCTCCAGTGTAAAACTTTGCATAAGGGGCCTCGTTGCTTTGTCATCCAAGTCGTTAGCTACCGTTTAATACGTACGCTTCCACTCTACGCGTAAAAGAA
This sequence comes from Lymantria dispar, assembly GCA_032191425.1. NCBI lineage: Eukaryota > Metazoa > Arthropoda > Insecta > Lepidoptera > Erebidae > Lymantria > Lymantria dispar. The sequence goes on from CM063446.1 coordinate 845,363, forward strand.
ATATTACGAAATGTTCAAGTTCGCCGCGTAATGTGGAAACGTTTTATGTTCAACATACAACATACATTACAAGTTTGACACGCTTGTGCTTTTATTGAGCTTTTATTATAAAATTTCCTGTTATACTGATGAATATTTCCTTTATAGTTTCTTATACCTTTTACACATTTATATCAATTGCTTTGCCTAGAAATTGCTTTGATCACTTGTTTTAGATTGTATTATTTTTTAAAAAAGTTATGTCTTTACTGTATTCTTCTTCTATTCATCTCTCATAATATTTTATATGTTTAAACGAGCAATTCTTGCATATTTCTATATATGTATATATTTCTATATTTTCAGAATCTCGACAACGGCACCAATGATTTTAATGAAATTTAATATACTAGAGGTTTCGTGGGCAAAAAAACGAGCTAGCTAGGTTTTATTTATAGAAAATGTCGTCTTGTAGGTGTTTTTAGCTAATCAATAAAATGGCACAAAATTTCATTACAATAGGTTACCGTCAAGAGTGACAATACCTTAGTTGAGAAGTTGTACAGCATTCAAACAGCCTGAGATCGGCTCTCAGTGTTAATAATTTTTGATAATTTTTTTTATTAATTCATCATTTTAATTTTTTTTATTAATATATATCTCAAAAATATAGTTTACAAAAATAAAATATTATACCGAGCAAATCTCGGTGAATCGGTCTTCGTTGTCTTATTGTCAGGCAAGAACTCACCATATTTTACCAAAAAGTAATCACCGTCACTGTATTAATTACTGCTACCTCTCGACACCGTAGCTGGGTTCATCTATTTCACCTGGAAACATGACGATCTTCAACTGTACGTTTCCAGCGTTTATTTTTTCTGCGTACGTGCAGAATAAAATACCTGCCGCTATGTTTCCTGAGCAATGACGTTTCTTTAAACGATATTAGATCACAGTGACCAAATGCGGTGGCAAAGTGTTTTATTTAATTTTTTTATTATTGCAGTTGGTGGCAAACGAGCAAACAGCACATCTGATAGTAAGTGATACTGCCGCTCGTGGATCTTTGTAATACTATGGGCGCATATACCGCTGCTTACCGTGAAGACAGTTCTCTTCTTAAACCTCATTTAAAAAAGATATATCATAGTTGTTGGGAAACACAGCAGCAGATAGTTCATTCTAGATCCTGCACGTACGTGGGAAAATTGGTTTAATTTTGTATTTATCTTCTTTTGCATAGTATATATTATACGTTTGTTATATCTGTTATATCCTGGTCCCTGTGGTAACGGAGTAAGAATACAAATTACCGCTCCCTATCTTGCCTGTGGATGTCGTAAAAGACGACTGAGGGATATAATACGCATATCATCAGAAAGAGAAGGAGAACTCGACATAAACCCTATACTAACCTGTTTGGCCAGCATGGTATAGTAAGGTCGATTTCCCTGCTATTGTGGAGGAGGCTCGGGCCCAACAGTGGGACGTATATGAGCTGAAATGATGATGATGAAATTAGATATCTTTTTGTCGTCTTTTACGACACACCGGGACTACCCTCCTAACTCTGTACGAAATACGGAAAACTATTCTTCTATTTACCTGTCAATATTTATGAATAAAAACTTATAAAGGCGTATTAATTAATGGATTCCATTGCCACATTTTGCTTATGAAACTCTAAAAAGAGATGAATTATCAAGTCCTTTGATATTTACATTTTATGTTTACAAAAACTTACAAGCGGTCGCCTCTAAAATGAAATCCACTGATTTCCCGCCAAAGCCCGGCTGTCATGAGAGCTGGGGTGATGACGTCACAGTTTGCCACCCGATACGCGGTATCGCTAAAATATGCCGTGTACTACGACGACAGTTTGAAACACTAGCCCGTTATGGAGACCGAAACAGATAGATTTAAAACTTTTTAGATTGAGAAGTTTGTTTAAATTATGGCGCAATTGAGATACCACGCTAATATTATACTTTAACTTATCTTGCCTTTGTTCAAGTAAAATAAATTGACCTAAAAACCAAGTATAGTTTTATTTCTCACGCAAGACTGTTGTCTACACGATTGCAAATTTATTGTTCTGAATCTTGTTGTAATTTGTGTCTGATAATTTTATATTTAAGAAGTTTATATAGTACTTGTAGAGATAATAGTACACTGTCGATAGACCTCTGTCTCCTCCTCTTACTTCCAAAACTCTGAAAATAAAATCGTCGGACATTAGTCTGTCAGTAAAAAGGACTCGTATGTTCGCAGATTGCTTTTATCTCAGCATATTAGTACATAACGTCTTGTATATAACAAGTCAAAGTAATAAAATAAAGACAGACATTTTTTATACGTCCGTAACGTATGGAGTATACGGCGTAATTGACAACGCCTGTTCATATAAAATGCATTAGGGAAACGTGACGTCATCATAAAGGTACCACGTAAATGTATCAAAGGAGGCTTGTATTAAAAAGATATGAAGCTACCTATATACAATATGGAGTATCTATCAATCTTAATAAATGGAAGAAAATTGTGTTTTTTAAATAGAAATGTCTCTTATATTTCTTAAAGATCACTCTCTCTGGATTTCCATCTGCTAATCATATTACTTACGTATTCTAATCACTGCTGCAATTCTAAATACATTGTTAGTGGTAGGACCACATTGTTGACAGTTGTCTGTCTGCAGCCACGGGCCGGTCCGTCTGGGGTAGTACCACACTGAGCAGAAAATCAACGTTTGAGTAATAGCAATTTGTTACTGTGCTTCGTTCGGTGAGCGACAGAGCCGAAAGCTCAACTTTCTGAGGGTTTTTGCGTTCGGAGGGTTTTGGTGATACTTTTAGTCTCACTGAACCTCATTGCACACAGTCACAGTCCCTTCACTTTATCCTAGCAAAGGTCCATGATTGGCAGCAATACTTACCACCAGGAGTACTGTTTGCACGTTTGCCACCGCTAGCCTCTTTTACGACGGCTATGGAAAACACAAATACTCTTGCTTGCTATCTGCATGTTACGTTCCATAGTCACCTTTCACTATGTGATCCCTTAGTCACGACTTATGTACAACATACCCCCTGCGAATTGTATTTTTACTATGTCACCATATGAAAATTTAAGACATATCTATTTCATACATCATCATCATCCCAGCTCATACAAGATCCATTGTTGAGCTCGAGCCTCCTTTGCAATAGGAGGGAAATTGACCTACTATGTCACGCCGGTCAAACGGGCTGGTATAGGATTTTGTTCGGTATTTTCCTCCTCTTACATAGATGTTATGTAAGAGGAGGCAATATGTAATATGGATATATCACATCCCTTAGTCGTCTTTTACGACACCCACGCCCAAGATAGGAAATGGTGACTTGCATTCTTACTCTGTCACCACACGGAAACTCATTGCAGATATACTCAGATATAATTATGTGGGAGTTCAAAATATAATTTGTTCAAAATATAATGTGTACAAATGCTTACTTTTCAGTGGTCGTAGAAACCGGCTATGGGCACAAGCACTCATCACCTAAAATTACCTAAATCTCAGTTCTTAGAATTCAAAGAGAAAATAAGAACATATTTTAGTCATCCCTGTCACCAGACGAGGATATTTATACCAATGGATCAAATATACAAATACTATATAATATTCTATAAGGTCCTCTCTCTTCTCCATCTCCAATCCAAATACAGATATAACAGAATGGTTAAGCTCTAGTAACGCTGTGAGGCTATTTATAACTTCCCAGCTTGCTTAGAAATCTCAAAATAACCGACTAGTATTTCAGCGGTGGTAAATGTTGAATTTTGAAGCTGCAAATATGATGAAAATTTAGTTATTGACTAATACATTGGTATTCAGTGTAATTATGGAGTAAAATACAATTTATTAAATGGATTGTGTATTTACATTTCCTGCAGGCATTTTGATTAATAACCAATGTGTATAAACATCTAACATTTTTATTTTTCGTTCTCTTATGCAAATTTTCTGTATCGAATAGATGATTATAAATTTTCTGTAGTAACGATGACTTGTTGAACGTGAGACATCTTAATCCGCCCGTAACCATGAACGCTGCAATGTGTTCGAAACGTCGGGTAATCAAAAATCAAATACAAACGCGATAAAATCCGTAGTTTTATTTAAAATATGTAATACTCGAGTAAACACCAGAAATTTTTAAATTATTCAGAAAGTTGGCATTTTTTATGATCCTGTCAACTCATCCCTTAAGCCGACCGTTTCCTTCTTGCAGTGCGAAAGAGACTGCCTTGCCATACCCACAACGTTATTCAAACAGATTGAAATGGGATTTCATTTAGATTTTACCTGCTCTAATTCCAATTTACCAAAGATTAATAACAGACACGATTAATCTAGATTAAGAAAATGAAAAAGCGATCATTTATCTATCTGATGTAGGATTACATGAGAACTTTTATTGGGGTCACAGGCAAGAATTTCGTAAATTAAAATTATAATTTTCAATTAAAAAAATAATATAGAGGATAGAAGTAATTCAGTGTTGTGACGAATAACAATATAATGTATAGGCGATTTTACCGTAACAATCGTGAAAATCGGTTGAGGAAGTACCGCTGGAATCCTCAACTTGCCTGCCAATTGTGGCGGGTACAGCATTACTTCCTTTGTAGTGGAGATACATATATGTGTTGATAATCTAATTGATAATCTAGTGCATGTTTGAGTAGAAAGAAATGACCAAATATCCGTACCTATATATGAAAATTTGTAAAATTTAAATCTCTTATTCTAAATTTCTAAGTTGAAAATTAATAATTTCTTCTAATTGTGTCACAAACAAATTATTGCAATATTTTTTTTTTTTTTTTTTTTGGTTATATAGCCTATTAACATTTGTTGATCTAGTAATGAAAATAAGGCAGTCTTTTAATTATAAGTATGAATATATTTTACTCAATTACACGAATTCAAACGATGTTCTCAAACCTCATTTATTCCAAAGTAGTTATGTGTGTTCCACCGTAGCAGAAATTTCAAATCCATTTTAGCGCTACGGAATTCGTAGCGCCTACGGAACTCGTAGCACTATAATCGGTACTACGCGTTCAGATTGTTCATGCCGGCTACAACGAGACTAAATTTGTAATACTTCAATATTTGTCAGAAAGCATCTATAAAATCTTTTCATTTTTTATTTAGAGATATAGTGCCTTATGAATTTTGAAACGATTTATTATAGTTTTTCCTTATGGTGACGAAGTAAGAATACAATTCACCACTCCCTATCTTCTCTATGGGTGTCGTAAAAGACAACTAGGGGATATAACATGCACATATCATCTATGCAAGAAAAGGAAATATTGAAATGAAACAATAGTAGGTCAATTCCTTGCCATTGTGGAAGAGGCCCGAGCCCAAAAGTGGGACGTATGTGGGCTGCTGCGATTATAGTTTAATGTTACGTGGCTCATATATTTCCGTTTGTATTGAACTTTGTACTCGATTATCAATAATTGTCCGTGTGGTGACGGAGTAAGAAACAATTCACCACTCCCTTTCTTACTCATGAATGTCGTAAAAGATGACTAAGGAATATAATATGCATATAATGTCTATGCAAGAGAAGGAAAACTCCAAATGAAACCCTATACAAATCCATCTGACTAGTGTGCCAGTAGGTCAATAGCTCTCCTATTGTGGAGAAGGCTTGAGTCCAGCAGTTAACTTATATATACTCCTTTTTCATTGTGTATATTGCAAAAGTGGACAATAATTTTATGACCGGCCGTCTTGCTGATGTCAAGCCTTCTGGGTAATGAAAGTGTTGACCAGACGACATCAGATAGATTTGATCTAGTTCGATGTCACAGTCGTAGTCATGTTTTAAGATACCGATGAGCAATATAAGGGTTCATAGTATTCGTATGTAGTAGAGGACCATATTTTCGACAGTCTTCGGTCTACAGCCGTCCGGAGTAGTACCATACTCTCGCGGCATAAAGATATTTTAGTAATAGCCATTTGTTACTGCGCTTCATTTGGTGAGCGAGAGAGCTGGAAGCCCAACTTTCTGAGGGTCTGTGGCGGGTACCGTAATACTTTTAGTATTACCAAACAGCACTGCACGCGTACACACCCCTAAGCAGGGGCCTAAAAATACCCCTAAATGACAGTATCACTAACCATCAGGTGTGCTGTTAGCTCATTTACCAACAACAACATTAGAAAAAAGCCAGAACACAACTTATATACACGAGACTAAAGGTAGAAAATAATGATTGAATAGTCCACTAATAGATCATTAGAGAAATAGATAGCGCAGCTGTTGCATTAGTTATTAGCTAATAATGAAGGTGTTTACATTGGTCCATGTCATTAATAATTTGCTAATGTTAAAAATGTGAAATATACTGATAGGTAATTTACATTATTTAAAACGTAGTATTTTTAAGCTTTGTAAATAATATCTATGGAAGAAGAGGAAATATTGGCACAAAGGCCTAAGCCCAACACGTCTGACCAGCATGGTATCATTCATTCATTTATTCATTAATTTCAGCTTATATACGTCCCATTGTTGGACTAGAGCCTTCTCTATAATGGTAGGGAAATTGACTTTACTTATACCATGCTGGTCAGACAGGTTGGTAAAGGGTTTTATTTCGAGTTTTCATTCTGTTGTATAGATGTTTTATGTGTATTATATCCCTTAGTCCTCTTATACGAGATTCATGGGCAAGATATGGAGTGGTAATTTGTATTCTTACTCCGTCACCACACGAACTAAATTATCGTCCCAATGGGGGTGGCGGCCTGTGCTCTATTGTGGAACTTATACGGGCAGAGATAATGATGATAATAGTGATTTTAAACTTCTCCTTTCCCAAATATCATTTTTTTATGAATTCAATTTAGTTTTTTAATGAGAAAGGTGATGAGATCGAGTGGTAATCGGTTAGATAAAAAATGTGGTAGTTCTTACCTTTGTGGAAGTTGTGAAATTGTTTGAGGGATAGCCAAGAAAGTAGGAAACTGCACTCTTATAGGAATTAAAAAAAACAACAGCAATCATTAACCCATTTGTAAAGGTGATTATGGCATTATACCATGAAGATCGGGGAGCTAATGTTGATTAAGATTTTTTTTAATTTTTACTAAAGTAACTTGCATCTTGCACACAACTATAACTAAGTTATATTTCGTAACTCCCGTAGGGTGATGAAGTAAGAATACAATTCACCACTCCCTTTCATGCCCGTGGGTGTCGTAAAAGACGACTAAGATTGTAATATGTTTACACCATCTCTCCAAGAGAAGGAATACTCGAAATAAAACCCTGTACCAACCTGTCTGACTAGCGTGGTACAGTAGGTCAATTTCCCTCGCATTATGGAGGAGTACAAGAGTGTGACGTATATGACCTGTGATGATGATGATGATGATTATGATGATGAATACTCGCATAAACATCAGAAGTAAATATAATATGTAATAAAATTGTTGTAACTGAACACCAACAAAGCTTGTGCAGTTAATCAAACAATATTATGTAACACGTCTAAAATGACAAGTTTATGTGTAAAACCAGCATTGTCCGGGGACACCGGACCGGACCGGACAGCCGGACAGGCTGTGTGACCCCATTAGCAAGTTAAATGAGAACAAGACGGACTTGTGCATTAGCATAGTTTGGGTAAAAGTTGAAACCTACTGACCGTGGAATTTATACAAACGTTTTACTCCTTGTTGTTGTTATATAGAACAACACTGAAATATTCTGAATTGGATTCTATATTTACTGTTTCTTTTGATTAAATCACATACACGTGTTAAGGTTGATGTTGCCTTATTCTTAGAAAGAAAAAAAAATATTTGTTTGTTCTCATACATTTTATATTAAACATTGAGAAGGAAAAAAATATTGAAGCGAGTACAACTTGAGTAATAAAAAAAATTAAAATCCGACTGTATAGATATTGGTAATAATAACTTTTTTTTTAGATATTGATAAAGATAGGTTTCTTGTGCCCATTGCTGTCTTAAAAAAAAATGGTGGGCGGATCAAGAAAAGTAAACAGCGTTTTAATAACGTCGCGTTTTACTTCTATTTGCCCATAGTTATAGGAAGTTGATCTATTACCCCTGGGGCACCTTGGTGTAGCTCGCCAATTTATCTTATAACCTTGCTGCTTTTCTGGCAGGCTATGGTGCAGCTGCACATCGTCTCTCCCGTCCGGCGACGATAGGGCGATGCGTAAACTCATAACCCACCGTGTTCTCTCTCCTTAGTCATTGCGGCGGCTACTTTTTTTTTTTGGGGCGTGGGTTGCGGTCGGCGCACACCTCGCACTACTCCGTCCGGGGCGACAGAGGTGCTTAAGCACGTACACTCGCAACCCACCCGAACACCACGTCGCCTTCGTCGTTGGACCGACCACCGAAGCAGGGTTACTTGTCGTCAGTAGTAGGCCCGACGGAATACCCCCTAGTGGGGTACCCTCCCATTGTCCCTCCGATCTCAGCTGGTGACGTACTAATTTCCCGGTCACGTCACCTACGGTCTCGGCTAGGGCGGCATGACGCGTAGTCGCGCCTGCCTGCGCCGCCCCAGTCGCCGGCGGCGGGTCGCTTCGTCGAGGCTGTGCTCCTCGCGCGCGCGACCCGCCGCCTCCTTCTGCGAGATTACTGCCTCGCAGAAGGCTGCTTGGGGCGACCACTAGCACTGAATCCTTGATGTCCGTAGCCAGCTCGGCGGCCTTTATCTTATAGCTTGTTGCAGAAGGGTCTACTAGTGATAGGTGTGTGGAGCGGATCTCTCCTTTCCCTCCATACTGGCTGAGGAAAGTCATGACTGCTCTAGTAGTTAACTGGTGATTAGGTGCCACTGTTAGGATCTGACCCATTCATATCTTTTCAATTCTATATGTGAATTATATTACATATCTTGTAGTATGAAGGGCAGCAAACTGAAGCTTGTACTTGTAAAACATGTTGTATACAATTTTATATCCTATATATTAATCCTTCCAATGGCGCTTGCGTTCCGATCCGATGATAGTTGTATACCGATCCGATGGTAGCGTAATAAATGATTTGAATTTGAATATATTTGGTCTTTGCCTCAATTGATATGTGTTCAAGCGTTGGTTTTTGATTAATTTGAAAAAGATTTTGTTTGCTAATTCCCTTAACGTTTCTTATCATAAATATAAATAATAGCTATAATAATAGCTATTTCTAAGCACAGTTGACAAACTCTCTAATCAATATGTCCAATAATAGATGTATAAAACTGAAAAAAAAAAATACAGATTAAACACGAGTTTGATAATTTTAATGTATCGTAAAATGTCCTCTCTTGCTCGTGGACGCCATAAAAGATCACCAACAGAGATGGTATGAAGATAAAATCATAATAGATAGAAAACCCGAAACTGTTAGTGGTATACATAAAACGTCGCAATAACGATGACATTTTGAACGTGAAACATCTTAGTTCTCACATAAACACAAACTTTGATAATATTTTGAAACTAAAAAATAAATACAAACGCGGTAATATTCGTTAAAACGGTTGTATTTCACAACCCTCGTTATGAGTCCGCCAAAAGTTCCTATCAATAGACTGTTTTATTTTTTAAAGACACCCTCCGGTTACCTTTTAGAAAACCCCCTGCACTATGAAAATACGCCTTGTATTGGGGGTGACTTTACAGATATATAATTAATAGACACAAATAACATCCAGACTCAGAACAACAATATGTGGATCGCACAAAGTGTTGTCCTACTTGGGATTCGAACCCGCGACACTGACACAATATGTATCTCAGCCACTAAGCCATCTGTGTATAGATAAACGATACTTTATCTCACTTTATTAGCCCAAAATAGAGTAGTAAGACTTAGATATGATAATGCTTAACATTAGATAAAAATAACAAAAAAAAGACACAAAGCCGTCATGAGGACTGCCGTCAAATGTGAAAACTTAAAACTATGAATAAGTAGTTGTTATTCTGCATATTTAAATTAACTGTTTCATTTTAAATTGTAAATTAAAGCTAGCCTTAGTCTAAGATCCTTGGTCTAAGAGCCTTGGTCTAAGAAAGGTATAGCGGGATCCTATACTACTATATTTATCTGGTTTTCACATCTATTGGCACATATATAGTTTTACCATTAACACGCCTATTCAAACCTACATATTGAAGTTCTATCTTCAAAAACCGTAACTTTATGTGATAAAAATCTATTAGGAGTTCCTAACAAGTAAATATAAGTATACCAAAACTTTTTTTTCTTCTTTCTTTTAAACCAAAAATTTTATGCTTTTAAATAAAAAAAAAACAGCTGAGCACAGCAAGAAATTCTCCATACGGTAGAAGTTAATCGCATTCCAGGGGTCACCCATAAATGTCCATAGCGGAATTCCCCGTACATTCACCTAAAAACAAAATCCCTTTTTACTTTTCCTTTTGCGTGGCAACTGCAATAGAGATTCTCGTTTATCTGAGGTCATCGTGGTCCAATTTGCGTGTGTAATTGGGGGAAGCTGTGATGGGGAATCACTTGCGGACGTAATTAAACGGTGGGGAGTGCCGCCCGTTGAATCGACAAATGTACGAAGCGACCTTTGTACGTTGAATTTAATAGTGATTGTTTTGGAGTAAATATTATTCAATGTATCTATATATTAATACGTGCAGCAAAAACTTTGTACCCCATTTTACGAAAATTACGTGGATGGACAAGTATGAAATTTGGCACAGTTGAAGTATATAATGAGAAGTGCATAAAATTGAAATTTCATGTAATAATGAATTAGAAATACTAACCCTTGTTTTGCTCGTGGGTGTCGTAAAAGACGACTAAGAGCCCTAGATTGACCCGGACCAACTCCATCTGGTACTATTTGGGTCAACGATTACATTCCCAAGGAGGGTTGACGTCAGGCAGGCGGCCGGTCATAAAAGTTATTGCCGAAACTTTTTGCAATATGTCAAAACAGATGACATATTGCATCGACCCCAAGTAATTGGGATAAGAGCAAGATGATGATGATGATGATGATGAATGAATTAGAAATACATTAAATTTATTAGAAAAGGCATTACAATCCAATCCAACCCACTGACTGTCATGAAAATCTGCCTGAATATACAGATGTGTTGGCTAATGTATATTCCATTATTGAAGACAGTGGGTTGGAAGTTGTGTATGTGTTGGGCGATTTCAACTCTCACCCACGTACTAGTTTTGGTGATGAGATGTTATCCTTTTGTGCAGAACAACAACTAATATGCGCGGATATAAAATACCTTGGCATGGATCATGAAACGTTCACGTTTGTAAGTGAGGTTCATGGTACAAGACGTTGGCTCGACCACTGTTTAACAACACATGCCGCTTGGATTACTATATCTAGAATTTACGTTGACTATAGTGTAAATTGGTCAGATCATTTGCCATTAGTTGTTTGTTGTAATGTGAGTTACATAAAAACAATGAAACCTCACAACATATTTAATGATAATTTGAAAATGAAATGGGGTCAACGTAATAATAAGCAGATTAATATGTATTATGATATGTGTAATGAAAACTTTAAAAATATGTCACTAAAATTAAACTGTCACGTAAATTATTTGTTAATTGATGAGTTTTATACAAAAATTATTAATATACTGCATACTGCATCTATTGTAAGTTGTGGTTCTCGATGTGAAATAGCACGGAGGAAGAAAAAAGTCATAACAGGGTGGAACTATCATGTAAGTGAAAGTCATCGGATTGCAAGGGTAAGTTATCTTTACTGGCTAAATAATGATAAACCGAGGTCTGGCCCAATTTATGACGACATGCGTTGTACCCGCCAAATATTTAAAAATAAACTTAAATGGTGTCAGAATAATGAGGAGGAAATAAAAATGAATATTTTAGCGGAAAGTAGGAAAAATAAAAATTTTGTAAAATTTTGGAAAGACACAAAAAAGTGTGAAGGTAAATGTCCTATGCCTGTTGCAGTGGAAAACTTGAGTAACCACGAGGATATTGCTAATCTGTTCTCCCAGCACTTCCAAGTGGCACCGCTATCCTGTGCAGAGGGCGCGAGTGAGGAAGGGTCCGTTACAGTTGCCTCGTCGGAACGTTCAGATATGTACATGGTATCGCCTGAGGAGGTAGCCACTGTAATCGCTCAAATAAAGAGTGGGAAGTCAGCAGGATGGGACTGCCTTAGTATTGAGCATGTTTTAAATGCTGGTCACCATTTATACCGTGTGTTAGCTGAATTATTTAATGCTTGTATGTATGTATGCTATATGCCAGCGGCTCTAACGAAAACTATAGTAGTCCCAATACCTAAAAATAAAACTGGTGATTTATCGAAAATCACCAATTTTCGACCAATATCCCTGGGAACGATAATAAGTAAAATTTTTGAACGTCTCATTCAACCGGCTTTATCAAAGGGAATTACTATTGACGATGCCCAATTTGGGTTCCACTCTGGCCTATCCACGGACTCTGCAATATTTAGTGTTAAGCATTGTGTACAATATTACAAAAGTCGTGAAACCTCTGTGTACGCTTGTTTCCTGGATCTTAGCCGGGCTTTTGATTTAGTAAATTACAGTAAACTATGGGAAAAACTCTTGAGAACGAAGGTAAATACTAACGTTGTAAATCTCCTAAGGTACTGGTACAGCAATCAAATTAACTGTGTTAGGTGGTGTAACACGCTGTCTAAGGAGTATAGGTTGGAGTGTGGTGTGAGGCAGGGGGGGCTTACCTCGCCGATCCTCTTCAACCTGTACATGAATGACTTGATTGATGAGCTTAGGCAGACCAGAGTGGGATGTCACATAGGTGATGTCTGTGTAAATAATATAAATTACGCTGATGACATGGTCATTCTCAGTCCATCAATCAATGGATTAAGACGACTTGTTAATATCTGTATTAATTATGCCGAGTCTCATGGTCTTAGATATAATATAAAAAAAACAGAAATTCTAATATTTAAATGGAAGGGCGGACCGGAGAGGGTGCCCGCTGTTATGATGTATGAGTCACCGGTGCGGGTTGTCACTAGCTTTAGGTACTTGGGGCATGTACTCACGGACAATCTGATGGATGATAAGGATATGGAGCGTGAGCGTCGTGCACTGTCCGTCAGGTGTAACATGCTCGCGCGTAGGTTCGCTAAGTGTAATAACCAGACTAAACTGACACTATTCACCGCATACTGTCAAAACTTCTATACGTGTCAACTGTGGTCATCTTATAAAAGTAAGTCATATAGCGCACTTAGAATACAATATAATAATGCTTTTCGTATTCTAATGAGGAAGCCAAGATACTGCAGTGCGTCGAGCATGTTCGCCGCAGCTAGGGTGCCAGATTTTTTCGCGATTCTCCGTCTCCGTATCCAATCATTCTGGTCTCGTTTGCGAGCAGCAAATAATGTAATATTGATGGCTATTGCCGATTGTCCTAACAATAGTTTTTATCGGCACTGGATATCTGTGCATCACAGAAGGAACCACAAATAGAATGCAGTACTTAGTATGTAGTTGTGTAGTTTTTGAATGATCACTATTGTAATTATTATAATTTATGACATTGGTATGTATTTTTTGTAATTATCTTTATTATTTTGTTTTTGTGATTATTATTATTTATTAGTGTTATTATTGCTTATTATTGACTTGTTTTTTTTTTTTTTTTTTTTTGAATATTGTTTGTATTATTATTAATTGCTATGGATACCTACACGGTCCGAAATAAATCATTATTATTATTATTATTATTATTATTATTATTATTACGCACACTACCATGCAATCGCTACACATACACACACACACGCGCGCGCACTTATATACTTTTGTTACACGGTTAAAATCTCTGGTCGAAATGAATATCAAAAACTCATAATTATGATGACAATTTCTAATAGACATTTGTACTTATATATTATTTATTAGTGAAATACAGCTTGCTCAATATACAATTTAAATGGCTGAATTTCTACCACTCGGCGACCCCTAGCATAGAATAAAAGTACGTAGATAAAATTCTTCTAGATTAGATATGCCTATATGTTTACCCCATATAATTTTCTGTGTGGTGACGGAGTAAAAATATAATTCATCATCCCCCTTTCTTGCCCGTGGTTGTCAAAAGACGACTAAGGGAATAATATGCATACCAAGAGAATATATATAATAGCAAGAGAAGGAAAACTCAAAATAAAACCCTGTACTGTACGGTTTGACCAGTAGGTCAATTTCCCTTCCATTGCGGAGGAGGCTCAAGCCCAGTGGGACGTATATGAGCTGTGAAGATGATGATGGTATGATTAACGTTTGAAAACACAATAGTTCATTAATACGTATATTACACTAGCAAATGCTCGCGGATTACCTCCCGTAGTACCTATTTCCGTGGGAATATAGCCTAAGGCTAGGCTAAAATATAGCCTAAGTTACTCCTAACACAGACTAGTTGTTAGAAAAATATCTTAAATATTGGTCTAGACGTTTCGAACACTTTCCGTCCGTGACTATCAACGCTGTAAAATATTTCAAACGTCGGTCAGTCAAAAATCAAATACAAACGCAATAAAATCTGTAAAAATAGTTTTATTTATAATGTGAGATGATCTTGATGATGACTAAAATCATCATTGTTATCATCGTAGCCCATATACATCCCATTGTTGGGTACGGGCCTCCTCCAGAGTGGGAGGATAGGATTTCATTTAGAGTTTTCTTTCTCTTGCACCAATGTTTTGTGCATATTATATCCCTTAGTCGTCTTTTACGACATCCACGTGCAAGATAGGGAGTGGTGAATTGTATTCTTACTCCATCACCACACGGAAAAATACCATAATACCATTATCATTTTATTACAAAATTATGATTAATAAAGATTCAGCATATCTTGTCTAATAACACAGGTAGAGTATCAGCGAAACCTATTATCTATTTTATTTTGCCATGTTTATTTTTAATTACCTTTTGTTATACGAACACATTGTATAATTTTTATATTAATTACATGTTGTAATATCAACAATCCGTTATATCCGTTATTATATTGTAAAATGAGAAAATAATTTTTTTACGTTATTTGACGCTTTATAAGCAAATCCGTGTGGTGACGGAGTAAGAATACAAATCACCACTCCCTATCTTGCCCGTGGGTATCGTAAAAGGCGACTAAGGGATATAATACGAATATAACATCTATGAAAGAGGAGGGAAACTCGAATTGAAACCCTATACCACCATATCCGACCAGTATGGTATAGGAAGGTCAATTTCCCTATTGTTGTGGAGGAGGCTCGAGCCCAACAGTGGGAAGTATATGAGCTGTAATGATGATGATGATGACATATTGTGTGAACCTTGGGACAAGAGTAGGATCGATCATAAGACTATTGCCAAACCTACTTGCATTATGTGCGCGGGAATCAGAGTACTGGATTGACTCGATCAATTTTGCTTTTGTTGGGATAAAAGCGAAATCGTAATGATGGCATTTCTTATGACACAAGAGTGGTGAATAGTATTCTTATTCCATCAAAAGTGAACAGAGTTAAGAAGTCACTACATAGAATATCTTATATCTTTAAACGAGCAATTCTATATATATATTTATATATTGTATATATATATTCAGGATCTCGGAAACGGCTCCAACGATTTTGTTGAAACTTAACATACTAGAGGATTCGGGCCCAAAAAATCGATCTAGCTAAGTTTTATGTATAGAAAATGTTGTTTTGTCAGTGTTTTTGGCAGACAATATAATGACATTAAATTTTAAAAGAATATGAATTCAAATTTTGCCATCAATGTCATGAGTTACGATAGCTCAGTGGCGAAGTAGTCAGGTTTCATTTTATTCTTGACATCGGCGACAAACGGCATCGGATCGAATCTCGGTGTTATTATAATTCTCTTTTTGTATTTTTTTTTTTTTATATTTTTTTCTTCTTTTAATTTTATTTTTTATTAATATATATCTAAATAAATGCTACAAAAACACTGCTGATATTATTAATAAGGAGAAAAGAAACAATAATTGTTTGAGTTCGCAATTTCCTTGAAATAAAGTTTTAAGATCTTAAAATGTTCGCACACAACTTGAAAATATGGTCCATCTTTGTTAAACCGTTCAATATAATTGAATTAGCTTGTTTGTTAAATTTTGTCCAACAACAAAAGCGTGCCCCCTTCTCCCGGTGGATCAAGTGGAATCAAAAATTCAATGGCTTTTAGCTGCTGTCAGCAAATTGTTCGTATCAACGCGATAGCAAGCACCAGATATATAACTCTGCTGTTATTGTTTGAAGTTTATTTACTTAGCGTTTTCTTTGTATATTTTGGAGATAAAGTTATATTTGTAGTGATTTATGAATATACAATGATTGCTTAGTGCTTTCTTATTGTACTTAGTGGTTAAGTTACCGACCTACCATGCCAGCGTCATGGGTTCGAATCCTACTTATGCGATCATTCACATCATCACATTATTCACAAAACTATTAAAGATATTCATAAGCATATGGTGAGGGAGTAAGAATACAATTCACCAGCCCCTCTTGCCCGTGGATGTCGTAAAAGACGACTAAGGGATATAATAAACGGTCCGCCCTTTCGCGGCTGATGCCGAATATGGGCGGACCCAGCGCTACGTGCCGACAGCTGTACGTGGGGGTGATCCGGTCGATGGCCCTGTACGGCGCACCGGTGTGAGCGGGGTCCCTGACCGTCCGTCTTAGGGCCCTCTTGTGGCGACCACAGAGGGTCATGGCGATCAGGGCCATACGGGATTACCGCACGGTGGCGACGGAGGCAGCGTGCCTCCTGGCCGGAACTCCCCCGTGGGACCTGGTGGCGGAGATGCTCGCCGAAATTTATCGATGGGTGTCGGAGACGCGCGCCCGCGGCGGCATGGTCTCCGTCAACGAGATCACCACCTAGCGGGTCGACGCCCGCCGAAAAGTCATTGCCCGTGGGGCAGTCCGGCTGGAGAGTCCTCGGTACGGTGTCAGGACCGTCGAGGCCCTCCGGCCGGTGCTGTTGGAGTGGTTGGAGCGGATGCACGGGGTGCTTTCTTCCGACTGGTGCAGGTGCTGACGGGGCACGGTTGCTTCGGGAAGTACCTGCACAAGATTGTCAGGAGGGAGAGCACACCGTCCTGCCATCACTGCAGTTGCAACGAGGACACGGCGCAGCACACGCTCGAGGAGTGTGCTGCATGGGAGGGGGATCACCGTGAACTCGTCGCAATTATCGGTGCCGACCTGGCGCTGCCGACCATCGCCAGGGAGATGCTCGTCAGCGTCAGGAACTGGGACGCGGTCGCCGCCTTCTGTGAGGCCGTAATCTCACGGAAGGAGGCGGCGGATCGTGTGCGAGTAGAGCTTCTATTCGGCGACACGTTCTGCCGCCGGCGACTCGGGCGGCGCAGGCGCGAGTATCTGCGCCTAATGCCGCCCTAGCCGAGGCCGCGGGTGATCGGACCGGGGAATTGTCCGTCACCCGCAGAGAGGCTGACCGCGCGACAGCGACCGACGTCCCAGGACGTCTAGAGGTGAATAAACACAACATCTATGCAAGAGAAGGAAAACTCAAATCATAACCCTATTCCAACACATCTGACCAGCGTGGAGTAGTAGGTGACATGCCCTTCCATTATACAGGAGAACTGAGCTCAACAGTGGGACATATATAGGTCCAGATGATGATGATGACGATGATAAACATTGATTTTATCATCATAATTTCAGCCAACTTAAGAACCACTATTGGACTCGAGCCTTCGCCGCAATGGAAGGGAAATTTACCTACGATGCCACGCTAGTCATACGTGTTGGTAGAGGGTTCAAAGTCGAGTTTTTCTTCTCTTGCATTAATATTATATGCATACTAGTGATGTAACGAATGTTAGGATTGAGACATTCGCGAATGCGAATGTGAGTGCGAATATTTATCTCCAACATTGCGAATATGCGAATATAATATATATGAATGTTGACGTTCAAATAAAGCGCGTGCAAAATATCATACGTGTTTAACATTTCGTACCAGCCATGTTTAAGCCAAATATAGCAAAGGTTTAACCGTTACAAGTTGAACGAATGAAACTAATCAGATTCGTTCGAAAATATTCGTTGTAATTTGAGATTAGTTTATTATTATTATTATTGTATGTGTCAAATTTACAAACATGAGTAAAGCACAACATGTGCACTGAAGTGTGGAGTTATTTCACAATTTGTGACGCTGAGAGTGTTAAATGGATGGTATGTCAAAAAGTTTAATGATTACTTAACAAAAATAATGTAATTTTTTCATAAAGAATCTTGTTCTTTTTTTATTGGCAAAATTCATTATTCATTCACACAAAAAATCGGTTGTCTGTAAAGTCGGTTTACTGACGATAGTTGAACGTGACAACGTCATAAGAAAATACTGATGGAATGGTTTCATTTTTCAAAAGAAAATTTTAATTTTATTTGTTTGATAGATATTTTGTATGGCAAGCCTTAAATGGAACTGGAGGCAGAAGTGCTCGCCGAATTGTATCGGCGGGTATAGGGGGTGCGAGGGCAGGGCGGTGTTGTTTTGTTAAGGGAGCTCACCGCCTGGCGCGTCGACGCCCGCCGAGAAGTCATCGCCCGTTGGGTAGACCGGCTGGAGAGGCCTCGATACGGTGTCTGGACCGTGGAGGCCTTCCGGCCGGTGCTGAGGCAATGGTTGGAACTCCTTCCGACTCGTGCAGGTCTTGACGGGGCATAGATGCTTCGGCAAGTACCTGTACAGGGTCGCTAGGAGGGAGAGAACACCGTCCTGCCACCACTGCGATTGCGACGAGTACACGGCGCAGCATACGCTCGAGGTCTGTGCCGCTTGGGCAGAGCAGCGCCGTGAACTCGTCGCAATCATCGGTGCCGACCTGACGCTGCCGACCATCGCTAGGGAGATGCTCGGAAGCATCAGGAACTGGGACGCGGTCGCATCATTCTGCGAGGCAGTTATCTCGCAGAAGGAGGCAGCGAGTCGCGAACGCGAGGAGCACAGCCTCGACGAAGCGACCCGCCGCCAGCGACTGGGGCGGCGCAGACACGACTACCTGCGTCCCAAGCCGCCCTAGCCGAGGCCGCAGGTGACGTGACCAGGGAGTTAGTCCGTCACCCACCGAGAGGCCGACCGCGTGAGGAAAGACCGACGTCCTCCCCGAGCGGGGGACGTCAGTCGATGGGAGGGTACCCCGGGTAGGGGGTATTCCGTCGGGTCGACCACTGATGACAAGTAACCCTGCTCCGATGGTCGGTCCAAAGACGATGGCGACGTGGTGTTCGGGTGGGTTGCGGGTGTTGCGTGCTTAAGCCCCTCTGTCGCCCCGGACAGAGTGGTGAGGAAGCGCGCCAACCGCAACCCAACCCAAAAAAAAAGCCTTAAATGGAACGACTCAGAGCGAGGTAATGCCGCATACGTCATGTTTTTTCGTGTGTGCAATCGGCTCCATCGAATTATAAGACGTTGCCACGTCAAAAACAAATATAAACTCCGGATAAGTATTCACCAACATATCATATACTAAATCTTTCTCCGAAACATGCTGCATCTTATGGTATAAATATTATTCTGATCGTTTAGTGGTTTTCGCAGTATAACCGAACAAAAAACCAGCTCCCCATTCATTAGTTTATATTAGACTGACAAAAATAAGAGAGACAGTATTTCTAATTTAGTTGCCGACCTGAGTGTTCCATAATATTGTTTTATTCAAATATTATGAGTAAAAAAAAAAATAAACATTATTATATCATTACACAATTACGTATATAATTTGCTTTTAATTTGTCAAATATATTCGCCAAACATTCGCATCGTTCCTTGCGAATGCGAATGCGATTGCGAATGTCAGAAACATATGCGAATATTCGCGATGCGAATGCGAATATTCGTTACATCACTAATGCATACCCTTTTTTTTGGCGGTGGCTTACGGTCGGCGCGCTCCTCGCACCACTCCGTCCGGGGCGACAGAGGGGCGTAAGCATGCACACCCGTAATCCACCCGTGACATGTCGCCTTCGTCGTTGGATCGACCACCGGAGTAGGGTGACTTGTCGTCAGTGGTCGGCCTGACGGAATGCTCCTTGAGGAGTACCCTCCCATCGACCAACGTCTCCTCGGGGAGGACGTCGGTCTTTCCTCACGCGGTCAGCCTCTCGGCGGGTGACGGTCTAACTCCCCGATTATGTGCATATTTTACCCCTTATTTGTATTTTACGACACCCTCAGGTAAGAGAGAGGGTGGTGAATTGTATTCTTACTCCATTACTACACAAATGGGTTTGATTTTATACCTTTCTAAATTACTCGATTATTAATTATTTATATCAACTGATTTGCGAGTGAAAAATTATTAACACGAACGACAACGACGAAGATTATTAAATCAAGCATACCAGTTAGATATACCACGGATCTTACGGATGGATTGGAGTCGCTGGAGCGACGGAAAAACTTTGAGTCATTCTGTGTACTCCACCGACTCTTTCACGGAGTGCTCCGGGGAACTGTGTGGCTTGGTACCACTATCACAATTTTACCAACATACCACTTGACATCGCAGCAGGGTTCATCCATTTTACCTGGAAGCGTTATGGTCTTTAACTATACATTTCCAGCGATCATTTCTCCTACGTACGTATAAGCTTTGGAATGAACTACTTGCTGTTGTATTTCCCGAGCACTATGACATGTCCTTTTTTAAACGCGGTTTAAGAAAAGTGTTTTCTTCACGGTAGGCAACGGCCTGGCTGTGCCCCTGGTATTGCAAAGGTCCATGTACAGCAGAATCACTTACCATCAGGTGTGCTGCTTGCTCATTTACCACTTGTGGCAATAAAAAAATAAAAAATTACCAATTATCCAAGCATGTCTAACCAATTATCCAAGCGGCAGCGCTACGTTTGATAAAAAAATTGTGGCTCGCACTGTCGTCTTAACCTTTTATCTGGTATTTTAAAACAATGAAATACATGATTATAGGATATTAAAAACATATATTTTCTATAGTAATTTTACTAGATTTCGTAAAATTTTATCTTCAGACGCGGGCCAGTCCATCTGTGACAGTACAGCACCCTCGCAGAAAATCGACGTCTGTGTAGCAGCAATTTGTACCTATAGTTCATTCGGTGAGCGAGACAATCGGAGGCTTAAATTTCTAAGGCTGTTTGCGTGTAGTAGGTTTTGTAGAAGCCTAATACCATCAAACCTCATTCCACGCAAAGGTCCATGAGTGACAGTATCATTTACTACCAGGTATGCTGTTTGCCCGTTTGCTACCAACAGCGATTAAAAAAAACTAGTCATTAACTGGAAAACATTTTTACGGATTTGTATTTGATTGCCCAACGTTTCGAACACTTTACAGCGATCATGGTCACAGGCGGACTAAGATGTCTCACGTCCTACAAGTCATTGTTATTACAAAGATTTATCTAGTTTTATTTCCAATGTGTAGTATCCGCGTAAGCATCGATTTAATATTTTAATGTTTCAGCTATAATTGTACTAAACGACTACACGCAGCAATTATCTAAATTACTGAGATTTAGCGTTTAACATGCTAGCTTGCTTATAAGAACTTATTTACGCGTAAAAAAATATTAGCATGAATGACGACGAAGATTATTGGAATAGATTTTCAATACATACGAGTGACGGAGTAGGAATACAGTTCGCAACCCCCCCTTTCTTGCCCGTAGGTGTCATAAAAGACCACTAAGGCGTTATTGCAGAAAACATCTATACAAAAGAAGGAAAACTGTAAATAAAAACGTATACTAAGAGGTCTGATCAGCGTGATATAGTAGGTCAACTTCCCTCCCATTTTGGAGGCAGCTGAAGTCTAGCAGTTGGACGTATATGAGCTGTGATCATGAGATGGGGCTTCAAGTGTCTGTTAATCACTTTTAACTCACAAGAAAATTATATCAAACATCGTTTTCATTTGAACGTAGTCGCGTGCAAAAGCTGCTTATACCAACATAAAAGAAAAATAATTTTTCTTTGAGACAAACGTATATAGCTCTAGAATCTGTTTTACAGACGCACATAGTTCACAGACCGTCCTCACGACAATTCCTTTAAACGACACAAAAAAAAACCTCCGATAAGTGGATAAAAATTCGCGAACAGAATAAATATCACGGAATACTTTTTGCTCCGTCCTCGATCGTTATTTATTATTTATGGAAATAGACCTGGAAACTCCATCGGGGGAAGGTCGTCATATTTTTCTTAAAAAAAGTAATGCCCCGTCGGTGCGGCACGCGTTTGTCATGCAAATTTATGCGATCCGTTTTAGCGTTCGTTTTTAAACCGATAGCGATTTCTAGACGGAATATTCAATCGGATTGTGAATAAAAAAATGATTTTTATACATTAACGTTTGGAGGTTATGTTTAAGCGTCACGAAGGAACGTTAAATACGCTCGTAAATTAGAAAGTATCGAAACGAGGGGAGTCGTGTAATGAGTTTGTGATTGAGTTAACTCGCTGAAGCAACAAAACGAACGAAACATTTGTAATAATACAATGTAAGATCACTTTTTACATTCTACGTTGTGTATTTGCTCTCTCATTAAACAATAACTTTCTTTATATTCTAACCCTTCTCCTTGAAGAAATTTATTATCACAGTTAATATACGTCCACTGTTGGGCTCGAGCCTATTCCACAATGGGAGGGAAATTGACCACGCTAGTTAGACGGATTGGCATAGGATTTTATTCCGAGTTTTACTTCCCTTGCATACATGTTATCTGCATATTATAATCCCTCAGCCATCTTTTACGGCCAAGAAAGGGGCTGGTGAATTGTATTCTTACTCCGTCTCCACATAGAATATATCTACACTTCAAACTATTCATTTCAATATTTATACATAAATTTCTTGTGTACGTGTGTATGTCACTGAACTGCACCTAAACGGCTGGACCAATGTTGATGAAATTTTTGTGCATATTCAAGGGGATTCGAGGTAGCGCTTATTTGACTCGGTAGGTGGCGCTTATTTAAACAAAAGAACGTCTATTGGGTCAGTTAGTAGTATACGAGCGTGGTTATAAGATTACGTAATTGTGAATAAA
This sequence comes from Lymantria dispar, assembly GCA_032191425.1. Lineage (NCBI taxonomy): Eukaryota > Metazoa > Arthropoda > Insecta > Lepidoptera > Erebidae > Lymantria > Lymantria dispar. The sequence goes on from CM063446.1 coordinate 868,543, forward strand.
TTCAGTTTTTCTTGTAAAAAAGTATTAAAAATATAAATATCGCTTACCTGACTATGGCAGTTGTAATCGACTAAGGTTTTAAGACTGGGGTGACTACGGATATCAAGGGATCGGTACCAATGTTCGTTCATCTGACTGAAGGGAAAAAATACTGTAGTTTATGGAATCGTGCACCACCCATCCGTCCGCGTCGCCCTAAACGGATTGGGCTTAGAATGTCTATACTACTGTAATAAAAAAGGGTATTATTAAGAGAGTGGACAGCAGCTATCTCCTGGGAAACGTATACCTCACCGCGTTCGCCAACGCTAGGTAAGCTAGCGTGGTGTTTGCGACATTATCCTTTTCCTTAGAAAAAAAATATGAGTATTCTCGATTCAACAGCGCAAATAAAATAATTACTATAATTCCCATAGTTAAAAAAATAAGTAACAAAAACACTTCATCATTATTATGTAGCCCCCTCTCATAGAAAGCAATCATTTCTGGAACATGCCATGAAGAAACACGACACAAGAACGGACCATGACATCACTGGTAAAATATAGTCGTTGACTTGTTGACGGGGCATGCAAGGCACGCTACTATTTTCATCGCTGATGGAACGGTCATAATCGCATACTGTTCAATATAAAGAGTATTATTTTACCTGACAGGTTCCTAGTGCGGTCACAGTAAAAACAAACGGTCAGACAGCTTAATGGTTGAAAGCAGAATGACCTTTTTACAAACAAGTTTTAATTATAACGAAACATTAAAGGCAATAGTGTTTGGTTATTGTTCAAGAATGTAGAACGTTCTCGCTATTTCAACCATTTTGGACGAACTTGCTAATTTGTCCTTTGATTCAAAGTTTCAAGTTGTGAGATTTAATCAAAGTTACTTTATCTATTTCGACATGACTTGCTTCAAGTTCCTGTCCCGCAAACATAACTGTCGTGTATAATTAAGTTTTGTTGAGGTGGTGACAATGATAAGTATATTTTAGGCGAACATTCGATCTTTTGTATTTCACTTGTTTATGATCATTATTTATTTAATAGGAAAGATAAGTAATATTGAAAATTTTGAATAACCCCCGACACAAACTAAAATAACAAAAGAGTTTTACGTCCTCTTCAACAAAAATTATCAATTAATAGTCATTTAACGATTATACTGGCACGCGTGAAGCAGAGTAATCATACGCCATTACATAATTTTAGAGCTGATACTCTTACACTGCTAGACCAATATTGACTAAACATAGCTAAGAACCACTACAAGAAAACTGGCTCCCAAATAAAAAAAAGAAACGTATTGAAATCGGTCCATCCGTTTAAGAGCTACGATCCACAGACGGACACGTATAGACAGACAGAAATAAACGTTAAATTTATAACACCCCTCTTTTTGCATCGGATGCAGAACAAATCCCCATTAGGTGGGCTGACGACATTTTATAAGTCGCAGTGAGCCGTTGGATGCAAGTGCCACAAGACTGTTCTGAGTGGCATTCTCGTGGGGTGGCCTACATCCAGCAGTGGATGTCTATGAGCTGATGGATGATTTGGGTTGTTAGGTATGCGCATTCTCGACAGTGGGAGAGAAAATGGAATCAATTATTTTCAAGTAAAAGAGAATTCAAAGTTCAATTTAAAGCCTTTGAATGTCTTCGGCTATTTTTTCTATTGCCTTTGGTTGCAAATAAGCAAAAAGCACACCTGAAGTACAAGTGATAAGGCTGCTCATGAACCTTTGTTAGGCCGCAGCCTACAGTGATGAGGATGCGTGCAATACCATTCTGTGATACCAAAGGCTGTAAAAAATCTGCCACACGCAAACACTTTCAGAAAGTTGGGCTTCCGGCTCTCTCGCTCACCAAACGAAGTACAGCAATAAACGGCTACCACTCAAACGTCTATTTGCCGCGAGAGTGTGGTACCACCACATAGTAAAAGTTAGGTAGTAATTTACAGCAGCCATCGACTTCAAAGGCACTTTTTGGATTTTTAGTGCCTTGGTGTTTATGGAAGCGATTTTCTTATTTACTTTTTTTTTTTATTGAAACGAGCAAACAGTACACCTGATGGTATGGTATTGCTGCCGCTCATGGACCTTTACAAGGCCGTTGCCTACCGCGAAGAAAGTGAAGGGAGTGTGAATGCGTGCATTGAGGCTTGGTGATACCAAAGGTACCACCAAAACCCTCCACACGCAAACACCCTCAGAAAGCTGGACTTCCGGCTCTCTCGCTCACCGAACGAAGCGCAGTAACAAATCGCTACTACTCAGACGTCGATTTTCTGCGAGAGTGTGGTACTGCCCGGACGGACCGGCCCGCGGCTGTAGACAGATAACTGTCGACAGTGTGGTCCTACCACTCTTAATAAAATATATTTATTTATAAACATATATTTATTTTTCTTCATAGGGATTTTACTTCATAGTAGAAAATGTATTCAAATCGCTCTAAATGTGAATGTAATTTTTTTTAATACCCTCGATTTCTTCAGAATCTCGTCATCAGATCCTAATCTGATTACCATGAAATCACCTGAAAGTATACATTAGCGAACAAAATGAATTTTCTAAATCAGTCCAAGGGTCTCGAATAAACAATGAACATACCTACATAAAAAAAAAGATTCCGACGAATGGAGAACCAGCTCCTGTTTTGAAATGGGTTAATTAATAAAAAATAAAGGATTTGAAAGGTAAAATATAACGTTATTTAAATAAGTTGACGTCGCAATATATATCTATTATGTTGAAATTCTAGTAAACATAAAAAACACAAATTGTGATACAAAAATTACTCATGGACACTAAAAAACTAATTTACTAATCATCATCAAAGCTCGTCCACGTCCCACTGCTGGGTTCGAGCCTCCTCCACAATAGGACAAAACTCATCCTAATATACAACGCTTGTCAAACAGATTGGTATAGAGTTTAATTTCGAGTTTACCTTCTCATTATTAAGGTAGAGCTTATAATATACGCAGAAATCTTTTTCATAATACGAATGTTTCTAGAAGCACAAGTACGACCGTATGAAAGGTATTATTATGGTTAATTAGAGAGAACGACTTCCATAATGGCATCATTTGCATGATAATAATTGCACTGGCAGCATTAAATATCGATTACGTTAAAAGCACTGTATAGACGGTATAGGTACTGTACAAGATATTATATGTATAAAGTTCAAATCTTAGTAAAGACTTATTTAGAGTTTAACTTAATTTTCAGTTTAATGTGCTACGCTACATATAAATATATACTAACAACGCCCTGCGGTTTTACCCGCAATTCCTCTTCCCGTGGCAATATCGGGATAAATTATAGGCTATGTATTATTCTGATATGTAATCTATATTATTGTGAAGTTTCATTAAAATCCATTCAGTAGTTTTTGCGTGAAAGAGCAACAAACATCTTCACATCTTCACTTCCTCCCATCCTCACAAACTTTCGCGTTTATAATCTTAATAAGGATGTAGAAAGTGATTTTATTTTATTAAAAAAATAACATCCTGCTCTAAGGAAATAGTCCTTGCGTTACCGGGTCTTAACGAACATAATTAACGGACACAAATTAAATCCAGACTCAAAACAAAATTTGTGGATAGCGCAAAGTGTTGTCCTGCGTAGGATTCGAACCCGCGACACTGCTACGGTAGGTCGGTATCTTACCTCTACGCTATCTGGCCAGTCTTGTTTTCTTGGATTATCTTGTTAATCTAATGGTATAAATATCATCATCATCACATCCAACTTTTGGGTTAGGTTATTGGGTTAGGTTAGTTTAGGGGGGTGACAAAATACGGTTGACTGGACCTGGGAATTAGTCCGTCACCCGCCGAGAGGCCGACCGCGCGAAGAAAGACCAACGTCCTACCCGAGGGGGGGACGTCGGTCGATGGGAGGGTACTCCTCAAGGGGTATTCCGTCGGACCGACCACTGACGTCAAGTCACCGTCAGTGCTCCGGTGGTCGGTCCAACAACGAAGGTGACGTGTCACGCGTGGCATGCGGGTGTGCGTGCTTACGCCCCTCTGTCGCCCCGGACGGAGTGGTGTCAATATAAGTATCCGATTGCTAAGTTCTTCGTTTCGTTCTGTATATGTTTGTATACTTCTTCTATCCGTATATATTGTGACTGAACTCCTAAAGGGCAGGACTGATTTTGATGACTTTTTGTGTGTTCAAGTGGATTCGGGTATGGTTTAGATCAATAATTGCTAGGTGGCGCTGCAATTTATTTCAAGCAGAACTCCTCTCCATTTTCTTGGATTTAACCGAAAAAGATGTTGGGTCAGCTAGTATTTATTAATAGAATCCGAACTATAAAATGAAGATGCGACGTCATCACTTTCGCAGAGATTGATAATAGTCAATAAAGAAAAGTCTATGATGATCATCATCATCACAGCTCATATACGTCCCAGTGTTGGGCTCGAGCCTCCTACACAACGGAAGGGAAACTGGCCTTACTATACCATGCTAGTCAGACAAGTTGTTACAGGTTGTAAATATTATGCATTACCCCCATGCATGAATAGCAGGAGGGTATGTAGGAGTCGCCAACACAGGATGGCTCATCGGAATACCTACTAAAAACCAGTAACGACCCACTTCCTCGTCTATTTTGGGGTGCCAAAAGGTCGCCTTTTGGGCATGCGACTTTGGCATCTCAGGGTCGGCTTAATGGCCACGCCCCGTGTATGGGTTCATCATGATGGAGGGTGCAAGCGAGTGTAGTCCCTACGTCGTCTCCCTAATCGCCATCTGCAAATTTGATCAGAGTGGGCGCTGGCTTCTCGTGCTCGTTCTTCAGCCTCCTATTGCGCTATCACGGCTTTGCAAAAGCAGGCGGTCGCCGACCAGCAGTCGTCACTGCTGAGCATTTTTGTAATTACAGCCGGCAGTGACAGGCCTCCTCCAATGATCGCTACTAGGTCGTGCCGTTGCGCACTCCAAGTGGGGCATTCGCCCAGAATGTTGTCCACATTAACAATAGGTGCACCACACTCATGGCAACCAGGGGCCTCCTCTTGCCTCGTAATACCGAAGCACCCGTGCCCGGTAAGAACCTGTATCAGCCTGAACGAAAGGTTGTCAAGTTTTCTATTTATCCAGCGGTAGAGGTGCAGACCCATCGTGGTTATGGTTCCTCGCCCTGCTACGGGGGATTCTAAGTCCTCCCACTACCGCTGGATGGTCACGAGCGGACTAGGATGTTTCACCTCTAACCAGCCATCGTTATTACAGAAAATTTATAATCATCTACCAGATACAATAAATTAGTTCTTAAATATTGAGCTACATTTTGATACAAATTTATTGCCAGTGTAAGAAGAAAGAAAATTATTCTATATGAAAAAAATATATTGTTTATGGTTAGTAATTATTTAACACTAAAATTATTAGTAATTATATTTACAATCTAGTATACTACCACCGGATCGGAACGCAGCTTCACTGAGAATGATCCGGCAAGAAAACTTAGGCGACATGATGCTAAATTAATATTATTTTTAACGAGGGTCACTTTATCTTAGTAAGAGGTTTTGATTTCTAAAATTATCTTTAACTATTAATATTTTATATACATAATAATGTTAGTCAGATAAGGTTTTGTTTCGAGTTTTCCTACTCTTGCATATATGTCATATACGTATTATATCTCTTCATCGTTTTTTACGACATCCATGGACAAGAAAGGGAGTGGTGAATTATATTCTTATTCCGTCACCACACGGACACTTATTTTAAGTAAATTATTAAATTTCTACTATAAAATAATGTATTATTTTCTAAATAAATTTATATTTATGTATTCTATCTTCATAGAAAGCTATTAAAGAACTAGAAATATTGTTATGAGCCGTGACCAGCGACAAGCGTGTACGCGGGTCGGAGTAGCCCGCCCTCCCCGGGGGAGGCGCCCGCGACCCTTCTAATGCGAAAATGAATTATGACCCACCATAATAGCACTCGTTATTAAATCATACCGTCTGTTTAGGTAACTAAGTTGTTATTTTTTTCTGCGAAATGTCGTAATTTCTTTGTGGATCCTTCAAGTTAATACTTATATATATTTCAGAATACTGTATGTATTAAAGTTCTTTGTTTTTTTTTGACAACGCCCTGCACTAACGGAATAAACCTTGTATTACGCACGACTTTTATGAATCGCATAAAATGATGTCCTGCGCGGGATTCGAAGCTGCAACACTGGCACGGTAGGTCGGTATCTTAACCATTCTACCATCCGTGCAGTCATTTCAAGTTCAAGTTCATTGTGTCAAGTTGGACGTATTTGAGATTTTATTGCACTATTAAAGTGTTATATCGTGTAGTGATGCATTTAATAATATGTCACCTCCGCTAACTCTAGTAGGTTGTCGTAAAATCACCCAATAAGACGATCACAAGACCTATCCCTGGAACTTACTTTTATACTGAATTAAAGAAGGTCTGTTATATAATATTTAATGTTGTACTTAAATATGTTTTAAGATTTATCTGGGGGCACGGCAGTGCCCCCGCCAAGTCGAGCAAAAAAAAAAAAGTCGGGCAAAACGCAAAACTGCCGTAACATACTTTTCTCGAAGCGATTCAGGCCATTTTCGACCCCCTATAACTTTGTTGTTAATAAAAGTAGAAACCTGATTTTTTAGTAATCCAGCAGGCATTGTATACACACGATATATTTCAAATTTCATTCAATTTGAACCAATAGTTTAAGAATTATAACTAGTCAAAATTTCGTAATTTTGTCACTCACTGACTGACTGACCGATCATTAATATTAAACAGGCACTTCAAGCAGACATAGAAGCTTCAAATTTAGAATACAATAATAATTAGTGTTCAGTGTATAAATAAAGGAAAAATTATGAAACATTGTAATTTTCGTCCAGTTTCCGAGACACACTAACTGCATAAATAATTTTGTGAACCCATATAAATATATAGGATTACAAAGCTACATTTGCAGTTAATGAATTGTAACTTTGTAAAAAATAAGAATGCATTTGTCGCCATCATTGCTGCCCTGCATCATTGCCAAGTCATTCTGTTTATTTAAAACATAAAAGATCTTTAATATTGATATAGTCACTATAAGAAGTTGTTAGATTAGTTATTTACGTAATCACTTAAGAAGGAAGATCCCTTAAGCAGGGACTGAATGAGTTAACCGACTTGGTATAACATGGATCTCACAAATTTTTATGGTAGAAGAACTCAGTTGTGAGGCTTGGCTTTTTTTTATAAGTCTTGTTTTTGATGGTATATTTATTTTCTAGCAGAAACCATTCCATGAAATGATAGTCAATTTGCTGCTTAGAAAATTTCAGAGATAGAAAAAAACTGCAACAAACTGAAGACACTTCTGAAGACACATTGAAGAATTCATCACAACGATATAAATATTAAAAATTTACAAAATAAGAAAATACAGATTAGTATACCTCTTTCTTTATCTCTTCAAAGTAAAGGCACAACACCATAAAAAAAATAATGCCAAGTTTTAACGATAATATCCTCAAACATTGTACACTTAAATCAATAAACATTTTTTATGTAACAACTTTCTACGTCTTTAGAAATGATGCCTTTGTTCAGGGCTGTCAAAAACATAAAATACAATATAATTGAAAAATGGGTAGCACTTTTGTTTTCAATAATTATTTCTTGAATTCGGTAAAGGTATTGCAATGACAGCGAAGTCTAAAAGGGGAATGGAGTCATTGTTTATTAAAGTCAGAATTATATATTTCTGATAAATTTCCTTTGTCCTAGATTCTCGAAATAATAAAATTCTACAGGCGTAAATGCTAGAACTATAATAGAATGATGTAATAATTATTTCAAATTTTCCACTTCAATTTTGAAACTATTTCTTGGGGAGGAGTTAAAATTATGTACTGAAGTATTTTTTATTTGAAATGAAGCAACATTTTTACCAATTTTATCTGGTTTTTAGCACTCTTTTTAGCACTAGACAAGCGAAAGTCCTCTATTTGTTCTACATAGCTGTTCCTTTTTTCTTAAATTTGCTACAATTTGGAGTAGAAATCTCTATTAAATACCAATATACGACATTTGTTCTCAAGGCGATATCTCGAAGTTTAGATGCTGTGACTTAGAAGGTGTAGACACCGAGCTCAAGCAATCCATTCCTTTGACACTCTTAATTGATGAAGAGGGGTAACTCTATAGATTATGGTAGCCATACGGCACCTTTCCATTACCATAGATGTTTGGGTGGCATATAAAAGGTGTCTTACAAAGTCTGTTTTATTTGTTTGGAAGACATATTGTTGCCTATCTGGTCACCGTAGAATTGTGGATTTTTTTTTCCTCTCATGCTGTAAGGGGATATTTTTAATAATGAATGATATAAGAGCTAAAAAAAGATAAAAGTGTCTAAAGGGCTTCAGTGATTTAAGTGGGTATTCCAATCATGCAGGTGACCAGCAACTGCCACGATCCACCTACCATCTGTCACCAGCAGGAGTTGGAGCGTAAATTTTACTACGTGAATAAGAAAAAATCTGGTGTAATAAGGGAATTTTCCTTCTTTTAGGGCCGGTGTTCACTTTACGGGATCTTATTTTCATTATGTATTATGTGGCATGCTCAGTCTGCTTGTAAATATTTAACGAAATGTGTGTGCTATTAATATGAAAATAAGATTTATAATCATTACTCTTCCTTTGCTGTGCTATCCCGCGCTATCTCATCAAGTAAGCGCTGCCCCTTATGGAGAAAGCTTGAATAATATAAAAGATGAGATTATGAACGATGATAATTATTTTTATCACTTTTTTTATTTATCCTTCATATACAATCGTTGGTTAGAACGATGTGTGCGGTAAATAAATAAACATTACATAATATTTCGACCTTGTACTAGAAATCCTGGGAGGTGTACACCGAGGTAGGTTATTATTGTACCTTTGTTAGTTGTATTCGACGAATTGAACACAATGGTGAGGTCCCTTTTATTTCAACAGACTGTATTTAATTAAGTTTCACTTGTGTGATAGAAATAAAACTTTAGGGTCAGTATATTTTAAGAGCACTTACATATCCATTCTATTTTTTATATATTCTTTTATAATAATAAATTTATTATATAATGTAATAATTTCTGTGTTATGTTCTGTTTTATTTAATTTATAAACTAGATTTAATAATAATATACCTATACGAGTAAATATTCGCACACAGATAGAGCAAAATCAAAAATAATGCCACAGATTAATATATATATTTTTTTTTTTAATTTTTTCATGGTTCATTTATGTAATTTTAAGACGATCTTATCTTTTATTTTGTTATTGTTTTTATACATGTTTTATAAATTAGATTATTGTTATATTTGTTATTATTGCAATATATATACGGAAACGTGGTCCCTAAATGTAGGCCTCATATCAAGGCTCAAAGTCGCTCAGCGTGCTATGGAACGGGCTATGCTTGGGATTTCTCTGCGAGATAGAATCCGGAATACGTAAATCCAATGGGCAGGCCACATCGCTCGACGAACCGACAACCGCTGGGGAAGAAAGGTTCTCAAGTGGCGACCACGCATCGGACGACGCAGTGTAGGATGAACTAGGTGGACCGACGACCTAGTGAAAGTTGCTGGGCGTCGTTGGATGCAGGCGGCACAGGACCGCGCATTGTGGCGCAACATGAGGGAGGCCTACATCCAGCAGGGGACGGCAATAGGCTGAAATGATGATGATGAAATGATGATTATTTGTAAAGAGGTACTTATTTTTTGACAATATCTTTTATATTCTACTACGTGTACATCGCTGACTAACGTTGCAGGACGCTGCAGAATAACAGCGTTGTGGTATTCACTTTACTGAGTAGATACCTCAATATTGCTGAGCAGCTATCCCTTTCCTCTTTTGCGAAGGGGACGCTAATCTTAATGTCATTTTTGTTATTTTCGTTGTTTCGCTTTTTTTTTAACTTATGGTTTTTATGTTATTGTACTTTTATTATTATGTTCTTGTTCCTCTCGTAAAAGAGTAATAAATTATTTTTCTTTATTTTTTCTTTTCATTTATACTTGCGCCTGATGCCGCCCTAGTAGAAGCTGCGGGTGACCGGACCGGGGATTTAGTCCGGCACCCGCAGAGAAGTTAGCCTCGCGACGGCGATCAGCGTCCCAGGAAGGAGACATCGATGGAAGAGTGTACTCCCTCGAGGTATTCCGTCAGGCCGACCATTGAAGTCAAAGAACTGCACTGGTGATCGGCCCAACGACGAAAGCGACATGCTGTACGTGGATTACGGGGCCGCACGCTGCCCCTCTGTCGCCTCGGACCGTAGCAAAAAAAACCACACTAGATTTATACTAACTAGATTAAACAACTGATATTGGTTGAACTATGACAAGTTAATACGTTGAATGCCTGTGACTCCCTAGTTAAAATACTATGTAAAGGTCAACGCCGCCCAACATGCGTCCCCCATGGCGATCAACGTGTTAAGTAATGACCTGATTACTTAATTCTTTATTCTTTTATTACCACGTCTATATCTTTGAGACCGAGTGTAGGACTATATTGTGAGATAAATATGCGTCTAGGTGACCCTAGACGCATATTAGGAATGTAGTCTACATGGTAGGCTTTATTGCGAAGAACGAAATATTCCTAGTCCATCGAAAAGTAAGTATTATTCCGACTATTCCTCTGAGATTGATGAATAAATCGTCATACACTTTTTACACATACATAAAAGCTTTTTATAAAAAAACTAATATTAACATTCTTAAAAATTTAATAGAAGCATTTCGAAATCATCATTACAGTTCGTAAGTCACGCTATTTTTTTTTGTGGGTGGGTTACGATCGGCGCACTCCTCGCACCACTCCATCCGGGGCGACAGAGGGGCGTAATCACGCAAACCCGTAACCCACCCGTGACACGTCGCCTTCGTCGTTGGACCGACCACCGGAGCAGGGTGAGTTGACGTCAGTGGTCGGTTCGACGAAATACCCTCTGAAGAGTACCCTCTGCTCACCCTCGGGGAAGACGTCGGTCTTTCCCGAGGTCTTCACGCGGTCAGCCTCTCGGCGGGTGACGGACTAATTCCCCGGTCCAGTCACCCGCGGCCTCGTCTAGGGCAAGTCCCACTACTGAGCTCAAGTTTCCACCACAATTAGAAGACAATTTATCTACTATATCACGCTGATCAGACGGTGTGCTATAGGGTTCATTATATCGAGTTTTCCTTCTCTTGTATAATTGTGATATGCACAATATATATTTTAGTAGTCTTTTACGACCTCCACGGGCAAGTAATGGGGTGGTGAGTTGTATTCTTACTCTTTCACTTCACAAAATTTCGAAATAAACGTCTTGTAAACATAAAAATAATTTTGCATGTCTATAGACACCCCCCACTCCGTCACCATGTCACCACACGGAGTGGGTGGTGACAGAGTTAGAATAAAATTCACCATCCCTCTACGTAGACTAGCGTAGTACAGCAGGTCAGTTTCCCTCCTATTGTGGAGGACGCTATAGCCCAACAGTGGGCAGTATATGAGTCGACATGATGCCCAAACATACATAAAAAATATAAACCGCGGGCCGGTCCGTCCAGGGTAGTACCACACTCTCGCAGAAAATCGACGTCTGAGTAGTAACAATTAGTTACTGCGCTTCGTTCGGTGAGCGAGAGAGCCGGAAGCCCAACTTTCTGAGGGTGTTTGGTGGAGGGTTTTGGTGGTGCCCTTGGTGTCACTGAGCCTCGATGCACGCATTCGCACTCCCTTCACTTTCTTCGCGGTGGGCAGCGGCCTTGTAAGGGTCCATGAGCGGCAGCAACACTTACCATCAGGTGTACTGTTTGCTCGTTTGCCACCGTTGGCAATAAAAAAAAAATAAAAACATTTGAATAGAACTTTTGTAGAACTTAAAAATACTTTAGTTCTATATGGTAACGTATTGTTGAGAATCATTGAATCGTATTTGATTGATAAAATACGTACGAGGTATATTTGTGAGTGAATGTGAACGTTATGAGGTAACAAGGTTCCACTCGAAGTAACTCACACACAAGGATCATTGAATTTGTAAAAATTTGTTATCTTGCATGAGTTGTGAAGTCGTGAATGGTTAGAATTTGATTACAGTACGGGTAATAAAAATGTTTATTCAGATTCTACGACTGCGGTTAGATAAGATACTCATCTACACTTATTAAGAAAATATTTCTTGTATTGTGATACTCTTATCGTCGAAAAAAACATTCAGAATAGAAACCAAAACTGCTAACTAACAACTACTTATTAGAAGTCTCAACTGTTAGGAGTTCAATACGAAATAAGTGAAATTAAAAATTTTTAATAACTCCCGACACAAATTAAAATAATTAAAAAAAGTTTTACGTTCTCTTTAACAGGAATTATCAAGTAATTGTTATTTAACGATTATACTGGTACGCATGAAGTACTTAATCGAGTTATCATACGCCATTACATCATTTTGGAAAAGAGCTGATACTCTTATACTGCTGGACCGATATTAACCAAACATAGCTAAGAATCACCGCTTCGAAATCGGTCCATCCACACACACACCCACATAGACACACACCCAGAGACAAACAGACAGACATCAACGTCAAAATTATAACACCCCTCTTTTTGCGTTGAGGGTTAAAAATAATACAATACAAAATGTACCTGGGTATGATGAGCAATTTGTCGGTAATGATTTGTGACTAGTACTCGTAACATAAGGTACGGAACAAAGAGGAAAATAATGCACATAATATTAGAGAATGCCGCTTGATGAACTGGCTATTGTACGAACGTAAATTATTTTATGACGCTCTACGCAACTTAAGTATACTTAAGTATACGTACTTCGGATAGAATGATATATATTCTGTAAATTACTTAATCTGTATTCTCTTTATGTATATTTTTCAGACTTCCTTACGTCTCGAGGAATTACATAAAAACAAAATACATTATCATCTAATCTTGAAACGTGTCATTGCTGGGCTCGTAACTAGTCTACAATGGAAGGAATGAGAACAATAATTTATGGATCGCATAAAAATCCATGTGGTGACGGAGTAAGAATACAATTCACCACTCCTTATCCTGTCTGTGGATGTCGTAACAGACGACAAAGGCTTATAATATGTATAAAACACCTATGCAAGAAAAGGAAAATTTGAATTAAATCCTATACCAACCTGTCTGACCAGTATGGTATAGTGAGGTCAAATTCCCTCCTATTGTGAAGTGAGGCTCGAGCCCAACAGTGGGACGTCTATGAGCTTAAAATACTATATCAACATTACTTTTAAAAGTATTCCGACGATTTATGTTAATAAAAAAACAATTAAACATGGTTGTCTGTAAAGTCGGTTTACGGACGATAGTTTAACATGACAACGTCATAACAAAACATTGATGAAATGACTGCATACTTTTATGAATAAAATTGAATCAGCGTAACGGAACAATGAGCGTAACGAGAAAATGAGCGTAACGGGACACTTTTTCGTGCATGCAGCCATCGTTCATTGATTTATTAGACGTTGTCACGTCAATAATAAACTGATAAAAAAATTGTGACAGTAAAATATAATCATTACTAATATTATAAATGCGAAAGTAAGTTTGTTTGTTACACTTTCACGCTTGAACCACCGAACCGATTTCAAAGATATTTTCATCAATGGAAAGCTATAATATCAGGGAGTAACATAGGCTATATTTTATCCCGGTATTCCCACAGAACTACGCGGGTAGGCGACTGAATCCTAAACGAAGCAAGGGCGGGTTGCTGGTATTGAATATAATTCAAAACAATTCTCATTATATAAAAAAAATGTATCGTGTAGCGTCCCTAAAAGTCTAAAAAGCAACAAACCCATAAAAAACATTAACAAAAAAGCCTTGTCATATAAATTTTCATTTCACTAAAACGACACCACCGCGCCGTATAGAACTCTCGATAATTATTGTATTGCCGTTTTAGTATTGAAAAGGCAATGTCGTTTACATAACGGCGATGCAGCTACTGTAAAACAAGTTTATATATGCGTCATTAAACGTCTTAATACAAAGCGATAAGGATCTATATTGTTTGACAAGCTGTTTTGTCTAAGTGTGTAAATGTTTAAGCATAATAAAGGTGCCGTGACCACGCATATATTAAAACACAAATACCAACATTTTACCGACACAGCTGGTCCGCAGTCAACAATTTATTGATACAACGTGATTAACATCGGAAGGATATCGCTCGCATTGTTATTGCCTATTTAGCGTCCATTATATCAACCATGAACATTTTTATAAATAAATATTTGTATCAATTAAATATTGTACATTTTCGTGGTTGAATCATCATCATCATCATTTCAGCTCATATACGTCCCACTGCTGGGCTCGAGCCTCCTCCATGGTAGGAGGGAAATTGTCCTTACCATATCATGCTGCTCAGATAGGTTGGTATAGGATTTTATTTCGAGTTTTCCTTCTCTTCGTGGATGCTATATGCGTATTATATCCCTTAGTCGTCTTTTACGACATCCACGGCCAAGATAGGGAGTGGTGAATTGTATTCTTACTCTGTCACCACACGGCAAACATGGACGTGGTTGAATACAATCCACCAATCCTGCCAACCTCTCTTGCCTTTGGCTGTCATAAAAGACTTCTAAAAAATATAAATGCAGATAATATCGATGCAAAACAAGGAAGACTCGTATTGAAACTCTATGCCAACATGTCTGATCAGCTAGGTATAGTAAGTCAAATTCCCTCCCACGAGGGGAAGGCCCGAGCCTAACAGTGGGACGAATATGGACTGAAATAATCATTAAATAATGTATAAATTGTTTAATTTTTAAATCTGTTCTCTGTTTGACTCCTATAGTAATGTAGTATGAAGAGTACAATACGAATATTGACCTACATTTTGATACAAATTTATTGCCAGTGTAAGAAGAAAATGATTCTAGATGAAAAAATTCTTGTTTCGATTGAAATTTCGAAAAGAATATTATTCGAATAAATTGTGTGCCGATCCGGTGGTAATATATTAGATTGTTAGGTTTTAAATAGAATTACTATTAATTTTAATGTTAAATAATTCATCATCATTATCTTGCTCTTATCCCAATTACTTGGGGTCGACGCAATATGTCATCTGTTTTGACATATTGCAAAAAGTTAAATAATTACTAACCGTAAACAATATAATTTTTTCATAAGGAATCATTTTCTTCTTACACTGGCAATAAGTTTGTATCTAAATGTTAGCCAATATTTAATTATTAATTTTCTGTATCGGGTAAATAATTATAAATTTTCTGTAATAACGATAACTTGTTGGACGTGAGACATCTTAGTCCGCCCGTGACCATGAACGATGCAAAGTGTTCGAAACGTCGCGTCGGGCAAAAATCAAATACAAACGCGATAAAATCCGTAAAGTAGTTTTATTTAAAATGTGTAATACTCGCGTAAACATCAGAAATCATTATTAATACAATAAGAATACAAATCACTATTCCTTTTTCCTTTCCGCAGGTGATCGTAGGAGACCACTAAGGGACCTAAATAGGTAAGATCACTGTATAAGAAGCGAAACTCAAAATAAAATTCTATATCGATCCATTTGACCAATGGCTTATAGACTCAATGGCCCTCTCATTGCGAAAGAGCCCAGCTATAGAACTTCAAGGAGCTGAGATGACTCAATTTTTATCAGGCACACATTTGGTTTTAAAATACGCAAAAAATTTAAAGTCTAAAAGATCAAAATATTTTTTAACTACAGTCAACTAGTCCGGTATTAAGTGGCCATCAAAATATTTGTTCTTAGATGATTTTGTACATTTTTCGATAATAATGTATTATTTATTCTTTAGGCAGAACGATAAGCTTTAAAATGAGGTGTAAATCATGGAATTAATTGAATTTGATAAGGAATAAAGTAGATCTCGTTGACTAAGAGAGAAACAGGCTAGATAATATTTCATCGTCATCATCATCTCAGCCCACGTAAGTTCCACTATTGGGCTCACTATACCGCGATGGTCGGACGTGTTGACATCGGGTTTTATTTCGAGTTTTCCTTCTCTTACATATATACTATCTGCATATTATAAGACTTAGTCGTCTTTTATGACACCCACGGGAAAGAGAGAGGGTGTTCAATTGTATTCTCCGTCACCACACGGATATGTTATCTTTATGATCCTAATTCTTTGTTAGGAAAGATAAAATAGGGACATGTAACATCTTATTTACGCTATCCCTTTCAGCCCATATCAACACAATTACGATGTCTGCTTGAATCCATTTTTAGGTATTTAAAAGTAGTATTAAGATGGGCTTAGAAAAAAAGGGGTATATAGAGAGGAGAGGGTACGCTAGGGACTTAACGGCTATTACAATGTTATCACGCGCTTCTCCAATACAAGCTTACCTTTTATGAACTAGCGGCCCACCCCGGCTTCGCACAAGTCCAATGCTGATACTAAATATACTACAGAATGTCTTTATATACAGCGTTCACAGCCTTTTTTGTCATTAGATAATACAAACATGTTTTCTTTAGAGGTTACTCTTGAAAGAGAGGCATATTATGCAAGTATAATACATGTAAATCTTCGTTTTCAATCACTATCTATCGAAAAAACCGCATGAAAATCGGTTGCGTAGTTTTCTGTTTTAAAGATCTAAGCATATGTAGGGACAGACAGACAGGGCAGCGACTTTCTTTGAATGCCTTTGAGCTTGGTTGTAAGGCTCACATTTAGAGACCACGCTTTCCTAAACCATCACTGATAACATACACTGGTCGTAGACCGGTATTTTCAGGACGTATATAAGCTGGCAGGTAAATGCATTATGGACCTCACACTAGCTACGGAGAAGCTTCTTTAAAATAAGCTTTACAGAAATTCAACATAAGTACATTTTTTACAAAACACTGGATTTTAAAATCTCACAAAAATAGTTGTATACATATATTATATATTATCTAACGAAGGAAACGAGATATTAATTTAATGAAATCTATAGAAAGAATGTTCCGGAATAGTTTCACTTTTCTCAAGAGATACATCTTTCATATTTTTATACAACGATTTTCTAAAGCAAATTTGTTTAGGTTTGATGATAAATATACAGCTACGGTTTATATTTGACATATTGTGACATTTCCTGGCCAGCGGGGAGCATCCCTTGTCACAAGCGACAAACTTACCACAAAATAGCTTCTATGAGTGACATACGGGGCGCACCAGTATATTAAACGCTTTATTTAAACAATATTCAGATTCTTAAAACTTTTATTTAGTGCTAGATTATATATTTTTCTTTGGATTTTCTATTCATAAAATATAATTTTAGTTAATTTATTTTTTACATATCAAAGACTTTTGTAAGTAATCTAATTAGAAAATATGTAATTTTATTTAATACTAGCAACCCGCCCTCGCTTTGCTTCGGTTATAGGTTATAGTCGTTTTACCCGCGTAGTTCCCGATCCCGTGGGAATACCGGGATAAAATATAGCCTAGTTTACGCCCTGATATTATAGCTTTCCATTGGTGAAAGAATTTTTGAAATCGGTCCAGCCGTTTTGAAAATTACCCGGAACAAACAGATAGACAGATAGACAGACAAAAATTTTTTAATTGCTATTTGAGGCATAGGTGTCGTTATTTTATTTATTGGTATAGATTTAACTAACGGTGCCAGCAATTTTGCTGCCTGGATAATATATTTAATAGAATTAAATCATTATTTCGTTGGAATACCCACGTTATATCAAAAAAAAATAAGTATATTAATAACAACCTTAATTTGTCATCGCATTTTTTTTTATCTCCACGGTTGTTATGACAACTGCGACTGTCCAGAATGTTTGCCATATTTGCTAACATTTTTGAATGCTCTGATTCTATTTAGCTTTTTGTATAAGCCCATATTTGTTCTCGATATACAGTTAATTTGAAGTTGATGTTATAAGGAGGCTGCTCTCAGTTATGTTTTTATGAGAATTGTGTGAAAAAAAGTTGAAATCGAAAAAATTGTGAACTATTTTATTTCATGATTTTTTTTAAGACTTAAATTCATAGATTTCATGAAAAAGTTTTTGAGTATTTGGATATACATCATTTGCGACAAGTACCGTCACAGATCGTCATTTCAGCTCATATACGCCCCCCTGTTGAGCTCCTACAATAAATAACTGTTCGTAAAAAAAACTATGAAGTAATTAAAAATTATTATTTCAAATAACACTCTAACAATGTTGGGAGCGCTAGTCCATAATAATTCCAGTTAATATCGTGTAGAACAATTCACTTTTCATATACAAACACATTGTAAGCTTTAGTCAATGTAGAGTTGTCCTGTGGCATGCCTTTGTACTATTGTGTGGTGTTTAGTTAATTCGAACCAACCTTTATAACAATACACACTACAGAAGATAGGTTTCCTTGTATGAAAGCCTATTTTGATCGGGATCAATTGGTTTTGGCAATCCATAGGTGAATTTGTGAGTGCATTGGGAGTGACTAATGTAATAAGAACTGTGGGTTACAATACGCCTAGAAATGACGTTGATTTATTAGCTATAGTATGAATAACCTTAATCGTTCCTTTTCTATTTAATAACTTTTAAAAGACTATTCTAGAATAATTATAATTCGTATCTCTCTTGCATTACAGCTTGGTCGGGGAACATTCGATCGTCTTGGTCGCTGCATTGTTACTGATGATTCAAAGAGAATACAAATTACTGATGATTAAGTTCTGACAAAATTATGTTAATCGAATTTTCAATCATACTTAACCATGGATAAAATTACGTTTAGCGTTTGCGTTTTGTTATTACATGTCAGATGCGTTTTATTATATTACAGTTTACAGTGACTTGTATTCTCTTTGACGTTTTATGGCACGTCACACGGGAACGTGGCTGAACGAAATAAAAAGTATCCTATGTCTATCTCCTGGTTCTAAGCTACCTCCCCACCTACTTTCATCCAAATCGGTATGGCCGTTCTTGAGTTATAAATAGTGTAACTAACACGACTTTCTTTTATATATATAGACTAGCAACCTACCCTCGCTTCGCTTCGGTTTCAGTCGTCTTGCCTGCGTAGTGCCCGCTCCCGTGGGAATACCGGGATAATATATAGCCTAGGTTACTGCCTGATATTATAGTTTTCCATTGGTGAAAGAATTTTTGAAATCGGTCCAATCGTTTTGAATATTACTCGAAACAAACAGACAGATAGACAAAAAAAATATAATGTGATTTTTAGACATAGGTATCGTCCAAATAACCGTGTGAGCATGAAAAAACCTATTATTTTGACATTACAAACAGACACTCCAATTTTATTTATTGGTATAGATAACTTTTATATATATAGATAACTTTTAAAAGACTATTACAGAATAATCATTTTTATCCCAGATTATATAGTCTCGAGTCCTGAGCTCAAAATTCTTTGAAATGAGATGGAACTTAACATACCACGCTGGTCAGATGGTAATTATATAGTTTTATTTGGAGTTTTTTTCTCTTGTAAAAAATTATCAACATTACTTCTCTTAGTCGTCTTTTATGTCACAAATAGTGAATAAGGAGGGTTGTGAATTGTATTTTTACTCCGAACACAGCAAATATATTTGTATTAAAAGCAAGAATAATATTTCTTTTGTTCTGCAATCATTTTTCTGTGGTGAAGGAATAAAAATACTTTCGTAGGTCTAGTACAATATGACTAAAAAATATAAATAGCTAATATCATTCCAAGGGAAGGCAAACTTGAAGAAAATCTTACTCCAATACGACTGAGCAGCGGGGTATAGTTAGTAAATGTTTTCCAATTATGGAAAAACCCAGCGCTTAATAATGAAAGGTCTATGCACTGAAGCAGAAGAAAAGATTAGTCTACACTAATATTACTAAGAGGAAAAAATTGTATTTTTGTGTATGTGTGTTTGTAATGAATAAACTCAAAACCTACTGTGCCGATTTCAAAAATTCTTTTACCATTGAAAAGCTGCATTATCCCTGTGGAACATAAGCTATATTTTATCCCAGTATTCCCACGGGAACGGGAGCTACGCGGGTAAGGCGACGGAAACCGAAGCGAAGCGAGAGCGGGTTGCTAATATAATATATTATTTTTGTACCTTTCAATATTATATTTATAGAGCATATGTTTAAATTAAATAAATGTTGAAATTCCTTGCTACATAAGAATAACAGTACTGCGGTAAATCATCTCGTACACAGAAATAACATTATAGTTAAATATAACGATAGAAAATTGCAGACGAATAATGTTAACACGAGTTTACGTAACAGAGAGAAATGCACCAAACAAAATATTACATTCAACGTTGAAAATATAACATTAAAAATAAATGTCAAGTGTATGAATGCAGAAATTTTGCTATCTATTCGCAAGTAGTGGAGAAATTTGGTGATTCTGTACTGTTTACGAGCACTAACCTCGGTATATTATTATGAATTTATCGATAGAGTCACTCGGCTTGTAATCTAATTTTAGATTTTATAACAGACTAGCAACCCGCCCTCGCTTCGCTTCGGTTTCTGTCGTCTTATCCCCGTAGTTCCCGTTCCCGTGGGAATACCGGAATAAAATATAGCCTAGTTAGTAAACTTCTTTTTAAAAATTCTTTAAATTAAAAATTCTTTCACTAATGGAAAGATATAATATCAGGAAATACCCTGATATTATAGCTATCCATTAGTGAAAGAATTTTTTAAATCGGTCCAGCCGTTTTGAAGATTACCCAGAACAAACAGACAGACAAACAAAAAAATATAAAGTGATTTTTAGGCATATGTATAGTGCAAATAACGGTATGAACATGAAAAGGGCCTATTATTTTGACATTACACACAGACACTCCAATTTTATTTATTGGTATAGATATAACTCTTAGACAGGTATACTCTTAGACAAATATACTTTTCGTGTGGTGGCGAAGAAAGAATAAAATTCACCCCTTATCTTGCCTTTGGCTATCCTAAAAGATCACTATGGGGTATAATATACATTTTATATCAATGCAAAAGAAGAAAAACTCATTATGAATGTATATTTGGAAAGTCTCTTGCAGTACAAAGGTTTATTGTCTTTGCAAAAAGTTACCGTATGCAAAGACTAACTGATTTGAATAGCGTGGTATAATATACCCTAATTAGTTCTCATTATAGAAGAGACGATTACCCAATAGTAACTGTATTTGATGAATGTCTACTTGTAATCTAAACATTCTAGTTCCAAGCGTGTATATATTCAATCTATTAGCCTGTTTAAAAATGTAATATCTGGTTGACCGAGCTTCGCTCGGAATATTTTTGTTGTATTTTTGTCGAACTTAATTAGATTTACATTAATAAAAAATAAATAATGGAAAATATATGTATAAAAAAATTCAAAAAGAGAATAATAATAACACCGAGATTCGAACCGACGCTGTTTGATTGAAAAAATACCAAAATTAAAACCTTCCCATCTGAGCTATCGTAACTCATGACGTTGACAACGAAATTTGAAATCATATTCTTTTAAAATTTAATGTCATTGTATTGTTTTGCTAAAAACACGGACAAAACAACATTTTATATAAATAAAACCTAGCTAGATCGATTTTTTGGACCCGAATCCTCTAGTATGCCAAGTTTCAACAAAATCGTTGGAGCCGTTTCCGAGATCCTGAATATATATATATATACAAGAATTGCTCGTTTAAAGATATAAGATATGGTTATTCTGATGGATACATATACGAAATTTAATCACATTGCTCTAACATTCAAAGACGTTGCCATATCGTAATGGTTTTTAATGTTTACGCGTGTGTTATAAATATGAAAATGTGAAATAAAATTATTTCTACGAATTTTATAGCGTTCGTTTTTCTATCGTGACTATGAACGCTTAAAAGTGCACGAAACTTTAAAAAATAACAATCAAATACAAATGCTAGACATTTATAAAAATAATTTTATTTCATATCGACTGCACAGATGGCGTAGTGGTTAAGATAGCGACCTACAGCGCCAGTGTCGGCGGTTCGAATCCCATGCGGGACAACACTTTGTGCGATCCACAAATTGTTGTTCTGAGTCTGGATGTAATTTGTGTCCGTTAATTGTATGTTTGTAAAGTCCCCCGCAATACAAGTATTATTTCCTTAGTGCAGGGTGTTGTCTTAAATAAATAAATAAAAATAAAATATTGATCTCAGACATTTTATAATTAAATGAATGTATAGTGTTTTTAGTTTAGAATAATAACGTATAGAAGGTAAGTCCACGCACAAAAAATGAAGCATTTATATTGGAGCCTAATGGAGCTTACGTGGCACTGTATTACACGAAATTACGCAAATTTTAAAAAATAAATAGGTATTTTTTTTTTATTCTGGTTTGTGCACTCAGATGGTGTCACAACATCATCATCATCTTGCTCTTATCCCAATTACTTGGGGTCGACGCAATATGTCATCTGTTTTGACATATTGCAAAAAGTTTCGGCAATGACTTTTATGACCAGCCGCCTGCCTGACGTCAACCCTCCTTGGGAATGTAATCGTTGACCCAAATGGTACCAGATGGAGTTGGTCCGGGTCAATCTAGGGCTCTTAGTCGTCTTTTACGACACCCACGAGCAAAGCAAGGGTTGGTAGTATTCGAAGCCGCTACCACACAGCACACTCAAATGGTGTCACAACACATTTGAAAAATATAAAAAAGCATATTAACATTACTTTTAAAAGTATTTCGACGATTTATGTTAATAAAAACAAAATTTGATTTCATAATTTGTATAGTGGTGTGCGTGTGTACGTGTGTAATCGCTTGCACGCATGTAGTATGTTTGGCTTCATGTTTTGTTCGCCTTAAATACCGACACTATCCTTCTATACGTTATTAGCTTCTGTTATAGAACCAATATTCATCATATCATCATCATCTCAGCCCATATACGTCCCACTGTTGGGCTCGGGCCTCCTCCATAATGGAAGGGTAATTGACCTACTATACCACGCTGGTGAAACGTTTTGGTTTAGGGTTTTATTTCGAGATTTTCTTCTCTCGCATAGATGTTATATGCGTTTTATATCCCTTAGTCGTCTCGTACGATCACCCACGGGTAAGATAGGGGGTGGTGAATTGTATTCTTACTTCGTCACCACACGGAAAAGAACCAATATTATCGAGGACGATTTCATTAGATTATCTATTCTTTACAGTTATCTTCGTTAAATGTTTCTGTTACACAGTATACCTTGTAGATAGCATATGTTCATAATTATTCATGGATGTGTCATGCACGGGATCATTTATTCGTTGTCCAAATACAAATTTATTATTTATTCGCGGACATTTGCACTGTCGCTAACAAATCGACCGCTATTGTTTCCAACATTTTATGGTGTTAGGTTTTCAGGTAAATAATTTATCGGTGGGTCGCGTCCTTTCGGCTGTTCTACAGCCTACGAAAGAGTCAAACACGAAATTGTAATATACATAATTTATGTTTGTATTCGCTAAAAATAAACGAGAGGTCTTCTTATCGTGTTAGTTTGGTACATATTTAAAAGGATTGTCGTTTTTCTTGTTGTCGAAAAGCAGTAAAAAGGCAGTATTACTAAGAAATTGGGTTGAGAATGATACGTAGACATAAAATTGATCCCCAAAAAGAGACTGCTACTGATTTTTGCACAAGCACAGATGAAACCCTCGTGTTTTATATGGGAATGTAAAAAGAAATTGAGGAATTTATTATTTTTTATTTTTATGTACATGTTTATTGTCAAAGTTTGGAGTAGTGAGCGAATGGGTAGTTGAAAGTATTAAATATGCAATTTTTAGCCACCGACGGAAAAGAAGAGTGTTTTATGTTTAATGTCGATGTCTATCTGTAGTGTCTGTCTCCATCTATGGCATCATAGCTCTCAAATGAATGAACCGATTTCGATACGGTTTTTTTCTTTTAAAAGCCAGATTCTTAGCTGTTTGGTTAATATCTGTTCAGCAGTGTAAGAGTATCAGCTCTTTTCCAAAGTGATGTAATGACGTATGAGTACTCAGTTAGATGCTTCACGCGTCCCAGTATTAATAATTATTGTTGAAGAGAACCTGATACTTTTTTTTGTATTATTTTAATTTGTGTCGGGGGTTATTCAAAATTTTTAATTTTGCTTATTTAAAATGAAATTAAGTGGAATCCACAAATTGCTTTCAAATTTAGGTGGAATTTGTGTTTATTTACTTTGCGCCTGAAGCCGCCATAGCAGAGGCTGCGGCTGACCGGCCCGGGGATTTAGTCCGCCACCCGCGGAGAGGTTAGCCTCGCGACGGCGATCGGCTTCCCAGTAGGGGACGTCGACGGGAGAGGGTACTCCCACGGGGTATTCGGTGGGTTACGGGTGTGCGTGCTTACGACCCTCTGTCGGCCCGGACGGAGCCGGGCGAGGAAAGCGCCGACCGTAACCCAGCCCCAAAAAAAATGTAAGTGTTATTTGCTTAGAGCAGGGTGTTGCCTAATAAAAAATAGTAATATTTATATTTTTTTCTATATAGAGTTTCGATGTAACGAAATTTATATTCGTCGCTTCGACGCAATTCACATATGTCCCACTGTTGGGCTTGGGCCTCCTCTACAATGGGAGAGAGAGAATTTGACCTGCTGCTGGTGAGACATGTTGGTATAGGGTTTAATTTCGAGTTTTCTTCTCCTGCACCGATGTTATGTGCATATTATATCGCTTAGTCGTCTTTTACGACATCCACGGGCAAGATAGAGAGTGGTGAATTGTATCCTTAGTCCATCACCACGCGCAGAACTTATAGATTTTGAAATAAAAACTTATATACTCAATTTTTGATGGGGACTCAATTCACGTAAATCGTCATCTACATGATCACGTGACGTGTTAACGCTACCACTTTATCTGTGCTTTAGATATCACTATAGATGTAAAAATCAGAAAAATTATAAAAAGAATGTTTTAGTATCAAACTATTAATTTTAGATCAAGCAATTAATTTCAATAACAAAAAATAACAAGTCCTTGTTCAAACTGACAGACTGCTTTTTTGATGTGAAACATCTATAGGCGTGGATGAATCTGATCGTTGGTGTGGCGTAAACAGCAGTAGTGTGTGAGTGAGACGGAGCGACGTGATGTAGTGCGCTATCTCTCTCACCGCACTGAGTTCACATACCTATAGTGTATACGTATATGAAAATAAATGTTTATTAAATAAAAATCATTTTCTGGAAAAAAAAATATTTTTTTAATACTTTATACCATGTTAGCTTCTGTCGTAATCTGTTCTTTTATGCATATATACTTGCACAAAATAATTTCCATGTTTCACATCTGCTAGGCTTCCTGAGCGACGGCTCCTTTTTTGTTATTGTTTGGTTATTTTTATTTTAAATTCTTATCACACAGATATTAATCTACATTTTTTAATTGAACACTCGAAATGGAATTTCTCAAGTCATTATAAAAATATAAAAAATCAAACAAGGTTGGCAACGGGCGACGCTCAAATCTACAAATCTATTTAAGAAGTTGTCAGGCGCAGAACTCCTTGTGAAATGTCCGTAGGCGGTAAATAGCGGGCAGTGGGGACCGTTTCCGCTTCTTCCAGTTTATCTTGCGAGCGTTA
This sequence comes from Lymantria dispar, assembly GCA_032191425.1. Classification (NCBI taxonomy): domain Eukaryota; kingdom Metazoa; phylum Arthropoda; class Insecta; order Lepidoptera; family Erebidae; genus Lymantria; species Lymantria dispar. The sequence continues at coordinate 894,292 of CM063446.1, forward strand.
CGACAGTTTAAGTAAGCCAAGTGAAAAACTTTGCGAGATTGAAAATCAATGTCTCATCGACAAACGCAAATTACAAGATCCAAGAGAGAAGTGACTGAGAATTTGCGCCGTAATATCTGATATCTTTAGTAAATTGATTCGTTTCAGGCATTGATGTAACAAATTAACTAGATACACAATCTCATACAAAAATTCTTTTAAAACTGTCCCAAATTGTATTTAGGTATTTCTAGTGTAGTAAATTTAATAATTAATAATTACTAATCATAAACAATATAATTTTTTCATATAGATTCATTTTCTTCTTACACTGGCAATAAATTTGTACTAAAATGTGGGTAACAATTTAATAAATTTATAACTATTTTCTGTATCGGGTAGATAATTGTAAATGTCTGTAATAACGATTACTTGTTGGACGTGAGACACCTTAGTCCGCCCGTGACCATGAATGCTGCAAAGTGTTCGAAACGTCGGACTAAATAACGTCGAATAAATCAAATACAAACGCGATATAATCCGTAAAAGTAGTTTTATTTACAATGAGTCTCTTTTAATTATTCTTAACATATTTTGTTTTGATACGCCAATTATTTTATTCTTTAAAATATAATAGTAATTCTGGCTATTATGATAATGATATGGACTGAAAAACGTTAAATAATAGTTCATTGTACCCATTAAAGTTATATAATTAATCAAAACGGAGCTTCAATAACTTCAGTTTCGATTGAATTAAATTTGAATGATAGAAAAGTTGATAATCCACAAATGCTTTGAATGTGTCTAATTATTGAAGTAACGAGGTTCAAGCCTAATTGGCTTTAGTTGCGGATTAAAAAACGTTTAAATCTGTAATCCTTTTAATATTTAAAGGCTTCTCTTGTACCTGTAACATTGAATACACATATCACTGTGTTAAATTATCTATTACTAGCAACCCGGCCTCACTTCGCTTCGGTTCCAGCTCCCTTTCCCGTGGGAATACCGGGATACAATATAACCTATGTTACTCCCTGATATTATAACTTTCCATTGGTGAAATAATTTTTTAAATTGGTTCGATAGTTTAAGCGTGAAAACGTAACAAACAAACAAACTTACATTTGCATTTATAATACTAGTAATAGTAGTTACTAGTACTAATAATAGTACATAGTTAGTAGTAGGTAGTAGTTTATAATATTAGATAAATTAGACAGGTTTTTTTTATTGCTGATGGCAAGCGAACAAAAAGCACACCTGATGGTAGGTGATTCTGCCGCTCATAGACATTTGCTAGGCCGCAGCCTACCGTGAAAGAAGTGAAGGAAGTGTGAATGCATGCAATGAGGTTCGGTGATACTAAATGCATCACCAAAACTTACCACAGGCAAACACTATTAGATAGTTGGGCTTTCGAACTCTCTTGCTAACTGAACGAGGTGCAGTCGCTAATTACTGCTACTCAGACGTATGTAAATTTTCTGTGACAGTATGATACTACCTATATGGATCGGCCCGAGGCTGTAGACAGATGACTGTCGACAGTTAGGCTCCTATCACATAAATCATCGACATAATGTACATAAATCCTCTATTTTAATCATTTTTGAGTAAAAATTTAGATATTGTAAAATACATAATATACTCATTCATTATTATCATCATCATCACTTCAGCTCTTATACTTACCACTGTTGAGCTCGAGCCTCCTCCACAAGAGGAGGGAAATTGACCTTACTGTCAGACAGGTTGGTAAAGGGCTTTATTTCAAGTTTTTCTTCTCTTGCATAGATGTTATCTTATATCTTTAAACGAGAAATTCTTGTACAGGGTGGCGCAGAATGAGATATATGGTTTAAATGGTTTATAACTTTTTTATTTATGCGATTTATATAATATATATATTTTTTTAATAAAGTATATTAATGGGGAATTTTTTGTAATTAGCTTTGAAAGATGATATCCCGTAAGTGATGTCCATTTTCTGCTTCGCACAAACGTCCTCTTTTTAGCATATTATCCATAACTTTTTGCAAAATTTCGGGTGTAATGGCCATGATTTCATTTCGAATGTTGGTTATTAGTTGGAGTATGATTCTTGGTTTGTTAACGTACATTCTTTCTTTCAAATATCCCCAAAGAAATCTGTGAGAAGCTGTTGAATTTGGTGAACGTGGAGGCCAGTTAAAATCGCTTGTGCGCGAAACAATGCATTCGCCGAATATGTTTTTCGCTTTTTCACGGAAACGAATGGCAAATTCAAGTCGTTGCTGGTAGCCTGTCGTCTTCAATACTTGCACAAGTTGAACTTTATAGAGGAACAAGTCTAATGTACTCAAAATTCTCTGCAGCGACCGCCGTGATAGTCCAAGTTGTGTCGAACGCCTCCTCGTTGATGTGATGGACTATGCTGCACGCTCAATATTTTGACCAGTGTGCACGGTAGGTGTTCTTCCGGCACCAGGAAGGGTTCTTACAGACCAATGTTGACAAAAATTTCGAATCAAATGGTTTATTGCTGACGCTGCGGGTGCAATGCGCACATTAAAATGACGACGATATGCACGCTGTGTCAACACAATAGACTGTTAATTTGAAAAATAAAATTCAATTATTTTTGTACATTGTTCGATCGTGTAATGGTTCATAATTAATTCCCCAAGTCTTCTTCACAAAATGCTAAAAAAAAACAACGAAAGAATAATAGATAATTAAAAAAGTTATAAAGAATTCAAACCATATAGCTCATTCTGCAACACCCAGTATTATATACATAATTACATATATTCAGGATCTCGGAAGCGGCTCCAACGATTTTGATGAAAATTGGCATACTCTAGTATGCCAATTGCCAAAAAATTGGCATACTCTAGTATGCCAATTGCCAAATGCCAAGGTTTCGGGGCCAAAAAATCGATTTAGCTAGGTTTTATTAAAATTTAAATGTTGTTTTGTCGGTGTTTTTAGCTAATCAATACAATGAGATAAAATGTTATTGATATTCTCTGAATAGGAATTCAAATTTCGTTGTCGCTGTCAAGAGTGACAATAGTTCAGTTGGAAAGTTGTCCAGCTGCATTCAAACAGTGCGATCGGACCTCGGTGTTATTATAATACTGTTCTTGTAATTTTTGATATGTTTTTCATTATTTTATCATTTTATTTTTTTATTAATATATATCTAAATCAGTTTGTCAAAAATACAATTTACGAAAAAAAAAATTATTATACCGAGCAAAGCTCGATCGACCCGGTATTATGCGTATTATATGCCTTAGCCGCCTTTTACGACATCCACGGACAAGATAGGGAGTGGTGAATTGTATTCTTACTCCGTCACCACACGGACATACTCATTCACTCTCAACCTATACATTCCCACCCATGTTATACATATTATATTAACCCTCCGTATACGAGGTGACTAATCTCATCATGCTGTACTAGGTGGGGTTTGCTATACCTCAACTATAAAAGGTAGTAAAATCCGCATATTTGTTTTTGTGATTGATAAATATTAATAAAATATTTATATATCTAATAATGAATTGGTTTAAGTGAAACAAATTTTATTTTTACATTAGAATGGACTTTTATTAAAAAAATACGATAACTTACCAAATGATAAACTGTTAAATCTTTTCTTGAGTACTTAAATCAAATGGCACATATTACAATCACAGTTTTCTCAATTTATAAAACTACAGTATATCTAGTTTTAAACAATAACAATTTAGTAAAAACAAACAATAATAAAATCAGATCTTAATCACTTAAGTTGCCGCAGTTTTGACAATAAAAATCTATATGTTCCATGGATATAGGCTTATTACATTTTTTACAAATGTGCCTAAGGTCTTCACTGACTGAATCCGAAGACAGTATGTCAGCATCCACTTCACTATCTGTATTGTTTTAAGCATTTATATGATCTGCATCACCATCCGATTCTTGTTCTAACTCAGTGTCACAATCAACGTCTTCGCCTATCAGTGCTCGTAATATGTATTCTTCCACTAACCGAGACATGTTTTAGAGTAAAATATTACTTGCAAACAATATTTCACCACATTAAACACCGAAATAAACACATAAATAAATAAAAAACAAAAGTAATTACACTTACCTTTTAGGCCACGCGCCATACAAGGTGGTGTGTGTGATACCCAAGCGCACTTTATGCAAGTGTCACACGGTTCGTGGCTGACGCTGGATTAATTCTTTCGCACGGATGGGAGCGGCAACGCCACATTTGCAGCTACTGAGAAAACCAACTTGCACACCTTTTTCATTTAAAAATTGTAACGATTTTTTTACTGCTGGGGTATGTCATACCCCACCTCTAGTAGTGAGTCGTCGACGATTTTACAGACGAGACCGTTTATCGTCGATGATAAACTAGTTGAAAAAACAGTCTAATTTTCGACTAGTTTACGTCGCCGACACTTAGACAAGACGAGACGTTTAGTTTATATTATGACGTACGTTGATCATCCATTGGTAAAGGACAACGAAACTTCAACGAATTTTATTAGACAACAGTTTAATTGTACAATATACATTGACACTTCAATATGTAATGATAGTCCCATCACATGATAGCAGAGTTCAATGAATTGCAATCAATCTATCTATGCGTTATGATTTCGGCTCGACTCGCGCCTACGGGCGGTGAGGTTTGCGGGTCGGGTAAAGAGCGTAGCGAGCCATGAGAGCGCGCGCGCATCGCGTCGTCCAAGTTCGCGCCGATTCGGACGCTTTCGAATACTCGCAAGTCGTCGTCGTCGCGTTCATGTCATTCGTTGATGCGGCAACCGATTTGCGAAGCCGTTCATACATAAACATGTTTATCAGTCAACTATAAACTAGTTGATTAGTTCACGGCAAAGAAACAGTCGAAAAAAACTGTTCGTTTATTCAACGACCACCACTACCCACCTCGTATAAGGAAGGTTAAAAGAATACAACAAGGCGCGGCCGATCCATCCGGGGTAGTACCACACTCTCGCTGAAAAATCGACGTTTGAGTAGTATCAATTTGTTACTGTATTTCATTTGATGAGTGAGAGAATCGGCAGCCCAAGTTTCTGAAAGTGTTTGCGTGTAGTGGATTTTAGTGATGCCTTTTCTATTATCGAACGTCATGGTATCCATTTACAGTTTCATTTTCTTCACGGTAGACAACGACCTAGCAAAGGTCGATGAGCAGCAATATCACTTACCATCAGCTCATTTGCCACCAACAGTGATAAAAAAAACATTTTAAATTTATCTTTAAGCAGAACCTGAATATTGATACTACCTTTAATAATTTTTCATCAAACGATCGCACCTTTTTATCTTGTAATTGCTCGACCAAGGAAATTTTCCGCTGTTATTATTTCATTTAAAAGACCGAGGGAAGAATTTAAATTAACAAAAAATTAACAGAGATTTAAGAAAAATACAACTTGTAGAATTGCTACTTACAAATTGGAGTTGTTCAAGTATATTTGAAGGAGTTACGTTGGCCAACTTTCAAGTTTACAGTGCATAATGAAGTCTTTAGAAAATCAATATGTCGATAGAAATGTTAACTCCCATGATAAATACTTATACCACAATATCATCACCATCACAGCTCATACATGTCCCACTACTGGGCTCGAGCCTCCTCCACAATAGGAGGGAAATTTATCTTACTTATACCTTGCTGGTCAGACGGGTTGGTATAGGGTTTTTTTCGAAGTTTTCCTTCTCTTGCACAGATGTTATATGCGTATTTAATCTCTTAGTTATTTTTGACGACATCTTCGAGCAAGATGGAGAGTGATGAATTCTATTCTTATTCCGTCACTACGCAGAATATATCCTACTATTATTATAAACACGAAAGTTTGTGAGTATGTGAGGATGTTTGTTGCTCTTTCACGCAAAAACTACTGGATGGATTTTGATGAAAGTTCACAATAATATAGCTTACATATCAGAATAATACATGGGCTATAATTTATTTCGATATTCCTGCGGTAAGGGGATCTATGCGTGTGAAACCGCAGGGCGCTGCTAGTATTGTTATAATTTACAAAATTAGTTAGGTTTGTAAGTTTAGCTGCGTTACAAATAATGATTGCTACTACGTTTAGTTATCATCTCAGCCCAAATAAGTCCCAGTGTTGGGCTCGGACCTCCTCCACAATGGAAGAGATATTGATTTACTATACCGCTCTAGTTAGGTGTGTTGGCATAGGGTGTTGTGTCAAGTTTTCCTTCACTTGCATAAATGTTAATTGCATATCATATCCGTTAGTCGTCTTTTACGGCAGCCTCGTGCAAGATTATAAATTGTATTCTAACTTCGTCACCACACGGATAATTATTATTAGGTCAGCAACAACTCGTCTACCATTTTGAAATTAAAAACAATACCAGTACATGCAGACACCAATAAAACTTCACAAAATTGTAATAGAAATTCAAATTACAATCGAACCGTGAATTAGAACGAAATGACATTTTTTCTGTAATAAAAAGTAATAATGTCAAATAATTGCGTCCAACCACGTGTAAGGCGGCTGAACACAATCAAAATGCAATTTGGTTAGGCGAGGTCGGCTCCGGATTCCTCGCGGTGCTGCGCCCGGCCGCGTCACCCGTCGCCCGTCTCCCGCCGTTCCCCAGGGCTGTCCAATTTGCCCGAGGATATCGTAATAGGCAATCTTGTTCTAAAAATGTTGGGCATGCGCCTGATATGCTAACATAACATTTTTTGCTTGCACGAACTTTTTAAGCAAATGTTTTAAAATTATATTTATAATTGAAGCTACGTCGTAAATGTATGTAATTTCATTTTTAGATTACAAATTTTCACGTAATAATAGACAGCATATATGTTTTAGACATTTTATAATAAGCTTAGAGTTTTTACTAAGATTTACATTAAACTCAGATTATCTGATTCCGTGTGGCTCCATGTGGTGATGGAGTAAGAACAAGAAGTACAATTCACCATTCCCTATGTTACCCGTGGATGTCGTAAAAGACGACTAAGGGATATAATATGCATATAACATCTATGCAAGAGAAGAAAACTCGAAATCAAACCCTATACCAACCTGTCTAACCGGCATGGGAAATTGGTCTTACTATACGTAAGGCCAATCTTCCACAATAGAAGGGAAATTGGCCTTACTATACGTAAGGCCAATCTTCCACAATAGAAGGGAAATTGGCTTTACTATACGTAAGGCCAATTTCCCTTCTATTGTGGAAGAGGCTCGAGCCCAACAGTGGAACGTTTATGAGCTGAAATCATGGTGATGATGATGATCTGAATTATCTTTTGTCCAATATAACAACGGAATTGGAACATTCAATGTTCCAAGTCCGTTGTTATACTGGCTGTTCCATGTTGTCATGATGGGCATTTTATTCAAAAGTCATACGTTGGGCAATTTCATATATATTTATTTGAATCAATATACAGATCTTATTAAGTTCTGTCGCATCCATATATTATTGGTCTAAGATCCCGCTATACAACGACCTTCACCGAGATGTTTATTTGATGAAACTTATTTTTTATTTAATTTAATATGTCAATAAATATATTGCATATGGGTTGCCTAACAAATTTTAGTCCAGAGTATGATTAGTTAATATTTTTTTTTTATACATTGCACCGGTTTGATTATTAGACAAATTCTATACCAAACGAAAGTATGAAGCCCATAGAATATGCAAACGTCGATCAGACCGGTGCAAAATGCTAGTAAATTCAAATTCAAATCATTTATTATGCATAGACCCCGAGAGGGCACTTACATATTGTCAATTTTATAAAATAAAATTAAATAATCCAATAAAAATAAACTACCACCGGATCGAAACGCGACCGCTACTGAGAAGATCCGGCAAGAAACTCAACGGGCTTGTCTATTATTTTAATTTTTTTTTGTTCTTACTATCGATAGTATCGATTAATCTGTTTATACCTGGCTACCCGAGAGTTGTGACCGGAAAGGAATAGGCAATCTAACGTTTGCATATTCTATGGGCTTCATACTTTCGATTGGTATAGAATTTGTCTAATAAATAATCAAACCGGAGCAATGTTCAAAAATAAATTTTTTTAATTATTAATTAATCATACTCTGGACTAAAATTTGTTAGGCAACCCATATACAATATATTTATCGACATATTAAATTAAATAAAAAATAAATTTAATCAAATAAACATCTCGGCGGAGGTCGTTCTATATCGGGATCCTATACTATATAGTAGTTTTTCTTTTATTTGTCAGTCAAATTTGTTTTAAATCTGTTGCATTGCATAGGAGAGAAATTGACTGTTTCTTACACATGTTTATTTGTTTCTGCATAAATTTTAAAGATCATAAGGTAATTAAAAAATTTATCGTAACTGCCTGAAAATCTAACCATAACTTTAGAAATCAAAACTATAATTAATGAAAAATTAAATAACTCATAACGTTACTTTAGATATGTATAATTAAGTATTACCATTATTTTGAAATCCAGAATTCGATAGGCAGGTTTGTGTGAGGAGTAAATTCATGTAAGTCGTCATCGACATAGTTACGTGATGTCTTAACGCATACACTATTTCTGTAGCTACGTCAATGTCACTATATATGTGACGATAGTTGTCAAAACCAAATAAATATGAAATGTTTTAACCACAAATTTTAATTTAATATCAATAACTTAATTTGAATATCCGAAAATAACCGCTGTATGTTCATAGATGTAAGTTTTCACTTCTGTCGGCAGTCCTCGTAACTGCTTTGTATTCATTTTTGTAATCCAAAATGTGCCATATCTATTGTTGCTTTGACAGCCTAACATGCCTCAACGCATATTAAATATCAGCATATTGCTATTATAGAAAAAATAACGAATAGCAATAGATAAAAAAAAACATTCATCATCATCATAGTTCATATACGTCTCACTAGTTGGCTCGAGCTCTTCCATAATAGGAGGAAAATAGACCTTTCTATACCAAGCTGGTCAGAAGTGTTGGTATAGGGTTTTATGTCGAATTTTCCTTCTTTTGCATAAATATAATATGCATATTTTATCCCTTAGTCGTATTTAATGACACCCACGGGCAAGACGGGAGGCGGTGATCTGTATTCTTACTCCGTCACCACACAGAAAACACATTAATTTTAAAGAAATATCACTCAATGATTTCTGATGTTTACGCGAGTATTATACATTTTAAATAAAACTACTTTACGGATTTTATCGCGTTTGTATTTGATTTTTGATTACCCGACGTTTCGAAAATTTGTAATTATATTTATAATTATAAATTTATAATTATAAATTTATAATTATATTTATAATTATAAATTTTCTGCAGTAACGATGACTTGTTGGACGTGAGACATCTTAGTCCACCCGTGATCATGAACGCTGTAAAGTGTTCGAAACGTCGGGTAATCAAAAATCAAATACAAACGCGATAAAATCCGTAAAGTAGTTTTATTTAAAAAATATCACTCATTTATTAAATCAAAATGTAAAATAGAAGTACAAACTACAAAATATAAGGATACAAGTATTTTGTGACATTTTCGGCACATGTATATCGACGAATTTATTTCTTTTATATAGATTATACCCAAACTACAAATGTGAAAATTTTGTATACGAATTGTCGTGAAATATTACATTTGGGCAACTTCAATCCATTATTGTTGAGCCAACCCTGTCGCGCGGCACACTCCACAATATGCATTGTTTGGGGACAATTTCGTACTCTTGATTCTTTTGTTGCGTTTTTCAATGTTTGCAATCTGCGTGGAAATGTCCACGAAGCGATGTCTACTTATCTCCTATTTATTAATATCGCTTATGTTTTCTTTTTCTTATTAACCCATTACTTAGATTTGCTAACACGGAAATCTAAGTAATGGATAGTAAGAATACAATTCAACACTCTTGCCTGTGGGTGTTGTAAAAGATGACTAAAGATTTTAATATGTATACTAGCAACCCGTCCTCGCTTCGCTTCGGTTTCAGTCTTTCCTGCGTAGATCCCGTTCCCGTGGGAATACCGGGAATAATGAGCATGAAAGAAGCCTATTATTTTGACATTACAAACAGACACTCCAATTTTATTTTTTTATTTATTAGGTATAGATAACATCTATGCAAAGAAGGAAAACTCGAAATAAAACCCTATACCAACACGTCTGATTAGCTTGGTATAGTAGATCAATTTCCCCCTTTCTGTCGAAGAGGTTCAAGCCCAGTAGAGGGACGTATATGGTCTGAAATGAATAAATGACATTTTTAAAATATACCACCTAGATTCTTTATATTAATTCTAGTATTGATTTGACGTTGCTATGGTCATTCATTTTTCGTGTGGTGATGGAGTAAGGATATAATTCACCACCGCCTTTCCCGTGGGTGTCAAAAAAGAAGACAATGGGTTACAATTTTCTATTATAAATCCAGATAACATCTATGCAAGATAAGGAAAAAACCACATAAAGGCCAACATATCTGACTAGCGCAATATGGTAGGTCCATTCCCTTCAATCGTGCAGAGGGGCCAAGCCCAATAGTGGGACTTATGTGGGCTGAGAAGGAGGAGAAGAAGTGTAGTTAGAAAGTCATACAGTCAATCATTGTTTGTAACTTAGTATTTAATTCAATAAAAGAAACATGTATTTTATATTATTTGATTTATGAAACTTAAACAAATTATTGATACGATTTCAATAATAAAACAGGTAGATTTTATTTTTCGTAACGATCCAAGATGAATAAGCGTTATTTTGCCTAAGTCGTCGGCCCCTAACCACACCTGACCTAAAACCTTTTAATCTGGCAAACGCGTTTCCATCAGGCAGATTGACAAATATCACGCCCTATTCGACTGAAACACCCTATAATTAAGATTGATACTGACAGCGTACGCAGATGATTTGCAACAAATCACCCTCTATAGGGAAGTTGCATTATGGGAATTTTTAAAAAGCTCTGGGAAATATCTTAAAGGTGTGGTGATGTATTAAGAATATTATACGGCTATACACATGCCATAGTAGTTAGAATATCAATGTAAGGAGTCATGTGACGTAGCTTCAATTACTATGCAGGGCAATATCTTTTACAGATCACAAAAAAGGGAGCCGTCGCTCAGGACTCCTGGCAGATGTTTCACATCGAAATTATAATAGAGTATAAATATATGTGCACAAAAGATTACGAATGGAATTACTATGTCATAAAGTATTAATAAAATATAACGATTTTTTTTCAGAAAATGATGAATTTTATTCAATAAACATTTATTTTCATTAGTATACACTATAGGTAGGACTTTAGGTTAATAATTTATTTTGAGCTCTATAGATGGCGTTGTACATAATTCTAAAACAGGTTATGGTTTCATTACACAAATGTACATATTCAAGCGTGGCGTTAACGTCACGCCAACGATCAGCTTCAATGAAATGAATTGAAATAATTTAATTCACACAAAATAGAGTACGTTAAATGTTAAGTACTGTTAGTTTTGCTCATCTATCTTACCTGTAGAGTTATGTGAAAATAATTGCACCATTTTAAATGGTTTTGTCAATCATAATAATAATTATTATAGAGAGAGAGAGAGAATTACAACAATAATGATCTTAAGGATATACACACATTTCATGTAATTCGTAATAATTTTTCACCCTCGCCTATAGATGTTTCACATCCATAATTCAGCTGAGTTTGGATGTAATCTGTATATACTTTTTAGTTTTTAAAAGTCACTCCGCACTAAGTAAATAATCCTTGTATGGCTAAGGACTTTACAAACACTCATAGACATAAATTACATCCAGACTCAGAACAACAATTTGTGGATCGCACAGTGTTGTCCTGCGTGGGATTCGAACCCTTGACACTGGCATTATAGATCGGTATCTTAACCACTTTACCATCATTGCAGACATGAGTTTGGATGTAATTTATATACATTAATTTTATATTTGTAAATTCACCAACAAATACAAAAATAAATCTCTTAGTACAAAAACGAATACATTGGTCCAATAAATATAAAATCATTATGTTTATTAATTTCCTTCATATGATAAACTGGTATGATGAGAATGAAATGATGTTTTTTTATTGTTGTTGGCAGCAACGAGCAAATAGCGCAGTATGGCAAATGATACTGCCGCTCATAGACCTTTACTAGGCCGCCGCCTACCGTGAAGAAAGTGATTAGATTGAATGAGTACAATGAGGTTCGGTGATACTAAAGGCATACTAAAACCCACTATATGCAAACACCCTCAGAAAATTAGGCTGCCGACTAACTTGCTCATAGAACGAAGTGCAGTAACAAGTTATTACTGATCAGATGGTGTGGTACTACCCTGAACAGACTAACTGAAAACTGTCCACAGTGTGGTCCCACCATATAGCCGATAACTTATGCGGTAGGCCTACATCGTCGCCTATGTCTAAACGTAATATTTCTCACCCATTCAAATTAGGACCTATATGACCTTAAGAGAAAAAAAACACTTGGTCACCAGCATATATCCCTTAGTCGTCTTTTACAATATCCACAAGCAAGAGAGGGGGTGGTTAATTGTATTCTTACTCCATAACTACACCGGCAATGTTTATATTCGAAGATAAATATTAGTATTTTACATTTACAATAATATATTCAATTATTATACTATAAATACTACTTAATACATATATAAGCCTTGTAGTTTCTAGTTTCTAAATCATTTACAAAGCTCAAAGCGTCACTCAAGTTGAAATTACAAATGGCTGACGCAGCAAATAGTTATATTAATAATTCATTAGTAATAAATAATATCATTAGTAATTGTAAATACATTATACTTTATGTTAAAACAGTTTTTATTTCAAATGTGTAATACTCGCTTAACCTTCAGAAAAAATTAAAAAAGTAAAATAGAAAATATACACCCGACACAAACTAAAATAATAAAAAAAGAAATATTACGTTCTTCAAGAAGAATGATCAATTAATTGTTATTTAACGATTATACTGGTAAGCGTGAAGCACTTAATCGTGTAATCATACGTCATTACATCATTTTGGAAAAGAGCTGATACTCTTACACTGCTGTATCGATATTTACCAAACAAGAACCACCCCAAGGAATCTAGCTTTTAAATAAAAAAAACCTGTAAAGAAAAGAAAGATCTACGGATGCCACAAACAGACAGACATCAACATTAAACTTTTCATCGGGGGTTAAAAAGTATAAGTAATCTAAAAATACTTCCAATGAAAACGGATTACAATAAAGTTAAAGTTACTTTTGTATTACAAGGTAAAACGGCACATTACGTAGCAATACAGTCTATGTAATCGACTCAGTTGCTCGTAATCAACAATCGCAAAGTTTAAAGTACTCTTCTAACTGTAATTTTGTAAGTAATTAATATTATGTTCATGTTTATATAGAGATTAGAAATGTTAGTTCGCGCTTACAATTTATATGTTAAGTTTCAACTCGATGTATCCGATATACGCAGTAGGGTTACAAACTTCATAGTTAATGTGTTATATACATATATATTTGCCTTATTCATTATCTATCATTATCTATTATTGTATATGGTGAAATTTTTTTTAAGGAAATAATCATTCTATTGCTTCCCGTGTGGTGACGGAGTAAGAATACAATTTATCACTCATGATATTACTCGTAGATGTCGTGAAAAACGCCTAAGGGATGATAAAGGCTGCTGGGCTCGAATCTCCTGTCCAATTGGAGGAATTTACCTGCTATACCGTGCTAGTTGTTGATATAGAATTTTATTTCGAATTTGCCTTACTATGCACAAATGTTATATGCATATTTTATTTATTAACCGTCCTTTACGACACCCAAGGGCAAGGTAGGGAGCGGTGAAATGTATTTTTACTCCGTTATATCCACACAAACAAATATATCCGTATGAAGGATTATAATGCTAAAGGTGTATTAGGAATATTTTAAACTTTTTAAATTAAAGATATTCTACAATTATATTATCTCGTATTCCAGATAAGTTAAGAGTACAGTATTAGAATAAGTTCTTCACTTTTTTCTGTCCGCGGGTGTATTACAGAAGACTAATTTGTCTAACATGTATGATACAGCCGATAACATCTATTTGAGAGAAGGAAAACCTGACGTGAAACACTATATCAACCCATCCGACAGTGAAGAATAGGTCAATTGCCCTCCTATTGTGGAGGAGGCTCGAGCTCAGCTAGCGAGCGACTAATATACGCCTCACTGTTACCTCGAACCTCCTCAACAATGAAAGGAAATTTGACCTTATCACCACGATAATTAGACGGATTGGTACAAAATTTTATTTCAAGCGTTCCTTCTTTTGCGTAGATATTATTTATATAGGTATTATGTCTCTTGGTAAAAATTTACAACACAAGCAAGGAAGAGGATGATAAACCGTATTCTAACTTCGTCATCATAATGAAATTTAGTACGAGTATATTATGACATCAATTTTCTTTTCAATAAAACTGTTTAATCTAAACCTTTCATGATTATTTTAATCTTTAATTTATATAACGATTTCTGATGTTTAAAATCTGTAAAGTAGTTTTATTTATATACACGGGTATATAAATAAAACTACAGATTTTATCGCGTTCGTATTTGATTTTTGATTGCCCGTCTTTTCGAACACTTTACAACTTTTGTAAAGCCCTTTCGTTTAATAACCATTATCTATATTAAGGGATTGAAACAAATATGAGATTCGCTATTTTGTACCGGCGTCGATCGTGGATTTAGATTATTTTATGGCGTACTAAATTCTACTAGTTAAGCCCCTTCATTTGATACCCATATTGAGAGGGTTGTGTAAAAATATGCAATGGGGCATTTTGTTGGCGGTCCTATTAGATTTGGATTTTTTGTAGTATATTCTACAAGCCAAGCGTTATTTGATAGGCATATTGAGGTTTGTGAAAATATGTAATAGGAAATTTTAGCGCCGCGGCCATCTTGGATTTAGAAGGGTTTTGAATTTATACAACAATATTGTCATCAGAACTAAAGGTGTATACCATGTGAAAATAAAAATTTCCACTATTAAGTTTAAACCAAAAGGCTCAAGCTAAATACGGTGGTTAAAACATTTAAAAGCTTATATATATTTTTGTTGGGCGGATTGGAACGGATGAACACATTTCAATAATATCTGGCAAGAGATAAATTACAGTGTGGAGTAGCATATAGGTACCTACTACTACTTTTGACACGTGCAAATAGCAGCAGCAAGGAAATTAATAGGTGTTGAGAAATATTTGATATATAAAAAAGCAGAAAATGATAGGGTCATGAATCGTATTCTTACTTCTTCCCCACACGAAAGGTGACTTCATCATTTCGGCTCATATACGTCCCATTGTTGGGCTCGAATCTCTTTCAGAATAGGAGGACTGCGACCTACTATACAATTGATCTTTTATGGTGTAGGTGAACACTATGAAAGTATTATTTCTATCTAGTGTTGCCCAAAAAAGTCTTGGTCTTGCGGTCTTGGTCTTGGTCTGCGAGAAATGCGAGACCGAGACCAAGATCAAGACCGCTTAATTTTTGCAAGACCAAGACCAAGACTAGCCCTACAAGACTTGAGCAAGACCAAGACTAAGCCTGCAAGAGTCTCGTGGTCTTGCATTTAATTCAAATCACTATTTCAGCTTATATACGTCCAACTGTTGAGCTCGTGTTTTCTACATAATAGGAGAGAAATTGACCTACTATACCGTGATCGGCCTTGTTGGTACAGGGTTTCATGTCAAGTTTTCCTTCTCTTGTACCGATGTTATATACCTATATATTATATAAAGACCTTTGTCTTTTTTTACAATACTCACGGGTACAATAGGGGGTGATGAAATGTATTCTTACTTAGTGACGGACACTACATGGTAAATCAAATCACTCATGAGATATCCATCTATTGGCCAATCGATACCCAATGTTGGTGTTGGCTTTCCAGAATTACTCTTTGGAAAGACTTAAGGACAAAAATACCATAATCGTCACCCTATTAGATAGTCTTGATAAGTTTCACACGAGAGTGCTCTTGCCCATTATATTTATATATCCGTTTATTCAAAAAGAATTATTATGCGTAGATCGGTATGCGTACATAAAGTTTGCAATATAATAATGAGCAAGAGAAGTAAAACTACTAGAAATGAAACTCTATACCAACATTTCTGACCAGCGTGGTATAATAGGTCAATTTTTCTCCTACTGGGAGGAAGATTGGGGGATAGATATAGGATAGGATAGATTGAAGAAGGGGAATATAAACACTCCCGTTTATTATAAAAATATTTAAAATGACCTAAAATTTATTGTATCAACTGCCCCGTGTGGTGATGTCTTAAGAAAACAGGCTAGAAATTCCTTTCTTTGCCATAGTAGCGCTGTCTAATGTAACACCAGGGGAATAGAAGAGCGATTTTTATATTCAATAGTGAACTATAGGCTAGCTGATGGATAGATAGGATAGGATGATATTTGATTAATTTAGTTGGATTTTTCCTAGCCATGATAAATTACTGTTACGGTATTCCAACTGCGAGACTTGCAAGACTTTGCGAGACTCTTGCTGCAATACCAAGACCAAGACCAAGACTCCAGTGCGCAATACCAATACCAAGACGAGACCGGGTGTGATGTTGCAAGACCAAGACTAGTCAAAGTCTCGTCTTGGTCTTGCATTTGGGCAACACTATTTCTATCTATAAATTTATTTGCTAATGAGGTTTAAAAACAGTGAAAGGTACTGAGCCTAAGTATATGAAATTTTGCCTTCGATTTATTGTTCCATTCCATAAAACAGTATTTCACGCTTTGCACCCTTTTAGGAGTAATAAAAATAGAATACTTGAAGCATCATTATCAAAATTTACATTTTACTTATATAAATAAATAAGAAGTATGTTTTTAAATAATTTTATTTATTAGTATTAACGAAATAATCTTATTTTAGTATTTCATGGGTATTATCGTTTCCATGTAGATAAAATCGTGGGCAAAAGCTAATTATATTTCTTAGTACCACAACTATTAGCGTGGTTTATTTTAATTATATTTATGTGTTATTTATTCAAATAATTTACGGTTAACGTGGGATTTGAACTAATCACTTTCTTCAATGAATAACAACTAATGAATTTGTTTTACAAAGATATCTCTGTAGTTTCATTGAATAATAAATATACATAATATGTATGCAGCTTATCTAAAAAAACATTGAGTTATAATTTAAAGCAAGTGGGCAGTCATCCTCATAATAATCATCATTACAGCTCAGATTATATATTCCATTGTTGGATTCGAGCTTCCGTCACAATAAGAGGAAAATTGACCTACTATACAACTGGTCAGATGTGTTACTATAGGCCTTTATTTCGAGGTTTCCTTCTCTTTATTCCCTCTAATCTTCTCTCTAATCCCTTAGTAGTATTTTACGACACCCACGGGCAAGAGAGGGGGTGAATATTACTCTTACTCCATCAACACACGGCAAATTATCATCATTTTAGCTTATATATAAACGCTGATCGCTACAATGGGACTTGCTATATTGTACAGGTCAAGAGGTTTGGTATAAGGATTTTTATTAAGTTATATTTATCTTGTATATATGTTATCTGTATATTATATGACTTATTCGTCTTTTACGACACCCACGCCATTTACAATAACAATTTAAAATCATCATCATTTCAGCTCATATACATTCCACTGCTGGGGTTGAGCCTTCTCCACAATAGAAGAGAAAATGACCTTACCATGCTGGTCACAAAGGTTGATGGGGAGTTTTGTTTCGCCTATCTTTTATATCCCTTAGTCGTCATCCACATCTACATTCACAGGTAAGATAGGGAGTAGTGAATTGTATTCTTATAATATAACAATTTAAAATAATACAACTTAATTTTATAATACGCAGTAGCAATATAAAATTTCCATTCCGTTACCCTTGCAATTTATGTAGGTACATTTTTAAACGATGCTCCTTCTAAACGAGTGCCAATTCAATTTTACTGCATATCGATAGTTCTTACACATCAGCAGATAACGGGATGCGCCGTCATTGGAACTATTCAAACTATGAACTGGCGAAGAATGCTACTTCTGATTTTATGGGCCATAAACGTAGGATGGAATAGTTATTTTGTGGCTAGTAAATCTGTTTTGTGTTGCTCCTGGGGCTACATTGTTTTTCTGTAATAGCTCAATACTATTTTATATTAAACTGCAAATTGTTAATTAAAGGGGAAGGAACATACGTTGCGATTCAGAATACAGTGTATCAGTATCCCTTATTACCCCGAGGGATTTGTTAAAATCAACAAAATCTCGAGAGAATCGATAGCACGTGAGGTAATATTTTTTTCGATATGGAAAGTTTTTGAAATAAACTTTGGAAAATGGTAAGAGTAAATTTTTACGATACGCACACCGTCCCGAAAAACCGACACCTTGAAGTTAGGTAGTCAACATTTTTTACGATGCGCGCGCGTACACCGTCACAAAGTTCAACTAGATAATGCGTTATAATAAAATTTTCAATGCATTAAATTTTTGTTCTTTCTATTAATAGTGGATAGGAAAATAAATAATAGTTCAAAAAAAAAACTAAAAAAAAAAATACGCTTTTAAAGAAAATCCAACGAAAAAATAGAAAATAAATTTTTAAAAACTTGAATTAAGAATAGTGTATATAAGAAAAAAATATATTTTATTGTAAAAAAAGCTAACTAAACTATTATTTATTTTTCATTTATTAGTTGAATTTTCTAATCCTGATTATCCCAGTAAGGATAACGGGTCACTGTTTAAAATATTGAATTTAACATCTAACTGTAATAAAGCCACTTGAAGAATAACTTGAATTATATAAATTCACCTTAACAATTAAACTCAAAAAATGTAACAAAGGCACGGACAATAAGTCCGTGGACCATCAACAAAAAGAAAAAAAAAATATTGAATTGTCATCGGTCCTTGATAAGTATGCCAAATTTCGAGTTAATCTGACGTTTTGAAGGGGGTCAAAATCATGTTCAAAGATTCCGTTACATACTAACATACATACGTCTGAAGCTAATAAAAGCGTATTAAAAATTAGTAAAATTTTTAGAAAGGATTTTATCTTGTTACGTCAAAGAAGTTATACTTCTTTGTAAGTACATACACACTTTTTTTTCAAGTGGAAACTTCATTTTCAATCTGGTCATGTGACGTGTTAACGCCGATAGATGTCAAACAGCAGATAAATGTAAAAAAATTTAATTTATAATTAATTTAAGATCTTGCCATGTGGCGATGGTGTAATAATACAATTCACTACACCCCATCTTGCCCGTTAGTGTCACAAAGGATGACTAAGGTATATATAGCGCATACAATGATTCATCATCATCATCATCATCATCGCAGCCCACATATGTCCCACTGTTGGGCTCGGGCCTCCTCCACAATGGGAGGGAATTTGACCTACTATACCATGCTGGTCAGACATGTTGGTATAGGGTTTCATTTCGAGTTTTCCTTCTCTTGCACAGATCTTATGTGCATATTATATCCCTTAGTCGTCTTGTACGACATCCACGGGTAAGATAGGGAGTGGTAAATTGTATTCTTACTCCGTCACCACACGGATAATACATACAATGATTATGCAAGAGAATTAACACTCAAAATAAAACCCCTCGCGTGTGAATAGCTTGGTAAGTCAATTCCCTGTCCCTTATAGAGGAGTCTTGAGCCCAGCAGTGGAACGCATATCGATATATCGATCTGTGATGGATTTAAGATCAAAAAATTAATTTGAAAAGCCAATAATAACAACTATTTATTCAAAGCTTAATGTTTTTGCTTCTATTAGCAGTCCTCGTTCTATTCTTGTTTTAGGTTGGTCCACCATGGCCAAGTCATCGGTATCGGTGGTGAAATCTATGAGAATGGAACGTAGTACGAAAGGTAAAGAATCCGCCCTTCCTTTACGCCGGATAAACTGATAAATAGATGAATAAATGGGAACTCGTATTTTTTTTTTGAGTTTGACCTAAATAAGAAAAAATTTATTAACCTATAAATTTTAATATAGGGTATCTGAAATCGGAAACAGACAAATATCATGTCATGAGAATAAAATGAGACATATATGTATATATACACATTACAGGGTAAATACACGTTATCTATAATTAGATTAAGTTATAAAACGTTGCAAGGAAAGCTAAGAGAACATTTCACAATTAAGTTACGTTAAAACCAAAAATCCCTTGTGAGTAATACGAGCGTGTATAATATTTGCAACGAAATAAAATATGTAATACATTCATAACCTGTTTATTACCGCAGCTCTCTCAGCGTATAAAAATGCCACAATTTTTACTACAAAATGCATGCACCAATGTTACATAAAAAGAATAAAATTTCGATGCTTGCAATGTGAAATACTCGTTGTGTAAAATCAGTAAGACTATAATACATTCATATTCGTTCCTATTTCTATTCATTATAAATATTCCATGTAATGACGGAGTAAGAATTCAATTTAATACCTTCTCATACCCGAGGGTGTCATAAAAGTGCATAGATGGCGTAGTGATTAAAATACCGACCTACACTGCCAGATCCCCAGTGCGTGGGATTCAAACCCGCGCAGTACAACACCTTGTGCAACTCACAAATTGTTGTTCTGAGTCTGAATGTAATTTGTATCCGTTAATTATATGTTTGTAAAGTCCCCCGCAACACAAGGATTATTTCATTAGTGCAGAATGTAGTCTTATAAAAAAAGTCGACCAACGAATATGATATGCAGATAATATCTATGCAAATGAAGGATATCTTGATATGAAAACCTATGCCAAAACGTTTAACCAGCGCGGTATAATAGGTTAATTTCCCTTCTATTTCGGAGGAGGTCTGAATTCAATAGGGACCTATATTGACTTAGAAGATTAGTTTTCAGGGTTTCGTCCCCAAAGGGTAAAAACGGGACCGTGTCTCGTCTGTCCGTCCGTCTGTCTGTCACCAGGCTGTATTTCAAGAAACGCAATAGCTAGACGGTTGAAATTTTTACAAATTATGTATTTCTGTTGGCACTATAACAAAAATTACTGAAAACAAAATAAAATAAATATTTAAGGGGGCTCCCATACAACAACGCGATTTTTATAGATAATGGTACGGAACCCTACGTGGGCGACTCTGACTCGCAATCAGCCGGTTTCTCATACTACTGTTTTTTAGGAAAGCGTAGATATTTACCATTTCTCCGTTGGTGACGGAATGAGAATACAATTCACCACTCCCTATCTTGCTCGGGAATGTTGTAAAACACGACTAAGGGATATAATACGCATATAACATATATGCAATAGAAGGAAAACTCGAAACAAAACGCTATACCAACCTGTCTGACAAGCATGGTACAGTAAGGTAAATTTCCCGCCTGTTGCGGAGGAGGCTCGACCACAGCATGGGTCGTATAGGAGCCGAGATGATGATGAGATATTTACCATATACCAAGCATAGATATGTCTCACATATACTCTGCCAAAGTCTATAAGTGTATGGGAGAAATTAAATGGATGGCAAATTGTATAGGATAATTAAATCTAATAAATAGTACACAAAGTTATAAAAATATATATGTAAGTTTGGCAATATTTCGCCCGCAAGAAGTATGAGGGGCGCGTGCGTGCCTCCCGGTAATAACATGAAAACATTAAAAACGTTGTAAATACTCGTTAAACTTAATTGCTTTACATCTCTGCATTTTGCAGCAAAATATTTCACAGTTATGTTTGAGACTTTAATATAACACAAACATGGAAAGTTTTTACATCTATTTTGTGCAGTAATACAATATGACGAATAATGACCTGACGTGATATAGGCATGTGATGAGACGGAATGAAAGTAACGTTGTTAGGCAAATTTTATATACAGTCTTAGAGAATGGATCATCTGATCAAACGGTAGCTAAGCAATGGTGGTAGGAACCCATGAAAAATTTTAAGTAAAAATATCGATTCCATAATGAACTAGAGACATGAATATTTTCAATTTTGTTTTCGCTTTTTCACGTGAATCTGATTAAAATATATAATTAATCTGTAACATACTCGTACCTTTTTAAATGCTCGTTGAAAATTTATTAAGTTAATGCATATGCAAGAAAAGTTAGCTATTATCTAGATTTCATTTTTTTATTAAAATAATTCAAAAACACTTACTTACTTTTTACCTAAAAGAGTTTGATTTTAACCAATATTACAGCTCGTACATCTATTTGTGCCTATATTGTTAACACCGACTTAAATGCCTACATAACATCAAACATCTAGCATTTAAGGCAAAGACTCTTCAAAATATATTTTTGAAATCACTATAACTGTTGTTTTGTTATTTTATAATGTACATTCAGATTAAGATCCACAACTGTTAAACTACAACATACTCGAACAGTTGATAAGAACAGTGTGCCTACTCTTGAATCTCGAATCCAATCCTAAATCCAATCGCAGCTCGAATTTGAGCAAATTTGGTACTCTTGAAAGCGACACTAGCGCCCGATTGGAATCAAATTAGGTGGAACGTTTCTAAACTAAATGAATTCGACTCTCGTCGATTAAGTCAAATATTTGCTAGTCCCGACGGGATTTTGACGTCGCTTAAAATCATTAATGTTACACAATTTCAAGAAAGCGTCTTTGGGGTGATCGAGTTCGATAACGTTATTAATTTAAAGTAAGAAAACATGGCACATTTGGTGAAAATAACAACGACGAACGCGTAAAATTCATTCTCGATTTTGTTCAAGAGTACCAAATATATGTTTGTTGAGATTGGAATCGAATCGGATTCGAAATTAGAATTGATTTCAAGAGTAGGCCTACAGAACATACTTTAGGTGTAGAGACCAAAGACGGTAAATGGACTGCGTGAAGCATGACATAGATAGACAAGTAGTGAACATAAATATGATATTTGATAAGGTTATATAGAAATAGAACACATACATATTGCATTGATTCCTAGTCATTGCTATTGTAACTACTACTAAAAATGGCTACTTTTATTTTTTTTTTTTTTTTGTGTTGGCCGCGGTCGGCGCGCCTCCGCACCACTCCGTCCGGGGCGACAAAGGGGCTTAAGCACGCAACTCCCGCGACCCACCCAAAAACCACGTCGCCTTCGTCGTTGGGCCGACCACTGGAGCAGCGTTAACTTGTCGTCAGTGGTCGGCCCGACGGAATACCCCCTTATTGGGGTACCCTCCCATCGACCGACGTCCCCCCCTCGGGGAGGACGTCGGTCTTTCCTCACGCGGTCGGCCTCTCAGCGGGTGACGGACTAATCCCCGGTCACGTCACCCGCGGCCTCGGCTAGGGCGGCATGAGGCGCTACTTGCCACTCTTTTATCTACCTTGGTAAATTCTACGTAGAAAAAATTTTGGCCAGCATTGGCAATATTTTGGTAATGAAGTTGCAATAAATTTGAGTTTAAATTACGGGTGTGATAGTATTTTTCCAAATCACTAAATGAGATTTTATTAATAGACTAGTATAACAAATTCTAAATAAATAATATTTATTTATTTATTTAAGACAACACCCTGCACTAAGGAAATAATCCTTGTATTGCGGGGGACTTTACAAACATATAATTAACGGACACAAATTACATCCAGACTCAGAACAACAATTTGTGGTTCGCACAAAGTGTTGTCCCGCGTGGGATTCGAACCGATAACGTTAAAAATTTTAAGTAACCTCCCGACTTAAACGAAAAACAACAAACATCACGTCCACGTCATTAAGAGGAATGAATAGAACTACTTAAAACGAATGCAATGAGCTAAACGTGATTGGTTTACTAATAAACAATTCAAGTTTTCATCTCATACCTTCAAGCTATATTATAAGATTAGCTTAGTGATACATGGGTGTTTCAAATGTTGTCACATATTTTTGAAAATTAAGTAAATATTGTGCGTCCCCTTTGGGTCTCTTGTGCGTTTTTTCGTGTGGTGACGGAGTAAGAATACAATTCATCACTCAATATCTTGCCCGTGGATAAAAAAGGCCTTTAACATCTATGTAAGAAAAGAAAAACTTGAAACAAAATTCAATACTAACCTATTTGTCCAGCATGTTATAGTAAGGTCAATATCCTTTCTATTGTGGAGGAGGCTCGAGCGCAGCAGTGGGACGTATATAAGCCGACACGATGATAATGATTACTCGTCTAAGATCTAACGAAAATAGCTGATGATCTTCAAACGCTTAAACAAATATTCACAAATAACTGTGAACAATCTTATTTTCGTCAGCTTTCAAATAAAAAAACCGCATTTATCACTCCATTCGTTTGTATCGGGGCTTAAAAATAAATCAAGATCACTTTATTCATTGTCCAAATCGCAATTTTAATACGTTTTGATAGCTAATAATAATTTAACACCAATTAAAATCAATTCGCACGGCAAGCAATCCATTATTCATTTGTAATGTCCTGCAATATTCAGTAAGCAAGCCGAATGAAATGTACTATGGTTTAACTCACAGAGGTCATGTATTATTAAGTGCTTTAGATGTAAAATGTTTGAGAGACAGTATTAGAAGTTATTTTCTGTGTGGTGCCGGAGTAAGAATACTATTCACCACCCCAGATAAATAGGGAAGAGAAAGAAAACTCGACATAATATCGAAATACTATTGATTACCCCAGCATACCTACAATGCTTCGTCATAGGTGTTCTAAAAGACGCTTAAGAGGTTACAATCCGACCACTGACATCAAGTCACACTACTCCGGTGGTCAGAGGAGGTTCGAGCCTAGTAGTGGGACATATATGAGCTAAAATGATGATGATGATTAGAAGTCATATGTATTGTATTATTTATGTAATTTTATTTTTTTAAATATGACGACACTATAGGAGCAGCAATAAATTCTTGTGAAGTATATTTTTTAAGAAATTTGGTGGCCTGATTACTAAGATTTCTTCAAATCTTTATAAATTAATATCAAATGGCCGAGGTTTCACCCCTTTATTTTCTAAATTTGGGAAACATTTACTAACCAAAAATACTTTATGTTACTGTAAAAGTATATGAGGATTGTAGATAAAATTATTGTACGGATTTTATCGCGTTTGTATTTGATTTTTGATTGCCCGATATTTCGAACATTTTGCAGCGTTCATGGTCACGGGCGGATTAAGATGTCTCACGTCCAACAAGTCATCCTTATTACAGAAAATTTATAATTCTCTACCCAATACAGAAAATTAGTTATTAAATATTGGCCCACATTTTGATATAAATTTATTGCCACTATAAGAAGAAAGAAAATGATTCTATATGAAAAAATTATATTGTTTATGGTTAGTAATTATTTAACATTAAAATCAGTAATAGTTTTATTTAAAACCTAACAATCTAGTATACTACCACCGGATCGGCTCACGGTCACACTGGAAAAGATCCGGCAAGAAAACTCAGGGGACATAATGCTTTACGGCGGCTTACGTTATCTTACTAATTGTAAGTGGTTTTGATTTATAAAATTATTTTTAACCATTATTATTGTGCGTCAAATATATACAAAGACCACCACAAGACTGCAAGACACTGTGACCACTTACATATTGTATAGATTACTATGCATTCGATCATGTGATGATCTTCAGCAATGTGTTGTGCATGAGCCCACGAAGGTTTCTAAGTTGTTATCACCCAACCTGGTAGAACCGGTAGGTGGCATGGTGATCGATTTCAAGGAGAATTCCTTTTACTATTTTTTTAGATTTTAAGAGAATGTCTGTTGGGTCTGCTAGTTACGTAATAATAAATATATATCATTTCTACCAATACATATATAATACATATGTACATATGTACTCACGGTTTGTGGTTTCTCAATGATTCACAAAGCTCAAAACTTCACGTCACTCATGGTTGTAATTACAAATAGCTGACGCTGCAAATAGTTCTATTAACAAATCTATCTTCAGTAATTATGAATACATTATAGTTTACAGATATAGTCATACTAATAAAACTTTTTTCGGGTTATTAACGTCCACTGCTGGACGTAGGCCTCCCTAATGTTACGCCACAAAGTGCGGTCCTGTGCTGCCTGCATCCAACGACGTCCAGCAACTTTCATCAGCTCGTCGGTCCTCCTAGTGGAGAGGTGTTCTACTCTGCGTCATCCGATACGTGGTCGCCACTCGAAAACCTTTCTTCCTCAGCGGTTGTCGGTTCGTCGAGCGATGTGGCCTGCCCATTGCCACTTCAGTGTTCTAATTCTTCGTGCTTATGTCGCTTACACCCATTTTTCTGCGGATTTCCGTATATCAGATTCTATCTCGCAGAGATATCCCGAGCATAGCCTGCTCCATAGCACGCTGAAGGACTTCGAGCCTTGTTATGAGGCCTACATTTAGGGACCATGTTTCTGTGCCGTAAATCATCACTAATAACACACACTGGTCATAGACCTGTGTTTTCAGACACTGAGATATGTTGGACGAGAAGATTCTCTTAAGTTGCCCGAACGAGAGGATATCATCGCAGAATATTATCATCATTATCATTATCATCATCTGAGCCCATAGTAGTCCCACTGTTGGGCTCGGGCCTCTCTCACAATGGGAGTCATAGAGTTTTATGTCGAATTTTCCTTCTCTTGCATAGATGTTACATGAATATTATATCCCTTAGTCATTTTTACGACATCCATAATAAGGAATTGGATTATTACTCCGTCACCACACGGTGAATATACAAATGATAAATTGTATATTAAATGGAAGTACAAATTGACAACGTTTTAACGCGTTAATGCAATAAACAAACTTGTATCGGCACACAGACAAACTATTTAGCGATAAGAATTAAAATGATTTGTTGGCACGCGACATGATCATTATATTTTGTATTTCAGTGAGCGACAGTTATCATATTACAAGTGAAAGCGATTAGCGATTGTGAAACCGCTGAGCGCGATTTTTTCGTAGTTAAATTTTAGTTATTGAATTTCTATATATAAACCACTTCGGGCTTTTGTTTTGATCATAATTTTATTTAAAACTAGCAACCCAGGGCGGGTTGCTAGTTTTCGCTTCGCTTCGGGTTTAGTCGTTTTACCCGCATAGTTCCCGTTCCCGTGGGAATACCGAGATAAGATATAGCCTGGGTTACTCCCTGATATTATAGCTTTCCATTGGTGATAGAATTTTTGAAATCGGTCCAGCCGTTTTGAAGATTACCCGGAACAAACAGACAGACAGACAAAAATTTTTTAATCGCTATTTTAGGTATAGGTGTCGTGCAAATAACCGTGTGAGCATGAAAAAAGCCTATTATTTTGACATTACAAACAGACACTCCAATTTTATTTATTGGTATAGATATCATCATTAGTCTGCCCTCATCTCAAGTGAGAGTGGAATAATATTGCCATATCTCTCATAGGTTCCTTTTACTCCTAATATCTGCCTTCACTTCTTTCATACTCATACCCTTGTTCATACGACTCATCCATCTCTTTTTGGCTCTCTCGCAATTGATTAGCAATTTATTATACAACAGTTTTTAAAGGAAAACCTTTAAAGAAGAATGTATAACTTATAGGTCTTATAAATTAACTGTTTATAATTATTAAAAAAATTTAAAAGGAGTTTTGATACCCAATACGATACTGTTTCGAATATGTTATTATATTCAGTATTTTATAACGCATACAGAACACTACATAAGTTTTTATGTAACTTAATATAGCCTACAACCAGTAGACAACGAACTCTTTTGTCAATTATAGATAGTCTTGAAGATATAAGGGAGTAGATGAATATAGTATAGTAGCTACATTTATAATAGTCAAATGGCACTCCTCAACAGTCGTATAAAATCATGATCATTGAGCGCTTCGTCGTTTACAAGTAGATAAAGGTATTTCCTATAAAATGGCATTGGCGCTTCTTACGACAGCGTTGCTGGCGTGGTAATTTCTCAGGTTTTACGACTCCTACGGACAAAATCGTTGTAAATTTCTTGTATACCACAAAGAAAAGCTTACTAAAACGTTTTTCGTTCATTGCATAGGAACTATAGAGTTATAAATATCAAAGTTTTGACAATTATAACTTTACATTATAAATATATTGATATTATATTTACAATTTTTTTTGTTATATTTATACATATTTTATTAAATTTATTAATTTTTATATTGTTTTGAAAACGACCTAAAATTTTGTATCGAAAATTCTCTTATATAATATCAGAGATAATAGAAATCATGATTTAATCCTTTCGTATTAATATAGTTACGAATCAAATCATAAATCGCTATTCGCTCAAGCTGCTGTTCAATACCGCCCTAAAATACTATAATAAAATTGTAGTAAAATTGTAGCAAATTTAAATCAATTTAATTTTTCTTGGACGTTAAACTGTATATACGACGTTTAAATGTTAATCATTACCAGACTACCGTCGGAAAAGACTTATGAATGGAATATGAGAAATGACTGGCTATGTGTGTCTGTGTATGTATGTTCATCTGTTCCTTCATAGCTCCTCAACTATTGATTAGAACTGGACGAATAACGTATCGTTAGAAGCGTATTGATCGTCCGCTGGTTATAGGCTATATGACGTGACTACTTTTCGGCTTTTCAAACTTGAATATGTGTATCTCTGTACACTAATAATTGTGAACTATAGTATCGTATCATATGACATTATTATCAAATTGTAACGAAGGCATCTTGATAGAGTCTATGTCGATTATTTTGCTTATTCAGTAACATTATTTAATCCTGTGTTCTGAAAATCTTATTATATCCTTTTTTTAGCCTCGTTTTTTATCGTAGTTGGGTTTTAGCTTATACTTTTTTATTTTATTTATAAAAATATTGAAAGTTGTGACAGATAAGGTCTCTAAGTAAAACAGGAGCCGTAGAACTATAGTGAAATTCTAGAGATTGATATCTAACTACTGAAACAGTAAATAACAATATATACCTATGTCCTTTATTCCAGCGAATAATACTGCATCTAATAAAATGACAATAAGCAGAATTAAATAGGCCTTTTTTTTAAACCGTACCCACGTCGCCTTCGTCGTTGGGCCGACCACCGGAGCAGGGTGAGTTGTCGTCAGTGGTCGGCCCCACGGAATATCCTATCGGGTACCCTCACCTCTCGACGTCCCTGTCCTGGGACGTCAGCCGCTGCGGGTGACGGACTAAAATTCCCGGTCCGGTCACCCGCGGCCTCGGCTAAGGCAGCATCAGGCGCAGGTACTCGCGCCTGAGCCGCCCGAGTCGCCGGCAGCGGAAGGTGTTACCGAAGAGGAGCTCCTCTCGCACACGATCCGCCACCTCCTCCCGTGAGATGACGGCCTCACAGAAAGTGGTGACCGCGTCTCATTTCCTGAAGCTGTCGAGCATCTCCCTGGCGATGGTCGGCAGCGTCAGGTAGGCACCGATGATCACGACGAGTTCACGGCGCTCCCCCGCCCACGCGGCACATACCTCTAGCATGTGCGTGTGCTGCGCCGTGTCCTCGTCGCAATCGCAGTGACGGTAGGACGGTGTGCTCTCCCTCCTGACGATCTTGTGCAAGTACTTGGCGAAGCAACCATGCCCCGTCAGCACCTGCACCGGTCGGGAGGAAAGCACTCCGTGCGTCCGCTCTAACCACTCCATAAGCATCGAGCGTCGAGGCGGAAGGCCGGCTTCCGCCTCGACGGTCCTCACATCGTACCGAGGCCTCTCCAGCCGGACTGACCAACGGGCAATGACGTCTCGGTGGGCGTCGACCCGCCAGTCGGTAATCTCCTGCAACGAGATCATACCGCCGCGAGGGCGCATCTCCGACACCCGCCGGTAAATTCCAGCGAGCCTCTCCGCCGCCAGGTCCCACAGAGGAGTTCCGGCCAGGAGGCACGCTGCCCTCGTCGGCACCGTGCAGTAACCGCGTATGGCCCTGATCGCCATGAGCATGACTTTCTGTGGTCGCCACAAGAGGGCCCTCAGACGGACGGTCAGGGACCCCGTCCACACCGGTGCGCCGTATAGGGCCATCGACCGGATCACCCCCGCGTACAGCCGTCCACACTTAGCGCTGGGTCCGCCCCCAATCGGCATAAGCAACGAAAGGGCGGACGCTGCGCCGACAAGCCGGGGAACAAGTCGACGAAAATGCTCCCGGAACCACCAGTGCCCATCGAGCACCTGACCCAAGTATTTCATGTGGGCCTGGATGCTGATGGTAACCGAATTCATGGTGATCAAAGTGCTGGCGGGCGGTCCGGCGGTACGGAGGCCATGGAACAAGAGGGCCTTCGTCTTGTCCAGGCTTACCCTCAACCCCAGCGCTTCGATCCGCATAACAATCTCCTCGGTGCCGAGAGTTGCCAGGCGTGTCGCCTCCTCTAGCGTCCCACCCCGGGCTGTAACGAACATATCGCCAGCGTAGCAAATTACGCCCAGCCCGGGTAGGAGGCTTCCTCTCAACGCCCAGTCGTAGCCGATGTTCCACAGTGTCGGACCCGAAACCGACACTTGTGGGACACTGCACGTCATGGGCGTTCGCACAACATCCCCTACTCGGTTAACGTAGAGGACGCTGCGCCCCTCCAAGCAGTCTGACACCAGCCGCCTCAGATAAATGGGCACCCCGTGATAGCGCAGCGCCTCCCTGATGCAGCAGAATGGCAGACTAGCGAAGGCGAACAGCACTCCTGCGCCGGTGGCGGCCTCCGTCACCACGGCCCTCAGGCGTAGCAGGACCGCGATTGTCAAACGTCCCCTCCTAAAAACAAACTGGGCGTCCGACAGATTGGGCCCGATCCCGACGAGGTGGCGCTCGATGCGGGTAGCTAGAACCCTCTCCAGCAGCTTGCCCGCATCATCGAGCAGCACGATGGGCCTGTATATCGAGGCCGACTCGGGAGACCGTCCCGGCTTCGGCAGGAGTACCAGCCTCGCCTCCTAGAATTAAATAGGCCTATGGCCTACAGTGGACGTCTATGGGCTGATAATTAAAGCAAAATTATTGTTCGATAAAAGTTACAGAATAATTATTCTGACACAGGAATACAAACTTACAAGCTCTGAAGCTCTACTTAAACCTATATTTTTATATTCCTTTTATCCCTGGATACTGGTCAACTACCTGACATTTGGCAAATAAACTCTCATTGTAACGAGAGCTTTTTTCCAAATCACAGCTCATATACATCTCTCTGCTTGGCTCGAGCCTCTTCCACAATGGGAGGGAAAATCACCTACTATACCACGCTAGTTAGATTGGTTGGTATAGGTTTTTGTGTCGAGTTTTCCTGATCTTGCAGAGATGTTATATACATATTATATCCCTTAGTCATCTTTTACCCATGGTCTAGAAAGGGAATGAATTGTATTCTTACTCCGACACCACACAGATTAATTAAAGCACAAGTAAAGTTAAAGTGTCTTTCAGTTCCAAATACTTCAGTAATGAAGAGGCAGCTATATCAATCACAGTGACCTCGTACGGTGAAATCAGTTCCTCTCAAGAAACATTACAGGTACACACTTTATAGAGAATGTACATAATATATACATTCACATACGCAATAATTAATTAAATAGGCAATTTCGGCGTAAGCACAGACTTGATTGATTGAACAATGTGTGGGTTTGTAAAACATGGCGTTAATTAATTACACGCGCTAAGTGGCACATTTGAAGCGTTTGTTCATAACTAGTCATGTTGACTATTATTTATACACTATATTATATTTGTATATGCTGCATTGAGTAATCAATTCTATTTGCTGATTGATAAACTAACATATTGATTGATAATATTTGTTTTGCTTCCTATCTTGTAGGTATAAAATTGATTGAGGGATGTTAGCAGACAACATGAGGGCAAAGAAATCAAAATAAAATTTTATACTGGACCGTTATGAACTCTGTGATGTAGTAGGATATTTTTTTAACATCGAAAAGAGTCTCGTATCTATCAGCGAGACATATACACCGTGGAATCTAATTGGCTGTTTTTCCGAAACATACATACTCAGTTAATGATATAGAACTATAGCATTTATTCAATAAAATAAAAACATAAATTCTTGACATTTGCAATCCCGAACGTTTCCTTAAATTATCGTTTTTGCATAACTGTAACATGTCGTCAAGGGCATCGACCGTAGGTACGGTAGCATGCTAACCGACCTATTAAAACATAGACCAAGGTCGCGCGACTCGGGCGCATCACAAAAGAAGATACGGGTGCGGGACGCGAGCGTGTGAGGTGCGACACCGAGCTCCAAGGTGTTATGCCTAAAATTATTTTGTTTTACCTATTATTGTGATTTAATACGAATGCTATGTCGTAGGCATGTTGGAAACAATACCGTTGCATGTCAGACAAACTTAAGAATGTCTAATTATCAGAGTTCTTTTTCTAAATGTATTATGTTTTTAGTTATGAGTGGATATTAAGAATAATTAACTGAGTACATACGTTTCAGGAAAACAGCCAATTAGATTCCACGGTGTATAAGCCGAGATTAAGATGATAACGAGAACGAGGACTTATATTAGTCAAGAATAGGTCAGAAGAATCCTCGCTATTTTTGTTCAAGATACTAATTAAAACCTAAAAAGGAATAAATAATTTTGTGTATTAATTATATAATGAATTCTGGTGATTACGCGAGACTTACATACAAATAAAACTATTTTTATGGATTTTATCGCGTTACTGTTTGATTTTAGACTGCCTGTCTTTTCAGCGTTCGGGCGGACCATGAACGCTCGTCGGGTAATCGAAAACAAAGTCGGACAGTCAAAAAACAAATACAAACGCGATTAATTTTTTTATAAATTATGTAATTTATAAGATAAATAAATGCGTTTCTTGCTTAAAAGCAAAAATGTTCAATATGCTTACAAAATGAAAAATTCTTTGATACATTCAACGTAAAATAAGCTAGGATCAGTAATAATATCAGATTAATGCCTCAACGCTTGTAAAGTAATAAATTCAGTTTTTATTGCAAAATGAGCTGTGGTACAGAATACAATTGCAAATTTTAGAACAGGCGTGCTCGTAAAGCGATCAGCTTATTGCCACAAACGCATTTCGTTGCAATAAAAGGCGAACGTTTCCAAATCGTATTTCAACTTTTACTTTTTTCTTTCGTTGTATTTTTATGGCACAAAGCCGCCATTTGCAATGCTGTCATTTAGTTATACTATTACTCATAATATCTACGATAATGCTGTCTATACTATCATCATTTGAACTCATATACGTCCCACTATTGGGCTCGAGCCTCCTCCACAATAGGAGGGAAATTGACCTACTATAACCAAGCTGGTCAGACGTGTTGGTATAGGGTTTTATTTCGAGCTTTGTTTCTCTTGCATGGATGTTATATGCATATTTTATCCCTTAGTTGTCTTTTACGACACCCACGGGTAAGAGAGGGGATTGCAAATTGTATTCTTACTACGTCACCACACGGATAATCCATCCATCGTCGATACTTTATTTCATTTATATCTGTCTCGCCGTATACATCTATGTATGTCCCACAGATAGCAACGGATCTTCTTCCTGGTTACAGGTTAATACGCTATTATTAGCTTCAGACGTATCTATCTTAGTATGTAACGGAATCTTTGAACATGATTTTGACCCCCTTCAAAACGTCGGATTAACTCGAAATTTGGTATATTTATTAAGGACCGATGACAATTCAACATTTTAAACAGTTTGATCCGTTATCCTTACTAGGACAATCAGGATTAGCGATTTAAGCGTATTTTTTTAGTTTTTTTGAACTTTTATATTTATTTCCTCTTACATTGAGGTTCCAATCATTCATTCTTCTAATATATTTTAATATTATAATTGTTAATATATATTTCAATGTAGTGATGGAGTAAGAATATACATAATTTACCAGACTCTCTTTTGCCTGTGAGGGTCGTATAAGACGATTAAGAGATATAATTCGCATACAATATCTATGCATGAGAAAACTCGAAATAAAATCCTATGCCAACACGTGTGACCAGTGTGATATTGCAAGTCAATTGCCCTCCTATTACGGAGGAGGTTCGAGCCCAACAGTGGAACTTATATGAGCTGAAGGGATAATAATGATGAATATTTTGAAACTACAACGACAAAATAGCCATTCATACGTCTTGAAATTATTCGTTTCTGAAAAAACAAACAGATAAATCTTATTAATACGTAAGTACATTTATATAAAACAAACCTATTAGAATAATGGATAATCCAATACAAAAGGTCCACAAAGCTTTTACTCCTGTCGCAGGTAACCAACAATTTAAGACAACCGAAATGAATGAAATCAATGACAATACATCGAATACAGTTGATTTCTCTTAGCCTTTGTGAGCTAAAGTAATTCCAGCGAATGTTATTTGCGAAAAGCGTTAGGGAGAAGTAAAAGTGTAGATATAATGTGGACCGTCTTAATGGACGTAAGTAATCTATCACAGGGTAACGGGACCGAACGGCTGTGACCTCGACATGTCCCGAATCTAAACAACTATTCCTTAAGTCACAGGGGAATGTCAAAGTCGGCGCCTTGTCTAAATATCAGGGAAAGGGCAAAAAAAAGCTGGCAAATTGCATTCTCGCATGATATGCTACATGATCACGCGTTATCCCCATAAGAGTAAGAAACGTGCTCTGAAAACCAAACGCATTTGAAATACATCTCGGTAAACTTTTTTTCTATGTTTGCCATCGCCGTAAGAATATATAAGGCGATAGGGTTGTTTCTTCACTATTTTTTGGTCATTTGTGAAATCTGGTCAACATCCCTCGTCATAAATTGAGTTTGGGGTTCGTATTTGATTTGAAAAGCATTATTTGGACGTGACTTATCAATAAGGCATTGTAGAAAATAAAAACAATGGCCCTTTTTCTCAAAATTTCTGAATAAAAATCACCTGATTGTTCTTTTGTTTTGGATTACCCAATTAATAACAGTGAAGCTGTAGGCAACACAAAATATAAAGTCTTTTACTAATCTTTTCAATTATATTTTTGTATATTACGAGAGCTCAGATAACAAGAAACTAAAAAAGGTTTTTGAGAATTTGTAGGATTGGTTTTATGACCTTGTTGATGTGGTTTGTTTGTCAAGAATACAATTCACTATCCTACACGTGGGTATCGTAAAATACAAGCAAGGGATATAATGCGCATTAAAATCTATCATCATTATCACATCACAGCTCATATACGTCCCACTGTTGGGCCTCCTCCACAGTAGGAGGGAAATTGAGCTTACAATACCATGCTGATCAGGCAGGTTGTTATAGGGTTTTATTTGGAGATTTCTGTCTCTTGCGTAAATGTTATATGCGAATTATATCCCTTAGTCGTCTTTTACGACATCGGCGGGCAAGATAGGGAGTGGTGATTTGTATTCTTACTCCGTCACCACACGAAAATATATATTAACAATTCGGCTTTTGAAAGAATTTTTTTTTTCTATGTATTTTAAAACTTTATTAATAATAATATTGATATTTAATGCGGAAAACTTTAAAAAAGATTTTTCAATTAATTATAAACAAATAAAAATTATCAAAATTTGAACAAAAATCACGTGACAATGAATGCGCTAAGACTTAGCACAGTTGTGACGTCATAATGTTAAAGCTATTTTATAACAGTACAGTGTTTACGGCTATTACCCGTGAGTTGACAATAATATTGGTAATTTACTGCTAAAAACGGTTTGTTGTTACTTATATTTAATTATTTAGCAATGACAGCAGAATTAGGTAAATAGATTGTACTTATTATCTCTGTATAAATTGCAATGAGTGAAAACTAACATTATGACGTCACACGCGTTTGAATTTGTTCGGGAGCTGTCGGCGTGTTTTCGTCACTGGATCCAAAAAAATATTTATATTTTGATATAACTTTTGAATTATTGCGAAACATAAATAAAAAATAGTTTTGTTATAAAACTTATATATGATCTTTCCATTTATTAAAAAAAAAAATCAAAGACCCAATTATAATATTAGAATATATTAGAAGAATAAATGACGACTACAGGGACGTTAATAGAAACATGATAAACATTATTGTTATAGTACAATAACAATCATTACTCATCATCGAATTTTCTGGAATATGTTGAAAAGTTTCACGAATAACTCCCCATGAAATAATTAATATAACACAAAGATATATTTGGCGCTCTACGAGTACAATTGCAGTGTATTCGTTGGGTACAACTATTTTTGCTTTCTACCTATCAATTAAAATTAATTTTCAAGTGGATTTCATACAGTAATGTCAATATCGATGATATTAATATTTTCGAAGACGTAGAGAGTTATTTCTTGGAAATGAAAAATATTTTATTTTGTATAATGAGTGAACTAACCCTTACCTTTGTGGAATTATATCAAATTAAGTTTCAGAACTCTTGTATGTTAAGATAACTAGCTCTGAATGTTCTAGAAAACTAAGGGACATTCTCTTTTAAGGGGGTATTCTGGTCTAGAAGCCTAAATCTTAGGCATTTTTCAAACTAGGCTAAAAGAAATGAATAAAAAATTATCATGAATTTTTTATATGATTTTATTGACATTTTAAGAATATAAAAACAAAATTAAAATAATAAAAAAATCAAAAAATCGTTTAAATTCAGGCCGGTGAAGTGCTGCAGAAAAGACTGCAAAAAAAACGGCGCTTCCACGTTGTCATGATGTCAGCCCTTGTAGTGATCTAAATCACACAAATTAAGAAAATTCTTCAATAGTAAAGATGTCGCTATGACCTTGACCTCTGCCAAAGAAAAAAAAGGAAACTCACAAAATGGCGTCGACATAAAAAAGAATTTTTTTTGTACCCCCCTTTTCTCGACCTTTTCGAATTTTTTTAAATTACTTAAAATCAATTATTTCTTAAATCCAAGGCAGGGGTCATAGACAGATATATAAAGAAGATATATATATAAAATTTCAGAGGAATCAGTCATGTAGAACTTGAGGTATCATGTCAACCACCTCGAAAAAAGTAGTTTTGAAAAAAAAACGCGTTTAAAGTTTAAGAAACGATTTCCGTAGAATAACTCAAATAATAACATTTATTACTCACTTTGGATTAATCGGCGATTCCTGATCCGATGGTAAAAATGTTTTTTATTTCTTTTTTATTTTTATTTGAAAAATGCCTAAAACTTAGGCTTTCTAGACCAGAATACCCCCTTTATATCATCATCAGCATATCTGTATATCAAAGTTCATTCTTGAAGAGCACATCATGGATATGTAGAATAAGGATAGGATAAGACTATCAAGTATTATGGTATGTTAGTATTACTGCTTATTGCTGGTATATATATATATATATATATACAATGTAGTAGGAGCACGCTGTCGGCAGTTTTCTATCTACAGCCGCGGGCCGGTCACTTCGGAGTAGTACTTCACTCTCACAGAAAATCGACATTTGAGTAGTAGCAATTTGTTACTGCACTTGGTTCGGTTAGCGAGAGCTGGAAGCCCAGCTTTTTGAAAGTGTTTGTTTGTAGTAGGATTTAGTGATGCCTTTAGTATTACCGAGTCTCATAGCTCCCATTCACACTCTCTTCTTTATCTTCAAGGTAGGCAGCGATCTAGTAAAGGTGCATGAGCGGCAGTATTAATTACATCAGGTGTGCTGTTTGCCTATTTGCCAGTGACAGCAATAAAAGAAAACAAATCAAGGCAATCGACTATTCACAATAAACTTTAAGAATCAGATAAAATAGTAGATAGAATAGAAGATCCTTAGCCACATACTAATAAAAATCGTTATAACACCAAGATTAAAAACAACCTCGCTCTCGTACTCTATATTTAATGGGTCCAACCAATCACGCGTTTTTGTCTCATGGGTCGGTCATTAAGGTACTTTTCCTTGAGGAAATGCTCATTAATAAGACGAGTCTGAAATTAATAGACATGGAATCCATTTGGTAATGCATATGAGAGGTATAAAAACATCAATTAAAAATAAAAAGAAGATTTCAATATTTGAAATAGTAGATTATGTCTGTAATCCAATGAGAACAATCCACATGAGGACAAACTTGTGCTATACAAATCACAAGTTCGTCCTCATGTGGAGTGCTGCTCACATCTCTGGGCAGGTGCGCCCAAATATCAGCTAGATCCACTTGACTCCCTGCAAAGACGTGCTGTTCGAATCGTAGAGGATCCCAATTTTACGGACGGATTGGAGTCGCTGGAGCGGCGGAGAGACTTTGGTTCACTCTGTGTACTCTATCGACTCTTTCACGAGGAGTGCTCCCAGGAACTGTTTGACTTGGTACCACCGTCACCATTCTACCAACGTACCACTCGACATCGTAGCAGGGATCCTTCATTTCACCTGGTAACGTTATAGTCTTCAACTGTACGTTTCCAGCGATCATTTCTCCCACGTACGTGCAAGCTCTGGAATGAACTACCTGCTGCTGTGTTTCCCGAGCGCTATGACATGTCCTTCTTTAAACGAGGTGTAAGAAAAGTATTTTCTTCACGGTAGGCAATGGCCTGGCTATGCCCCTGGTATTGCAAAGATCCATGTGCGGCAGTATCACTTTCCATAAGGTGTGCTGCTTGCTCGTTTGCCACCGTTGGCAATAAAATAAAAAAATCGCACCAGAATGATTATCATCATCATCATCCTTCTTTTATTTACTTGGGATCGACTCACCAGGGAACTGAACAGTACCACTGTTCTGGGAGTTTCAGAACCCTAACCCTGCAATCGCTTGCTAAGCGCCATTATAACATTATCCCTTGTTCTTAGGTAGGTTTATGCTCAACCGTAGACGTTGATAGGCTAATGTATAGATGGAACAATTAATATAAAAAATATCTTTCTACTATTCATGTCATTCGTGTGGTGACGGAGTAAGAATACAATTCACTACAACCTATCTTGCCCGTGGATGTCATATAAGACAACTAAGGGATACAATATACTTATAACGTCTATGTAAGAGAAGGAAAACTTGAAATAAAACCCTATGCCAACGCGTCGGACCAGCATTGTAAAGTCAATTTCCATCCTATTGCGGAGGAGGCTTGAGCCCAGGAGTGGGACGTATATGAGCCGAAATGAACAAATGAATTAATGAAATCCATAATATTTACTCTCAAACCTAGTCATTAGAGGTGTAGTCTATTTTTTCACTACACTGCATCATAACCGATACAAATCAGTAGGTATATATACCTAGTATATTACATAACTCGCAGTGGCAAGGCGCTTTGATCGCTCGCTTGGAACGGACTACGGCGTGAAACTGACTTTTTATGGCTTTTAAACGCTTACAGTAAGGATCAAGCAAGTTTTTATTATTAGATACGACAGTCAAATGATCAAACTCCGTTTATATAGATGTTTGAAACTTGTATAAAAGTCGTTTCAGTAATGAAATGAAGGTCAGAATTGAATGTAAAATGTTGACAATAACGTCTGTTCTAGACTTACAAAGTAATATTAAGTTACGACAGAACTTTAATATGTCTGTGGTATTCCACAACGTGTAATATACACGAATTATTTGATTATTAGAAAATGTTTATGCAGATGTTTTCAGTATAAAATTAACTAAAGAAAATATGAGACACTCGGAATCATTAATGATTATATAATACCAGCTGACCCAACAGACGTTGTTCTGTTCAAATAAAATTAAAGGAAATCTCCTTGAAATCGACAGCAGTAACAGGGACTGACCGACTGCAGCGCCATCTGCCGGGCTGATTTGTGAATCCGAATCATCCAGGCCCCCACTTGAATGCATTCACAAAAATTCATATAAATCCATCCAGCGGTTTAGTTGCAATATAGATAAATAACCTAGAGTCGTTAAGTTATCTTAAATTTTCTAATTTTCTGCGCAACTTTCTTAATTTTTTTCCGTAAAAGTCATTTTCAAAGTATTAGAAAACTTAAAAAAGAAGATGCACCCAATCGGTAAAGTCGTTCTCAAGTTATGTTATTGTCGTGCTCGAACAGCGCCACCTACCGGGTCCAATTGTAAATATAAACCATCCTCGAATCTCCTTGAACACACACAAAAAAATTTGTCAACATCGGAGGCCAGCTGTTTAGGAGGAGTTCAGTGACATACACACGTACGCTAGAAATTTATATATAAGATTAATACTTCCTTAGCTTTTTTAACGTTATAAAAGGATATAAAAACAAACGGTTCTATCGGTTAGATGTATCCAAATAAGGGTGTACGGTTTGGACGTCTTCTTGTAAGTACAAACCAGCGCTTGCTACTTTTAGAACTAGCTGACTGTCCAATCGCAAACGTGAAATAGCTAAACAGGTAATAATTTCTATACTTTGTTAGGCATGTTAGGCATCACAATTTCATAATATTCCCACGGCTTCAGTCGCATAAATGAAGATTTATGTGGATAGCAGAAATATATAAATTCAAAATATATATTTTATTCCGTGTGGTGACGGAGTAAGAAAAAAAAGAAAATCTATGCAAGAGAAAGAAAACTCTATGCCAACACGTTTGACCAGCGTGGTATATTAATACCAATAATAATATAATTGGTCAATTTCCCTCTGTAGTGGAAGAGGCCCGAGCCCAACAATAGGACGTCTATGGGCTGAGATGAATCCGATCGCTATCAAACTTATTAGATTCTCTAAAAATTTAAACAAAATTGGTCCAGCTGTTTTGAAGTATATTGGGAATATATACACACGTTGTTTTATGTATATAGACAAATCTAATCGGATTTATAAAACTTTGGTAACATTCATTAAAAGAAAAATTGCTTTCAGTAACTTACTGCTTGTATTTATCATGATATATTTTTAAGAGAGTTTCAGAATATTTTAAAACATATTACGCAAGCTGCATATCAAAATAAATTAGCATCGTACTCATATTATAAAGTACTCGAGTCTGGTTCCGCACTCGGTGCACTTCGGAAAAGAACTATGCCAGGTCATTTCAGTCCAATGAATCCCAACTACGAAACTTTATGCGAAATGATTACTCTTGCTAGCATTTTGTCAGAATAACTAGTTCTGGACTTAATTCTTCAACGTAGAAATAGTATAGGATCCCGCTATACAACGACCTTCACCGACATGTTTATTTGATGAAACTTATTTTTAACCCCGTGCCGCCGCTCCAACCATTGCATCAGGAAAACAAACAGATGTCTGTCTGTTTGTTTCGGTATAGATAGATAAAAAAAAGTAATTTTTAGGCATAGGTAACGTGTAAATAACCGTGTGAGTATGAAAACTTATTATTTTGAAATTACAAACAGACACTTAAATTCTATTTATTTGCATAGATAAATATACAGTAAAGAATATCTACTTACCAAGTTTATCTTGCAGTACGGTCTTGGTGTC
This sequence comes from Lymantria dispar, assembly GCA_032191425.1. Classification (NCBI taxonomy): domain Eukaryota; kingdom Metazoa; phylum Arthropoda; class Insecta; order Lepidoptera; family Erebidae; genus Lymantria; species Lymantria dispar. The sequence goes on from CM063446.1 coordinate 935,834, forward strand.
ACAGTGGACGAGGCACAGCACTAGGAAAAGTGCAACGTGCGGTGTCATGGTGGGCGTGTGACGTCACGTGCACAAAGGGCGATTAGCCGCCGCTACTGCGGAGCGCGCCGCGACGTTCATACCGCGTAACTGTCAACGAAAGAAATAACATTCATATTATTTGTATGATTTATTTTAGGCCCGGATAATCTTTTTATAACTAGACATAAAGAAGTTGGTTGATTAACTAATTGTCAACGCGCATAGTTCTTGGATTAGCCTCCTCCACAATAGGAGGGAAATAGATTCATCAACGTCGAGGTTAAATTACTGAAAATGAAAAAAAACTTGATAACTATTTAGATATTTTTGTTATTATAATTTTTTTTTTTTTTGAAAGGGCAACACTCTGCATTAAGGAAATAATACTTATTTGCCGAGGGGACTTTACATACGCAAAATTCACGGACATAAATTACATCCAGACAATTTGTGGATCGCACAAAGTGTTGTTATGCATGGGATTTGAGCCCCCGACACTGGCACCTTAACCACTACGCCATCTCTGCAGTTAATATGTAGAAATCTACTAAGAAAGGATTTTATGAAATTCAACTCCAAATACAAAGTAATGGCAACGTTTGTATGGGAAGATAAAAATTGCATCTAATATCTTCAAATCAAGCTATTTTCAGTAAAAAAAAACTCTAAGCATTCATGAGGAGAGGCAGAAGTGAAAACTCTAAACTATGAATAGACAATTGTTATTTTTGGATTTTCAGTTTAATGGTTTTTCTTAAATCGTTGCTCTGGTTTTTACACATCATCACAGATATAATTACATTGATATAACTACAAATATCGTGTTAGCGTTAACACGTCACGTGACCATGTCAATGATGACTTACATGGATTTAGTCCTTATCTAAACCTGCCTATAGGTTTCACTTCAAAAACGAACAAGTGTTTCGGCATTTGTCAATTTTTATCCTTTTCTACAGGCTTTATACAGGCCACATTAGTAAAATAATACAATACAGTTTACATCAATAAAAATGAAGACTATGTTTCTGTAATACTTTTATCTGATTGCCTATTGATTTAACAAATTAACACAATAAAAGAATATCTTAATTAACTACTAAACTAAATAAATATCTTATTAAACTAAATAAATATACCAAAAATCAGCTATCATTTATAATTGCCCATTGCTGGACTCGAGCCTCCTTCACAATGGGAGGGCAATTGACTATACCACACTGGTCAATCGTGTTGGTTTAGAGTTTTATTTCGAGTTTGCCTTCTCTTACATAGATTTTATATGCATATTATAACCCTTAGTCGTATTTTACGACATCCACGAGCAAAATAGGGAATGGTGAATTGTATTCTTATTCCGTCACCACACGGAATAAAAAAAAACCCGCCAGAAGAAGTAAAATTGATTATGAAATCACGCTTATAAGTATATATATATATATACAGGATGTATCAAGTTATGGGACAACTGTTCGAGTATGTTGTAGTTTAACGGTCATAGATCGTAATTAGAATGTACATTACACAAAAAACAATATAACATAAAAGTTATAGTGATTTCAAAAAAATGTGTCTAAGAGTCTATGCCTTAAATGTTACGTATTATGTAAGCATGTACAGACAGAATACATGTAGGCATGTAAAGCTTCGACAGTATAATTTCATTCATTTATACCTAGAATTGCGCAAACGCTTCAATGAGCGTAGGTAACAACGGCGAGCCGTCAACGGTCATCGGCCGATCAGCTGTTTTAAAGCGAAGTTTGTCTTGCTTATGCGAACGTAATCATTGATTTATTCAATTTCTAATGAACATTTAACAAAGTATGAATATGTTCCTTCCGTATTAAGTATCATTGACTTTATACGTTTCAATCGGATTTACACGAAAAAGGGATGACAAAATTGAAAACTTTACATGTCTCTAATTCCTTTACGAATCGATATTTTTCGTTCAAATTTTTTTCATGGGTTCCTACCACCATTGCCTAGCTCTCTTTTGCCCAATTTCCCCATAACCTGATACACCCTGTATATATATATACTCGCCCATATTGTTACCGAAAATTTAAAAGATGTCGAGGATATGGAAAGGTAGCTGAGGGCGTTGTCTGTCTGATGCAATATGTTGGCCCGCAGGTTTGTTCGATGTTGACAAGAAGTTAACATCACGCTTTATAAATCATTTTATCAATCACTTTATACTTTCAGTCTGTGGACTAAATATACGCTGAAGGCATGCAACGCTCTCCGTATTCAATATAACAATGCCTTTAGGGTGTTGATGGGGCTCCCACGGTCCTTTAGCGCCTCAGGAATGTTTGCAGATGCTAATATTAATAGTCTTCAAGTAATAATCAGGAAGCGATCTCCATCATTAATGTGCCAACTGTGGGGGAGCCCTAGCAGCATCTTGGATGGAATTGTTAAGAGGCCTGACTGTCCACTCCTGGTTCACTATTGCCGTATACATATTTACGGTGGGAGTGAACGCGGTAAGAGGCACAGATATTTGAATTGATTATTAGTATATTCTTGTTATTAATATAGTTTATAAGATTTTTGTATGACTAACACTATCTCGAACAAACTCTTATTATATTATTATTATTTTAGAGTTATATTGTCTGCTTGCAGTTCACACAGAAAGTGCAGATGGAAAAAGAAGAAGTTTCATCATGATATAGCTACTCCGTCGTTATATGGAGATTAATTTAATTTCCAAGTCTCAAGTTAATAAAATATTGACGTTTTAATTAATTGAGAGAGAAGAAAGAAAGTTAAAATTCCGATGATGCCACGTTTATTCGTTTAGGTTTCACTTTGAGTTTTAAGTGAGTAAATGAAAAGTGAAATTTGGTTTAACTTTGTTCAAAATCAGCCTAAAAGTTTGACACTGATCTTATCTTATTAAAAGAAAACTAATAAACCAATAAAAGATTTTATCTCTGAACTCAAATAGTAAAAGTTAATAATTGGCGAAATTTCTTTGCCGCCCTGAAATTTAACAACTTTATTGTTTTCTAGAAGTAACCGACATAGTACGAAGAATTCTGAAGTGGCCATGGGTAGGTCATCGTCACCGCACGCTTTCCAGAAGCTATATGTATACTGGTATATATGTGTAATTATTGAGTGAATCATCATCATCTTGCTCTTATCCCGATTACTTGGGGTCCACGCAATATGTCATCTGTTTTGATATATTGCAAAAAGTTTCGGCAATGACTTTTATGACCCGCCGCATGCCTGACGTCAACCCTCCTTGGGAATGTAATCGTTGACCCAAATGGTACCAGATGGAGTTGGTCCGAGTCAATCTAGGGCTCTTAGTCGTCTTTTACGACACCCACGAGCAAAGCAACGGTTGGTAGTATTCAAAGCCGCTACCACACAGCACAGTAATTATTTAGTGAATAAAAAACGTTAAACTCGCGTGTCATCGAACGCTTCTTACGAGCTATAGCATACTGAACCCACTTCGAGTGGGATGAAGGCAGGCAAATGCTGATGATTTGTATTATCACTTAGTCGCTTACGGCTGACTTTACTCAAACGAGTATTGCAGAGTCAAGCGTGACAGCTCACTCTCATTTAATACACACAAAAAAAGCCTTCGAAAAGAGCACAGCGAGTCTTAAGGCACATTTTGTGCCTATCAAAAATACCTATATATATTCAAAACTTAGGTAATAATTCAATTATTTATACATCCTTACTAATATTATAAATGCGAAAGTAAGTTTGTTTGTTACGCTTTCACGCTTAAATCACTGAACGGATTTCAAAAATTTTTTGGCCAATGGAAAGCTATAATATCAGGGAGTAACATAGGCTATATTTTATCCCGGTATACCCACGGGAACAGGAACTACGGGGGTAAGAAAATTGAAACCGAAGCGAAGCGAGGGCGGGTTGCTAGTCAAATATAAATGTATCCTCTCTCATCGTAATTAGCATTTAAATAAACAGATAAGTAAACTAATAGACTATTTATTTATATTAAGTCAATAAGATATTTACATATTCATTACGTTTCATCTGATATGAAAGAGACTTTTGATGTTTTAGTAATTATGTTAGAATTTCTATGATTATATTAATATGTCTAAGTGAATTTCAGGAAATTATTTGTTTTCTAAATGGAGTCATGTAGACAAGGATATACCTAAATATTATGTAGGCCTCAGCTCAAAGTTTCTAAGCGTGCTATAGAGCGGGCTATGGTCGGGATTCCTCTGCAGGATAGAATCCGAAATACGGAAAACTGTAACCGAAATAGTATGAAGAAGTAGCACGCTGAATACCGCGAATTACATATATTCACAGCCATATCACCAATACCCATATCGATGATAGGGCTGTGAATATATGTAATTCGGCATTTTGTGGCGGCGGCCATCTTAGATTCACAATACTATTTTATTATGTTGTCATATAAATCTAAAGGTGTAAATCTGTCAACAAGAGGAGGGTGAAATTTCAATTTCTAAATTTAACCCGAAACCAATGAACAGGTGGAACTAAAAGTAATTGTCTAACGTAACCTCTATAATCTGCGTGTGAAGCTAAAAGCAAATACTTGTTCTGAGGCTTCAAATGTCTAAGAATTTGTCAAATGAAACCTACAAACTATTAATAGGGCAGCCGCTCGAAATAAACTTACGTATATCAGTTACACTAGGAGGCTCCGGCATAACTAATTCAGTATCAAAACTCTACTCTCATCGTTATAAGCCTTTCAAACGTCTATTGTCACTATTAGGTTTCTGAATTAACTGTAATACGTCATATCCACTACGCTTAATATTAAATTTAGTGTGTAAGCTACGCTTAATATTAAATTTAAGTTTCCCAGGACACTGCTTTTAGTCCATTCTTATAATCCTCATTTTTCTGCTTTCTCATAAGCCAGTAAGCAACAAACGCTATTGAACATATTAAAATGAAATATCATCATCATCATCTTGCTCTTATCCCAATTACTTGGGGTCGACGCAATATGTCATCTGTTTTGACATATTGCAAAAAATTTCGGCAATGACTTTTATGACCGGCCGCCTGCCTGACGTCAACCCTCCTTGGGAATGTAATCGTTGACCCAAATGGTACCAGATGGAGTTGGTCCGGGACAATCTAGGGCTCTTAGTCGTCTTTTACGACACCCACGAGCAAAGCAAGGGTTGGTAGTATTCGAAGCCGCTACCACACAGCATAGCACCGCTATCTATCGGGTACAATTATTAATCTAAATTATTCTTGAATCCACCTAAACTTTCATCACAAAAAAAAATTATTAAATTCGGTTCAGCTGTTTCAGAGGAGTTCCGTTACGTACACACATGAAGAATAATTATAAATTTAAAGATGTTATATTTTGTAATATTTATAACAATTACTTCTTAAAACATTAAAATACTGTACCTATTTTAATTATTATTAAATACGTTGTTCGTGTGGTGACGGAATAAGAATACAATTCAACACCATCTTAACTGTGGGTGTCGTAAAAGACGACTGAGGTATATATGCATATAACATCAATGCAAGAGAATGAAAACTCATAATAAAACCCTATGGCAACCCATCAGACTAGCGAAGCATAGTTGATCAATTTCCCTTACATTGTAAAAGAAGCTCGAGGCTACCAGTGGGAGAAATAGCTTATAAAAAAATGAAAATACTGTATTTTAATTAACACTAGATTGGTTGAGGTAGCCATTTTGATTGCTTTTCAATTTTAACATAAAAGTGGGGAGTAAAATATGACGCTTATTTAAAAAGAGCAACTTTGTAAAACAAATATTTCTTTTTCCTAATAAAACACATTAACCATTGGAGTATAAATGTGTTGTACCCATAATTCCTACAACCCACCTTCGTTTCGCTTCGGTTTCAATAGCCTTACCTACGTACGTAGTTTCTATAGAAATACCGGAATAAAATAGCATATGTTACTCAGGAATAATGTAGCATTCTAATGATGAAAGATTTATCGAAATCTGTTTAGCAGTTTTTTAGTTTATTCGTAATAAACATACAAAAATACAACATTTTCTCTTTATATTAATAGTGTAGATAAGAAACCATTTTGATTGCTTATACGTTATCTTTAAATCTGTAGCCAAAAATAATATCTCATTGACCTAACATATAGTTTGTTCATACATAGTGAAATAGATTTTTATACTAATAAAATAACCCTCGATAGAAAAAATCCAAAAAAGAAACGGACCGAAATTGAAAGTGGTCATCCTCAGATTTTATTACGTTCATGAATAAATTGTAGCACGCGGGTGTCGCTGCTCGTAAATTATAACGCCACTTTAATCCCCATTCGATTTACGACGAAGGCTTACTACGTTAGGGTATAAATATGAGCTGTCCGCAGTTAATACGGATAATATGTTTGATTGTATTGACAATACAATCATAATAATTTAGAATACCTGTCAAATTATTTCATCATCATCAGTTTAGCACATGTAAGTCCCACTGCTGGGCTCCGGCTTCCTCTACTCTGGGAGGGACATTGATCTACTGTACCACGCCGATCAGGCGTGTTGGGATAAGGTTTTATGTCGAGTTTTTCTTCCCTTGCATAGATATTATCTGCATATCATATCTTTAAGTCGTCTTTTACACTCACGGACAGACTTGTATTCTTAATTCAGCACCACACGGAAATATTTTAATTAATTGTCATAAAATCAAATTAAATACTACCTTATTTCTTACCCGTGGATGCCGTAATATACGACTAACGGATATAATGTTTAGATAATCATATGTAGGAGAAGGAAAAATTATACCTACTCGACTGACTAGTGTGATATAGCAAACCAATTTCCCTTCTATTGAGGAGAAGGTTCGAGCCCAGCAGTGGGACATTTATGAGCTGTGATGATGATTGTTATATTACCTTGAAACAGGATAAACATTGGTGTTTAAAATCTATACGCGTCTCTATAGCATGTTAACTTAAGTTTAAGAAAGAATTTGAGAAGCTTGGCTTGATGTTATCTGCAAATAAATATTTAAAAGTTTTTTTTTGTGGGTGGGCTGCGGTCGGCGCGCCTCCGCACCACTCCGTCCGGGGCGACAGAGGGGCTTAAGCACGCAACTCCCGCAACCCACCCGAAAACCACCTCGCCTTCGTCGTTGGGCCGACCACCGGAGTAGGTTTACTTGTCGTCAGTGGTCGGCCCGACGGAATACCCCCCGTGAGGTACCCTCCCATCGACCAACGTCCCCCCCCTCGGGGAGGACGTCGGTCTTTCCTCACGCGGTCGGCCTCTCGGCGGGTGACGGACTAATGCCCGGTCACGTCACCTGCGGCAAATATTTAAAAGATAAGAAACGTGCAATATAAAACCGGCTAAGTACGACTTGGAGTCGCGCACGTAGGGTTCCGTACCATTATTTATAAAAATCGCGTTTGTTGTATAGGAACCTCCTTTAATATTTGTTTTTAATATTTCTTGTTATAGCGGCAACAGAAATACATAATTTGTAAAAATATCAACCGTCTAACTATCGCGGTTCTTGAGATACAGCCTGGTGACAGATAAACGGACGGACAGACAGCGAAGTCTTAGTAATAGGGTCCCGTTTTTACCCTATGGGTACGGAATTTTAAAAAACTATACCTTGCGTATAAGATAAATAATATAAATTGATTAGCTAAATATAAAATAACAAATCAAAATCTGAAAACTAGTGAAAACAAATATTGAGGTTCAATTGATCATAAGATATTTGCTTTATGTAAATAATTTCAAAATCATATTTTAAAAAGTTATATTTATAAATAGCACATTTTTATAGTAGAGGAAAAACAAGAAATTGTAGTTTAAATTTACCCAAGAATATTACGGTTTTTCTAATAAATAAATTTAAGTATAATGTTATCAAGTACTACTTCCGGCCTCACATGTACGGCTAATTTAGATACATCTTAATTTTTAACAGACTTGATTATAGTTTTATAATTTAACTGATATTTTTATAATTAGGTAAATAGTTAATTAATATTTCCGTAAATTAATATAATTCTTATACAATGGGCGCCTTCCGCTTGTCAGCTTCCGGCGCCACTATTAAATAGTACTTATTGTTGTAGACCTCGGTACTCTCTTACACTATGTCGACTAATCGCACCTATATTCTTTATATTTTACTGCATGTATTAGATTCTTATTTCACTGATTAATGATGTCATCACTAACACGTCTGTGTGTCAACTTCCGCCGCAATAAATATTTAATGTTACATAATCCTGTATAATATTTGCACGTAAATAACTATTAGAATTATTAAGATATTTTATAATTAGTATTATCTATTAAGTTTGTGTATTTCATTTTAGTTCTCGCCGCGTGTATCTATAAATACCGCCATCTTGAATATTTTAATTCATTCGTATTGTAACCGCTGTAAGGTAAATTACAAATTGTAAAGTACAAAGTGTGTCTTCATTATCTTCGCCATCACCCTTGCCGCCTTCGTTTTACAATAACCTAGAGAAATTGGCACCCATTTATATTTCAAGTATATTATCGGTGAAGTTGAAAACCATATCATAATTATTATTATCAGCTTATAATTAAGTTTATTTTTTATTTTATGTTATATATGTTTATTAATTTATTTATGCATATATGTTTATTAATGAAAAAAAAGAAATGAGTATATTAGGGGAAGTCTAAAAGTGGCACCAGTGATAGAGAAGATTAGGAGCGCGAGATTGTCATGGTATGGCCATGTGATGAGGAGGGATGAAAGGCATGTGACAAGGAGGGTTGTCAATATGATTGTGGATGGACGAAGGAAGCGTGGGAGACCCAAAAAGAGATGGATGGACTGCGTGAATGAAGATATGCGTATGAAAGCAGTGAGTGCACATATGACGGCTGACAGGAGGCTATGGAAGGTAAAAACATGTTGTGCCGACCACACTTAGCGTGGGATGAGGGCACGAAAATGATGATGATGATTAATTTATTTAATATCTCGAATTAATTACCATTTGAACTGACTGCACAAATAGCTTAGTGTTTAAGATGGTGTGGTTTGAATCCAATGCAGGACAACACTTTGTGCGATCCACAAATTATTGTTCCGAGTCTGGATGTAATTTGTGTCCGTTAATTATATGTTTGTAAAGTCCCCCGCAATACAAGGATTATTCCTTAGTGCAAGGTGTTGTCTTTATATTAAGAAAAAAGAACATGAAGTTAAATTTATCTATTGTAATTATCAATAAATAGCTCTGTTGAGAAATCGAGAGTACCTTAATGCAGACATCCCTAGTTCATCGCTATTCATTTTATTTAATTGAAAATGGATTATTCTGATATTTTTAAACTGTGGGCGTAATTAATGTTATATATAAAATAACAATTGTATTTTCTATAAAACATTAGTAGTTATATTATAGGTATTTTGTTAACGATCCCGTTTTATTTTATTCCTGGAATACGATATTAATTTAACGAATTTTGGTCAAATAGAGAGAGAATATTTATGTCAGAAGTTTATTATGTCTAGATATTAACGCTTGGTGGATTACAATGTTTTGATTCAATTTATAACTATTATTTTATAACATAAATCCTTCTGTTAATAATAAAATACGTTACTTTATCTCTTACTTTCCCGAGAAATTATCGATTTAAGGGATAAACCCCAGTACTCTCTTAGGAAATTGGCAACACCAGCTGTAAAAAGCGTGATACGCATGGCATTATTTCTTTTTAGGAAATGTATAGGAATTAATTGTCTGTGTGGTGACGAAGAAAGCATACAATTCGCCACTCACTTTCTTGCCCGCGGATGTGGTTAAAGACGACTAAGGAATATAATATGCGTATAACATCTATGCAAGAGAAGGAAAACCGGCAATAAAACCCTGTACCAACCTGTCTGACCAGTATGGGTATAAGGCCAATTTCCCTCCTATTATGGAGGAGGCTAAAGCCCAAAAGTGGGACGTATATGAGCTGTGATGATGACGATGTGAATTCATCGATAGATAGAATTTTTTCATGACTGACTATTTCAATTCAATATATAAACTCACTTTCTATACCTCATTAAAGTATCGATTGATCGTTGTTATTGATAAAATATAATGAAAACGGGCAATCAAAATCCGTCACCTCATTTAGACAACTTTATATTATAGAAGAAGCTTATAATGTGTTATGTGATACCTTAGTAATTGGACTACACTGTTGACAGTTGTCTGTCTACAGACGCGGGCCGATCCGTTCAGGGTAGTACCACACTGAGCAGAAAACCGACGTCCGAGTAGTAGCAATTTGTTACTGCGCTTCGTTCGGTGAGCGAGAGAGCCGGTAGCCCAACTTTCTGGGGGTGTTTGCGTGTGGTGTGTTTTAGTAATCCCTCCCTTCACTTTCTTCGCGGTAGGCAGCGACCTTGCGAAGGTCCATGAACACCAACAACACTTACCATCAGGTGTACTGTTTGCTTGTTTGCTACCATTCGTAATAAAAAAAAATGTGTATAAATATAAAAGAAAGCTAAGCTAGCGAAAAAATTCTAAAAATATTAGAAATCTAAGCGGATAATACCTCTGCTTGAAAATTATATATCGAGTTAAAATTTTATGTGGATTTGTCTGATCAATGCTTTATTAATGAGAGATTGATCTAAAGGTTCGGCCATGAGCACGCTGCTTTTAGGGGCAGTTTAGAGCGGGGCGGCAAGCGGAAAGGATATATGTATTAAAATGTTTAATGACGCTACGAGTTGTCGGCCCCCATGCGTTGCGGCAGCCCCGCATGACGTGGGGTGCGGTAGGAACAAATATACTCGTAGCTCAATGGGTAATTTGGAGCAGCGACTAGTTACCCAAAATATTTTAGACGATTTTGAAGTGGTATTCTGTAGAGGTATATATAATACATAGACGTTGTGAAGAAGAAATCGTCCACATTGTTAAATTATTTATCTACTACACAAAGAACTGTTTCACATTGAAATCAAAGCTATGTTACTCGAAACGAGGCACCACGATTTGTGGAGTTGAATAAAAAATCTGTACCATCATAGCGTGGTCGCGTTGCGATTCGATGGTAGCATATTAGATTATTTAGATTTAAATTAATAAATTGTCATAATATTATAATTTCCATAAAATCAATGTTTAATAATAAATAATAAAAAACATTTTTTTTTCATATAGAATCATTTTCTTTCTGTATAAGCAATAAATTTGTATTAAAATATGGGTCAAAATTTAATAACTAATTCTGTAGCGAGTAGACATAAATCTCTGTAATAATGATGACTTGTTGGACGTAAGACACCGTAGTTCGCCCGTGGTCATGAACACTGAAAAGTGTTAGAAACCTCAGATAATGAAAGATCAAATAATCATTTCATCATTTCGGCTCATATACGTCCCACTGCTGGGCTCGACCCTCTCCATAATAGGAGGGAAATTGACCCAACTATACCTATGGTATAGGGTTTTCGTTCAAGTTTTCCTTCTCTTCCATAAATGTCATATGCGTAATATATCCCTTAGGCGTATTTTACGACACCCACGAGTGGCGTGGGGGTGGCAAATTGTATTCTTACTCCGTCACCACACGGAAAGATAAAATCAAGTAAAATTCAAATACAGACACGATAAAAACCATGAAAATAGTTTTATTTATGTACCATCTTCAATCTGACCAAGCTAAGCGTACTCAACTCCGTTGTCAATAGCTGTTACGTCGTTTGTCAATAGCTGTTACGTCGTTTGTCAAAACATTAAAAATGCTACAAACGTATTACAGTAGATACTCGACTGGGTAACTCACTCGGATAGGCTTTATGACGTCATCGGTCATTTCCTTATCCTGCCGTAGATGGCGCTGGGACCCTTTATTGGTTATTAAAACTTTTGTGACTCTTGTTATCTGCGATCGTTAAAAAGGTTTTATTATGTAAGGGGATGACGTTGGTCATTTTTAAGCAGTCAAATTCTATTATAGAATTGAAACCTTTTTTTATTAACAAAAGACAAGATATATTCAACCTTTATCCACCATATGTGCGTATAAATGGGCACTGTTGTATATAAATCTTTCTACCAAGAATACTAGGTCCTTAGATTAGAATAATAACGTATAGAAGGTAAGTTCACGCATAACAAGTGAGGCATTTCAATTGGAGCCTAATGGAGCTTACGCCGGAACCGTTCCGTAATGTACAAGTCATTGTACTGCAAGTACCTATGCAGCTCTTAAAAAATATATAGGTAATAATGACGGTTTGTGCATTCAAATGGTGTTACAACACATTTGAAAAACTTAAAAAGGTTTTTAACATTACCTTTAAAAGTATTTCGACGATTTATGTAAATAAAAACAAAATTTGATTTCATAATTTGTATAGTGATTTGCGTGTGTACGTGTATAATCGTCTGCGCGCCATTAGTATTTTTAGATTCAAATTTCCAACGTTCGAAGTATTGACACTATCCTTTTATACGTTATTATTCTAAGGTCCTTAGATTCGTCGTCGTCATTCGAAAACTTTTCGCCCCAAAGCGGTTGTCGGTTCATCAAACAAAGTTGACCAACGCGTTGCTATTTCAGGTGACTAATCTATTGGGCTGGGTCTGTTACACTTATTCTTCTACGAATACCTCTACCCTAGATTTTATCATGAGGAAAAATATGCGATTGTATAACATTATGAGTAAGTTCGCTTCTTTATGGCGCTGATATTTAGAGATATTTTTATTTTCGTGTGGTGATGGATAAAGAATACAATTCACCACCCCCTCTTACCCGTGGGTGTCGTAAGAGACGACTAAGGGATATTTTATGCATATGACATCTATGCAAAAGAGGGACAACTCGAAACAAAACTCTATATCAACCTGTCTGATCAGCATGATAAGGTCAATTTCCCTGCCGCTGGGGCAGAACCGCGTCGTGAACTTGTCGCAATCATCGGTGCCGACCTGACGCTGCCGACCATCGCTAGGGAGATGCTCGGCAACATCAGAAATTGGAACGCGGTCGCAGCCTTCTGCGAGGCAGTTATCTCGCAGAACGAGGCGGCGTGGCGCGAGCGCGAGGAACACAGCCTCGATGATGCGACCCGCCGCCGGCGACTGGGGCGGCGCAGGCGCGATTACCTGCGTGCCATGCCGCCCTAGCCGCGGCCGCGGGTGACGTGACCGGGGATTAGTCCGTCACCCGCCGAGAGGCCGACCGCGTGAGGAAAGACCGACGTCTTCCCCGAGGGGGGGACGTCGGTCAATGGGAGGGTGCCCCGGGTAGGGGGTATTCCGTCGGGCTGACCACTGATGACAAGTAACCCTGCTCCAGTGGTTGGCCCAACGACGAAGGCGGCGTGGTGTTCGGGTGGGTTGCGGGTGTTGCGTGCTTAAGCCGCTCTGTCGCCCTGGACGGAGTGGTGCGGAGGTGCGCCGACCGCAGCCCACCCCAAAAAAAAAAAAAAGGTCAATTTCCCTCGTATTAAGGAGGAGGCTTGAGCCCAGCAGTGGGACGTATATGAGCCGAAATGATGATTTAGAGATATTTAGTCCAGTAAATCATCACTAGTTGATTACAAATATCTGTCATAGACTTGCGATGGTGTATTGTAATGAGCAATGATTGCTTGTAACAGATATTGTGCGACTTGTAAATTAGTTTAAATTATTATTAATTCCGTAATCGTACTGTAATCTACACTAATATTATAAAGAGGAAAATGTTGTTATTTTGTGTGTGTGTAGTTTGTAATGAATAAACTCAAAAACTACTGTGCCGATTTCAAAAATTCTTTCACCATTGGAAAGTTACATTCGCCTTGAGTAACATAGGCTATATTTTATCCCAGTATTGCCACGGGCACGAGAACTACGTGGGTAAGGCGACTGAAAACGAGGGCGAGTTGCTAGTTGCATATTATTAATCTTATATCTTTAAACGAGAACTTGGCATACTAGAGGTTTCGAGGCCAGTAAATCGATCAAACTAGGTTTTATTTATAGAAAATATTGTGCAAAACAATACAATGACATTAAATTTTAAAAGAATATGAATTCAAATTTCGCCGTCAACGTCATGAGTTACGATTGCTCAGTTGGGAAGTTGTCCAGTTTTCTTTTAGTTTGGTTTTGGCATTCAAACAGCATCGGATCGAATCTCGGTGTTATTATTATTCTCTTTTTATATTTTTTTATATTATTTTCATTATTTAATTTTTATTAATATATATCTAAATTAATTCGACAAAAATATAACAAAAATACCAGATATACCATTATTCAGCAACGTCATCATCTCACATAAGTTCCACTGCTGAGCTCATGCCTCCTCCCTGGGCTACTATATTGCCCTGATCAGACGAGTTGGTATAGGGCTTTGGGTCAAGTTTTCCTTGTATTGCATAAATGTTAGGCATATCATCAATCTTAGTCGTTTGTTACAACAACCTTTACCTATGGTTGTGATAAGGCGTATTCGTATAAATATATTTAATTTATTAAATTTATATGCATATATAGAGTGTGGTGACGGAGTAAGAATACAATTCACCACTCCGTCTCGCCCGTGGATGTCGTATAAGACGACTATGGGATATAATATGCACATAACATCTGTGCAAGAGAAGGAAAACTCGTAATGAAACCCTATACCAACATATCTGACCAGCATGGTATAGTAGGTCAAATTCTCTCCTATTGTGGAGGAGGCCCGAGCCCAACAGTGGGATGTATGTGGACTGCCATGATATAGAGTCCTACATCTTTATCCCAAAAGGTAATTCTCGCTATCTACTAGTAAAACCTCGTAATTTTCTTCATAGTTTCAGTTCAAATTCATCTCACTATTGGGGTTAAGCTTTCTACACGTAGAGGCGAAATTTAAAACGTTGGTTAGGCGGGCTGGTTTAAGATTGTATTACGAGTTTTCGTTGTTTTCTATCCATGAAATTTGCATCTGATATCCCTTAGTGGTCTTTTGCAACATCCATATGTAAGAGATTGAATTATATTTTTACTCCGTCACCACACAGAGTAACAAAGAGCATGTTCATTCATTACACTATTATCAAATACCCATTACGTGGCTAGGCTCTTATCTAGAGAGAAATGTAGGCCATACAAGGGGGACATCTTAGAATAATAACGTATAGAAGGTAAGTTCGCGCACAGAAAGTGAAGCATTTCAATTGGAGCCTAATGAAGCTTACGCCGGCACCGTTCCGTAATGTACAAGTTCATAGTACTGCACGTACGTACACAACTCTTAAAATATAAATAAGTAATTATGACGGTTTGTGCATTCAAATGGTGTCACAACACATTTGAAAAACATAAAAATGTTTTTAATATTACTTTTAAAGGTATTCCGACTATTTATATTAATAAAACAAAATTTGATTTCATAATTTGTATAGTGGTGTGCGTGTGTACGTGTGTAATCGCTTGCATGTAGTATTGTTTGCTTCAAATTTTTGATGGCTTACATATGGACACTATTCTTCTATACGTTATTATTCTAAGGGTGACATACTGTATTCTTGCTCCATCACCACTAGAAATGATGTATCAGTGTGGTGTTATCACATTATAACACCTAGCCCAACATTCATATTGATCAAGAAATTTGTACACCAATTAGATGTTCCACTGTACTATGCAGTTTAAAATTCAAGCGTCCTCAGATAAACCGAAAAATACAGCAAAATTTTTTCACGTGCTCCTAATTAACCTCACGGTCGCCAGTTCACTCGTTCCGTAGCTAATGCGACCAAATTAATTTTAATAATACAGGATATTTAAGAGAAAAAGAATACTACCTGTTAATGGCTTAATATATTAATGACTCGATATTTCTCTACGTGATACAATCCGGCATATAGAAATCAATAGAAGAACAGTTGTAACCGATATAGCCCGAAGAATTAGCATGTAGAAATGGTAATGGGCAGACCACATCGCTCATTGAACCGACAACGTTGGAAAATAAAGATTCTCAAGTGGCAACCCCGATTCGGATGACGCAGCGTAGTACGACCGCCTATTAAGTGGACTAACGGTATCTTGAAAGTCATAGGGAACTGTTGGATTTTAGGCTCAAGAGTGGATGTCTATGGGCTGACGGATGAATGAAATGGTTTAACAACAAAGCATTGAAAGGCCACATAAATATCTACCGGCGAACGACATTGGATCAGGGTACTGTTCTATTAGTTATCTGTGTAGTGTCTGACAACAAATACAACTTTTCACCACAAATTCTTTTGCCGCAGACTTGGTTAAAAAGACTTAGCAACTTAAGTAGATAACATTATAACATCAAAGGAAGTAGAACTCCATATATCAACTTATTGCATGCCATATGATCAGTGCATTATAATAGGGTAATTCCAGTTCAATTAATTTTTGATATGAAACATCTATAGGCGAGGGTGAATCTAATCGCTGGTGTGGCGTTAACGCCACGCTTTGATATGCACATTTGTGTAACGAAACCATAGCTAACCTGTTTTACAATTTTATACAACGCCATCCAGTGAGCTCAAGATAAATTATTAACCTAAACATATACCTATAGTGTATACTAATGAAATAAATGTTTATTGAATAAATATCATCATTTTCTGGAAAAAAAATCGTAATATTTTATTAATACTTTATGCCATATTAGTTCCTATCGTAAACTATTATTTTATGCATATATACTTGTACAAAATAATTTCGATGTTTCACATCAGCTAGGCGACCTGAGCGACGGCTTCCTTTTTTAACACGCTTTTATTTTATTCAATGCGTCCCGTATATGGAATATATGGATTAAAGTAAACCGCAGCATATAAAGCAATAGACAGAGAAATAGTTGTCTGATCGCTTCTAAGTCTTTTGATAGATCCTAAAGCCATATTTTTAATGTAGCATGTTGTGATGTTTAACATAAAGTTAAATCTCATGGACATATTAGAATCGCTGGAGTGGCGAAGAGATTTTAGGTGACTGCGTACTTTATCAACTCATTCATGGGATGATGACTATGATGAACTGTTTTACTAGGTACCATCGTCCCCTTTTTACCAAAGTACTACTTGACACCTAGCAGGGTTCATCCATTTCACCTGTAAACGTTATGACCTTCAGCGTTAAATTTTCTCACGCACGTGCAGGCTTTGGAATTATCTGCCTGCTGAGGTGTTTACCGAGAGCCCTGACATATCTTATATCTTTAAACGAGCAATTCTTGTATATATATCTATATATATATTCAGGATCTCGGCAACGGCATCAACGATTTTGATGAAACTTGGCATACTAGAGGTTTCGGGTCCAAAAAACGATCTAGCTAGGTTTTATTTATAGAAAATATTGTTTTGTCCGTGTTTTTAGCAAAATAAACAATGACATTAAATAAAAGAATATGAATTCAAATTTCGTTGACAACGTCATGAGTCACGATAGCTCAGATGGGAAGGTGACAGGTTTTAATTTTGGTATTTTTTCAATCAAACAGCGTCGGTTCGAATCTCGGTGTTATTATTATTCTCTTTTTGTAATTTTTTATACATTTTTCATTATTTATTTTTTATTTTTACTAATATATTATATCTAAATAAATTCGATAAAAATATGCCGAGCGAAGCTCGGTCAACCAGATACTCCTTTTTTAAATGAGGTTTAAGAAAAGCACTTGTGTCACAGTAGGCAGCGGCCTAACATACGTCTATAAGTGGTAGTAACACTTACTCTCATTTGTTCTGTTTTTTCGTTTGCCACCAACGTCAATAATGAACTATATATGTATATAAATATGAGAATGAATTAATTTTAAAAATACTAACTTCTTTTTTCTCTCAATTCATTAAATGTAAATCTTTAACGTCTTTTTCAATTCGATATCGTTTACAAGCATACTCTGTGATCCGGAGCCCTCAATAAAAATAAAATGAAATGCTGAATCGACTTATAAGATGTACTTTTTTGTTCCACTCAGTTTGTAATTTATATAAAAAGCTCTAAAACTGTACGCAATTTTAAGAAGCAATCAGAAATTATTTTTGTCAAAGCCAATTTAGAAAGCTATCATCAGAACTGAGTATAAGCCAATTTTACTACAAATAATAACCACAAGCCACTGTCACTGAGTCTAATAACTAATATCTCATCCCAACGCGGTCCAATAAATCCGGAAATGAGACTGTCCGGCGCTCATTACAAACCATACACACACTAACCCCTGATTAATATTGCCCACGGAAATCTGTGCAAATGACCGTGTTTTTGGTCCCGAGGACAAATACAACGTTTGTTTATTTGCCGTGTTCATACGTGCGGAACACGCGACTGTTTGCGGCACCAAGATTATTGCTACCTTCGAAATTTATCCTTTACTACCGCTTTGTTGCTTCAGAATACAACAACAAGGTTTATTGCCTAGTCTTATGTGAGTAAATTAGCGTGTTGTTAGCCATATGGGACTGCGCAAATTTTAAGTATTAGACACGAGGCTCCCTGTTTACGTAAGGCGTATTACTATTTAGCACTAACGTTTCAACGTCGAGTATATTTTTTTATTGCTCTCGGTGGCAAACAAGTAAACAGCACACCTGATCGTAACATTGGCGCTCATAGATCTTTGCTAGGCCACTTTTTATCCTGATGATAGTGAAGGGAGTGTGCACGCGTGAAATGAGATTCGATAATACTAAAGCATTACCAAAACTCACTACACGTAAATCTGCTCAGAAAATTGGGGTTCCTGCTCTCTCACTCATCAAATAAAATGCAAGAAATTGCTACTACTCAGACGTCTATTTTCTGCGAGAGTGTGGTATCCCAGACGACCAGCCCGCGGCTGTAGACAAACGACTTTCGATAGTGTAGTCTTACAACTATGTATACATCTTGAAACCATTTTTCCGTCAAGGTAATTATATAATTCAGCATTCTTTTTCTTGCTCGCAGGTACAGAAAAGGGCGACTAAGGTATATTATACCTGCGTCTGATGCCGCCCAAGCTGTGGCCGCGGGTGACCGGGCTGGTCACTTTAGTCCGGCACCCGCAGAGGGGCTGACCGCGCGACGGCGACCAACGTCCCGGGACAGGGTCGTCGAGAGTTGAGGATACCTGAAAGGGTATTCCGTCAGGCCGACCACTGAGGACAAGGAATTCGGCACTGGTGGTTGGCTTAACGATGAAGGCGACGTGGGTACGGGTGAGTTATGGCCCCGCGCGCGATCCTTTCGTCGCCCCGGACGGAATGGACCACGTGTGCACTTACCATAGTCCACCCATAAAAAAAGGTATATTATATTCAGATAACATTCATACACTCGAAATAATCCTTTACCACTACTTGTGACCAGCGTAGGTTAGTAGCGCAATTTCCATTCTATTTTAGAGGAGGGTCTAGCTTAGCTATGGTACGTATGTGAATTGAGAGGGGATGACACGATTTTATCGTGTAATGAAATACGAAATTAGTGTCCGCCTTACGCTTTTATGGTGACGGAGTAAGAATATCATTCACCACTCCCTATCTTGCCCGTAGATGTCGTAAAAGACGACTAAGGGACTATAATATGTGTACAACATATGTGCAAGAGAAGTAAAACTCGAAATGAAACCCTATACCAACATGTCTGACCAGCATGATATACTAGATCAACTTCCCTCCCATTGTTAAGGAAGCTCGAGCCCAACAGTGGGACGTATGTGGGCTGCGATGATGATGATGATGATTACGCTTTACCGTCAATATTTTCAAATATTAAAGACTTTAAAAGTGATTTTATCTCGCCACCATTTTCTGATATTTACCTGTGTATCATATGGTACAACGTTATTTATATGAAACTTAGTTCTAATTTTTTTATTTTTTGCTAGAGCAGCGATAGCTAAGTACAAGTCGAGATCTCTGGGGAGTTATATGCGCATTAATTAGCGCTGGCATTCACTTTGAGAAATATATTGTGATGCAACTCGCATATTTAAAAACTGGGTAAAAAAAAATATGTTCTTGGAGATATATGAAATTTTTGCCTGGAGATGATATTATACTGTAATTCTGGATATCATAACCATTTATGATAGTTAATATGTGGCATCAGCCCCCTTACTATTCTATAGATCTTTTCTTTGACAGATTATAGTCTGGACAACCCACCTCCCTCACACCGTTAGGGGCAATGAAAGGGCAAGGTTAGGCTTCATAACCTGCCACAATACCTCACCATTCGGTCTGTGCACTGACACCAATTGATACCTTTATATCGGTGTAATATGCAATGAAACAAAATTAATGAAAAAATTAACATGCACTGAAGAATAAAACCTGTATCGCGAAAGAACCTATAAACACGAATAAAATCAACACTTACAAATAAAAGACACGTGGGAATCGAACACATGACACTCGATACGGAAGTCCAATACTTAGACCACTCCGTTATCTATGCAGTGTGCAATAATCTAAAACCTTGTCTGAAAATTGCAGAATATAGTTATCTCTTTGAGTTAATGATACTTTTTCTATTTCTCTTAGTTGTCACGGCAGAGACTGAGGTCATGACATTTTCTATTCTCAGTATTCCATTAACATAATGACCATTTCACATTAATACTAGAATAATAAAGGTATAATAAAGAGCGAGTCAAACAAACCGTTGCTGCATTAGTTTACGTTTACAGCTTGCATTTTGTACCGAGGTGAGCGATAGAGCTTTGCTGTCAATAGTGAAGGGAATGCATCATATCGATAATTTTATCGATATTGATTTTGAATCTTGAGTACAATTCTGAGAAAGAAAATGCTATTTACTTAGGTAATTAATTTCGTCCTACGTAAAAATGTAGTATGATTAGCTATGCTTGTTGATTCGCTTGTTGTTAACAATGTAGATTGTGTTAGTCAATTGTATGTAATATAATATGTACATATTTTTTTTTAAATAAAGAGCTCATTCCTACGGTTTAGGAAAACAAACATGTTGTATATTATTTTGATTGATTTATATTATTATATTAATTATTCGTGCAATTACGGCAAAAGATTGCAATTAAGCATCTTTTACTACCTTTTTTAGGTAATATCTATACAAGTAAAGGACCACTCGATATAAAAACTTATTCTAACAGCGTAAAACAGTAGATCAATTTCCCTCCCATTGTAGAGGAGGCACGAGGCCAAAAATGAGACTTATATAAACTGATATATGTAAGTTGATATTATTAAAAGATGCTTCCTATCAAAAATAATTTAGAAATAAGCTCTTATATTTCTACTCCGTCTTTTCTAATATTAAATTATCGATAGAAAAGTATTTAGCTACTTAGTATATAATAGTTATAACTTACAATCAGTATTTTGGTACATTACGGCAAGGTACTTTAGTTTGCAATAAAAAAACGCAATAAAAAAATAATAAATTGTATAAGCCACCAAACGATTTAACGCTGGCTAAAATGGAGTTAATAAATTTGGCCACAACGTTTGATTTAATTATTCAAGTACGAAATAGTACACGCGATATAGTTATGATATAGTCATTCAGAAATTAATATTATTGCGTGAAGGTAACTGTAAAAATGTTTGGTCGACGTTTTGTTGGTATGTAGCAATGGTAATTACGACTTAAGTAAAGGTCGATTGGCTGATTATAGAAACCTTAACCGACTGGTAGTAATTAATAATTGATTTATTTCTTTATAAACATAATGTAAATGCTATTGTAATAATAATAAAAATAAGTTAGCAGTGATTTCTACTATTTTAAGAATTTTTATATTCTACTAGCTGACCCAACAGACGTTGTTCTGTTCAAATAAAGCGCCACCTACCGGGTCCAATTGTAAATCTAAACCATTCTCGAATCCCCTTGAGCACACACAAATTACTTACTCAATCCGTTCAACAGATATCGCCATCTGTTAAAATCGTTTGGAGTTAACAGATAATTGTGAATGTCAAATAATAGACAAATAATTTACAATAAAATAAAATTGCAACTATAAATTAAGATGTAAGCTATCCTATCTTTGAAGTTGGATCAAACTGCACACGGTGTGCAAATTTGATTGAAATCGGTTAAGTAGTTTAGGAGTCCATCGCGGACAAACAACGTGACACGTAATTTATATATATTAAGATGTATATAAAAAGCCTTATACAAGAGTGTACTTTTTTCTAATAGAGGCAGACTTGAACTAAGTGCTGTATTGAAGACAATCAAATAAAATGTAAACTTAAATTTTGAAATGTCATTTTTTCTTTTATGTAAATGATTCAAATTTAAAGCATTTATTTTGCATAAATATCGTCAGGGCACTTATAGGTTTTTATTTATCAACCGATAACTAAATTAAATTATTCTAAGAAACTACCATTGGAACGGAATGCGATGGCTACTAAGAAGATCTGGCAAGAAACTCAACGGGCTTGTCTATGATGTAGGCTGTACAATTTATAAAACTAGTTGACCCAACAGACGTTGTTCTGTTCAAATATCACAGCAGCACCATCTAACGGGTCCAATTGTGAATCTAAACCATCTTCGAATCCCCTTGGACACATACAAAACATTTCATCAACATCGGTCCAGCAGTTTAGGAGGAGTCCAGTGACATACACACGTACACAATCAATTTATATATAAAGATATGAAATAACTGATTTTCTTCACAGCTGTTTCAAATTTATACACAGTTATTAATTGAGTGCAATTCATCAACCATTTAGTTATAAATTATGATTTTAAGGATACAGACAAAAATATGTAGTTATTTGAGGATGTAAGTAAAAATATGTATTCATTACTTAATAGGGATCTTTAACATTTGAAGGAAAAAAATAAATTCACTTATTAAAAATAGAAGTCTTAATATATCGATATCGGTATTTTGTATCCATCTACAGCTCTAAGCGTATCTACCGACTTCGCGTCATTTGCCAGCTGAGATAGTGCCCATAACGTGTCCACGTCACACGGTTTAATTAAACCTAACATCATGAATGCTTCCCGTTGTTTGGTGTGCAAAATCGCGAATGTTACGTACGTGGAGATATATAGCTAAATATGATAATAACCAAATTAGAAAAAGGATCTGATATATTATACTAGTGTTTTACTCGCGGTTTCCCTCGCATTTTAATTCTATTATGTTTATGGCTAACTAATCATCAATATCATCGCAGCCCACATACATCCCATTGTTGGGCTCGGGTCTCCTTAACAACGAGAGGGAATTTGATCTACTATACCATGCTGATGAGAAATGTTGGTATAGGGTTTAATTTTGAGTTTTCCTTCTCTTGCATATACGTAATGCGCATATTACATCACTTAGTCATCCTTTACGACAACACCGGGCAAAATAGGGAGTGGTGACTTGTATTTTTACTCTGTCACCACACAGAACAATTTCTAACTAATATAATATTATAAACACGAAAGGAAGTTCGTTTATTTGTTACGTTTTCACGCCAAACTGCTAATCAAAAAAATCTTTTACCAGGGCATTTTCACAAAAATAAGCACTACAAAAAAACTTGTGAATTTTTTAACTTTCATTTCTAGTTGATATTATGTATATTAGAAATGGTCTAATTTATATATTTAACGGAATTTAATTTTTAACTTGGATTCATTGCATAATTTATTAAAAATAAGCAAAAATATGGGCCTAGTCAGACAAAAAGATGTCAGGTTTGATACTTTTTTATAACATGATTAAAATGAAACAATAAATGGAATATCTTTTTTTTAATAAAAAACGAAAGAACATGGTTGAACTACCTAATCATATAGATTCGTCAAAGAAACTTGAAAAAATATTAAAAATATGACACATAAATTCAAAATTGTGTTACCGTTGGTAACAGAAGGAACACTTAACTTTAATTTTTTTTATGTAAAGCTATGGTTCTTTTAATATAATTATAATAATAAAACAGTAATCGTATTTCTGAACTTAAGTTAAAATATTTGGAGGACAGTAACAATACTGATGGTAACAAAATTGTAAAGAAACATTTACATTCTCATCAGAATCCAATAATAAGTTCTAAAATCTCTATAATAAAATAAAATGGTAGGCATACATAGGTACCTTTTTTGGTAAGTTGGTAAAAAGTGTAATGTCCAGTTTTCTTTATGGTCATTTTTGTTACTTTTTAGGTCATACTATATGTTACCATACAAAACTGACATAACACTATCTTACCCTCGCAAGATGATTATTATTTAAAAAATATACGATTGTGGTGACGACTCATCACGAGTTTTATAAGTTGTATTAGATGATAAATAGTTTGAAATTAACCACAAAAATATGTTTACTAATTAATGCATTAAGAAATATTGGTAACTTACCTTGACAAAAATGTACGTCCGCGCGAAGCGCTGAATCAAACGTGCACCTGATATGAAATTTTGGAAGAAACTAACCAATATTTACAAATCAGCCGCTGAATAAAAGACTGTTAGTTATATTATTACATAAAACATCTACAAAAAGAGTAGTATTTCGGAGAAAATGTGGTAACAAAACTGATGTGTCAGGGTTTTTGAAAACGCACTACGGTAATGAAATTCTATTTAATTTATTTATTTTACGTCTAGTTAACATATATTTTTATTAAATTGACCCTACACTATCTACCAGAAAAATAAAATACGGCACTGAGCAAATTATTACAACTAATATGTAAATTCAGTGTTGAAATATCGTCTGGCTACAAAGGGACACGATAAAATGATAGCAATCTGTTGTTATATTATTTTTTAATCGAAAAATTATACTATAATTGGCTTAAATAATATATAAAATATTACTTAAATGTACAATAAACCTAATGTAAAATTTTGTGCTAGTTTCAAATAGAATCAATTGTTTAAAAAAGGTAATGTTTTAGAGGGACAGGCCTGAACACGCCCTTGTACATTTTTATGAAAATGCCCACCAACGGAAAACCACATTACCAGCAAGTAACATAGATTCTATTATTGCTTGAATGACAGCTACTCCAGTAAAATCACGGGCATGTGACCGATTTTAAAAATTGTTTCACCGATGGAAAGCTACATTATCAACAACGGAGTAAGTATACTATTCACTAACCCCCTATCTTACCCGTGGGTGTTGTAAAAGACTACTAAGTGATTTATGCAGATAACAATACAAGAGAAGGAAAACTCGAAACGAAATTCTATGGAACCAACACCACTAGCCGAGGCAGCGGGTGACTGGATCGGGGAATTTAGTCCGTCACCCGCAGAGAGGCTGACCGCGCGACGGCGATCGACGTCCCGAGACTGGGACGTAGGTGAGGGTACCCGGAAGGGTATTCCGTCGCCGGGCCGATCACTGACGACAAGCCCTGCTCCGGTGGTCGGCCCAACAACGAGGCGACGTGGGTACGGGTGGGTTATGGGCCCGCGCGCCGTCCTTTCATCGCCCCGGACGAAATGGATTGCGTGAGCGCTTACCATAGCCCACGCAAAAAAAAAATTGGAACCAACACCAACATTTCTGACCAGCATGGTATATTAGGTATTCTCTTCCTTAATAGAGGAGGCCCGAGTTTAAGAGTGGGACAGATACAGACCGAGACCACAAATATTTTAATCTTTATATATGTCGTGGCATACGATATCGTATAGTCAATTAAACAACTTATTACTAAGTAGTACTATCAATGACTGGCAAACACGGTGGCGCCACTAGATACTATATTGTAATGGCGGCACGCGGACAGAGTCGTATTGGAGAGTGGGGTTTGTGTGATATTCATTCGTAGTCGGCAAGTCAACCAAGACACTTCTCCAAAGCGAAACTGTCAGTTAGCCATGTTGTTATTTTAAATTTAAATCAGTGTAAATCAGTGTAAGAATACAAGTCAGTTTATTTAATTGGACTTCGACGTTTTATTTGTCGGCTATCATAAAAATGTAGCCAGTACCACTGAGCGGTAAGAACGCAGACTCTATCGCTCAGCCATCGCTGACGCCGTCATCAGAAGTGGCATGAGAAATACCACCCCATATGTTTCGAATAGTGACGTCAGTGATGAAAAGTGGATGCGATGTATTAGAACATCCGAGTGAAAATTTTATAATGCTTATTCGTGTTATGAACACGACATCTTCGTCGATGAATTTGCGACTACCCGATCCGATCGCTTGGATGTGGACACACGTGCATGGATTTCGACGGCGACGCTGTATATTAGTGATGAAAATCGACATGGCTCGCAGCTTATGGTTGCTTTAAGCCGTGCTTTGAACGGAGAAGCATCTATGTGGCAGTCAACAGTATCTTTTCCTGGGATAACCCGGAGCAACTTTAAGGAGCTGTTTATACAAGGTACGATTGTCCTGAGACTACGGCCTCTTTTTTGATGAATTAAGCGAGCTTTCGCCTTAAGCCTGGCATGGGGAGTGCTTTAAGGAACTGTTTTATTTGGTACCACCGTCAAAGTTTTACCAAAGTAGCACTCTATACCGCAGTAGTGTTTATTTATTTCACCTGGAAACTTTATGGTCTTCAGCTATACATTTCCAGCGATCATTTGTCCCACGTACGCACAGGTTCTGGAATGAACGACCCGCTATTATTGTGTTTGCCGAGCGTAGTCTTATTAAGCAGAGTCATTGTAAAACCTTAAAGGGCAAACGATTTCATGATCAAGTATCACTAAAAGCGTTAGCCGATAGTACGGTGACATCTACAATACAAATTAAGTGTCCAATTAAAATTCCAACTCCCACTTTAGAGGTTATGTATCGTGTGTTACCTGATAATAGCCTCTGTGCTGACGTACTGTTAGGACGTGCTATTTTATATAGCGGTCTGTCTGTATGATGATAGAGTAACCTTCTCTAGGACTAAATACAAACGTCTGTGCGGTTTTTTTAAGTTTTAATAGTAAAACTATCTACACTGATCTAGAGGGTCGTGATAGAGAACGGTTATTGAAAATACTTAGGAAATGTTCTAATCGATTTATTTCGAAACTACCTACAACACTAGATATGTGTCCGCTATAGCAAAGTGTAACTGAAAGCGGTTGATATGCCTAAAACGTGTCGTGTCGTTGTAGATGTAACTAATAATGGCTAATATCTCTCTCTACGTGATTCCTGACGTGCAAAACACAGAGAGGGGGCGGTAATTGGCTATCGGCAATAATTTTACGAACATTGATATAACCGAAAGACGCTCTTATTTCTCTTATAGCAGGACTTAACTATCATAAACTATTGTAATTCAAACTGTAATGCTTAAGTGATTTAGTTGCTCGTTGCTATCGTATGCTACGAAGTGTTCACTATGGTTTAACCTATAAAAAGATTATAATGGTTAAATTGTGCATTAATTAAAAAAATAGGGTTGCGATTATTTTACACTTATTATACCGGTGTTTGGCAATGACTATCGATATTGATAGCAAATGAAGGATTAGTGGCCGTTACCAGAGGTCGCTGGTAACGTCTATACAACGTAAATTGAAATAGGCGAACTGAAAATAGAGTTCTTTTTCGAAAACTGTTATAGAAAATTGGTAGTGATCGTTATGCATTAGCTATAGAACTCGCCAGTAATACGGGCTCAGATAGTTATCCTTTATCGTTGATTAGCGACCAAATAAATCTATGCCATTCAGACTAAAATAATCTCCATAGGTGTATTTCTACGAGCAATTAACTTCGCATTAAAACCTCTTAGTTATGATAAACGACTTAGAGGGTCTTTCCTGTCTGGATAGACTATTAGAAATACCGGTTTTTCATTTAACTTTTGTCACTTTCTCTAGTGAACACAATGCCCGGATGTAAAGAAAATGTGTATTCATGATAATCGTTCTCTTCTAAAGTCTTTTTACTGTGACGAACTGGGTCACGAGTTTACAGATTGTCTCTCCAAGCGCCATGCCTGTAGGCGACCGGATGAGTGTTCGAGTTTACAATCTAACAACTACTCGAAGACGATGACATCGCCTGCACCGAAACCTGCAACCACCTGCTGCCGCTGTCGAGGCCAGGGTTACTACGCATCCAACTGCCCGCAACGAAGCAACCATGACGGGAGCAGCAGTATAGGTGCAACGAAAGAGTAAAGAGTTGACTTGTGCATCGTGAATTGCCTCGAGGAACACTTCGCCATAACGGTGAGCAGTTCTCATTTCATTGGGGTTCTGATGTCATGTACTCTTTGATTTGGAATCGGTTGCTGCAAAGTTTAATGGAAAAAAGTTTAACAACCGTGTAGCTTGTGGTTGGAATAGGTCGGACTTCTGTGTACTCTACAATACAAATTTTAGTAATGGTTGACATCGATGATATTACCTTAGAAATTCTTGTTGACATTTTGACTGACTATTGCTTGTAAGGTTCTTAAACAAGACTTAGCGATTTAAATGTCTGCTAACTAGTTGGTTTCTTTTGGCAATCTCATGTTATCTACTAAAGTGAGCTTCAATCTGATGATGGTAACGCCACTGACATTGACACCATTAATATTGACGAGACCAAAAGATAATGAAGGGGTTAGACCTTCGGAAGCGAGTATGGTATGCAAATAGCTCAGTATCCGTGCGCCTTCGCGCTGGCCGTGGGTGCAGATCTTTGATCTGACCCGCGCCTAGTGTGGAGACGCAAATGTGTTGTATGGTTTGAAGTGGGTACTGGATGGAAGTTCCACTTATTTGCCGGATGGAGGCAATGGGCAGAGGTGTCGAGTGTTGCATACTAGACTTGATTTCTGATGAAAAGTTATTGTTATAATCAGATTAAAATGAGCGTTACGTACTGATAAGAATCAAATAATGCTGCCTTAAACGGTATAAATGGCGCACCGCACGCAATATTAGTAAACCTGATGGAAGAGAGGTCCCAGATTGTAGTGGGCTGTGGTGGTACAGTAAGGTCGGATCCTTTACGATCGGAAATGGGGGTTGCTCAGGGCTCCTCAGTCTCTAATATACTCTTCTCACTGCTTTTAAACGATCTGCCGGGTGCCGTAGCCGACGCTGACATACTAATGTACGCAGACGATGTAGCAGCATTGGTTGTAGCACCATCAGTAGGACAGCTAGAACAGAAACTAAACAATGTTGCTAATGATCTATACGAGTGGTTTAGTGCGAACGGTCTAGCACTTAATTTAACGAAAACTTATCTTATTTCATTTGATCTAACAGGACGGCCAACTAAAACATTGGCAGTGTATATGGACGGAAAACGATTAACTCAAGTCGAGACGATATCTTTCCTCGGCGTGGAAATAGATAGTAGTATTAAATGGGCAAACCACATTAATAGACTATGTAGGAGAATAGGCAGCGCGTGTTACGCTCTGGGCCGTATTGCTCGGATAGTATCTAAGAAAGAGTTGCGAGCCTGTTACTTTGCTACAGTGCACTCCCGACTCCAGTATGGTGCAGAACTCTGGGGTCGAGCAGCAGACCGAGAGCGCATATTTCGTATGCAGAAGCGCGCCGTACGAGCAATAATCGGGATACCAAACGATGCGTCAGTGAAACCTTTTTTCACTAAACTAAACATCCTTACCCTTCCTAGTGTGGTAATATACCAGGTGGCTATTTATGTCAGAAAAAACATATTAAAGTTTTCCAAACCAAGCCATAAGCATTCGTATCTCACAAGATACCGTGATAACTTATCAGCCGTAGCAAGAACACTCACTAAGTCAGAGAAGACAACTCATGTTATGGGCCCAGCGGTGTACAATAAACTGCCTACACCGATAACTTCCACTCCTAGCCTCCAAACCTTCAAGGTTCGACTAAAGCGGTGGCTCGTCAGGCAGGCATTCTATACGTTTGACGAATTTTTGAAAATGTAGACAGTACTCAACGCGGATATTGTTTACGTTTCTTTATTACTATTATTGTTACTCTTTGACATTTCTTTGACATTGTTACTTATCCTATTATAATTGCTGGTAACCTAATATTGTTAAAATGTAATCATCTTTACCATATTTATAATGACATGTAAGAAACCCTTACCAATAAATGAGTTATGAGTTTTGAGTTATAAGCTCGAGGGTTTTTGCCTGATTTCTGAGACCCCGGGCAATGAGTCGACGTTAGTGACTTTTTTTATCTGTCTACCAGCACTTTATAGTTTTTAAAATTATCGAGTTGCTTGATGGGGATCGTTATCTATTGAAGTCGTTAACCGGAAGTAGAACCTACAAGTATGCTCATGATCGCATACGAAAGATTCCTCTAAGTGGCGTAAATGCTGAATTAGATTTTTCTGAAGTTGAAGATGGTGAAGAGAGTACCTCCATCGACAATTAGACACATACCATGGCTATTTGGTCGCACCACACGTATTAGTCTGGAGTCGTAACTGCAACTCATTCGTGAGTTGTTCAGAGCGCGATGGATAGCTAGTGGTGTGGCGGGGATCTGGGTCTCATAGGAGACTATAAATATGTCGGTCATGTATTGACCTGGGAGTCCCAGACTCTAGAAGTGTGTTGGTCACGTGCTGGCCTGGGAGTCGTAGACTCTAAATGTGTTGGTCGTATCACGTTGTGATGACGATATGGGTGACAATGATAAATCGCCACTAGCTGCTGCGGCAGCCGGGCCATGAGCGTTGTATGTGATCTTGTCTGTATTAAACTTGGATTGTTTGATAAATTTTTAAGGATTAACTTAGAGAAACCTTTTTATTTTTGAGTGAAGTTTGCAATGTTAGTTAAAAGCCTTAGATGTACTGAGCTTTCACCACGCGGTCAGGTTGGCCGAGTATAAAAGATGCCTCAAATTAGATTATTTTTGTAACAGGTAAACACGAGGACGTGTAACTTGTCAGGTTGGCCGTGTCGTGGCATACAATATCGTATAGTCAATTAAACAACTTATTACTAATGTAGTACTATCAATGACTGGCAAACATGGTGGCGCCACTAGATACTATATTGTAATGGCGGCACGCGGACAGAGTCGTATTGGAGAGTGGGGTTTGTGTGATATTCATTCGTAGTCGGCAAGTCAACCAAGACACTTCTCCAAAGCGAAACTGTCAGTTAGCCATGTTGTTATTTTAAATTTAAATCAGTGTAAATCGGTGTAAGAATACAAGTCAGTTTATTTAATTGGACTTTGACGTTTTATTTGTCTGCTATCATAAAAATGTAGCCAGTACCACTGAGCGGTGAGAACGCAGACTCTATCGCCCAGCCATCGCTGACGCCGTCATATATATAATCTTCTGTTCGTGTGTTTGTAATTGAATTCCTTCTAAACGGTTGGACCGATGTTAATGATTTTTGTGACTGTTCCGATGAATATGAGAATGATTTAGATTAATAATTGGGATCAATAGGTGGCGCTGAGATTGATTTCAAGGAGAATGCCTTTTACTATTTTTTTTTAGATTTGAACAGAACAACGTCT
The DNA here is from genome assembly GCA_032191425.1 of Lymantria dispar. Classification (NCBI taxonomy): domain Eukaryota; kingdom Metazoa; phylum Arthropoda; class Insecta; order Lepidoptera; family Erebidae; genus Lymantria; species Lymantria dispar. The sequence goes on from CM063446.1 coordinate 967,301, forward strand.
GTTAAGTCAGCTAGTTTTATATAAACTAGTGGTCGCCGAAATTTGGCCATAATTCATTTAAATTAATTATTCTGCTACGCAATTTTCTTTTAATTTTATTTATGTATCATTGTATATTGAGCATTGTATATTGAGCATTGTATATTGAACTAATAACTATTAAGTACAAATGTCTATTAAATATTGTCATCATAATTATGATTGTTTGACATTCAGTTCGACCAGAGATTATTTATTTATTTATTTTTATTTAATATAATATGACTATCTCTTTACAGGCTAAAAACCTAATACGATAGTGCTTACATTAAACCCAATTCTAAGCTTAACTCTAATTTACAATCAATCTATACCATATACTGTTAACTTAACCTATAATATAGAATAAAAATAAGTCTTATTGTATTCACTCAATTGACATGTAAAAACATCAATTATTGTGTGAACTTCGTTTATGGTACTAAGTGCTCGCGTTATTGGCGTTCTGGTTAACAGGTTAGTTCTAGCCGTTGGCTTGGCAGGGCCAGTAGTGGTGGGCGCAACGTAAACAAAAGTGTATAAGCGCGCGCGCGCGCGCGCGCGCGTGTGTGTGTGTGTGTGTGTGTGTGTAGCATTACATGATAGTGTGCGTAATGCCTTTTTTAATGAATTTAATGTATTTTTAAGCCATTATTATATGAAATTTCAGTGTTATACACTTCACCTCAATATATACTTCAACTGTGTCAAATTTCATACAGGTCCATCCACGTAATGTTCGTAAAAAGGGGTACCTACAAAGTTTTTGCTTCACGTATTAATATATAGATACATATGAAGTTTTTACTTTAGGAATTTTGATACACCATTACTTTTATGATACACCATTACACAAATCGTCACTAACAAATAGATGTGTCAAACTGAACGTCCATTTACACGTATCCCTAATGCTGTGGTCAGCATTTTTAGTCAATAAACCACGTTTGCCATTCCGTTGAGCGAATGTAGTCATGTGGACATTTCGTCATAATGGATAGTGACTTTTATGGCTTAGACGAACACGATATCTGCTTCCCCAGCAGTCAGTGACACAGGTTATTCGTGAAATTGTGTCATCATAGTTTAAAAGGTCTTATATGGGTTTCATATCGACAGGAAGATATATTGTCAGCAGACAATTGTTATTTATTTATTGAATAGAATTAGAAACTGTATTAGGTTTTTAACCGATTTTAAAAAAGGAGAAGGGTCTCAGTTCGACGTTATTTTTGAAATAAGAACTTCCTAAGATGCGTTTAGCCCTTTTTGTGTGAATCAAAATCACGAAATTCGCGTCATCGTATGGTGAGCGAAAAGCGTGAAACTCGCGGCACCGTACGATTCCTTGTATATTGTGCATATATGTACGTAGATATACCTCCTCATTTTTGTGGATTGATTGATTGATTGGTTGATCAATTGATCGACTGACCGACATACAGTTGATATTTTTGGCATCGATCGGTCGGTACATCCAAAAATAGCAACTACCTATAAACAATCGTAACTGTATGTTAATAGTTTCAAGTTTTCACTTCTGTAGGTGGTCTTCTTTACTGCTTCAGGTTCTTTATATTTGTTACCTCATAACTTTCGACTGAGTGAAACGATTTGATGATTCTTTTTGTTAGAATGATGGTCCAGTTGTTAGCATTCACGAGAAAACGGTTGCAGCCTTTTTTTTTGTAATTTTGTCACGATTTACGTGTACAAAGCGTCGTTAAAAGTGTCGCTGGGCTAATGTATTACGTAGATCTGACTAATTATTCAAAAAAAAAAATTATTTATTTCTGAAACTAAATATTTATTTATTTCTGAAACTAAATATTAAATTACCATAAGTAGGACTTGAAAACTTCATCTAACTGAAGTCCTTTCCAACCGATTCACCAAATGAGCCGCAGTAGTGTAGCCACGTATAATAATTAACTTCCTGTTCATTTTCTCATTTTTACAAGACTTTTCACGGTATTTATTGAAAATGATTTATACATTACTCCAAATATTACGCATATTTTTACAGCTGGAATCATCTTTACTAATATTATAAAAGTGAAAGTACCTAAGTTTGTTATGCTTTCACGCTTAAACCACTAGACCGATTTAAAAAAATTTTTCACCAATAGAAAGCTATAATATCAGGGAGTAACATAGGCTATATTTTAACCCGATATTCTGATAGGAACGGGAACTACGTGGGTAAGGCGACGGTAACCGAAGCGAACGACGAGTAAAAAAGAAAATTATTCATTGATTCAACTGCAACATAAACGTCCCACTGCTGGGCTTGATTCTCCTTCGCAATAAGAGAAAAAAATTACCTTCGCAATAAGAGAAAATTCGAAAAATAAGAGAGCCCAACAGTGGGACGTATATGAGCTAAAATTATAATGATTTATCTTATGTTCTTTAAACAATCCAGAAATTATTTATCTACAATAGATTCGCTAAAAAGTCCAATCAAGTTGCTAAAGAAATAATCAAAACAATTATTTGTAGTGGATTCAACGACGATTGCGGCAAAGTGAAGTGTGCATTGAACAATATTTGTTTTGTCTCTGCATTTCTTTGTTTTATGCATACAAAAACAGAATGGTTCTGTAAATTTCATGCAATTATTTTAGTACTAATTTAATGGGGTTCAATTAAGAACCGGCTCGGAGTAATGGCAATCGTCTTCAGACCTAGTGGTTTGTGAATAATAAATGTTTGTTTAGATATATGGCCGGCATTTGGCCCATTCGAACGATTCTAAATACATATATTATCTAAACAAATAGCCTTACAAGGTTTGTGAAATTTAATAGATAATTACAATCCGGATGGACTAAGAATAAAAGTGTATGTGTGCGTAAGAAGATACACTTCTTTGACGTAGCAAGATAAACATCTTTCTAAAAATTTTATCCTTCGCGTTATCAGACATAGAAAAAAACGACACTAGTAATTGAAAAAAAAGGTAATTACAATGAACGTTTTATTATAACACATTATCTAGTTGACATTTGTGACGGTATGCGCGCGCATTGTAAATAATGTTGACTAGCTAACTTCAGGGTGTCGGTTTTCTGTTCTGTTGTCGGCTCATCACAGCTCGCTATGGGATGCTGGAGGAAGCAGCAAGCCTGGCGACTCTCGGCACCGAGGAGATCGTCAGGCAGATCGAGGCGTTGAGGTTGAGGGTTGCCCTGGACAAGACGGAGGCCCTCTTGTTCCATGGGACCTACACGGGCCCTCCCATCGGCATCTCTATCACCATTAATTCATTTGATGTCACCATCCGGGCCCATATGAAGTATTTGGACCTGGTGCTTGACCGACATTGGTGGTTCCGGGAGCATTTCCGCAGGCTCGCTCCACGTATCGTCGGTGCGGCGTCCGCTCTATCCTAGCTTATGCCGAATGCACCAAAAAGTAGTATAACTTCAATAAAAATACTATAGTTATTCTTTTTCAATAAACGTAGAAGATGTTAATGTCCGAAAGCAGATCCCGTAACTACAAGGAAAGAAAAACTTGAAATAAATTCCTGTAGGTACTTCTCGAGCTAGCGTGATATAGTGGACTAGTTGCTTGGTATCTTTTGCTTGCTATTAATAATGTAAGTTTACTGAACACAACTCGTGATATAAACTTTCATTGTAAGATTATAATAATACTGAACTATTAGTTGTTCTTTAAATATCTATATAAATAAATTAAAAGATTATAATAATACTGAACTATTAGTTGTTCTTTAAATATACACGACAGCTATGCCTAAAAACCACTTTACATGTTTTTCGTCTGTCTGTTTCTGTCTGTCTATTTATTCCGGGTAATCTTCTACTATTGGACAGATTTAAAAAATACTTTACTACCAGGTACTTGTCTATATAAAGAGTACCTTAGGCTATTTTTCCTCTCAAGAAACACTATCAAATATTGCTCGGTCTGGGAATCGTATCGGCATATTTCAGAAGATATTTGAGATTTTAAAATACGGGGGCAATGCGACTGAAACTGAAGCGAATCGAGGGCGGTTTCCTAGTTGTATAATAAACCTAATTGAAAGCGTTAAATACTGAACAACCTAACTTCGAAAACAATCATTAAAATTTACTATATCAAAAAGTCGATTCATAAACTGCCTCGCATCAAATTCATTTATAAACTTTTACATAATCGTTTTACATGCAAACTCCTAACTTTGCCTATAGATTTTTATAGATTTTTTTTTACAGCAGCGAAAACGAGAAGTATTAGAGAATAAATCGACTATATAACCAATTCTTAGCACAACCGCGAGTTAATAACGAAATAAATTCGAATGATGCAGTGGTTCAGCCACGTTTATTAGCTGTTATTCAGTATTATGGAAGAGGGACCAATATGGGGAGGGTAAAAATGGGTCAGTGTGGAGTGAGAGAAAAGGAGTTAGCACCGGCAAACCCTTCATCGTACATAAACACCTTAATTTTCAACGAATTCTCGCTGTGTTTGAGGTATTTTACCTACCTAGATGTTTTTTACATAACTGTAGTTATATTTAGAACAAGAATGGCAAATTTTCTAACACATATTGCGTTATAATCACGGTTTTAAAAATAGCGGCATAGCTGGTACTTGTATTAATAATAAAACTATTTTTACGGATTCCATCGCGTTCTATAGCGGGGGTATAAATCTCTGTAATAATGATGATTTGATGGACGTGAGACATCTTAGTCCGCCAATATACTATATACAATATACTATATATACTATAATACCAGTTATATTTGCTTACGTATAATTGCGCGGCTATCAATGTATACTGACCAAATTTTTCTGCGTTTATAGGGAATCCCGATGACATGGTTTGAAGAATTACATAAAATCTCTTAATTAATTCTCCATCAATTCCAGTTATCCCTGCAGAGCATTCGTAATTTTGGAAAAATCGCCTTGCTGTATTTCCGTCATTGCTATTACCGGAACCTTGACGTGGTTTATCAATGTGCAAACCAAGCACTTCTCGGATACGTTTTTGGACATATTTTTTCTTGTCTTCTTTAAGTTGCTTGTTTTCTGGAGTTGTTGCTGACCACTTCTCAAAACTCAAATTATAAGAAATATGGAGGATCGTCTCCATAAATCTTATCCATGCATGTAGTGTCGACAATCCGTATTTAAATGCATCTTCATTTTCAACTGTTGATGTAACTTTTAAAAGATCGTTCATTTGTCTGGGAGTTGCTCCACAAACAGTGCAGGTAGCACTGGATGATGTGTTCGTTAACACTTGAGCAACTTTCCCATCAATCATTGTCATAAACAGTTCATGTTTAACCTCGATGACTTTGTCGTCTATAGACACAAGAGTTGAAATCAATTGATTAATTTTGGCTTCAATTTCACTGACAACCACTGTAGTTTTTTTCGGGTGTTTCTTTTGCAAAATCTAATGAAATTGGTCTGCAATATCTAACAGATGAGCAAGTAGGATTCTGCCATATAACTGTAGACGTTTCTTCGTCTACTAGTCGCAGTGGTACAAGGGGCACTATAAACAAATTAGCATCCGATATTTGTTCGTTTTCTTCCGGTAGAATTTGTTTATACTCACTTTGCCCGGAAGATCCATCACACCCCCATTTAGTGAACAGCTTGAGACGATTGTAGTTTGTCGAACCTGACTTTATCTTTATAATACGGCAGACTGTATGGTCTAAGAGATCTTGCAGATTAATTTTTGCGCTTATATTTGTCACCGTTATGCTAGATGCAGGCGGATAGCAAGCCTTTTTTGCTTCACTTAGTATTTGATACGAAGGTAAAACAGAACTTAAATTTTTATCAACGAGCCTTTTTCTTAGGTACCCATATTGGGCTTTCGTTAGATCCGTTTCAATACACATGCTCAATGCCTCTTCTTTTGTAAAAGAAAGTGCACTATCTGGACTGATTATGGTTTGTAGAATTGCTTTCTTCTCGTCTTTTTCCTTGTTTCTGATAATAGACACAATTGACGCTTCGTCATTTTCACCCATAGATCGTAAACCTTGCACATAAGCGTTACGGACATGTCCCATTCCATACTCCTGGCGCAGTTCCATATTTTTTGGTTTTTTTGTGTTTTCCGAACACTCGTCGTATGGTTTTGTTGGTCTACCACGATCACCAGAAGTATTCAAGCCAGATATTTCAGAGGTTGAGGTACTGCAAGAATTCAATGGTACTTTAAATTCACCGTTTAACCAATTTGAGTATAGACTCTCGAACCTGTCTGGCTTTCTTTGAGCTTTCGTCCATTTCTGGTTGCAACTTGATGTTAAATTTTTTTGAATACTTTCTATTACAGTGATAACATCAGTTTCCGACAGTTGAAAGTTGTTCAACAAATATTGTCTAAGGTCTGAAGTACTCTTCCCTCTTATTATTTGATCACAAAGATCGCGTCGAACACAAACGAATTCACTCATGTTTTTTTTCTGTTAATTGTTATCGAAAAGAAGTATCTGAATACTTTGATGAATAGTATGCTGAAAACACGCGTATATAAAGGACCAATATTTTGGTGCCTTGTGCAAAAACCGCAGGGTAATTGATTGTGATAGTTGTCATCGAAATAGTGTAATCAGTAGATACTGGTTGTAATAAATTACCGCAACAGATAAATAGAACTTCCGCAACAATATAGTTTATCATACTTGTGGTTTATTACCGCTATCGAAAGTACCAAGTGAATATTCTTGTAGTCTATTTATTTGTTAATGTATGCTTCTATCATAGAAATGAAAAAAAAAGACAAGTTAGACATCAAATATAATATATCACAGTAAAAAAGAAGAACCGAACATAAGTTTCGAGATTTTTTTTTGCCCCCGATTGACATATTGCCTTGAAATCACCATTCGCGCAAAAAACGCGCAATTTTTTTTTTGATCCTCGTATTACTGAATAGGTAAGGTCTCAAATAGAGTGATTAACTTGACACCGGCAGCTTTCGGCAACATAGAAAAGTCCAATTGAAATAAACAAAATCGAAATTTTCTTTACTTTACTAAAAAAAATAAAAAAATATATATCATTATTTTTTTTTACAAAACTGAACGTGGATACAAAGTGTATATTATGATCTATCTAATGATGTATTACACTAATATGTTTCCATGGAAAACATCCGAATAATTTTGTGTTGAACTTCCTTAACGGTAATTTAATTGGCATGAAAATATTTATGCTCAATGTTTGAGGTTCACTTTATAAACATGAAACTAAATTATTTAATTTTTTTTGGAATTAATTCGAAAGTTGCATCCTTTGAGGGTATAAAACTATAAAAGGATCTATGGATTTACGACTTTTGTCAAAACCATTTATGAGATGGCAAATACTGTTTGGCCCCATAGTGCGCCGCACGGCTTACAACTATAGCAAAAAGTGTCGTTACAACTTTTGGTCTTAATTTTTTCCATCTAGCCCCTTTTCGCAACGCGCGATAAGGAACTTTGTTCCAAAACTTCGTACCAAAAATAATGTGAAAAATCATTTTCTTTTATTTTATGCGAGTTCTAATTTTCAAAAGTACCTAAAAATCAGTAAAATGGAATCAACTTTGTGCTGGCCCGGATGGGGGTAATAGTGTGTTGTGTATCGGTTAATATAATGATGACGATAATGATTATTCACTAACTGATGTTCTTCCAAATACGTCCCACTATTGGGCCGATCAAGCCTCCATCGAAATAAATTTGCCTCACTATACTACGTAAGTCAAAATAAATTTGTATGAATTTATTTGGAGTTTTCTTGCAGTGATATCACCTGCTTGGGAACTTAAGCTTATGGGGAAGGTAGGGCGAAACTATATTTTTTATAAGTTATCATCAAAATAATAAATTGTAGTACTTTTTGTTAGTATTTTACATGTGGCCCACACTATCAAGAGTCTTCCGGCTACAGTATTTGGTCTATCCGGGGTATTGCGCAGAAAATCGACGTCTGAGTTTTCCGTGTGGTGACGGAGTAAGAACCACCACCACTCCCTATCTTGCCCGTGGATGTCGTAAAAGACGACTAAGGGATATAATATGCACACAACATCTGTGCAAGAGAAGGAAATCGCGAAATGATACCCTATACCAACATGTCTGACCAGCTTGGTATAGTAGATCAAATTCCCTCCCATTGTGGAGGTGGCCCGAGCCCAACAGTGGGACGTATGTGGGCTGCGATGTTGATGATGATGATAACGACGTATGAGTAGTAGTATCCTATTACTGCAATTTGTTCGATGAGCGAAAGAGCCGTAAGCACACCTTTCTGAGGGTATTTACGTGTAGGTTTTGGTAATGCCGTTACTATCATCGAAACTCATTGCATACATTCACACTCCATGCTAACAGCAATAAATTATAAAACCTTATTAAAAGTGTAGTGTTATTCAAGAATAAGTAACCGATACAGGAAACCAATTTGATATTGATTGCAAACATATTATATCATAGCAACAAGTTTTTTATGTTGATAACAACGGCATCTAATTATGAATTATTAACAATAATTTTGTTTCGAAACATTATTCCCTACTAGAAGGCAATGGAAGCTTCTAAAACTTGTAGGTATAATTAACTTAATAGCTGCATTAGCTTCCACATACGTAAAAATATTTTGATGGTATAATTTTAACAATTAGTAACATATAATTAATGTCGAGGAATTAAAAAAACTTTGTTGTAATTACTGTAAACTTCGTAATGCTTTCATGTTGATAAAAATTATATAAAGCAATAGCTGTAATGTTTCGTAATTAATGTACTGGATTGTTAATCGGTGACAGCTGACATTATTCCCTTGGGAGAAATTTGAATATATATTCCCCCTATTTAATACCCTTAGAGGATGACTGATAAATGTTGAAACACGTGTTTGCTGTCACGTAAATGAGTATTTGTACTTATTTTGAGGGTAATGAATAAAGACTTTCTTCTTTCCAAACCAATTTTCGTACTGGTTAACCTTTTGGAGTTAAATTTTGTAAAATTCTTTCTTATTGAAGCCCACAAAAAAAACTTCTGTCGAAATTTCATGTTTCTTTTATCGTTAATTTCCACTTCTTATTTATTAGTCAACTAATGGCTATATAAATCATTAACTAACACGTACAGATTCATCTTTAGCACATGGCTGAGAAGGTGAGTGGGTCGAACACACTTACTACACACCGCACTTAACAGAAGCTCTCAAAAAAAACTTACTTCCTCGTATTTTGTATAGTTTTCATTTATAATTCACTCCTATTGGTCGTTAATGTTATATAGCCTTATAGCCTTTCTCCAAATGAGCTAACATTAAAATAATTTTTCATTTCGAATCAATAGTTTTTGACATTCGCGCGTATACTGAAACTTTTCAGCTGTATGATATTGGTAGATTCATTACATGCGTCCTTTTCTTAGATGCATGTGTCTTCTCTACAGTTAAACAAATATTGGCCCACTATTTATCATAGACGCTAAACTGGTTAACATAGAATATTTTTTCTAGATTTACTTCTCTTTTTTGCTATCTATACCAATAAATAAAATTGGAGTGTCTGTTTGTAATGTCAAAATAATAGGCTTTTTTCATGCTCACACGGTTATTTGCACGACACCTATGCCTAAAATAGCAATTAAAATTTTTGTCTGTGTCTGTCTGTCTGTTTGTTCCGGGTAATCTTCAAAACGGCTGGACCAATTTCAAAAATTCTTTCACCAATGGAAAGCTATAATATCAGGGCGTAAACTAGGCTATATTTTATCCCGGTATTCCCACGGGAACGGGAACTACGCGGGTAAAACCACTATAACCTATAACCGAAGCGAAGCGAGGGCGGATTGCTAGTTATTACATAAAACGATGTCATATCTATAGATTTTAGATCGCCTTATCGCGCTGCTGTTTCTCACAATAAGTTTGAAAAAAAACCTACTAATATTATAAACGCGAAAGTTTGTGACTATATGAAGATGTGAAGATGTTTGTTGCTCTTTCACACAAAAACTATTGAATGGATTTTGATGAAATTTCAGAACAATATAGCTTACATATTAGAATAACACATATACTATAATTTATCTCGAAATTCCCACGGGAAGGGGAACTATGCGGGTAAAACCGCAGCGCGCTGCTAGTCTGATATATATCTTAATCATAATATCTAAGAAGAGTTGAATAAAAATACTGTTGAAATAAATGTTTTTCAGTGAAGTATTTTTATTGTAAAGTGAAATATCCGCGTGTGGAGGAGAGTGATGATACAATTCAGCACTTTCATGACATAAAAGGTAAAGTAAGAGATTATTATATACAGATAACATCCATGCGAAAGAAGGGCAACTCGACACGACTGACCAGTGTGCCAGATACACAGCGTGGTATCATCATCTTAGCTGCTATATGTTTCATTGCTGGACTCGAGCCTCCTTCAAAATGGGAAGGAAATTGATCTACTACACCATACTAGTCTGACATGTTGCTATAAGGTTTCATTTGTATATTTCCTTCTCTTAGCCTCAATTTCCCTACCTACGCCTGATGCCGCCCTAGCCGAGACCGCGGGTGACTGGATCGGGGAATTAGTCCGTCACCCTCTCATCGACCGACGTCGATGGTATTCTTCAGTGGGTATTCCATCGGGCCGACCACTGACGACAAGTAACCCTGCTCCGATGGTCGGTCCAACGACGAAGGCGACGTGGTGTTACGGGTGGGTTGCGGGTGTGCGTGCCTTCGCCCCTCTGTCGCCCCGGACGGAGTGGTGCGAGGAGTGCGCCGACCGATGCCCACCCCCAAAAAAAGCGTCCATTTCCCTCCTATTGTAATAAAAGTGAAGTATTCATGGTAACATAATGTAAAAAAAAAAAACACCATGTTGATACATTTTCTTTTTACAAATTAATTATTTAAGAGAAATTTCCTTGACGGATTAACTCGCGGAATCAATTCAAGTTTAATTTAAAAATATATATAAAGCCCCCTCCACATGTTGACCGAGCCTAGGCTAACGCGAGCGTCGGCAAATAGGTACAAAGCAAGTGCTAGCGTCCACACGTCCGGACGTAGACATTGACGTTGCTGCAACTTTGGCTATTTATTTAATGAGCATATATAACTATTATCTCAGTGTATACCGCAGTAAAGTGGGAAAAAAGAAGGTGGTTGATACTGAGTATTCACAGAAATACAACAATGTAAGTAAGATATATCCGTGTGGTGACGGTGTAAGAATACAATTCACCACTCCCTATCTTGCCCGTAGATGTCATAAAAGACGACTAAGGAATATAATACATAATACGCTAATAACATCTATGCAAGAGAAGAAAAGCTCGAAATAAAGCCCTATACCAACCTATCTGACTAGCATGGAATGGTAAGGTCAGTTTTCTACTATTGTGGAGGAGGCTCGAGCCCAACAGTGGGACGTATATGAGCTGAAATGCTGATGAATGATGAAGATAATTTTTGATACTATAGGTGTTACCTATAGTATCAAAAAGGGTATATAGGGTGACTTGGATCTAATTACATATTTACGTCGCATATCTAGAAGTAGTGGTGCAAATTTGAAAATATAATCATTTGTGTTAAGCGACATTATCACATTAAACGCGTCTAACCGCGATGAATGTCAACCGTGTAATGGCGAGCAGGCCAACGTGTGGACGGCATTGGCCGAGTGCAGACGAGCGCCTTTGATTTGTGCACAAAAACCGACACCGAGGCGAAGTGAAGCAAGTGATCACGAGCGACGACGAGTGACGGCGAGTGAAGACAAATCAGCTGTCCACACGTTGGCGCTTGTATTCACTCGGCCAACTAGGCGAGCGACGGCGAGCTTTGGCCAACCAAGGCAAATCGGCTGTACACACGTTGGTGTTGGCCATCGCTCGCCTACGCTCGGCCAACATGTGGACGGGGCATAAAAGAATGTTAATAGGTATTTCAAATTACTCAAAATTTGAAATTTATTATTTCTACATTGGGACATCAAACATAATATAAATATTTAAGGAAATGTTTTGAGGAAATACGTAACTTTATCAAATGTTTTATTAAAACAAGTTTCTGATTTATGTATCAAAGAAAATTAAACATACAGCAGTTATTTTTATCATTATTTACAGCTTGTAAGACTTCCATCACAATTTTCATGACTAAGACCACTTTCATTGCCTAACTAATCACCGGCTTATACATATTAATATTTGATATAATAAAGGAATTATTAAATTAAATTTCATACACTAGCTAATACAATATCACTAGCTGAACCAACAGACGTTGTTCTGTTCAAATAAAATAAAATGAATTCTCCTTGAAATCGACAGCAGCGCCACCTACCGGGTCCGATTGGGAATCTAAACCATTTTCAAATCCACTTGAAAACACACAAAAAAATTCTACTACATCGGTCCAGCTGTTTAGGAGGAGTTCAGTGGCATATGTACACAAGATATATAAAGATTATTTATATATTAAAACGAAAAAACACTGCCCATTTACGTCCCACCGCTGGGCTTGAGCTTACTACGCAATAGAACTGAAATTAACCTACTATACCACGCTGGTCAGACGTATTGGTATAGAGTTTCATCTCGAATTTTCCATCTGTTTCTTAGTTGTTATACAGATTTTATATCCCTTAGTCATCTTTTGCAACATCCACGGATAAGATAGAGGCCAGATTCGTACTCCTTCTGGTGCTTATTCCATAATTATTATACATCATTATTCCAGCTCATATACCTCCCATTGTTTGACTCGAGTCAAATTCAAGTCGTTTATTATGCATAAACCCAGAGAGGGCACTTACATTTTGTCAAGTTTGCAAAATTAAAATTAATTATCCAAAAAATATAAACTACCACCGGATCGAAACGCGACCGCTACTGAGAAGATCCGCCAAGAAACTCAGCGGGCTTGTCTATTGTTTTTATTTTTTTTTTCTTCTTACTAGATATGAAATTGTGTACAACATGTTTCGTAAGAACTAGCTCCAGTGTGATGCCCGTCGAACCACAATATCTATACCAATAAATAAAATTGGAGTGTCTGTTTGTAATGTCAAAATAATACGCTTTTTTCATGCTCACACGGTTATTTGCACGACACCTATGCCTAAAATAGCAATTAAAAAATTTTTGTCTGTCTGTCTGTTTGTTCCGGGTAATCTTCAAAACGGCTGGACCGATTTCAAAAATTCTTTCACCAATGGTAAGCTATAATATCAGGGCGTAAACTAGGCTATATTTTATTCCGGTATTCCCACGGGAACGGGAACTACGCGGGTAAAACGACTATAACCTATAACCGAAGCGAAGCGAGGGCGGGTTTCTAGTTTATAATATTAGTATAGTTTTGAAGATTACCCGGAACAAACAGATAGACAGACAGACGGACAAAAAATTTTTAATTGCTATTTTAGGCATAGGTGTCGTGCAAATAACCGTGTGAGCATGAAAAAAGCCTATTATTTTGACATTACAAACAGACACTCCAATTTTATTTATTGGTATAGAAGAGGAAATATTTGTTTGTTTGTATTGAATAGGCTTCGAAACTACTGCACTGATTTCAAAAATTCTTTCACCAATGGAAAGTTATAATATCAGGGAGTAAACTAGACTATATTTTATCCCGGTATTCCCACGGGAACAGAAACTACACGGATAAGGCGACTGAAACCCTTCGGTTCGCTTCCAAAGTGAGGGCGGATTGCTAGTATTTAATAAACTTTATCATATTAAGTGACTAGAGTTGACTTTCATAATATTATACGAGTACGTATAATTTCTTTTGTAATCATAAAAGATATAAAGAAAGTGCAATTCTCTCAATCTTGTACACGTCCCAATGGTCCGCTCGGGTTTCGTCCACTATGGGAGCGAAATAGACCTACTATACCACGCTGATCAGACCTGCTGGGATTTTTTTTTATTTTTTTTTATAGGGTACTAGCAATCCGCCCTCGCTTCGCTTCGGTTATAGGTTGTAGTCGTTTTACCCGCGTAGTTCCCGTTCCCGTGGAAATACCGGGATAAAATATAGCCTACTTTACGCCCTGATATTATAGCTTCCCATTGGTGAAAGAATTTTTGAAATCGGTCCAGCCGTTTTGAAGATTACCCGGAACAAACAGACAGACAGACAGACAAAAATTTTTTAATTGCTATTTTAGGCATAGGTGTCGTGCAAATAACCGTGTGAGCATGAAAAAAGCCTATTATTTTGACATTACAAACAGACATTACAATTTTATTTATTGGTATAGATATGGTAAGCGCACACGCCGTCTATTCCATCCGGGGCGACGATAGGACGGCACGCGGGCAGACGTGTTGGTACAGGCTATTGTTTAGGGTTATCCATTTCTTGTATGGATGTTATATGCATATTATATCCCTTAGTCGTCTTTTACGATACCCACAGGCAAGAGGGTGTTGAATTGTATTCTTACTCCGTTACACAGAAAGTTACAAAAATAATCTGTATAAACTATAGTCGAATCAGTTCGATTTCATTTTATTAGAAGTTCCTAAGAGATATTTTCACCCTCAATGTTCCTGTTATTTTCTCCATAAGCACCTTAACACGTTGTTTACAAATATAAATGTGTAACATAAAAGTTTTCGTAAACTTCGTCAATAGTTGAGGAGGCACGTGCGTGTTTGGTCGGCGCGAATGTATTGCTTGTATGACGAGATTTAGGGAGAGGCAGGTATGGAACGGTGCTAATATGGACACTTTAACTCATACCACTAACCCTTATCATAAATTATAACCTTCATATTACATTATCCCTTAATTAATTTTACAAAAATATTTAGAGTGAAACATTCCAAATACGCTTGCCTGGAGTCGGCGTATGATTTTGTCCCTTTTGCTGTTGAGACGGCTGGACCGTGGGGCTCTCAAGCCAAGACACTGGTGAAGGAGCTTGGGAGGCGCCTGCGGGGAAAGGGGCGGGATCCACGCTCTGGGTGATTTATTGTCCAGCAGGTCTCGCTGGCTATCCAGCGCCATAACGCAGCCAGTTTAATGGGTACTTTTGGGCCGGGGTCCGTATGTGGGGTCACATAGTTTTTAAGTTTGACTTGTGGCTTCCTTGTCATTTAATATTAATTGACTTGTAACTTTCATTCACTTAGTATAGTATTTGATTCGTTTATAAAAAACTTCTAATTTATTGTATATACATAATGAAAAAAAAAATTTAATATTTGTAGTATTAATTACCATAACACTTTAAAAACTACGGCTTTTCAAACTTGTATGTATGTATATGTTAGGGATGTTACGGAGCTTCGACTATGGTGCCGATGAGTCGGATCTTCCGATTGATTTTACACCTCCAATTTCGATTTCGGTTTCGACATTTTTAAATCAGAGGTCCGATAAGGCAATAAGCATAAGGTCGCGGGCAGCGGCGGGCAAAAAAAGTAAGGTCAATCTTATCCAGAGGAATAGCAATGAAAATGAATACGAGAAGAACCATTGGTGTTATTGAGAATAAAATTAATTATTATTAATTATCTTGTATCTCCTTTTGGTTTCACGGATATTTTCCTTAGGGAAGATACCCGGTCCTTTGAAAGACTTACATGGGGATATGGATCCAACACGCAGAGGCCTTTGGAGAAATTTAATCTAAAATGGGGTGGGACTTCTACCGATGACACTCCATGTCTGCACATAACACACGTGGACTGCCAACGGTAGGTGTAAAACTATTGTGTGATGATGGTATCTAATACATGATTATGGGGTTGGAGGTTAGATGGACTGGATTAATGGTAAACTATTGATTTAAAACTGTCGTCTGCCTTCAATACCTTTATCGTCTTGAACTTTGACAGACGGTGACTCGCCAACTCACTGAATGGCCCTCCCCAAACGGTCGCCACAGACACGCAGGTCATACGGGCAACAGGGGGGCAACATTGGTGTAAGTGGCTTGGGGTGTCGAGCGGTGCGGCGCCGGTTTCACTATCGCAGTAGTTTCCCCGTAGTTATGCCCCTGAAAATGACACTTCCACCCCCGAGCATATAGCTCTGGCGACCCCTCTCTGACCAGCCGTTTAAGGCAAGCCAGAGTTGAGAATCCTGCGGGCACTCTTCGGTCTCCATTCCAGCCAGCCAGTAAAGGCGAGCTGGATACGAGGCCCTGACCGACTCTCTGGGGCACTCAGGACCACAGTGTCACAGCTCACATTCAGCACGCCACAAGCTGCCCTGCGGTTTATTGGCTTTTCTATAAATCTTGTGATACATTTATTCTTTTATATCAAAAGAACTTAGAGAGCCATATAATGTTCCTCCGAGGTTTGCGTTAGTCTCATGGTGAGATAATGACTGGCCCGGAGGGTTTAATAATTATTATTAATTATTATTATTATTATTATTAATTAATTATTATTAATTTAATTATTGTTATTGAGTTTGTTTGTTATTTTGATGTTAAAGAGCGGGAAATATTACGGGAAATATTAAATATTATTTTGACCACTATTTGACCTTCAGGGGTCACCTTGATACATATTTGTACGTAATTTTTCTCGCTCTTTCCATTTTCAATATCAAAAAACATTTAAAAAACAAAGTTAACCTTGAAATAACCTTGAAAACGAAGTTCAAGATCAAATCCAAGGTTACCATGACATACGTTATTAAAAATTTTGATCAAATCATCCCCCTCCAAGATAATCAGGGGTTTCCATACTTTTGCCCCGCCCGGTATAATACTAGCAACCCGCCCTCGCTTCGCTTCGGTTTCAGTCGCCTTACCCGCGTAGTTCCCGTTCCCGTTGGCATACAGGGATAAAATATAGCCTATGTTACTCAAGGATACTGTAACTTTCTAATGATGAAAATTATCGAAATCCGTCCAGTACTTTTTGAGTTTATTCGTAACAAACGTACAACGTTTTCTCTTTATAATATTAGTGTAGATTTACACCCTTAGAGGGTGAAAATTAAAAAAATGCTGAAACATGTGTTTATTTATTTTTATTACAGAGTATTTGTTTATAATTTTATGAAAATTGATGAAGATAATTTTCTCGTTACACAAACTTTGCTACTGCGGTTTACCTCTTTAGGGGTTGAATTTGCCCTAGCCGAGGCCGCGGGTGACGTGTCCGGGGATTAGTCCGTCACCTGCCGAGAGGCCGACCGCGTGAGGAAAGACCGACGTCCTCCCCGAGGGGGGGACGTCGGTCGATGGGAGGGTACCCCAATAGGGGGTATTCCGTCGGGCCGACCACTGACGACAAGTTAACGCTGCTCCAGTGGTCGGCCCAACGACGAAGGCGACGTGCTTTTTGGGTGGGTCGCGGGAGTTGCGTGCTTAAGCCCCTCTGTCGCCCCGGACGGATTGGTGCGGAGTCGCGCCGACCGCGACCCACCCAAAAAAAAAAAACAAAAAAAAGGGGTTGAATTTCAAAAAATCCTTTCTTAGTGGGTTTCTACGCCACGAAAACAAATACTGTCAAAATTTCATGTTTCTGACTTCAATAGTTTCGGCTCCTTGATGAGTCAGTAAACTAACATCTTTCTACCTGTTCAACACTCTTAGAGGATGAAAATGGAGAAACGCTGAAACACGTGTTTATTTATTTTTATTGAAGAGTCATCTCATCATCATCATCTCAGCCCATATACGTCCCAATGTTGGGCTCGGGCCTCCTCCGTAATGGAAGGGTTGTTGACCTACTATACCACGCTGGTCAGACGTGTTGGTATAGGGTTTTATTTCGAGTTTTCCTTCTCTCGCATAGATGTTATATGCGTTTTATATCCCTTAATCGACCTGTACGATCACCCACGTTTAAGATAGGGGGTGGTGAATTGTATTCTTACTCTGTCACCACACGGAAATATTGAAGAGTATAGTATATTGAGTATATTGAAGATATATATAGTAGAGTACTTAATTTAAAGACAGTAGCTAAAGATTTTTTTTCTTTCCATACAGGCTTTAACGTTGCGTTTCACCCCCTTAAGGGTGGAATTTCAAAAAATCTTTTCTTAGTGGGTACCTACGTCATGAAATGAAACTACGGTCGAAATTTCATTTTTCTAGCTTCAGTAGCTTCGGCTCACTCTGTTCTTTTATATGTATATTATTGTTAACATCCCCACAACACTCCTTGCCGGTGGCATTTCGGAAAATCCATTCTTAGTGGACCTCTGTTCGACGAAAAGAATATTCCATGGGTAATGACCCAAGTATTATATAAACATCAGCTTTTATACTATAACGTAATTAGAATTATTATTTCATGAAAGTTAAGGGTGTCTGGCAAGGGGCCGCCACTATGTTAAGTGTCTGGCAATGAATAACGTGATTTTTAATAACGTTCTGAAGGTAATATCAAAAAATCACACTTAATAATTTGAAGAAAATATATCGGTATTTTATACACCTTTAGTAGCTTTTATCTGCCAAAGCCACTGTAACCCAAACTTCATAATGTGCCACCGTTCTTACCTGTGTTGGGAGCATGCGTTGACAAACTTTCAGCTTTAATAAAATAACGAAGGTCTGGGGTTCACAGGCTCTTGTGTTATATCGTATCGTTTGACATTATTGTCAAATTGCAACGAAAGCATATTGGTAGAGTATATGTGTATATTATTTTTCTTCTTCAGTAACGTTGTTTAATCCTGTGTCCTGAAAATCTTATTTCATACTTTTTAGCCTTGTTTTTTGTCGTAGTTTGGTTTTAGTTTTAACTTTTTTACATTTCAAATATTTTAGTATCGTTATGATGTCAATTTTGGTCGGCCTAACGACGAAGGCGACGTGGTTTTTGGGTGGGTCGCGGGAGTTGCGTGCTTAAGCCCCTCTGTCGCCCCGGACGGAGTGGTGCGGAGCCCGCCGACCACGACCCACCCACAAAAAAAAAAACACATGATGTCAATTTCTTTGCAAATTATATTTTAACTAACCAACTAAACTGTGTAATAAATTGTCTGTCTCGGCAATATGGTGCATATGTGCCGCGCTATATACAGCCTATAATTAACGGATAATGAAGACGCCTTTCATGATACCTAATTTGCCTTATTCTGGCTAGTAGTTTAGAAGATATGACGGAATAGACAAGCATACCATATAAATATCACAATTAATAAATTAATACGGATAATGTCACAAGCAAAAGCTAATAATATATATATTTTTGAAATGCCTTGAAACGCCTTTTCCAATAATACGAAACACAGCATATTTATTTCAAACTTATTTTTTAACATAGTATTTTATGACCGCTAGTGGGTGGCTTATTGGATTCAGTGACACATGATATAGTCTACTACCAGCAGATAATCAAGATGCTTCTAACGATACCTTATTCATCCAGGTCAAATAAGTAGTTGAGCAGCTATGAGGGAACAGATGAACATTGATAATTAGCCTATTAAAATCATTAAATCGGCCAAGTGTGAGTCGGACTCCCGCACGAAGGGTTCCGTACCATTGACCAGGTAAATAAGTGCCTCACTATTGCCATTATCGATATTGAGCAAAAAAATCAAGTTTGTTGTATGGGAACCCCCCTTAAATATTTATTTTATTTTTAATATTTGTTGTTATAGCGGCAATAGAAATACATCATCTGTGAAAATTTCAACTGTTTAGCTATCACCGTTCTTGAGATACAGCCTGGTGACAGACGGACGGACGGACGGACGGACGGACAGCGAAGTCTCAGTAATAGGGTCCCGTTTTTACCTTTTGGATACAGCACCCTAAAAAAAGAAAGCCTATTAAAATCACAACCCACGTGTAGGGTAAAAATAAATAATTTTCTTTATTTCCTAATTCTTATTCCTAAAATTTTTTAAACTAAAACTTTCCTTATTTCTAAAATTCCTTATTGCGTAGTCCTAACACCGATCAAAGCTGTGTGATAAGGCTGTGTGACTAAACAAATCTATGTAACCAAACAAATCTGTGTAACCAAACAAAGCTGTGTGACCAATCAAAGCTGTGTGACCAATTAAAGCTGTGTGACCAATCAAAGCTGTGTGACCAATTAAAGCTGTGTGACGCCATCAAAGCTGTGTGACGCCATCAAAGCTGTGTGACGCGCAATCTAAAACCTTAATCCTATCCCGTACTCCTTCTATTGTGGTGTGCGGTATATTGATTACCGTGGGAAAGTCGTGGGTCTTTCTTCCTTCATTCCTTCCATTTTAAAATTAAAAAGAATAACAAAAATGCAGAGCTTATAATGGAAATATTAAGATAAGAACTCACAAAAGATTTACTAGCATTACTCCCACAATATTTGTTTTTCAGATTACGTTTAAAATTGAGCCATTACTACCAAAAGCGCTAACATAAATACCGTCTGCAGATGCCGAACGAGTAAAAACTAATTAAACACGATAGCCGTTGCGATGTGACAGATAAACTCTTGAGCAGCAAACTTCTTAGATTCTAATTATGTTGATTAAAATCGAGATGCCTCGAACATGTTAGTTCATTTATTCGACTGCTGTTTATTGGCAAACTTTAGACCGCTCTATAATCAAAGAATTAAACTTGAGTGAACATTTAAATCGTTTGGTAATTTGCAGTTAGGATTCAGTCAGGCATTCCTGTCGCTGACGTCACAAGACAACCGATATAAAATTATTCGTATATTAAGGATTTCTGATGTTTACGCCAGTATTACATATTTTAAATAAAATTACTTTACGGATTTTATCATGTTTGTATTTGATTTTTGATTGTCCAACGTTTCGAACACTTTGCAGCGTTCATGGTCACGGGCGGACTAAGATGTCTCACGACCAACATCTCCCCTCGGGGATTCCGTATGATGGTAGCTTTGATAGAAGTGCCCTGTGCCAGACCCTATCGAGCGCCTTTGCGATATCTAGGCTGACGCCAGCGCCTCACCCTTACCCTCCAAGGGGGGAGAGCCCACGATATGTGAGGTATACAAGAAGATCACCAGCCGATCGGCAATGATGAAAGTCGTATTGGTGATCACTGATCAGCTGGTGATCCTCAAATCTCTTAGCCTTAAACTACACCCGCGGTAGTTTGTCACTATTCGTGTGATTAACTTAACTACATATATTCTCCACAAAGATTGTAATATATTTAAATACATAGATAAATGTATATAATCTATACAGATAAATTAAATTGAAGTGTCTGTTTATAATGTTAAAATATGTAGTAGGGTTAGTAGGTACTACCTATATGCTATAATTATGATTATTTATGTGCATAATTATGCCCAAAAATCAGTTAAATCTTTCTTTTTTTTTTGCTTGTTTTGTTATTAAAATTACATATTTAGTCTATACCAATAAATAAAATTGGAGTGTCTGTTTGTAATGTCAAAATAATAGGCTTTTTTCATGCTCACACGGTTATTTGCACGACACCTATGCCTAAAATAGCAATTAAAAAATTTTTGTTTGTCTGTCTGTCTGTCTGTTTGTTCCGGGTAATCTTCAAAACGGCTGAACCGATTTCAAAAATTCTTTCACCAATGGAAAGCTATAATATCAGGCCGTAAACTAGGCTATATTTTATCCCAGTATTCCCACGGGAAACGACTATAACCTATAACCCAAGGGAAGCGAGGGCGGATTGCTAGTATAGAATATAAACGTGCGGTAGATAATGAATATAACCATGGCTCAGGTTTCGTATGTTCAGGTTGGAATCGTGAATCAAGCAATATCGCGCTTGTGTAAATTGCAATACCTTTATTTAATTTTGTAAAATTTATTATACCATAAATATATGTTACCATACCGTATAATGACGAGCTATATATATATATATATATATACAATTTGTAGCACCCTCTAGTTTCTCATGGGGGTCGTACAAACGACTAAGAAATCATCAGAAAAAATTAGAACATTATTATTGACCTAACATATTATTGACCCGCTTTTGAAGTGGTGATGAAGATTACGATATTATTTCCCTTGATTTATGTCTAACTGTAGACGTCGACAGGCTGATGGATGAAGGAAAAAATTAGGCCACTGTCCACAATATACGTCAACAAATATTCATTATCATACTTCGGTACAAAGTGTGGTCCTATACCGCCTGCATCCTGGTCCACCTAGTAGGGGATGTCCTACACTATGTCGTCCGATACGTGGTCATCACTCGAAAACCTTCATATTGGTTCCTCGAGCCTTGTGTCCTTCTATCCATTGTCACTTCAGCGTGCTAATTCTTTGTGCTATATCAGTTGCACCCGTTTTTCTACAGATTTTCGTATCTCGGACTTTATCTCACAGAAAAATACCGAGCATAGACCGCTCAACTCAAGCGACTTTGAGCTTGGTTATGAAGCGTAGATTTAGGGACCACATATTCCAACCCAGTTGAGCATTAAGTACACTATATACTATCTTATAGGTACATAAAAATATTGATATTTCTTAAATTAGTTCAATCATAAAATGCTTACTGGAAAGGGGTTCGATGAAGGTCCGTTTTAATTATTCGCATCACTAAATAAAGGTTGGCTTTCATTTTCGCCAGCAATGCGATCGATCGCCTAGTAGTTAATTCTTGAACGGGTGACGCTTATGAAATCTGATCCAAGCCACAATATTTTCCATTATACATTGAAAAAGTTATCCAAAAGTATATATATATATATATATGAAAAGAGGAAATTTAATGGAAAATAGATTGCTTAATTTAGTGCCAAATCTTCTCGGTCGTATTGCGATCCGATGTTGGAGTTTGCCTTATAGTAATGGAGTAAGCATTCTATTCACTCTCTATCTTACCCGTGGGTGTCGTAATAGATCACTAAGGGATGTAACGTGCGTATAATATTTAGGCAAAAGAAGTATGAACTTCGAAATAAGACCCTATACCAACCTGTCTATATCGTGGTATCCTAGGTTAATTTTGCCCCCTGCAGTTTCACCTGCAGTCCCACTTCCCGTGGAAATATGTTGATAAATTATAGCCTGTGTTATTCAGAAAATCCATTTAGCAGTTTTTGCATGAAAGAGCAACAAACATCTTCACATACTCACAAACTTTCGCGTTTATAATATTAGTAGGAAGTACGATTTGCCTCCATATTATAGTCTCGTCGTCTTAGCGTATATACATCCCACTACTGGGCTCGGGCCTTCCCCTCCATAGGAGGGATGTTGACCTATTATGTGTGTTAGGCGGGTCAGACATATTGGATATTGGTTTTACATCAAGTTTTATGTCTATTACGTAAATGGTTTCTGAGTATTATATCCCTTACTCGTCTTTTACGACATCCACGGACAAGATAGGGGATGTTAAACTATATTTTTACTCTGTCACCACTGTTTTACATTAATCGTCGCAATATACTGAAATTTTACAAAAAAAAAAAATTGTAAAAATATATTTTGTTATAAAGTTATACTAATATACAAATGGATTGGTTGATTATTAACGAGGACACGCCGCCACAAGGTCACAATAATCATTATATTCATGCTTGAGTCATCTATAGTTAATTATTTGTACTTGTATACGTCGAAATATTTGATATATATCAGAAAATTAGTTTTTAACGGCATTTTCAATTCCTTGACATTATTCGTACCTACATTATTGATTATTTGATACAGTAAAAGCCAGCTTTATATGATAAATAGTTTAAAACATTTAAACAAAGTATCTACAGGCTTCAATTAAATTTTCATTGTTTGTGTTTCGGTAAAGTTTCTTAGTGTTGAAATTATTCAGAGTTTGACGGTGTACTAGATTGTAAGATAAACAGCTACTATTTTGAAACGATAATGATGACTCCGTATAACTTTAACAAATGTAGCGTATCTGCTAATTAATTAATATATTTCATCATCATCATTATTTCAGCCTATCGCCGTCCACTACTGGATATAGGCCTCCCCCATATTACGCCGCACAGTGCGGTCTTGTGCCGCTTGCATCCAATGATATCCAGCAACTTTCACCAGGTCTTCGATCTACCTAGTGGAGGGGTTGGATCCTACAGCGTCTGATATGTGGTCGCCACTCGAGAACCTTTCTTTCCCAGTGGTTGTCGGTTCGTCGAGTGATGTGCTTGTCCATTGCCACTTCAGCATGCTAATTTTTCGTGCTATGTCGATCACACCTGTTCTTCTGCGGATTTCCGTATTTCGGCTTCTATCTCGCAGAGAAATTCCGAGCATAGCCCGCTCCATAACACGCTGAGCGACTTTGAGCTTAGTTGGCATAGCTACAATTTGGGACCACGTTTCCATGCCAAGTCATCACTAACAACACTGATCGTAGACCTATGTTTTCAGATACTGAGATATGATATATTTTATTAATGAATACTAAGTGTGTTATAAATATTTCAATACGAAAATCGCTGTTTGTTTCTTCTGAAAATGTTATATATTTTTGTATGCCAACAGTAAAAATACAATAATAAATATGAATCTTTCTTGCCCGCGCCTAAGACTGAATGCAGATAAAATACTTGCAACATCATCATCTCGACCAACCTAAATCCCAATCTTGGGCTCTTTCTTCCTAAAGTGCGTGGGAAATTATCCTACTAATTGGTAGTCAGACTTATATTTCGAATGTCGAGTTTTTTTTTGCATAGATATTTGCAGACCATATCCCTTGGTTGTCTTTTACGATATCTCTTGAGCCTTGGTGAATTATATTCTTACTCTGTTATTACACGGAAAATATTACAGGAGAAGAATAAGAAATGTTATAATAAAAAAAGCACTTTCTTCATGTTGGCCACTGTTTATATGTACCACTGGTATAGCAAAGGTAATAAAATCTTATATCAAATGTCGTAATAGCATAGTAGGTACTGCTAATCAGCAATATTTCAACTTATTTATGTTATATTGAAATCAATAAATAAGTAAAAGTATTATAACAAAAGTTAATCTTCTTTTTCAAACTCTTGCGATGAAAATTGACGAATACTCTAACACGTGTTTACTGAAAAATATTAATGCTTAATTTGAATAATGGATAATAGTTTTTCCACCCAAAGAAGACCCAAAGTCTGTATGACTTTGATATTTCGTTTTACCAACTTTAGTATAGAATAGAATTTTGTAAAATCTTTTTAGTGAGTTTCTACGTCATTAAAAGAAACACCTTTCTCGTTTCCATAGTGCCGACGCAGCATTGAGAAGTAAAATCAACTAGTTTCTTTGTTTGTGTAAACATATTTATTCTTTATATAATTATCAATGTATGTTGAAGAAAACAATGTGATTACAATTAACCGAAATTGAATTAAATTGATTAGCCACATTTCGAAACGGTTCAGCGATTCAGAGGATTTCTTAAAATTGTCTTATAAGGAATTGAATGAGTTTTGAGGGAGACCAGAATTCGCTCGCTCCGCAAAGTTCACAAGTCGACTCAGTTCAATCTTAATTGTTTCATTTGAGTCGTTCAACTTGATTTGATGGAGATACTCCAATCATGATCCCAATCCAAAGGGGAGGGGCATTCAATATTGAGAGCAACATTTCACTGATCATTATTGTCCTTATTATTAAATTATGGACTTTTTTAAGTCAGCATTTCGACAATTGTCTTTGAACGATCAACAAAATATTGGATTCGCTTTTTTGAATCAATAAGAATTGTTGCTTATATTAAAATTTACACTTGAACTGAACTTACTGAAGACACTGTTATGTAAATTTTATAGAATATTTCTTACTCGTAGAATATTTATAATATTTCTTAAATTTATTCTAAGTTTCTTTTGGTTCTTTAGGAGAATTTGATCAGCACGTACTTCCAACTTTACCGAAGTAAGTTATGCTTACGTTGGGTTGTAAATAATTTTTAAATAATATCATCTGCGCTGTCATATTAAATGGGTGTCGTGAAAGACGATTAAGGGATTATAATATAAGTAAAACGATTATGCAAGAGAAGAAAAACTCGAAATAAAAACCTATACCAACACGTCTGACCAGCGTGGTATAGTAGGTCGATTTCCCTCCTATTATTGAGGAGGCTCAAACTCAACAGAGGCACGTGCTGAGATCTATATTTGTATACATGCTGGTAATAGGCTAAACAACAATTTATTAGTATATTGCCAGGTTAAGTATAAGCTTAAGTTAAATCTACTTTCATTTGGACGAAATAAAAAACAACTGAATCACCAAGATAATGGGCAAAACCATCTGTGCTCGTGAAACCGACTCGATGTAAATGAAATAGTGGATGGCGATAAGCTGTTAATCCTAGATTAATGAATAATACCAATAAAAAAATATCTTTTCATGCCTTGCCTTCGTTGCCTTGTCTTACTTACAAATTTTATTAGAATTATCATCATATCATGAGGATATTAACCGCATAGTGCAATGGAGCATTGAAAATAAACTGTATTTTAATACCTCTAAATGTGGAATAATGAGTTACTGCCGAGCAAAAAATCCACAACAATACACTTATAAAATTGAGAGTGAATCTATTCTACGTTTCAGCTATATAAGAGATTTAGGCATTGAAATGGTGCCTGAATTAAGGTTTCGTAAACACATTATCAAAATTTGTAGTATAGCATTCCGAAAATTAGGTTTAATTTTGAGAATTTGTATTTGACCATCAAAATTTTATATAACGCTCTCGTACGCAGTCACCTAGAGACATCTGCAATCATTTGGAATCCTCACGAGTCTAAATATAGTCTAATGCTAGAAAAAATTCAGAATAAATTCACCCGTTTTTTATATATGAAAGAGTACGGAGTATATCCGTTTTATCCACTTATGTACCCAAGCCTGTTTGTGTTGGGTATGGTTGGCTATGACCAGTTGAGCGTGCGGCGCGATGTGTCGCTGGCCCGCTACGTGTGGCGTGTACTTCGCGGCCAACTACATCACCCCGCTATACTGGCAATGCTACACCTGTGCGCACCAGCAGGTCGCATGGCCATACGGCGCCGGCCGCTTGCTTTAAGCTAGCCAACGGCCAGAACTAATATGCTCCATTACGCTCCACTGACACATGCTATCAGACTAATAAATACAGTCCACTATTCCACGGACATTTACAACTGCAGTTTGCGAGAATTCTCAGACGTTGTATATAAGTGCGTGGCTTATAATTAATAAAACATAATATTAAATTATAAGTAATATTTTGATATTATAATTTATTAATTGTTTTATATTATTGTCATATTGTATTACATGTCTTAATTTATTATTTAGTTAAATATTATTTGAGAAAATATAATGTTAACTTATGATTAATATTTTGATATTATATTTTATTAAGTTGACGAGACTGCTTTGGCCACAGAGCTGGCAAACATACACTGGGAGAGCATTTTTCGCAATTGCTGCTCAAACTCAGCTGCTAACTCTTTCACCGAAACGGTCTCACAGATAATACTGAAAAATACTAAGCGCATAAAGGTAAGCCGACGCCAAGTCAATATCAAACCGTGGATTACCCCTGGGCTAGTAAGATGCATGAGACACCGCGACAAACTTCATACTGCCACTCGGGCCAACCCAGAAGACACAGCACGCCGATTAGCTTTTACTCGCTACAGAAATTATTGCAACAAACTGTTAAATAACTTAAAATCCGAATACAATGAGCAACAAATTAGAAACCATCAAAATAACCCCAAAAAATTGTGGACTACTCTCAAAACTATTTACGACCCTAATGCCCAGAAATCAAATCCCCTTCAGCTCCTAAACAACTCCGCATCACCTTTAGACTCAATTAACAACTGTAACGTCTACTTCACGTCAGTCAGCAAACGAATGTCCGAAGAAATCCTGAATAAACTATCCGAAACACATAGCTCCTTGGTAAATAAATATAGACCTCAAGTGACATTACCCCACTCAATTTTCCTCCAGCCATGTGATGCACCTGAAATTAACTCCATCATATCGAACCTAAAGAACGTCTGCTCCCCTGGACCTGACGGTATTACTGCTCGCTTTTTAAAAAAGTTCAAGTCTCTACTAGTTAAACCACTAGTAAACATCATAAACCTGAGCCTAGAAACCGGCACATTCCCGGAGTGCTGGAAAACTGCAGCGGTAACCCCAATATACAAAAGTGGTCCAAAAGACTTGCCTGAAAATTACAGACCTATAGCTCTGTTAAATATCACCTCTAAAATTCTGTAGAAGGTGGTCAACACCCGTTTGGCCACCTTCCTAGAACGACACACAGTCATCTCAGACAAACAGTTCGGTTTTCGCAGGAACAGATCGGCAGAAGATGCGGCCATATCACTAGCCAACACTGTGTCTACGCTAGTAGAAAATGGCGAGCGATGCGTGGGTGTATTTCTCGATCTGGCTAAAGCCTTTGATACTGCATCGATCTTCTCCTGCGAAAAAATGGAGGCATCAGGCATTAGAGGAGTTGCGCTGAACTGGTTCCAAAGCTATCTCTCAAATCGGCAACAATATCTCAAAATTGGCGACCTATCAAGTGACCAGCTTCCTGTCAGTATTGGAGTCCCACAGGGAAGCATACTCGGGCCGATCCTCTTCAATCTTTACATCAATGACCGGCTGCAACTCCCACTCACCAACGGCCAAATTACATCGTATGCTGACGACACAGTGATTATTTTCCATGCCAAGACCTGGGAAAAAGTCTACCACTACGCAGAGTCTGGACTCGTAACTGTAGCAGAATCGCTAAATAAAAATCTGTTAACACTAAATTTAAGGGGTGCGAGGCCGGGGCACCTCCACGTGGTGCACCCTGGAAACGTCCATTTGGACGGCCAAGATTCCGGCGGGAGAGGGGGTCTCCGCGTGCCGACTCTGAAGGCAGAGCGCACGGCGGATTTGGCCCGGGGCCAATGGGGCGGATGTGTCTCATGGCACTCCGTCGCCAGGGACGGTTGCGTCACGGCCCGGGGGCGTGACGGGTCGGTCGCTCGCGAGCGGCCAGACCCGGAAGGCCCAAACCGTAATCCTGAGTAGGGGTCAGGACCGGGGGTCTGCAGACTGCGGGGAAGAAAACCCCTATGAAAAATCACCCCAATCTCAAGTTTTGCTACTCGGCGAGGAGATGTATGGCTGGTGGGTTAAGAAGCGCGCGCGGAAAAAAAAAAGCGTCCAGTCGTTAGAGTAGTAGTCAAGGAGGACTTAAACTTCCAAATCGTCATGGCAGAGGTTAACAATCGTATAACTTCACCAGAGGGTCCCGGCCAGGCCGGGGAGTCCCTTGCTGTGCCGGTGCTTGCGCGCGACGAGGAGTCGCGCCCAAGTTCGGGCACAGTCAGCTCCCAGTCGTATGGGTGGGGAGCAACTTCTGCTGCAGCTGTGAGCCAGGCGAAACAAAAATCGGCTCTAGGGAGACCAAAAAGGAGGAGGAAGAAGGGGAAGTTGGATACGCGACACATGCGTAGGACGCGTAGGAGGAGGATGGCGGAGCGGCAGGCACTAGGAGATGCCGCCGCTGCCGCGAGCGACGAGAGCGGTGCGACCGCAGCCACCGCAGGGCCGTCGCGGAACGTGGACGCCGGTGCTGCCCGGCCGTCGAAGAAGAAAAAAGAGGAGAGTGACGAGGGCGGATCAGCCGCAGGGCCGTCGCGGGACGAGGGCGGGAAAGCCGCAGAGCCGTCCCGAAAGAAGCGTGACAGCTCGACGGGGCTGTCCAGTGACGAGGGCGGCACCGCCGCAGAGCCGTCGAAGGACGAGGGTGGCGGTGCTGCAGTGCCGTCCAAGAATTAAGCCCCTCTATCGCCCCGGACGGAGTGGTGCGGAGGCGCGCCGACCGCGACCCACCCACAAAAAAAAAAAAAAAACACTAAATTTAAAGAAAACCAAAATCGTCAATTTCTATAAAACCTCTAAATCAAAACCACCACAACCACTTTTCCTCAAGTATCACATTTGCCCACAAAACAACATCCCTTGTAAACAATGCGACTGTGTGACCGTAGATCAAACAGATTCCATAAAATATCTCGGCATCACCATTGACAATAATTTATCATTCAAATCCCATATACGCCTACTCTCTAATCGAACTCGTAAACTCATTTATGTGGCCAAAGCACTTCGAGACTGTACACCACCATCCACATTACGAATCGTCTATTTCGCGTTATGTCAGTCAATAATACAGTATGGCATTGCTTTATGGGGAGGCGCCGCGAAATCTATCTTGATAGAACTAGAGAGAGCACAAAGGGCTGTCCTCAAAGTAATGTTAAGAAAACCATACAGATACCCTACAGATCTCCTCTATCAAGAGTTCCCGGTACTACGGGTTAGACAGACATTCATTTTAAAAGCCACGCTCCTCACGCATAAATGTTTGAAAGGTCACCCTGACTACCAGAGGACTACCGAGAGGAGGATATACAGGATACCTTGTCCGCGAGCAGATTCGCTTCTAGCAAGGCGATGCCCAACATTCCTACATCCTCATATTTACAATGTAGTCCTCAAGCACTGTAACCTTAAAAATCTTTCTTACTTTGCCTGCAAAAAGAGTGTAAGGGTACGGTTACTGTCACTCTCATACGTCTCAACTGAAGCGATTATCGATGCAACAAAACAACAATACAGACGCACACACTCAGAAAACATACGCACTCACATCCACTCGCCTGCACAACACTCCACATACACACACACACACACACACACACACACACACACACATACACACGCAGCCGCTCAAATAATTATTATTCCACTTACATTAGCCAATTTATTATTTTTTATATTAGCCAATTTATTATCTGTAACTAATTTCTTTCTTTTTTGACCTTTATAACGCTTTTGTTCCTTAGATAAATTTCAATAACCTTTTACAAATCGTATACTCACTGCTCTGGCTCCCGAGATACAGGCTTTAAGCCTAGTTCGGGAACTATTGTAAACAAAATGATGTAAACTGTAATCTTTGTTCAAATAAACTATTATTATTATTATTCGTTTATTGCCATATGTATTACATGTCTTAATTTATATTATTTAGTTAAATATATTATTTAGTTAAATGTTATTTGGTAAAATATAATATTAAATTATGATTAATATTTTGATATTATATTTTATTATTTGTATAATATTATTGTCTTACTATATATAACTGTTATTAATTTTATAATTTACTTATAATATCGCATTAATGCGATATTATAAGTAAAATTACCTAATTAGGTTTAATGTCCTGTAATTTTTTACTGTATTATAATTGCTTGTAAATAAATAAATAAAATCATTATTTTTCAGCCTATCACCGTGAACTGCTGAACGTAGGCCTCCCCTATATCACACCACCAGACCAGACCTCACCACAAAATGCGGTCCTGTATTGTCTGCATCCAACAACATGCAGCAGCTTTCACCAGCTCGTCTTTCCATCTAGTGGAGGGGCGTCCGACACTGCATCGGTCGCCACTCGAGAACCTTTCCTCCCCTCATTATTCCCCTTCTTTCTTATTACAATGTGTGGAGTATATTCCCATTTCTACAATAATAAAATAATAATGTTAATGGAAGTTATTAACCCAACGTATATACCTATAGTGTAGTATTGAATTGAGTATCACAAGGAGCGCAGTTGGGGCCGCACACAACACAAAGCATTCCCATAACCCTTACTGAGTTGTCATTACGTTTTCCCGCCAAGCGTTCAATGCTATTCTCTGTACCGCCATTTTCTTCAATGTTTTCCTTTTCATATTTTGTATTATAATAACTGTAGCATCGTTGATATAGAATATATTGAGCGTGCATGTTTTATTCTGCTTGACTACGCTTATTATTGAAATGAGTTTTATATTTTAAATATTCTATTACAAGAGTATAAGAAGTAATGACAAAAGTCATATTACAAATATTTTGTAATAGCTTTATGTTTTAAATAACATATAAGAATATGAACTTTGCGTAATTTTCAAGATTAAGAAAGGCGTCAATAAAATTAATAAAAATAAAATTAAATATAACTGCAAAAAATGTTAATAAAATTTTTAATCTTATTTCATTGTTACTTGGCGTTTTTCATTGTTATCTGATCAAATTAATAATTTTAAAGGAAATGACAGATGCTGTGACGCTTTTCATAATAAAATTAAAACAGAACGTTAAAAAATATCTTCCTCGTTGGTCCAGCACCTTGAGTATACAACTGACGATTATGAAATCCCACATTTGATCTCAACATCGAAAAAAAGTATACACGCTCAGATACGTCCTACTGCTGTGTTTGAGTCTCCTCCATCTATTTAGGATTATTGTCCTACTATGACAAGTTAGTCAAACAAGTTGGTATAGGATTTTATTTTGAGTTTCTCTCTTGCATAAATTTTATATGCATATACAATATGTATTGCCTTCGTCGTCTTTTACGATACCCTTGGGCAAGAAATGAGGTGGTAAATTGTATTCTTACTCCATCATCACGGAGAAAAGCATACTATTTCATGGAACTATAAATCAAACTTTGTTCGTAGGATGATTCACGGAGTAAGAGTTTAATTCCCGTACCTACATCTTTTTTAGTCCAAAAGTCTCCTGAGCCCAAAATAGCTTAAGCATTTCTCTGTGTGTTGATGTATTTGCTTAATACATTTTATCTTATATGTCTTGTAGTAAACAAAACAAGTATATACGAATATTGATTGAAAAAAAGAATCAGTTACATGGTGAAATTTTTTTTTATATAACATGCTGCGCTATGGATGATCCTTGTATCATGAGAGACTTTACAAACATTTATATTAAAGAAGATAAATTCATCGCGGATACTGATCATACGATAGGTTTTATGGCTGACCGAATGACTTGAGTGGAACGTGACTACATCAAAACCTGTCAAAAAGAAGGTAGTATAATAAGATACATATAAACATATAACTTACAGGCCACTAAATCAGAAGAAGAATCTAGTGGATACAATTCTAAGCTTGAAGCTTACTATTAAAAATTGGTACCATCAAACCCGTCATCTTATAATCATTGATCATATGCATAATCTAAATCTGAAATTAAATTCTGTTAGCACTTGTAATAAAGCGGAGACGCTTAATAATATTCCGAAAATAATTTGAGGAATTGCGTTCCACTTACAAATAGGTATTACATTAAAACTTTTGACATTACGTACATTAAAAGTCAGTTTAGATATAAAGCGATTCCAACACGAAGTATTTGCGGAGCGGGGCCCCCGCCGTCGCTGCGCACGCCCGCTCGCTTCATGGGCGTCCGAAACTTTGATGGTCCGATCCAGATTTTTCATCTCCCGACTTATTTGAAATTATAATTCGCCGCGAAGAAATCAAATCAAAATTCCATTTAAACTTCGGATTTCAATATTTGTTTGTTACGCAGATGCTCGTTATGATTTTGTAGTACTTGACCGGGTACTGACGTTGATCAACTAGTAGTGCGTAATTTTATTCAGCCATATTTGACTGTGACATGTTTGTACTGCTGAACTAAAATGCAATCATTCTATCAATGAATGTTTATGTTACTAATATTTTCTTTTATGTTTGTTATTTTTATTGCAATTCTGGGAGTACGGTACTGCTGCCACCAAGATCAATCAAAAATAGCGCAAGGATGTTGCTACCCTATTCTCGAAACATTTCGTTGATTTTTTGGCCCTCATAACTTAAGTTTCAATCACACTAGACAAACCAAATTCTTAGGATATGATATCAATAGGTACTGCAGTTATCAATAGCTTTTATATTTTAGACTTTATTGATATAAAAAATCACAATTTCGTCATTAACCTGAGGTCATAGAAAGTTGAATTTTGATATGTAAACTATGTAGTATTAGCACACAAATACCAAAAAAAGTTTTAAAACTTGGAACTTTTACTAACTTTTTTCTTCCTTCTTCTTCCCTCCATTTTCCCCCTCCCCTCTCTCTTCCCTCCAACTTCCATCACCTACTTTAGAGGCTTGGGGGTACCCAAGCCTAAAGGCTTTACTTTAGAAAGTAGGTGATGGCAATTTATATCAGACTTTTAAAAATGTTTATGCCAGAGGTCTGAAAATTGATATAAGGACCCTTGTTATAAATAATGAAATAGGCGTTTTAGAATTTTCACTAAATCATTGCATATCTCTAATACTATAAATTTTATTAATATCTTAACGACTCCGATTGTGTCATTAACTGAATTAAAATCATAAAAATGACTATACTTCTCTAAGTCCTAGAAAGCTGAAATTTGGCACATAAGTTAACATTACTACAAAATCAACAAAAAAAAAATGGAAAACTCGATATTTTATTTCAACCCCTTTAAAATAGGAGATAGAAGTTTGAATAAGACTTTCAACCGGTTTTCCAACTGAAAATTTATATAGGGACTCCGTGTTATAAATAATGAAACACATATTTTAGGATTTTTAGTAAATCGTCTTCTCTTCAAACTAAGGACTGTAATTTAGCGCGCGCAAAACGCTCAACCTCACCCTTAGAGAGTGGACTAAAAGCATCTCTGATGTGCCAGATATACACCTAAAAAGAAGAAATAAACAAAATAAAAATGTTCACATACGCAACTAACAATAAGAAGTAAAATCTCACCAAAAACATTTTCATGTAAAATGTTGTCAAAACGAGATCAAATGGTTCGCACTGTCAAAA
Organism: Lymantria dispar; assembly: GCA_032191425.1. NCBI lineage: Eukaryota > Metazoa > Arthropoda > Insecta > Lepidoptera > Erebidae > Lymantria > Lymantria dispar. Next base: position 1,001,954 of record CM063446.1, read on the forward strand.
AGATATGAGATCTTATGTAGAGCCAAACTTGTAACTCTACAAGCTCTAACCTTTCAAGCCCTACATTTAGAAACCTTTGTGAAAATATATGACTTGGCTGTTTTACTGTAAGAACGAAAACCAGCAAAATAATGAACAATTAATAAATTTTTCACCTTACGCCTGCCTGTGTAACAGTAGCGAAACGGTCACATCACAAACTTTGACTAATATCTAGAGTTTGTGAAGTAGAGTTATGGTTAGTAGAGTTGGGAACTTGACTCTACATGAGATCTCATATCATTTTGATAGTGGCGAGCCATTTGGTTCCTTCTTGACAACATACGTGAAAATAAGTTGTGGGATTTCTCTATTGGTGCACCATTTTTGGGCTGATTTTTAAATTTGAACCGACTATAATCCAGTCGTAAGTACGGTGTGGTAGTTGGAATACAATTCAGCATCCCCCTTTCTTGCCCGTGGATGTCGTAAAAAACGGCTAAGGGATATCATATACAAGTAGAATCTATGTAAGAGGAGGAAAACTCAAAATAAAACCCTATAGCAATCCGTTTGACCAACGTGGTAGGTAAATTTTCCTCCTATTGTGAAGGAAGTTCGAGAACAACAGTACAACGTATTTGAGCTTAGATGGTGATGATGAAAAAGGTAAATATTTTTTGTTGAAACTAAAAATTGTTGCGTTATATTTGATAAGGAGCAAAATGCTGGACGGATTTTTAATTTGATCCAGATGGTCTACTGTAGCTACCCTAATGACAATGTCTCCAATAGCCCTGGTATTCATAATCTCGCGTTATAAAAGATTCACATTTTAAATGTATCTTTTATTATGGAGCTGAATGTTTTTGCTGTTACAATAATTTCCGTTAACTTTTTAATATAGAGCGAACACTTATTTGCTTATTACACATACATTATTTAATAATATACTGGAAAATCCGAGGGAATTTTCCATACTATTAATTAGTTCTATACATATATGCTTTAAAGTTAGTAAACGCAAGAGAGGAAGATAATTAAAATTGATGTAATAGTTTGGTAGACATTTCATAATTAAACCACTTAATTAATGCATTAGGACTCTATGGCCATACATTAGTAGAATACAATACACCTTGTAGAATACAAGGCGTACATAGTCCTACTGTGCCTCAGTAGTTAAAGGGTTGGTTTTTGAAGTGAAACTTCTTTGCGCGCATGAGGGTAAATTTTTTACGGATGAAACGCGTCACGAAAATGTGCACCGTTTTTGTCGAAGAAGAGGGAGGGAGCGATTGAGACCAATTGAGAGAGTGAGAAAAGGCGAACATAGCACGAAGCACAGCCATGGGGCGAGAGTAGGGAGCAAGCGAGTGAGAAAGATCGAGAATTATTTCTTTTAATATTTTTTTTTTTTATTTTTTTTAATATTGATAAAAAACACATGAAACCAAAGGAGTTTCACTTCTGACATCTGACATGCGTACTTAGTACTAACGCTGTTTTTTTTTTTATGAAACTGTTTTGATGAAATCTTAGTTGCTTTTTAGGTTACCCGCGTGATTGTAAGAGGTGAATGATCACCCTTGACACTGGTCGTAACTCAGTAGTATATTATTATTGTCAACACATTTGTAGATTTATGTATACGGCGGCCACTCAAATAACTTTTATAATTACGTATGTGTTGTCGTCATGTGTGTTTCTAAAACTTTTGTTTCAATAACATTTGTTTGACGAGGCACCGAGTTCAAAACACACATATAAGTTTTCTGTAACTTGACACGCGTTTATGTAATTGCGTTCGTGATAATTATATGTGTATGTTTGTATTTCACTGTGAAAACTCGAAGAGTACAATAATTATGTTTGAAAATATCCTTTTGTTCCTATCAATATTTATGATTTCATTTCAAACTTCAGAAGGATTAATAACTACTTGATTTTCGTTTTATGTGTGTTTTTACGTTACCGTGTATTGATAAAATACAATTATCATCACGCTTTATGTAGTCGATATCATCATCATCATCATCATCATCATCTTGCTCTTATCCCAATTACTTGGGGTCGACGCAATATGTCATCTGTTTTGACATATTGCAAAAAGTTTCGGCAATGACTTTTATGACCGGTCGCCTGCCTGACGTCAACCCTCCTTGGGAATGTAATCGTTGACCCAAATGGTACCAGATGGAGTTGGTCCGGGTCAATATAGGGCTCTTAGTCGTCTTTTACGACACCCACGAGCAAAGCAAGGGTTGGTAGTATTCGAAGCCGCTACCACACAGCACTTTATGTAGTCGATAGAGTCGTAAAAATTGGTTAAGCGCCTCACCAGAGATTGGACAGCAGATCTTTCTTGGGGAAATATATGACACCTCATGTTATTGCTGTAGAAAAGGTGCTATTAGTCGTATTTTACGTTGTCACCACGTGGACAAAGGTATTTTTTTATTAGCGTTCGTGGCAAACAAGCGACCAGCACACCTTATGGTAAGAAGTACCATCGCTCATAGGGCTTTACTAGGCCGTTACCTACCGTGAAGAAATTTAAAGAAGTGTGAATATGTGCAATGAGGTTCGGTGATACAAAATCACCCACACCCATCACACGCAAACACCCTCAGAAAGTGGCTTACGCCTCTCTTGCTCACTGAACGAAATGCATTAAGAAATTGTCACTATTCAGACGTCGAGTCAAGTCGACGAGAGTATAGTACTACTCGGAACAGACCATACACGTTCTTGGCCATATTAAAACCCTTAACCATATTTGATACAAATGAACATTAAATGAGGGTGGAATTATATTCTAACTCGGTCACCACACGGAAAATAATAAAAATTATTATTACTCCAGCAATTTCAATCTTGCGTCCTTGTTGAAGGTCAAAAGTCCCCCCTAATCTCTAACAAAACTCACGCTAACTTACTGCACCTTATAATATTAGTTAAACATTGTAGGTCAAGGTCACGTAATCACCTTGCCTTATTTTAATACTGAGTAATAAAATTTGTATAGTTAGAGCAAATTAATCTGGGTCATCGTTATTTATGTAAAGGTCTTTGTCCCTTGTTCTAAGCTAGTACAAGAGATAGGTGGTCTCTTCCACTACCTATTGAATGCAATATTTAATTTCAGCTTTATATCGCACTTGGTATCCCTACCCGCTTCATGTAGTATATTGTATATTATTGTTTCTGTGTTGTAACGGATTAAAAATACAATTCACTACTGCCTATTTTTCCTGTAGATGTCGTAAAAGACGACTAAGGAATATAATATGCATATAACATTTGTGCAAAAGAAAAAAAACTTAAAATAAATTCCTATATCAACCCACTTGATCAACGTGGTATAATAAGTAATTTTTCCTCTCTTCTTCTTCTTTTTTTGTCTTGGCAATCAGCTATTAATACAAGCCATTTTTGCCAGTGTCGAGTTATAATTTTCTTTTCAAATTATCAATTTCTTAATGTCAGTAATGGTCCGTCAGTAAGTCAAAGTGTCGCCTCCAACAGTGTAATGGCCACTGTTAGGGGTATCTTCTGAGAATTTTGGTGGAAACAAAAAGGTATGTATAGCAGTTTTATATCATATTCTGTACATCTCAGCATTTTGTCACTATATATTACATAAAATGCCATCAAAATTATTTAAAAAAAAGTCTATTATTTTGACATTACAAACAGACACTCCTCCATTTTATTTAAGGCTATAGATTTATGAATTCCCGATATTTCGATAATTCTCAGCTTTCATGGTCATCTAATTTAGATTTAGTAACGTATTTTTTCACACCGATCACTGCAATCGAAAGCACAGCTGTCATTTCATTATGAAAGAAAAATAACTATTGATCCGACCGCTACCAAACTTATAAAATTATTGACTAAGCTAATCTACCACTGGCGAGGATGTACATAATACTGCATTTTTATACATAGAATACAATTAATTAATTAATGTATGTAAACAGAAATAATCCTTGTATTGCGAGAGAGTTTACAAACATATGTATAACTAACGGACACAAACTACTGACCTAAACTCAACAATTTTTGAATTACTATGTATTTGCGCTCTTCATCTTAACCACTACGACATCTGCACAGTCAAAATGAAAGTAGTTACCGAAAAAATGTGTTACGAGTAATAAATATAAGTAATAAAAACCACACATGTAATGAAAATTATAGTCAGATGTGTGTTTATTTTAGTTTTATTTCGAGAATGCCGGCTCTTGAAGGCTGCTTTGACACTGTAGTAATTTTATACAATAGCTGTACTAAAGAAAGTGATTGTTTATTTTATGCTCTTTCCTTCACCACTCAAAATAGTGTACATACATTCCGTTATGAGAGAAAATGTAAACCTATGTTAGAATCTATAATAATGGTTTTATCTGCAATCCAAATATATAGATGAATATAATCATCATCATCATCGCAGCCCACATACGTCCCACTGTTGGGTTCGGGCCTCCTCTACAATGGGAGGGAATTCGACCTACTATACCATGCTGGTCAGACATGTTGGTATAGGGTTTCATTTCGAGTTTTCCTTCTCTTGCACAGATGTTATGTGCACATTATATCCCATAGTCGTCTTATACGACATCCACGGGCAAGATAGGGAGTGGTGAATTGTATTCTGACTCCGTCACCACACGGGCAAAATGAATGAATATAATCGTCAAACATAAAATAATAAAACCGACTAAGTACGAGTCGGCATCGCGTACGAAGGGTTCCGTACCATTATCTATAAAAATTGCGTTTGTTATATGAGAGCCCCCCTTAAATGTTTATTTTACTTTATTTTTAGTATTTGTTGTTGTAACGGCAACAGAAATACGTAATTTGTATAAATTTCATCTGTCTAGCTATTGCGGTTCTTGAGATACAGCCTGGTGACAGACAAATGGACAAACAGACGGACGGACAGACAGCGAAGTTTAGCGAAGACTTAGCAATAGGGTCCCGTTTTTACCCTTTAGGTATGAAAGCCTAGTAATTGGAATACAAATTAATTAGCTAAGCACTATAATATGAATAACGTAGTATCTGAAAACGTACAACTTTTCAAATGTTGTGGTTCAACAGATCATAAATTATATTATTAATGTAATTTAAAAAGTTATATTAATAAATAATAAATATTTTTGCAGTCGAAAAATAAACAAGAAATTGTGTTCTAAATTTAAATAATAAATAAATTTCGAGATTATCTTTAGAACTTGGCACCCGTTTAGACCTTAAGTGTTTTATCGGTGACGTCGATAGTGGTTGTAAAATAATAATTATTAATTAATCATGATATTGTATTTGGGTCTTATTTTTACATTTATGGTGGTACATACATATGTTTACTAAATTAGTTACCAAATTGTAATAAATAATAGAATAAATATACAACTTGATTGATTTATAAGCATAAAATGTAACGAAGATGTGATAATCCCATTTTGTACCATTCTTAAAGCAGTTTTCAAGTCTAACATTTAGATACAGGAATAGCTATAAAGTTATTTTTAAAACAGTTACTTGGGCTCGTCTAGTGGAATTTGAGAGTCGCGATGGAAAATATGAAAGTAATTCTGTTGAATTCAAATAATATTTGTCGATACATTTATGAAAGGCTTATGAACTCAGAACGGAGGAAAATTGTTTTTATTTAAAACCACCTCGTTGTTTTCAAGTGTTTGTTCGGTTGGTGTTCGATGAGAATGGATTTTTTGTATGACTTTATTACAAATTAAGTGACTAAACCTTAAGCAGAAATCAAATTTTGTTTGTATTATTTGGTATCCGATGTACCATGCATTTATTAGTCGAGTTACAGACCGAGAACATCGGTCTTTCCCTTTGCCCTCGCATTAGTATATCTGCTGTAGTGGAACATCAGACCAGCATAAGTTGTCTTGAGCAGGCCTGGTGAGCGACCAAAACGCACGACTCACAGCGGAATATTTCGCCAATTGTTAACTAATTCTGTCAATATGTTTCACCTTGGCTCTGACAATGGCCGTCTGACTAAATCTAGAAGGAGCAATAACTTTTCGCTTCACCTCTTTGACGTTAGAGTTTTCACAGTTTTTAACCCTTTCCTAAACCTTCAGTCTGGTTCTGGCGTGCACCCGTCCTAGAGGTTTTATTAAACCAAAGTTGACTACGGTCACCGACAGATATTTTGATGTTGGGGATGAACAGTTCCATTCTCGTAATAACCGTTTCTGTAACACGTCTTCAGAAACACCAGGGTCCCCAAAGGAGAAGCTAAGCGATTTCCATGGGTAGAATGCGTAAAACTCCTGAAGTTTATTTCAGTCTGCTGAGTTATATTCATCCATTGTACTCTAGTCTTATATACATATATACTGCTAAAAACTACACGTCTACAGTATTATTTTAAAAACAAATACTGCTTGCGGATTGGTTAACGTAAGTCGTTAACTCCTGTGCTGCATCATATCAGCTATTCTCACGCAGAATTATTTTTTTTTTTCAATACACAAATGATTTTTCTGTGTTGAGACAGAGAAAGAAATAGGAAGAGAGAGGTGGAGTTGTTTTTTTAAGACGATTCCCTGCACTAAGGTAATAATCCTTGTATTGTGAGGGACTTTACAAACATATAATTATCGGACACAAATTACATCCATTGCAGCTTGAAGTGTGTTCACAAATTGACCCTGAAACTTGACATATGAAGTTGTATACGACAGAAAAGATTGTCTTAAAACAATAAACAACAGGAAACAGCCGTATACTAATGATTAATCAATGAGCCAAGCAATCAAGTCAAATTGATCGCGTATTTGTGATTAGTTTATTTATTTAATTCATCATCATCACAGGTCATAGACGTCCCACTGTTGAACACGAGCCGGAGAAAAAATTACCTACTATTATACCACGCTGGTCAGACGGATTAGTACAGGGTTTTATTTCGAGTTTTCCTTCTCTGGCATAGATGTTCTATGCATATTTTATCCCTTAGTCGTCTTTTACGACACCCACGGCCAAGAAAGGGGGTGGTAAATTGTATTCTTACTCCGCCACCACAACGAAATTTATTTATTTTATCATTTAAAAATATAAAGACATTTTCATTTGTTACGAAACAGTATTACAGAGAACTGTGATTCGTTCTGAGGATAATTATTTTGAAATGGCAAAGCATAAATGAGACATTTCGCAGTCTGCCTTCACGGGCTATTTTGTGTAGCCATTTATAATTTTCATAATTATACACTGCTCGCGAGGCGCTCAATTAAACTTCTTTCTACCATTTATAACGTAATATAATTTTAGCTACAGTCTTATGAAAGAAGATAATGGCAGTTTCAATTAAAATAAGCTAATATTTTTAGAAAACTCTTCTATTTTTTTTATTTTACCCTTTTTCTAGAAGAATAACAAAGTTCTGTAGTAAAACTACCCATTTAGACGAAAGGATTATAACAAACTTCTTGTAATAATATTCTTTTTACCTTTAATTCTTTTTGCTCTACAGTAACTTGTCTGTTTTCACAGTGAAGTTTGTAGTTTGAAATTTGTACTATAACAGCCTATATCTTTATATATAAATTTCTCGTGTACATGTGTATGTCACTGAACTCCTCCTAAACGACTGGACCGATGTTGACAAAATTTTTTGTGTGTGTTCAAGGGGATTCGAGGATGTTTAGATTCATAATTGGACCCGGTAGGTGGCGCCTTATTTGAACAGAACAACGTCTGTTTGGTCAGCTAGTATATATATGCGTATTTTATTAAACCAAGAGTTTAATCGCTTCGTTCACGAGAATATTAGTCCGAGATTTTTTTGTCAATTAATTTATTTTCTTATCGTGTTTTAAATTAGACTCCATTAAACATTGTATTTCTATTATGTATTTTCTTTCGCTCGATATGTTCTTAATATTTGCGTTGTTTTTTTTTTTTTTTATTTTTTTTTTTATATATTCACGCCTTTTTCCCATAGGGGTAGGCAGAGTCCACTGCCCTCCACCTGCTACGATCTTTGACATATTCAGCGTAGCAAAGCGGTTCTCTGTGGGCCACTTTTCGCCCCCGACGGAAACGAGACGTGACGTGTCGCGAGCCACATCGCCGCCATTCGTACAGTTTTTTTAATTTTTGAAACTCATTGCGTTTCCGCGAGAAATACATACACATATAATTAACGGACACAAATTACATCCAGACTCAGAACAACAATTTGTGGATCGCACAAAGTGTTGTCCTGCGTGGGATTCGAACCCCCGACACTGGCGCTGTAGGTCACTAGCATTAACCACTACGCCATCTGTGCAGTCGTTGTTATAACATTTTTTTTATTGCTGTTGATAGTAAACATCATACGTAAGCATGGCAAGTGATACTACAGCTAATGGACTTTTGCTAAGGCGCTGTCCACTGTGAAGAAAGTGAAGGGCGTATGAATTTTATTTTTTATTTTTTTTATTTATTTATTTATTTAAGACACCCTGCACTAAGGAAATAATCCTTGTATTGCAGGGGACTTTACAAACATATAATTAATGGACACAAATTACATCCAGACTCAGAACAACAATTTGTGGTTCGCACAAAGTGTTGTCCCGCGTGGGATTCGAACCCCCGACACTGGCGCTGTAGGTCACTATCTTAACCATTACGCCATCTGTGCAGTAAATGATGAATGCCAGCAATGAAGTTCTGTGATACTAAAGGCATCACTAAAATCCACCACACGCAAACATCTCCAGAAATTTAGGCTTCAGCTCTCTCACTCACCGTACGAAGTGCAGTAATAAACTGCTATTACTCAAACGTCTGCTTTTTTCCTGCATCAGCGTGCGTACGCACATCTCTATTAAATCATATTATTAGTATTTTTTGTCTGACTGTGATGTCAAAGAGAATTATTTGAGCTTTGCTAGGTCGATAGATCCCTTTGATACGTTATACAACGACCAGCACCTGCGGACGGTACAACTTGCTTAGTTGCTTTCGTGACTTTATGGTGCAGTTGTATCGACTATAAATTATCTACTCGTATGATTAATGGTCAGGAGGCTTCCTGAAAAAGTGAAGTTCATTAGCCTCCTATACCCATTTAGCTAGACGAACTACCAAATGTTTTTTTTTTTGGTTTATCTGAGCTGTAATATATTCACGAATTCTAGACTAAGGAGGTGTTTTTATTTGTTTTTGGCGTATAAATCCATAAACGCTGCCTGCACGCACGAAATAGCATGTTTCATTGTCATGTGCCGCCTGAGCTGAGCATGCAAGCGAGAACGCGGATCAAGTGATAGGGAGGCACGCTCGGCTAAAGTATTCGCCCTGTGACCCCTCTATCTTTCAAAATATTTGAATTAACGAGTTTAAATAAATCTTAATTTATCTAAAATCTTATAATTTTCGAATAAATCCTTCGTTGTATATTAATTTAATATCTGGTTGACCGAGATTTGTTCGGTATATTTTTTTTTGTATTTTAACCGATCTTATTTAGATATATATTAATAAAAAATAAGAATGATGATATAATGAAAAAAATATCAAAAATTACAAAAACAGAATAATAGTAACACCATGATTCGATCCCACGCTGTTTGAATGCGACTGGACAACTTTCCGACTATGCTATTGTCACTCTTGACGGCGACGGTGGAATTTGAATTCCTATTCTTTTAAAATTTAATGTCATTGTATTGATTTGCTAAACACACCGACAAAACATTTTCTATAAATAAAACCAAGCTAGATCAATTTTTTGGCCCTGAAACGATCGAATGATGAACCCTGATGAACCCTGATGAATCGTTGGAGCCGTTTATATATATATACATGTACAAGAATTGCTCGTTTAAAGATATAAGATTATACATAAAAATGATAATTCTATAAGAATTATTCCATTCAAGTCTTAAAAGTATGCAATTTTATATTAATGCTTTCTTATGACGTTATCACATAAAAATATCGTCCGTAAGCCGACTTTACAGATAACCATTTTTTTTAATATAGAAACTTTTATTTAGACTAGTGGTCACTGAGTGGTCGAAATTCGGCCATAATTAATTTAAATTATTTTTCTGCTACACAATGTATACTATACAACAATTGCATTCGATTCGTTTTTAACCTTCGTAAATTCGACCATATAACCACATTTCGCTCTCGCCTCAATTGGCTACCGATCAGACAAAGACGAAGTCTGCGGACTCTTACTATGCTCTACTCAATTCTTAACTCACCTAATGCCCCTTCCTACTTAAAACAGCACTTCCAATTTCTTTGCTCCACCCATAACCGTGCTCTTCGTTCCTCCAATAAACTTCTTCTTCACTGTCCCTCTCACTCTTCTAGTCTCGTGCACTCCTCCTTTGGTATCCAGGCCATTCTTCTCTGAAATGCTTTACCACTTGACATCAGGATGGCTGCTTGTCGCGACAATTTCAAAGCCAAGGAAATTCAAGGGATTATACTTGGATTTTCTGGCGGAGTCAACACAACTGTGACGGCTCACATCCACTTAATTATTATTATTTTATGTATGTATGTATATGGTGGGTGTCGTAAAAGACGACTAAGAGCCATAGATTGACCCGGACCAACTCCATCTGGTACCATTTGGGTCAACGATTACATTCCCAAGGAGGGTTGACGTCAGGCAGGCGGCCGGTCATAAAAGTCATTGCCGAAACTTTTTGCAATATGTTAAAACAGATGACATATTGCGTCGACCCCAAGTAATTGGGATAAGAGCAAGATGATGATATGTATATATGTATTGTATTTAATTGTTACATTACATGATACGATTAACCTCTCCGTGTTGCACCTGCCTTGCATTACTCTATTTCTACTCCACCCTAGGTCGACTGGTAGAGAATGCCTAAGGCATTAAGTCCGCCTTGTAACTTTGTTTGTGCAAAAGATATAAATAAATAAATTAAAAATGTTCTTTTAATTTCATTTATGTATAATTTTATATTGAGCAAGTTGTATTTCATTAATAACCTCTTTTTCTTTTTGCTTTAATGGCCTTAGCAGCCATTAATAACTAATATAGTACAAATGTCTATTAGACATTGTCATCATAATTATGATTGTTTGACATTCAGTTCGACCAGAGATTTTAACCGTAAACAAAAGTGTATAAATGTTAGTGTGTGTGCGTGCGTGTGTAGCGATTGCGTGTGTAGTGTGCGTAATATCTTTTTTAATGAATTTAATGTATTTCTAAACCATTATTATATGAAATTTCAGTTTTTTGCATTTCTCCTCATTATATACTTCAACTGTGCGAAATTTAATACTTGTCCATCCACGTAATTTTCGTAAAAAGGGGTAAGTTTTTGCTTCACGTATTAATATATAGATATATTTAATTGCATCTCCCTTGTAATTCTGACTAGTAAGTACACTGACAGTAGCTTATGATAATCAATTAACAACAACGTCGAGATAAACACATAATAACAAAGAAAAAGTTATAACATTGCCCAAGCATCTAAAAATAGAAAGATATCCGAATATTAAATATAAAGATATCCAAATGAATGTGAAGCCATAATCGTGTAAAAGTTGGCGAACATTTTTTTATTTTTATTTCGTTTAGTAAGTCTGTCATGTAGATAGGTAGATTTTTTTTTTTGTATTCGCTACCACTTAATTTATGAGATGAACAGAGCGTGTGTATTTAGAATTTAAAATGCAAGCTTTTATAATTCACAGTGAAAAGTAATGCAATATCATGTTTGTTTTTAAGTTTCCGGGCAATTTTCCTAAAAGGAAAGTAGTTGAAAAATAGGTGCTGACTTGCAATATTCTAAAGTGAATTGAATTGTCGTTTATGAGGCAGAAGGTCAAAAAGATTATTTTTTAATTGGACTAATCACTGTTTCAACTAATAAAAAATCGGCAAAGTGCGAGTCGGACTCGCGCACGAAGGTTTCCGTACCATTGACTAGGTAAACAAGTGCCTACCTATGTCCATTATCGCTATCGAGCAAAAAAGGGCAAAAAATCGCATTTGTTGTTTGACAGCCTCCCTTAAATATATATAGTATTTTGTTTTTAGTATTTGCTGTTATTACAGCAACAGAAATACATAATTTGTGAAAATTTCAACTGTCTAGCTATCGCGGTTCTTGACATACAGCCTGGTGACTGACAGACAGACAGACAGATGGACAGACGGACGGACAGACAGCGAAGCCTTAGTAATAGAGCCCCGTTTTGCCCTTTGGATACGGAACCCTAAAAATATCGGAGTCCATTGCTGAACACAAGGCTCTTCAAAAAGGTGATAACCGCCATGCTTGTCCAATACATTAGCGATAGGAATTGATGAAGATCTCCAGGATGTCTTAATCGATTTTTACGATTCCCTTGGGAAATAGGGTGATGAGACAGTTTCTAATTATCGGCTAGATTATAGTTTCTTTCTATTTCTCAACATGATTTATCGATTAAAAAAATATAGGTTATATTCATACTATCGAAAACGTGCGCCTGGTTTCTAGTAAACAAAGTACTTCTATCAGCCGGGCACTTTGAAGTAACGAATAGATTGTAAAAGTCATCTAAAGGCACTGATGTTGTACGAAACTGGAATAATAAGTAAGTTTACAAAAGTTCTGTATTCTTAGGGACCTAGGAGTCACATTAAGTACTTTTAAATTATGATGAGGCCGAGGGAATATTGATGAGTTTAGATTGAAATATCTTCAGCATAATGATTGATTTTTCTCTGATCAATGACGGAGTAAGAATACAGTTCTCTCTTTCTTATTTGTGAATATAATAAAAGAGAACTAAGGGATTAAATAAGCATGTATCATCTATTCTCCGTGTGGTGACAGAGTAAGAATACAATTCACCCCATTCCATGGCCCGTGGGTGTAGTAAAAGGCGACTAAAGGATATGATATGCATATAACATCTATACAAGAGAAGGAAAACTTGAAATAAATCCCTTTATCAACACGTCGGACCAGCGTGGTATTATAGTAAGTCAATTACCCTCATATTGTGGAGAGGGATCGAGCCCAGCAGTGAGATGTATAAGAATGCTGAAATGATGAAGATGATGATTTATTTTTTTTCTAATTAGTGGCGAAGTAAGAATATAGTTCACCACCTTTTCTTTTTGCCCGTGGATTTGATAAAAGATCACTAAGGGATGTACTCATAATATTTCATATTCATCTCAGCTCATATACGTCCCACTGCTGGGCTCGAGCCTCTGCCACAATAGGAGGGACATTGAGTTTTACATTTTACTATAGGATTTTGTTTAAAGTTTTCGTTCTTTTTTACATATGTAATATGCATACTATATCCCTTCGTCTCTTCTTTTGCAATATCGGCGTGCAAGATTATAAATAGAACTATAATTTGATATAGATTTCTATAATAACGATGTGAATGACTTGTCGGACGAGAAACACCTTCGTCCTCCATGATCATGAACGCTGTAAAGTATTTGAAAGTGTCGGACTATCAAAAATCAAATAAAAACGCAATAAAATCCATAAAAATTGTTTTATTTACAAATAGTTACCCGCCCTCGCTTCAGTTTCAGTCGCCTTACCTGCGTAGTGCCCGTTCCCGTGGGAATACCGAGATAAAATATAGCCTATGTTACTCCCTGATATTACAGCTTTCCATTGGTGAAAGAATTTTTGAAATCGGTTCTGTGGTTTAAGCGTGAAAGCGTAACAAACAAACAAACTTACTTTCGCATTTATAATATTAGTAAGGACTAGCAACCAGCCCTCGCTTCGCTTCAGTTATAGGTTATAGTCATTTTACCCGACTATTTGGTGGGGCGCAGCGTCCTCTGTACCAACCGAGCAGGGGACGTTGTGCGAACGCCCATGACGTGCGGTGTCCCACAGGGGTCGGTCCTCGGACCCACCCTGTGGAACATCGGCTACGACTGGGCGTTGCGGGGGAGCCTCCCGCCCGGGCTGGGCGTGATTTGTTACGCCGACGACACGCTCGTCACAGCCCGCGGTGGGACGCTAGAAGAGGCGGTAAGCCTGGCGACCTATGGCACCGAAGAGGTCGTCAGGCGGATCGAGGCGCTGGGGTTGAGGGTCGCCCTGGACAAGACGGAGGCCCTCTTGTTCCATGGGCGCCTTATGAGCCCTCCCATCGGCGTCTCGATCACCGTCCGATCGGTTGACATCAGCATCCGGGCCCATATGAGGTACTTGGGCCTGGTGCTCGACGGGCAATGGTGGTTCCGGGAGCATTTCCGCAGGCTCGCTCCGCGGCTCGTCGGCGCGGCGTCCGCCCTATCGTGGCTAATGCCGAACGTGGGCGGACCGAGCGCTACGTGCCGACGGCTGTACACGGGGGTCATCCGGTCGATGGCCCTGTACGGCGCACCGGTGTGGGCGGGGTCCTTGACCGTCCGACTTAGGGCCCTTCTGTGGCGACCACAGAGGGTCATGGCGGTCAGGGCCATCCGCGGATACCGCACGGTTGCGACGGAGGCAGCGTGCCTATTGGCCGGGACTCCCCCGTGGGACCTGGAGGCGGAAATGCTCGCCGAGTTGTATCGGCGGGTGTCGGGGGTGCGCGGGGAGGGCGGTGTGATCTCGTTAAGGGATCTCACCGCCTGGCGCGTCGACGCCCGCCGAGACGTCATTGCCCGTTGGGCAGTCCGGCTGGAGAGGCCTCGGTTCGGGGTGCGAACCGTGGAGGCCTTCCGGCCGGTGCTGATGCAGTGGTTGGAGAGGCGGCACGGGGTGCTCTCCTTCCGACTAGTGCAGGTGTTGACGGGGCACGGGAGCTTCGCCAAATACCTGCACAGGGTCGTGTGGAGGGAGAGTACACCGTCCTGCCACCACTGCGATTGCGACGAGGACACGGCGCGCCACACGCTCGAGGCCTGCGCGGCTTGGGCAGTGCAGCGCCGTGAACTCGTCGCAATCATCGGTGCCGACCTGACGCTGCCGGCCATCGCTAGGGCGATGGTCGACAGCGTCAGGAACTGGGACGCGGTCGCAGCCTTCTGCGAGACAGTGATCTCGCAGAAGGAGGCGGCGGATCGTCTGCGCGTGGAGCGCAGCCTCGATGAGGAGATCCGCCGCCGGCGACTGGGGCGGCGCAGGCGCAACTATCTGCGCCTCATGCCGCCCTAGCCGAGGCCGCGGGTGACGTGACCGGGGATTAGTCCGTCACCCGCCGAGAGGCCGACCGCGTGAGGAAAGACCGACGTCCTCCCCGAGGGGGGGACGTCGGTCGATGGGAGGGTACCCCAATAGGGGGTATTCCGTCGGGCCGACCACTGACGACAAGTTAACGCTGCTCCAGTGGTCGGCCCAACGACGAAGGCGACGTGGTTTTCGGGTGGGTCGCGGGAGTTGCGTGCTTAAGCCCCTCTGTCGCCCCGGACGGAGTGGTGCGGAGGCGCGCCGACCGCGGCCCACCCACAAAAAAAAAAAAAAAAAAAAAATAGTCATTTTACCCGCGTAGTTCTTGTTCCCGTGGGAATACCGGGATAAAATATAGCCTAGTTTACGCCCTGATATTATAGCTTTCCATTGGTGAAAGAATTTTTAAATCGGTCCAGCCGTTTTGAAGATTACCCGGAACAAACAGACAGACAGACAGACAGACAAAAAATTTTTAATTGCTATTTTAGGCATTGGTGGCGTGCAAATAACCGTGTGAGCATGAATAAAGCCTATTATTTTAACATTACAAACAGACACTCCAATTTTATTTATTGGTATAGATGTGTAATACCGCGAGTATAATAAACATTATAAATTATTATGAACAAAATTGTCACGAATTAATATTGATATTTGATTAAAACAGTTGAATGATTCGAGATCCTCTTTCGACAAGTTGTCAATCGTAAGCACTCAAATAACCCATTTCTGTTAGGTAAATCTAAAACGTGAATGGTATTCTGAACATTGAAATGATTTCATAGATATCACCTTTAGAATATTTATATTAAAAATAACCGATTGTAAATAAAATTACGGATGTTATCGCGTTTGTATTTGATTTTTGATTGCTCGAAGTTCCAAACACTTTGCAGCGTTCATGATCACGAGTGGACTAAGATGACACACGTCCAATAAGTCATTATATAATATATACATAATTATCTACCCGATACAAAAAATTTATTATTAAATTTTGACCCACATTTTGGTAATTTATTGCTAGTATAAGAAGAAAATGATTCTATATGAATAAATAAATAAATAAAAATAATATGAAATTAAAAAAAATGATAATACCATTTAGTTAACTAAACACGCATTATTGGCGATGACTCAAAAACTAGTCAAATTTTGATCAAATTTAAGTTGAACCACATCGGAAGTACCACTTCAAATCCGACTATTAATATCTCTTCACTTAAAAAAAGTTCTAAGATAAGACACATAAAGAAATACAAATAAATTGTGAACGTTCTCCTTATTTCGAAATCAGTTAAGAAAACAATAATTTCCAAACTTAAAGTAGAACATTTTATTTGAAAGTACAGTTACAAGATCTGAAAAGTTTCAACCTTAGCGTAAACAGATGAACACTGAAGGTCCGATATAGAGACCCTTGTCGATGTTTATCTCTAACGCTGGACAGTATTTTGGGGTCAAAGGACCGCTCCGGTCCACCCGGAGGATTTGCCCACTTTTATTTGCAATTTATTGTCAGTCCTCTTTAATAGGATATGCGGGAATCCCCGCGCCGTCGGGATTATAGTAGTTAATAGATGGTGGAGTTTTTGATCGTGTGGTACGCAACACCATTATAGGGATTTAACATAACTATCGGGTTTAACCGCACATAAAATTAATCTAAATTTGTCCTTTAATTAACTTATATAATGAGGCTTTTGCTAACAAAGAAATATTTATTAGAACTGAGTGGAATAAATATCTAGTACTTGGATGACCTGTTTATTTTTTATATTGATTGTGTCTTATAAAGGTATTTAGATCGTGATCATCACAGCTCGTATATCCCACTGTTGAGCTCGGGTCTCCACAAAGTAAGGGAAATTAATTTACTATGTCGCGCTGGTCAGACGTGTATGGAATAGGGTTGTGTCGAATTTTCTTTCTCTTGCTGATGTTATCTGCATGCCCTTTAGTCGCCTTTTACAACACCCACGAACAAGAGAGAGGGTGATGAATTGTGTTCTTACTCCGTCACCACACGGACAGTATAGACAGGTAGATATAGAATAGACAGCAAGATGGTTTTTATACCATCTATGGCTAATCTTTTTATGAAGATAAATAATATCGTATTTTTATTTAGTCTGTTAGACATTAGGGAGCCAAATACCATATTCACCATCAGTTTTTAATCTTATTTATATAAAAATATAGACACATTTATTTCTTTGACTACAATTCTAGTAATCGAATTTCTAAAAACTCGGCTTAGCAACACTTTAACAAGCTTTTATAATAATAGATTTTAAAATTAAAAGCATTACTGAGAAAAATTGCTTCTCAATACAGCGCATTTGTTCACTTTTATAATGAACAACCCAAGAAAATCTTATTTCAACGAAAGCAAAACATCGCCGAAAGGAAATTTCTAATAACAAAGACTACACAGTATTCTAAATAATAACTTTTCTTATTCTACATAAATAATACCATCCTATTTTTGCAGTAGACGTTACGAATACTAAAGATAATAAAAGCTATGTAGGTATCATATAATATTAAGTATATTACTCACGAAACTTCGTGCGAAGACATTCGAATACAAAACTGAAAGAGTACAAAAAAAAAGATTCAACATGAATCGGCGTTAATGACGCCAACAAAGCAGAATCGATACGAAACTAATAAAGTCAATCGGGAACTAAACGATTGGGAGGCGATACGGCAAATAGGTCGCGGAATAAAGATACGGTGACTACGTGACCGGCGTCGATATACGGTCTACTGACGAACGATCGCGAGAATCGATTACGTTTCGATATTGTTGTGAACTTCGTATTTTGAATTTGTAAATTGACAGCCCTAATAGCAGTTGGTATACGTTTTATTTTTAATAGCAGTGTTGTCACGCTATTTAAATCTTTCTAATATCTTTTTAAATTCCCATGATAGTTTAATACGGTATTACAGTTAAGGGGTACACAATAATTAGCTACATATTTGTATTATAAGCTTATGGTTAATTAAAAAAGGCAGCCGTCGCAAACATTGAAATTATTTTGTACAAGTAAATATCCATAAAAAAACAGATTACGACAGCAACTAATATGGCATAAAGTATTAATAACATATTAGGTTTTTTCCCGAAAATGATGATTTTTATTCAATAAACATTTATTTTCATTAGTGTAGACTACAGGTATGTGTTTAGGTTAATAATTTATTTTGAGTTCACTAGATGGCATTATACAAATTCTAAAACAAGTTATGGTTTCGTTACACAAATGTGCATATGCAATTATGCAGGCGTGGCGTTAACGCCACGCCAACGATCAGGTTCATCCTCGTCTATAGATGTTTCAGATCAAATAAAAACCAACTCGACGTATTCTACTTTTCGTGCACAAAAGAAAATATATTTTACTAAGTATGTGTGAATTCGATATGAAAAAATCATCAGTGCTATCAACATCGTCTCAATTCATACACCTCCCACTGCTTGTACACGAGCCTCTGCCAACGACGAACGAACGGGAAATTGACCAACTACATATATCATGCTGGTCAGACGGGTTGGTATAGGATTTTATGTCGGATTATCCTTCTCTTGATATGCTGTTTTCTGCATATCAAATTCTGTAGCCGCCATTTACGATACCCATGGGTAAGAGAGGAGAGTGGTGAATTGTATTCTTACCCGTGAGTGTAGTAAAAGACGAGTAAGGCAAATGATATGGTGATTATACCTATACAAAAAAAAGGGCAACTCGAATTAAAATCTTATATCAAACCGTCTGACTAGTGTAGTCGATATAGTAGGCTAAATTCTTTCCAGTTGTGGAGGAGGCTCAAGTCCCAAAGGAGTTATATAAGCTGAGGTGATGAGGTTGATATGTATATTTTGTGACAATATCTTAATCATCATTTCAGCCTATCACCGTCCACTGCTGGACGTAGGCCTTTCTCATGTTACGCCACAAAGTGCGGTCCTATGCCACCTGCAAAGACGCCCAGCAACTTTCATCAGGTCGTCGGTCCACCTAGAGTGGGAGGCGTCCTACACTGCGTCGTCCGATACGAGAACCTTTCTTCCCCAGCGGTTGTCGGTTCGTCGAGCGATGTGGCCTGCCCATTGCCACTTCGAACTATGTCGGTTACACCCGTTCTTCTGCGGATTTCGGTATTTCGGATTCTATCTCGCAGAGAAATCCCGAGCATAGCCCGCTCTACAGCACGCTGAGCGACTTAGTGCTTGGTTATGAGGCCTACAATTAGGGTCCACGTTTCTGTGTCGTAAATCATCACTGGTAACACACACTGGTCGTAGACCTGTATTTTCAGATACTGTACCTCAGTATCTGAAAACTCAATATCTATCTTAATACTTTGAACAGATTATGATGAAATTTTTTCAGATTTCATTAAAAAGTTTTCAGTTGGATTAGTTTTTGTACAAAAATAAATAACAGTTTTAATAATTTATTTAAAATTTATTTATCATTTTCTTCCTTTTTTATGTAGTGACGGCGTACCATCCCGTGGGTACGTAACGCGTGGGTGTCGTAAAAGACGGCATATGATATAACTAATATACATATAACGTCTATGCAAGACCAGAACATTAAAAATAAAACCCTATAACTCTAGGCCTAGCCCTAGCCGAGGCCGCGGGTGACCGGACCAAGGATTACTCCGTCACCCGCAGAGAGGCTGACCACAGGACGGCGATTGACGTTCCGGGAAAGGAGCGTTGGAAGGAGAGGGTACCCCACAGGGTATCCCGATCGGGTCGGCCACGTAGGACAAGAATCTTGGTACCGGTGGTCTGCTCAACGGAGAAGGAGAGGAGACGGTGGGTTATGGGGCCGCGTGCCGCCCCTTTATCACCCCGGACGGAGCTGGGCGACGTGTGCGCTAGCCATAGCCCACACCCAAAAAAAAAAGCGTGGTATAATAGGGTAATTTCCCTCATCCACTATGGATGAGGTTCGAAGCCCACAGTGAGACTTATGGTGGTGAACAGATGGTGATGATGACGCTAATATTCAATTCAAATCCTTTATTATGTATAAACCCCGCGGAGGCACTTACATATTGTAATTTTTTTACATTTTACCTTAAATTACTACCGGATCGGTACGCGACCGCACTGACAAGATCCGGCAAGAAACTCAGTGGGATTGTCTTCTTTTTTATTCATTTACTATTTTTATTTAAATAACTAGCAACCCACCGTCACTTCTCTTCAGTTTTTGTCGCCTTATCCCCGTAGTTCCCGTTCCCGTGGGAATACCGGGATAAAATATAGCCTAGTTTACTGCCTGATATTATAGCTTTCCATTGGTGGAAGAATTTTTGAAATCGGTCCAGTCATTTTGAATATTACCCGGAACAAACAGACAGATAGATAGACAAAAAAAATATAAAGTAATTTTTAGGCATAGGTATCGTCCAAATAACCGTGTGAGCATGAAAAAACCTATTATTTTGACATTACAAACAGACACTCCAATTTTATTTATTGGTATAGATATAGATAATATACAATAACATGTCTAATAATAGCTCCAGTGTGATGCCTTTCGAACTATCATACAATACAGTTATTAAATATAATGAAAAAGTACCACGTCTGGACCAGATCCCGCAAGCGGGTTGACCGCTTCATTGACCGTTAACAGTAAAATTTCACTTCAATCGTGGGTCTTAATATATTTTTATTCGGGTTTTTACAATTTTTGCTATTAATTAAATACAATTCTTAGCATCTGGACAATAACAAGATCACTTTCTCTTCTAGTTAAGTCCATTCCATTGAAGATCAAAGTAGCAATTTCAATATTTGCGCGGCTTTTTTTTCTATTTGTTCAGTCTTGAAGAAGTATAAGAGGTTTTCATAAGAATTTTCGCTTTGTTTATTTAAATTAATTTATTTTAATAACAGTATTTGTTTGTTTATTAACTGGCTTTGATTATGTTGTATCTTTAAAGTTGCTTGACTGATTTCAAATTGTGTACTGGCTATTAAGTTGAGCTAATGTTTATCATTATTATATCAGCATGCATGTACATATAAACGCCTGTTGATAGCGTTACAAGGTATCATTAGAACATCAGCTACACAAGGGGATGGAAACCACGATGACCAAATTGGCAAGAAGATACATACAGATTTTAGTCATTATAATAACACTGGCTTATATACGTACCTTTGCGATTAGAGCTTTTTTTTTAGCAGGGGCTAAGCTCAAACCTCATCCACAGTGGAAGGGAAAGTGACTTACTATGGCACGCTGGTCAGACTGGACAGACAGACAGACAGTTATTTTACTTTAATGAGACCGACGAGCAAGAAAGGTGGTATTAGTGATCTTGTAGTAATCTATACTAATATTATAACGCTGAACAGTTTGTTCGTTGAATACGCAATTTTCAGGAACTATTGGTTCGAATTGAAAAATCACTTTGAGCATTAATTTTGAGTGCGAAATGATATATTTCATTTCGTACTAGCAGCCCCTGTGGTTTAGCCCGCATAGTTCCCCTTCCCGTAGGAATAACGGGATAAATTATAGCCTATGTATTATTCTGATATGTAAGCTGTATTATTGTGAAATTTTATTGAAATTTATAAAGTAATTTTGGCGCGAAAGAGCAACAATCATACTCACAAACTTTCGCGTTTCAAACGTTTATTAACTACTAGCAACCCACCCCCGCCTCGCTTCGGTTTTAATCGCCTTACCCGCGTAGTGCCCGTTCCCGAGGGAATAGCAGGATAAAATATAGTCTATGTTACTCCCTGATATTATAGCTTTTCATTAGTGGAAGAATTTTTGAAATCGGTTAGGTGGTTTAAGCGTGCAAGCTTAACAAACAAAGAAATAAACAAACAAACAAACTTACTTTCGCATTTATAATATTAGTAAGGATTTTAACTATTATGGTTATGGTTTGATAACCGTCCATTGGTTTGGACTTATTAAGCTATTATCGAACATGGAGCTTATACCTTGCTCAACCTCCTGAATATAAAAACCCCAAGTCGTATGCGCAAACAAAAATAAATAAACATAAAACATCGTATCCTGAACAGCAAAAATCCATTTTTATATATAAACTCACAAATCAGATAATCCAAATTGGTTTTTAGACGTAAACTCAATTTTGACGTGTATTTTACTTTATCGCGGTGAGAGATAAATTGACTGTGATACCGTTGGGAATGTGGCGAAGTCTGAATACAGTACGTAGATGGTCTAGTATGTACCAGCACAGGAAATTCGCTTGGTGGTATATTAACGGATCCTAACTTACCTATCGATATTTGTATTAAATTCATGTTAAAATGTAAGGAATCTGTATCGAAAATTTATATCATGATTTAATGGTTAGTATGGAATTTCCTGGTTGTGAAGTTAAACCATTTTATTATGTAATGCTTATATATATACAAATATTTATTTAAATTATGGTAAAATTTATATTTTAATAATGACTCCTAATGTATACGCGGATATTACATATTGTAAATAAAACTACTTTACAGATTTGATTGCGTTTGTAGCGTTCATAGTCACGGGCGGTCTGTGACCACGAAAACTGCAAAGTGTTCGAAACGACGGGCAATCAAAAATCAAATATAAACGCGATAAAATCTGTAAAGTAGTGTTATTTATATTTTGTTATTATAATTGATGTAAACATATATTGTTCTTTTGATATATAAATTTATCAACCATTTTTATTTAGGTAATTTATAAGACAACAACTTAGGTATATTAAGAAAATAAGATTTGTATTACTGGGGACTTAGCAGACATATAGGCGATAATAACACTTAGTCTCAGAACAACATTTTGTAGATCGTGGAGTGATTTCTGTGTGGTGACACAGTAAGAATATAATTCATCACCCCTTTTTTGCCCGTGGTGTCACAAAAGACTGCTAAAGGATATAATATGCATATAGACAAGGAAAACTCGAAATAAAACTCTATATCAAGATATCTGATCGGCGTGATATAGTTGATCAATTTCCTTCTCCTTGTGGAGGAGGCTCGAGCCCAACAGGGGGGATGTATATGTGTTGTAATGATCAGGATGTGTTGTACTGTGTGGCAATTTAACTTGCAATACTTGGTAGGCGGCTGTACTGGCGGGTAGTTAGGAACACGATATCGAAAAGAAAGTATCGATACTGTACTCATGAGTAGTATCGATGAAAAAGTATCGATACTTCATCGTATCGAGTACCGAGTACTTTTCCTAGAATCTATGTCGTGATGAGGTTTTTTTTAGGAATTTGACCGTCTGTGAACGGATTAAAATATTTCGAGCCACATTTTAGAAGGTTCATTATGTTTGAACTAGATGGCGCTACCATACACAGGAGCCGTAAAGTCAAGTTTAATATGGATAATTTCTACAATTTATTCGATATGATCCCTGCCAAAAAGTATTCATTGAGTAAAAGTATCGAATGCAAAATATCGATTACAAAAGTATCGGTATCGAAAGAAAAGTACTCGATACCTAAAAGTATCGATACTTTTTTCGTGTCTCTACGGGTAGTTCGATCCATGGCCATCTAAGGTGCACCCGTGTAATTAGCGTCCTTGACTGTCTGACTCAGAGCCCCTTGTGGTGATTACACCGATTCCGCAATAGTGATGGAGAGAGCTTGCCTGTTGGCCGGAACTCCCTGGTGGGAGTTCGAGGTAGAGATGCTCGTCGGTCTTTACCGGCCAGTGTCAGCGACGCTGGAAAGGAGCGCTACCTCTCGCTCTGCAAGCTCATCGCTTGGTGAGGTAACGCCATCCAGGACGTCATTGCCCGCTAGAGCGGTTTGGGTTTGGTATTGGGACAGTCGATACTTTACGGCCGGTGTTAGCGATACAGGATCCTCTTCTTTGGATAAGCTGTACCAAGCTTTTGGAAAAGCTGCACCAAGCTTTTGGAAAAGCTGCACCAAGCTTTTGATGAGACATATTTACTTTAGTGAGTACCTGCACATGGTCATGAAATAGGAGTGCCAAAACTGCGATTGCAAAGAAGACACGGCGCAACATACGCTCAATGTCTGTCTGGCCTAGGCAGAGCAACACCTTAAACTTATCGCAAACATCATTGCTAACCTGACGCTGCCGATCATTAGTAAGACAATACTTCGACAACTACTAGTTCGATGAGACAAAAGAGGTGCCGGAGCGGGTGCAGTGGGAATTCCTCTACCACGATACACTCCACCGCCGACGCGTTAGGCAACGCATGGATAAGTACCTATAGTAAAAGACGCCTAATAGCTTTACATATACCTGAACCAATCATATCTGATGCTGTTTAGACAAAAATTACTTTCAAATAGAGGGTTGATGTCAAGCTGGCGGCTGGTCATTAAATTACGGTCAATAATTTTTGAAATATGTATGTATGAAAGAAAAGTATATATTAAGTCGACCACAAGTAATTAGGGTAAGAGCAGAACAACGATGATGACAGTATCATCATCATCATCATCATTTTCACAACTCATATACGCACTGTTGGAATCGAGCGTCCTCCACAACGGGAGGAACATTGTCCTACTATACTACACTGGTCAAACGTTTTGGTATAGGGTTATTTCGAGGTTTCGTTCACTTGCATGGATGTTATATGCAATATTACATCCCTTAGTAGTCTGCTGTCATACTCAAGGGTAAGAGAGGGGGTGGTGAATTGTATTCTTACTGCGTCACCATACGGAAATGATAGTATCATTTATTTCCATTTCTACATTTTATGGTGATTTAAAAAATCATCATCATCGCAGCCCACATACGTCCCACTGTTGGGCTCGGGCCTCCTTCATAATGGGAGGGAATTTGTCCTACTGTACTATGCTGGTCAGACATGTTGGTATAGGGTTTTATATCGAGGTTTCCTTCTCTTGATTTAAAAAATATTTAGAAGTTAATGTAGAGTTTTACATTAAAAAGTTAATATATGATAAAATATACTTGTAAATTTGGATAATGTTAATAAAAGTAAAAATACTAAACTGCGTACTAATAAAAAGAAATTCAAAATGTTGTTACGTAATACGGTAGCATCCTTTTAACCTCTGCCCGAAGACTTCTATATCTCGCGTAAGTCGACCATAAAATCTGAGATCAACAATCGTGACGTAATTTACTGCGTACAATGTATTGGTTCGGACCTTATTTTAATAAATTCGAGTGAACAACGCAGAAAAAAGTAAAGAATTTGTTCACAAAACGTCATCCTTGATAAGTGGGACAAAGATAGCGAGTGGACAATCTATTCGGAGTCCGGCGAAATCGCTTCGATTGCTGTATCTGCAGACCTTAGTGATTGGTGCATGTTATAAAAAAGATGCGTTTGAGACGCAGACTTACAGAAAGCGAGAGAAGTCGATTTAGAGAAAGAAACAGAAGGAAAATGATGCGTATTAATAATCTGACTGGAGGGAGAAATATTAATAACAATTTATTACTGTTTTATTTATATACTAATCAGACTGAATGATCATCATCCTCGCTGAAAACTTTCACAGATCTTACGTAACATTGCTATTTAAGAATAACTTCTATATTTATTTAATAATAACTATAGAATCTGTATTATGTTGGAACCAAGACACTGGTAAATTTTCTAGGTGGACAGAAGCCAATAATTAAAAAAATAAGAGTGTAGTTAGTTAGTTAGAATTGAACTGTCTCGAATTCTTTAACAATATTTGAAATAAGATGAGGCTACTTTAATAAGTTAATTGTCTAAAGACGAAACAAATTACATAGACTGTCTAAATTCAATTCTAAACTATTTAAAATTTAAACAAAGTGAAATAATTTACTATCATACATATATTTCACCTATTTAAGTATTGATCTTATCTTCGTTGATATATCTAATATATATACTATATTTATATAGCTTATGAAGCAATCTGTGTGTGTAAAGAGTACTCGGCGTTGATGGTGTCATCAGGCAAGCTGAAATTACAAAAACTATTACATTTAACTATAATTTCTTTTATTGACTTAGAGACTTACTAAGAAACGACCTTATGAAAGTCAATCCCCTAAGGGATAAAACGTGGAGGCAATATTTGTCGTCTCGTCACCTTTGTTCAATGTTCATACAATATGTCCTACTATTCGAGTTGAGTCTTAAATAGAAGAAAAATTGCCCCCCACTAGTGTACCATGCTGTTTATATGGGTGGGGATATGGTTTTAATTATAAGTTTTTCTTCACATGCACATATGTCATATACATATTACAACTATGAGCATCTTTTACAATAATGGGTAATATAGGGAGCGGTGAATTGTATTCTTACTCTGTCACCACATACAATATTTGTACGGGAAAACTTTTGCGGTGATACCATAACTAGAATTCTTAATGAATGAAAGGTTACTCAAATAAATACTGGACAGTGTATTATATTTGTGATGAGTCTAGGGATAAAAAAAAAACAAATAGAATTTTCTCACTAAAGAAGAGTATTTTGACCCTAGAGAACGCAAGACAGGTCGGGATTTTTGCTTTGATAATTGCCCCGTACAACATGAATAAATAAATGGTGTTTAGCGGTGATGTCACATATATGTGCAATGCAGACTAAGTTACGGGCAAAACCATAAAGGTTTTTAAAGTATATCTGTTACTTAAATCCGTCATATAAAACCGCTACATCCTATGACTTGAATGACGTCTACCGATCACCTTTTTATCAGGTCAACGGTTAGGTACGAGGGTCACGCAACGTGGGCCCAGCCTGCACGAAGATGTCGTCAATGTATTAAATTATGTCCGCCATGTCCGGCGCCAGCCATCCCTAGCTCTAACCCCGCCACATTCAACTATTGCTACCGTAACATTTGGGTGTATATACTTCTACGAGAAAGTAATTTAAAAGCAGTTCGGCACTTTAGTTTTTTTTTATAATAAGGATAGTCCTAGTTCCAAGACCGAATTTCAAAATGTCTAACTGTTCAAGATGCTTAAATTACACGCCGACTTAAATATCTCAACTCAGAAATATTTTGATTGTAATATAAAAATGTGGTAGCATGATGATTTCTAATGTTTACGCGAGTATTACATATTGTAAATAAAACTACATATTTTACGGATTTTCTTACACTTTACAGCGTTCAAGGTCACGGACAGACTATCAAAAATCAAATACAACGCCAGGCAATCAAAAATCAAATACAAACGCGATAAAATCCGTAAAATAGTTTTTTTACAATGCGGCAGTATGATTTAAAAGTGATTTTTGTAGTCATACTTCTTCCGTCGCGTTAAGGAAAAATGATGAATGTAAATTTTTACGATGCGCTCGCACACCGTCTCGAAAAACCGACACCCTGACGTTGATATAAGAGTAATATACTTCCGTGTGGTGACGAAGTAAGAATACAATTCACCATTCTCTATCTTGTCCGTGGATGTCATAAAGGACGATTGAGAGATATAATACGCAAATAACATCACGCGAGAGAATGAAATCTCGAAACAAAACCCTTTATCAACATATCTGACCAGCATGGTATAGTAGGTCAATTTCACTCCTATTGTGGAGGAAGCTCGAGCCCAGTAGTGGGACGTATTTCATATAATAATATTCGTCGCCGCCACTACGCAGCTTAAAACTCTATGTACCACCTTCAAAATAAAGAAAATCAATTGATTCTTGAATATAATTTTTGCTTTGTAATGCTTTTCTCATCTGTCAATACGATTATAGTATGTATACGCTAGCCCTAGGTCGTTAGTATGACGATAAATTGAAACTCGGTGATATTTTTTATTCAATAAGGCTTTCGCAGGCTCTTTGAGACCGTTCGAAGTTACCGAATCGGAAAGTCGATTCGACTGGAAAAACTAGTAAAAAACTTGGTACTCGTTTAAAAATAACTTATTTTATAACAAACTATTAAGAATAAGATATATTTACTGCACATATGTGGCGCAGTGGAGAAGATGGAAACTTATCCATGTAGGACAATACTTTGTGCAATATATAAATTGTTAGATGTGTTGTTGTTGAGTCTGGATGTAATTTGTATCTGTTAGATGTAATATGCAAGTTGTATTGCATTGCAAAGTGGGAGAGTTAAATGCAATACAATCATTGTATTTTTATTTCCTTTTACGTGGCTTTATATTCTATTCTATTTATTTTAAAAGTATCAAAAACTTTATGTAACAAGTTAGGATTAATTTCTAAATTATTAATTTCTTGGTGACTGAGTTTAGTTCGGTATTATATTGTGGCAATCTTTTTTTTGCAATATATTTAGGTATTAAAGGGTCGTTACTGAGTTTTGAAATGTATTTAAATACAAATTACATACTAATGAAACACGAATGTTTATAAATCCTAAAGATATTATAAGAAAATGAACTTGTTATATAAAACAAGTAGCAACCCGCCCTCGCTTCGCTTCGGTTATAGGTTATAGTCGTTTTACCCGCGTAGTTCCCGTTCCCGTGGGAATACCGGGATAAAATATAGCCTAGTTTACGCCCTGATATTATAGTTTTCCATTGGTGAAAGAATTTTTGAAATCGGTCCAGCCGTTTTGAAGATTACCCGGAACAAACAGACAGACAGACAGACAGACAAAAATTTTTTAATTGCTATTTTAGGCATAGGTGTCGTGCAAATAACCGTGTGAGCATGAAAAAAGCCTATTATTTTGACATTACAAACACACACTCCAATTTTATTTATTGGTATAGATAAGTATAAGATAAATTATGAATAAAATAAGGTTCAATAATGAAAAATGAAGTCAAGAATAGGAGTTGAATTACCGGTCTGCTCTATTTACCAAATTCAGCTATTTTAATTTTTGACGGCAGTGCCAATATAATAGACTAGCTTCTGCTCGCGACTTTGTCCATGTGGTAACGGTACTTTGGGCTAACGCTTACTTTAACCTAAGATTTTATTTAGGGGAAAATATTTTGAATAATACGATTCTGTAACACACGGTTTTTGCGAAAATTTAGCCGTTTAGGCAGCGGAAGCTCTCAAAAGGAAACAAAACCCGATTTTGAAACATTCTTCATTAGTGCTCCGCTCCTGTTGGTTTTAGCGTGGTCATAGCGTTAGGCTATATAGCATAGCCTATGGCCTTCCTCTATGAATGGGCTATCTAACACTGAAAGAATTTTTCAAATCGGAATAGTAGTTAAATTAGCACGTTTAAACAAACAAACTCTTCAGCTTTATATATTAGTATAGATAACCCTATTTCTTTTAGAAATCTTATATGTAGTTTGGCTCACCATGTTTCCCTATACCGCGAAAGCAAATGGTTAAGAAGTTCGCCATAGCAAATAAATGCTGCAGCAACACTCGCAACTGAGAATGACGTTCGCAACTAGAGTTGCCAATTTAGCCAAAAATGATGAGTTTGATTCACATTGATTAATTATTTAAATTATTTTTTAATGTGCTGTGTGGTAGCGGCTTCGAATACTACCAACCCTTGCTTTGCTCGTGGGTGTCGTAAAAGACGACTAAGAGCCCTAGATTGACCCGGACCAATTCCATCTGGTACCATTTGGGTCAACGATTACATTTCCAAGGAGGGTTGACGTCAGGCAGGCGGCCGGTCATAAAAGTCATTGCCGAAACTTTTTGCAATATGTCAAAACAGATGACATATTGCGTCGACCCCAAGTAATTGGGATAAGAGCAAGATGATG
The DNA here is from genome assembly GCA_032191425.1 of Lymantria dispar. Classification (NCBI taxonomy): domain Eukaryota; kingdom Metazoa; phylum Arthropoda; class Insecta; order Lepidoptera; family Erebidae; genus Lymantria; species Lymantria dispar. Next base: position 1,031,834 of record CM063446.1, read on the forward strand.
ATGATGAATGTGGTATTCGTCCTTTAGAAGTTCACAATTAATTTTATACAATTTAATGGTAATTTGTACGAGTAAATATGAAATACGTATTTACTTTTTCCAAAAATTCATTTCTATAATTAATTTCTTTTAGCAGAACTGTGTACATACATACATACATATAATCACGCCTCTTTCCCATAGGGGTAGGCAGAGACCACTTCCTTCCACTTGCTACGATCTTGACATACCACTTTCGCCTCCTCCACATTCATTAATCTCCTCATAAATGTTCTTCGGTTCAGAGTACTCCTGACTTGGCCTTTCTTAAGAACGTCCCCGATTTGATTGTGGAACGTTCACCTCGTTCTTCCCCTTCCAACACTTCCGTTCACATTCGCCTTATAAATTCTCCTTGGTAGTCTCCTTTCATTCATTCTCTCTACATGGCCGAGCTAACTTAACATACCTTTCTCAATCTTTGTCACTACATCTACATTCATTCCACAACGTTCCCTAATCACTCTGTTTTTAATTCTATCACTCAATTTCACACCAATCATGGTCCTCGGCGCTCTCATTTCCACAACATTTATTCAACTTTCGTGCTGTGTATTTGTTGCAATATTACTCTCACAATACCCCAAAGGGCAAAACCCGCAGTATGGGCCGCTGTTGACTAGATGGGTACCTGTGACTCGTCCACATGGCATTTGAGAGATACTTGTATGGTAGGTTATGGGGTCGCACTCTAGGGGAAGGCTTCCTTTTGTGGCCCCGGACGGCTCGAACGGGTTGTGATTATACTATAGCCTGTCTCCTAAAACAAACTAAATTCGAATATACTGATGCATTTTCACGGTCATTGAAGGACACCTCCTCCCGTGCATACATACATAGCCTCAAGTCTGTTTCCCAGAGGGGTAGGCAGAGACTACGTATTGTTACAAGCCACGATCCTGACATACTTTCATCACTTCACTCACACTCACTAAAGTCTTCATGCATTCTCTACGGTGCCGCGTACTCTTAACGTGACTTTTCACCATCAGCCGACATTACGCCGCCCGTGTTAACAACGTCAAGGAATCAAAAATCAAACACAAGCAAGATAAAATCTGTAAACATATTTTTTATTTTAAATTCGCATATATATTTGATACTATTATACTAATTTAAAATAATAGGTACCTACTATTTCTACGAATATAACACATTTTAAATAAAACTATTTTTACAGATTTTATCGCGATTGTATTTAATGTTTGATTGACTGATGTTTCGAACACTTGACAGCGTCCATGGTCACGTCTTTACTACAAAGATTTATGTCTACCCACTACAGAATTAGTTATTAAATTTAGACCCACATTTTGATACAAATTTATTGGCAGAACAAAATAAATTCCGTAAGTTTTATTTATAATCCTTAATAAATTTCAGCTTAGGTTTCTATTAAAAAAAATCGTGAATACTAAAAAAAATTATGTTTGAGTATCATATAAAATCTAAGTAAATCAGATGAACAGGGCAGAGCAATCACTCAAGGATTACACGAACGATTGGGCAGAGGTCAATTCATTAGGGAGAAGCCACCAATTCTCTTCCCGGCTACGACACATAAAACAAATCCGAATCTCATTATTGGCTTTTATTGTTTTCTTGTTTTTGTTTGAGATTTATCTACTGCTTATGTGACTTTGTTAGTTTTTAGCTCAATTGTCACGAGTGAATAATCTTCCTTTGATATATACAAATAGTTGTTATAGCCAAATGTTCCTGTGTTGATTAAGAATTCAATTCACTACAGTCTTTCTTATCCATGTTAAAACATGCATATAACATCTATACAAGAAAAGAAAACTCAAAATTAAGTCCCAACTAATCAGAGTGGTATAATAGGTCGATTATATATTTTTAATAAATTGACCAGAAAAATAAAATATGGCACTGAGCAAATTATTACAACTAATATGTAAATTCAGTGTTGAAATATCGTCTGGCTACAAAGGGACACGATAAAATGATAGCAATCTGTTGTTATATTATTTTTTAATCGAAAAATTATACTATAATTGGCTTAAATAATATTATAAAATATTACTTAAATGTACAATAAACCTAATGTAAAATTTTGTGCTAGTTTCAAATAGAATTAATTGTTTAAAAAAGGTAATGTTTTAGAGGGACAGGCCTGAAAACGCCCTTGTACATTTTTATGAAAATGCCCATATATTGAAATTAAGATACTCATTTTTGAAATTTGAAAACTCAACAGCACCGATACCGTGTTTAAGATACCAATATACTGTGGCAAATATTGCGACAGCTCGATTCTCAAGTAGGATTATACTTCATGCAATTCAAAATTATTGTTTCCAGTTTGGGATTTGTATACCTATGTTTATAAAATTACCAGCAATACAAGGAGTAACTTTGTGTTGACTCATAAATAATAAAAAAAACGGTTAAGTGCGAGTCGGAGACGCGCACGAAGGGTTCCATACCATTATCTATAAAAAGGGCAAAAAAAATCGCATTTATTGTATGGGAGCCCTCCTTAAATGTTTATTTTATTTTGTTTCATTTGTTGCTATAGCGCCAACAGAAATACATAATTTGTAAAAAAATCAACTGTATAGCTATCGCGGTTCTTGAGATACAGCCTGGTGACAGACAGACGGACGGACAGACAGACGGACGGACAGACAGACGGACAGAGAGAGAAGTCTAAGTAATAGGGTCCCGTTTTTACCCTTTGGGTGTCCACACCCTAAAAATAGAATGCTCAAAGTTTATTATACTTACAAATAAAACCTAATAAAACAAATAAATATTATGTAATAATAATACAATACAAATAAATTAAACCACTTTTCAACGTTTATGATCACAGGTGGATGAAACGTCGCGCAAACAAATATCAAATACAAACGCAATAAAACTGTAAAATAGTTTATAATGTGTAATACTCGCGTAAACATCAGAAATTATTATTATTCTTGTATTTGATAGATAAAGTAGTTTTAGTCAAATTTTACAATTCTGTATTTGTAAATCATCATCATCATCTTGCTCTTATCCCAATTACTTGGGGTCGACACAATATGTCATCTGTTTTGACATATTGCAAAAAGTTACGGCAGTGACTTTTATGACCGGCCGCCTGCCTGACGTCAACGTAATCGTTGACCCAAATGGTACCAGATGGAGTTGGTCCGGGTCAATATAGGGCTCTTAGTCGTCTTTTACGACACCCACGAGCAAAGCAAAGAAAGCAAAGGGTTGGTAGTATTCAAAGCCGCTACCACACAGCACTAAATTGTAAATACTAAGTAACAAAAACTTTAAAAAATCAACCCTCTTTAGCGACATTTAAAAATGTCCTTATAAATTTATTTAGAGAGGTTAAAGAGTTAGTTAATGCCGTCAGCAATGAAATGTTACTCACTAATGCGCTCTAGGATTAAACTCCGTGCGCTCGACAAAAAGAAAGACTTGTAGTATTTTAAAGAAATTTATATATGAACTAGTTGAAAAGTATTTCTATGAAGTTACTCAAGTTTTATTAAATAAAACTTGCAAGTGTGATAAAACTTACCAATTTACTATCATAGTTTTGATGTAAAGAACTCTTTATAGTTTTTAACTGGTATTTTAATTTTAGAGGGCTTTATTTCGAGTTTTCCTTCTCTTATCTGCATATCTTATGTTTTTGTTGTCCTTTACATTCATAAGCAAGATAAAAAATGGTGTATTACCTTTTTACACCGTCAGCGCATGGCAAAGAGTACCTTAATTAAAGTAGCCTAACTTTAATTCTGGAAAATAAAGATTCCGTGACAAAAACAATATAAAATTGTGAACTAATTCTAGTTTTTCATGAAAATTCTTTCGCATCAAGTGTTCCGTTTTTTACAGGCTTTTAATATTTAATTTCATACATTTATTAGTAGATATGTGTATGTGTGAACATGCGTATGATATATGTTTATGGTATATTGAAACCCTACGTCAAACCGATCAGCATTGTATAGTAGGCTAATTTCCCTCCCCTATTTATTTTACAATACCTCGTATATATTAAATAAATATATTTTTACTATATATTACCTACATTACTAAACACTATAACGTTTCAGTAATTAAACTTTTCGTATTTATATGAAACAACAAAGAAACACAGATCAATCAAAAACATAGATTAGAACGTTCCATTTCACGATACGCAAAGAAATTATTACAAAGCAACATACACACGAAACTCAAAAACAATTATTAACGCTATTAATAACGAAAACTTCATTCATAAAAAGTTTCGTATACTAATGAAACTCTGTTAAATACTTATCCATGACTATTAAATCCCGTCCTTAAAGTTAGCCCATTCATAACTTGTTTAATTTCACTGTGAAGATCACGACTTGCCCGGGTAATATGTTCCAGGTGAATATTTTACCCGGCACGCCGGCAACTTGAAGTTTCACCCTTTCTTTTTACCACTTGTTCAGGGTAAGACGTGAGTTTTAATATCGCAGGTGGCTCCACGGCTATGCACTGCTTTTTAATTTCACGGATAACGTTACCAACTTTTCGTGCTTAGTTTAGTTTTCGGTTCAAGCTAGATAACTTATTCGTAGATAAATTCAAAAACTGGAATAAATAACGTTTTATTTGTAAATAAAATTATTTTACGGATTTTATCGCAAGTCCAGTCCAGGCCACTCATGACCATGAACGCTGTAAAGTGTTCGAAACGTCGGGCAATCAAAATGAAATACAAACGTGATAAAATACCCAGAGTGGAAGGACCACACTGTTGACCGTTGTCTCTCTACAGCCGCGGGCCGGTCCGTTCGGGGTAGTACCACATTCTCGCAGAAAATCGACGTCCGAATAGTAGCAATTTATTACTGAGCATTGTTGAGTGAGCGAGAGAGCTGGAAGCCAACCTTCCTGAGAGTGTTTGCGTGTGGTGAATTTTCGTGAAGCCTTTATTATCACCGAAATACATTGCACGCATTCACATTCACTTCATTTTCTTCAGCGTAGACCGATGGTGGCCGATGTTTATACGAGTATTTCACATTATAATTAACCCTTAAATTGGTAGTGTGATATAGGTAGGACAGTTGGTTTGAAAAATTCTAGCGACTTAATTAATAGGCAGTTCTACCATTTATGTACGTGAATAAGTTGGTAAGATTACTTTTGATTGAAATAATATAGCATATAGCAAAATTTCACTCATCTGTTAATTGTCATGATGATTCCGAACCGGCCAGATGCGTTTGCGCCACGGGTAAGTTTATTAATTGATTTACTGATATTTCTGTGCGAGATTGGTGGTGATAGGCTTTATATACATTTAATAACTCATAAATAATACCTTTGAGTAGTTTTACTATTTTGCGTAACAGCTATTTTATAAGCTTTGATATTTGTGTGTGCTACGGGTATCACGTTGCCCATTGGTGGATAAAGCAATTCAAATAAACTGCGTCATACCCGTAGTACTTTGCCAATAGCGTTATAGGATTCACCCATGCCTTTTTTGTTTATATTATTATGAATATGATGTGTTTTGTTGTTTGTACAGCATATTTTATTTCTTTTGATGCAACAAATTGTATTTGTCTCACCAGATTTTACAAAGCTGGTATATCCAAAGACTATCGCGTAAAGTCCAATACGCATTTGTGTTTCACCACTGGTGACAATTAAAGAGACCGTTTCTTAGAATTGCATACTAAATAAATTATTCCAGCATCCATCAACCTATAGACTTCCATTGTTGGACGTAAGCTACCATAAATCAGGGGTAATACCACAATTGCCACGCTTGGTAAGCGGGTTGGCGCTCACAGTATGATGTTATTATACATTTGTCTGTTATTTATCAGCTTCTACGATGCCGACGAGTAAAGTAAGGGGTAATGATACATTGCATCCTTAGCCGTCACCATACGGAAAAGTAAATTATTAATAATTATAATAAACGATTGAATTTAAATAATAAAAAAAAAACTGGGACAAAGTTGTTTTATTCATATCATGGCAATGTCATACCGGTAGTACATAAAAGAGCATAAGTATTTTCTGTAATATTTGGCAACGTCATACCCGTAGAACATAGGTTTTCGCGAAAACTGTAATTGCAAATATTTTTTTTTATTTTTTTTTACTCCCTAGGATAATAACTAAACTGGACTAAATGAAATAGAAATGCATTTTACAAAAAAAAAATATGTTGCCAATTTAAGGGATAAAACGATTTTTACGGATTTTATCGCGTTTACATATTTACCGTTCATAATCACGACAGAATTTCCGTGATCATGAACGTTGAAAAGTATTCAAAACGTCGGGCAATCAAATACAGACGCAATAAAATCCGTGAATTTATTCCTTCGTGTGGTGACGCTGGAAGAATACAGTTTATCGCTCCATTTCTTGCCCGAAGGTATAAGAAAATTTGACAAAGGGATGGAGGAAAGGGAGAAGGAAGGGAGATAACATCTATGCAAGGGAAAGAAAACTGGAGATAAAGCCTTATACCAACCTATGACCAGTAGTATAATAGTTAAATTTTCCTTCCATTGTGAAAGAGGCTCGGAATCAACGATGGGACTAACACGAGTTGAGATGATAATAATAAAGTTAAGTTAGAGACTGAAAACTTATTTAGATAATTGTTATAAATACCTAATATTATAGATCTGAACAAATGTATAATCTTATGTTATGCTTTTAGAAGGTATGCTTCTTTTGTCGCGAAAATGCTTCGTTTGCTTTGTTGCTTCGAAAATGTGAAGTTATGCTTCTTTTGGAGGGGAAAATATGGAGTGTAAATTTTTACGATACGCACGCAGACTGTCACGAAAAACTAACACCTTGAATTTAGCTAGTCAATATTTTTACGATATACGCGCACTCATCACAAATGTCAACTAGATGATGTGTATAAAGTGTATGTGTATAAAGCTTTCAATGAATTAACTACCTTTTTTTCTATTATTAGTGACGATTTTTCTACAAACGTAGGATAACACGAAGGATAAAATTTTAGAAAGATTTTATTCATGTAACGCCAAAGAATTATAACTTCTTACATGAATACATAAGTACACACACCATTTATTTTTACAGTTTTATTATTTAACATGATCTTTTATGACTGTCATGAAATTTCGCGTATATGTATGTTAAAAAGTTAAACAAAAAGTGCTATTTTTATAAGATAGAAAAGCAAGGTTTAGGTGGCGTTATAACTTAGTTATTTATAAATGATATCTGTAGCGTAAAGCTACACTGCAAGGAAATATGAGGTGCAATAAACATACTTAATAATTTTACTGTTTGTAGATTAATCTGATATCATTATTTCGTGAAAATAAATCATTTTAAGTACTATAAATCTGGTTTAAAGTTAGGGTAAATACATTTTACCGGTTTTTGGGTTCAATATCGTATAAAAAAAAGATATACCTATATTTTAATGTATTCATTCCTATTTACATGACATAATAGTACCGATCCATGTTATAAGCTGCAGTTTTCACAAATACTTAATTATAACAATAAAATAACAGACAACAGTTCACTACGGAGAAGTGAGCCGACTAACCGCCAAAATGTCGACTCTATTGTATAAGAAATTTTTATGAAATGATGTCTGTACTATGGTTGACAAACCTACACTTGACTATACTCTATTTGATTCTTATAAGTTAGAAAAGGATGAATATAGTTTTGTATTTCATTTTATGATCCATTTAAATCGTGATGTTATGCACCAGATACTGGCGGGTTGCCAGTTGCGCATTAATATGACAAACCAGAATCTGGTGGCACGCCAGTTTAGCAGATAAAACCTCGAAGAATAACTTTTTATTTTAATATTAAAATAAAATAATTAAAAACCTTTTCTTGACGTGAAATTAATATAGCACATATTTAGAGAGCATATAGCATTTAAATCAAAATATTTTTTTAACAATTTGAGTTCATAATCTTAAGCGGTACGGAAACGTGGTCCCTAAATGTAGGCCTCATAACAAAGCTCAAAGTCGCTCAGCGTGCTATGCAGCGGGCTCGGTATTTGTCTGCGAGATAGAATCCGGAATACGGAAATCCGCAGAAGAACGGGTGTAACCGACATAGTACGAAGAATTAGCACACTGAAGTGGCAATGGGCAGGCCACATCGCTCGACGAACCGACAACCGCTAGACGAACACTAGGTGGACCGAGGACCTGGTGAAAGTTGCTGGGCGTCGTTGGATGCAGGTGGCATAGAACCGCACTTTGTGGCGTAACCTGAGGGAGGCCTACGTCCAGCAGTGGACGGCAATAGGCTGAAATGATGATGATGATGATCTTAAGCTAACCATATGATCCAATTTAAATTTAATATCATTTATCATGTAGGTACTACCGACCTGCCTTCGCTATAGGTCGATTACAGCCGCTTTGCCGCTGCATTTCAAATCGACTTTATCTTCTAAGAGTCCCAGATCAGGCAAAATATCATAGAATTTTTCTGAGAGGAAAAATAGCCTAAGTTACCTGGTAGTAAAATGTTATCAAAATCGGTCCAGATATTTTGAAAATTACCTGTAACAAACAGACATACATTTTTTTTTTAATCTAGTTTTAGACATAGGTATAGTATAGTACAAATAACCGTGACAGCTAAAAAAAAACAAACTATTTTAACATTACAAACGGACAGTTAAATTTTATTTATTTGTATAGATAAACCCTGTGTGTGTAGCTGTGTGGTAGCGGCTTCGAATACTACCAACCCTTGCTTTGCTCGTGGGTGTCGTAAAAGACGACTAAGAGCCCTAGATTGACCCGGACCAACTCCATCTGGTACCATTTGGGTCAACGATTACATTCCCAAGGAAGGTTGACGTCAGGCAGGCGGCTGGTCATAAAAGTCATTGCCGAAACTTTTTGCAATATGTCAAAACAGATGACATATTGCGTCGACCCCAAGTAATTGGGATAAGAGCAAGATGATGATGATGTATAGATAAACCCTGCAAGGACACTTACTACTACCAGATCGGAACGTGACTGCCATTGAGAAGATCCGACGGTAAAATGAGCTGGTTTCAATATTATATTTATTCTTTTTTTAACTGACTTCATTTATATAAAACTAGCTAACACAACAGATGTTGTTCTGTTCAAATAAAATAAAAGGAGTTCGCTTTGAAATCGACAGCAGCGCCACCTACCTCGTTCAATTGCGAATCTAAACCATTCTCGAATCCCCTTGAACACACACAAAAAATTTCATAAACATCTAATCCACATCTGTCCAGCTGTTAAGGAGGAGTTTAGTGACATAGACACGTACACAAGAAATATATATATATATATATATATATATATATATATATATATATATATATATATATATATATATATATGTATATATATATATATATATATATATATATATATATATATATATAAAGATTGATGCAACATGTCTCGTAAGTGTCACTACATGGTACGGAGTAGGTATTAGAATAAAAGTAAATTGTGGCTTATATTTTACTAAAATTGATATGTATAACTGCTGACATTAAGGGAGCTATATTTATTGGACGTCAATTTGAAATGGGGACGAAATCACGCAGGTAAGTAAATAGGGAATTATGTCGTCCATCGAGGACCCTAAGGGCTGCTAGGAGCAAATTCGATTTGAGACCCTCGAAGGGCGGTCCACATAAGTGTTTTAGTCCCATATCCTAAACTAAGGGTCTATTTATGCAATCACAATTGTCGATACTAATGTCCGGATGCTCTCCAGAGATGAGATTACACAAAGCGATCTAATCATTTGGTAATTAATATAATTGGTTCTAATTATTATCAAATATTAAAAGAACTAATTGCATTGTTCCAAGTACGAGCATTGTTAAAAAATAATATAACAAATAGCCATTACGTTAGTGCGTTATATTTTACCGTGTGAGGTAAGACTGACGTCCTCCCCGAGGTGGGGACGTCGTCGATCGATAGGAGGGTACCCCAAATAGGGGGTATTCCGTCGGGCCGACTACTGACGTCAAGTCAGCCTGTTCCGGTGGTCGGCCCAACGACGAAGGCGACGTGCGTCGCGAGTGGGTTGCGAGTGTGCGTGCTTACGCCCCGGACGGAGTGGTGCGAGGAGTGCGTCGACCGCAACCCACCCTAAAAAAAAAGGACGTTATATTTTTCATCCATTCATTTTGTTCCTGTGGTGATGGAATAAGAATACAATTCATCATTCCCTATCTTGCCCGTGGATATCGTAACAGACTATTAAGGGATATAAAACGCGTTTAACATCTATGCAAGAGAAGGCAAACTCGAAGCAAAGCCCTATACCAAACTGTAGACCTGCATGATAGCATTGGAAGGTCAATTTCCCTCCCATAGTGGAGGAGGCCGGAGCCCAATAGTGGGACATATATGAGATGATGATGAGTATGAAGAAATACTTTTCTCGTGCATTTAAAATGCTATCCCATCCTATCCTACTAATATTATAAACGCGAAAGTTTGTATGTGAGGATGTGAAGATGTTTGTTGCTCTTTCACGCAAAAACTACCAAATGGATTTTTATGAAACTTCACAATAATATAGCTTACATATCAGAATAATATATAGGATATAATATAGCCCGATATTTCCACGGGAAGAGGAACTGCGGGTGAAACCGCAGGGCGCAGCTAGTAAAAATTAAAGGCGATAAAAAGATTCATATTACCTCAAGTTATCTAGAAAATCTCATGATTTTATTTACGAAAAGAATCGAAAATGAGAACAGCTAAATAGAAAAAAATACAATTCAAGCATAGAGCAGTATCTCGCCCATTCGTCAATTTACGGAATGATCTCTCCAAGACAAATAGCTCACCAGTGTCTTGAGTCAGTAATAGCACAGATATACAGAGAAGATAAATTGAGGTCGAATTCCTTTCGAGAGAGCACAGAAATATCGGTTTCAAAGTATTTATTATGTTATATCTAATATCGTATCAAAATATTAAACAGTGAATAAAGTGTTCAATTAAATTAATTGCTATTCCAATTCATGTTACGAAATTTTGTTATTCTATTCAGATCTATTATTTCTGAATGGTGACGGAATAAGAATACAATTCACTCTCTTTTGCCCATGGGAGTCGTAAAAAACGACTAAGGAAAACTAGAAATGAAACCCTATATCAACATTTCTGACCAGCATTGTATCATCATCATTTCAGCCTATTGCCGTCCACTGCTGGACGTAGGTCTCCCTCATGTTACACTACAACGTGCGGTCCTGTGCCGCCTGCATCCAACGACGCCTAGCAACTTTCACTAGGTCATCGGTGCACATAGTGGGGGGGGGGAGTCCTACACTGCGTCGTCCGATACGTGGTCGCCACTGGAGAACCTTTCTTCCCCAGCGGTTGTCAGTTCGTCGAGCGATGTGGCCTGCCCTTTGCCACTTCAGCATGGTATAGTAGGTCTATTTACCTCCTAATAGGGAGGAGGCTCGATCTCAGTAGTGGGACGAATACGAGCTACGACGTTGATGGAGTAAGAATACAATTCACCACTCCACATCGCCCGTGAATATCGTAAAAGACGACTAAGTGCTATAATATGCTTATAACATCTGTACCAGAGAAGGAAAACTCGAAATAAAATCTACCAATGTGTCTGACTAGTGTGGTACAGTAGGTCGATTTCTCTCCTATTGGGGAGGAGACTCGAACCCAGTAGTCGAATGTGTACGAGCTGAGACCATGAAGATGACGACGAGCTCATAAAAGACGAGCATATCGCAAAAGGATATTTATTATCTACTAAAACTCCTTTCACTATTCCTTTCACTATTTCCTATTAAAATGATTTGATTTACAAGCTATTACTGTCATCAAAATAGTTTTAGATTCTTAAGTACTCAATGCCCGTAATTCAAAAGCCAAAAATGCACTTATGATTAAATTTATTACTTATTGGTATAGATTACTAGCAACCCGACTTCGCTTCGCTTCGGTTTTAGTCGTTTTACCCGCGTAGTTCCCGTTCCCGTGGGAACACCGGGATAAAATATAGCCTAGTTTACGCCCTGATATTATAGCTTTCCATTGGTGAAAGAATTTTTGAAATCGGTCCAGCCGTTTTGAAGATTACCCGGAACAAACAGACAGACAGACAGACAAAATTTTTTTAATCTATATTTTAGGCATAGGTGTCGTGCAAATAATCGTGTAAGCATGAGAAAAGCCTATTATTTTGACATTACAAACAGACATTCCAATTTTATTTATTGGTATAGATTATTAGCATTTTTTTGTAAAACGTTGAAATGTTAACATTCGGAATTGAAAACCTCATACAATCTCTCACGTTTATTCCTAAATATTACTGATAATTGCTACAAAACTATGTTCATTTTTTTTTTAATAAGTTCCTTTGAAGTGTGGTAAAATGGAAGTTTTCTATGATAGCTGAAATATTATGTTACCAACCTATCTTTTACCATGGGGGTTGCAAAAGCCGATAAAATGCTAACCAGATAATAACCACAACAAGAGCAGGCTTTGAAAGTAAGGATTATAACAACCCATCTGATTGTGGTGAAGACTCTTGCATCGTATTGAAATATAGGTATATAGGCTGAAGGAAGACGTTCAGAATATCTACTTCATTTAAAAGATGCCGCCTTTTTAACATCATAATATCATTATGAGAAATTTCAAAAGAATCTTCAGCTTGTATTTGTCCCACTATTTGGCTGAGCCTCCTACGCAGTAAGAGGGCAATTGACCTATACCACGCTGATCAGACGTGTTGCTATAGGGTTTTATTTCGAGTTTTCCTTCTCTTGTACAGATATTCCATGCATATTATAGCACTTAGTCATCTTTTACGATATTCACGGACGATGTGGAGTGGTGAATTTTACTCCATCGTCGTTTCAGCTCGTATCCGTCCCACTGCTGAGATTGAGCCTCCTCCCCATTAGGAGGTAAATAGACCTATTATACCATGCTGGTCAGAAATGTTGGTATTTCGAGTTTTCCTTTTCTCGTACAGATATTATGTAGATATATCCTTTAGTTGTCTTTTACGATATTCACGGGCAATACGGAGTTGTGAATTGTATTCTTACTCCGTCACCATACGGAAAAAAAATTATGAAGTCATCAGATGAATTTTACTTACCGGACTATAAGTAAGGCACTCTTAATACTAATATTATTACGTTGCTTAGCAGAAGATAGCTTTGAAATATAAAACTCATTTAGTGTATCAAAGGTAGATAAAATATATTTAGTCGCTAGATTTCTTGATAAAAAGCGCTTATAATAATGAAGATATACCTACACAAGAGGGTTTCAGTGAACTGTTAGCATCAGAATAAAGCAAAAAAATAACTATACGCATCACACAATAGTTTTCACATTTTCAAAAGATCGAACTAAAAAAATAAATAACAGAAGCCGTCAAAAGATCAATGGACTCTTTGTAGATGTTTTTTATGTTTGTCTTGTTTACCATTCCCTCTTCAATGGACTTCGTATTGTTATATTTTTCTGTGTAACAGAAAAATAAATGGTTACCAATGTTTAAGGGTGAGTTAAACTAAAATCGGCTTCTATCAGGTTCTTTTACGTTAAAACTCTTTATGTATAGTTCTATAATCCTCACTAATATTCGTAGTGATATAATATATCACTGTATGTTATTATCATATATTCATTTAAAAACCATACAAATGGATTTAGTAGGATTCCGCACTGTGCCGATAGATGGCACTAGGTCATTTGACAAAACCAATTATATTTAATATAAGTTACACATTCTCGCTACTAGATGGCATCGTTTATAATATGAATCAATTATTCAAATCAATTAATATTCGTGTAGATACTTATATGTAGAAGATGAATTGAATAAGCACACAATGTCATATCTTATTATTTTATAAAATACAGAATTCCATCGCCAAGTGTAATTCACAATAACATTTGTTTATGGATCGGTTTTGGTCTATGCTTGGCTAGCTGGCCAACAGGAACCTTTCTTTTTAAAGAGGATGACGCCATCTTTGATGGGCATAACAGGAAACCTTGCGTCGTGAAGTTTTTGTCTCTCTTGGTAAGGGGATGAAAGTATCTTACAAATTTGGTTTAGAAAAATTTGCATAGAAAGTAGCTACATCTCACGGGGAGGGTCAGTAGTTTTTAATTTTCTAGATACAAAATGTGACGGTAGATAGAAGTAAAATATAAAATTTACTAACAAGGAGACCCTCAGACGTGTGGATCGGGGATTTCCATGGTTTTTGATGGGGTGGTAGAAGGGCTCGAGGGTATTACCACTACCAGATATTAGGGTCAAACGGGTAATCAATAAAATATATTAAGGGTCAAAGTTGGATGGGTAATTTATGTAATAGAGAAATTTGTATACGAATCGCAAGCTCGTGGTGGCCTCGTGGTAACGTGCTCGACTGCGGTACCGATGGTCTCGGGTTCGAGACCCGACACCTTACTTTTTTAAATTAGCATAATATTGTGTTAATTTTCTTTCATAATTTTACGCTATCTATCGTCCAATGTCAAAATTTGATATTTTTTTTGAAACGTGAGTTGCTCATCTATACTAAATATTTAGTGTATAATCTATGTCTCTTGGTTCCCGTCATCGCGCGAGGTCGGACGTGGCATTTAAGACTACGTGGGAGCCCGCGCGCCGAGCGTGCGGGGCTTGTCTTGACTTCTCTTCTTGTTCTCGTGATGACCCCTCCTGCAACTCGCTGGTACGCCGTTTCTTTTTGTACTACACTAGCAACCCGTTTAAATGACTTCATGACCGGTGAGTCTGTTAAACATTTATTTTTTTGGCCACATGCCACGTCATGGGTCAGCTTCGCTACATCAGCTGCACCTGGCTAGCACCCCAGCATGGTGCCACACTCTTCCGCTTACATGCATAGAGGTGCATGATGGATTACCAGTCCAGTTGAGACTATATGCTTATGTATATATTCAACGACGAAGAAAGGACGCTGGAGATTGCATCATCTAGTCCTTGTCGACGTCTTGTTTGTTCTTCGTTAGTAATTAGTGTAAACGTACTGCGTGCAGTGAACTCTCTCTCGTACAGTGAATTAACATGGGAAAGTAGTGGTTATGACTACGTGTAGTTTGTAGTGTCCAAACGACAACTTATAGACTTGTAGTTATTACTAGATATTACTAGATAAGTAGTAGTAAGCTGTTGTAATTGTAGTCTAGGTACCATCCCGATAGGGATAACGTTATATAATATTTTTCCCACCAATATACAATGAAATGTACTTAGCATTTTTATTAGTGTACTCTTTAACCCTCATCTCACAGGAGACGTTTTCCTAACGACGCAATAAACATTTCCTCATGAGATCCTTGTACTAATAGTCCAATGCAGTCTGCCAGACAATTCCAAGGCCATATTAATTGTATTCATAATTTTGTAATGCGTAATTCAGACGTTCAATTCTATACACCACAGATGAACAATTCAAATTTTTATACATTACAGACGACTCGCAACAACCCTCTTTTTATATATTACATACTAGCAACCCGCCCTCGCTTCGCTTCGGTTTCAGTCGCCTTACTCGCGTAGTTCCCGTTCCCGTGGGTATACTGGGATAAAATATAGCCTATATTACTCGGGGATACTGTAACATTCTAATGGTGAAAGAATTATTGAAATCCGTCCAGGAGGTTTTGAGTTTATTTGTAAGGAACGTTTCCTCTTTATAATATTAGTGTAGATTACACCCTTAGAGGGTAAAAATTAAAAAAATGCTGAAACCCGTGTTTATTTATTTTTACTAAAGAGTATTTTTGGAGAATTTGAAGAAAATCGATGTAAATTTTTTTCTCCTTCTACAAACTTTGTTTACTGCGGTTTACCTCCTAAGGGTTGAATTTCAAAAAACCCTTTCTTAGTAGGTTTCTACGTCACGCAAAGAAACTAATGCCAAAATTTCATGTTTCTGGCTTCAGTAGTTTCGGCTCTGTGATAAGTCAATAAACTGACAGCTTTCTACCTATTTTACACCCTTAGAGGATGAAAATGGACAAACGCTGAAACACGTGTTTATTTATTTTTATTAAAGAGTATTTGTGCTTAATTTCAAGACAGCAGCTAAAGATTTTTCTTCTTTCCATACAAACTTTGCCGTTGCGTTTCACCCCCTTAGGGGTAGAATTTAAAAAAAAATTGTCATAGAGTGCCTACGTCACAAAATGAAACTACTGTCTAAATTTCATTTTTCTAGCTTCAGTAGCTTCGGCTCACCCTGTTTCTTTATATGTGTATTATTGTTAACGCCCCCGCAACACCCCTTGCAGTTGGAATTTCGTAAAATCCGTTCTTAACTAACCTCTACTCGACGAAAGGAATATTTCTGCCAAATTTCAAGTCTGTACGCCTTATGGTTCCAGAGATATGGTGATGAGTCAATAAATATATCGCTCGCGAAACCCGCCTCTCCTATATATATATATATATAGATTATAAATATAGATTTCGTGTGTTGATGGAGTAAGAATACAATTCACCACCCTCTCTCTTACCCGTGGGTGTCGTAAGAGACGACTAATGGATATATTCCACATATGACATCTATACAAGAGAAGGAAAACTCGAAACAAAACCTTATACCAACCTGTCTGACCAGCAGCATGGTAAGTAAGGTCAATTTCCCTCCTATTAGGGAAAAGGCTCGAGTCCAGCAGTGGGACGTATATATGGGCGCATATCGCCCTCTATCGGCAATATTTGTAAATTGTTGATGTATGTGTTATCAATTATAGTTAAGAAACATGTTTGAAATATTTGCAACTAATATTTAAATAATTATTTGTAGTAACAACACTGCTATTTATCATGTCATGATATTTAAAAGACACTTTTTGAATGTATTTCTAGAAATATTTGATTTAATTGTTTAAATATTTATATAAATGATCAAAATAAAATTGATTAGAATTAATGTAATTATTTGTAATTATATTTAGTTGTTTTTACGCAATAAACATTGCAATTGATTTCTACTTACAGTGCCGTCTGTTAAACAATATATGAGAGTAATATTTCCTTTATTTTCATTAATGTAAATTGTGTAAAAGTGACTATTTGGAATTATGTTAAATGCATTAGAATATTTATCATTATTATTTAGCTATATGCCGATAGTAAAAGTAGTTGTTTTATTTGTTTGTTATAAAAAGTAATTGTAGTTACTAAGACTAGACCGTTTCATTGTAAAGCGGAGGTTATAAAAACATTGTAAGATTAGAATAGAACACAGTTTTACTTCACTCATTTCTCCAGTAATAACTCCTAATAAATACAGTGATTACATACTCGGTATTTTAATATGGACAACCTAATTCCTGGCGCAACGCCGACATATATGAGCCAAAATGATGAATGCGAAAGTATGTTTGTTTATTTTTTACGCTTTCACGCTTAAACCACCGAACCGATTTCAACCTTTGGAAAGCTATAATATCAAGAAATAACATAGGCTATATTTTGTTCCGGTATTTCTACGGGAACAGGAACTACACGGGTAACGTGACTGAAACCGAAGCGAAGCGAGGGCGGGTTGCTAGTTCTTAAATAAATTTATAACATATTTTTGTTTTGTACACGCTAGAAGATATTTGCTTAATAATATTTTACTTTTTAAATTACAATCGTTGATTTAGCTTTCCACTGGTGAAAGAATTTTTGGAATCAGTTCAGTGATTTAAGCGTGAAAGCGTTACAAACAAACTATCAAACTTACTTACGCATTTATGATATTAGTAAGGACTTGCAACTCGCCTTCGTTTTGCTTCGGTTTCAGTCGCCCTACCTGCATAGTTCCCGTTCTCGTGGGAATACCGGGATAAAATGTAAACTATGCTACTGCCTGATATTATAGCTTTCCACTGGTGAAATAATTTTTTAAAATCGGTTCTGTGGTTTAAGCGTGAAAGCGTAACAAACAAACAAACTTATTTCCGCTTTTATAATATTAGTAAGGATGTTATACGTTATTGTAATAAATCAGAATTGTCTACAGAACTTGGCATCCATTTAAATCACAAATATTTTGTTGGTGAAATCGCCCACCATACTATCTCATAATATTGGCCTCTATTTTCATATTTTTTGGTAGAATTCTGTATTAGATATATTCAAATCCGCAACACTTAAAATTAACAACTAACCACATTATTTACACCGTCTGTTCGTAAAATTGTAAATTGAAATAATCTTATCCATAATGGAATATATAATCTAATATTATTTTACTCGGTAAGCTCAGGCGCTTGCCAATTTAAATAATATAGAGCCTTCCCATAAAGCCTTTAATAGCATCTATCACGTGCTTATGAATATTTAAAACAGACTTAAGTTTCAAACTTGCGCTTCCAATTTATTCTAAACTTAGAATAATATCTTATCGATAAGATACAAATATACCTGCAGTTTTATATACTGTGCGTTTTTTATCCGTCATCATTGTGACAACGACGTAAGTCGGTATTAAGAAACTGACATTTGAAATTATTTATTATCTTTAGGTATATATATATATATTTCTTGCGTACGTGTGTATATCACTGAGCTTTTAAACGGCTGGACCGATGTTGATAAAATTTTTGTGTGTATTCAAGGGAATTCGAGAATGGTTTAGATTCACAATTGGACGCAGTAGGTGGCGCTGCTGTCGATTTTGAGGTGAATTCCTTCTATTTTATTTGAATAGAGCAACGTCTGTTGGGTCAGCTAGTTTACTAAAAAATTCCGTGTTGTGACGGAATAAGAATACAATTTACCACCCCCCTTTCTTGCCCGTGGGTGTCGTAAAAGGCGACTAAAGATTCATTGCAGATGACATCTATGCAAGAGAAAGAAAACTCGACATATAACCCTAAGCAAACACGTTTGATACGCGCAGTATAGTGGGTCAATGATTCACCACCATCTTTCTTGCCCGTGGTTGTCGTAAAAGACGACTAAGTGATTATAATATACATATAATTTCTATGCAGGAGAGAGGAAGCTGGAAGACCACAGGGCCTTCCAGCTTGGTATATATACCCCCGGAATACCCCCTACTTGGTACAGACCAAGTAGGGGGTATTCCGTCGGGCCGACCACTGATGACAAGTAACCCTGCTCCGGTGGTCGGTCCAACGACGAAGGCGACGTAGTGTTCGGGTGGGTTGCGGGTGTTGTGTGCTTACGCCCCTCTGTCGCCCCGGACGGAGTGGTGCGAGGAGCGCGCCGACCGCAGCCCACCACAAAAAAAAAAAAATTAAAAAAAGAAGACCCTGTACCAACCTGACCAGCCCGAGAAATTTACCTACTATATCAGTAGGTAAATTTCCCTGGTATTGTGAGACTCTCGAACTCAGGGTGAGACGAGTATGAGTTGTGATGAGGATGAAGATGATGGTTGTTGGAAGTCTAACTAGAATGTCTAGAGAACTAATATCATATAGAACAAAAAAAAAATAAAAAAGGACGTGAGTACTAAGTACGTATGACAGAAGTGAAACTTCTTTAGTTCCATCTGTTTTTTATCAGTATTAAAAAAAAAACAAAAAAAAAATTAAAATAGAAAAGACAAAAAAAAATTGCGTGATTACTAAGTACGCATGTCAGAAGTGAAATTTCTTTGGGTCCATGTGTTTTTTAAAAGTATTAAAAAAAATAAAAAGTCTAAAAAAATAAAAAAATACAAAAAAATATAAAGAAAAATATAAAAAAAAATCTATCGATCTTTCTCACTCGCTTGCTCCCTACTCTCACCCCATGGCTGTACTTCGTGCTATGTTCGTCCTTTCTCACTCTGTCTCAATCGGTCTCAATCAGTCTCAATCGCTTTCACCCTCTTCGACAAAAACACTGCACATCTTCGTGACGCTAAAATAAAAAACTACCCTCATGCGCGCAAAGAAGTTTCACTTCAATAAACATTATATATCGTCGCACCCACTATGTTTAGTGAAACTTTTTACGTAAAATATTGCAGTCTTTTAATTATTAATTTACCACTGACTTATGATTCATTTTGCTCACTGATTTGTGCTAACCGTATCGTGTTCACTTAACTATTAGTAACCACTGATATAATTTACAGTTTTTTTATTCCATCTATTGCATATATTTTTAAATAAACCTACGGATTTTTATTGTATTTGATTTTTGATTACCCGACGTTTTGAATGCCTTACAGCGTTCTACAGTCCACCCGTGACTATAGACGCTGTAAAGTGTTCGAAACGTCGGGCAATCAAGAATCAAATAGAAACGCGATAAAACCCGTAAAGTAGTTTCATTTACAATATGTAATACTCGCGTAAACATTAGAAATCATTGTGCATATATTTTATATCCGTTCTTCATTTTTACGATCGTCGCGATCAGATGTGTGAATGCGTGGACCAGATGGATCGAGCCGAAAAGAGCCAAGCGGACCTGACCGTGTTACTTGAGCGCTTTACTGTGGCGTGATAATACAAAAGTCCTCAACCGTGCCCAAAGAAGTCAAATTATTTCATTAAATTACAAAATAATAGATAAATAATCCAACCAAAGCAGTGAGCATAACTATTTCTAATATTGCGTTCGAACTAGGTCCGGACCAACTATCACCGAACGCTGAGATTGATCGTCGAAGCTTGACATGGTGTTGGTAAGTTTTTTGCATTTGTACCAAATCACCGAACATGTCGCGATAGATAGTTATATAATCGCCACGCTCGGCAGCCTAGCTTACTACCGCAATTGATGTTTCCCAGAAGAGCGTTACTGCTCAGTCTCCTTGTGGTCCTCTACCCATTTATAACCAAGACATCGAAAAAATAATTGGTGGTGACACATCATTGTCATTACTTGTCACCATGTGAATATATCAATCTCATTCATCAACTCAGACCATAACTTCCAACTGTTAGCTATCTGCATAATAGGAAAAAAATTTGCATAAAATACCACGCTGGTAAGATGGGTTGAAATAGATATTTATTTCAAGTTTTCCTTTTCTTACATAGAACATCCATATTTGTATATTATATCCCCTAGTCGTATTTAACGACATCCACTACTAGAAATATGTTGCTGAATTGTATTCTTACTCCGTCACCATACAGGCTGAAACTTCAGTCAAGAAACGATAACAATAAACCTGATTTATCAAACAATAATTTTACTATAACCATTGTACTTATTTAGGTTAATTCCAAACTCAAATATAATATATTATATAAAGCCTTATAT
This sequence comes from Lymantria dispar, assembly GCA_032191425.1. NCBI lineage: Eukaryota > Metazoa > Arthropoda > Insecta > Lepidoptera > Erebidae > Lymantria > Lymantria dispar. Next base: position 1,053,155 of record CM063446.1, read on the forward strand.
AGGACCTTGTAACTAGTTGCTACCGGTTTCTTAGTAGTTTGTAACTTATAAGATTAATTTGATATCGAAGCTTTAGCTTTGAATATTAGGGTAGATATAATTGTACACTTATTCATCTAAACATCTTATTAGATCCTCGCTTCTATGAATTAATTACAAATTTAATACTGTATATTTCATTTGAAAATCCACATCATCGTGTTATATTAATTTTAATTAAAATAATTAATTATTATTATTATATCTTCTCTTATTTTCAAGGATTCTCCTATTGAGCAGACATCCGGTCCTTTGAAAGGCTTATATGGAGATATGGATCCAACATGCAAAGGCCTTTGTAGAAATTCAATTCGATAACACTCCACGTCTGCACATAACACTCGTGGACTGCTAAGGGTAGCTATAAAACCATTTTGTGATGATGAGGTCTATCTAATTTCTGATTATGTAGTTGGAGGTTCGATGGACTGGTTAACTTAAGACTATTGACTTAAAAACTATGATTTACCTTCAATACCCTTAAGTTTTGAGCTTAGGCAGAAGGTGAGTCGCCAACTCACTGAATGGGTTTCCGTAAACAGTCGCCACAGACACACAGGCCATACAAGCAACAGGGGACAACATTGGTGTGAATGGCTTTTTTATCGAGCGGTGCGGTGCGGGTTTCACCATTGCAAGTCTCCAATAAACGGACAAAAAACGGTTTGCCCGTTACGTCCTTAAAGATGACACTTCCACCCCCGAGCATATAGCACTGGCGAACTCTCTCTCTCATCAACCTTTTAAGGCAAGCCAGAATTGAGAATCCTGCAGGGACTTCGGCTTTTACTTCAGCCAGCCTATAAAGGCGAGCTGGATACGAGGCCCTGTCCGACTCTTGGCATTCAGGACCGCAGTGTCGCGCTGTATTTTGAGTTTATTTCTCTTACTTTATTTCTTTTACTTGCGTCTCGTAGTCATCTTTATAGCAAACACTTGATTAAGAAGGGATGTTGACTATTATTAGTCTGTCATCAAAGGATATGAACTATATCTATACAAATAAATAAAATTGAAGTGTCTGTTTGTAATGTCCAAATACTGGGCTTTTTTCATGCTCACACGGTTCTTCACACGACACCTATGCCTAAAATACAGTTTAAAAATGTTTGTGTCTATCTGTCTAATCTTCAAAACGGCCGGACCGATTTCGATAATCTTTTACTAACAGTTAGCTGTTTATGTTAGGAGTACCTTAGGCTATATTTTATTCCGACACTCCCACGGTAACGGGAACTATGCGGTTAGGGCGATTGAAACCGAAGCGAAGCGAGGGCGGGTCGCTAGTATAACATAAGATTTGATATAGCAAACAAAAAGTATTGATTTGCGTAAACCGCAGCAATAAATATACAAATGATGCCTTATTACACCAATTTTCACGACGGAATAATACTGTTGATAATAAAACATGTTTATTACAAGTGCGTCCTCTTCAAACAAGCCCAACGCAAATATTTCATAGAATTACGTCAAATAACACTTTTATCTACCAAAAATGTATTATTCTAATCACGTCGGCCCTTTATTTCTTGTAGAGCGTTGCTCTACAGTAATGTTAAAAGAAAACTAGAGAGATAGAGGCGTTGATCCCGCCCGAATTATGCCTCTTTCAAAAGTTTCCCTCTCACAATAAAATGGAGCGATAGAATATAAGAGGTATAATTTTGTTTTATTTTCCAGAAAAGTATATATCTCGTTTTTATGATCTTTATTTATATAAATAAAAAACAAGTCCTCAGCGCAGTTTCATGCAGGTATTCTTATTAAAAAATAAAATCGGTTGTCTGTAAGTCGGTTAACTGACGATAGTTGAACGTGACAACGTCATAAGAAAATACTGATGGAATGGTTTCAGTTTTCAAAAGAAAATTTTAATTTTATTTGTTTGATAGATATTTTGTATGGATCAAGCCTTAAATGGAACGCCTCAGAGCGAAGTAACGCCGCATACGTCATGTTTTTTCGTGTGTGCAGCCGGCTCCATCGAATTATAAGACGTTGTCACGTCAAAAAATCTTAGTAAATAATAAACTTTTATTAAGGTTTTCACAAAGTCAAAATGCAATTCACAGCTTACCCTGCGTTTTGTAAAAGATACTCTAATGATTTCTCATGTTTACGCAAGAGAGATATACAATAATTTTCTTCTTGTACTGGCAATAAATTTGTACTAAAAGTGTGGGTCAAAATTTAATAACTATTTTCTGTAGCGGGTACATAATTATAAATATCTGTAATAACAATGACTTGTTTGGATGTCAGACATCTTAGTCCATCCGTGACCAGGAATGCTGTAAAGTGTTCGTAAAGTCGGGCAATCGTAAATCAAATAAAAGTATATTTTATTTTACAAAGATACTCTATTTAATTTATATGATTTCGTGCGGAGACGAAGTAAGAATACAATTAATTTATGCAAGGGATGGAAAACTCGAAATAAAGGCCTATACTAAAATATTTGACCAGCATGATATAGTAGGTCATTTTCTCTCCTATTTTGGAAGAGGCTCGGACCCAGCAGTGGAATCATTATGACGTTTTATCAATATAACGTTATTAACGTAGTTTATGTGTTAAATATTTACACATGCCACTATCTAATTTATAGGTTACTGTTTCTAAATGAGATTTTGATTTTGACCTATGAATATGTACTAAGAAAGACATGTTTAGTTTGCATATGAATAGTCGAGGAATGTATATTTTATTATGAAAGTATGTGTTCTGTTTATACTATTCTATAAGAGAAGGACAACTTGAAATCAAACCTTATAACTGTTCATTCCAGCTAATTCTCATATTGAAATAAAAAAGAGATAAAGAGATAAAAAGATCGTAGTTTTTTTTTGGGGCTGGTTATGGTCGGCGCGCTCCTCGCTCTACTCCGTCCGGGGCGACAGAGGGGCGCGTAAGCATGCACACCCGTACCCCACCCGTGACACGTCGCCTTCATCGTTGGACCAACCACCGGAGCAGGGTGACTTGATATCACTGGTCGGTCCGACGGAATACCCCTAGAGGAGTACCCTCTCCTCGACCGATGTCCTCCCCTCGGGGAGGAGGTCATAAAGATCGCGTACGTAGGGTAACGTAACATCTTTGATAACTAACATCTTTGTATTGTGGAGAACTTTACAAACCTAATGTAATGGGCGCAAATTACATCCAAACTCGGAACTAGAATTTGTGAAACGCACAACATATTGTCTTACACGGCAATGTAATCCACGACATTTGCACGGTTGGCACTACACTATTTTTAATTGACCACTGAAGTTAAGGAACTCTGCACCGGTGGTCGGCCCAACGACGAAGGCGACATGATATACGGGTGGGTTACGGGTGTGCTTGCTTACGCCCCTCTGTCGCCCCGGACAGAGCCTTGGGTGCGCTGACCGTAGCCCACCCCAAGAAAAAAAAAAAAAGACACCATTTTTAATTAATTGAAAAATGATTAGCTACGATATCTGAATAAATGAAGTTCTTGCGCAAATAGCAAATTGAAGTTCTGGAGGCAGCTCATCACTTAGCATCAGAATGACTTCCTTGTATTCTATTCCGCCTTCATCCTATCTCACATTCCTTACTTACTTTGTGGTGAGTATTGATTAACCACAAGATCCTCGAAAATAATTTAATCTATAATATCAGTTAATAACACTATTTTACTCTCAGGCATCAAACCTAGGACTTCCTGATACAGTAGCTTCATGATACTGAACCAACAAGACAGATAAATAAATTAAATTAAATCATAAATACGAGTGAATTTCATAACTGCTGAATGTTGCCATTGAAAGGATTGGCATCGTTTTCATATTTTATCTCAATATTTTTCGATTTTATTTAATTAATATAATGGATGAGAAGAGGATTATATCATGGAGAGGATTTATGACAATATTTTAATTTATAAGCCAACCATAATCCGATTATAGTTTTTTAAATGAAATTTCTTTTTATTTTTTTATGTGTAAGGTGATGAATAACAATACAAGTCACCCCCTATTTTACGTCGTAAAGGCAACTAACAACTTCACATAAACCTAGGCTAATTTCAACAGATATTGTCTGGTCAAATGGCTGTTCGTGAACCTAATGCCAATAACGTAAAATATACAATGGAAAACCAGTACATATTCTTCAACCCTACGTAATTATAATAAGAGAATGATGATGACCTCCGTGTGGTGACGGAATAAGAATACAATTATTACCTGTGGATGTCGTAAAAGACAACTGAGGGATACAACACGCATATATCATCTATGCAAGAAAAGGAAAACTTGAACTAAAACCCTATATCAACATGTCTGTCCAGCATGGCATAGTAAGGTCAATTTCCCTCCAATTGTGGAGGAGGCTCAAGCCCAACAGTGAGACGTATATGAGCCGAGATAATGATAATGAAATGAAATAGAAAATAATTCACAAAATGGCGTATTATACATCAAAATTAATGCAGTATTATGGAAAATATTTCTTTATAAGCTTACCTTGAAGAAATAATGTACCGTAAATGAGATACCAGCTCTTAATACTTCCTCGAGTCGTAAGATTGTGCATGGTGTAGAAAGTAACGTGATCAGCGTGATATGTGATGGTGACGGCACACAAAGTGACACCATAACAACATAGCTTAGCCCTGGTTGTGATCAAGTCTCGTCCGACGCCTCCGCCAGAGACGCTCAAGAGGCAAACACTTCCCCCGCATCCCCCGCAGCTGTATCGCATCACGCTGCATGACACGCGGCTCGCATAGGGACACGATATCGAAAAGAAAGTATCGAAACAAAAGTATCGATACTTCTTCGTATCGAGTACTGAGTACTTTTCCTAGAATTTATGTCGTGATGAGCTTTTTTTTTAGGAATTTGACCTTCCGTGAACGGGTTCAAATATTTCGAGCCACATTTTAGAAGGTTCATTACGATTGAACTAGATGGCGTTACCATAAACAGGAGCCGTAAGGTCAAGTTTAACATGGATAATTTCTACAATTTATTCGATACGATACCTGCCAAAAAGTACTCATTGAGTAAAAGTATCGAATGTAAAGTATCGGTATCAAAAGAAAAGTACTCGATACCTAAAAGTATCGATACTTTTTTCGTATCTCTAGGCTCGCAGTGCACGCCGGGGTCTCGCAGACGACGCCGCTGCGCACTCGCCTTGATGATGAGCATCGGATATGCTCGAAACCCGGGTCGACGTAATCGATCTCAGTACGTGAGTGTTTTGCCGTTGTAGTTATTATAATATGTATCAATCTCACGACAATTTCAATACTAAAAAAGCGTATATCGTATCAAGATAAATACATCGTTGTTTCATATTTCTAAACACGAACAAAAGGTTATAAAATTTAACCGAGTGAAATATTAATGAGATATTCCACTGAGGAGTAGACATAATATCACTAAAAACTATAATATTATTTCTATAAAAAGAGACTTAAATTTTAAAATAATATGAACCTGTACGTAATAAATTGAGCCCATTTTACAAAATTATAATATGAAGCATTTCGTCACCCCTTATGTGTTGGCGAAATTTAAAGCGTCGTTTGATTTGCCAGTTCACAGGTTCGGGGAATAAATTCACTTTGGGCTCTTTTTAGGCACTCTATTAAACCTTAATGTCAAGAATTTCAACAAAAAGTGATTGGTAACATATTGTGTTACGCTTCTATTTTGCAAAAGCCATGTAATTTTATTTGGTGATCGTAAAGAGAGACTCGATTTTAAAATTGCTTTATTTTATCTATACCAATAAATAAAATTGGAGTGTCTGTTTGTAATGTCAAAATAATTGACTTTTTTCATGCTCAGACGGTTATTTGCACGACACCTATGCCTAAAATACAGATTAAAAAATTTTTGTCTGTCTGTCTGTCTGTTTGTTTCGGGTAATTTTCAAAACGGCTGGACCGATTTCAAAAATTCTTTCACCAATGGAAAGCTATAATATCAGGGCGTAAACTAGGTTATATTTTATCCCGGTATTCCCACGGGAACGGGAACTACGCGGGTAAAACGACTAAAACCGAAGCGAGGGCGGGTTGCTAGTATATTATAACAGCTGTTTGATATCGTAAAAAATGCGAATCTATATTAACATTAGAAAAGAGACTTTATTTCTTTACATATCAGGTGCTATCACTTCGACTCCTTAAAATATTGATTAAAATAACTGTTTATCGAGAAGATCGGCTATATACATAACGTTGCGACAAATAGGAGCGAAATATTGTCTATAAATGTTAGCGAATCATACATTTTCTAAAAATATTACCAATCGCCGCTGTCATAACAACTGCTGAAATAACCAAAATTTTGATTTGATGGATTATATTATTATACTTCGCACGGTTAGACATATATTTTTTAAACATTTTAAAAGAAATATCGAGTAAATGTCTAAATCACTATGGAGGTTATATATATTTTTTTAATACTATTTATATTTTTATCAAATACAAAGGCGATAAAATGCGAAAAAATAGGTTTAATTAAAATGACGTACAGTTTGTTTAAACGTAAACTTCAGAAATCATTATTTTTTATTCTCAAACCTTTTTTTTAACTTAACCTTTAATATAAATGAAATGTCATTTATATTATCTACTAGCAGCCCGCCCTCGCTTCGCTTCGGTTTTAGTCGTTTTACCCACGTAGTTCCCGTTCCCGTGGGAATACCGGGATAAAATATAGCCTAGGTTACTTCCTGATATTATAGCTTTCCATTGGTGAAAGAATTTTTGAAATCAGTTCAGCCGTTTTGAAGATTACCTGGAATAAACAGACAGAGAGACCGACAAAAAAATAAAGTGATTTTTAGGCATGTGTATAGTGCAAATAACCGTGTGAGCATGAAAAAAGTCAATTATTTTGACATTACAAACACACACTCTAATTTTATTTATTGGTATAGATTGTCTTTTATGTATTAAGTAGTTTATTTTAAATGGTTTCATTTATTCTACTTGGTTTTATTTTAATACATTTTTATTTTTACGCTTATGGCAAGCTTGGGGGAAACACTGAATAAAGTTAAAGTATCATTTAAAAATACGCTAATCATTTAAACCATAACTCAATTTATTCAAATATTTAAAATTAACAACAAAAACTTTATCTACCTTTAATCAAATTTTCATTGATTTTCAAATAGCAATATAGGTAACGCTTTTCTAGTTAATGGATTTACAAAGCAATTCATAGGTATTATAACTATGTAGGTAAAATTGAAAATTTAGAATAACCCCGATACAAATTAAAATATTAAAAAAAAATAGTATTACGTTCTCTTCAACAGGAATTAACAATTAATTGTCATTTAACTACTATACTGGCAAGCGTGAGAGCATCGAGATAGAATCGAGTGATCATACGCCATTACATCATTTTGGAGGTGATACTCTTATACTGCTGGACCTTTATTAACTATACACTACTAAGAATCACCACCACGAAACTGATTTTCAAATGAAAAAACCGCATCGAAATCGATTCATCCGTTTGAGAACTACGATGTCACAGACTAAGACATACAGACGAACGACACAAATAGACGTTAGTAGAACCTCCTCCTTCTTTGATGTCGATTAAAAGCCTAGTAAAAATATTATTTTTACTTTTGAATAAAAAATCAAAAACTTGCTTACTGATGTAAGCAATGATATGTGTTAACTTTTTTTTTATTTTAAAACAGCTTTAATTTTCCAAACAATGTTTGAGTTACGGAAATTAATATATGGCTGTTCGGATATCATCACGACCAAACAACCAAACCCTCACGTCAAAAGTTTTGACACGAACGTGTCTGCTTCATTTAATAACACAACACACGAATACGAACGTCAGCAAATTCAGATGCGTGACGTCATACGCGTTATTGGTTCGGCTTTCAGCTTTTGGTTTTCGGCTCTCAGCATAGCAGAAATACTGTGGCCAGTAAATTTAGTTTTTATTTTAACCATCAATTTATCAAGTTTGGACAACAAAAATCTGTGGATATTTTATCAGTTTTATGAAAATGGTTTTGCTTTAATATGTCAAGCTTTTTTATAGTTTATGATCTAGTTATACTCTCACTCTTATGCTATAACTAAATCTTATCAAAAATGTAGGTGATAATTTAATAACTAATTCTATTGCGGGTAGATATAAATAGAACCGTAAAGATCTTCGACACATAAAGGGTACTTACTTTACTTTTCATCATTCATCATCATTTCAGCCTATCGGCGTTCACTGCTGGACGTAGGCCTCCCTCATGTTACGCCACAAAGTGCGGTCCTATGCCCCCTGCATCTAACGACGCCCAGCAATATTCACCAGGTCATCGGTCAACCTAGTGGGGGGCGTCCTACACTGCGTCGTCCAATACGTGGTCGCCACTTGAGAACCTTTCGTTTCCAGCTGTTGTCCGTTCGTCGAGCGATGTGGCCTGCTCATTGCCATTTCAGCGTGCTAATTCTTCATACTTTTTTTTTCATCGAACGAATCGGTCTTTCCTCGCCCGGTCGGCCTCTCGGCGGGTGATGGACTAATTCACTGGTTACGTCACCCGCAGCCTCGGCTAGGGCGGCATGAGGCGCAAGTAGTCGCGCCTACGCCGCCCCAGTTGCCGGCGGCGGGTCACTTCGTTGAGGCTGCGCTCCTTGCGCGCGCGACCCGCTACCTCCTTCTGCGAGATTACTGCCTCGCAGAAGGCTGCGACCGCGTCCCAGTTCCTGACTGCAACAGCGGCCTCGCTCTGGCGATGGTCGGCAGCGTCAGGTCGGCACCGATGATTGCGACGAGTTCACGACCCTGCTTTGTCCAGGTGGCACAAACCTCGAGCGTATGCTGTGCCGTGTCCTCGTCGCAATCGCAGTGGTGGCAGGACGGTGTACTCTCCCTCCTAGCGACCGTGTACAGGTATTTGGTGAAGCATCCATGCCCCGTCAAAACCTGCAACAGTCGGAAGGAAAGCACCCCGTGCCGCCGTTTTAGCCACTGCATCAGCACCGGCCGGAAGGCCTCGACGGTCCAGACACCGTACCGAGGCCTCTCCAGCCGGATTGCCCAACGGCCAATGACGTCTCAGCGGGCGGCGACGCGCCAGGCGGTGAGTTCTCTCAAGGAGACCACACCGCCCTCCACTCGCACCCCCGACACCCGCCGATACAAATCAGCGAGCAGTGCCGCCTCCAGGTCCCACGGGGGAGTCCCGGCCAACAGGCACGCCGCCTCCGCCGCCACCGTGCAGTATCCGCGGATGGGCCTGACCGCCATAGCCCTCTGTGGTCGCCACAGAATAGCCCTGAGTCGGGCGGTCAGAGACCCCGTAATTCTTCATGCTATATCGATTACACCTGACTTTGCTTTTATGGCAATAAATTTGTATCAAAATGTGGGTCGATATTTAATAACTATTTTCTGTATCGGGTAGATAATTATAAATTTTCTGCAATAACGATGACTTGTTGGACGTGAGAAATCTTAGTTCGTCCGTGATCATGAACGCTGCAAAGTGCTCGAAACGTCGGGCAATCAAAAATCAAATACAAACGCGATAAAATCCGTAAAGTAGTTTTATTTAAAATGTAATACTCGCGTAAACATCAGAAATCATTATGTAACCGTGTAAACATGAAAAAACCTATGATTTTCACATTACAAATAGACATTCCAATTTGTATAAAGGAAAGATATATGTATATTTTCATTCCCTTTCTAGTCCATGGATGTCGTTAAATATGACTAAAAAATTATAATATGCATACAACATCTGTGCAAGAGAAGCAACTCAAAATAAAACTCTGTACCCGTCTGATCAGCTTAGTATAAAGGGTCAATTTCACAGGATGGAGGAGGAACGAGCCCAGCAGTGGGACGCATATAAGCTGTGATGAAAATGAGAATGAAATTATTAGATAATCTCTTCGAAATCTTATTGATGTGAAACATCGATAGGCGAGGATGAACCTTATCGTTGGCGTGACGTTAACGCCACGCTTGGATTTGTACATTTGTGTAACGAAACCATAACCTGTTTCGGAATTTTATAAAACGCCCTCTAGTGAGCTCTAAATAAATTGTTGATCTAAATATGTACCTATAGTGTATACTTATGAAAATAAATGTTTATTGAATAAAAATCATAATTTTCTGGAAAAACGTAATATTTTATTAATACTTGATGCCATATTAGTTCCTGTCATAATCTGTTCTTTTAGGCATATACTTGTACAAAATAATTTCGATGTTTCACATCTGCCAAGCGTCCTAAGTGACGGCTCCCTTTTTTTAATACATGAATATTTAAGTGGCAATTTTAAAAGGGCTTAAATATACATGTACATAGGCTTATAAGTGTAATACGACAGATTTGTTACCTGATATATCCAATTACCTAACCTGAATCGTGTTGAGAACTAAGCTAAATCTAATGCCCCCTAAGTATAATACGTTGATGAAATTTATTCCGTGAGTGTGTTAAGTTACGTGTTTAGGTATCTCCCCTGACAAATTCTTACTGTATTCGCTGTTACGCTTACATTGAGATGAAGTAATGTAGATAAATATTGTAGTAATATAGATAATAAAATTGGCTGTGTGGTGACGGACTAAGAATACAATTCACCACTCCCTATCTTGCCCGTGGATGTCGTATAAGACGACTAAGGGATATAACATGCATATAATATCTATATAAGAGAAGGAAAACTTGAAATAAAACCCTATACCAACACATCTGATCAGCTTGGTATAGTATGTCAATTTCCCTCATATTGTGGAGGAGGTTCGAGCCTAACAGTAGGTTTGCGCGTCATGCCGCCCTAGCCGTGGCCGCGAGTGACGTGACCGGGGAATTAGTCCGTCACCCGCCGATAGGCCGACCGCGTGAGGAAAGACCGACGTCCTCCCCGAGGGGGGACGTCGGTCGATGGGAGGGTACCCCACTAGAGGGTATTCCGTCGGACCAACCACTGATGACAAGTAACCCTGCTCCGGTGGTCAATCCAACGACAAGGTGACGTGGTGTTCGGGTGGGTGCGGCTGTGCGTGCTTACGCCCCTCTGTCGCCACGGACAGAGTGGTGCGATGCACCGCCCACGACACACCCCAAAAAAAAAAAAAAATATAAGCCTAACAGTAGGTCGTTGATATATGTTTCGGTGTGGTGATTAAGTTAGAATTCAATAACATCATCCTTCTTTTCCTATTCATAATCCTAAAAGACCAAGTTCAAAAATAGATAACATCACTGCAAGAGAAATCAAACTAAAATTTAATCGACAAATCCCTTATGAGAAGGAAAATTGAGTTAATATACCACGCCAGTGAAAGGCTTTTTTAGTTTTCCTTCTCTTATATTCTTTTTTTATATTAGTCATCGTTTACAACATCCACATACGAATATTTTGAGAATTTAGTCTATTCGATTAATTATATAATTCTAATATTTTATCCGATTATTTGGATATTCGTGAATTGGAAGTGACCACTGCACTACTGTACAGAACGTAATGACGTGACATTGAATCATCGTTAATAACAATTACTGTTTTACATGTTGTTTTTATTTTAAATTGGTTTTACGAGTTTTAACATTAGATTATTATACAAGAAAGTAACCCGCAACGTTAATTATATTAATAACTTAATAGTTCTTTAAAATTTAAGATTCATTGTTTGCAATCATGTGTATACGTTTGACCAAAGTCATTGTGTATTAAAAAATGCGAAACGTCAAAATGCACTTCTTAGATTAGAACTGAACTATAATAATAGAAAAACGCTATTTAATACATTAAAAGTTTTACACACATTATCTAGTCGACATATGTGACGGTGTGCGCGCGTATCGCAAAAAATATTGACTAACTTCAGGGTGTTGGTATTTGTGACGTGTGCGCGCATCTTAAAAATTTACTCCCATCATTTTCCCTAATACCCCAAAAGAAGTGTAACTTCAACAATACGATATTAATAAGTTTTTAATCATCATCATTTCAGCTCATATACGTCCCACTGTTGGGCTTAAGTCTTCTCCATAATAAAAGCGCAATTAACCTACTATACAACGCTGGTCAGACAGGTTGGTATAGGGTTTTATTTCGCGTTTTTATTCTGCCTCGATGTTATATGCTTGTTTAATCCCTTAGTCGTCTTTTACAACACCCACGGGCAAGATGTTGATAAATTGTATTCTTACTCTGTCACCACACGGAAGAGTTTTTAATAATATATGGAAAGAAATAAAATTTCAATTAGTTAATCTCTCACATTGAAAACTAAATCACTTATTCAAAGTCCGAGCCACCTGCTGGCCCGTTTTTATTTCAACCCCTTAATTAAACGTTAGAGGTTCAGGTATTAGAGTGTTGCGGTCCAAAGAACTTTGCTTTTCATAACTTCTTTAATTTCGCCCCGGATTTGCTTATGTTGAATATTCTGAAGTTATTTTATGCAGGTGCGAATCAAGTTTTATGGATACACCAATGCGCCATTTTCTTTTTAGTTTTTTCTAAGAGAATTTATCTAAAGAATGTTCCTATTGTATAAATTTTGTTCTATTATTAACTGTACACTGTGAATATACAATAACTCAATACACCTTACTTGCTTAGGGGTGTCGTTAAAACTTCCTCATTATCATCTCAATCCATATAATAATAATAATAATAATATATATATATATATATATATATATATATATATATATATATATATATATATATATATATATATATATATATATATATATATATTATATATATTTCACTATTGGGCTCGAGCCTCTTATTTTCTTGTATAAACGTTGTATACATATTGAATTAGTCGGCTTTTACGACACCTAAGGGGCGATTAATTCTTACTCCATCACCATGCGGAAAGGTAGAAACAAGATGTCAATCTAGATGATACATCTTTAAAAATAGTGGTACATTAAATCTACAAATTAGGATAAGTAATCATCATTTTAGCTAATAAACGATTAATAAACGCTAGGAACCTACTCCACAATAAGAGGACAATTGACCTACTATACGCTCAATCGGGTTGGTATAGGGATTAAGATAGGATAAGCATTTTAACTAAAATTTTTAATGTTTTATCTAGCAATCGGTAACTTACATATCAATAACAAAGTTGGTTGAAACAAAATATACTTACTAAGCAATTCAGGTTACATCGCAAATGTCGTAATATCTGTTCTCGGATCATTCTCAAAAGGATACTTGTTAGAGTCCGCCGTGACCTCTATCATCGCGGCTCCGTTCGGAATCCTAATAAGGTTCTATTTATCACGAACCTCCTGAGTGAGTCACGGCCGGGGCACGCATCCGCTTTTTTAATACATTTCGTTTCGACTCTACCTGAAGATAGTGATGGAGAGCCTATTCAACTCATGGAATATTCAAATTTTAATCGGACATCGCAATCTTCAACGTTTTTCTTTTCAATATATTTAAAATGATACTCTTTAAAACAATATAGTATGAATCTTTTTGACTGTGATTTTTTAACTTCCGACGCAAAAAAAAATGGTGTTAAAAGTTTTATGTCGATGTCTGTCTGTTTGTATCTGTGTGTGTGTGTGTGTGTGTGTGTGTGTGTGTATATGTCTGCAGTTGCATCTTAGCTCTCAAACGCATGGACAGATTTCGATAGTTTTTTTTTTTTTTTCATTTTAAAGCCAGTTTCCTTGCGGTAGTTCTTAGCTATGTTTGGTTAATATTGATCCAGCACTATAAGAGTATCAGCTCTTTTCCAAAATTATACAATGGCGTATGATTAGTCGATTTAATACTTTACACGTGCCAGTACAATCTTTAAACGACAATTGATTAAAAATTTCTGTTGAGGAAGGAGAACATAAATTACGTTATTATTTTAGTTCGTGTCGGAGGTTACTCAAAATTTTCAATTTTACTTATGTTCAGTAGTGTAATGATTTTTAATATTGACGTCCCTTGCCTAGTATTGCAAGCTCAGTTCATTCAGTGGTGATGGAGTAAGAATACAATTTATCACCCACTTTCTTACCCGTAGGTGTAGCAAAAAATGACTAAGGGATTATAATATGTAAATAACATCTATACAAGGGATGAAAAACTTGAAAGAAAACCCCTATACCAACACGTCTGACCAGCGTGTTGAAGTAGGTCAATTGCCCTCCAATGGCGGAGGAGGCTCGAGCCCAGTAGGGGCACTTATTTGTGCTGTGATAATCATTTTTAAAGATTGTAGAATTTACCCATTAGTTATTGATGTTCATTTTGGATATGAATCGCCCCAAACATGCTATAATCTGGTGAATTAAAACAATCCCTGCAAAACATGGTCACGGTCAGTTTGCTGATCACTGGCTTGGATGGAAGATATTGCCAATCATTCACCTGTTTGATCGCTTATCTGCTGATCACCATATTTCAATTTTTTGGCAGGAATCAGAAGAATCGGCTAAAGAAACACCACGAAAATAGGCAGCAGAAGTCTTCGGAGGAAGTTAAAAGACCAACTGCGATCATCATTAGTCTTTCGAGCATGATAATTATACTATTAATCCCTTTACGCGAAGGGATCAATGTTCGGCAGTCAATGATGATCAATTCTCAGGAATGATAAAAGAATATCCTATTAAAAATACAAAAGCTTAATACAATAAATCTGAATTTCCTGAACAGAAATCTAATTAACGCTCGCTCATGGTATCCTAAAATAAAATACAAGCTATTTGCAAATCGTAGAGAATGAGGGTAGTCGTATTGAAAGTTTCACGTTTGATATACGTAGCCACTTTGTGCACGTAGGCATTGTTCAGCCATTGACGGCCGTAACAAATTAACAGATTCATTTCGTTATTTATTGCTCAGAATTTCATGGAACTGGTATTAATTCCAAACGCTGCTGATATGTAGTTAGTTTTGGGCTTCATGTGAGTTTCGATTCCTAATTAAGGTGTTCTGTTAATGTGGCCTCATTTGAAATACTAATCTTATTTTGATTATATAATTTCCGTTTAGTGACGGAGCAAAAGTACAATTCACCACCCCTTGCCCGTGGGTGTCATAAAGGACGACTAAGGGATATAATACATAATGTGCATATAACATACATGGACGAGAAGGCAAACTGGAAATAAAATCCTATGCCAACCTGTCTGACTAGCATGGAATAGTAAGGTCAGTTTGCCATTGTGGAGGAGGCTTGAGCCCAACAGTGGGACATATATGAGCTGAAATGATGATGAATGATGAAGATACTTTTTGATACTATAGTATAGTAGGGATCTAATTATTTACGTCGCATATCTAGAAGTAGTGGTGTTAATTAGAAAATATCATCATTTGTGTTGAGCGACATTATCACATTAAACGCGTCTAACAGCGATGGATGTCAACCGTGTAATGGCGAGTAGGCCAACGTGTGGTAATATACGTACATATAACATTTAGACAAGAGAAGGTTACTCGAAATAAAACCCGAGACCAACACGTCTGTCAGGGCCATACGCGGTTACCGCACGGTGTCGACGGAGGCAGCGTGCCTCCTGGCCGGAACTCCCCCGTGGGACCTGGAGGCGGAGATGCTCGCCGACATTTATCGGCGGCTGTCGGAGACGCGCCCGCGGCGGTATGGTCTCCCTGCAGGAGATCACCGCCTGGCGGGTCCACGCCCGCCGAGGAGTCATTGCCCGTTGGGCAGTCCGGCTGGAGAGTCCTCGATACGGTGTCAGGACCGTCGAGGCCTTCCGGCCGGTGCTGATGGAGTGGTTGGAGCGGACGCACGGGGTGCTTTCCTTCCGACTGGTGCAGGTGCTTACGGGGCACGGGTGTTTTGGGAAGTACCTGCACAAGATTGTCAGGAGGGAGAGCACATCGTCCTGCCACCACTGCAGTTGCGACGAGGACACGGCGCAGCACACGCTCGAGGAGTGTGCTGCATGGGAGGGGGAGCGCCGTGAACTCGTCGCGATTATCGGTGCCAACCTGGCGCCGCCGAGCATCGCCAGGGAGATGCTCGACAGCGTCAGGAACTGGGACGCGGTCGCCGCCTTCTGTGAGGCCGTAATCTCACGTAAGGAGGCGGCGGATCGTGTGCGAGTAGAGCTCCTATTCGGCGACACGTTCCGCCGCCGGCGACTCGGGCGGCGCAGGCGCGAGTATCTGTGCCTAATGCCGCCCTAGCCGAGGCCGCGGGTGATCGGACCGGGGAATTGTTCGTCACCCGCAGAGAGGCTGACCGCGCGATGGCGACCGACGTCCCAGTATGTCGAGAGGTGAGGTTACCCGAAAAGGTATTCCGTCGGGCCGACCACTGATGACAAGTCACATCTGCTCCGGTGGTCGGCCCAACAACGAGGTGACGTTTCCGCGCGCCGTCCTTTCATCACCCCGGACGGACTGGACCGCGCGTGCGCTTACCATAGCCCATCCATAAAAAAAAAAGACCAACACGTCTAACTATCGTGGTATAGTAGGTTTGAAAGCCCGGCTCGACCCCAATAGTTAAACGTATATGAGCTGAAGTGTGAATTTATTTGATTATCTACTCAGATAGCATAAAATTTCGCCTCATGTTAAAATTATATAACAATAGAGTTGTCACCAAGGAAGAAATCCTTAAAAACTGGTGGCTTTTTTTTTTGGGGGGGTTGGTTGCGGTCGGCGCGCTCCTCGCACCACTCCATCCGGGGCGACAGAGGGGCGTAAGCACGCACACCCGCAACCCACCCACGTGCACGTCGCCTTCGTCGTTGGGCCGAACACCGGAGCAAGGTTACTTGTCATCAGTGGTCGGCCCGACGGAATACACCTATTTGGCGACCTCCCATAAAAAAAAACTGGTGGCTGAGGGACGTTACTGAGATCATCAACCCGGTCTCCAAACGTGGTTAAGTCATTCCAAAAAATGACTGCATTCTGTGGCCAAGATTTACGACCCAGCATTGGACGGCAAAAGGTGAAATGAAGATAATTGTGATTTAAATAGCTAAATAGTTTCGATTACAATGATGGAGAGTTATTCATTTGCTGGGCTGGTCATTATTGTCAAAGAATTAGTAACAGTTGTCGATTTAATGGCGATGGGGAAGGATTCGGAAGATTATAAGGCCGCATGCCGCCTTTTTGTCGCTTCGATTAGATTGATAACTTATCCGAAAAAAGAGAACTTATTTGCACCGAAGTCAATTGGTTTCAATAGGTAACTTGATAGGTAAAGAGGGGAAATACGTCAGCTAACGATGCCCTTTGGGTTTTTTGTTGCCTCGGATCGATTAACGGGCTTTGACCGGGTATTTGCTAAATCAGAAACAAAGAGAAATTATTTAAAATTCACGAAAGATTGTTCCAGCCTTCCTTCACTCATTATTATATTGGTAAATTTTCTTTTCCAGAGAGAAAGGAGAAAATAAGGGTTTGGGACATTAACTATTCGGTCCGACATTCACCTTGGATTTGTACTTCAATTTACGTATTATCTCGCCTGAGAATTCAACTCCATATTACTAATTCAGTAGTCACTTGTATTACTTTAAATTCGTCCCGAACACTCTTTCGAATAGAACATGACTGCTTATCCATATTTCACTTTGAGCAAATGCCAAACACATTTGACTGGTATAATCTATCATGATCACCATATGTCAAGCAGAGAGCACATTTGAGATGTAAATAGTCCTACTTATACTGCTTTTTGCCAAATATTCAAACAAATTTATTCAGTAAAAAACGCGGGATCGATTTGGAACAAAGACTTGGGAGGGTTGCGTTAGGAAGGCGAAAAATCATCGCGCTCATATCCCGTGTTAAATAACCGACGATGATAGTATATGTCTATTTTTTTGTAGAGTTATTTTAATATTTATCATAAATATAGAGGTTTTTTAGTATTTCATACGTTCAAATGAAAAATTGAACCATTATAGGGTCAGCTGTTGCGTGCTTGCCAGTCTATCTGTCACAATCAAATTGCACCGAAGCTAATTAACCACTAAGCTGAAACTTGGTATTTGATTTTGTAACGTAAACACGAACAGATAACTTAAATAAATGAATTTTTAACATCTATATTTTATAGAGGGAACGAAGGAATTAATAAAAATTTCACGTGTGACATATTAAATAGTCAGGTCATTATTTTTTTTTTATAAAATTGCTCGTTCCATGATCGTGAGAATGATAAGTGTTCGAAATATCGCGTAATTAAAAATCAAATATAAATCCGTAAAAGTGGTTTTATTTCAAAAGCATAAAATTAATTTACCGTTATTTTGTGTGGTGACGGAGTACGAGTACAATTTACCACCCCCCTCTCTTACCCATGGGTGTAGTAAAAGGTGATTAATATGCATATAACATCTATGCAAAAGAATGAAAACTCGAAATAAAGCCCAACACGCCTGACCAGCGTGGTATAGTAGGTTAATTTTCCTCACTGTTGAGGAGTCTCAAGCCCAACAGCGGAATGTTTTATGATTATTTAAAATTAGCTTCTGCTCGCAACTTCGTCCACGTGGTATAGATACTTTGGGCTAACGCTAACTTTAACCTAAGACTTTGTTTACGTAGAAGGAGGAAATATTTTTTAATAATACGATTCTGTCACATATGATTTTTGCGAAAATTTTGCCGTTAACGCAGCGGAAGCTTTCAAAAGGAAACACGATTTTGAAACATTCTTCATTGATGCTTCGCTCCTGTTGGTCTTAGCGTGATGATATATATAGCCTACAGCCTGCCTCGATAAATGGGCTGTCTAAAACTTTTCAAATTAGACCAGCGGTTTCTAAGATTAGCGCGTTCAAAAAATCAAAATTTACAGTTCAAATTCTTCAGCTTTATATATTAGTACTAGCAGACCCGGCCACGCGTTGCTATGGCTAATGTTTTTGTTATATTATATTTTATTAAACTATTTAAGTGGAACTGTAGGAGAACATCTGTCGCGGAGGTCTATGTAAAAAGCAAGTTAAAATCGTATATGACACGTTTATAGGTTTGACATTGCTATGTATGTCTATTAATTAATTACTCAATCCTGACTGCACAGATGGCGTAGTGGTTAAGATAGCGATCTACAGCGCCAATGTCGGGGGTTCGAATCCCACGCGGGACAACACTTTGTGCGATCCACAAATTGTTGTTCTGAGTCTGGATGTAATTTGTGTCCGTTAATTATATGTTTGTAAAGTCCCCCTCAATACAAGGATTATTTCCTTAGTGCAGGGTGTTGTCTTAAATAAATAAATAAATAAAAAAAAAATAATAAATCCAGTCAACAGATATTGCCATCTGTTAAAATCGTTTGGAGTTAAAAGATAATTGTGAATGTCAAATAATAGACAAATAATTTGCAATAAAATAATATTGCGACTATAAATTAAGATGTAAGCTATCTTTCAATCTAATCCAAGCTAATCCTATCTTTCAAGTTGGATCAAACTGCACACGGTGTGCAAATTTGATTAAATCGGTTAAGTAGTTTAAGAGTCCATGGCGAACAAACAACGTGACACGTAATTTATATATATTAAGATAGAGTATTCAGTGAGACATTTGGACAAATATATATGTGTATATATAAATTATTTTTATTTCTATTATTAGTACTTTTATATTATTACAATTACTTTTATTTATTATTTTTATTTCTTTTTGTTTTTTGTTACTCTACTTGTTCTGAGTAATGTACATTGTGCGAACCGACTTTCATGCGGAGTGGACACTTAATTATGTATATGCGTACTCTGCCTCCCGAGTCACAAGCGATAGCTTAGTTTGTTGTTACTCTATATTCGAATTTGTATTTGTGCTGTGTGGTAGCGGCTTCGAATACTACCAACCCTTGCTCTGCTCGTGGGTGTCGTAAAAGACGACTAAGAGCCCTAGATTGACCCGGACCAACTCCATCTGGTACCATTTGGGTCAACGATTACATTCCCAAGGAAGGTTGACGTCAGGCAGGCGGCCGGTCATAAAAGTCATTGCCGAAACTTTTTGCAATATGTCAAAACAGATGACATATTGCGTCGACCCCAAGTAATTGGGATAAGAGCAAGATGATGATGATTCGAATTTGTATTTGCATGCTGTTTTATAAAATAAATAAAAATAAATAAAATAGTATAGATAGATGTAATTTTCTGTGCGCCTTTTTAAGGCCTATATCATGTTAGCTTCCAGTCGCGTTTTCTCGACGTTATTCTTAAGCCGTGACCACATTTGAAACACGCAAACATCTATGTTGTTAACATATAATGTATAACAGCAATTAATATGTAATAGTCTCATAAATAATATAAGAGCGCCATTAACGTACACTAAGTACAAAATATGGGCAGATGTACTTACAGAACTAGTTACGAGTATTCGTAGTACAAGAGGTTGAAGTATATAGGTCACGGCGTATACTTGATATTCGTGTCAACTTATAAGTAAGTGAATTGCTATACAATTTCAAAATTACGTAATTTACTCTGTATGCTATTTGACCTGGTACCACCACCACCATTCTACCAACGTATCACTCGACATCGTAGCAGGGTTCATCCATTTCACCTGGAAACATTATGGTCTTCTACTGTACGTTTCCAGCGATCATTTCTCCCACGTACGTGCAAGCTCTGGAATGAACTACCTGCTGCTGTGTTTCCCGAGCGCTATGACATATCCTTCTTTAAACGAGGTTTAAGAAGAGTATTTTCTTCACGGTAGGCAACAGCCTGGCTGTGCCCCTGGTATTGCAAAGGTCCATGTGCGGCAGTATCACTTACCATCAGGCGTGCTGCTTGCTCGTTTTTCACCGTTGGCAATAGAAAAAAATTGCTATAACTGCCTTGTGGTGAAAGGTTAGAGTTATGCGTGTGGTGACGGAGTGAGATAATTCACCGCTCTTTCTCTTACCCGTGTGTTTTGTAAAATACGAGTAAGACATTAAATATGCATATAAAAGCCTCCTCCAGAGAAGGAGGTAAATTGACCTTACTACACCATGCTGGTCAGACAGGTTCGTATAGGGTTTTATTTCGAGTTTGCCTTATACTTCTTGCGTAGATATTATATGCGTATTATATCCTTTAGTCGTCTTTTACGACATCCACGGGCAAGATAGGGAGTGGTGAATTGTATTCTTACTCTGTCACGACACGGGAATGTTGTTACCTAAATAACATTATATTCTTAACCGATCATCACAAGGTAAAAAACAAAACGTATTAAAGTATATTCAATTCACTGATAAGGTGATACAAGGCAGTCTATAATTTTGTAATGAAAGATACAAATTCACCAAATGCCCTTGATTTAAAGCTACATAGCATAAAACAGAACGAAATTATGTCTAGGATAGATATGATAGAAGATAAGATTAATACTTATGAACTACACCTGGAACTTACCGCAAAATTTCTAATATTAATTCAACACATGCTTCGCGTCTGAATAAGACAGTAATTTTCGTTATTACTATTAACAAGGGAATATCGAGAACTACTAAAATTTTACGATTATTTTTCTGCCTTTAATAATCTACTTGCCAAGCCTAATAAATATTATCTCGGCTCATATACGTCCCACTACTGGGCTCCAGCCTCTTCCATAAAGAGAGGGGAATTGACCTATTATAGCACGCTGGTCTTCTTTTTTGTTAAACAAGGAATAAATATTATAACCTTTTTTTTATTTTTTTGTAGGTGGGCTGCAGTCGGCGCGCCTCCGCACCACTCCGTCCGGGGCGACAGAGGGGCTTAAGCACGCAACTACCGCAACCCACCCGAAAACCACCTCGCCTTCGTCGTTGGGCCGACCACCGGAGCAGGTTTACTTGTCGTCAGTAGTCGGCCCGACGGAACACCCCCTACGTGGGGTACCCTCCCATCGACCCACGTCCCCCCCTCGGGGAGGACGTCGGTCTTTCCTCACGCAGTGGGCCTCTCGGTGGGTGACGGACTAATCCCCGGTCATGTCACCCGCGGCCTCGGCTAGGGCGACATGAGGCGCAGGTAGTTGTGCCTGCGCCGCCCCACTCGCCGGCGGCGGATCTTCTCATCGAGGCTGCGCTCCTCGCGCAGACGATCCGCCTCCTCCTTCTGCAAGATCACTGTCTCGCAGAAGGCTGCGACCGCGTCCAAATTCCCGACGCTGTCGTCCATCGCCCTAGCAATGGCTGGCAGCGTCAGGTCGGCACCGATGATTGCGACAAGTTCACGGCGCTGCGTGGCCCAAGCGGCGCAGGCCTCGAGCGTATGCTGCGCCGTGTCCTCGTCGCAATCGCAGTGATGGCAGGACGGTGTACTCTCCCTCCTTACGACCTTGTGCAGGTATTTAGCGAAGCTCCCATGCCCCGTCAACACCTGCACTAGTCGGAAGGAGAGCACCCCGTGCCGCCTTTCCAACCACTGCATCAGCACCGGCCGGAAGGCCTCCTCGAATCGCACCCCGAACCGAGGCCTCTCCAGCCGGACTGCCCAACGGGCAATGACGTTTCGGCGGGCGTCGACGCGCCAGGCGGTGAGCTGCCTCAAGGAAACAACACCGCCCTCCCCGCGCACCCCCGACACCCGCCGATACAATTTGGCGAGCATTTCCGCCTCCAGGTCCCACGGGGGAGTCCCGGCCACTAGGCACGCTGCCTCCGTCGCCACCGTGCGGTATCCACGGATGGTCCTGACCGCCGTGACCCTCTGTGGTCGCCACAGAAGGGCCCTAAGTCGGACGGTCGAGGACCCCGCCCACACCGGTGCGCCGTACAGGGCCATCGACCGCGTACAGCCGTCGGCACGTGGCGCTCGGTCCGCCCACGTTCGGCATAAGCCACGATAGAGCGGACGCCGCGCCGACGAGCCGTGGAGCGAGCCTGTGGAAATGCTCCCGGAACCACCATTGCCCGTCGAGCACCAGGCCCAAGTACCTCATATGGGCCCGGATGCTGATGTCAACCGAGTGTACGGTGATCGAAACGCCGATGGGAGGGCTCATACGGCACCCATGGAACAAGAGGGCCTCCGTCTTGTCCAGGGCGACCCTCAACCCCAGCGCCTCGATCCGCCTGACGACCTATTCGGTGCCATAGGTCGCCAGGCTTACCGCCTCTTGTAGCGTCCCACCGCGGGCTATGACGAGCGTGTTGTCAGCGTAACAAATCACGCCCGGCCCGGGCGGGAGGCTCCCCCGCAACGCCCAGTCGTAGCCGATGTTCTACAGGGTGGGTCCGAGGACCGACCCCTGTGGGACACCACACGACATGGGCGTTCGCACTAAATATTATAACCTTATGCAAAGTAGAATGCTACCTCGAATCAACGACGCAATTTCTAGCTGCAAATTAAAGGCCTACACTAGAAAAAAAGAAATAAAATATGAAGGAGCTATTATTATTACTCTAAGTCCATATTTATTAGTAGAACGAAAGATAATAAAAACTCGAAATAAAACCCTATACGGTTGCCGTCCGCGGGATCTGGTCCAGCCATGATACTTTTTTTTTTCTTTATATTTAATAACTGTATTGTATGATGGTTGAAAGGCATCACACTGGAGCTATTAATAGACATGTTGTATAATACTTTATTTAAATAAAAATAATAAATGAATAAAAAAAGAAGACAATCCTACTGAGTTTCTTGTTTCTTCTCAGTGCGGTCGCGTTCTGCTCCGGTAGTAATTTATACCAATAAATAAAATTGGAGTGTCTGTTTGTAATGTCAAAATAATAGGCTTTTTTCATGCTCACACGGTTATTTGCAATATCATCATCATCGCAGCCCGTCATACGCCGCCATACGTCCCACTGTTGTGCTCGGGCCTCCTCCACAATGGGAGGGAATTTGACCTACTATACCATGCTGGTCAGACATGTTGGTATAGGGTTTCATTTCGAGTTTTCCTTCTCTTGCACAGATGTTATGTGCACATTATATCCCATAGTCGTCTTATACGACATCCACGGGCAAGATAGGGAGTGGTGAATTGTATTCTTACTCCGTCACCACACGGACAATAAATACCGATTATATTTTAAAAACGAAATAGAACGGATATCAGCAATATTGCAAAACGGAAAAATTTTCCATCTTTATATATTTCGATGAAGTTTAATTAATAGCACAGACGAGAGGAAGATTAAATCATTGCTGGATTTTATGAAAATACTCGATTGAAATTCTCGAGTTTTTTTATCATTTATCGAGATTAAGTATTTCCTATTGAAATGTGGGAGTTGGATTTTTTAAAATGCCGATTACATCACTGGGTTTTAATCCGATAACGTAAATTTTTATTATTTAAACTAGCTGACCCAACAGACGTTGTTCTGTTCAAATCTGTAAAAAATAGAAAATTGAATTCTCCTTGAAATCGATCGCAGCGCTACCTACCGGTTCCAATTATTAATCTAAACCGAATGGTTTGGATGTTCCGAATGGCTATTCCGATGTAGATATATGAGAATTTATATCCATCGGAATGGCCACAAAAAATCATCAAAATTGGTGCAGGCGTTTAGAAGGAGTTCAATTACAAACGCACGAACAGAAGATTTATATATGTATATAAAGATAGAAAAGTTTATATAGTCGAAAAATAAGGTTACATTAAAGAAGTATATATGAACGTTAAGTTTTCTTAAATTTTATAATTTTCTGCGCATCCTTTTAATTTTTTTCCCGTAAAGGCCTTTTTTTAAATATTAGAAAACTTAAAAAAAAAGATGGACGAAATCGTTAAAGTCGTTCTCAAGTTATGTTATTGTCTTCCCCGAACAGCGCCACCTACCGGGTCTAATTGTGGATCTGAACCATCCTCGAATCCCCTTGAATATACACAAAAAATTTCGTCAACATCGGTCCAGCCGTTTAGGAGGAGTTCAGTGACATACACACGTACGCTAGAAATTTATATCTATATCTATACCAATAAATAAAATTGGAGTGTCTGTTTGTAATGTCAAAATAATAAGCTTTTTTCATGCTCACACGGCTATTTGCACGACTCCTATGCCTAAAATACAAATTAAAAAATTTTTGTCTGTATGTCTATTTGTCTGTCTGTTTGTTTCGGGTAATCTTCAAAACGGCTGGACTGATTTCAAAAATTCTTTCACCAATGGAAAGCTATAATATCAGGGCGTAAACTAGGCTATATTTTATTACGGTATTCCCACGGGAACGGGAACTACGCAGGTAAAACGACTAAAACCGAAGCGAAGCGAGGGCGGGTTGCTAGTATAAGATATAAAATTATCGTACGTATGTAATTAACAGTAAAGATACAGAATATGTCAGTGAAAAAGTGAATAAATTGAAATAAACTATACTCTTTACTTCGCTTGATTAATATTTTTTAACCCCCAACGCAAGAGGGGTGTTATAAGTTTGAAGTTGATGTCTCTCTGTCTGTGTGTGTGAGTATGTGGCATCGTAGCTCTCAAACGGATGGACCGATTTCGATGCGGTTTTTTTTCATTTGAATGTCAGTTTCCTTGCGGTGGTTGATTAATATCGGTCCAGCAGTGTAAGAGTCTCGAAGCTCTTATTCAAAATGATTTGTTTAGTGTTAGGACAATACTGTTGACAGTTATCTGTCTACAGGCGCTGGCTGGTCCGTCTACGCTGGTACTATCGCACAAAATCGATGTCCGAGTCGTAGCAATTTGTTGCTGCGTGTGCGTTCGGTGAGCGAGAGAACCGGCAGCCCTTTCTGAGGATTTTTGCGTATGGTGGGTTTTGGTGATGGTTTTAGTATCATCAAACCTCATTGCACGCATTCACCCTCCCTTCACTTTCTTCGTTGTAGGCAGCGGCCTTGCAAAGGTCCATGAGCGACAGTAACACTTTCCATCGGGTGTATTGTTTGCCCGTTTGTCACCGTTGGCAATAAAAAACACATGATGTAACAACGTATCATTATTCGATTAAGTGCTTCACGCGGTCCAGTAGAATCGTTAAATGAAAATTAATCGATAATTCATGTGGAAGAAAACCTAATATTTTTCCTTATTATTTTAGTTGGAATCGGGAGTTATTCAAAATTTTCAATTTTATAAATTATGTCAATCAGTTTTAAGTGATACCAAATACAACACCAAAATCCATCCCTTAGAAATTTAGGGACATCCTTAGAAATTTAGTCTTTCAGCTCAATAAATATAAATATATCGATTCAATATTTCCTTCATATCTATCAAATATATGTATTTTTATACACCTGTATATGTTACGCTGTATAGTGGATTGTACCACTACCTCATTGGTTGTGAATATTGCAGAGACGATTAAGAGCATAAAATAGACCTGGATCAACTACATCTGATGCCGTCTAGTCAACAATTATATCCTTTTTTTTGGGGTTCAGTTACGGTCGGCGCACTCCTCGCTAAACTCCGTCCGGGGCGACAGAGGGGCGTAAGCACGCACACCCGTAACCCACCCGTGACACGTCGCCTTCGTCCTTGGACCGACCAATGGAGCAGGGTGACTTGATCGTCAGGGGTCGGCGCAACGAAATGCCCCTTGAGGAGTACCCTGTCCTCGACCGACGTCCGCCCCTCGGGGAGGACGTCGGTATTTCCTCACGCGGTCGGCGGGTGACAGACTAACTCCCTGGTTCAGTCACCCGCGTCCTCGACTAGAACAATTACATCCCTAGGGAGGATTGATGTCAGACAAAGATTTAGAAAGTTGCTAAATGGAAAAATTCAAAAGATAAATTTCAGAATCAGTTGCTAATTTTTAACCGAATTTACGATTTTATTGTTCAAATCGTCATCATTGCTACCTTCATATAAAGATCATCATCACTACTAAGCTTGAGCCTCCACAACCTTTACCTTCTATATCACGCCGGTCAGACGCATTAGAACAGGGTTTTATTTTGAATTTTCTTTTCTTGCATAGATTGTGTATGCATAATAATATTAATCCCTTAGTAGTATTTTACAACACCTACCGGGGTAGTGAATTATATTCTTACTCCTTCACCACAAGGAAAATATAAAGATACCATCAAAAACAAAACTTGTAAAGAAAGCCAAGCCTCACAACTGAGTTCGTCTACCATAAAAAGTTGTGAGATCTATGTTATACCAAGTTGGTTAACTCATTCAGTCCCTGCTTAAGGGACCTTTCTTCGTAAGTTATTACGTAAATAGCTAACCGAACAACTTCTTATAGTGACTATATCAATATTAAAGATCTTTTATGTCTTAAATAAACAGAATGACTTGTGTTACGTTTTGCCCAACTTTTTTTTTTGCTCGACTTGGCGGGGGCACTACCGTGTCCCCAGATGGTAAAAAATAACCTTTTTTATATTTAAACCCGAAAGAGATTCTCTCTCTCCCAATAAAATTATTAACTCTTGAAAGATAGAGTACGTAAAGTGCCTTAAGAATTTAAAATTGAAATTATCAGTTTAATTTTTTAAATTATCAATCTTGTATTTCTTAAACTGTGGCTACATGAACATCGAAATTAATTCGAATACATCAAACATAGGCAGCTTTATATTTCAGGCATGCGAATTGTTTCATAACGTTTCAGTAACATCAAAACTCGTAGCGAATTGAAACTTGGAAATAATAATGACAATAACAAGACCGTGTATGTTACATAACTGATGTTTAATATATTTTGCTGGCAACACAGGCCCCCTTGTATCTTGTTAATGCATCATTGAAATTTAGGCATTTCTCGTTATATCACGCGCCATCCGAAACGTTAGGGCTGTCAAACTTTATTAATTGACTGTCAATTTATTAAACGTCTTTCAAATATGTAGGTATGGTTTTTTTTTACGCGAATGTTAATATTTCATGTTGGCGATTTAAATTTTATTCGTTATTTCAGTATTATATTGAATAATGTTGCTGGTTATTTTATATAATATAATGCAGAGAAAATGCTGAAGTGTTGTCAATATCATATAATAGTGAATTGCATGCGTTTTCATTTATTTATTTAAGACAACACCCTGCAATAAGGAAATAATCCTTGTATTGCGGGGGACTTTGCAACATATAATTAACGGACACAAATTACATCCAGACTCAAAACAACAATTTGTGGATCGCACAAAGTGTTGTCCCGCGTGGGATTCGAACCCGGACCGAATTCGCACTGGCGCTCTAGGTCGTTATCTTAACCACTACGCCATCTGTGCAGTCACATTTCATGTGCATTTTCTGCCAAAATTTCAAGAAGAATTATAATTATCTATACCAATCAATAAAATTGGAGTGTCTGTTTCTAATATCAAAATAATAGGCTTTTTTCATGCTCACACGGTTATTTGCACTATACATATGCCTAAAAATCACTTTATATTTTTTTGTCTGTCTGTCTGTCTGTTTGTTCCGGATAATTTTCAAAACGGCTGGACCGATTTAAAAAATTCTTTCACTTATAAGTGAAAGAATTTTATAGAAAGACATGTTATCAGCGCGTAAACTAGCCTATACTGATTACGCGGGTGAAATAGTGGGGCGGCACTATATCAAATAAGTCTGTCAAATACCTAACCTATTTTGGCGTGCGCACGCGATGCACACCGCTCCCCGCGCTGCTTTCCCCTAGCACGAGCTTAATATCACAAGAATTGCCTCTCGCGCGGGCCCGGGTTGAGAGCCCTCAGCGCTCACCCATAGTCCGGGCTAAGCTGTAAAAGCCATCTGCGGCTAACAGCTATTAATAAACAAAAAAAAAATGTCCCGCGGGCTCAGAACGCGCAAGCAGGCTGTTGCTGACGGACGTCTCACTACTTGCACTTAAAATTCGAAATTATGTTTTTTTTATAGGATTTGTGTATGATAATAGTAATAATTAAGTATCATTTAATTTTGGTTTGTTTTCTTTAATAAAATTATAAAGAGGAAAGATTTGTTTGTATTGAATAGGCTCTGAAACTACTGCACCGATATTTCAAAAATTCTTTCACCAAGGGAAAGCTATAATATCAGGGAGTAATATAGGTTATATTTTATCCCAGTATTCCCATGGGATTGGTAACCACGTGGGTAAGGCCACTGAAACCGAATCGAAGCGAGGGCGGGTTGCTAGTTTTAATTATTTTCAATCCCCAATCAACGATAACGACTTAAACTAATATGAAAATACTAAAGACGTGAAAAGCTAACACTAATGGCTCATATTTGTCGTTTAATGGCATCAAACAGTGCAGTGTCACAGATTATAAGGTTTGCACGCTATACCTTCTTAGGTCGTAATAGGCAGCGTGTCCCAAACCAGAACCTATAAGTAAAACTGTAAATTTTGAATAACACCCGACATAAATTGAAATAATAAAAAATATAACGTAATCTTCAACAAGAATTATCAATTAACTGTCATTTAACGATTACACAAGCACGCGTAAAGCACTTAATCGTGTACTCCTACGCCATTACATCATTTTGGAAAAGAGCTGATACTCCTACACTGCTGAACCGATATTAACCAAACATAGCTGAGAACCACCGCAAGGAAACTGGCTTTCAAATGAAAAACCCCGCATCAAAATCGGTTCCTCTGTTTGAGAGCTATGATGTCACAGACAAACACAATCAGACAAACATCGATGTCAAACTTATAACGCCCTTTGGTTTGCGTCGGGGGATAAAAGGATGGATATAGTAATATCGTCCTTTTTTGGCTATGTAGTGGCGGCTAAGAATGCTACTAGCCTTTACATTGTTTGAGGGTGTCGTAATAGATGACTAACATTCCCAATTGATCATAGGCAATGCCGCGCTGGTCAAACGTATTGATATAGGTCGAGTATGTACTAGTGTATCGAGTTCTCCTATCTTAATGTGATATAAATTTGAGTGTGCCGTGAGTTTAAGTTATAATATTTCATTCATTTTTTCATTCATTTCAATTCACACGTGTATGGATTGAGATGAATCCATACACTTAATTGTTAGGCACGGGCCTCCTCCACTATGGAAATTGACCTATTACGGGTTTTGTTTAAAGTTTTCTTTCTCTTGCATAGATATTATGTGCATATTATATCCCTCAATTATTTTTTACGACACCCATGGACAAAAGAGGGGGTGAATTGTGTTCTTACTCCGTCACCACTCGGAGTCGTCTTCATTTTTTGCTGTACGTAGGCCGTCACATCGGCCAAATATTATATTTTATTGGACTCATGATCCGGTCTCACCTAACCATCTAAGCAACTAAGACCACGGAAATTCGCCATGACCTCATAACCTAAAAAATCACATACCACAAGACATAATATTATCAGTGTTATATTAAGAACAATAAAAATAAAAACCGGAATCAGAATTTCACTTATCTTACAAATATAACATTTAAATAACTTTTAATATAACCGTAATAAAAAAATATTAGCGCCAACCCTATCGTTAGGGTTATCACAGTGAGGACACGTACGCGTTAGTATGCGACTCGACTCGCCCGCCCAGATGGCGCCACGAACGCCCCGCCTAGAGTTGCACCCGTACGAGCAAAACTGAACCTTTCATATTGGCTTTGTACCATTAAACTTAAGCTCATCTTCATCCCGTTATAATCGTGCGAGTTCGCGGCGCGGAATAAATTTGGAAGCTTTGAAGTTCAATGAAAGCCTGTCTTATATTATTGGGATATACAACGCCTATCTTTAAAGTGGGATTAGCTTAATGTTATTACACTTTAAGTTATTTTAAACTTAGTTACCATACCCTATTTCACTCGATTAATCTTTATATATATAATTCTAATGTGTATGTGAATGAACTCCTAAAAGAATGGAGCGATTTTGATAATTTTCATTGTGTGACCCGATAGGTGGCTTTGCGATGGATTTCATGAAGAAGTTCTTTTATTTTTATGTTGTTTTTTTAATTTCAACAGATCAGCGTCTGTTGGGTCAGCTAGTTATATATATATATATATATATATATATATATATATATATATATATATATATAGAATTTATAACAAAACCGTTCTTATAAATTGCATCGAGTTTACATTTAATTGAAGTCCAGGTATCAGTCTTCCATCGTACATGAATGCTGAAAAGTGAAACATTTATTCATTTGAAATAAAACTATTTTTATGGATTTTATATTTTCCAGCGTTCATGATTACCTAAAAGTGTTCGATCGTCGTGAAATTAAAATTAAATATAAATGCTATGAAATGAGTGAAAACTTTATAGAATAGTATAAAAATAATTTCTAATGTTTTCGTGAATGATCATCATCATCATTTTAGCCTATCGTAGTCCACTGCTGGACGTAGGCCTCCCTCATATTACGCAACAGAGTATGGTCCTGTGCCGTCTGCATCCAAGGACGCCTAGCATCTTTCACCAGGTCGTTGGTCTACTTAATGGGGGCGTCCTTAATTATTAAATAATTGTCATTTAAATACTGTACTGTCCGTGTGGTAACGGAGTAAGAATACAATTCACCACTCCCTATCTTGCCCGTGGATGTCGTATAAGACTACTATTGGATATAATGTGCACATAACATCTATGCAAGAGAAGAAAAACTCGAAATGAAACCCTATACCAACATGTCTGACCAGCATGGTATAGTAGGTCAAATTCCCTCCCATTGTGGAGGAGGCCCGAGCCCAATAGTAGGACGTATGTGGGCTGCGATGATGATGATGATGATGATGAACTACTGTACTGGGACACGTGAACTACCTAATCGAGTAATCATAAGACATTGCATCATTTTGGCAAAGATCTGATACTGTTACACTGCTGGACCGATAATAACCGAACCGCTAAGAACAACACAAGGAAACTGGTTTACAAATGAAAAAAAACCGCATTGAAATCGATCCATCCGTTTGTAAGCTACGATGCCACAGACAGAGTCACACAAACAGACTTATAACACCGAGGGGTGTTTTAAGTGTTTTTCCGTCGGGGATTAAAAATCATAATAATCAACAAATAACAGGACTAAACCTTAATTGAAATAAACCCCTTTTGTATAGTAAGCTACATTTTCCATCTATGAGACTCTTATGTCTAACAGTCCAGTCCTGTTATGAACTAAAAAGAATTAATATAAAAAGTTTTCCTTGAAACTGATATATAATTGCACATAAGATCTGCGCAAGAAAAAGGAAAACTAGACCGACGTCCTCCCCGAGGGGGGGACGTCGGTCGATAGGAGGGTACCCCAAGTAGGGAGTAATCCGTCGGGCCGACCACTGATGTCAAGTAACCCTGCTCCGGTGGCCGACGCAACGACGAAGGCCGGACTCTGCACCACTCCGTCCGGCTCTATCACCCCGGACGGAGTTGTGCGAGGAACGCGCCGACCGCAGCCCACCCCAAAAAAAAAGGAGAAGGAAAACTCGAAATAAAACCCTATACCAACATGTCTTACCAGCACGGTATAGTAGATTAAATTCTCTCCCATTGTGGAGGAGGCCCTAGCCCAACAGCAGGACGTGTGTGGGCTGCGATGATAATGATATATAATTTCTACTTATCCTCGCCAGCATATTAATGATATTAGTAGGACTCCAAATAAACAAAACTCTAACTAAAATAGAAAAAAAAATATAAGGTCTATATGTAATTAGTTTAGGAAACAGTTCGCTCCCAACCCAGGGAATACACCTTACGTTAAAGAATATCGTATCAGAATAAAAACTCAATTTTGAAAACAGGCTTCTGTTCGTTGTTTTCAAATAGTTTCAAATTACACGCGAAAATTGTTCTTTGCAAAGTTTTGGCAAACACCAAACCTTTATTAGATATGATGGCTAAAGAAAACGCGAGCAAACAGATTATTAACGGTTCGAGCGAAATACTTTCATTATTTCCATAGTCTGGTTAGTTTGAAAACAATAATTGACATAATAAAATCTACAGCGGTATTATAAGTAATTGAATCAGGCAACTATATAGAAGAACAGACTGACTGTATGTGTATTTTCATAGCAACTAAGTATACTTCGCGTGGTGATGGCTTAAGAATACAATTTACTACCCCCTCTCTTGCCCGTGGGTGTCGTAAAATACGACTTATGAAGGTTTAAAATGCATACAACGTCTATGCAAGGGAAGGAAAACTCGAAATAAACCCTCTATCAACACATCTGACCAGCGTGGTATAGTAGGTTAAATTCCCTCTCATTGTCGCAGAGGTTTGAGCCCAACAGTGGACCTATATGGGCTGAAACGATAATCATTCATCATAATCATCATTTCAGCTTATATACGGCTCACTGCTGGGCTCGAGACTCCTCCATAATAAGAGGGACATTGACTTTACTAACATGCTGGTCTATTGGTTGGTATAGGCTTAGAATAATAACGTATAGAAGGATAGTGTCAGTACTTCGAACGTTCGAAACATGAATCTAAAAATACTAATGGCGCGCAGACGATTACACACGTACACACGCACACCACTATACAAATTATGAAATCAAATTTTGTTTTTATTAACATAAATCGTCGAAATACTTTTAAAAGTAATGTTAAAAACCTTTTTAAGTTTTTCAAATGTGTTATGACACCATTTGAATGCACAAACAGTCATAATTACATATTTATTTTATAAGAGTTGCGTACGTACGTGCTGTACAATGACTTGTACATCACGGAACGGTTCCGGCATAAGCTCCATTAAGCTCCAATTGAAATGCTTCACTTTTTGTACGCGAACTTACCTTCTATACGTTATTATTCTAAGGGGTATAGGGTAGGGTAAGGGTATAGGGTTTTGTTTCGAGTTTTCTTTCTCTTGTATAGAAGTTGCTGTTTTATGCATATTATATCCCTTAGCCGTCCTTTACGACACCCACGGGAGTGGTGAATTGTATTCTTACCACCCTTCAACCCTTCTCCAATCCACTTAATACTCACAAAAAAATTCAGAGTTAGTAGTATTTGTATTGAGGCTGGTATTAACATAATGTATTATAATTTGCATTGATACTGTTAATTAATTTCTTCATTTCTTAATGTATCTTGCTTAATATATTATTTATACCGCCGTATTCATGCACTATAAGCACGAGCTGTGTACTTATAAAACGTGTCTGGTCCACACAGGTATGCATGGAACATAAACCCTGCTCCCGTATAGGTACTGCATAAACTTATAGTGTCAGTATATCTTTTTTCTCATATATTATTCCCTTGGCCTACTCAGCGGCATGGCGATAGGGTGACCATATATTTTATTTTATTATAGCTGTAATTTTTGAAAACATGTGCATATGAGACAAAAGAACTTTTTTATTTATACATAAACTAGCAACCCACCCTCGCTTCGCATCGGTCTTAGTTGACTTACCCATGTGATCCTGTATTCCAACAGGAACAGGATCTCCTGTTTCTGTTGGAATACCGGGATAAAATATAGTTTATGTTACTCAGGGATAATGTAGAATTCTAATGGTGTAAGAATTATCGAAATATAAGTAATGGACACAAATTACATCCAAACTCAGAACAACAATTTGTGGATCGCACAAAGTGTTGTCCTGCATGGGATTCGAACCCGCGACACTGGCACGGTAGTTCGGTCTCTTAACTATTACGTCAACTGTGCAGTTATTGATTTGTTATTATCGGCTTTCTTATTTTTTCACAAGTGAAAATTTCTTTTGGCCTTTTATTTTGTGGATATTGAATGAGACTAAGCTGTCGCTTTGATGAAATTCTCACTTTTGTCGTAGCCTTTAGACTACATACAACATTTCATTTCAACATTTTAAATGTATTTAATTATAATTTTGAAAATTTTATAACACAATTTTTACTAACCGACTAGACGTGTTGTTTAATAATAGCATTGAGAAAATTCAGTCGCTATCTCTCAACATCCAACAACATGGTCACAATTTTTGTCGCTCAATATCGCAAGTACCTAGTGACGTAAGTTTCGAGCCGAAAAATGTCCATAAGCCATAACGTTGCAAATAAAACGGGGGCCGAACCGACCGAAATAAACTTATATATAACATCTACACCGGCAATAATGGCTTGAATTTTTATTACAAATTATGCTCGTATTTTACGGAGTTTGATGCTTTGCATAATAATCAATTGAATTTACACGCGTTTTTTAGTAATATGATGATGATGGGAGAAGAAATATCACAATCCATTATTTATGCGGCGGCAAACTCCATAACATTGGACAAAGAGACAGGGAAGGCAATTGACTTATTATGTGGGAAGACCACATTGCGGGTCAGTCCGTTCGAGATAATACCACACTGGTTTTTTTTGGGGTGTGTCGCGATAGGCGCACTCCTCGCACCACTCCATCCGGGGCGACAGAGGAGCGTAAGCACGCACACCCGCAACCCACCCGAACACCACGCCGCCTTCATCGTTGGACCGACCACCGGAGCAGGGTTACTTGTCATCAGTGGTCGGCCCGACGGCATACCTCCTTATGAGTGGGGTACCCTCTCATCGCCCCAATTCGGGGAGGACGTCGGTCTTTCCTCACGCGGTCGGCCTCTCGACGGGATAATACCACACTCGCACAGAAAATCGACGTCTGTGTAGTAGCAATTTGTTACTGCTCCTCGTTAGGTGAGCAAGAGAGCCGGCAGCCCAACTTTCTGAGGCTGTTTGCGTGTGCTGGGCTTTGGCATTAGCCTTTACTATCACCGAACCCCATTGCATATCATCTCACTCCCTTCACTTTTGCAGAAGACAATGGCCTGGTAAAGATCCGTGAGCGCCAGTATCACTTACCATCAGGTGTGCTGTTTGCTCGTTTGCCATCAACAGTAATAAAATATTACCATTTTACGGCACACTATTTAATCACACTGGTCAGATGTGTTGGTAAATGATTTAATTTCGAGTTTTCCATATCTTGCATTATAAATGTTATATTATATCCGTTAGTCCTTACTACACCCACGGACACGATAAGGGGTAGTTGTATTTTTACTCCCTCACCAGACGGACAATCATTTGATAAATTTATCAAAAGAAAAAAGTTTAGTTTTTTTTACGTTATTCTTATGGAAGAAAATTTTGATCTGCAACCTTTTTTAAAAAGAATGGGGGGTAAACAATGTATCAAATAGAATGGGTCTCTCGCTTGTCTTTGAAATCGCAAAAAACTTTATATAAATTAATAAATAAATATCTGGTTGACCGAGCTTCGCTCGGAATATTTTTATAGAATTTATTTAGATATATTAATAAAAACTAAAAATTATATAAAAAAAATACAAAAAGAGAATAATAATAACACCGAGATTCGAACCGACGCTGTTTGGATGCTACAAAACTCAAAATTAAAACCGGCCGTCCCCCAACTGAGCTACCGGAACTCTTGACATTTACAACGAATTTGAATTCGTATTCTTTTAAAATTTAATGTCATTTATTGTTATGCTAAAAACACCGACAAAAGAAAATTTTCTATAAATAAAACCTAGCTAGATCGATTTTTTGGACCCGAATCCTCTAGTATGCCAAGTTTCAACAAAATCGTTGGAGCCGTTTCCGAGATCCTGAATATATATATATATATATATATATATACAAGAATTGCTCGTTTAAAGATATAAGATAAACAATTAATGATATTCAAATTTGACTTAATAAATAATTAAAATACTTCACTACAATACAAAAGTTTCACTTCTATTTTGTTTATATACAACACATTTTTTTTTGTCTATCTGCATATGCCCGATAAATATTAAACGAATAAACTGATTTCATGGATTTTAGAAATAGATTCAGCTTTTTTCTGTCAAGACGCGGGCCGTCCATTACGTCCGGATTGACGAAAGGGTCACGCGCGGCCCTATTACCCATCGTACTCCCTCATCTTCTTCATTTGGGTGACAATTGGTATCGAGTTTCTTGAGGTCCATGGCCAGCCCGGCGGGATATGCTTACAGGTAACGTTCCTTTCGACGCCAACGTAGTAGATTAAGCTTAGCTTGGAGTATGCGTAAACTAAATTCATTCAAAGATTATTATTAAAAATGTTTGCGTAATACCATGGAATTTTATGTCGTCCATGTTGCAGACTCAAGCTAATATAATAATAATTTAGTCGCCGTAATTACGAACTAATAATATATCATCAATCTCTTTTTTTCTACGAATGTCTCTGTATAAATGGTGACTAAGAAAAATCTCTGATTTATGCCAGCTCATTGGCTCCGTAACCATTGAGATACATTGATCACAGATTTGTTACTAGCCTACTAATGAACCACAATAGAACAAAAATTACCTTAATCTTTAACACGTATTAATTACCACTATTAATATTTACTGTAAGACATCGCTTTGTTTGATTTAGCCATATCCATAAAAGATGGTTACTAAAATTAAAAAGATATCATCATTATTTTTGATGTTGAGTTGAGACATTATATATAAAACTACGTTTACGAATTCTATAGCGGTTTGTATTTGATTTTTGATGAACAAATCTAATATATTACCACCGGATAGGTTTACAGTTGTCTGAATCAATAAATAAAATCGGCTAAGTGCGAGTCGGACTCGCGCACGAAGGGTTCCGTACCATAGACTAAGTAAACAAGTGCCTCCCTATTGCCATTATCGATATTGAGCAAAAAAATCAAGTCTGTTATATGGGAGCGCCCCTTAAATATTTATTTTATTTTATTTTTAGTATTTGTTGTTATAGCGGCAATAAAAATACATCATCTATGAAAATTTCAACTGTCTAGCTATCCAGTGATACAGGTACAGTTACCTGAGATACAGCCTGGTGACAGACGGACGGACGGACGGACAGCGAAGTCTCAGTAATAGGGTCCCGTTTTTACCCTTTGGGTAGGGATCCCTAAAAATCAAATACAAAGGCAATAAAAACCGTAAAAATAGTTTAATTTTTAAAAAGGTTTCTAATATTAACTAAGAAGCTAATACTGTACAATTACAAGAAAAAACAGCATTTGAGTTAAAATTAATTATAAGTAGTGATCCTAAAACTTGAAATTACAATATGAATTAAGCCTAACGCGGTAAACCTCTCCAAAAATATCGTTGAACAGAACCTTACTCTCACAAAAAAAAACCTCTTCCAATTTACGAAACTGTAGCGGCGGCTCGAGGCACCGAAAGTACTGTTTTTGTACTAAAATTTGATGTTCTAACAAAATTAAGAGAGACGTATTCTTTTTGTAAAGCTACAAATAAGCAACGATGTTATGTACGTAAAAATTTGGGAGTTTCATGGAAATTGTTAGGTATCCGCAAACGTGTACATAGCGGTACATTCAATAATGATTTCAGATGTTTACACGAGTTTTATACATTGTAAATAAAGAGTGGGTAGATATAAAACTCTGTAATAACGGTGATTGGACGTGAGACATCTGTGCAGACTAACTGCACATGACAATGGACGCTGTGAAGTGATCGAAACGTCGGGCAATCAAAAATCAAATACAAACGCGATACAATCCATAAAATAATTTTTATTTACAATACATTTAATACCGAATAAAATTCATAATTAAAAGACAAAATAGTAGAAGAAAAACACTATCATATTAAAGGTATTTTTATTAATTACCGTGTGGTGACGGAGTAAGAATACAATTCACCACTCCCTATTTTGCCCGTGGATGTCGTAAAAGACGACTAAGGGATATAATATGCACATAACATCTGTGCAAGAGAAAAACTCGGATAAAACCCTACACCAACAGGTCAGATCAGCATGGTATAGTAGGTCAAATTCCCTCCCATTGTGGAGGAGGCCCAAGCCCAACAGTGAAACGTATGTGGGCTGCGATGATGATTAAAGGTATTTTATATACATACTAGCAACCCGCCCTCGCTTCGCTTCGGTTTCAGTCGCTTTACCCTCGGCGTAGTTCCCGTTCCTGTGGGAATACCGGGATAAAATATAGCCTATGTTACTCCCTGATATTATAGCTTTCCATTGGTGAAAGAATTTTTGAACTCAGTTCGGTGGTTTAAGCGTGAAAGCGCTACAAACAAACAAACAAACATCCTTACTTTCGCATTTATAATATTAGTATGGATATATATATATTACATATATTATTTGTAGCTTTTAATATCAATTCATTATTATCACACTTCATTTATGCTCCACTGGTCATGAACGTTCTCCATGATGGGAAAGAAATCGACCTATTACACCATGATGGTCAGACGTGTGATGCTGATGACGAGGGTTTTATATCGAATTTGTCTTTTCTTGCATAGATGTTATTTGCGTATATCATATAATCTCTTGGTCGTCTTTTACGGTATCCACGGGGAAGACAGAGGGTGGTGAATTGTATTCTTGCTTCGTCACCAGACAGTATCTTATATCTTTATATATTTTCAGGATCTCGGAAACGGCTTCAACGATTTTGATGAAACTTGGCATACTAGAGGTTTCGGGTCCAAAAATCGATCTAACTAGGTTTTATTTATAGAAAATGGTTTGTCGGTGTTTTTAGCAAAACAATACAATGACATTAAATTTTAAAAGAATATAAATTCAAATTTCGTTGTCAACGTCATGAGTTACGATAGCTCAGTTGGGAAGTTGTCCAGTTCTGTTTTTGTTTTGTTTTGGCATTCAAACAGCGTCGGATCGAATCTCGGTGTTATTATTATTCTCTTTTTGTATTTTTTTATATATTTTTCATTATTTAATTTTTATTTTTTATTAATATATATCTAAATAAATTTGACAAAAATATTCCGAGCGAAGCTCGGTCAAGCAGATATTAATCATTTACTCTACGTAATCATTTACATTACAGACGTCAATATTTTTCTTTTTTATAAAGCACCTAAATTATCATGGAATAGAAAAGGAAAATTCGAATTAAAATCTTATATCAACCTGCCTCACCAGCGTGGTATAGTTGGTCAATTTTCCTCAGAATGCGGCGGAGGCTCAAGCCCAGCAGTGAGACGTATATGAGCTGTGATGACGATGATGATGAAATTATCACATCAAATGCGATCACCCACTGATTATACCTCTATCTTGTATCCCCTCTTCATGTCCAATATTTAGACTTTGAAAGGTTGATGGATGTTTCGATTGATAACCTGCTTTCTCCTTTTATTTATCAGCTAAAATACTAGTGGTTAAATCTTGCTCAATTCCACACACGTACGGCACAGCGTTCGTATTTCTTGCAAATGTCTGAGGCTCCCAAACCCCCGGGCTGTCCCAATTGCTGCCTTTATTATCTGTTTATTACCGGCCTTTGGCCTGATATCAGAACATTTCGGACCTCGTAAGATGGAACAAGACTTGATATATTACTATGATATATTTTATTACATAATACTGCGCTAATGTTTGAGAATATAGACAGCGTAGTACTTAAGCATTCCAAATAATGCGACTTTGATTCCCACGTCAGGCAATACTTAATGCAATTCACAAAATTTATGTTCTGAGTTTGGGTATAATTTGTGTACGTTGTTTGTAAATTTCGAAAGATTTAAATTTCGCACGTTAAGCACGAAGCCGAAATACGGAAATCCATAGAAAAATGGATGTAACCGATATAACACGAAGAATTACCGCACTTAAATGACAATGGGTAGGCTACATTGCACGACGAACTGACAACCGCTGGGTAAAAAAGGATCTCGAATGGCGACTACGTATTGGGCGACGCAGTGTAGTATGCCTTCCCACTAGATGGACCGACGACCTCGTAAAAGTTGCTGGGTCGCAGGCAGTACAGGATCGCAATTGGTTGTTAAACATGAAAGAGATCTACATCCAATAGTGGACGGCGATAGGCTAAACGATAATGATGAATATCTGGTTGACCGAGCTTCGCTCTGAATATTTTTATCGAGTTTATTTATAACACCGAGATTCGATCCGACGCTGTTTGAATGCAAAAATTTAAAGTGAACTTGATCACTTCCCAACTGAGCTACCGTAACTCTTGACATTAAAA
This sequence comes from Lymantria dispar, assembly GCA_032191425.1. NCBI lineage: Eukaryota > Metazoa > Arthropoda > Insecta > Lepidoptera > Erebidae > Lymantria > Lymantria dispar. Next base: position 1,094,111 of record CM063446.1, read on the forward strand.
CGAAATTTGAATTCATATTCTTTTAAAATTTAATGTCATTTATTGTTATGCTAAAAACGCCGACAAAAGAACATTTTCTATAAATAAAACCTAGCTAGATCGATTTTTTGGACCCGAAACCCCTAGTATGCCAAGTTTCATCAAAATCGTTGGTCCCGTTGCCGAGATCCTGAATATATAATATATATTCTGATATATCTATGATATATATATGATCCTGAATATATATATAATATCTGGTTGACCAAGCTTCGCTCGGAATATTTTTATCGAATTTATTTAGATATATATTAATAAAAAATAAGTAATGAAAAATATATAAAAAAATACAAAAAGAGAATAATAATAACACCGAGATTCGAACCGACGCTGTTTGAATGTCAACAAAATCAAAATTAGAACCTGTCAACTTTCCATCTGAGCTATCGTAACTCATGACGTTGACAACGAAATTTGAATTCGTATTCTTTTAAAATTTAATGTCATTGTTTGTTTTGCTAAAAACACGGACAAAACAACATTTTCTATAAATAAAACCTAGCTAGATCGATTTTTTGAACCAGAAACCTCTAGTATGCCAAGTTTCAACAAAATCGTTGGAGCCGTTTCCGAGATCCTGAGTATATATATATATATACATACAAGAATTGCTCGTTTAATGATATAAATATCTGGTTGACCGAGCTTCGCTCGGAATATTTTGGTCGAATTTATTTAGATATATATTAATAAAAAATAAATAATGAAAAATATATAAAAAATTACAAAAAGAGAATAATAATAACACCGAGATTCGATCCGACGCTGTTTGACAGACAAAAACTAAAATTAAAACCGGTAAATGTCTCACCTGAGCTACCGTAACTCTTGAAGTTGAGAACGAAATTTGAATTCATATTCTTTTAAAATCTAATGTCATTGTAATGTTTTGCTAAAAACACCGACAAAAGAACATTTTCTATATATAAAACCTAGCTAGATCGATTTTTTGGACCCGAATCCTCTAGTATGCCAAGTTTCAACAAAATCGTTGGAGCCGTTTCCTAGATCCTGAAAATATATATATTTACAAGAATTGCTCGTTTAAAGATATAAGATATACAAGAATTGCTCGTTTAAAGATATAAGACAAGATGAAATAATATGTAATACGAATCAAATCATAACAAAAACAACTAGACTTAATTGGTAATGAGCAAGCCGCATCTCTCAACGAACCGATAACCGTTGAGAAAAAAATGTTTTCAAGTAACGACGACGTATAGGATGATGCAGTTAAGGACCGCCCTTTGGTAAAAATTTTTACCAAGTCATCATTATCAGTAGGACTACGTTGAGCAGCGAGTGCTGAATGCCTGAAAGATTGTGGTAATTAATATATATCCACCATATCACATGTGGCGGAGAGGCATTTCCGTGTGGTGATGGAGTAAGAATACAATTCACATACAACCCCCCTCAAATACAATGCTCTTTTGCCCCTGGGTGTCGTAAAAAGCTGCTAAGGGATTAAATAGGCATATAGTATCTATGCAAGAGAAGAAAGACTTGAAATGAAACCCTATACAACACGTCTGACCAGCGTGGTCAATTTTTCTCCTATAGAGGCGGAGACTCGAACTCAATAGTGGGCGTATAAGCTGCAATAAAAATAAAATACTAAAAGACCAAATACGAAATCTATACATCTTTTATGATTGCAGTATAAAAATAAATTGGAATAAAAAAATTGTTTTACACTTGTAACTCTCTGGTAACGTTCAAATCCCTTGTTATATTTAATTTTAATTGTTGAACATTCTTTTGTTCAAAGTTTGAACAAAACATTTTATGTTCAAGTGATATATTTAACATTTGTAACAAAAATGAACGTAGACTTGATTTTGTATTTTCTTTTTCTATTCAGAAGTCGAATAGGGGATAGAGTTTTCTGTATCAATATAAGCAGGCTGAAGTGGAAATGGACAATTATATGAAAGGGCCTGGTTGAGTAACTCGTCAACGGCGAGACAAAACTTGACTAAGAAAGTATTTTACTGAATTCAACCTTAAAGAGGTTGAAAAGCAATGGTAATTTTGTATGCGAAGAATAAAACGTTTTTAAAATATAAGCACTAATATTTTTCAGTAAAGTGGACAAAAAAGCATTTTTGCACTTGACCACTTTTCAAGTTTTTATTTAGTTTCACCTGTCCCGTTGTCTGTAATTAAATCTTAAATTTGCCATTATCCGTCGGTATTGGAATATGATTTCCGGAATGTAGTGACGGAGTAAGAATACACTACTCCCTATCTTGTCCATGTATGTCGTAAAAGATGACTAAGGGATATAGTAAGCATATAGTAACTATGTAAGAGAAGGAAGACTCGAAATAAAACCATATCAACCTGTCTGACCAGGATGGTATCATCATCATCACAGCTGACATACGTCCCATTGTAGGGTTCGAGCCTCCTCCACAATAAGAGGCAAATTGACCTACTATACTACGTTAGTCAGACGTGTTAGTATAGGATTTTCTTTCGAGTTTTCCTTCTCTTGCATAGATGTTATATGCATATTATATCCTTTAGTCGATTTTTACGACACCCACGGACAAGAAAAGGGGGGGTGAATTATATTCTTACTCCGTCACCACACGAAAATGGTATAGTAAGGTCAATTTCTGTCCTATTGTGGAGGATACCGGGTCCTATTGTGGATATGAGCTGAAATGATCATGGTGTCTGGAATATGATTTCCCATGCGGTGACGGAATAAGAATACAATTTACCATCCTCCTCTCTGACCTGTGGGTGTCGTAAAAGACGACTAAGGGATATAATATAATATGTTCGGTGAGGAACATAAAAATAATAGAGACTCGCTTGATATGGAATGATATATTAAAATAGGCGAATAAAGTACAATATGTTGTGGCTATTCGCTTTAGGGATTGATCGGCGAGTGTTGGCGAGTGCAGCGGGGTGGCGTAATACCACTGAGCGCCTTTCCCTAGCGCTCCTTACTACCCCCGTGGTCATCGTCGACGTCATAGCTGCGGTGACAATATTTATATCTTATATCTTTAAACGAACATTTTTTGTATATATATATATATATTTTTTTTCAGGATCTCCGAAACGTCACCAACGATTTTGATGAAATTTGGCATACTAGAGGTTTCGAGGCCAAAAAATTGATCTAGCTAGGTTTTATTTATTGAAAATGTTGTTTTGTCGGTGTTTTTAGCAAAATAATACAATGACATTGAATTTTAAAAGAATATGAATTCAAATTTCGCCATCAATGTCATGAGTTACGATAGCTCAGTTGGGAAGTTGTCCAGTTTTCTTTTAGTTCTATTTTGGCATTCAAACAGTATCGGATCGAATCTCAGTGTTATTATTATTCTCTTTTGTAATTTTTGATATTTTTTTCATTATTTAATTTTTATTTTTTATTAATATATATCTAAATAAATTCGACAAAAATACAACAAAAATATTCTGAGCTAAGCTCGGTCAACCAGATATTAACATTTATACAAGAGAAGGACCACTCGAAACAAAACTCAATACGTCTAACCAGCCTGGTAAAGTAGGTCAATTTCCCTCCCATATTGGAGGAGGACTAAGCCCAACAGTGCGTCTCACTGTGGGCTGTGATGATGATGATGATGATGACTAATTTTCCTTATGATAACAGAGTTAGAATACAATTTATCATCCGTCTTCATGCTCGTGGTTGTCGTAAAGGTTGATTAAGGTATATAATATTGCAAGAGAGAGTAAACTCGAGATAAAAGCCTAGATCAGTTTAAAAGAAAAACTAAGATAATTCCCATTGTTTCACGCACAGAGTTCCCGTTCCTATAGGAATACGGGGTCCCTGTTTAATATGAAGTTTATCACCTCTATGTTACTCGCTGATTAAGTAGCTATTGATGAAAGAATTTTTAAAATCGGTTTAATGTTTTAAAAACACTTAATAAAGAACCAAACTCTCATGCCTATCTATAATATTAGTTATTATTACAAATTCTATAAAACAATCCCTGTCTGTATTTTTGTTATATAAAATAGACATTTAATATGGATAAGTTTCTTTTTGAAACCATTTGCTATATTAAATCTGCTCTCTCTAGAAACGTATAAATTGCTTCTACTCTGGTAACTTTGACGTTTGCGGTGGGGACGGTTTGGATTATTTGAAAGTTGTTGATGCGTATGAATGACGTACTCGGACATTCAGTGCTTACATTTGTCACTTTAAATCTTATATCTTTAAACGAGCAATTCTTGTGTATATATATATATATATATATATTCAGGATCTCGGAAACAGCTCCAACGATTTTCTTGAAACTTGGCATAAACCTCTAGGGTTTCGGGTCCAAAAAATCGATCTAGCTAGGTTTTATTTATAGCAAATGCTGTTTTGTCCGTATTTTTAGCAAAACAAACAATGACATTAAATTTTAAAAGAATATGAATTCAAACTTCGTTGTTAATGTCATGAGTTACGATAGCTCAGATGGGAAGTTGACAGGTTCTAATTTTGATTTTGTTGACATTCAAACAGCGTCGGTTCGAATCTCGGTGTTATTATTATTCTCTTTTTGTAATTTTTTATATAATTTTCATTATTTGTTTTTTTATTTTTTATTAATATATATCTGAATAAATTCGACAAAAATATTCCGCGAAGCTCGGTCAACCAGATATTAGTGTTTATATATCACAATTTTTGAAATGAAAACTTTGTTAGGCGCGTTGTAATTTTCTTACTGTAAACAAAAATCATGTAACTAGAGTCATCGTTGGGTGAACAAAAAGCGTGAATCTGCGTCATCGTCACCGCACTCTTCCGTGTATACAGTGTAGATATGAACTCGAAATAAAACCAACCCATCTGACTAGCGTGGTATAGTAGGTCACTTTCATTTCTATTGTGGAAGAGACTCGAGCCCAGCAGTGGGACGTATGTGAGCTGACATGATGACTAATATATCTTTTATACTATATGCCAATCCACCTAAACAATATAGTGTAAGAGATTTATTTCCATTATTTAGAAAAGGCACGCGTCCAGTAATAATACATAGATTATCTCACCTAGAGATTAACTTATGTATAGACTGAAAAATAGGAACACAAAATGTAACACCACACACAAACACCCTCAGAAAATTGGGCTGCCGGCTCTCTCGCTCAACGAACGAAGCGCAGTAACAAATTGCTACTACATAGACGTCGATTTTCTGCGGTAGTGTGGTAATACCCCAGACGGACCAGATGAAGCATTATATCAATAAAAAATATATATAGGTACCTAAAGAGAATTTCTGACGTTATCATAATACTTTAAGACCTCAAATATATATTTTTTCATTATCTATAAAATAAACAATTCCTATAAAATACATCAAAACTAAGAATTGGTTTATTTTAAACTAAATAAATTTTATAGATATAAAACATAAATATAGAAACTTACATTTTAGGCTTTTATAAAAAAAGTCTTTTGAGTATTTAAATAAGCGAGTCGAGTAACTTTTTATCCACATTCTTAGCGAATTCTTTATACTACATAAAGAAATAGTCGGGTTAATTAACTTAGCCAATGTCGTGTGTAAATTTTTCTTGCAGATTACCTAGGCAGTGTTCAATCGATGAATAGCTTGAAAATAAATATGCCGATAAGAATATAGAATATTGGCAACATTTTATTGCAAGTTTTTGTTAAAAGACTATAATATTAATACTCTTTGCTAAGGAATTGTCGTTTTATTGCAAGAGACTTTACAGATATACAATTAAGGGACAAAAATTATACCCAAATTAAAAATAATTTGTGAATCGTAAAAAGTATTGATTTTTTTTATTGCTGTTGATAGCAAAACAAGCAAATAACCCCTTGATGGTAATTGATTCTATCGTGAAGACAGTGAAGGAGGCATGAATGCGTGCAAAGAGGTTCGGTTATATTAAAGGCATCCCAAAAACCTAGCTTACACAAACACCCTCAGAAAGTTAGGTTTCTTATTCTCTCGCTCGCCGAACGAAATGCAGTAGCAAATTGTGGTACTACCCCGTGAACGGACCGGCCCACGACTATAGATAACAACTGCTACCATTCAACATTGTCCTGTGCGATTCTTGGATACAGTATAAATCTAGATCTGGTCTTATCTTAATTAGGTACTTGGGGTCAACTCAATAAGTACTCTTCTTTTTATTTTTTTATTGCAAACGATGGCAGAAGAGCATACAGTACACCTGATGGTAAATATTGCAGCCGCTCATGAACCTTTGCAAGGCCGCTGCCTACCGCGAAGAAAGTGAAGGGAGTGTAAATGCGTGCAATGAAGTTCGTTAATAATAAAGACAACACTAAAACCCACCACGCGCAAATGTCCTCAGAAAGTTGGTCTGCCGTCTCTCTCGCTCACCGAACGAAGCGTAATAACAAATTGCTACTACTCAGACGTCGATATTCTGCTCAGTGTGGTACTACCCCGGACTGACAGGCCCGCGGCTGTAGACAGACAACTATCAACATTGTGGTCCTACCACTATGGTCTTCTTTCATAGTACATATTGCAATAGTTATTGGCAATAGTAATATGACCGGCCGTCTGCCTGACGTCAAACCTCCTTGGGAATATCATTGTTGACCTAACGGCATCAGATGCAGTTGGCATAGGTCGATGAAAAACTCTTAGACGTTTTTTACAATATCTACAAGGAATGTTGCATTGAATGCATTGGTAGTATTGCAAGATGATAAATGGCAGCAACACAGCAGACGACTATCGGGTTAACTGCACGGATGGTTAAGATACCAACCTACCGTGCCAGTGTCGCGGGTTCGAACCCGCGCAAGACAACACTTTGTGCGATCCACAAATTGTTGTTCTGAGTCTGGTTGTAATTTGTGTCCTTTAATTATGTTTGTAAAGTCCACCCAGAATACAAGAATTATTGCCTTAGTGCAGGGCGTTGTTTTTTTATAAAAAAGAATATGCATGTAATAACTATGCAAGAGAAGGAAACTTGAAATTAAGCCCTTTACTAACATGTCTGACTAACGTGGTCAATTTAGGTCAATTTCCCTCCTATTTTGGATGATGCTCGAGCCCAGCAGTGGGACGTATATGAGCTGAAATAGTAACGATGATGCGACATAGTCAAATAAACATCAAAAATCAATATTTTTTAAACACTGTACGTAAACTAGTATCTATGGTACAAAATGAACTAGTTTTTTTTTATTAAACTAATGGATTTCACTCTGCTAGATTATGTCGCCACTTAACTCCCAGGTGCGAAGTAGTCCTTGTTTATTTTCGAGAAAAAAAAATATCAACAGTATCTTCAAAAAAATATACTTGAATCTCTCATCTAGTTTGTTTTTCACCCAGATTAAAGTGGTTAGGAATTTTCTCACTGTAATCTTGCGAGATTGAATTCTAATAGGTGAGTGTTCTTTCGCTGTTTCAACATTTTTATTTTAATATTTAAAAGCTTATTTTGCTCTAAGGTAAATTGTTTCTATATTTTTAAAATTATTAATATGTTTTGAAATAAATCTTCTCTTTTTTGTAATTCAGTTTTAATACATGTAATCTTTAAGTTAATTAAAGGCTATTAGCTCTAGAATTTCGTTATTTTATTCACCATTTTAGCTCATGTACGTCCTTCTTTTCCGTGTGTTAACGGAGTAAGAATACAAATCATCACTCCCTATCTTGCCCATGGATATCGTAAAAGACCACTATGGGATATAATACGCATATAACATCTATGCAAGAGAAGGAAAACTAGAAATAAAACGTGTTTGACCAGCATGGTCAAACAGGTTTTATTTATAAAATTATAATTAATTATAATTAATTATTTATAATTTATAATTAATTATAAATTATAATTAATTAATTATAATTAATTAATTATAATTAATTAATTATAAATTTTTTTATTTTATTTTTTTTTTGTTTTTTTTTTATTTTTTTTTTTATTTTTTGTTTTTTTTTTTATTTATCAATATAGTAAGGTCAATTTCCCTCCTATTGTGGAGGACGTTCGAGCCTAACAATGGGACGTGTATGAGTTGAAATGCTCATGATGATGACGTCCCACTGTTGGGCGTGATAAATTAACCTACCACAGCGTGTTGGTCAGACGTATTGGTATAGGGTTTTGTGTGGAATTTTCATTCTTTTGCCAGGTAATACCTATACCCGCAATTCGTATCCCTTGGTCGTCTATTACGATACCTACGGGTAAGAAAGGGAGTGGTGAACTGCATTCTTACTCTGTCACCACATGGATGTAAGAAGAAGAGGGCAATAGAGCTAATATACCACGCTGGTCAAACGGTCTGATATAGAGTTTTCCTTCTCTTGGATAGATATTATATACATATTGTATCCCTTAGTCGTCTTTTACGACACACACGGGTAGTATAAAGGGGTGGTGAATTGTATTCTTACGCTGTAACACACGGAATGTTTCATTACCTAGATAAATATTTAATACGTATTAATAAAAAATAAAATGTTGAAATAATGAAAAAAGTATCAAAAATTACAAAAAAGAACAATAACACCGAGATTCGATCTCACGCTGTTTGAATGCGACTAGACAGCTTTCCAACTGAGCTATTGACATTTTATGTAATTGTTGATCAGCTAAAAACACCGACAAAACAACATTTTTTAGAAAAAATTATACCTAGCTAGATCGATTTTTTGGCCCCGAAACCTCTAGTATGCCAAATTTCATCAAAATCGTTGGAGCCATTGCCGAGATCCTGGATATATATATATATCATCATCATCATCTTGCTCTTATCCCAATTACTTGGGGTCGACGCAATATGTCATCTGTTTTGACATATTGCAAAAAGTTTCGGCAATGACTTTTATGACCGGCCGCCTGCCTGACGTCAACCCTCCTTGGGAATGTAATCGTTGTCCCAAATGGTACCAGATGGAGTTGGTCCGGGTCAATCTAGGGCTCTTAGTCGTCTTTTACGACACCCACGAGCAAAGCAAGGGTTGGTAGTATTCGAAGCCGCTACCACACAGCATTTATATATATATATATTACAGCAATTATATATATATATATATATATATATATATATATATATATATATATATATATATAATTGCTCGTTTAAAGATATAAGATTTTAATCTAGGCGTCAGGCTGTCGATATACACTGATTGATATAGCCAGTAGCAAACAAGAGTGCCTGCAAAATGTATTTTTATCTCGTCATAAAGCAGAGGTAACACTAATTTTTTTCTTTTTCTTTACATCTGAAAAGGACCAGCCATAAAATCAACCAAATCTTTCCAAAAGGCAAAAACCATCTATTTTACTAGGTGGGTGTAAACACAAAGTTTTGCCCTTCTATTTAAACGAGAACTAATTACAGACCCCTCAGAATTGCCCACTTAAGGGCACCGACACATCTATGGTGTGAACTGTATGTATCGTCCCTTTTGTTTAGCAACGTAAACTTGTTGGAAATTTGACAGTTTTACGATATATAAAGGGTATAATGGATGATAGGGTGTTTAGCGATAATTAGCGAGTAAAGTCGGATGCATAAATCATACTAGCTTTTGTTCAAGCCCTCTTGGAGTGTGTCGAATATTTGAAGCGACACGTCTAAAACTTGCATCGTTTTAAAGTTATACTGTCGTTTATAAAAGGGTTACTTAAGAATACCTACCACATTCTCTTCTTAATCATTCAGCCGCTTTCCCCTCCCAGGGAGAAGCAATTGGGTGTTAATGTATTTTATATTTAACGTTTTTTTTTTTTAGTTTTTTTTTTTTGGGGGTGGCTTACGGTCGGGGTACTCCTCGCTCAACTCCGTCCGGGGCAACAGAGGGGCGTAAGCAAGGGGCGCACACTCGTAACCCACCCATAACACGTCGCCTTCGTCGTTGGGCAGACCACCAGAGCAAGGTGACCTGACGTTAGTGGTCGACCCGACGGAATACCCCCTGAGGAGTACCCTCTCCTCGACCGACGTACATTAGCCATTATCCTAATTACTTGTGGTCTACTTAAAATATAGTCTTCTTCCACACGTACATATTGCATAAGTTAAATTATAGTTTTACTAGCAACCCGCCCTCGTTTCGCTTCGGTTTCAATCGCCTTACCCGCGAAGTTCCCGTTTTCGTGGTAATACCGGGATAAAATATAGCCTATGTTACTCCCTGATATTATAGCTTTCCAATGGTGAAAGAATTTTTGAAATCGGTTCGGTGGTTTAAGCGTGAAAGCGTACCAAAAAAACAAATAAACAAACAAACAAACTTACTTTCGCATTTATAATATTAGTAAGGATGACTAGCCGCCGGATTTTAACTTTCTTAGGAATGTAATTATTGTATTATGTGGCTACGAGCAAAGTAGGAATTGGTAGTATTCGTAGCCGCCCACGTACAGATTTTTTTGTTTTTTTTATTTCTTTTTTGTTTTTGTTCTAACCGCCATATTGTGGTGAGATAATAAATATATTATTGACTAATTTCTACCCGCAGCTTTGCTCGCGTAAAATACAACTAGCGCAAGATTAAATTTTATCTATATCCGTTCAACCGATTATGCTTGATTGTATAAAAAATAAAGTTGGACTATTACAAAATAAACATATTACGAGGATAATATGTATCCTATGTGTTAATCCAGACTATCACCTACATCCATGCCAATTTTTATTGAAATTGATGTAGGCGTCAGAACGTAGAAAAGTAACACGCATACACGCATACACACACATCCACAAACTTTCGCCTTTATCTATATACGTGAAGCAAAAACTTTGTACCCCTTTTTACGAAAATTACGTGGATGGACAAGTATGAAATTTGGCACAGTTGAAGTATATAATGAGGAGAAGTGCATAAAACTGAAATTTCATATAGTAATGGATTAGAAATGCATTAAATTCATTAAAAAAGCCTTACACACACACGCGCACGCACGCACTCATGCATGCACGCACGCACACACGCACGCACACACGCACGCACGCACGCACGCACCCACATACACACACACACACACACACAAATACAGCTTGCTCAATTTACAATTACACATAAATAAAATTAAAGAAAAATGTGTAGCAGAAAATTAATTAAAATTAGTTATGGACGAATTTCGACCACACGCCGACCACTAGTAATATTAGTTTGATGTGGGTCTCGATGTATGTTCGTGTGGTGATGAAGTAAGCATACAATTCACCATTCCCTCTCTTACCTCTGGGTGTCGTAAAAGACGACTAAGGGATTACAATATGCAGATAACATTAATGTAAGAGATGTAACTCTATACCAACCCATATGACCAGTACGATACCAACCCACGGCCGTCCCAACTCACGTGACCTTCGATGATAATGATGATTCTCTATCACCATTTCATCATTACGGCCCATACACGTCCCACTACTGGGCTCGAGCCTCCTCCACAATAGGAGAACAATTGCTGATCAGACAGATTGGTATAGGGTTTTATTACGAGTTTTCCTTCTATTGCATAGATGTTATATACGTATTATATCCCATAGTCGTCTTTCACGATATCCACGGGCAAGATAGTAAGTGATGAATTATATTCTTACTCCATCACCACACGGAAAGATTCTCTATGCCCATATGAATTCATAATAATGCCCTGGTTAACTTTGCTTAACTAAGGTTTAATTTATATAATAAATATAATGAATTTCTTTGATTATCATGCCTCTTACCATCATTAACGTCGGTCGATGGGAGGGTACCCCAATAGGGGGTATTCCGTCGGGCCGACCACTGACGACAAGTTAACGCTGCTCCAGTGGTCGGCCCAACGACGAAGGCGACGTGGGCTTCGGGTGGGTCGCGGGAGTTGCATGCTTAAGCCCCTCTGTCGCCCCGGACGGAGTGGTGCGGAGGCGCGCCGACCGCGGCCCACCCACACAACCCCTGCTTACCATCATTAAAAACAAATAGCTATATTTTACATAAACAATGGCGGATTAAAAGCAAAAACACCATCTCATCGCGATATCGTTGTAAAAGGCTCCGAGTACAAAAATGAAAAGCAAAAAGTACTTAAGAAAAAAATTGCCTTCATTTAATTTAATAATAACTTGTTATCTAATAGAAAGCTTTGGGAAACGCCAGTATTGTAGAATTTTTTTACATATCCATTAATTTACATACTAGCAATACGCCATCGCTTCGCTTCAGTTTCAGTTCTTGCTCCCACATTTAAAATCTATAATATCTATTATATCACAAAACGCGACTGCAGTCAATCAAGCTCCGGGTTCGATTCCCGGACCAGGCATAATTTTATACAGGTTTCTTGAGAGAAAAAACAGCCTAAGTTATTATTTATAGTCCCTCTGTAGGTCTCGGGCCTACTCCGTAATGGGAGGGAATTTGACCTTCCATGATAGTCAGACATGTTGGTATAAAGTTTAATTTCGGGTTTTCTTTCTCTTGTACATATCTTATGTGCATATTATATCCCTTAATCGTCTTTTACGACATCCACGGGCAAGATAGGGAGTGGCGAAGAGTATCCTTACTCTGTCACCACGCGGATAATATTCAGCTACAGTTCATTTCAATAAGTATTCTTGCAAAGAAAATATAATCATATAGAAACTATCTCAAAGTGTACTAATGAGTATCTCAAATCCTCGTATCGTATTTGTAAACTAACTCTGTCTCAGAGATACATTAATGATTCAACTTTGCTTCGTAAACCGATACGTAACTTCTTTCCAATTAAAACTTTCAGTTATACAAAAGTATTAAAAGAGACATGATAATTATTATAGTTCAAATATGGGCTTTATTGATGTGATAATCCTTACTAATAATATAAATGCGACAGTAAGTTTGTTTGTTTATTACGCTTTCACATTTGTGAGGGTACCCGAAAGAGTATAACGTCGGGCCGACCACTGAGGACAAGGAACTTGTCACTGGTGGTCGGCCCAACGACGAAGGCGACATAGGTATGGGTGGGTTATGGGCATGCGCGCTGTCCTTTCGTCGCCCCGGACAGAATGGACCACGTGTGCGCTTACCATAAGCCACCCACAAAAAAAAAGCTTTCGCATTTAAACCACAGAACCGATTTCAAAAATTCTTTCACCAATGAAAAGCTGTAATATCAGGAAGTAACATAGGCAATACTTTAACCCGGTATTTCCACGGAACAGGAACTACGCGGGTAAGGCAACTGAAATCGAAGTGAATCGAGAGCGGATTTCTATCTTTATATATAAATATTTTGTGTATGTGTGTATGTCACTGAACTCCTAAACGGCTGGACCGGTGTTGATGATATTTTTTGTACATGTTCAAGGGGATTCGAGAATGGTTTATATTTACAATTTGACCCTGCAGGGGGCGTTATTTGAACAAAACAACGTCTGCAGGGTCAGCTAGTTATCTTATAAATCGATGAACGCCAACTGCACGATGAAGCATGACCCATCGTCACGTTACGCGTGGGCCGAGCGTGCAAGCGAGAACGCGATACAAGCGATAGATATTTGATCGGCCTAAGCATACGGCTTGTGACGCATCTAACCCTCTTCAAAGAAAATATTTGATTAACGATGTAACACGCATATGATATCCATGCAAGAGAACGAAAACTCTAAATAAAACCATATACCAACCCGACTGACCAGCGTGGTATATTAGGCAAATTTCACTTCTGTCCAGGAGGAGGCTCGATTCTAGCAGTAGGACTGGTATTTTTTTTATGAATGAATAAAGAATTTGAAATAGTATTACAGAATATTATTTATTATTACCCAATGTAACTCACACTGCCTCGCCTGTGAAGGCGGCAAGACACACTCCGGCGAGTTGGGCAATAATCGGCCAGCGCGTTAATAATAACCGGTAGAAAATGCCTTTGGCATTAAGTCCGCCACTGTGCTTGTTGCATGAAGATTAATAAATAATAAATAAAATAATAACTAGTGATCGCCATGTGGTCGGAATTCGGCCATAATTCCTTTTCAATTAATTTTTCTGCTACACAATTTTCTTTGATTTTATTAATGTATAATTGTAAATTGAGCAAGCTGTATTTCACTAATAACTAATATATAAGCACAAATCTCTATTAGATTATTTGACATTCGGTTTGACCAGAGATTTTAACTGTAAACAAAAGTGTATAAGCGCGCGCATGTGTGCGTGTGCGTGTGTAACGATTGCGTTGTAATGTGCGTAAAACCTTTTTTAATGAATTTAATGTATTTCTAATCCATTCTTATATGAAATATCAAGTTTTATGCACTTCTCCCTATTATATACTTCAACTGTGCCAAATTTCATACTTGTCTATTCACGCAATTTTAGTAAAATGGGGTACAAAGTTTTTGCTTCACGTATTTATATATAGATAATAAATTATTTATTTATTTAAAAAGAAATTGTAAGTATAGAATAGTTTATAACAGAGTGATTTATAAGCTAGGAGTTACAACTAAGCTTATGTAATACGATTATTGGTTGAAGTTTTGATATGAGCTGAAATGATGATGAATGATGTAATGGAGGCTCTGTTAAACGTTTAGGTAGATATAGCCTAAGCGCAGAAAAACAGTAAGTTTCTGTCTATTAAAGTAAATTGTCATAATAAATTATAGATTATAATTGAAATTTGATCCTAATATCTTTTATAAATCCTTTCTAACTGCTTAACCAATTAACCTACCGGAATATCTACGCGTAATCAATTTCTAATTTACTTAACGTTTTTCCGAAGCCGTTTCATCGCATCATTTAAAAGGTATAAATTATTTCAACGATTATGTCTAGCTCTGCCCTCGTGGTGATGAGGTAAGAATACAGTTTTCACTATCCTTAGGGTTTGCCATGACAATTACCGAGCGATTATGGTTATAACTCCTGGCTAAAGGTAGTATGATGATGAATTAATGTATATATATATATATATATGGCTCTATAACTAGAAAAAGTGCTGAAAATCATCATTATATCCGTGTGGCGACAGAGTAAGAATACAATTCACCACCCCTTCCCTTATCCGTGGGTGTCATAAACTACGACTAAGGGATATAATATACATAACATCTATGCAAGAGAAGAAAAACTTGAAATTGAACGCTATACCAACCCGTTTGACTAACCCAATATAGTAAGTCAATTTTCCTCTTATTGTAGGAAAGAGAAAGAAAAGTCAAAACAAAATCTTACAGCAACACGTCTGACCAGTGTAGTATAGTAGGTCATTTTCCCTTCCATAGTGGGGGAGGCCTGAGCGCAACAGTGGGACATGTATCGGCTGAGATGATGATCACTAGAATCATAGCACTTACATAAAATTGCCAATCTTGATTAATGAATACTCTAATGCTTAGGCTGGTTTTAGAGTCACGCTAACCGTTCGCTGGCCGTCGGCGCTGATAGCCAAAATGTATGTTCGCTGACCATCGGCGCTGATAGCCAAAATGTATGAACGTCTAGGAAGCGTTTTAGAATAACGCGTAGGTATCAGCGCGTGCAGTGGTCCGCGCTGACGGGTCAGCGGCAGTAAGCGTCGCGCGTCGGCGCCGCGTAGCTATCGGTGCTGACCGCCGCACACGCGCCTCTGCCTTCAGTGAGAGTTTTTGCGCCTTCTTGTTTTTTTTTAGATAATACAAAGCAGCAATAATTAATGCACTTCACATTTTTGTGCGTCTGTACTAAGCAGTGGTCAGCACGATAATGGAACGTCATGCGCTGAACTTTAACGCTGACAAGCGACGCGCTGAGCTGTCGGCGCCGAGAGTCAGCGTGATTCTAAAACCAGCCTTAGAGTTATAAAAATCTGTGAAAATATATTCCTTTTATTGAGAAATATTTTAACATAAGACATAAGACCGAGGCGGATGTTCCACAATCAAATCGGGGACGTTCTTAAGAAAGGCCAGGTTAGGAGTACCCTGAACCAAAGAACGTGTATGAGGAGATTAATGAATGTGGAGGACGCGAAAGTGGTATGTCAAGATCGTAGCAAGTGGAAGGAAGTGGTCTCTGCCTACCCCTATGGGAAAGAGGCGTGATTATATGTATGTATGTATGATACTCAAAATGTTCATCCGAACCTGAATGTAGATATTATATTTTATGTCCGTTATTTATATGTTTCTTCCGTGTGGTGACGGAGTAAGAATATAATATATCACTCATTCTCTTGCCCGTGGAAGTCGTAAAACATGACTAAGGCATATGACATACAAATATTATCTATGCAAGAGAACACTTGAAATTAAAGCCTATACCAACCGTATGACCGGATGACCACCGCGGTATACTAGGTCAATTTTCTTCTTATTGTAGAGGAGACTCGAAGCCAGTAGTTAAACGCATATATCGGGGAGTAGACAGATCACCCGAGGAGAGGCTGATCGCGTGAGAGCGACGCCCCGACGGCATAAGCCACATAGGCGTCGACTGGTCGACTCGAGACGGTAGCCGAAAGGGTAACCCCCCTGGACGGGCTACTGTTGACAAGCTTGGATACCGGAGGCCCGCTGCGCTTGAGAAACGCACCAGGCGGGTTATGAACTCGTTCGTTGCCCCCTCTCGTCGCTCCGAATCGAATGGTGCACGAGGCATCATGGCCAAATAAAAAACAAAAAATGAGAGTTGTATGAGCTGTGATGAATTATACATCTGTAAATTCACCGCAATACAAGATTTAGTACCTTAATGTAGAGCTAAAATAAAAAAAAAACTATTATCAGTAATAACAATAATATTATCTCTACATTTCTTTTCAGTCTACGTAATCTTATATCTTTAAACCAGCAATTCTTGTATATATATATATATATATATATATATATATATATATACTAGCAACCCGCCCTCGCTTCGCTTCGGTTATAGGTTATAGTCGTTTTACCCGCGTATTTCCCGTTCCCGTGGGAATACCGGGATAAAATATAGCCTAGTTTAAGTCCTGATATTATAGCTTTCCATTGGTGGAAGAATTTTTGAAATCGGTCCAGCCGTTTTGAAGATTACCCGGAACAAACAGACAGACAGACAAAAATTTTTTAATTGCTATTTTAGGCATAGTTGTCGTGCAAATAACCGTGTGAGCATGAAAAAAGCCTATTATTTTGACATTACAAACAGACACTCCAATTTTATTTATTGGTATAGATACCACGGTTATTTGCACGACAACTATGCCTAAAATAGCAATTAAAAAATTTTTGTTTGTCTGTCTGTCTGTCTGTTTGTTCCGGGTAATCTTCAAAACGGCTGGACCGATTTTGAAAATTCTTTCACCAATGGAAAGCTATAATATTAGGGCGTAAACTAGGCTATATTTTATCCTGGTATTCCCACGGGAACGGGAACTACGCGGGTAAAACGACTATAACCTATAACCGAAGCGAAGCGAGGGCGGGTTGCTAGTAAATATATATATTTTCAGGATCTCGGAAACGGCTCCAATGATTTTGATGAAATCTGATCTACTAGAGGTTTCGGGGCTAAAAAATCGATCTAGCTAGGTTTTATTTGTAGAAAATGTTGTTTTGTCGGTGTTTTTAGCTAATCAATCAATACAATGATATAAAATGTTGACATTGACATTCTCTGAATAGGAATTCGAATTACGTTGACGTTGTCAAGAGTGACGATAGCTCTGTTGGGAAGTTGTCCACTTTTCTTTTTATTTTGTTTTGGAATTCAAACAGCGTGGGATCGGATCTCGGTGTTATTATTATTCTCTTTTTTGTAATTTTTGATATTTTTTTCATTATTTAATTTTTATTTTTTATTAATATATAACTAAATAAATTCGACAAAAATACAACAAAAATATACCGAACGAAGCTCGATCAACCAGATATTATTTAATATCCAACATTCCTTAAGAGAAAATTTTCTAAAGTCCGTAAAGAAATGATGCCTAAACAATACGAAAATTAAATTTCCAAGAAAAATGTCTTTTCACTATCAAAATGAAGCTTAAAAAAAGGTTAACAAATTGTGTATTTCAATATTAAACATCATCTGGTATTTTGGTACATAAAAATGACCGAGAATTGAAGCTGTAGAGGTATCTTCATTTAGATTAATATCTCTCTGGAGGCGAGCGGCATAATCCTTCTAATTAATTGAAGCTTCTGGAGCGTCCACGTTCAATAGAAATTTTATATAAAATTTTCTACGTATCTACTAACTACAACTAGCTTTACAAGGCTGATGAAAGCGAATATAGTTTCTAAAGACCATACTTAGCGATCACAATTGGATTTAAATCCCCTACCAAGTATTGCAATTATGACATCATAATTTTCTTCGTGTCATCGTATGACGACGTGTAAGAATACAATTCACCAACCACTTTCTTTCCTGTGGATGTTATAGAAGACGACTATGAGATAGTATATGCGGATAATATCTATGCAAGAGAAGGTCAACTCGGAGTTAAACCATAGCACTAAGTCTGACCTGCGTGGTACAGTAAGTGAATTTCTCTCCTAGTATGGAGGAGGCTCGAGCCCAACAATGGGACTTCAATGGGCTGTGATGATTTTGTTACTATATATATACCTTGATAGTGGAATATAACATGAAAATTAACCAAATTTATTATTCAGAAACACTCGTGGTTTTCGTAAGCAAAAATGATTTCATTTCTAATCGAATATTCTTATTTATTTATTTATATAAGGCTCATCTACGACATAAACACAAACATATGCTAAAAACATTCCAGTGGCTTAAAACTAGTGTTTACATCAATTACAGACGTGCACAATATCTATACCAATAAATAAAATTGGAGTGTCTGTTTGTAATGTCAAAATAATAGGCTTTTTTCATGCTCACACGGTTATTTGCACGACACCTATGCCTAAAATAGCAATTAAAAAATTTTTGTTTGTCTGTCTGTCTGTTTGTTCCGGGTAATCTTCAAAACGGCTGGACCGATTTCAAAAATTCTTTCTCCAATGGAAAGCTATAATATCAGGGCGTAAATTAAGCTATATTTTATCCTTTTATATTTTATCCTACGGAACTACGCGGGTAAAACGACTATAACCTATAACCGAAGCGAAGCGAGGGCGGATTGCTAGTTAAGGAATATATTACAATGAGTAAATTAATGTTAGAGATAAAAATAAAAGTATTAATTATATAATAAATAAAATAACGAGTAGAAGTAATTAAAAGGTACCTATGTAAAATCTAAGATAAGTAGTTACATAGAAAAATAATTTATAATATAAGTAAGATGTAAGTAATGGGTAAATATTAGCGACTAGAATTTGTAAAACACGCATAAAAATATAAAATATACCATGTTTTCTAACTAAAAACCAATGAAGTGAACGTATAAGAAAAATAGCAATAGTACTAATGATAAAAAATTATGAATTAAGAAACTTTTTTTTAAATCTTGTAGTGTGATCGTGGCAAATTTTCCACCAATTATTATAAATAGACATAGGAGAGTTCTCGAGATAGGAGAGTTCATGCCAAGATTAGTTTTACATCTAGGAATATGGAAAAAACGAAAATAAAATAAATATGAATGACAATGAAATCTACATAATAAGCAATTAATGGATACAAACTACACTTTAACTCCTAAAAAAATGTATTTTGTACAAATATTTGCTTTTCGTGCGATTTGAACACACGGTGCAAGTTCTTTAGATCGATTTGTGTCACTACTAAAATAAATATTTCAAGAAAATATATTGGTATAGGTATCGTAATATATTAAAATTAGTAATTAGTGCAAAACTTATATTATTGATATAAATATTATCTTTCCGTGTGGTGACGGAGTAAGAATACAATTCACCACTATCTTGCCCGTGGATGTCGTAAGAGACGACTAAGAAATATAATATTCACATAACATCTGTGCAAGAGAAGAAAAACTCGAAATGAAACCCTATACCAACCTTACTGACCAGCATAGTATAGTAGGTCAAATTCCCTCCTATTGTGGAGGAGGCTCGAGCCCAACAGTGGGACGTATATGAGTTAAAATGATGATGATGATAGATCATCATCATCATTCACAGCATATTTGAATTTGAATTTGATTTCACAGCATAATGATAGATATCTTAATATATTAAAAAATACTAAAAGTATTAGTTAGTAATGCAAAAATTAGTAATGCAAGATATTATGATATCTGATGTTTACGCGAGCACTACACATTGTAAATAAAACTACTTTTACGGATTATATCGCGTTAGTATCGGGTAGATAATTGTAAATGTCTGTAATAACGATTACTTGTTGGACGTGAGACACCTTAGTCCGCCCGTGACCATGAATGCTGCAAAGTGTTCGAAACGTCGGGCAATCATAAATCAAATACAAACGCGATATAATCCGTAAAAGTAGTTTTATTTATAATGCAAGATATTACTAAGATTAATATTGCGAAACATTGCTAAAAACTAATATAGCCATTAGTAAGATTATTATAACATTGGAAGATTTTACCATTCTTAACGTGTGGTGACTGATCAAGAATATATACTACCTTTCCAGAGACGTAAAAACCGCCTGATCGAGAAATAACCAGGAGAATAAGTATCAGAACTCTTGGCGAAAATCTATAATACCAGTTGTGATTATCAACCTACCTTTCTTTTGTTCTCGCTGTGGAAACGCATTTACGCATTGTTCCCCGCCGGTGCCGGCGCTTTTACGAGGCGCCGGAGAGATTGCCTGACGTCATTCAATCCCCGACACCCCATCGTATGGCCATCTGGCTATGTTCAATCGTCATTCCATGCGGTGAAAGGAGTTGCGCATATTGGTTTCTCTCCTCCCTGGTCACTGCCGGCGAAGCGAGTCAGCGGATCCAAACACCTCGCGTTCTTGCTCCGCAGCCTCATTCTTTGTAATGACCGCCTCACAAAACGTGGCCATCGACGACCAGCATCTGTCACTGTCAATCATCTGTGAGATGGTGGTCGGCAACGACAGGTTTATTCCGAATTCCATCGATAGGACGTGGTGCTGGGCCCCCAGGCGGGGCAAACTTCCAAAGTGTGGCGCGAATCGTCAATTGTTGTGCCACCCACATGGCATCCTAGTGCCCCTTCCAATTTTATGGAGGTACTTACCGAAGACTGACAGAGTCTTCCGGTCTCCGGTAAGTACCTTTTATCAACCAACCTGCTAAAGCTGATGACTAACGTATCCATCCTTGAGGAGACCTATATCCAATAGTGGATGTCGAGGAACTGATGTATGGATAGATCATTACCATTACAGCTCCTATACATCGTACTGCTAGGCACAAGGAGGGGAGATTAACTCATTATGCCACACTGGTCAGACGTGTTGGTACAGGGCTTTAATTCGGATTATCCTTCTCTTGAATAGACGTTATCTGCATATTATAATTCCTTAGTCATCGTTTATGACTATTATGGCCAATAAAGATGGCGGTGAATTGTGTCCTTACTCTGTCAACACACGGAAATAAGGATGGATTCTGCAATATAAAATTAGTTCGCCTCTTTAGTTCAAAACTATAATATTTAGGAAGCACTTTATTAGTTTAGGAAAGTTTTAAACTAGTCGGTCACGTTCTGGAAAGAGCAAATTTAGTTCACACTTGTGTTAGTATGTTTATACATCAATATTTGTTTGACATTATAATACTCGTGTGGTTATATAGATTGACTAGCTGACCTAATGTTGTTTTGTTCAGATCTAAAAAAATAGTACGGAGGAATTCTCCTTTAAATCGACCGCAGCGCCATCTACTGGTTCCAAATATAATCCGTTCTCATATCCATCGACACAACCACCAAAAAAAATCGTAAAGATCGGTCTAGAAGGAGAATCCATTTAGAAGGAGATCAATTACAAAAACCCGAACAGATGATTATAAAGAAATTGTTGGTCAAGTTAAAGCCTGGTGGTATGCCTGTATGTACTAGAAATCCCTATAGAATCATAAGGGCATAAGACCAGAGCTTTTTTAACCTGACTATTTTATACAGAAATCAAATCAAATCGAATTTCTGTATAAAATATTCTTTTACTTCGTACTTTTTAAATCACTTTTTGGTAAAGGTTGTTCGTTGTTGGACGGCGATAGGCTGAAATGATAATAATGACGACAAAGAATTTTAAATGAAATTAATATAAATGACTTTTCTGTTAACAGCTGAACTGATTGCATTAAATAAAATCAATAATCTTATATCTTTAAACGAGCAATTCTTGTACATATATGAAAGAAAGAAAGAAAACTCATTTATTTCGATCTCGTAGTAATAAAACAGTACAGAATCTATATAAAATTCCTAAGATTATACTAACGAATAACTTAAAAAATACTTAAGAGTTATATAATACTAAAAAAAAGTTACAAAACTAAAGCGAAGATATAACAGATTAATTAACAAATACAAAGAGAAAATACATAGAGATCGAAAAAGGTCCTATATCAGCATAAGCTGCACCGAGACGGTGTAGCGCTGGTTTTCATATAGAACCATAGGGGTGAAATCACGGATAGTCACATCAAAATATAAAAAACAAAGCGTATTCTCAAGCAGACCTTATTATAATAAATAAATACCGAACGGTACTATGCCATCAGTTTTATAAAATATTTTTGCATAGATAAGTAAAGACATGGCAGATATCATGATATAGACAGAATAAATACCGTAAATACAAAGAGT
This sequence comes from Lymantria dispar, assembly GCA_032191425.1. NCBI lineage: Eukaryota > Metazoa > Arthropoda > Insecta > Lepidoptera > Erebidae > Lymantria > Lymantria dispar. Next base: position 1,116,855 of record CM063446.1, read on the forward strand.
AACAGTAACTGTTTATGTATACAAATAGTAATCGATTGTACTATCGAGAAAAGAGCCGGTTTATAAGATGAGTTAGAATTGGAAATCGTATAGTAAGTAGTAATTTATAGACACGCGGTAAGAAAGTCATAAGAATCATTAGACACAAACACATACACAGGATATTAAATATACACATTAAATATAAGATGCACATATAGATACGAACACGTACACATATACATACAGATATGCTTAGCAGCTATCCTGTTGTTGGGCTAACAAGTATAGCTTGTAGCTAGATTTAAAGGATTCAACAGACTTTTTGAGTCGATACGGTGGTAATAAATCGTTCCAACAGCGAGTAGCGGCAAATTTAAAACTACCTCGGAAAGCTGCGGTCTTATGCCTAGGAGTAGTTAACAAATATGAAGATGCTCTTGTATTTATTTTATTAAAGTCACGTGACCACGACAACTTATTGTAAAGATCAAACAGCAAGGTAGCCAGGTGAAGTTTTCTACGTGCAGACATTTTCATCAATTTTCCCTTGTTAAGATACGGGGTAACATGCGAACGAGGAGGTATATTATAATAAAAGCGTGCACAAGCATTCTGAACGCGCTGGATCATTTTTTCGGTTCTAGCTAGAAGACAAGGACCATATACTGTATCGGCATATATATATATATTCAGAATCTCGGAAACGGCACCAACGATTTTGATGAAACTTGGCATACTAGAGGTTTCGAGGCCAAAAAATCGATCTAGCTAGATTTTATTTATAGAAAATGTTGTTTTGTCAGTGTTTTTAGCAAAACAAAATAATGAAATTAAATTTTAAAAGAATATGAATTCAAATTTTGGCGTCAACGTCAGGAGTTACGATAGCTCAGTTGGGAAGTAGTGCAGTTTCCTTTTAGTATTGTTTTGGCATTCAAACGGCGTCGGATCGAATCTCGGTGTTATTATTATTCTCTTTTTGTATTTTTTTATTATTTAATTTTTATTTTTATTGATATATGTCTAAATAAATTCGACAAAAATACTACAAAAATATTACGAGCGAAGCTCGGTCAACCAGATATTTAATGACTTAACCTTCATATCCTTGACATGGCATGTAGGTATATATAACTTGTGAACTTGTTTTATACGATTTAAGTTACACCAGAGGTGTCAAATTCAATTTTGCAAAGGGCCATTAAATTTTGAATTCATAGACTGAAAAAAAAAAATTAACTGAATTATTATAACATTTTATTTATTAAATTATATCTATTAAATTTTATTTCTTGTGTACGTGTGTATTCTTCTCCTCAGCGGCTGGACCGAATTTGATGAAATTTTTGTGTGTGTTCAAAATGATTTGAGAATCGTTTGGTTTCACAATTGAACCCGGTAGGTGGTGCTTCTGTCGATTTTAAGGCCAAAGGTTTCCTTTTATTTTATTTGAACAGAACAATGTCTGTTGGGTCAGCTAATAGTATATAATGTATGGTTGTTTAAAATCGATCGATCACGGACCTTATTGATATCGGGTGTATCTTTGATATCAGTGAAAAAAAAATCACTGAATTACACGATATTATTATTTGCCTTTAGAACTATTACCACCACAATTTGCCGTTTACGATTTGGTCATTCTTGTACGCCAACTCATTTACGTAAACTAAGGATTAGGGATAATTCTATCTGCGAATGCGGATTGGATGAAGGATCAATAGATCACATAATTTTTAGTTGCCCGCTACAAAATATTTCACTTTATGATGTGCTTCCTACAGAAATTCCTCGTCCTACTTCTGCTGAATTGATTCTCTCTCTTGCTTTTACTCCATTCATAAATATTTTATGTAAATATATTAGTGTTACTAAACTTAAGCTTTAGTATGTTTTTAAAGGTTAAAGTTGTTTTACGTTCCTAATATAATAACATTTCTTTAATGACCGTCTGGTTATCTTTCTTTATAATTATATCTTTTTTTTTCCTTTATCCTTCACCATTCTCAATTCAACATCAGTTAAAGAGTGTGTCTGTGAACCCAAGAGTTGCACCTATGACTATACCGACCAACAAGATCTTGAAGCATCGAAAGGCAGCATTACCGACCATCAAGATTTAGAGGATTTAATTTGCTAAAGGAAAGCTTTCAGAAAACTCTAAAGACTTCTTCGAGGCGTTTTACTTGGATATAGATATAGAAGCAAAAAAAAAAAATTATTTGCCTTTCCGTATAGTGATAGAGACAAATACGACTCAACATTTCTGTTCTTGCCCATGGATAAATCGACCAAGAAATATGCTGATGATATCTTTGCAAGAAATGGAGTGAAATAAAGCACACTATAGCAGCCCGCATGGACAACGTGGTATATAAAGACAAAATTAACAAGAGAGAACTTCTTTTTTGGAGGAGGCTCGTGCCCAGCAGTGGGATTTATATGAGCTGAGACGACGATGATGATTACGGTGATAAATATTACCTACTATTCTATGTGTGTAAAATAATACTGAGGAAAGTGTAAAGTCTTGTTACGCTGACTTTAAATACTTTATGTATTGGCAAGAATTTGATGTTCAGAGATTAGAAGAGAAAGAAAATGTTACTTCTTTTCAGCGCATACACTTCTACTGTCTGGTTCAGGTCTTCTAGACGGTTAACCTAACTGGGATATTGATGAGAATTGATGAGCAGACGTTTTCCTGTTTCAGACCTTTCTAAAATTGGATTTGTTTCGAACTTTTATCACTGACAAGGAATGATATTGTAAAGGAAAATTAAGCTATGCAAGAATAGTTAAAAAACTGAAGGATCTCTTACATAGATGATAACTGCATGTCGTCTGTTACGACACCCATGGACAAAAAAGCGAGTGATGAATTTTATCCTAATTCCTTAACCATTATTTTTTTTATATAAGTAATTTCGTTTTCGTAAACCCTTTTTAAGGAAAAGTTCGTATCAAAATCTGTCAACTCCTCACAATTCCCCGTCCACTTGGAATTAATTAAAGTGCTACTTCACGTGAGGTCAAGCACCCTTAACATCTTGTTCTACGCGGCAATAGACAGCTATTATATAAAATCAATATTATTGATCTTCTTCTACGTAATCTATCATAACTATAACAATCGTTTATCTATTTATTAAGTTTACTACTGTTTATGTAGGTTTTCTGTGTATATACATCTACGTGTGTATGTGACTAAACATCTCCTAAACGGCTGGACAGATTTACGAATTTTTTTGTGTGTTCAAAGGGATTAAACAATGGTTTAAAATAATAACTGAACCCAGTAGATGGCGTTCAATGTATACAGATGAATCACTCTACTACCTGTTCTGTCCAAATTGCAATTAACATCATCATCGCAACCCAATATGTGTTATGTGGCCGTGTGGTGACGAAGTAAGAATATAATTCACCCCTTCCTATCCTGCCCGTGGATATCGTAAAAGACGACTAAGTTATATAATATACGATCTGTGCAAGAGAAGGAAAACTCGAAATGAAATCCTATACCAACATGTCTGACCAGCATGGTATAGTAGGACAAATTCGCTCCCATTGCGGAGGAGGCCCGAGATCAACAGTGGGACGTATGTGGGCTGCGATTATGATGATAATGATATGTGTAACATGTGTAGGGCTTCTTCCTTTATGTGAGGGCATTTGACGTTACGCCACGTAGGTCAGATGTGTTGGAATAGTGTTTAATTTAGAGCTTTCCTTTTCTTTTATTAAAACTTTTGTTAAAACAATACAATGACATTAAATTTTAAAAGAATATGAATTCAAATTTCGTTGTCAACGTTATGAGTTACGATAGCTCAGTTGGGAAGTTGTCCAGTTCTCTTTTTGTTTTGTTTTGGCATTCAAACAGCGTCGGATCGAATCTCGGTGTTATTATTATTCTCTTTTTGTAATTTTTTATATATTTTTTTTTCATTATTTATTTTTTATTTTTTATTAATATATATCTAAATAAATTCGACAAAAATACAATAAAAATATTCCGAGAGAAGCTCGGTCAACCAGATATTAATACTTTATGTTACTACCAGCTTCAATACAAATACTACTAACTCTGAAATTTTTTGTGAGCATTAAGTGGATTGGAGAAGGGTTTAGATGAATAATTTGATCCAGTAGGTGGCACTGCGATCGATTTAATGGAGAATTAATACCTTTTTTCCGTGTAGTGCTATCACCACCCACGTGCAAGATAGGGAGTGGTGAATTGTATTCTTATTCCGTATAAGAATACAATTCACCACTCCCTATCTTGCTCATGGGTATCGTAAAAGACAACTAAGGGATATAATACGCATAAAACAGCAGCTTCTATGCAAGAAAAGGAAAACTCAAAACAAAACCTTATACCAACCTGCTTGACCAGCATGATATAGTAAGGTCAATTTCCCTCCTATTGTGGAGGAGGCTTGAGCTCAACAATGGGACGTATATGAGCTGATACGATAATTCCTGTTATACTTTTTTTAAGATTTGAATAAAACAGCGTCTGTTGGGTCTAAATCTACTATATATTCTTCGTGTGGCAATGGCATAAGTTTTTCTGATTAGTGAGGAAGTAAGAATACAATTCACCACTCCCTTTCTTATCAGTAAATGTCGTAAACGACGACTAAGGGATATAATATGCATATAACGTTTATGAAAGAGAAGAAAACTCTATACTAACACAGACGACCAGCGTGGTATCATCATCATCATCTCAGCCCTTCTATGTCCCACTGTTGGGCTCGGGCCTCCTCCATAATGGAAGGGTAATTGACCTACTATACCACGCTGGTCAGACGTGTTGATATAGGGTTTTATTTCAAGTTTTCCTTCTCTCGCATAGGTGATATATGCGTTTTATATCCCTTAGTCGTCTCATACGATCACCCACGGGTAAGATAGGGGGTGGTGAATTGTATTCTTACCCCGTCACCAGCGTGGTATAGTAGATCAAAATCCCTCCCATTACAGAGAAGGCTCGACCCCATCGGTAGAACTTAAATGAGCCGAAATTAATGGAGTAAGAACATGTATCGACCGACGGATGGTGATAAAAATTCTATTAACAACTATCTTGCTTGTGGATTTTCTAAAAGATGATGAAGGAAAACTCTATACCAGTCTGTTTGACAGTAATAGGAGGTACGTGAGATATTATCAGATAGTGTACCGATCTTGCCGAAGTTTTAAAGTAAAATTTATACTTATTAGCTGTAAAAAATAGAAAATTAAATTCTCCTTGAAATCGATCGCAGCGCCACCTACCGGTTCCAATTATTAATCTAAACCGAATGGTTTGGATGTTCGGAAAGGCTATTCCGATGGATATGAGAATTCATATCCATCGGAATGGCCACAAAAAATCCATCAAAATTGGTCCAGCCGTTTAGAAGGAGTTCAATTACGAACACACGAACGAAGACAAAGATGTATATATAAAGGTAGAAAAGTTAATATAGTCGAAAAAAGTTTTATTAATTTTTTTCATTTTCACCGCAACTTTCTTGTTTTTTTATTTCGTAAAGGCCTTTTTTAAAATATTAAAAACCTTAAAAAAATAGATGAACGAAATCGGTAAAGTCATTCTCAAGTTATGTTATTGTCCTGCCCGAACAGCGCCACCTACCGGGTCCAATTGTGAATCTAAACCATCCTGGAACCCTCTTGAACAAGTACAAAAAAATTCATCAACTTCGGTCCAGCCGTTTAGGAGGAGTTCAGTGACATACACACGTACGCTAGAAATTTATATATAGGATATATAAAGCTGAAGAGTTTGTTTGTTTGAACGCGCTCATTTCAGGAATTACAGGTCCGATTTAAAAATTATTTTAGTGTTAGATAGCCCATTTATTGAAAAAGGCTATAGACCATATACCATCACACTAAGACCAATAGGAGCGAACACATATGAAGAATGTTTCAAACTCGTGTTTTTTTTATTTTTCTTCCGAGAGCTTCCGCTGCGTAAACGGCTAAATTATTGCAAAAATCATGTGTGACAGAATCGTATTATTAAAAATATTTTTACCCCCGTAAACAAAGTCTTGGGTTAAAGTTAGCGTTAGTCCAAAGTACCTATACCACGCGGACAAAGTCGTAAGCAGAAGCTAGTATAAGATAAACAGTTACATAGAATTTTTCTTTGAAGTTGTCCAATCACGAAATGTAAAGAAAACCCAAACTATCAACTATCTCACAATAACTTAATATTCAAAACGAATCAGATGTAATATTGAAACTCAAACGTAACATTAAAATATAAATTATATTTAAATCAAGTCGGTAGTGTGCGTTAAGAAACATATTTCCAATCGTATAAAAATATTTTTTGTTAAATTATTCTAAACGAGTTTACAAGTGAAGTTCAGTATTCTAATATCATTGGTGAAATTATCGCCGGGCCCACAACTCGCGCTCAACTCTGAAGTAATCGATGAGGTGCTAAGAATTGGATGCTGTCGACCCTCGCTAACTTTATATTCAAATATTACTTTTGCCTCGAGAAAAAAATATCGGATTTCTTTTTTACGATTTTACGATTTGTCGAAAAGTAGTTTGTTACCCTAAACCTTTGATTGAAAGACAATTCGAGCATGATTTTTTATTATCGCATCGTCACAACTCGTTTACGTCCCACTGCTGGGCTTGATCCCCCTCCATAGTGGAAGGGCAATTGACATACTACACCACCCTTGGGAGACGAGTTGGTATATGGTTTTATTTCGAGTTTTCTATCTCTTACTTAGATGTTATCTGCAATAATCCCTTAGACGAATTTTACGACACTCATGGACTAGGAACAACCATTATTTTCCCAACTATTAAACTATTGCCAAAATTTTCCCAATACGATGAAAAAGTGTAGGTACATATTATGTCAACCCCAAGTAGATGAGTTTGCCGTGTGGTAACGGAGTAAGAATACAATTCACCACTCCCTTTCTTGCCCGTGGAGGTCGTACAAAACGACCAAGGGATATAATATGCATGTAACATCAATGCAAGAGAAGGAAAACTCTAAATAAAATTCTATACCAACCTGTCTGACCAGCATAGTATAGTAAGTTCGATTTGCCTTCTATTGTGGAGGAGGCTCGAGCCCAGCAGTGGGACTTATATGAGCCAAAATGATGATGATGATGAAAGTAGAAATGAATAGTTCAAATTATGGACGAAGTTTCTATGAAATAAAGAAGATGAAAATAAAACAAGCGGTTAAACAATTTTGTAACTAACAAATTGTTTAAACAGTTGTTGTTATTTTCTCAATTTGTTCTAGATTTAATAATACCGCTAAACAATTTACTAAGTAAATTGCAAGAACATTTACAGAGTTTTGTACATTTATGTAATATCCATAATATATAGATGAAGCTAAGGAATATGTATATTCGGCGAAATATGAAAAAAAAAAAACATTAATGATAGAGAGAAGGAGGACAAAACAAAATCCAATGACAACACGTCTGACCAGCGTGGTATGGTAGGTCAATTTTCCTCCTATTCTAATGGAGGCTGAGGTCAAGAAATGACATGTTATATGAGCCGAGATGATGAGATACGAAGAACTTTTTGTTCAATAGTATACATCGATGGTGAACAGATATGTCCGTGTGGTGACGGAATAAGAATGCAGTTCACCACTCCTTATTTTAACTATGGATATCGTAAAAGATGACTAAGGGATATAATATGTATATAACATTTATGCGAGAGAAGGAAAACTCGATTTAAAACCCTATACCTGTCTGACCGGCATGGTATAGTAAGGATAATTTCCCTCCCGATGTGGAGGAGGCTCGAGCCCAGCATTGGGACGTATATGAGCCGAGATGATGATAAGATGAGGATGGGATGATGAATGGATAATAAGGAACAAAAAGACAATTTCTCTACACAAATAAATATTTTCATCCAGCGTAATTTGTGTCTCAAGCTTTCCTTTAATAAAAAATGTAAGAGAAACACAATCGGTCCTTTTCCAGACTATACAATTCTATACATAAGTGAGCAGGTTGCTCGGGGCGTCAAATTAATCATTTATTAAATACGCACCTAGGGAACTAACGCCCACCTTGGGCGGAAAGCTCCAATTATTATTACAGATTACGTTAACATACACATATTTTGCTGTAATGAATTATTTTTAAAGTCGTATTTAATAACATTAATTTAATTAATTAATTTCAGAGACATCTAATGACAGGGCAAATGTGGTTTATTTGATAATACACAGTCATTCTAAATGTTAATGTCTTAATTCAGTCGTATTAAGGTTGAAATTTTATACAGTAAATTTTGACAAACTATAATTTAAAAATAACTATATTCTAGGATCTGATGAATGAATGAATGAAATTGCCTGGTAAAGATATTTTCTAATACATTGTGGTGATGATTTAAAAATACAATTCACCATGCTTTTTCTTGCCCGTGGAAAAAAAATTGTTAAGTGATTAAAAATGGTTAACAGTCGAAATGAAACTACATAAACCAATCTGGTGAACGTGGTGTAGTAGGTCGATTGACCACCCATCGTAAAGAGCGCTTGAAATTAACAATATGACGTATATATTTATTTATTTAAACCTTTTGCACACAAAAAAGGTACAAGGCGGGCTTAATGCCTTAGGCATTTTGTGCCAGTCGACCTAGGGTGGAGCAGAAATAAATTAGGCAGGTAGGCAATATAAGCTATGAAGAAGAATAAAAACCGGCTAGGTGTGAGTCGGAGTCGCTCACGAAGTGTTCCGTACCATTGTCTATAAAAAGAGGCAAAAAGATCAAATTTGTTGTAAGGGAGCCCCCCTTAAATATTAATTTTACTTCGTTTTTAGTATTTGTGGTTATAGTTGCAACAAAAATACATAATTAGTATAAATTTCAACTGTCTAGCCTACGCGGTTCGTGAGATACAGCCTGGTGACCGACAGACGGATGGAGAGACAGCAAAGTCTAAGTAATAGGGTCCGTCTTTACCCTTTGAGTACGGAACCCTAAATAGGAGAAAGTGTTTTGAAACGTTAGGCAGTCCGGCTGGAAAGGCTTCGGTACCGTGTAAGAACCGTCGAGGTCTTCGGCCGGTGCTAATGGAGTGGTTGAAACGAACGCACGGGGTGCTTTCTTTCCAACTAGTGTAGGTGCTGACTTGGCACGGTTGCTTCGCCAAGTACCTGTATAAGATCGTCAGGAGGAGAGAACACCGTCTTGCCACCACTACGATTGCAACGAGGACACGGCCCAGCACACGCTCGAGGTGTGTGCTACGTGGGCGGGGGAGTGCCGTGAACTTGTCGCGATCATCGGTGCCGACCTGAAGCTACCGACCATCGCCAGGGAGATAATCGACAGCGTCAGGAACTGGGACGCGATCACCGCCTTCTGTGAGGCCGCCATCTCACGGAAGGAGGCGGCGGATCGTGCGCGAGAGGAGCTTCTCTTCGGTGACACGTTCCGCCACCGGCGACTCGGGCGACGCAGGCGCGAGTACCTGCGCCTGATGCCGCCCTGTCGAGGCCGCGGGTGACCGGACTGAGGATTTTAGTCCGTCACCCACTGTGAGACTGACCGCGCGACGGCGACCGACGTCCCGGGACAGGGACGTCGAGGGGTGAGGGTACCCGAAAGGGTATTCCGTCGGGCCAACAACTGACGACAAGTCTCCCTGCTGCGGTAGTCGGCTCAATAACGAAGGCGACGTGGGTACGGGTGGGTTATGGTTCCGCGCAGCGTCCTTCCGTCGTCCCGGACGGAATGGACCGCATGTGCGCTTACCATGGCCCACCCATAAAAAAATGCTAGCCCGTTTGACCAGCGTGATATAGTAGGTGAATTTATTTCCCATTGTGGAGGAGGTTCGTGCCCAGCAGTGAGATGTATATGAACTGAGATGGGCTGATGATGATAAACATAGAATGATATTCAATAATGTCATTCTCAACAGGATTCATTCTCTACATCGACTTGCTCTCTTTTTTACTACTATCTTACATTAAGGAATAAGTGGTTTTATCTTGTAGGATTTTATAAATATACAATTAAAGGACAAATATATAACTCAGGTTCAGAACAATCTTTTATGAATCTCATTGTTATGCGTCTTTCTTTTCTCACAGGTAGCGTATTAAAAGAATAAGGGAAGAAGCAGTTTGACCTCACGGCAATGTAAATAACTCGAAGGGAAACCCTATACTAATTCATCTAGACAATGTTCTAGTACGTCAATTTTAGTCTCATTTTAAAGAAGGCTTGTACCCAACTATGCAAAAGAAAATAATAAAATTCATTAAAAATGTTCATCTTAATTCTATAATATATTAAAATGTAAAATAAGTACTGTATAATATATACTATATAATATATATTATACTGTACTGTAAAAATAAAAACAAATGAGATTTTGTGAAAATAAGTGATATATTCTTTAAATAACTGATGATTTTGCATTTAACATTCTAGCTTATTGACATTTTTTTTTATTTACGAGCAAATAATGATAGCTACACGAGGGATTCGAACTCACACCTATTGTATATCTGTTCAAATTGTTCTACTGACCAGACCAGCGAGGACTGCATAATTATTATCATTTAATACATTTTGTAACTGAAAGTTAGAGTATTAGATCCGAACAATGTGTACATGTTTTCCAACAGATGGCGGACGTTTCCCGTACAGGCGAATATGAGTGAGAAATTGATTTCATACGGTCCAAAATCAATTTTTCATTGTAGATACAAACTTCTTGAGTAGGAAATGAATCCATAATACCCGCTACACTGTTTTGATTATTCTGTCCACATAGTTATATAATCATTTTGATTAATTTCCATGGTTGGAAAGAGAGAATAGAAATAGACTTTATCATAAGGTGAATAATACCATAATTGCTACGTTTGACAAACTGCTCAGCGGTCACAATTTTTCTTATGAATTATGCTTACTACATAAATTTCTCAGAAGGGTACTTCTGCCCATTCCGCTGGTCCCTCAGTTGATTTTTACGATATCCACGGAATAGTAAGGTGTTACCATACATTATATTCTAACCAATCAAAATACGAGTTTTTATATAACACGTTAATTTTTCTCCTTTACTCTTCAAAAATTTCGACAGTGCTTTGCTGAAATGAAATTCGATTTCCTTTCCCTTATAAATGTATATAGATATAAGATTACACCGGATCACGATTTGCATATCTTAACAAAATTGATCGTGTACTGGAGATTGTAAGATTCCATTATGTTACAACAAAAAGCGATTCACTGATCTTATCTGCTATGGCACGTCGCTACTTTAAGAGAATTATAAGTGTATCCAGCTTAGTTGCCTGAAACTCTAAACGTTTACTTAAATTTTCCTAAATAATTTGATCATTATCAAAACCTATATTAAATAGAGACGGTCTATGTGAATAATAAGGTCATTTAATCTGAATAAATTCCTCTTTATTAATTTTAGTATTATTTTCATTTTTATAAGCTTCAAATGCACACCTACATCGTGAATTTTCAAATAATGTAAAAGAAATAAAAAAACTAATCACCTTGACGAAACGACTTTGTTCCAAATATAACATAAAATGTAATTTAAAAATAATGAAAAATAAAAGATTATGAATAATACTATACAATATTTCGAATGGCACCACACTGGTACTATTAATAAGCATATTGTAAGATGTAATTTTATTTAAGTGAAATTAGAAAATTAAAAAATAGACATTCCCGATGCGTTTCTTGCTGGATCTTCTCAGTGCGGTCGCGTTCCGATTCGGTGGTAATTTTAAGAAAAATGTAAAAAGAAAATTATAAAATGTAAGTGCCCGCGGGGGTTTTACATAAATGATTTGAATTTGATGTAATTTTTGTCAGCTACATATATTCGTAGTCCTTCACAACACAAAGATTATATCCTTCGTGCAGGATATTGCAATACACAGAAAGTTAAAATGGAAATAAAGCTATTTAATTATTTTTACTAATATTTTTTATTTAGAACTTAAATGACTCATTTCTAGGGTCATACCTAATATTTTTATTACTGTTGGTGGCAAGCGGGCAAACAGCGCACTTGATGGATACTGTCGCTTATGGACCCTTGTTAGGCCGCTGCCTACCATAAAGAAAGTGAAGAGAGTATGAAAGCGGGCAAGGAGATTCTGGTGATAAAAGGCAACACCAAAACCCACCACACGCAAAAGGCCTCACAAACTTATGCTTGCGGCTCTCTCGCTCATCGAACGGAGGACAGTAACAAATTGCTATTATTCAAACGTCGATTTTCTGCTCAGTGTGTTATTACCCTGGAAGGACCAGCCCGTGACTATAGAAAGACGACTGTCGACAGTATGTTTCTACTACATATAAATAAAATAATAAATATCTATCTCACTCGCTTTAAATTATATATTCTAGATTTGTTCTATGAACCTAGTCATTCACCACGAAACAAGTCAAAATTATAATGTCTGTTCGACAACAAGTCTGTACTGTACGAACTTTTTTGAAGGAAGATACCTTTAAAAAAGTTCGTAACCTCCTTTCTCATAGTTGGCGATTTACATAAAAATGGGAGCTTTATAACATAGCTCCATTCAAGAAAAACTTCGAGCTAAGTCATTGATCAAATATTTAAAAAACACGTTACCGAAGTATGGTAATGATCAAAGTTAAAGCCTGCAACCCGGATAGAGACGAAATATATTTGCCTTCGAATTCGTTTTAATTGAACCAAGTTTTTGATTGGGGGCTTAGATACTTGTCGTGTCAATTTATGGTAAATATTTTAAATTATCTCATCCGATATTTTATTTAAGAGAGTTATGCGCTTTACTCTGATTCAGTTTATCTAGATTAAAGTGCAAATTTGTAACCTATTCTCAAGTTGCTAAATATTCTTCATCATCATCATCATTTCAGCTCATATACGTCCCACTGTTGGGCTCGAGCCTCTTCCACAATAGGAGGGAGATTCACCATCATCACCATCACAGCCCATATACGTTCCACTATTGGGCTCGGGCTTTCTCCATAATGGGAGAGAATTTGACCTACTTTACCATGCTGGTTAGACATGTTGGTATAGGGTTTTATTTCGAGCTCTCCTTCTCCTGCACAAATGTTATGTGCATATTATATCCCTTAGTCGTCTTTTACGACATCCACGGACAAGATGAGAAGTGGTGAATTGTATTCTTACTTCGTCACCACACGGAAAACTACTACTAAATATTATTGTAGGTCATTTAGTAACCTTTTTTGGCAGACTATGATGTGGATGAAACAGTGGCGCGAAACCCCATGTCCCAACGTATTTCGTCCCCATTGCAATTGGGCTGACCACTGGTGCCGAAATCTTTGACATCTCTGGCCAGCCCGGCACCACTTAGTGACTTTAGAATATGCTGCTAATTTAAGACTACTTTGGGAGTTTTAAACCCTGATGAGAGATCACGAGAACTCATAAGAAACCCATAAAATTTCTGCTAGTAGGGCTACGAAGCTGACAGTGTGACACCTGGAGTCACAAATTTGTGGGCTCCTTCGGTATATTACACTCTAGAATAAAATCTACATGTGAATAATAGCAATTTGTTCTTGTGCTTCGGTCGATGAGCTAGAGAGTCGGAGGTCTAAACCCTTAATTTGTTGGGTAGCAATGTACGTTAGAAACTGAAGTTTGATATTAGAGAGCTGCGTTCCATAAAGTTCCGTGCGGTGATGGAGTAATAATATAATTCACCGCTCCCTATCTCGCCAGTGGATATCGTATAAGACGAATATGGAATATAATTTGAGTATAACATCGGTGCAAAGAAAGGTAAACTCGAAACAAAACCAACCAATACATCAGACCAACATGGTATAGTAAGTCAATTTCATGTCTATTAGAGAGGAGGCTCAAGCCCAGTGGTGGGATGTTTATGAATTGAAATATGTCAACGATGATTCGTCAGGTTGTTTACTCGTATTACTAACATCGGACGTAGAAACCCTGATGAGGATAGACTATTTGGGACTAATCCTACCACACCCACCACAGTAACTCCTGAAAGCCAGGATGCACAATGGTCTCCGTATAAGACACCGAAGTTTGACCCTCAGAAAATCCCGGGAAACGCTTTTAATTATCTTGGGACCCGCAACAAATTTAGGATGAGGATGATAGACTAGCAAATTTGCTAAAAAATTCTTCTTTCCACCACGTATTTAGACATACTCTTATACATTGTAATTTATCTAACAGATGAACTACCACCTAACTTATAATTCAGAATAACAACGATACTCTAGAATTACAGTTCCAGAATATTTGAAGATAATGACTGATCCATAAGGCTGTATCATCACATGATTTTGTCAAATAAAAACATTTTATAAATAACTAGGAACTGTGACGAGTTTCGCGTGTTTTTTAAGTAGTATGATGCAATTTTAAATCATTTTATTTACTTCGAGAGTTATTTTTGCTTAAAAATATAAACTTGAATGTGTGTGTGTGTGTTATAGTTATACAAAATTATATTAATGCGATGAGTGATTTGGCAATACTTAGCGGGTAAACGTACAAGCTCGGTTTTGATAAATAATAGTTGAATATCGTTTTTGGGTATATTTCATGAGGCTTTAATAAATACTTTTAAAAGCATGCGTATAGTAAATTTAAAAAGTTTCATGAGAATCGTATCAATAATTTAAGAACGCCAAAATTTTTAAAATTTCAGGAGGTACGTGAATTTTGAAAGGAATTATTTTAATAAATATGTAATAATAAACTCAGAATACAATACACGACCACACCTATCTTTCCTGTGATTATCCTAAGATATAACAGATAGATTGAAGCATAAAAAATTACGGCAAGTAAAACATTCAAAATAAAAGTTTGAAGGCAGTTGCAAAAAATGGGACGGTATACAGTCATGTAGAAGAACACGAGTGTCAAAACTTTTTAGAATAATTCCATCATTGATTCAGGTATGTCAGGTCATTCCATTATTGATTCAGGTCATCATTTAATTCAGGTAAATATTGTGTCAACGCATAAAGAAGTTAAATCAACGAATATATGTTTTCTATTAATTGATATTTATCAAATAATATTTATATATATCAAGTATTTCATTTTATAACATAATTAAATTAATATTTTGATGAGATTTATCTCATCTGTGTTTACACAGAAACCTCAATTCTTAATGTCCCCAAAAAGTGGTTCACAATATATAAAAAAATATTTATTAACAAAACGTATTTTCTGTTATTAAATAAATTCTGTTAATAAAAAAATCTAAATAAATTTTCCGTGTGGTGACGGAGTTAGAGCACAATTTACCACTCCCTATCTTACCCGTGGATGTCGTAACAGGCGACTATGAGATATAATATGCACATAACATCTTTGGAAGAGAAGGAAAACTCGCAATGAAACTCTATACCAACATATCCGACCAGCATGGTATAGTGGGTTAAATTCTCTCCCAATATGAAGGAGGCTAACAGTGGAACGTATGTGGAATGCGATGATGATGATGATGATGAAATTAATTTAATATGTCACGGAAGAATATAAACAATAATATTAGCCTCAAAAGCAATTCGAATCTTAGATTTTCTATATGAAATTCCAATTATTTTCATGTAAGCTGGTCAGATCCATTAGTTTAGAATTTCGTGGGTTAGCATTGATGAATTATTTACAGCATCCAATGTATTCAATAGTAAACTAGTTATTTAGATCCAGATTGATTGATCATTAACTAAATTAAACCCAAAACAATTCTATAACACCTCAAAACATTTTATAATACCATCAAAAAATTATATTGTCAGCACATACATTTCAATGAATACTGTAATACTTCCCTGTACAAAAGTCCCTCGTGATATACAGTTAGACCACTTTACGTTTTTCATCCAAGCCATCATGAAAATTTAAATATAATCTCAAGGCCTTATAAAATAATCCAACGTAAAAGCTACGAAGTAAAAAAACGGTAACACTGAACCTCAAATGTTGCAGCGAACACTGAAAATTTCACTTAAATGTTTAATACTCTAAACAGAACGCTCTCTACCTTTTTACGCACGTAATACATGTTAAAACACGCCTAAAAAGGTTTATTTACTCGATTATGAAGCCTTTTGTTGTTAAACGAGGCATTAGATAATACACATTTTAAAAATAAACTGTTTTTAAAAACATTTATGGTGATAATATTTCTGTATCGTAAAATATATAAAAAATATCTTTTAATACATTATTGATTCTATTGATTGCGTGTATATACTGTAGTTCTATTTGCCGCATAATCTAATTGGCGCCCAACGTGGGACTTAAGAAAATTTGCGCCTAATGTTAATAAAACAGTGCAATTTAATTTCGTCTTAAATCAAATTTTATTATATACATTTCTAATAGAAAATTGTAGTAATTGTAGTTCATCCACTTAGTTTTGATTACATTCCACTTTTCCGTTTTACATAATCACAATTTCATAAAACATTACCATTTTAAGATCTAATCTTTACTTACCTGAGAGTCGAGATGCGGACACACTTGACTAATGAACTTTGGCTCACAATACGTTTAATCCACGTTCGTTTTGGCACATCAAACACAATTTTATGGTAATTCACTGACACATACACTGTCACTTGTGTTATATTTTTTCGTTTCACAATCACTCGATGCGATACGCAGACGCTTGCCGAATCGCGCGCGACGTCCGTACGACACCGAGTCACGAAAAGTACTGAAGACTGCTTGCCGACGCGCAAGCTTGAGCGGCCCGCGTCAAAGAGTATTTCGACCGTTCGGATTGGTAGAAACGTTAGATGATAGCGTAAAATTTTGCAAATGATGATACTGATTACTTAAGAATAAAAATTATTCTTGATTAACAAGATTATTATGTAATATAAGTGGCAAATATTATTTAAATGTACTATTGATCATTGACTTCCTATAACCCACTAAGAGCTCCAGAGAGATTTCCTTCAATCTCGTCTAAGCTCCCCTATAATTTCATCCAGTATTGTATATTTATCATATCCCAAGCAAGATTGATGCTATAAAGCCCTAAATTTAAAAATAAATCATGATTTGTAGCCCCGAGTTCAGACTCTACATAGATTGGAATATACAGAAAACAAAAAAAAAAAACATAATAATCAGGAATACAGAAATTCGTAGAGTTATGTATCTGATATAATCTGAATGAATAATACGTTGAAGTTGGAATACTTGTGAAACCAAGAAAAATGGAGAGCAAGAGTTGCTACATTGTATCAATCACCGTGATTTCGGAATGCTCACCATGTGGACCGATGGTATCTTCAAAATCATACATAATCATTGAATCCATGTAATATAGTATCCGTATAAATGTTATTCTCCTGGTGAATATAATAATTGATGTCGTTTGTCGTTAACTCTAAATATTAGGTCCTTACATTTGAAATTGGCGTTTTGTACGGGAGGAATATAAATTCAATTTTTTTTTTCCCAAATATATTTAATTAATCAGGGAAGGTACCGTTGTTATCTATGAACTTTTCCATCTCATGGGTAGTTCATGGATCCCTTTACTAAAAAAAACCCTGGGGGCGAGAATTAATAAACTCTTTGAAGGCGGTTTGGACTGCCGCATCAGAGTTGAATTTTTGTCCTTGTAAGAAGTTGTCCAAGTTCCGGAAAAATGATAATCTGTTGGAGCAAGGTGGGAAGTACAGTGGATGTCGCAGACATTCCAATTGTAGCTCTTCTAACTTAGTGGTTGTTTGTTGTGCAGTGTGTGGTCTTGCGTTATCGTGAAGCAGCAGTGGCCTAGAGCGATTGACCTATCTCGGTTGTTTAGTAGCTGGTTCTTCCTTCATGGTTTGCACTTGCTGACAATAAATACCTGCCGTAATCGTTTGGCCAGATTTTAGAAAGCTGTAATCAACAACACTAGCGCTAGTCCACCAAACACTCACAAGTAACTTTTTCTAGTCAATTTTCGTTTAGGGCAGGATTTGGCTGGGTCTCCAGGGTTCAGTCATTGCGACGAGCGCTTGCCATTATTGTACAGTATCCACTGTTCATCACAAGTAATGATTCTATTTAAAATACCTTCATTATTGTGTCGGTTGAGCAAAGTAACACAGCAGTCGACGCGTGTTTGCAAGTTCGATTCACTCAATTCATGAGGTACCCAACGTTCAAGGTTTTTCTTTCCCGATTTGCTTCAAGTGGATTAATACAATTTTGTCACTTACCCTGAAGCTTGCAACTATCTCTGAAGTGCTAAATCACAAATGATGGATCCGCTTCCACAATAGCTTTTAATTCTTCATTTTCCACTTGGATCTCCGGCCGTCCACGGGGTTGGTTTTGAAGGTCGAAATTTGCAGAACGAAAACGTTGAAACCAAACCGTCGTGATTTTTTTTGCGACACCAGTCGTACACATCATTAATCCTTCGAGTTGTTTCTGCAGAACTAGTGCCGAGGTTGAACTCGTACTCGTAAATATACCGATATTTCATGTTTTCCATTGTGCGTTATAATAAGCGACGCCAAAGAAAAAAATAATGAGGGAAAAAAAATGAATGACTGTTTTCAAAACTCAAATGTGCCAGCTAAATCTTATAATGTATATATAAATTACGTGTAACATTGTTTGTCCGCGATGGACTCCTAAACTACTTAACCGATTTTAATCAAATTTGCACACCGTGTGCAGTTTGATCCAACTTGAAAGATAGGATAGCTTACATCTTAATTTATAGTCGCAATATTATTTTATTGCAAATTATTTGTATTACCTATATATACCTATTATTTGTCATTCACAATTATCTGTTAACTCCAAACGATTTTAACAGATGGCGATATCTGTTGACTGGATTGAGTAATTAATAGATGACGCTGCTATGTCAAACCTACAAACGTATACGATAATACGATTTTAACTTGCTTTTTTACATAGATGCGATTTGTAATAAAATATGACGATCTCCATAACAGATGTTCTCCTACAGTTCCACTTAAATAGTTTAATAAAATATAATATAACAAGAACATTAGCCACAGCAACGCGTGGCCGGGTCTACTAGTGGATTTATAAATTTGGATTTGGAATTCTTAACCAAACAGGAGATATTTCAGATCAAAATGGTCAGTACGACAAAACGCAATTTTTTTTTTTATTGCAAACGGTGACAAACGAGCAAACAGTACACCTGATGATAAGTGTTGCTGCCGCTCATGGACCTTTACAAGGCCGCTGCCTACCGCGAAAAAAGTGAAGGGAGTGTGAATGAGTGCATTGAGGCTCGGTGATACTAAAGGCACCATCAAAACCCTCCACACGCAAATACCCTCAGAAAGTTGGGCTTCCGGCTCTCTCGTTCACCGAACGAAGCGCAATAAGAAATTGCTACTACTCAGACGTCAATTTTCTGCTCAGTGTGGTACTACCCCGGACGGACCGGCCCGCGGCTGTAGACAGATAACTGTCGACAGTGTGGTCCTACCACTCTTAATTTCATATATAAGGACCTAATGTATCTCGGTTTTATAAATATCAGTTTATAGAAAAAAATAGATAACCAAGTATTAAAATCAACGCAGCCTATACATATATGTCCCACTATTGGGCTCAGGCCTCCTTCATAATGGGAGAGGAATTGACCTACTATTCCATGCTGGTCAGACATGTTGGAATAAGGTTTAATTTCTAGCTTTCTTTCTCATGCACAGATATTATATGCTTTCATATTATATCCCTTAGTCATCTTTTACGACATTCACGGACAAGATAGGGAGTGGTGAATTGTATTCTTACTCCGTCCCTACCCTCTATTTTCCGCGGGTGTCGTAGAAGATGACTAAGTGATATAATAGGCATATAATATATTTGCAAGAAAAGGAACAAGGAATAAACCTCTACATCAACACGCCTGCCCAGCGTGATATAATAGGTCAATTTATCTTCTAATGTAGAGCTCGAGCCCAGCATTTCGATATAAAAGAGTTGAAATTATGAAAATCCTCCATTTCAAAACAAAATGCTGCTGAATTTTCAGCTTATATGTTGCCATTTTTTTATTACAAACGATGGCAAACGAGCAAACAGTACACCTAATAGTAAATGATATTGCCGCGTATGGGTCTTTACTATGCTGCTACCTACGGTGAAGAAAGTGAAGGGAATGTGAATGCGTGCAATGAGGTTCGGTGATACTAAAGGTATGACAACACACTACACGCAAATACGCTCAGAAACTTGGGCTGCCGGCTCACTCGCTCACCGAATGAAGCGCAGTAACCAATTGCTACTACTCAGACGTCGATTTTCTACGAGAGTGTGGTATTACCTCGGACGGACCGGCTCATGGCTGTAGACAGACAACTGTCAACATTGTGGTTATTACCACCACTACATATTATAAGTAATAAAAAATAAGCATTAATAAAAGTAGCTATAAATATTTCAAAAAGCCTAATTTTAGTGATTTCTAATGTTTAGTAGCGAGAAACTACTTTACGGATTTTATCGGGTTTGTATTTGATTATTGATTGCCCGACGTTTCGAACACTTTGCAGCGTTTAGTCCGCCCGTGACCATGAATGCTGCAAAGTGTTCGAAACGTCGGGCAATCAAAAATCAAATACAAACGCGATAAAATCCGTAGTTTTATTTAAAAGCCTAATTTTAGGTCAACAGAAAATGATCAGTAATTATTTATTTTAGTTTGCATCTGCTGGCTACGCATATCTATCATACGCATATTCCTTTGGGAGGAAAAATTGGACTACTAAGTCTAATAAACCAATTTATCAGTGCTGTTTTAGAAGTTAACCAAGAGAGTATTCACATCATTCTCTTGAGGATCTCTCAGGGTGTTTTTACGACTTCCATGAGAAAGTAACATTTGATAATAGTTTTAATTTCTATAACGGCAAAATACTCACGTACTGAAATCGATTACGTCAACCCGGGTTTCGAGCATATCCGATGCTCATTATCAGGGCGAATGCGCAGCGGTGTCTGCAAGGTTCCGGCGTGCAATACTAAAAATATGATAATAGATTGTATTTTAACATGTCACTAAGCGGATATAGCTGTAGGAAGATACTTCCCACAAATAATGCTATGTTTTGAGTTTTTAATTGCTTGCAATTTTATTATCTCTATTCCGAATGGTGATGAAGTAAGAATACACATTAGAGGAAGACTTGAAAGTTGCGCCAGTGATGTCAAAGTTAAGGAGTGAACGGCTGATACGGTATGGGCATATGATGAGACGGGATGAAAGTAATGTGGGAAAAATTTTGGGTATGAATGTTGAAGGCTTTAGGGGTAAAAAGAGGCTGAGGAAAAGATGGATGGACTGCGTGAGGAATGACATGGATAGTCTGTGAGTGACTGCAGAGATGACGTCTGATAGGGTCGTATGGAAGAAGATGACATATTGTGTCGACCCCAAGTAATTGTAATAAGAGCAAGATGATGATGATGATGATGAACTAAGAATACAATTCACCATAGCGTGGTATAGCAGGTCAATTAACCTCCTATTGCGGAAGAGGCTCGAGCCCAGCCATGGTACATATATGAGCCCAGATGAAATGAATGATGTTTTATCTGCTTCTCTTGGTCATCTTTAGGATATCTACGAGGAAAGAAGAAGTGGTGCTGTAATATTCTTATTTCTTAAAAGTAGAGAAAATGAATATATATTGCTATGATAATATTTTACAAAACAAATTGCAGCTAAAATTCTTTAAAGCGTTGAATACAAGAGATTCATTTGCGAATGATATAAAATTATAAATCGTAAATTATGTCATACTACTGTGTTATTCTGGGACATTGTGAATAATTTAGATTGTCAAGAAAAATTTTAGTTACATCTTATTTATTTAGTGAAAACCTTAATATTTTCTTTTAAGTAAATGAAGATAGAGGGTATATTCTGCTTAATTACAAGACACGATTTTAAATGATGTTCGGTAATAAAGTAAAAGTAGTAGTAAGACCACACTGTAGACAGTTATCTGTCTAAATCCGCGGTAGTAGCACACTCTCGCAGAAAATCGTCGTCTGAGTAGTAGGAATTTGTTACTGCACTTCGTTTAGTGACAGAGAGCCGAAAGCCCAACTTTCTGAAGGTGTTGGTGTGTGGTGGGTTTTAGTGATGCCTTTAGTATCACGGAATATCATTGCACGCATTCACACGCTCTTCCCGGTAGGCTGTAGTCTAGTAAAAGTCCATGAGCAGCAGGATCACTTATCATGGAGTGTGCTGTTTACTCTACCAACAGTATAATAATAAAAAAAATAAAGAAGTAATAATACTTAATGAACTGCTTTTATTGATTTTTAATGTTTACGCGAATATCATCGGTTTGATTATAAAACTATTGGAACGAAGTTCCTTACGGCAGGCTTGGAGGAGATAGGGATTTTGCTGCGCGACCGAACTGAAAAAAATGTGATAGTAAAAACTGTAAGAAAAAGTGGGAAGAATAAAACCGTTAAATGAGCCGTAAGAAAAAGTGCGTGAAATAAAACCGTTAAATGAGACGAAGTACGAAGAAAAATGTGATAGTATTTTGATGTGAAACATCGTTCAACCTACAATTGTTTTGACCGTCGTATCTCAAAAACTATAAGTGCTAGACCATTTTTGATAGAAATTTTGACTCTCTTGCACCTTAAATTGCCGCCCGGACTACCCCTACCCCCATTAAAAACTTCCCTCCCCCCCCTTCTTTTGATGTGAAACATCGTTCAACCTACAATTGTTTTGACCGCCGTATCTCAAATACTATAAGTGCTAGACCATTTTTGATAGAAATTTTGACCCCCCCTTGCACCTTACATTGCCGCCCGGACTACCCCTACCCCCCATTAGAAACTTCCCTTTCCCCCTTTTTTGATGTGAAACATCGTTCAAACCCCAAACTGCCATAAATCAGTCATCTTTGACCGCAGGAACTCCGGATTTTTGACAAACCTCATAGAATTTCCAGTAGAACCGATTTAATACTAAAAAACCTAAATTTCAAGAGCCTACACCCAATAGTTTAGTCACAATAAATTTTATAATTAGAAACTAACAATGTTCGGAACAAGGACACAAATTAAAAGAGCCCTGAATTTTGATTTTTTTTGCAAATTGTGTCAATTCTACATTAGCCGAAGGAACCTCGTTCCTACCTGGTGTCCCACGACACCACATTTCTTTTTTTTTTATGGATTTTATGGTATTTGATGGTGATTTTTAATTTTTAGTTGGTACGAACACTTTACAGTGTTCATGGTTACATGAGGACTAAGTCCTCTCGTGATACAGAATAGATAGTAAATAAAATTTACAGTAGAACCCGCTTAATACCATCACATTTAATACGAATTCTCGCATTAGGCCAGGGTTATATATATATATATATATATATATATATATATATATGTGTCGGAAAAACATAGTAAGTTTCCATTGACTTCGTTATTAGTGGTTACGGACTTAGTGGGCGTCATCAGGATAAGATGCGAGCACTAAACAATGAACACAGTTTTGCAGTAATTTAATTTTGTTTAAACAATATTATTTTAATAACACCAACACTATACTACAATATCAATATTATCACAAACACTAAACTGAACAATTAAGACCGAGCAGCGAGTTCGGGGCACCGATCTTACTTATACCGCACCGTCCAATGCGCTGGACAACTGTCTAACTCACTCCGTGTCTCGCACACAACTGTGTCGCTAAAGCTATCGGCCTCTCTGAAGTAAAGATGGCGTCTGACCTCGCTCGAGGCACATGCTCTGCTCTGATTGGTCGTTACGTAAAGTACAATATTCATAGCTTTTTATTTGATCAGTAAGTAGATAATTTAACAGAAGAAATTATAAAATCAAATTAAGAATTTTAAAAATAAAAGGTAAACAAATAAATTATTATACGTCATGTATACAATTAAAGATCAACTAGTCATCCAGCTCTCTCCGACATATATATACTGGCTGACCAAACAGACAGACGTTGTTCTGTTCAAATAAGTGCCACCTACCGGGTCCAATTGTGAATCTAAACCATTCTCGAATCCCCTCAAACACGCTCAAAAAATTTCACCAACATCGGTCGAGCCGTTTAAGAGAAGTTCGGTGAACGTGTGTAACGTACACAATAAATTTATATATAAGATATAGGTTTTATTATATATGTGTAAATATTAGAAATATATACATATGAAATTATGGAAGATTTTGCACAAGTAATCCTTAGTCACTGACCAGGGTAGATTGACAAATAAAATATTTACGAGCATACGTACGACTTGTTTCGCACTAATGATGCTGTGTGCATTATGACAAAGCACCAAGCTCACATTACATACAGGGCTACCACAATCGTGACAACAAATAAAACAAATCCCAAATATTTCTCAAAGAAACTACGCAGCATACATACAAAAAAAGGTTCATTGGACGCGTGAAAAGGAAGCTTGTAATTAGCGTCACGGATCTTTACAAACGTCCCATATTTCAGACACGGTACCGAAAAGTAGGGCAGTGGCAACCCTACATACATACCAACGTAGATCTACGTAGAAATACACATAGATAAACATTGCCCCAGCGAAGTTAGCACTGCAAACGTGTAAACGGAAGAGATAGGCTTTCTTTGACTCCTTTTAAATGTCCGAGGGAGCTGTAAATAGGATGCAAACAGAGATACGACTACCTGTAGGCATGAATGAAATATTAGTGCGACTGAAGCGCTCTATACAAATGCGACACAAAGTTTATGATAAAAGCAAGATCAGTTTTGTACCAAAGAATAATTTTAACATGTTTAGTATATTCTCTTTGTTTTGATTCAACGTAATATATCTGATCCATTTCGTTCCAATGTTATCATATTAGATGTATTTTTTATTTAAATGATAAAATATAATAATTTTTCTTCTGTGTGGTGATGGATTAACAATACGCTTTACCATCGCCTTTCTCTCGGGCCGACCACTGACAACAAGTCACCCTGCTCCGGTGGTCGGCCCAACGACGAAGGTGACGTGGGTACGGGTGGGTTATGGGCCCGCGCGCCGTCCTTTCGTCGCCCCAGACGGAATGGACCGCGTGAGTGCTTACCATAGCCCACCTATAAAAAAAAACATCCCCTTTCTTGCCTGTGAGTGTTCTAAAATACGGCTACAGTGTTTGTTTAGTCTTGTCTTCTGACTTGGAACACCTAAACACTGGCTCGACAATACCCACGGATTGGTATTATTGTAATCTTTTCCACACACCGGTCTACCGCCGTACACACAGATAAAAGTATCTTCACATGACATTGATGACAGCTCCTCGGTCAGTCAGTCAGTCAGTGCTCAGTCATCCCTTTTTCCCGCCAATCCGTGCCATTCGAGACAGCGTATGTATGCCTAATTCCGTTACTCGCATACACTATAACACATCTATTCAACAGAAAGAAAACTCGTCTTTAAACCCTACACCAAGAGGTCTGACCAGTGCCGTACAGTAGGTTAATTGCCCTCCCATTGTGGAAGAAGACCGAGCCCAATAGGACTTATGTGTGCTAATAGATAGAGATATTAGGTGTAAGTGGGTATTAAGGGACGTGGTCGCAGCCTTCTGCGAGGCAGGGATCTCGCAGAAGGAAGCGGCGGATCGTCTGCGCGAGGAGCGCAGCCTCGATAAGGCGATCCGCCGCCGGCGACTGGGGCGGCGTAGACGCAAGTACTTGCGCCTCATGCCGCCCTAGCCGAAGCCGCGGGTGACGTGATCGGGAAATTAGTCCGTCACCCGCCGAGAGGCCAACCACGTGAGGAAAGACCTACGAGTGGTGCGAGGAGCGCGCCGACCGCAACCCAGCCCCAAAAAAAAAGTGGGTATTAAAATATAATATTTTAATAGAATAATAGTCCCTAGCAAACAGGGTGCTATCGATAAAAGCAAGCCGTACGAAGTGTTCCATGATGAACGCGTCAGGCATTTGAGTTTTATAGCCTAATATTTTTTAACTGATTTATATACATAATAGTGTCTAGCATTGGACGGACTTTGTGCTAGCTGACCCAATATACGTTGTTCAGTTCAGCTTACTGCAAAGATGGCCTACCGTGCCAATGTCGCGGGTTCGAATCTACCCACGCAAAACAACAATTTGTGCGATCCACAAATGGTTGTTCTGATGATGCGTTCATTATTATAAAGACTCGACATTTTTTCATCGGTACTATATACTGATTTTTGATGTTTACGCGAGTACTACACATTGTAATTAATAATTACTAACCATAAACAATATAATTTTTTCATATAGAATCATTTTCTTCTTATACTGGCAATAAATTTGTACCAAAATATGGGGCAAAATTTTAATAACTAATTTCTGTAGTTGTAAATTATAAATCTCTGTAATAACAATGATTTGTTGGACGTGAGACATTTCAGTTCGTCCGTGACCATAAACGCTGCAAAGTGTTTGAAAAGTCGCGGAATCAAAAAATGGAATACAAACACAATAAAATCCGTAAAGTAGTTTTATGCGATATAATTTGGCCTTCGTAATTGTTAAGTTTAGATGTTAATCGTAACAAGAATGGGCTTCTTAATCGGTGCTAAGTAATAAGTACTGTTACATTTTCTTATTTTATATAAACTCGTGTTATATTTTAGTAGATAAAAACAGAGTAAACAATGTACACCACTAACTGCGCCCAGTTCCAAATTCAGAGTTAAGAGTTTCTCGAAATAATACACTTAAATAGAGTCAATTTGAAGAAAAACCTGATACCATTTATTTTTCCATCCTAAATAGCATACTTATGCCGCAAGAATAATGAAGCAGTTATTAAAAAAAATACATTATAATCTCAAAATTAGCGCCGGGTATTTACTTCTCACTACTGGGTGGGCTAGAGCATCTACCACAATAGGAGGGCTATTGATCGAGAAAACCCCGCTGATGAAACGGGTTGGTATATAGTTTTATTTCGACTTTTCCTTCTCTTACATAAATTTTATATATACATCATATCAGTCATATTAGTCGTGAAACGATAACCACGGCTAATAGGGGGAATGGCGAATTATATCCTTACTCCGTCATCACACTGAAAATATATAATACACTAGCTGACCCGGCAAACTTCGTACCGCCTTTTTTCCTAATTATTTTATTTTAGTATTTATCAGTTTGGTTTTAATATTATTCGTGCGGTTACGGAGTAAGAATACAATTCACCAGCCGGGGGTGTCGTAAAATACGACTAAGGGATATAATAAGGGATATAGTATCTATGCAAGATAAGGAAAACTCGGAACAAAACCCTATACCAACACGTCTCACCAACACGTTTCTATTTGAGTTTGGATTTCCCGATGTTTCGAACACTTTCCAGCGTTTATGGTCATGGGAGGGTTAAGATATCTCACGTCCAACAAGTTATCATACAGAAATTTATGTCTACCCAATAAAAATTATTAGATAATTCTGTAAGCGATAACGTAAGGTAACGCGATTAAATCCGTAAATATAGTTTAATTTCAATTTTAATTACAAACACATTTATTACTTTTAAATTACAAAATTACATTTTAATTACAAATTTAAGTTCAAGATTAAACCATTTGAGCATCACAAAATAACAACAATTTGTTAACATAGTTATAAGTCTTCACTTTTGTCGGCAGCGGTCTTTTTAGTATTTATTTTAATTGTTTTTACTGGCTTTTTAATACCAATATCATATTATAATATCTGTAACGGCGTCTGCGAGCGCTCGCCCTGATGATGAGCATCGGACATGCTCGAAACCCGGGTCGACGTAATCGATCTCAGCACGTGTTTTTGCCGTTATAGATATTATAATATGGATCAGTCTCACGATAATTTCAATACTAAAATATCATATCTTTCAAACCACGATATAGCACAGTTTTCAAATTTAATACAAAAGATTATGGTTTCAATCAAATCTCATAAGCGGCACCAGAGTTAACTACTAAATCAAACAAATACAATAAAAAAAATGACCATGAGATAAAACATTATATTGAAATGAATTCAAATATGATTAGGAATATAAATAACAGATTATAAATGAAATAACACTTCGTTCTCGTTGGTGGTATTCGCGTGTGCCGCTCTGGGGGTTATGTCAAAATGTGATAAGGTTAGCTGTCACTACCGCCCCAACCATAATCGCAGCCGGACATCCGGATTAAAACGCCATTTCCCGTTAACTTTGACTTGTTGGTATTAGAAGGATTGAATTATCAAAGTTGTTTGCACATTATATAGTCTGTTTGTTAATTTTTTTTACACGATTTTTAGCTTCATCATCATCATCATCATATCAGCCCATATACGTCCCACTGTTGGGCTCGGGCCTCCTCCATAATGGAAGGGCAATTGACCTACTATACCACGCTGGTCAGACGTGTTGGTATAGGGTTTTATTTCGAGTTTTCCTTCTCTCGCATAGATGTTATATGTGTTTTATATCCCTTAGTCGTCTCGTACGATCACCCACGGGCAAGATAGGGGGTGGTGAAATGTATTCTTACTCCGTCACCACACGGATTTTTAGCTTCGCTTCCCTATAAAGGTACCTTTGAAACTGGATTTCACCTAATTCATATAGTCGAATCGAACCGAAACTTCGCATATCTATTTGTCATAACCTTCACTCTAATAACTTTAAATAAAATAATCTGTCTCTCTATTTTTTTGGGTAATCTTCTAAAAGGCTGGACAGATTTTGACAATATTTTACTAACAGATATTTTTCTCCCAGAAAATCCCTATAAAATTTTGCCTGGTCTGCGACTCAAACCCGAAGCTATATCTTAAGAGATATTATAGATTTAAAAGGCAGTGCAAAGTGGCTGTAACCGAAGCGAAACAAGGGCGGGTTTCATAGATGACATAGTGGTTAAGATACCACTTCAAATATCGTGGATTTGATTACTACACATGACAATAATTTTAGTAACTGGCGTGGTAATAGAATAATTTCCCCAGCAGTGTCGTATGGCTATATATTTATAGGTTGAGATAAATTGCACGATTGTAACTTCCTCTGGGATATAAGGCTCATTTTCTTAGTGCAGGCATTTAAAAAAAAAAGTTTCAAAGTAATAAAAAAAGTTTCAAGTATATTTTTATAAAACCTATTTGTGCAATAATTGAATATGAAACTATCGATACATCATTTCATATTAGGCACCCCACTTTATATCAGCCTACAGGCGTCCCACTATTGGGCTTGGGCCTTCTATATTATGGGAGGAAAATTTACCCTCTATATCACGCTAGTCAGATGTCTTGGTATAGGGTTTTATTTCTAGTTTGCCATCTCTTGCATAATTGTTATATGCATACTATATCCCATAGGTTATTATTATTAAATTATATTCTTATTTTGACACCACACGGAGAACGCTGACCCACTTATTTTATTTCATAATTTATTATTTAGGGAAGGTTTACGTCCAGCAGTGGCCGGCGGCAGCCTGAACCATGAGAAATCAGGCAACTTCTCCACAATAGGATATCGCACTGATTCAACGGGTCGTCTTAGTCTTTTAAAGCATCCACGGGAAAGAAAAATCCTCCATCCGACGTCCTCCGTCACGTCCTCGACGAAGAGGACGATAATATTACACTCACTCAACGTAGAGCCCACACGGCGGTCCGCGAGGCCTTAACACATAAATACCCGTAGTTTCGCCCTTGCCGTCGAGTTGCGAAACCGCGTCGCGCAAAAGTCATGAACCAAAACGTGAGCACGCTCACTTTGCCTCCAGTGACGCCCCAAGCCGAGGTCCGTTCCCCACAGAGGGAGCCCTTGGGCGATGTCACTTAGCATACTTTATCCGGGTTGAGAGCCCTCAGCGCTCACCCATAGTCCGCGTCAAGCTGTCAAAGCCATCTGCGGCTAGCAGCTGTATACACACACAAAATAAAAAAAATGGTGAATTGTTTTCTTACTCAATCATCGTTATCGTCTCGACTTATATACTTATATAAGTCGAGAGTTATATACTTATATAAGAGCCCAGCAGTGGGACTTCCCCTCCCCCACAATCGGCATTAAATTAACCTAAAATACCATGTTAGTCGATCAAGTTGGCATAGGGCTTCATTTCGGATCTTCGTTGTCTTTCTTGTCTTGGATCTTCCTTGTCTTGATATTAGCTGCTTGGATCCGTCAGTAGTCTTTTACTATTATCATCATCATTCAATCTATCGCCGTCTTCTGCTGGATGTAGGCATTCCTCATGTTTCACGATAATGCGCGGTATTTTGGCGGCTTTTTTTTTTTTTTTTTTGTGGGTGGGCCGCGGTCGGCGCGCCTCCACACCACTCCGTCCGGGGCGACAGAGGGGCTTAAGCACGCAACTCTCGCGACCCACCCGAAAACCACGTCGCCTTCGTCGTTGGGCCGACCACTGGAGCAGCGTTAACTTGTCGTCAGTGGTCGGCCCGACGGAATACCCCCTATTGGGGTACCCACCCATCGACCGACGTCCCCCCCTCGGGGAGGACGTCGGTCTTTCCTCACGCGGTCGGCCTCTCGGCGGGTGACGGACTAATCCCCGGTCACGTCACCCGCGGCCTCGGCTAAGGCGGCATGAGGCGCAGATAGTTGCGCCTGCGCCGCCCCAGTCGCCGGCGGCGGATCTCCTCATCGAGGCTGCGCTCCTCACGCAGGCGATCCGCCGCCTCCTTCCGCGAGATCACTGTCTCGCAGAAGGCTGCGACCGCGTCCCAATTCCTGACGCTGTCGACCATCGCCCTAGCGATAGCCGGCAGCGTCAGGTCCGTACCGATGATTGCGACGAGTTCACAGCGCTGCACTGTCCAAGCCCCGCAGGCCTCGAGCGTAGTATGGTGGCAGGACGGTGTACTCTCCCTCCTAACGACCTTGTGCAGGTATTTGGCGAAGCACCCATGCCCCGTCAAAACCTGCACCAGTCGGAAGGAGAGCACCCCGTGCCGCCTCTCCAACCACTGCATCAGCACCGGCCGGAAGGCCTCCACGGTTCGCACCCCGAACCGAGGCCTCTCCAGCCGGACTGCCCAACGGGCGATGACGTCTCGGCGGGCGTCGACGCGCCAGGCGGTGAGATCCCTTAACGAGACCACACCGCCCCCCGCTCGCACCCCCGTCACCCGTCGATATAGTCCGGCGAGCATCTCCGCCTCCAGGTCCCACGGGGGCGTCCCGGCCAACAGGCACGCTGCCTCCGTCGCCACCGTGCGGTATCCGCGGATGGCCCTGACCGCCATGACCCTCTGTGGTCGCCACAGAAGGGCCCTAAGTCGGGCGGTCATGGACCCCGCCCACACCGGTGCGCCGTACAGGGCCATCGACCGGATGACCCCCGCGTACAGCCGTCGGCACGCAGCGCTCGGTCCGCCCACGTTCGGCATAAGCCACGATAGGGCGGACGCCGTGTTGCCGCCTGCATCCATCGCCTTTCAGCAACTTTCACCAGGTCGTGGGGTCATTTAGTTGGGGCGTCCTACACTGCGTCGTCTAATACGTGGTCGCCACTCGAGAACATTTCTTTCACAGCGGTTCTCGGTTCATCGACGGGACAAAAGGTGGTGATGAATTATATTTTTAACCCGTCACCCGTGAGGAGATATTCCATTTCATCATCGTCATCAGCCCATATACGTCCCACTGTTAGGCTCAGGCCTCCTCTAGAATAGGAGGGAAATTGACCTTATTATACCATGCTGGTCAGACAGGTTGGTCCATACCAACCTAAAACCCTACGGTTTTATTTCGGGTTTACCTTTTCTCGCTTAGATAATATATGCGTATTATATCCCTTAGTCGCCTTTTACGACTTCCACGGACAAGATAGGGAGTGGTGATTTGTATTCTTACTCTGTTACCATACGGAAAATATTCCAATTATTCCAATTACTTCATTACAAATCGAAAAATGCTTCAAACAATTGCTTTTATAAAATAAAAAAATCTATTCCCTATATCGTCAGTATGTACTAAAAATCATTGCTAGGTATATAATCCGAATGTAACTGTTTTAACAAACCACTTCAATATCATTTTATTAGTGCCGGATATCGAATACGAGACCATCGGATCATCGACCAATGAGCTTATTTTATTCATGTTTTATTTTTACCGCTGGTGTATTATTGCCATGATGAAATATTGTATTGAGCGGATGAAAAATAATATTGGATGGCGTGAGTACTATTTATTTGTTTTTCTTTGTATATTTATTTCCGTGTGGTGACGGAGTAAAAATACAATTCACCACTCCCTATCTCGTCCGTTGATGTCGTAAAAGACGAATAATGGATATAATATGCACATCTGTGTATGAGAAGGAAAACTCGTAATTAAATCCTATACGAACATATCTGACCAGTATGATATAATAGGTCAAATTCCCTTCCATTGTAGAGAAGGCCCGAGCCCAACAGTGGGACATATTTGGGCTGCAATGATGATGATATTTGAATATTTATATTATTGCATTGATTTAGTTTGTTTATGACTGTTAATCAAAGACCATAGATTTGATTCTGGTATCGAATGTTATACATTGGATTGCCTAAATATACTGGCTATTATCTGCATGGAATCGATAGCCATCATCACCACAGCTAATATAAGTCCCACGTAGGCTCGAGCCTCCTCCTATGGGATGGAAATTGACCTACTATAGCACGCTAGTCAGATGGGTTGGTACAAGGTTTTATTTCGAGTTTTCCTTCTTTGCATAACTGCTATATGCATAAGATAAATCTTAATCGTCCCACGGACAAGAAAGGGGGTGGTGAATTGTATTCTTACTCCGTCACCATACGGAATCGATCTGTACCAACCCCATAAGTAATCGTTTTATCAAAAATTACATTCCCAATTAGTGTTAATGTCGGAGAGGCTGCCTAGTGCTATTGATAAAACTTTTATGCCTATCTGATGTGAACCCTCTTTAGGAATGTAATTATTGAACTGATGGCATTAGACGTGGCTAGCCCAGTAAGTGATATTGCCGCACATGGACCTTTGCAATACCAGGGGCACAGCTAGGTCGTTACCTGCCGTGAAGATAATACTATTCTTAAATCTCTTTTAAAGAAGGACATGTTATAGCGCTCGTGAAACACAGCAGCAGGTAGTTCATTCCAGAGCTTGTACGTACGTGGGAGAAATGATCGCTGCAAACGTACAGTTGAAGACCCTACTGCGGTATCGAGTGGTAGGTAGGTAAAACAGTGACGGTGGTACCAAGTCAAAAAGTTGCTCAGAGCACTCCCCATGAAAGGGCCGGTAGTGTACAAAGAGTGACCCAAAGTCTCTCCGTCGCTCCAATGACTCCAATCCGTGAGTAAGACGTCTTATACGACATCCACGAGTAACATAAGCGTTGGCAGTTGCCGTAGCCGTTATCACACAGCAATATTCTTCCGAGTTGCTTTTAACAACAATGGCGATGGTCCTACGGGCGGACTAAGGTGTCTCACGTCCAACAAGTAATCGTTATTACAGACCGTGACCATGAATGCTGCAAAGTGTTCGAAACGTCGGGCAATCATAAATCAAATACAAACGCGATATAATCCGTAAAAGTAGTTTTGTTTCATTAATTTGAAATACAATGCTAAAATTGAACACACACACATACACAGGCACGCGTATTGACACAATCACACACACATGCACACACATACACGTACACACGATTTGTATTTGAAAAATAAATGAAATTAATTTCAAAGCACCATACAGTCACACACACATAGGCACGTTATACATGTGTTCGTGTTCTAATAATAGAACTACACGGTATAAGGAACAAACTTAATCAATTTGGCTTGTCACACGCAAGTACAGGTATTCGTTACTACTATGTGTCTATACTTAATTATTATTTATTTATTTAAGGAAACATAAAAGCTTACAGTTTAAACCAAAACGCTTATATGCTATACTACACAATCTAAATACCTAAAATTATATAATTATACAATAACAAATAAAATAACTTAATAAAAATGAATTAAAATAAAATGAACTAAAATAAAATAACATGAATAATATACAAAGCCAACCTTAATGTAGTATACAATTTAAATATTTATTTATTTGGATTTTAATTGCACATGTTCTATCCGTAAATATATCTACCTCTGGGATCATTTTAATCAATATATTCATTTGAGTGATAGCCCTCCCAGTAGGACTATTACTGGCTTGACAAATCCGCCACGTTGGCGGGCAGGCAAATAGTCGATGCTGTCTTCGACCAATACCACGCATGTAATTGCATGTAACTACGCATGTATACGAACGATATAGAGTATATAAACTATAGACAATATAAACTATAGAGTTTATGTTAGTCGTAGTCTCATTTCAGCACATATATTCCCTCCCCTGGGCTCAACTCTCCTTCAGAATGAGAGCGAAAATTAACCTCCTGTGTCACGCTGGTCAAATGGTATAGCGTTTCAGTTCGGATTTTTGTTGTCATAGTTGTTTCATGCATATTAAATCCCTTTATCTCGGCTCATACACGTCCTACTGCTGGGCTCGAGCCTCTCGTTCATAATAGAAGGGATATTGACCTATACCACGCTGGTCGGACGGGTTGGTATAATGTTTAATTTCGAGCTTGCCTTCTCTTGTATAGTCGTTATATGCATATTGTCACGATACCCACGAATAAGAAAGGGGATAGTGAATTGTATTCTAAGTTCGTCACCACACGGATAATAAATGAAAGCTTATTTGTGAGTGAATAATGATTACTACATGTGGGATTTAAATCTTTTAATTTCAATAACGTCACCAATTAGGTTAATAAATAATCTGATTTTGTAAGTTATGGCTCAGGACAAAGGGGAAAAGGCTGACTGCACTAGGGTTGCCAACTTTTTTGCCAAAAAAAGTATAAAATGGATTGGAGATGGGAAAAGTATTTTACTTTTGTGTGCATAAATGCAGTACACACAATTAAATGCACACAAACAAGTAAATTGTTAGCAATTGATTTTAGCACATTAGCATGTGAAATGTAAAATCACACGCAAACACCATCAGAAAGTTGCACTTTCAACTCTCTTGCTCACCGAACGAAATGCAGTAACAAATTGATTTAGCCACAAGGCTGTAGTTAAACGCAATATTACCATTTTTACTTGAACTCGTAGTAGGAGCTGTATCAGATATAGTTTTATTAGATTTCTATATATTATTCAGTGTATAATATCGAGCTAGCTGTCTTGTTTCTTGACTTGCTAGTTAAATTACCTTAGAGTCATTATGTTCAAGTCGGAATATCGGTATGGGTGGTTAGCTAAGAAGGTGATAGGGAGGTAATAGAGTAAGTTGAGCCACACGATATATGTACTCAGGATATGGTCTGCTAAAGAATAGAATAATTCATCAATTTTAAGTTTTAATGAATGAATCAGGTGACGTCCACTATTAGATTCAAATTTAAATACATATACTATGTGTAAATCTTATGGCTGTATTCTGAACACATCTCGTCTAATCCGGAAGGTTGGCATTCAGCCCATAATTTATTTCGTGTGACAAACACGCTGACGTTTTTGTGCCTAGTAGTGTTTGTGTGTGACAAACACGCTGACGTTTTTGTGCCTAGTAGTGTTTGTGTGTGACAAACACGCTGTCGTTTTTGTGCCTAGTAGTGTTTGTGTGTGACAAACACGCTGACGTTTTTATGCCTAGTAGTGTGCGTTTGTGTGTGACAAACACGCTGACGTTTTTGTGCCTAGTAGTGTTTGTGTGTGACAAACCCACTGACGTTTTTGTGCCTAGTACTGTGTGTTTGTGTGTGACAAACACGCTGACGTTTTTGTGCCTAGTAGTGTGTGTTTGTGTGTGACAAACACGCTGACGTTTTTGTGCCTAGTAATGTGTGTTTGTGTGTGACAAACACGCTGACGTTTTTGTGCCTAGTAATGTGTGTTTGTGTGTGACAAACACGCTGACGTTTTTGTGCCTAGTAGTGTGTGTTTATGTGTGACAAACACACTGACGTTTTTGTGCCTAGTAGTGTGTGTTTGTGTGTGACAAACACGTTGACGTTTTTGTGCCTAGTAGTGTGTGTTTGTGTGTGACAAACACGCTGACGTTTTTGTGCCTAGTAGTGTGTGTTTGTGTGTGACAAACACGCTGACGTTTTTGTGCCTAGTAGTGTGTGTTTGTGTGTGACAAACACGCTGACGTTTTTGTGCCTAGTAGTGTGTGTTTGTGTGTGACAAACACGCTGACGTTTTTGTGCCTAGTAGTGTGTGTTTGTGTGTGACAAACACGCTGACGTTTTTGTGCCTAGTAGTGTGTGTTTGTGTGTGACAAACACGCTGACGTTTTTGTGCCTAGTAGTGTGTGTTTATGTGTGACAAACACGCTGACGTTTTTGTGCCTAGTAGTGTGTGTTTGTGTGTGACAAACACGCTGACGTTTTTGTGCCTAGTAGTGTGCGTTTGTGTGTGACAAACACGCTGACGTTTTTGTGCCTAGTAGTGTGTGTTTGTGTGTGACAAACACGCTGACGTTTTTGTGCCTAGTAGTGTGTGTTTGTGTGTGACAAACAGGCTGACGTTTTTGTGCCTAGTAGTGTGTGTTTGTGTGTGACAAACACGCTGACGTTTTTGTGCCTAGTAGTGTGTGTTTATGTGTGACAAACACGTTGACGTTTTTGTGCCTAGTAGTGTGTGTTTGTGTGTGACAAACACGCTGACGTTTTTGTGCCTAGTAGTGTGTGTTTGTGTGTGACAAACACGCTGACGTTTTTGTGCCTAGTAGTGTGTGTTTATGTGTGACAAACACGTTGACGTTTTTGTGCCTAGTAGTGTGTGTTTGTGTGTGACAAACACGCTGACGTTTTTGTGCCTAGTAGTGTGTGTTTGTGTGTGACAAACACGCTGACGTTTTTGTGCCTAGTAGTGTGTGTTTATGTGTGACAAACACGTTGACGTTTTTGTGCCTAGTAGTGTGTGTTTGTGTGTGACAAACACGCTGACGTTTTTGTGCCTAGTAGTGTGTGTTTGTGTGTGACAAACACGCTGACGTTTTTGTGTCTAATTGCGTGTGTGTGTGTGTGTGTGTGTGTGTGACAAACACGCTGACGTTTTTGTGTCTAAAGTTGTGTGTATGTGCGTGTGCGTGCGTGCGCGCCTGCGTGCATCCGTGCGAGCGTTTGTGCGTGCGTGCGTACGTGCGTGTGTGTGTGTGTGTGTGTGTGTGTGTGCGCTGACGTGTTTATGTCAAAGTGTTTCATGTCCAAGTGTTCCATGCTTTGAGAAAACCTTTTTGCGCAAATATATAAACACCTATATTACCTATATTCAGATCACTACGTGGCTTGGACACTAAATGTATAATTTGTAAGCGCCATAGGATTAACCGAAAACATACAATTGTCTACCAATCTTTAAACCAGTGCCCTAAATTAAGTGTAAATAAGTAGCGATGGATTTCTGAATCGTTTTTGTCGGGCTTCTTAAATCTTTACCAAACACACATTATTTAGGTACTGGTGCCGGCATTTTTAAGATAACACAACACATGTTTAACTTCAAATGAGCATTTGAAAATTATATCATAAAAAATGTAGATTGTAATTAGTACTTACTACCGTAGCGTGTAAACAACGACAAATAACAGTTACCCTTTATTATTTTTGGCGGGCTATGGTTTGCATCCACGTCGTCCACTCCGTCCGAGGCGACGCGAGAGGGGCGCGTAGGTCCATAACCCACAGTATTCTTTCCCATTCACCATTAGGCTGGCCATTGTATAGAATCTTTGATGTCCCTGGCCAGCCCTTTTTTTTGTGGGTACCTCATCACCATCATGTAACTGTGGATTCTCATATCACTAGTCATTCTTTTGTCCTTTTTAATTAGCGCCTTGAAGTCACATTACATTTTGGTCGACTTGAAATACACTCGTTCAGAATTTTTCCACTCTACGCTGCCTTATGTCTTACTTGATCGCAGCAGAAAGCCCGCTGCAAATGAAACAGGTGTACTTCAGCCGTGTATATCCGACCGCCATGCCCAGTAACACTTTGCTGGTTGTGGCTCCAGCAAGAATACTCGCACCGAACTCCAGCCCACAAGGAGCCTGCCTGGGTCGGCCGATTTCTCACCATCACATTCCCACCGTCATCGTGCAAATCTGCGATATATATATATATATGTGTGTTTGTGTGGAATCATAATATATATCTTTTGAGTTAAAGCAAAGAAGGCCCAAGAAATTTAGTATAAAATTCTAATAGAATCCCGTTATTACGCGGAGAGCTAATTAGCTTTAAGTTAATTCTATGCTGATATTAATTAACTGCCCCTGTGCCGTCAATTCACTGAGTTCTCTTTGACATTTTACATTTATTACTTTATATTAAAGACATTAAGTTCAAGGGAACCTTTTTTCAATAATGATAAAGAACTTTTAGGAAGTTATATTGCCTTTTAAAAAGATTTATGTGTACCTTACATTCCACCTGCGTAAGCAAAAGGCCGCTAATATGGCCCTTAGATTTATACGCCTTTCGTTAGCGCGATAATGGACTTAAGAGTACATAATATCATGATTTGTATAATCTTTCATAGAGTTATAAAATACCTGACATTAATTGCGCATTTGTGAAAATAAAAGAGATTACATATAAACTTATTGAAGTGAAAACTTCTTTAGCCGCGTTAGGCACTTCTTGGTAGGAGAAAATCTCGTGCATTCGCATCGCCAACTTGTTTATAGCAGAATATCTGTAGCTATACAGCTGACATGTAGTGCTGTGTGTATTTTATAAGAAATTGGATGGATTTAGTGAGAAGTTTAATGTGCATTATTCAAAATGGATTGTTGAAATAATGTTTTTGTTTGATTATTTTTATCTTATAGAATCTTAAATAAACTACAACCATCATACACATCAAAAACGTATCATTCAAAACTAGATAATTTAAATTGAATAACCAAATATAGTAACTGTATACCTATTCATAGTTTTAAGTATTCACTTCTGTAGGTAGTCCTCTTGGCTGTTTTTATTTTTTAAAAGATATGTGCTGGACAAACTCAAGCCCGATTATTCAGTGCAATGTAAAGATGGCGTGGTGGGCTATAGCCTACCATAATACCCTTCCGCACTAAGCCAGTGGACTACAAGAACAGTTTCATTGCTTTCAGAAGGGAGTTTACTTGCGGCGTACAAAGTTACGGTATTAAGAACTGCATTGCATCTAATACTGGAAATGATAAATTACTTTCATTAATACGCTAATTTTTTTTTTTATTGCAAGCGGTGGCAAACGAGCAAACAGTACACCTGATGATAAGTGTTGCTGCCGCTCATGGACCTTTACAAGGCCGCTGCCTACCGCGAAGAAAGTAAAGGGAGTGTGAATGCGTGCATTGAGGCTCGGTGATACTAAAGGCACCATCAAATCCCACCACACGCAAACACCCTCAGAAAGTTGGGCTTCCGGCTCTCTCGCTCACCGAACGAAGCGCAGTAATAAATTGCTACTACTCAGACGTCGATTTTCTGCTCAGTGTGGTACTGCCCCGGACGGACCGGCCCGCGGCTGTAGACAGATAACTGTCGACAGTGTGGTCCTACCACTCCAATTACTCCGTGTGGAGATTATAAGAATACAATTCATCACACCCTTTTCTTGTCAATGGGTGCCGTAAGAAGAGGACTAAGGGATTATAATAAGCAGATAATATCTAATCTTACCCGTCTGACCAGCCTGGTACAGTGGGTCAGTTTCACTCTTGTTGTGGATGAGGTTCTAGGCTAGCAGTGTGACGTATATAAACAATGCTGATTAAAATAAAAAAAATAACCGATAAAAGAGACTGATATTGATGCACGCACATATTAAAAAGCTATATGTTACATTAAGATAAAACTGAAGAGACTCAGACTCACTCTCTATCTTATTTGTTGTTTGTTGCTGTTGTTAGCAAACAAGCAAACAGCACATCTGATAGTAAGTGCTATTGTCGCTCATAGACCTCTGCTAGGCCACTTCTTACCGTGTACAAAGTGAAAGGAATCTGAATGCGTGCAATGAGGTTTCATTATACTGAAAGGCATCATCAA
Source organism: Lymantria dispar (assembly GCA_032191425.1). NCBI lineage: Eukaryota > Metazoa > Arthropoda > Insecta > Lepidoptera > Erebidae > Lymantria > Lymantria dispar. The sequence continues at coordinate 1,157,044 of CM063446.1, forward strand.
AACCTACCACACGCTTATACCTTCGGAAAATTGGGCATCCGGCTCTCTCGCTCACCGACGATTATGTGACACAATCTTGCGCGAGCCAGCTTGTTTGAAATAAAACTATTTTTACTCTTTTGGATTTTATTTTGTGTGTATTTACTAACCCGACTGACCAGCGTGGTACAGTAGGTCATTTTTACTCCTATCTAGGAGAAGATTCGAGTCTAGAAGTGAAGTCTGAATTATATCGTAATAATAATAGTTTACTATCTTTTCCATTCACAAATGGTTTTTTTTTTATGCTTCTATCCATTTCAACTAATCCATTTCCTGCTTCGATGTTATATGCATATATCCTTTAGTCTTCTTTGGTATACGAGGTCAATTTTTCTTTCACTATGGCGGAACCAGCAGTGCATAAGAGCTGAGATGGTTATCTGGGGGCATGGCAGTGCCCCCGCCAAGTCGAGCAAAAAAAAATCGGGCAAAACGCAAAACTGCCGTAACATACTTTTCTCGAAACCATTCAGGCCATTTTCGACCCCCTATAACTTCGTTGTTAATAAAACTAGAAACCTGCATTTTTAGTAACCTAGCAGGCCTTGTATACACATTGTGTATTTCAAATTTCATTCAATTTGAACCAATAGTTTAAGAATTATAACTAGTCAAAATTTCGTAATTTTGTCACTCACTGACTGACTGACCGATCATCAATATTAAAGTGGCACTTCTAGCCGATATAGAAGCTTCCAATTTAGAATACAATTAGTGTTTAGTGTATAAATGAAGGAAAAATTATGAAACATTATAATTATCATCCAGTTTTCAAGATACACTCATTGCATAAATAATTTTGTAAACTCATATAAATATATAGGATTGCAAAGTTACATTTGCAGATAATGAAATGTAACTTTGTAAAAAATAATAATACATTTGTCGTCATCATTGCTTCTTGGGAATCGTAACAAGCGGCTAAAGACTGTGCAGATGACGTAGTGGTTAAGGCACCAACGTACCGCGCTAGTGTCGCGGGTTCGAATCCCATGCAAGACAACGCCTTGTACGATCCATAAATTGTTGTTCTGAGTCTGAATGTAATTTGTGTCGGTTAATTATATGTTCTTTCCGCAATTCACCACTCTCTATGTTGCCCGTGGATATCGTATAAGACGACTATGGGTTCTAATATGCACATACCATCTGTGTAAGAGAAGGCAAACTCGAAATGAAACCCTATATCAACATGTCTGACCAGCATGGTTTTAAATTGGGTGGGTTAAATTCCTTCCCATTGTGGAGGAGGCCCGAGCCCAATAGTGAGACATATGAGGGCTGCAATGATGATGTGATGTTGAATTATATGTTTGTAAAATCCCCCACAATATAAGGATTATTATTCCCTTAGTGCAAGGCGTTGTCATTTAAAAAAAAAAGTTTAAAAAGGAAGAAGAGTGGGCAGCAGCTCTCGCCGGGGAAATCTATGATATCTCACTGCGAAACCAACCCGCCTACCAAACGTCGCAACTACGTCATTATTCCTCATAAGGCGAAGAAAAATGAGCTCTAGTCATGGCAATCCTTTAGCGTCGTTGGACGCAGGTGCCACAGTACCGCACTTTATGGTGAAGCATGAGGGGGGTCTATGTTTCACAGTGGACGGCGATAGGCTTAATGATGATTGGCATAATAGGTGTAGACAGATACCTAGATATAATTATGTCCAAAGATAACTTGTAAAATGGTCAACCAACTTAATGAAAAAGCAACAGTGGGACGTGTCTTATGAAACTTTACCAAAATCGCCCAAAGTATTAAGCAAACTAAATTGCCTCAAATTTATCTGAAAGAAAGAACGCCATCATTAGGCTCGATGGCCATCAAAGCGGATAGGAGACTAGAGGAGATGTGTTTCGAAAAACCAATCAAATTTCTTTACTTCCACATCTCTCCGCTTAGTTTAGATAGAATTGACTCAAGCGGAAAGGAGAGATGTCTCATTTTTCAGAGAGTGTGCTCTAAGAAAATCCTTTGTTGGTATTCAAGAAGTAGAAGGTACCGAAAAGGCAAATAAGTAGATCTATCTACAAAAAGAAATGAGATACCATCAAAAACAAGACTTGTAAAAAAAAGCCAAGCCTCGCAATTGAATTCTTCTACCATAAAGAAGTTGTTAGGTTAGCTATTTACGTAATAAATTAAGAAGAAAGGTGCCTTAAGCAGGGACTGAATGAGTTAACCGACTTGGTATAACATGGATCTCACAAATTTTTATGGTAGAAGAATTCAATTGCGAGGCTTGGCTTTTTTTTACAAGTCTTGTTTTTGATGGTATAATGACATTGACTGTTGCTGAGGAACTATTTTATAGAATTTTTGTAAATTTGACTATACAGATAGCGTAACAGTAAGAAACCGACCTACCGTGCCAGAGTGGGTTTGAATCCCACGCCGGACAACACTTTGTGCGATAAATTACTGTCCTAAATCTGGATGTAATTTGTGTTCGTTAATTATATGTTTGTAAAGTCACACCGCAATACAAGGCTTATTTCCTTAGTGTTGTTGGTGTTTTTATTTAAATAAAAAAAAGGAAAACGCGTTTTCTAAATCATCATCATTCATCATTTCAGCTCATATACGTCCCACTGTTGGGCTCGAGCTTCCTTCACAATAGAAGGGAAATCGACCTTACTATAACCATGCTAGTCAGACAGGTTGGCATAGGATTTCATTTCAAGTTTTTCTTCTTTTGCATATATGTTATATGCGTATTATATCCCTTAGTCGTCTTATACGTCATCCACGGGAAGGATAGGGAGTGGTGAATTGTGTTCTTACTCCGTCACCACACGGACAATCTAAATACAAAAATATATATTCTCAGATCAGTACATAAATAAATGAATACATTGAAATATACTTTTTCATTTGTATATATATTTTCAATTTTTCACAGTCGGGCTTAGGGATTTAATCTCTTAAAACCCGGTAACATGAAATAACGCTTATTTTTATTGTGAAAAGTTACCATTATAATATACGACGAAATAATATTTTAAAAGCGAAAAAATTGTGAAGTAGGACAATGTATCAAGCTTACATTTTTATATTTATTTTATATGTGTTGCCATTACACTTTGAATTAGGATAAAAATATAATTCACCATTACTTCCCTATTTTGCCTATGTATGTTTTAAAGTACGATTAAGGTATATAATGTGACCACTGAAGTCAAGGAACTCTGCGTCGGTGGTCGACCCCACGACGAAGGCGACGTGCTGTATGGGTGGGTGCGTGCCTACGCCCCTCTGTCGTCCCGGACGGAGGGGTGCGAGGACCGTGAAACAAAAAAAAGGTTTATAATATGGCGATAATGTCTATGCAACAGAATGAAAACTCGACATAAAACCCTATATCGACATATCTGCCCAACATGATAAGAGTAATTTTTTTTTTATTGCAAACGGTGGCAAACGAGCAAACAGTACACCTGATGGTAAGTGTTGCTGCCGCTCATGGACCTTTACAAGGCCGCTGCCTACCGCGAAGAAAGTGAAGGGAGTGTGAATGCATGCATTGAGGCTCGGTGATACCAAGGGCACCATCAAAACCCTCCACACGCAAACACCCTCAGAAAGTTGGGCCTCCGGCTCTCTCGCTCACCGAACGAAGCGCAGTAACAAATCGCTACTACTCAAACGTCGATTTTCTGCGAGAGTGTGGTACTGCCCCGGACGGATCGGCCCGCGGCTGTAGACAGATAACTGTCGACAGTGTGGTTCTACCACTCTCAAATTTCCCTCCTATTGTGGAAAAGACTCGAACTCAGCAATGGTATGAAATATAAACTACAATGTTGAAGAATGGAGTTTCAATACGTGCAATGAGGCTCGGTGATATTAAAGGCATCATCAAAACTGGCGCACGCAAACACCGTCAGAAAGTTGGGCTTCCGGCTCTCTCGCTCAACAAATGAAGTACAATAACAGATTGCTACTACTCAGACGTCGATTTTCTGTAAGAATGCTTCGGCCCGCGGCTGTAGACAGACCACTTAACACAAGGACGGGTGCCGGTGGTTCGCCTGTATGACGTAAGATTGGTATTGTGTATGGTATTTTTGAGTTATGGGGTCGCGCGCCATCACTTGCGTTGCTCCAAACAAATCGAACGGAGATTCATCATACCACAGCCTGAACTCAAAAAAAGTACGTTGATCAGACAAAAAAATTAAATCAAAAGGTGTGTGAAATTTTCATAAACTGTCAACAGTTCATATCAATGTAAATGCTATTAATTTGAGTTACGTTATGCCCAACGATTTAAGATCTATCTTTATATTTATTAGTGTACAGTATTTTATTATCATAATTATTTTCAGTTTACTAATGTTATTTTCAAGTTTTAAGTTTTTTATTTATTACTTAATATTTCTCATTCTGTTAAGTTCATTTACTGCCTCATTATTACAAGTTTTCTTTCCTTATAATTTGTTGAAATTTAATTATTTAGTACATAATCCGTCCAAAGACTTTATTCGACCCAGGGCCACGAACTCTTGCCCTTTTACAAACAATAGTATTGAAGTAGCCTTTTCATTTGATACCTATATTCACGGGGTTGTCCAAAAAACGTGTAATCCGTGATTTTATTGGTGATGGTAATGTATTTTTTTTTTCAATGTGTATGTAGGATGGCGTGTGGAGATTAGCCACCCTACACTTGTGTTGTAGTCGGCGCAGGTAGATGTGAGAAGAAGGCGAAGAAGAACGAAGAGAGTTATTTCTAAGACTGACGATTTGTTTACATTGTTCTAAATTATGTACAATAAATTGATAATAAGCTAGTGACGACCGTACAAGTGAGCGAGCTGATATCGTATGTCGACTGAATGAATAGACAGCTAAAGGCGGTATATATATACTAGCCTTCAGTCTGCGTGTGGTCCGAATGTGCACGTGTTCCACACAGGTGCAAATGATATCACCGCAGGTGTGAATGCAGGTGTCAGGTGTGTCGCACATCTGTCAGCTGTGCACGCCAGCTGCCTCGTACCTGCGTCTTCTTGTATGGGCCAATTTTCATTAGCGAAGCGGATTGCTTCGCATTGTTGGGTTGCGGTCCAAGTTATCTTAGTGGCGGATAGTCGCCACAGTACTCCCCCCTGAAGACCGTGGCTACGGGCGATGAAAGTCTAGTAGGCGTACTTTTCTTCCACTGGAAGTCCGTTTGATGTCATCTGGGACTGGTTGGACCGGAACCTGAGCTTCTCTAGCCATATATGATGGTTTGAGCCTTATGGGGGCCGGTGTTTGGTGGCTCCAAGCACCTCTCAGGCGATCTTGTCAGACGAAGATGTGCGATGCTTAAAATGGCAATGTAGTGTGCCAAGACGTTGAACAATTAGACAGCTTCGTCAGGTACGCGCTAAGACGTGTCGCGTACTGGGTGACGTCAGCAGTCGAGTGGTCATTTTGTTCTGGCGAAACGAGACCGGCGTAACTGGACCATCGTAGTAGTACCGGCGTAGTAGTTCCGGCGTAGTAGTACCGGCGTAGTCGTACCGGCGTAGTCGTACCGGCGTAGTCGTACCGGCGTAGTCGTACCGGCGTAATCGTACCGGCGTAGTCGTACCGGCGTAGTCGTACCGGCGTAGTAGAACCGGCCTAGTCGTGGTCTGGTTAGTTCGGCTATCTGTTGTGCCATGTCGCTGTAAGGTGATGGTTGTGCTGCAGGGGTGCTCGCTGGTCGTAGTATTGATGGTGCTATCTCGTGTTCTTGTAGGACTGTTCGCCCAGCTTGCTCATGTCGAGGACCATCTCAGTAGTAATAGGTCTTGATATTTGCGCGGACGATATTGCAGGTTCTTCGCCAAAAAAAAAAGGTACACTCGCGCTAACTCGCAATACTTCATCATTGCTTCTCACATTCGGTATCTTCGATTGCGTGTTCAGATCGCGTTGATGGTTGCATGTTCAGATCACGTGGATGGTTGCATGTTCAGACGTCGGGGTCACCAGATGTAGGATGGTTGCACGTTCAGACGTTGGGGTCACCAGATGTAGTATGGTTGTATGTTCAGATGTCGGGGTCACCAGATGTAGTATGGTTGTATGTTCAGATGTCGGGGTCACCAGATGTAGTATGGTGTGTGGAGATTAGCCACCCTACACTTGTGTTGTGGTTGGCGCAGGTAGATGTGAGAAGAAGGCGAAGAAGAACGAAGAGAGTTATTTCTAAGACTGACGATTTATTTACATTGTTCTAAATTATGTACAATAAATTGATAATAAGCTAGTGACGACCGTACAAGTGAGCGAGCTGATATCGTATGTCGACTGAATGAATAAACATTTTTTTTTTTTTTTTTTTTTTTTTGTTCTGACAAGGAGTGTTAGCCTCAGATGGCTGTTACACCCTTACGCGGACTAGTGGTGAGCGCTGAGGGCTCTCAACCCAAAAAATTTAAGCAACGGGGCCCAAGGGCACCCCCTGTGGGGTACGAACCTCGGCTCGGGGCGTTGCTGAGGGCAATGTGGGAGGTCCCACTTTAGATTTATTTATTTTTGCGCGGCACGGTTTCGCACCTCGACGGCGAGGACGGAACCGTGGTCTTTTCTTTGTTGCGGCTTCGCGGGCCGTGTATGCTGTATTCTGAGCTATCGTGATCTCGTCGTCGGGCTCGTCGAGAGAAAGTCTCGGTCGAGTGACCTTCGAGATGCGGGACGGGATATAGTTGGTCGCAGCGACCACTAAGGGATTGGGGTGTGTTGTGGCAGAATCAAAATATCTACGGGCACACTGTTTCATATATTGCCTGATGGTCGGCAAGTGCAAGTCGATGTGGAGATCGGCATTGCGTATGAACCACGGTGCGCCCGTAGCCTTACGCATGAACCTATTCTGAAGTGTTTGTAGCCTATGGATCCTGTGTGGCCTAACGTGAGCGAATACTACACTGGCATACAACATGATGGGGCGTATGCAGGCAGTGTAAAGACGGATTTTGCATTTGAGCGACAGCTTACTCTTTGGGTTGAGTAAGTTGTGTAAACGACCCATAACGAACGCTGCACGCGAGCGCACAGTGGTTATGTGTCGAGTGAAGCTGAGACGATTGTCAAGGGTGACGCCTAGGTACTTGGCATTTGACGCCCAGGGGATGGGCTTGTCAAAAATGCGGACTGGAGTGAAGCTATCGGGGGGGTGCAGGTCGGCACGTCTGCTGTGAAACATGACCGCCTGACTCTTTTCTGGGTTAATGTCTATTCTCCATTTCCGGAACCATTTGCCAAGGGCAGTAGCTGCAGTTTGGAGATTACGAGTGACGGCGTCCGGGTTAAGCCCGGATACGAATATAGCTGTGTCGTCAGCGTAGAGGGCTGACTGCACGAGCTTAGACTTGGGGATGTCGCTAGTATATAGCGAGAATAGAAGGGGTGAGAGGACTGAACCTTGCGGTACGCCAGCTCTGATCGGGTGCGGGGAAGAGAGTGTCCCTTCTACTCTGTAGCGGAAGCTACGATTTGTTAAAAAGTCTCGTATGATAATTACGAGGTAGTGGGGAATTCCTAGTTGGAATAACTTGAAGATAAGGCCATTATGCCATACCTTGTCGAAGGCTTTGGCTACATCGAAGAAGAGTATCCCCGTAAAAAGGTTGCGTTGCAGTTTTACGTTGATGCTTTCCACGATACGATGGACTTGATGGACACACGAGTGTTTGGGTCTAAAGCCAAACTGCTCGTGTGGTATGAGGTGGTTTTCCTCGGCGAAGATTCTAAGTCTTTGGTGGATTACGCGCTCGTACATTTTGCTAAGACCGTTAAGAAGACTTATCGGCCTGTAACTACTGGGTTCGGATCGGTTCTTGCCGGGTTTGTGGATTCCTATTACCACGGCTTCTTTCCACTGAGCGGGAAAGATTTTGTTATTGAGCGCTGCGTTGAAAATGCAGGTCAGAAGGACCAGTAGGGACGTGGGAAAAAGTTTAATAACTCTATTGGTTATGCCGTCCGAACCGGGGGCTTTCCTAGGGCGTAGTCCCTTGACGATCGAAACTACTTCATCTATGGTGACTGCTGGGATAGGCTGACTTGGGGCGTCGTCCCTACCTAATTCTGTATCTAGCGGCGGTTGTGGGAGAGAGGCTCGCCACACCACTTCCCTATCGACGTGGGCGTGCTGTTCGGCATCGGGGTATGTGGTACTTGGCTTACATTGTTGCTCTAGGCTGTCGGCCAGGCATTCGGATTTCTCCTCGTCCTCAAAGGCGGGGGGGAGGTTGGGTCTCTTTAGAGGAGGCATAGTGGAAACTATGTCTTTCTTAAGGGATCGGGCGAGTTGCCAGTAGGCTTGGTGGTTAGGTTCTAGTTCGCTAAGAGTGGTGTTCCATCTCTTTTCGCGGACTTCTGCTACTGCGGATTTGACCGTCCTTTGCAGGAAACGCATACGTATGCGGTTTTCCTCGCAAGGGTAACGGTCGTAGGCACGTATGGCTGCATTCTTCTGTCTCAGAAGGTCGCGGACGTCGTCTGGCAGGCGCCAGCCGTGATCGCTCGCTGCTGGTACTTGCCGCGAACAATCATTAATTAATGATTGTACATGACTTGTGAGACAGTCGATTGCCGTCATTGTGTCCTCCGGGGATTTTATGTCAGCGGGGATCCTATCTAAGTGACTGGTGGATTTAGACTTGAGTCCGGACTCTAGTCTATTCCAATCAGTTACTGTTATGGTGGGGGCCTGCCCAGGTCCTGAGGGGACTGGCAGTCTCGGGGCAAGTTCGAGAATGACCGGACGGTGGTCTGAGTCTAGTTGATGTAGCACTTCTATAGACGTTAACCGAAGGTTAATGTTCTTTAGCAGTGCTATATCTAGAATATCGGGTCTGTGCGCTATGTTCCCTGGGAAATGCGTCGGCTCCATAGGAGCGATGACGTCAAACCCCAGCCGTTCGGCAAGGGATTCGAGGGTTTTTCCTCTTGGGTTGGTGGTGTTACAACTCCATGAGGTGTTTTTGGCGTTAAGGTCGCCGCCTATGATGACGGCTCCGCCTAGGTCGAGGAGTGATTTAAGATCACTCTCGAGGAGTTCGATATTGTTTTCCCTACCGGGGGGGAGATATACTGATATGAGGGTGATGGGTTGGTGCCCCGTGAGGGCTAGCCTGCAGACTGAAGCCTCAATGTACGTCAATTGGGGCGGATCCATAGGTGTGCAGTGCAGTGACCTCTTGTAGTAGATGAGAGTACCTCCCTTAGGCGAGTTAAGCCTGTCGTTGCAAACTATGTTATAGTTCGCAATCTTGGGGTCCCTATTGTACGGTTTAAGGAAGGTCTCCTGAATAAGAAATAGGTCGAGCTGCTCGTCGCTCATTAGAGCGCCTATTTGGTCCCTCTGTTGGGCTAGGCTGTTAGCATTAAAGTACCCTACTCTAATGTGTCTGGGTTTAACTCTGCCTGATGGGTGTCTATCCATTTTAGATTGTAAAAGAGGCGAGGTTCTCGAGGACCGGAGAGAACCTAATGGCTACGTTAAGGAGAGCGTGGCTGTTGCCTACGTTTGCTCTGATTTCAGAGGCGATTTCACGTATCTCATTGAAATTTATTTGAGATGCGAATTTAGCTACTAAGGCGAGATCCGGATCTACGCCTTGTAGGGTTTTAACGGACCTCGGGGCTACATGCGGGTTCGAGTGTGCGCCCTGTTGGGGCTTGGGTTGGCTCGCGGGGGGTGGGCAAGGCGCCGTGTATGGCGTTGCTGCAGTATGGGGGGGTGGTGGGGTGGTGTTAGGCACCACTCGTTTATTAGGTAGCGGTGGGAATTCCGCCTGGGATACCCGCCATGCGTTAACCTGAGGAGGCTTCGGCACTGGGTTTGCAAGAAGAGGTTGAGGGGGCTGGGGTGGGAAGCCCCAGTTTGGGGGGTTGCGAGGGCGTCTGTACTGCCTGCGGGGAGCCTTGGGGCACCCGCGGTAGTTTGCAGGGTGACCTTCCTCGCGGCACAAGACGCACGATGGCGGTGTGTCGCATTGGATGTGGTCGTTTCTTTTCGGCCGTGGACAATCACTCGTGCCATGGTCTTCAAGGCACTTAACGCACCTGGCGGGGGCATGGCAGTTACGGGCCGAGTGCCCGTACATCTGACAGTTGTGACACTGCGAGATGAGCCCTGTTTTGTGCGGTGGCTCTACATGAATGCCGGACAGGCCACAGATCTCACTAATGCGGAAGATCTGTTTGCCTTTTGGAGATAATTCGAGGTGGACTAGAACCATCTCGAAGGGTTTGCGGGTTTTGCCGCGGATCATGCGGTGCACGGCTAGGACAGGGAGGCTTTGTTCCTCTAAGGACTTATGGATCTCATCTTTTGTGAGTTCCGTGGGAACGTTTTTGATGACGACACGTAATATTCTCTCCTCGGGGAGAGTGTACGTGTGGTACGGGAGTTTTTTCACCATTAATAAGCTCGACAGCTTACGGTGGTCGGCTGAGGCGCACAAGGAGATTTTTATCCCTTGTGGGGTAGATCGGGCCGAGGTGAAATTTATGTGGTGCTCGGTGCACCACCCAGAGACGGTAGTCCATTTGGACTTGTCCTGTAGATAAATAGGAGGTGGGGTCGGTTCCTTGCGCGGAGGCGCGGCGGTTGGCGTCATTGACTCGGGCTTAGAGGGGCCGGCTTGGGTGGCGGGCTGAGTTGAGGTGCGTGCCACGGAGGCAGCGGGGTGGCTTGACGCGGTAGCGGTTGTTTTAAGGGCCTTAGTGGCGACGTTTTTTGCAGTTTTCTTACTGCGTTTTCGCGAGCGAACGGTAGTGAACTCGCCTTCATCGGGAGAAGAGGAGTCGGAGGAGTCGGAGGAGTTATCCTCCTGGTCCGATGAGCTCTCTGAGAGCCGGGCTACCTCGAATTCCATTGCCGTGGGCGACATTGGTTTCGAGGGTGGTGGTATAGCCGATGTCTGAATAAACAGCTAAAGGCGGTATATATATACTAGCCTTCAGTCTGCGTGTGGTCCGAATGTGCACGTGTTCCACACAGGTGCAAATGATATCACCGCAGGTGTGAATGCAGGTGTCAGGTGTGTCGCACATCTGTCAGCTGTGCACGCCAGCTGCCTCACACCTGCGTCTTCTTGTATGGGCCAATCTTCATTAGCGAAGCGGATTGCTTCGTATTGTTGGGTTGCGGTCCAAGTTATCTTAGTGGCGGATAGTCGCCACATGTGCATGTCATAACTAGTCAAGCCTTTTCATTTGATCTTTACGTTGAGGGAGATGTGAAAAAAATTGTAATCCACTATTTCGTGTCGGGCGCCATCGCGATGTTACAATCATATTGAATTCAGAAAGTTCTACTGTTCTCAGAATTAAAGACGTTTACCAAATTTTAAATCAATCAGTTCACGGGAAAACAGTGAAATTTCAAGTAGTAAATTTTACCCAAAAAGTAAACAGGGCACGATAAATAAAACCATTTAAGAAGGATTGCAATGAAATCTATGAAGTTTTGTGTGCAGAAAATTTCGGGGACCGTAAATTGATCTAGCTATTTCATTTATAGAAAACCTTGTTCTTCACTGTTTTAAAAAATGAAATGCAACGAACTAAATATAATTAGAATACGAAGGTATATTTAGCCACAGCCACCGGGAATAAATATAGCTGACTAGGAAAATCATGCGGTCCCTTAATTTGGACAGCCCCGATTCGATTCTTACCATTTCTAAATAATAAAATATCAAATAATAAAATATTATTATTTTCCCTTTTTTAATTTTTCATTATTTTAATTTATCAATTACTTTTTATTTAGTTAAATAACAATTCATATCCATATTATATCGATAGGATATAATAAAAAAGTATAAAATAGGTAAAATTGAAAATTTTGAATAAACTCCGACACAAACTAAAATAATCCAAAAAAAAAAGTATCACGTTCTCTTCAACAGAAATTATTAATTAATTGTCATTTAACGTCTGTACTAGCACGCGTGAAGCATCTAATTGAGTTACGCCATACATACGCCATACATCACTTTGTAAAAGAGTTGATACTCTTACACTACTGCACTGATATTAACCTTAGCAAAAAATTACCGCAAGGAAACTGGCCTTCAAAAGAAAAAAAACCGCATCCAAATCGGTCCATCCGTTCGAGAGCTACAATATTATATATGGAGACACACATAAACAGACAGACAGACCTCGACGTTAAACTTATAACCTACAAGATATTCACTTATTAGAACTAAAATATTAAATCCAAACACTATATGTCTGTTGCAAGTTTTCAAGGAGTTGGGTTCCTTGGAAGCCATCCAGGTTGTAGTATCAGGTCAACGTGACCGTATTGCAAGATCATAACATGCAAGGTACCTACTCATTGAAACTAATCTATCTGAATATATGTAGACTTATTAAAATAAAGCTTTCATTTAATAACAAAAGTTCGTGCATCCCAAATTCTCTAATACCGGCATGCATAGCACAAGTATATTAGCTCTAAGTATACACAATGTATCCGGAGATCGTGTTAATATTCCCGGGGGGATACGGTCCGTGAAAAATGCTACGGTCAGATTCCGCGCATCCGCTCACCCTGCCGATACAGTGCCTAACTTCGGGATCCCTAAATAACTAATGATGTTAGGACAGTCCTAAAATAACGCTTTAAATACGAATGCCCTTTAAAAACTTTGTTCTTCTTAAAGAAGCTTTTATTCTTAAGTTCCACTATCGAAAACGAGCATTTTTGATAATGGGTTGGCATTTATTCTGATTTATCTTTTAGATGAGTCAACGACACTTGCGGCCAAAAAATATGGGAAATAAATTAATGAAAATAAATTATATTCTAAGTATGGCTTCATATGGATATTAGCAATTTGATGATATCTCTATATATAAATTTCTTGTGTACATGTGTATGGCACTGAACTCCATCTAAACGGCTGGATCGATGTTGATGAAAATTTTTGTGTGTGTTCAAAGGGATTCGAGAATGGTGGAGATTCACAATTGGAGCCGATAGATGGCGCTGCTATCGATTACAAGGAGAATTCCTTTTATTTTATTTGAACAGAACAACGTCTGTTGGAACAGTGAAAACTAGTGTATTATAAAATATTGTTTTAAATTTCAATGAATGCTTTTAAAGAAATAAAGCCAAGAATTGGAAAATTACTTAAAAATCTGATAGTATAAGTAAATAACAGTTTCGAAGTTTCATCATTCAGTCTATCGCAGTTCACTACTGGACGTAAGCCTCTCTCATGTTTCGTCACAAAGTGCGGTCCTGTGCCACCTACATCCAAGATATTCGGCAACTTTCACCAGCTCGTCGCCGTCGGTCCACCTAGTGGGAGGCGTCCTACACTGCGTGTACGTAGTCGCCACTCAAGAATCTTTCTTCCCCAGCCATCGTCGGTTTATCAAGCGATGTATCCTGCCAAATGCCACTTCAGCGTGCTAATTCTTCGTGCTATGTCGGTTATAGCCGTTCTATTAAGGATTCCCATATTTAGAATTCTATATCGCAGAGAAATCCCGATCATAGCCCGATCACACTCAGTGACGTTGAGTTTGATTTATGATTTAATGTCTATTTTACAATTTATACAGCACTAGCTGACCCAACAGACGTTGTTCTGTTCAAATAAAATAAAAGGAATTCGCCTTGAAATTGACAGCAGTGCCACCTACCTTGTCGAATTGTAAATCTCGACCATTCTCGAATCCCATTAACAACGCAAAAAAAAAAAAAAAAAAAAAAAATTAATCAACATTGGTCCAGCCGTTTAAGAGGAGTTCAGTGACATACACACTTACACAATAAATATATATATAAAGATTTGTAGTTACGGTGAGGACTAAGAAGACTACACGGGCTTTATGTATCCGATATCAAATTAATTCTGTTAGTTAAACTGTATCGGAAACGTAAACCAATGAAAAATCAAATTTAATGTAATATAATAAATAAAAATTGTTTTAGTTTATATATAATTTATATTTCAATAAAACCGATTACCAATCATTGTCCTAAAATTTGCAACTTCATGGCACTCCTACGTCGAACTCAACGGAATTACCGCGTTGGAAAATAATGGCGTTACGTATGCACTTGTATTATTTTCGCAGTCAAATATTAATAGCGGACGCTCTCTGGATTATTACATAGTAAGACTAATATTATATTTTTTTCGTGTGGTGACAGAGTAAGTACTCAAGTCACCACACCCCCTTTTTTGCTTGTGGCTGTCGAAAAAGACGACTAAGGGATTATAATATGCCATACAACATTTATACAAGAGAAGAAAAATCGAAATAAAACCAACCCGCCTGTGGGTGAACGGACCGTGGACTTACTAGTCCGTCACCCGCGGTGAAGCTGACCACGCGGCGGTAACTGACGTCCCGGGACAGGGACGTCGAGAAGTTACTCTCACTTCTCACTACACTTCCTGAAAGGGTATTCCGTCGGGCCGACCACTGATGACAAGTTAACCCTGCTCCGGTGGTCGGCCCAACGACGAAGGCGACGTGGTTTTCGGGTGGGTTGCGGGAGTTGCGTGCTTAAGCCCCTCTGTCGCCTCGGACGGAGTGGTGCGGAGGCGCGCCGACCGCAGCCCACCCACAAAAAAAAAACATTTACAGCTTTTACAGATATATTTGATGATAATGGTAGTACAAAAACAGTGTTAGTAGTTGCATTGCTATCGGTAGGGTATAATAAATGACACGTAGTGTTCGGTCACGAGTCTTGACCGACGGATCGCCACAGCTATTCATCACGCAAACGGAAATGTGCGCCCGCGCTACTTTAGGGATGCGACAAGTACTGTTATCGATAAAAATAATTATTTTGTAACAGTATTTTGTACTGTGTTTCCGTGTAGTAACGAAAAAAGAATACAATTCCTTTCATCTTGCTTGTGAATGTCGTAAAAGACGATTAAGAGATATACGAGTGTAATATCTACGCATGAGAAGAAAAACTCGAAGTAAAATCATATACCAATCTGTCTAGCATTGTCAATTTACCTCCTATTGTAAAGGCGGCTCGAGCCCAACAGTGGGACGTATATGAGCTGATGATGATGAAATTATACATTGGTAATGTCCTTTAATAATTAGCGTAATTACCTTTGTAATTTGTACAAACGCGCGATACCTTTACCTGTAAACTAAAGGCTTTTATAATATTTCTGTATATATGATAAAATCATAAAATCAACCCGATATCGGTATATTATAGACATCGAATAAATTTATTGAAAAACTCCAAATAAGGATCGTTATTTGAGGAACAGGCAACAAAAAATATTTTCAGATTTTTTGTCTGCCAGTCTGTTTGCATATGCCTCATGAAAAAAAAACTGCATAGAATTGAATGCAGTTATAGAGATATTCATCGATTCAATAATTTCTTGTAAACTAAAATAAATCGATGTACTCAAAATTACCCGAAAGGGTATCCCGCCTGGTCACGGACGTCAAGATTCGGTAGCAGTGGGCGGCCCAATAACAAAGGGGAGGGAATACGGCAGGTATAGTGGTCATGCGCCGCATTCTAGTCGTCCCAGATAGGATGGAATGCGGAAGCCCGCAACGATGCAAAAAAATGTACATGATCAGAAACTTTACTATTGCAAATGTTTTTAGTTGTTTATATTAAATAACCAAAAAAATATCGAAACCTATTTCAAACTAAAATTATCGATAGCATCAAAACGATCCCATCACTATTGACAGTAGTGCGTAGTCACGGTTACTCAAATGCACCGGATATTATGTATAAAAAATCGTGTTAGCGATCGAATCGCAACCTTTTACCACAAATGGACGTATCTGTTAATTCAGTTGCTGTGTCATAGTTTGTATTTTTTCATACTCACAGCATTATTCTGACAGGAGTACGTAGATTTGTAAAATCAGAATGATTAATACTTTGGCTGAGAATTTGATTTCTATTTACAAGGTGACGAGGTTATTAGGAGCTATTAGATATAGTACCACAATTTATATTATTACTGATAATTTCAGGACTGGGTATTCGGTAAAGAATTTCCTTGGGAACAAGCCCAGTCAGTAACTCTAATCCAGTTATCGAGATCTCAATAAAAAGTTATTCATATCATTATGTCTGGAGAAAATAATATATAGCTACCACTTTCAATTATCATGAAAGATAGCGGCTAAGAAAAAGAACAAAAAGCAGTACTGCCAATAAAAGTGAAAATCTAAAATTATGAACAGTTATAATTTTTTTACATACATTAATTGTTTGATCTTGAATTAAAATGTGCAAAACAGCTTTTTACTATTATCTGCTTTTGATATCTATGGGCACAGATAAAGTGATATTAACTTGCTATATGTAGCTAGATATAATGTGATCGTTAACACGTCACGCGACCATGTCGATGACGACTTACGTGAATTTGCTCCCCATACAAATCTATCTACAGTTCACTTCAAAAATCTTGAATTATATACATAAACGAAATATATTGACTACATAGCTAACATAACAGATACACAGATGGCGTAGTGGTTAAGATAGCGACCTACAGCGCCAGTGTCGGGGGTTCGAATCCCACGCGGGACAACACTTTGTGCGATCCACAAATTGTTGTTCTTAGTCTGGATGTAATTTGTGTCCGTTAATTATATGTTTGTAAAGTCCCCAGCAGTACAAGGATTGTTTCCTTAGTGCAGGGTGTTGTCTTAAATAAATAAATAAATAATATAGTAGATACCAAAGACAAGTACCTTGTAATAGCGGTACGCCCGCCGATATAGAGAGCTACTCTACGATAAATGTGGTGAACGCTCCGTGTAGTGATGTACTAAGAATACAAATCCCCACTCTCTCTCTTGTCCTCTCCTATCCTATCCTAAATTACGACTAAGGGGTGAAACATGCATATCTTATATCTTTAGACGAGCAATTCTTGTATATATATATACCTATATATATATTCAGGATCTCGGGAACGGCTCCAACGATATTGTTGAAACTTGGCATACTAGAGATTTCGGATCCAAAAAATCGATCTAGCTAGGTTTTATATACAGAAAATGTTGTTTCGTCCGTGTTTTTAGCAAAACAATACAATGACATTAAATTTTAAAAGAATATGAATTCAAATTTCGTTGTCAACGTCATGAGTTACGATAGCTCAATTGGGAAGTTGACAGATTCTAATTTTGGTTTTTTTGGCATTCAAACAGCGTCGGTTCGAATCTCGGTGTTATTATTATTCACTTTTTGAATTTTTTTATATATTTTTCATTATTTATTTTTTATTAATATAGCTATACCAATAAATAAAATTGGAGTGTCTGTTTGTAATGTCAAAATAATAGGCTTTTTTCATGCTCACACGGTTATTTGCACGACACCTATGCCTAAAATAGCAATTAAAAAATGTTTGTCTGTCTGTCTGTCTGTCTATCTGTTTGTTCCGGGTAATCTTCAAAACGGCTGGACCGATTTCAAAAATTCTTTCACCAATGGAAAGCTATAATATCAGGGCGTAAACTAGGCTATATTTTATCCCGGTATTCCCACGGGAACGGGAACTACGCGGGTAAAACGACTATAACCTATAACCGAAGCGAAGCGAGGGCGGGTTGCTAGTATCTAAATAAATTCGATAAAAATGTTCCGAGCAAAGCTCGGTCAACCAGATATTATTATTTATGTATGTATTTTTCCGTGTGGTGACGGAGTAAGAATACAATTCACCACTCCCTATCCTGGCCGTGGATGTCGTAAAAGACGACTATGGGATATAATATGCACATAACATCTGTGCAAGAGAAGGAATACTCAAAACAAGACCATATTCACACGTCTGGCCAGCGTGGCTTAGTAGGTAAATTCCCCTTCTGATTATGTAGGAGGCCTGAGCCAACAGTGGGATATATACATATATAGGCTGAGATGATGATGATAACATTTATGCAAGAGACGGAAAATTGGAAATAAACTAACTCGTCTGACCAGCATGGTGTATTATGTCAATATTCCTATTATCTGTATCATGACGAAGTAAGAATACCATTCACCATTATCTATTGCCCGTGGATCGCAAAAGACGACTGAGGAATACAATATGCATATAACGTCTGTGCAAGAGAAGGGAAACCTGAAATAAAACCCATCTGACCAGCACGGTTTAGTAGATCAATTTCCCTCTCACAGTGAAGGAAGTCCGAGCCCAGCAATAGGATATACAGGAGACAGATGGTATTGGTACCATAAAAATTTAGAATTCATCCTCAGATAGATTCATCTGAAGATTCTCAGTTACTGTATATATTGAGAGGCTTGAACCTACTCGACAATGAGAGGGCAATTGACCTACTATTCCAGTCTTTATGAGACGAATGGCAATATAAATTCAAATCATTTATTATGTATAAACCCCGCCAGGGCGCTTACACATTGTCATTTTTTTTTACATTTTTCTTAAAATTACTACCCAATCGGCACGCGACCTCACTGAGAAGATCCGGCAAGAAACTCAGCGGGAATGTCTATTTTTTAATTTTCTAATTTCACTTAAATAAAATTACATCTTACAACATGCTTATTAATAGTTCCATTCGAAATATTATATAGTACAATTCACAGATATAATAATATTCACAAATATAATAAGAAGATTATGGCTGGACCAGGTCCCGCAAGCGGCACCCGGTCACGAGTTAACCACTAGAGCAGCCATCACTCCCCTCAACCATAATAGAGGGAAGGGAGTAATCCGCTCCTCGTAGCTACCTCAAGCAGACCCTTCAGTGAGCATGCATTTGCCACAAACATAAAACACAGATGCAATAAAAAAATCGTTTGGCAAAACACGCTACGCTTTACACATAACACACGTGGACTGCCAACGGTAGGTGTAAAACTATTGTGTGTTGATGGTATCTAATACATGACTATGGGGTTGAAGGTTAGATGGACTGGATTAATGGTAAACTATTGATTTAAAACTGTCGTCTGCCTTCAATACCTTTATCGTCTTGAACTTTGGCAGACGGTGACTCGCCAACTCACTGAATGGGCCCCCCCAAACGGTCGCCACAGACACGCAGGCCATACGGGCAACAGGAGGGCAACATTGGTGCAAGTGGCTTGGGGTGTCGAGCGGTGCGGCGCCGGTTTCACCATTGCAGTGGTTTCCCCGTAGTTATGCCCTTGAAAATGACACTTCCACCCCCGAGCATATAGCTCTGGCGACCCCTCTATGACCAGCCGTTTAAGGCAAGCCAGAGTTGAGAATCCTGCGGACACTCTTTGGTTTCCACTCCAGCCAGCCAATAAAGGCCAGCTGGATACGAGGCCTTGACCGACTCTCTAGGGCACTCAGGACCGCAGGGTCGCCACTCACATTCAGCACGCCACAAGCTGCCCTGCGGTTTATTGGTTTTCCTATAAATCTTGTGATATATTTTTTCTTTTATATCAAAAGAACTTAGAGAGCCATATAATGTTCCTCCGAGGTTTTCGTTAGTCTCATGGTGAGATAACGACTGGCCCAGTCATTATTATTATTATTATGCCGGGTATTTACATGATGAATGTCACCATATTTTTAAAATTTTCCTATATATTTTTTTTTTACATATAAATACATTTTCGTACATAATATATTGCGACATAACAGTCAGAATATTCACTTCTTTAAATTTCTCTCTTAGTGATACTCTTGGGCCTAAATTATAAATAGCGCGGACAGCCCTTTTAATACCAAGTTAACATACGTTTTAATATCAAGTTTACATTTTATCTGATCGGATTGGGTAGTGAATTATATTCTCACTCCCTCACCACACGAATGATGTAAATTTATAAAGAAATATAATAAAAATACATATAATTTTAAAATATTTTAAAATATACATATAATTTAATATATAGAGCAAAATAATAAACTGTTCACAAAAGAAACTAGAAAAATAGCGTTTATATTGTAAACTTGGAGAGAGGCTGGTCATATATTCAGGACGTATACAAATTTGGGATATTAGTTAGACTCCCTTTTCAAGTCTAGGTACAATACTAGACATATAGCAAGTACTCTATTACCGTAATGTATATCACTTTGTTTCGACAACTTGTACTTGTGAATATACCTTATACCGTCATCATCATTTCAACTCATATACGTCCCATTGTGGGGCTCAAGCCTCCTCCACCAAAGGAAAGAAATTGATCTACTATACCACGCTCGTCAGATGGGTTGGTATTAGGGATGTAAACGATACATTGATGGTTCTGAAACATCGATATGTCAATAAAAAAAAAACATCGATACTTGCCGATGTTCACTATTGTAAAACATCAATGTATCGATGTTATTTTATACGATGTTTTGCCTGAATGATTTTAAATGTATGTTAGTTTTAGCAAAGCCTGCGTTTCTAAATAACTGAAAAAAGGGTTATCACATTACGCCAATGTTGATGCTTCATGGAACAATTTGTGTGCATGAGATTGATTATTAGTTATTACTCTTAGATTTTACCCAAAAAAAAAAGCTCATCGCAATCCCCCAAGGAAAGTATCTCATACTTTATAGATGTTTGTTCTGAACCATCGATGTTCTTGAATTCGATATTTGCATCTCTATTTGCTGGTTTTGTTTCGAGTTATTATATATATGCATAATATATCCCTTAGTTGTCTTTTACGACACCCACGGGCAAGAGAAGGTGATGAATTGTATTCTTACACCGTCACCACATGGTTCTAGCCTCTTAGATAAAGGGAAGGAAATAGACCTATACCACGTTAGTTATAAATGTTGGAATTATTTCAAGTTTTCCGTATCGTTCAGTCATTTACCTATTTAAGTTTCTTAATCATTTTTGCGATCCCTAACAGGAAAGTAATGGGGGGTGACCAATATATTCTTATTCCGTCACCACACGGATATCAATATAATACTTTTTTATTGCCTTTGAATGAGCTAGCAACCCACCTAATAGTAAGTAGTAACTGCCACTTATAATCATTAAAAATGTCAGGATTACACATACATAGGACGGGCAGTTCGACGATAGCGACCTTGCTGCACCTGAGGGCCGTGATTGTGGAGGCGATCACTGGCGAAGGGCTGCTTTCATTCCAACTAGTGCAGGTACTGAAGGGTCACGGTTGTTCCGCCAAGTACCAGTACACGGTCGTGAGGAGGGAAAGTACATCGTCTCACCACAACTGCGCAGGTTCGAGATGTGTGCCGCGTGGGCAGAGCAGCGCTGTGAAATCATCGCGATCATCGGTGCCGAACTGACGCTGCCGACCATCGCTAGGGAGATGCTCGACAGCATCAGGAACTGGGACGTGATCGCCGCCTTCTGTAAGGCAACCATATCACGGAAGAAGATGGCGGAGGGTACGCGTTAGAAAATCCTCTACGGCGACAGGATCCGTCGCCGGCGACTTAGGCGGCGCAGGTGCGTGTACTTGCGCCTGATGCCGCCCTAGCCGTGGCCAAGGATGTTTGGACCGGGGAATAGTGTAATAACGACAACCCGTGTGACCAACATGGTATCAGGTTTTTTTTTTTCAGATTTCCCTCACATATTGGAGAAGGCCTGAGCCCAATAGTGGCACGCCTATGGGCTGATGGACGCCTATGAAGTGGGGTGCCTAATATGAAATGATATATCATCATCATCATCTCGGCTCATATACGTCCCACTCCTGGGCTCGAGTCTCCTCCTCATAGGAAGGAAATTGACCTTACTATATCATGTTGGTCAAATAGGTTGGTATAGGGTTTTGTTTCGAGTTTTACTTCTCTTGCATAGATATTATATGCATATTTAATCGCTTAGTCGTTAGAACGTTAATGAATTGTGATGATGATGATTATAACTTAAAATTTAAGGTGCGTTGTTAAAATGAGCGTTAAAATATTTTGATAAATAACAAATTTTACAACGTAATTGATAGCAAAATATTGTGCTGTGTGGTAGCGGCTTCGAATACTACCAACCCTTGCTTTGCTCGTGGGTGTCGTAAAAGACGACTAAGAGCCCTAAATTGACCCGGACCAACTCCATCTGGTACCATTTGGGTCAACGATTACATTCCTAAGGAGGGTTGACGTCAGGCAGGCGGCCGGTCATAAAAGTCACTGCCGAAACTTTTTGCAATATGTCAAAACAGATGACATATTGCGTCGACCCCAAGTAATTAGGATAAGAGCAAGATGATGATGAATTGATAGCAAAATATTAAAACAGAAATATGTTTCTTGTAAAACTCTTTTATCGTATGTTCTACAAAAATATGAAGGGCGCTGTGTTCAATAAATATTAATAACGTACTCAAGTGTTTTATTATTTAATACAGACTTTATGTAAAAAATATATTCGAGATTCATGAAAAATGTTGAGTTATGAGTACCAGCTGACTGCACAGATGGCGTAGTGGTTAATATAGGGACCTACCGTGACATTAATTCTCTTCATCATCTCAGCAAGAAAAATGAAGTCATGAGGACTGCCGACGAGAAGTGAAAACTTAAAACTATTTACAGGTGATAGGATTACACTGTTGACAGTTGTCTGTCTACAGCCGCGGCCCGGTCCATCCGGGGTAGTACCACACTGAGCAAAAAATTCACGTCTCAGTAGTAGCAATTTGATACTGTGCTTTGTTCGATGTGCAAGAGAGCTGGAAGCCCAACCTATTGAGGGTCTGTGCCTGTGGTGGATTTTGGTGATGCATTTAGTATCACTAAACCTCATTGCACGCATTCATGCTCCCTTCACTTTCTTCACGGCTGCGGCCTAGCTAAAGGTCCATGAACGACACCATCAAGTGTACTGTTTGCTCGTTTGCCACGATTTACAATAAGAAAAAAGAAATAAAGAAACAGTTGTTATTTGCCGATATTCAAATTAAGTGTTTGATCTTGAATTAAAATTTGTCCCCGCCGAGCTGGCTACAGATGACAAGAAACTCGGTACCAATAGATGCGGTGTGCGCAATCAAAATACAGACAAAAAAAAAACGTTAATACGTCACGGGATCATATCGATGACAGCTTATATGAATTACTCCCCATCCAAAACTATGTATAAATTTTTTCACTTAAAAAAGGCAATTAATATAAAACAAAATTCTTCATATTATTTTAACAAACATCGTTCACCATAGCCACATACATATATTCAAAGCTAAAAAAGGGAACAACTTCCAATTTATGTACTGCCATCGCCTCAAGCGACGTTCAATACAGAGGGCACTGAAAAATGTAGGTTGAATGTGGCTGCCTGATATTGTAGTCGGTTTTGTACTATATTCTGTTAATAGCCACAGCTACAATATATATTTTCATAATGTATGCAAAATTCCTTTCAAATTTAATAATTATATTATTTATTCCGATGTATTACAAGTTAGTCTGTCACCCGCAGAGAGCGACTGACGTCCCTGGAGGGGCGTTCGAGAAGGAGATTTACCCGAAAGAGTATTCCGCCGGGCTGGCCACGGTCAACAAGGAACTCGCTACTGCTGGTCGGCCCTATGGGGGCAGACGGTGGGTCATAAGAGTGACAATAGCTCAGTTGGGCAGTTGTCCAGTCGTATTCAAACAGCGTGAGATCGAATCTTGGTGTTATTATTATTCTCTTTGGGTCGTGGGGCCGCGTGCTGTCCTTTGGTTACCTCGCATGAATTGGACGGAGTATGAGCTGGCCATAGCCCACCCAAAAAAATGTATTACAAGTTAAATACTTAGCTAGAAATATCTAAATTTTTTACATGAAAATCTTCACAATTACATATAAGTTATACATAATTCAGGAATAGGAATGCATCATCATCATCTTGCTCTTATCCCAATTACTTGGGGTCGACGCAATATGTAATCTGTTTTGACATATTGCAAAAAGTTTCGGCAATGACTTTTATGACCGGCCGCCTGCCTGACGTCAACCCTCCTTGGGAATGTAATCGATGACCCAAATGGTACCAGATGGAGTTGGTCCGGGTCAATCTAGGGCTCTTAGTCGTCTTTTACGACACCCACGAGAAAGCAAGGGTTGGTAGTATTCGAAGCCGCTACTACACGGCTAAGGAATAGGAATGCATAAGGGAACAAAAAAAAAACAATCGGAAACAACTCTCCACGCTATCTTAATTTATCGCTGGCACCAGGGACAACACGGTCTACCATGTATGTATTTCATCCTGAACCACACTTTTATTTTGTTAAAGGAGTAGATATCCAAAGGATTATCCCGCAGATTATCCCGCAGATTATTAAAATCTACATTATCAGTATTCTACTGCAAGAAAGAAGTGCCTCTCAATGGTCTGGCTCTTCCATTGTCTTCTCTCAGAAACATTATATTTTACATCTTCAAAATCATTATCATGCATATGGCATTCTTCACAATATTTTTCTTCACTATCAAAGCATGAAAATTAATTAGCGTGACTAACGATGCGTATAAAAATGATTCACTGCGTAAGATCAGAATTCTACTCGACGCGAACTTCAAATCACGTTAACGCTAAAGAAAACGTTTATAGCCGCCCTACACTAACATTTATTTAGGTTAGAGGCATCAGGTATAATAATAAAAATGATCCAAATTATTAGAAAGGTCATATGTAGGGCCGACTCGCGCCCCTTGGCCTATTATCGTCGTATTCTGGCAAATTACATCGTATTTGCTATTCACAATGTGACCTATTTTCGATGGTATGTTTGGGTACAAATGGCAGTGGGTGAACGTCTGTCGATCATTTGGCAGACTCAGTTTAAGGTCTTCGTAGTATGGAGATGTGGATTTGTGATAGATTTTTTTCGTTTCGTGTTTGAATGTAAATGGTTTAGCGATGTGAATGAAGTTGTTATATCATATAAGATTTAGTGTTATCATTGTATTTATCAAAATATTAAATTCTTTCTATCTTACTTAAACTCATGTGTTAACTTAGCATTTTTGTGTTCAACTTTTCAATGCGTTTATAAATATCTGATCACCTCATGACATCTCTGTGTTAACATTTTGACAATTGGCAGTTCTATTTAGAGTCAGCGTGCTATGAAGCGGGCTAGATACAATCCGAAATACAGAAATCCGTAGAAGAACGGGTATGACTCACTTGTCATAAAAATTTAGGACATTAAGGTGGCAATGGGCAGGCCACATCGCTCGATGAATCGACAGTGGCCGAGTAAGAAAGGTTCTCGTGTGGCGACCACGAATGGGACAACGCAGTGTAGAACGCCAAATCTGGGTGAACCGACGACCTGGTGAAAGTTGTTGAGCGTCATTCGATGCAGGCGGCGAAGACCTACGTCCAATAGTGATCGTCGACTCGTTCAGTCTACTGAATGATGATGATGATAAATTTATTTTTATTTTCTTTAATTGCGTTGCGTGTACGCAGAAGATAAGACAGAGCGAGTTCATAATTACAATAAAATATATAGAATTTACAATGGTGTCAATCAAATTTTATCTTCTTCTATAACCAATATATCTAATACTATTGGGGATGGGGTTCCTCTTTCACAGAAAAGAATATGGTCAATTATTTTACGATTTCAGTTTTTTTTTCTCTAAAGATGTTCTCTAAAGCTTTTAAAATACGTGTATGCAAGTCGAGTTTACACATACTCAAAATTAGTTATATGATGTTTTGCTTATTATTATATTGAATTAATTAAACAAACAGTTGCGCTCTTTTAAGCATACATATCTATTTACTTAATTTTGCGATCATCTTATAATTTCAACTTGCAAATGTTATGAATATTAAATATTATACAATATTTAAACAGTTCGATAGATAAAATTTGAATTACCGACATTGGATCCTCTGCTACTAGTATATTTATGAGGCAAATGTTTACTAAAGTAAGTAATCTTCTATAATCTCATCTCAAATATCTCACTGGGGGGCTTGATCTTCCTCTGCAGTGGGATGGAAATTGACCTACTATACTAAGCTGGTGAGGCGACTTGGTTTGCGTTATACTTTGAATTTTCTTTCACTTTAATTGATGTTATCTATCGTGGTCGACTTTTATGATGACCAGAGGAAAGAAAGGAATTATGATCATTATAATCTTACGCGGACACTTCATAGATCTTATATATGTATAAAAAAGTGTGTTCTCTATGAAATTAGAAGGATTTTGATGGTATTTTTAAATAATCTTTAGATAAATTCAGCGTATGATCCCTTAGTGTTATCATTATTTCAACAGTATGTTTTTTTTTTACATTTTGACAATCCGTGTATTGATTGTATTCAATACGTCACTACACCTTACTTTCCCGCGAATGTTATAGAAATCAGCCCAGGGATCATCAGAAGAATTAATAGCAGTACTTTACGTGCCGTTTTATAGAACCAACTTCAATCGCCAATGAAAAAATTTAAATCAAGTTATTTTTTCATCATCATCTCAGCTCACGTACCTTTTACTGTTGGATTTAAGCCTCATCCACAATAAGAGAGGCATTGACCTTCTATACCACGCTGATCAGAAGTGTTAGTATAAGGCTTTATTTCGAGTTTACATTCTCTTAGAGTGATGTATGTATACAAGAGGCTGTAGGGCGACGTTGCCTAGTACGACCCCGGACTAGGTGGACTGCCGACATTCGCAGGGAACCTTTGAATTCAGATATAGAACAGAAATGAGTGCCATCTTCGTCGCGAGACCTATGTCCAGTAGTAGACGTTTACGGACTGCTAGACGTTTGGATGGATACAACAATGTTATCTTATAATCACTAAAAGGAAAAAGGTATGGTATATTGAATTCTAATGGCGCCATCATACAAAGAGATTTTTTTTTAAATTTATTATATGAAATACTAATACTAATGAAAATACTAATACATACATACATATATTCACGCCTTTTTCCCATAGGGGTAGGCAGAGACCACTTCCCTCCACTTGCTACGATCTTAACATACTACTTTCGCTTCCTCTACATTCATTAATCTCTTCATGCATTTTCTTCGGTTTAGGGTACTTCTAACCTGGCCTTTCTTAAGGACGTCCCCGATTTGATCGTGAAACGTCCGCCTTGGTCTTCCCCTTCCAACACTTCCGCTCAGATTCACCTTATAAATTCTTCTTGTTAATCTCCTTTCATTCATTCTCTCTACATATCCAAACCAACTTAACATACCTTTCTCAATCCTTGTCACTACATCAACATTCATACCACAACGTTCCCTGATTACACTGTTCTTAATTTTATCACTCAGTTTTACACCAATCATGCTCCTCAGTGCTCTCATTTCCACAGCATTTATTCTACTTTCATGTTTCTTCTGCCATACCCAGCTCTCACTTCCATACGTTAGGGTTGGTACAAGGACTCGCCTATGCACAGCCAGGAAAATACTAATCTAATAATAATACTGTGATTACTTACTAATACTAATCTAATACTAATTTAGCTAACCTGTAAAACAAAATAGTTCAGCGGTAGGATATGCTAAAATGGATACAAAGAGGTTGTATTTTATTACGAGAATATTTTTATAATTGGGAATTTGGATATTTTCATATTTATTTCTGTTTCCTAATAATCCACAGACCTACTATTGAAACATTACGGAGATATCAGTTGTGAATTCACCGGGTAGATACAAGTTTTTCCCAACTTCCTGAGCCACCTTTACCACGAAATGCTCTGAGAACTTTTGTTTCCATCCTTTTTTGTGCGCATACATTTACTTTGACGAAGATATTTCCTTAAGTACCTTTATGTACCATACTTTAACTAACTTGTAAATGTTTTAGTACCTGCGCCCCGAAGTGGTTATTGATAAATAACTTATTTCTAGATTAATTTTAAGTTCAAATTTAGTTCTATTGACCATCGGCATCCGTGTGGTGACGGAGTAAGAATACAATTCACCACTAAGCCATCACTAAGTCATCTTTTACCACTCGTAAAAGATGACTTAGTGATTATAGTGAGCAGATAATATCTATGCAAGAAAAAGAAAATACGAATTAAAACTCTGTCTACCAACTTGTCTGACCCGCATGGTATAGTAGATCAATTTCTCTCCTATTATAAAGAAGGCTCTACCCCAGCACTTTTGGAGCTGATACTCTTACACTGCTAGACCGATATGAACCAAATAAAACCACCGCAAGGAAACTGGCTTTCAAATGAAAGAAAAGCCGCATCGAAATTGGTCCATCGGTTTGAGAGTTACAATGCCACACACAGACAGTCAGACATCGACGTCCAACTTATAACATCATCTTTTTACATCGGCGGTTAAAAATACAACAAGCTAAGTAAATATACTCTTCTCCACACAATTTCATATGAAACTTTTCCCTTAGCCAATAAATCAACAATTCGATTACCATAACGTTTTACTACATACAGAAATCATTTCCATGAACGATTCTATTCGGATATAATCCTATGTACACAGCGGTGAACATTCCAACTAATATTATTGAAGTAAAGAGCCGTTTGTTACGCTTCGGGGTGACAATAAAAGCTCTATCCAAAGATCATTGCAAAACCAATCGTAAGATAACGTAACCGGGGGCGAAGGGTTAATAACTCACATTTCTATTACCGTAAATCTCTTATATGATAGTTGTACGCACTGATTTTGAGACGCATACGCACTGGGATTTATAAACGCTCATAGGTTTTTTAATGTAGAATAGTCGACGATCAGTGGGCCTCTTGAAATCAATTCTAATTTCGAATCCGATTCAATTCCAATCTCACCAAACTTTTACTTGGCACTCTTAAACAAAATCGAGAATGAATTCTTGTCTCTTGAATTCAAATGTGCCTTATTTTATTACTTAAAATTAATAACGTTACTGAAATCGATCACCATAAAGACGCTTTCTTGAAATTGTGCAACATTAACGATTTAAAACTGCGTCATAATCACGTCCAGAGTAGCAAATATTCGACTTGATCGATGAGAGTTGAATTCATTTGGTTTAAAAAAAATCCACCGAATTTGATTCCAATCGTGCGCAAGTATCGCTTTTAAGAATCGCTAAAATTCGAGCTGCGATTGGATTTAGGATTGGAATCGAGATTCAAGAGTAGTCACACTGATTTGGATATATAGACGTAGAATGCCTTTATAATAATAATAGTCTTTTTTTCAGACAATATTTCGTTTACAGTATTTATCTTAAATGTTCAGTGATTTTTTTTATGGGGCTACGGCAAAGTTAAAAGAGGGTTATGATTTTGAGAGGCTATGTATGTATGCTATGTTCATCTGTTCCCTTATAGCTCCTCAACTACTTATTAGAATAGGATAGATGAAGTATGATTAGAAGTGTCTTGATTGTCCACTTCTTAAAGGCTATATGAAATATCACTGAAACTAATGTGGTGCCCTTTATCGGTCAATAAATTACTGCGATAAAAAAAAATGAGATAAATATGCCGTGTTTAGTGTCATTGAAAAGGGCGTGGCCTACCTTTAAATTTCAAAAATATATATACCATTAGCTGACCCGACAGACGTTATTCTGTTCAAATAAAATAAAAGGATTTCAGCGCCACCTATCGGATCCAATTGTGAATCTAAACCATTTTCGAATCCCCTTGAACATGGGCAATGAACATGTACAAAAAATTTCATCAACATCGGTCCAGCAGTTTAGTAGGAGTTCAGTGACATACACACGTACACAAGAAATGTATATATAAAGATTAGCATTTGCTAGGGACTTGACGACAAAAAACGAGTTATATTTAACGTACTGTAGGTTCCCTACTATTGTGAAGAAGGTTGGGAGCTAGGCTCCAGTTTGACGTATATGATCCGAAATGATGAAAAGTGATGAGGTAATTGAAATAACAATCCTTACAAGCAAAGCGCCATCTACTGCTAATCCATTGTTTTAAAGTACTAAAATCATTATCATATTGAAATGAGACGGAATTTGCACAAATCATTACGTTTAAAAGTTTATAAACGACATACAAACATCTGTTCCGTATGGTGACGGAATAATAATACGATTCACCACTTCCTTTCTTGCGAGTGGATGTCGCAAAAAACGATTAAGGGATATAATAAGAATATAAAATCTATGCAAGAGAAGGAAAACTCGAAACAAAGTCCTATACCAACCTGTCTGACCAGCATGGAATAGTGACCGGGCTGGCCACGGACAGCAAGGAACTCGGCACCAGTGGTCAGTCCAATGACGAAGGGGAGGGATTACGGTGGGTTATAGGAGCGCGCTTGGCCCTTATGTCACCCCGGTCAGAAGGGACGGCGTGTAGGTATACTAACCATAGCCCATACATATTAAGGACAATTTCCCTCCTATTGTGGAAGAAGCTCGAGCTCAGCTGTGGGACGTTCATATACGTCCCGAGATGGTGACGATATACATCTTCTGTATTTTATATGCCTTCATTAATTAATTATCTGATTAATCTACTAAAGCCGATACACAATAAATGAAATAAATATCCTGCATTTAATTGATAGGCACTTTGATTGCGGAAACTACTTAGCACCTGACAAAAGTCAAAACCCACGTTAACACCGGTTAATTGATTTCAGCGATACAAATATATAGCTCTAGAGTTGGACCTTTATATTTACTTGCTCAATGAAAAGGGTAGCAGGGAGAAGGGCTCACGCTTAGTATCAGGCAGTTAAATTTATGCCATCACCCGCTGGGGTACCTTTATTGTAAGGTTAAATTTTAACTATTGCTGAAATGTTTAATAGGATTGATATAATTTTAAGATTAAGTTAAAAATATTTTGATAAATTTTATTTCTTGATTACACTATTGATAGTCGTCTGTCTATAGCTGCAGGCTACTTCGGAGTAGTACCACACTCTCGCAGAATATTGACATATGAGTAGTAGCAATTTGTTACTGCATGTTCAGTGAGCGAAAGAGCTGGAAACTTAACTTTTTGAGAGTGTTATCATTTGGTGGGTTTTGATAATGCCTTTAATATCACCGAACCAAAGAGGTAGGTACGCATTCACACTCTCTTCACTTGCTTCGTCAATGCGTGGCAGAGACACTTACTGCGCGGTCGCAGCCTGCTGCGAGGCAGTAGTCTCGCGGAAGGAGGCGACGACTGGGGTGGCGCAGGCGCCATGACCTGCACTTGATGCCGCCCTAGTCGAGGCCGCGGGTGACTGGAGCAGGGAGTTAGGATTTAGTCCGTCACCCGCCGAGAAACCGACCGCGCGACGACGACCAGCGTTCCAGAACAGCGGGGGCACGTTGGTCGAGGAGAGGGTACTCCTCAAGGAGTATTCCGTCGGCCCGACCACTGACGACAAGTCACCCTGCTCCGGTGGTCGGCCCAACGACGAATGCGACGTATCACAGATGCGCACTGCGCCTCTGTCGCCCCGGACGGAGCCGGGCGACGGGTGCGCTGATCGTAGAAAAAAAAGAGGCACTTATTATAAAGAGTGATATTTATTCGTTTGCCACCAGCAATAAAAAAAAAAACACTCGATTATGTTACGTTAGTTCGAGTAAAGTCAGCTCTTGTCGACTAAATCAAGATTTTCTGTGATTAATTAGTAATTATAATGATATTGTAAAAGTTTTTCCTTTATGAATATAGAATTAAAGAAAATGGATTTTTTTTTTATGTAAAATATCTATAGGCGAGGGTGAACCGCTCGAACCGAACCGAACCGAAAAGCGCTTGAATATGTACATTTGTGTGAAAAAACCATAACCTGTTTTAGATTTTTGTACAACGCCATCTAGTGAGCTCAAAATAAATTAATAACCTAAACACATATGTACCTATAGTGTAAACTAATGAAAGTAAATGTTTATTGAATAAAAATCATTATTTTCTGGCAAAATAATCGTAATAATTTATTAATACTTTATACCATATTAGCTCCTGTCGTACTTTGTTTTTTTATGCATATATACTTGTACAAAATAAGTTCGATGTTTTACATCTGCCAGGCGTCCTGAGCGACGACTCCCTTTTCCGAATACATCTTGATGAGAATTTCACTTCTGTCGTCTGGTGTGTGCTTAACACGCCGACTTCTATTAAAGATTCTGTTTCATTTGCCGGACAAATAAGCAAATAGTATACCTGTTGTAAATGGTAATTGTCGCTCATATAACTCTGTAACGTTAGGATCACAGCCAGATCATTGCTTAGCCTTAGATATGGTTTGGTTCTCTCGCTCATCATATGAAACGGAGTATCAAATTATTACCACCCAGAAGATGATGTGCATTATTTGCTGCCACGTACTCCTCATACGAGGCATCTCTTTCATGGCTGAAGGGAGAAGAAGCTCAATACAACTATTGAACAGCACTATCAGCAAAGCTCAACAGCTTTCACTATCAGCAAAGCTCAACAGCTTTGCTGATAGTGACACCTCGCCCAAACTTTTCGGAACGTCGCAAATCAAGCCGTACATTTCCAAAAACTACCGTATACATTTCCCTATCGCCATATGGGCGGGCCGCTGGTACTTCTGTCCTAGTCCTTATTTTCAGTGTTCCATCCAGTGGGGTACTTTTACGGCTGCCATCTCCCCTCGACACTCTGGCAACATTTATCTGGGGGCACTGCAGTGCCCCCGCCAAGTCGAGCAAAAAAAGGCGGGCAAAACGCAACACTGCCGTAATATACTTTTCTCGAAGCCATTCAGGCCATTTTCGACCCCCTATAACTTCGTTGTTAATAAAACTAGAAGCCTGAATTTTTAGTAACCTAGCATTATTATATAAACATTGTGTATTTCAAATTTCATTGAATTTGAACCAATAGTTTAAGAATTATAACTAGTCAAAATTTCGTAATTTTGTCACTCACTGACTGACTGACCGATCATCAATATTAAAGAGGCACTTCTAGCAGACATAGAAGCTTCAAATTTAGATAACTATTAGTGTTTAGTATATAAATAAAGGAAAAATTATGAAACATTATAATTTTCATCCAGTTTCCGAGATACACTAACTGCATAAATAATTTTGTAAACTCATATAAATATATAGGATTACAAAGTTACATTTGCAGTTATTGAAATGTAACTTTGTAAAAAATAAGAATACATTTGTCGTCATCATTGCTTCTCTATGGGAATCGTAACAACCAGCTAAAGACTGCGTAGATGACGTAGTGGTTCAGATACCAACGTACCGCGCTAGTGTCGCGGGTTCGAATCCCATGCAAGACAACACCTTGTACGATGCACGAATGATTGTTCTGAGTCTGAATGTAATTTGTGTCGGTTAATTATATGTTCTTTCAGTATAATGACGAAGTAAGAATACAATTCACCACTCTCTATCTTGTCCGTGGATATCGTATACGACGACTATGGGATATAATATGCACATACCATCTGTGCAAGAGAAGGAAAACTCCAAATGAAACCCTATATCAACATGTCTGACCAGCATGGTATAGTGGGTTAAATTCCCTCCCATTGTGGAGGAGGCCCGAGCCCAACAGTGGGACATATGAGGGCTGCGATGATGATACGATGTTGAATTATATGTTTGTAAAGTCCCCCATAATATAAGGATTATTATTCCCTTAGTGCAAGGCGCTGTCATTTAAAAAAAAGATTCATCAGGAAGGAGAGCTGAGAGTGGACAACAGCCGGGGAATGTATGATATCTCACTGCGAAACCAACCCGCCTACCAAATGTGGCGACTTCGTCATTATTCCTCATATGGCGAAGAAAATTGAGCTCTAGTCATGGCAACTCTGTTACCCTTTAGCGTCGTTGGATGCAGGTGCCACAGTATCGCACTTTATGGTAAAGCATGAGGGACCCCCCTCATAACTATAAAACTTAATAAAATATTTACTTATTTATATTGACTTTAATATTTACTTATTTATATATATTTATTTATTTATATTGACTTGGCAATCGCACTACGTTTAGTGCAATTTAATATAATACGTATTACTTGTGAGGCACATTGTGTTTTCATGCGATTGGCAAGTCATTCTGTTTATTTAAAACATAAAAGATCCTTAATATTGATATAGTCACTATAAGAAGTTGTTAGGTTAGCTATTTACGTAATAATTTAAGAAGAAAGGTCCTTTAAGCAGGGACTGAATGAGTTAATCGACTTGGAATAACATAGATCTCACAACTTTTTATGGTAGAAGAACTCAGTTGCGAGGCTTGGCTTTTTTTTACAAGTTTTGTTTTTGATGGTATAAGTATTACCGGAGCATTTCCATCAGGCGAGCCTCTCTACAGGTGGCAAAGAAAAGCGCTAAAATATTATATTTATTATACTAATCGGTAAGGTAATATTATCTTACTGACATTTTATTTTTCCAATTTTATAAGTTTTATTCACATGAGTTACATAAGTATTAAAGCATTTGGAGATTTTTATTTACTCAGTATAACAATTATCGGCTTGCCCGTGGGTTTCGCCCGACTAAGAGATTAAACATGCAATATAATATCTATAAAAGATAAGGAAAACCCGAAACAAAACTCTGCACTCACACGTGTGACCAGCGTGGTATAGTAGGTCAATTTCCCTTCCATAGTGGCGGAGGCCCGAGCCCAACAGAGGGACGTATACAAAAATATAACCATCATCCCAGCCTATATATGTCCCGCTGTTGGGCTCTGACCTCCTCCATAATGGAAGGGGAATTGACCTACTATTCCACGCTGATCAGACGTGTTGAAATAGGGTTTAGTTTCGAGTTTTTCTTCACTTAAAAATATGTATAATCAGCGAACATAAATTATCTCCAGATTGAAGATAACAGGTTGTGTAGTAAGTATTGTACTGCGTGCGAATCTAACCCTTGACATGGTCATTCAATGTGTGAAACAATCATTTCTATAACATAGCATTAAGTTCTTTGTGAAAAATATGTCAATAGTAGATGTCGTTTCTGATGAATGATTAAAGTAGGCTTCAAATAAAAAGTAAAAAAAAATCAAAGCATTTGATTTCAGATGCAAGTATTACACATCTATATATATAAAAGAAAGTCGTGTTAGTCACTATGTTTATAACTCAAGAACGGCTGTACAGATTTGACTGAAAATTGGTGGGGATAGCTTAGAACCAGGAGACGGACATAGACCGACTTTTTATCCCGTTCTTCTTCTTCTTAATGGCAATGAGCTACTTTTTATCCCGTTCGATCGCGTTCACATGTGACATGGCATAAAATGTCAAATAGATTTTATTTTGTTTCTGTTTGTCCATTCGGACGGGCAAAGGAATCAGTAACCATACAGCCAATTCTGATACAATTTTCTTCATATTATTTAACATTTTTTTATATAGAATAGCTTATTTATAGTCATGTCCATCAATAAGTCAAGTCGTTACCATTAATTAGCCGCTGTAAACCTAATTATTTGATTTTTCTGGGAATTACGGTAGAATATGAAAATACACGTAAACCACTCTTATATCACATTCCTTACATACCTTAACTGTATTATATTACATAAAATATCAGCAAAATTATTCAATGTAACACTATCAAACACTAAAAAAATGAATATAATACAAGAGCTAAACATGACATTTCCATATTCGCACCGAAACTCATGTCAAAGAGAATACAAGTCACTATGAAACATAGGATAACAAAAACGCATTTGATATTTAATAACAAAATGCAAATGACAGCTAATCGTAATTTTGTTTATAGTTAAGTATGGTTTAAAATTTGATAATTATAATTTTCTAAGAAATTAATCATCAGTAATTTGTATTCTCTTTGAATCATCATTAACAACGGACGAGACCAAGACGATAGAATCTTTCCCGACAAAGCCGTAATGGTTTCTCCATTAGAGAATATATATATTCGGAAATTTAGAAAATGTATTTAAGAAAAAAAAATATTTTTTTTTTTTTTTGGGTGGGCTGCGGTCGGCGCGCCTCCGCACCACTCCGTCCGGGGCGACAGAGGGGCTTAAGCACGCAACTCCCGCAACCCACCCGAAAACCACCTCGCCTTCGTCGTTGGGCCGACCACCGGAGCAGGTTTACTTGTCGTCAGTAGTCGGCCCGACGGAATACCCCCTACGTGGGGTACCCTCCCATCGACCGACGTCCCCCCCTCGGGGAGGATGTCGGTCTTTCCTCACGCGGTGGGCCTCTCGGCGGGTGACGGACTAATCCCCGGTCACGTCACCCGCGGCCTCGGCTAGGGCGGCATGAGGCGCAGGTAGTTGCGCCTGCGCCACCCCATTCGCCGGCGGCGGATCTCCTCATCGAGGCTGCGCTCCTGGCGCAGACGATCCGCCGCCTGCTTCTGCGAGATCACTGTCTCGCAGAAGGCTGCGACCGCGTCCCAATTCCCGACGCTGTCAACCATCGCCCTAGCGATGGCCGGCAGCGTCAGGTCGGCACCGATGATTGCGACGAGTTCACGGCGCTGCGTGGCCCAAGCGGCGCAGGCCTCGAGCGTATGCTGCGCCGTGTCCTCGTTGCAATCGCAGTGGTGGCAGGACGGTGTACTCTCCCTCCTTACGACCTTGTGCAGGTATTTGGCGAAGCTCCCATGCCCCGTCAACACCTGCACTAGTCGGAAGGAGAGCACCCCGTGCCCCCTTTCCAACCACTGCATCAGCACCGGCCGGAAGGCCTCCACGATTCGCACCCCGAACCGAGGCCTCTCCAGCCGGACTGCCCAACGGGCAATGACGTCTCGGCGGGCGTCGACGCGCCAGGCGGTGAGCTCCCTCAAGGAAACAACACCGCCCTCCCCGCGCACCCCCCACACCCACCGATACAACTCGGCGAGCATTTCCGCCTCCAGGTCCCACGGGGGAGTCCCGGCCAATAGGCACGCTGCCTGCGTTGCCACCGTGCGGTATCCGCGGATGGTCCTGACCGCCATGACCCTCTGTGGTCGCCACAGAAGGGCCCTAAGTCGGACGGTCAAGGACCCCGCCCACACCGGTGCGCCGCACAGGGCCATCGACCGGATGACCCCCGCGTACAGCCGTCGGCACGTGGCGCTCGGTCCGCCCACGTTCGGCATAAGCCACGATAGAGAGGACGCCGCGCCGACGAGCCGTGGAGCGAGCCTGCGGAAATGCTCCCGGAACCACCATTGCCCGTCGAGCACCAGGCCCAAGTACCTCATATGGGCCCGGATGCTGATGTCAACCGAGTGGACGGTGATCGAGACGCCGATGGGAGGGCTCATACGGCGCCCATGGAACAAGAGGGCCTCCGTCTTGTCCAGGGCGACCCTCAACCCCAGCGCCTCGATCCGCCTGACGACCTCTTCGGTGCCATAGGTCGCCAGGCTTACCGCCTCTTCTAGCGTCCCACCGCGGGCTGTGACGAGCGTGTCGTCGGCGTAACAAATCACGCCCAGCCCGGGTGGGAGGCTCCCCCGCAACGCCCAATCGTAGCCGATGTTCCACAGGGTGGGTCCGAGGACCGACCCCTGTGGGACACCGCACGACATGGGCGTTCGCACAACGTCCCCTGCTCGGTTAGTACAGAGGACGCTGCGCCCTTCCAAATAGTCTGCCACAAGCCGCCTCAGGTAAACTGGCACTCCGTGATACCGGAGCGCCTCCCTGATGCAGCTAAATGGCAGACTATTGAATGCGTTGGCGATGTCTAGGGACACCGCCAACAGCACTCCCCCACCGGTGACGGCCTCAGTCGCCACGGCCCTCAGGCGCAACAGAGCCGCGATCGTCGAACGACCCCTCCTAAACCCAAACTGGGCGTCCGACAGATCGGGCCCCGTGCCGACGAGGTGCCGCTCGATGCGGGCAGCTACCACCCTCTCCAGTAGCTTGCCCGTGTCATCGAGCAGCTCGATAGGCCTGTAGGCCGAAGGTGACCCCGGAGACCGTCCCGGCTTCGGCAGGAGCACCAGCCTTCCCTCCTTCCAGCACCCAGGGAACCGTCCGGACGCT
Source organism: Lymantria dispar (assembly GCA_032191425.1). Classification (NCBI taxonomy): domain Eukaryota; kingdom Metazoa; phylum Arthropoda; class Insecta; order Lepidoptera; family Erebidae; genus Lymantria; species Lymantria dispar. The sequence goes on from CM063446.1 coordinate 1,194,992, forward strand.
AAACACGCGTCGAACAGCTCCCTGAGGCGGGGACCCAGGTGGTCGAGGACCAGGCCCAGCACACGGCTAGGAACACCGTCGGGCCCGGGGGTGGTGGACTTTGCGCACATGCGCGCCACCGCCACTCCCATCTCGGGTTCCGTGATGGGCGGAACACTGTCGTCGTCGGCCTCCCGATCAGTGTCTGGCGGAGCCATGACCGGGGGCAAGAAAAAAAAATAAAAAAAAAAAAATATGGCGTTACGAAGTTCGCCGGGTCAGCTAGTTATAAATAAAACTACTTTACGGATTTTATCGCGTTTGTATTACCAAATGGACGTGTTGGTCGTGAGACATCTTAGTCCGCTCATGCTCATGAAAGCTGTAAAGTGTTTGAAACGTCGGACTATCAAAAAACAAATACAAACGTGATAAAAAACGTAAAGTTTTTATTTACTAGCAACGCGCCCTCGCTTCGCTTGGGTTTCAGCAATCTTACCCGCGTAGTTCCCGTGGTAATACCGGGATAAAATATAGCCTATGTTACTCCCTGATATTATAGCTTTCCATTGTTGATAGAATTTTTGAAATTGGTTCAGTGGTTTGAGCGTGAAAGCGTAACAAACAAACAAACTTACTTTCGCATTTATAATATTAGTAAGGACTAGTTGACTCAACAGACGTGGTTCTATACAAATAAAATAGAAGCAGTGCCGCCTACCAGGTCCAACTGTGAATCTAAACCATCCTTGAAACCCTTTGAACACACAAAAAAAAAAAAAGAAAAAAAAAAAATTCATCAACATCGGTCCAGTCGTTTAGGAGGAGATCAGTGACATAAACATGTACACAAGAAATCTATACCAATAAATATAATTGGAGTGTCTGTTTGTAATGTCAAAATAATAGGCTTTTTTCATGCTCACACGGTTATTTGCACGACACATAGGTGTGTGGCATAGGCCTAAAATAGCAATTAAAAAAATTTTGTCTGTCTGTCTGTCTGTTTTTACCGAGTAATCTTCAAAACGGCTGGACCGATTTCAAAAATTCTTTCACCAATGGAAAGCTATAATATCAGGGCATAAACTAGGCTATATTTTATCCCGGTATGCCCACGGGAACGGGAACTACGCGGGTAAAACGACTATAACCTATAACCGAAGCGAGGTGAGGGCGGGTTGCTAGTTTATATATAAGAAGATATACAAAGCAATAATTCGTGAAACAATTTTATTCAACCAGCGTTTTCAAGTCTAGTGCGTATGAATAAAAATATCCAAAGCGCTTAGATTTAAGAACGCGTACGCGTCTCAAGGGAGTCACCAACAAGTCAACGCAGCCGCTTTATAGACCTTCTATGCTAGGCTACGATAAGCACAGAAAGATATTTCACGGATATAGCCGTACATTGGTTAGTTATAGACGATAACTCCGCTCAGATAATATGAAAGACAAAACTTGAAAAGAGCAAATTCGAACAAAAATATTTGATCTATGTTTTGAAGCTGACGAAACTCACCACAGCGTTCAACATTTTCATAGACGTATTCACCACTCCATCACTTTATAGGAAATATCATAAAAGATAACTTAGGTCTTTTGTGATATCCACGATAAAGAAATATGGGACATTTATATTTAGAGTAGAACCCGTTTAATACGATTTCCCGCATAATACGCCATTTTGCGTCAGTCCCAGCAACTTGAGACATGTTTTCATACATTTCTTAACGCTTAATATGATCCCTAGCTGAGGCTGCGGGTGACGTGACCGGGGATTAATCCGTCACCCGCCGAGAAGCCGACCGCGTGAGGAAAGACCGACGTCCTCCCCGAGGGGGGGACTTCGGTCGATGGGAGAGTACCCCACGTAGGGGGTATTCCGTCGTGCCGACCACTGACGACAAGTAAACCTGCTCCGGTGGTCGGCCCAATGACGAAGGTGAGGTGGTTTTCGGGTGGGTTGCGGGAGTTGCGTGCTTAAGCCCCTCTGTCGCCCCGGACGGAGTGGTGCGGAGGCGAACCGACCGCAGCCCACCCACAATAAAAAAAAATAACAAAAAAACGTTTAATATGATCGTCATCTCGTTTAATACGCCAACACGTGCCACTCAAATACACATAATACCCCTTGCGGCAGCGGCCAGCGACTGACGAAGTGAAGACTGTCGAGCACCCTAAGTGATAATGACCAAGAAGATGAGTTAACTGCGATTTTGTCACACGCCCAGGTATTATCGGCAGTTAATGATTTAAGACGCTATGTAACTTCTTTGAATCAAAGCTAAGATGCACTGCGAAAATAAAATTACTTGGAAAATATTGTAATTGCTAAAATATTGTAATTGCTATTGTATTTCCGTGTGGTGACGGAGTAAGAATACAATTCACCACCCCCTATCTTACCCGTGGGTGATCGTACGAGACGACTAAGGGATATAAAACGCATATAACATCTATGCGAGAGAAGGAAGACTCGAAATAAAACCCTATACCAACACGTCTGACCAGCGTGGTATAGTAGGTCAATTACCCTTCCATTATGAAGGAGGCCCGAGCCCAACAGTGGGACGTATGTGGGCTGAGATGATGATGATGATGATGTAATTGCTAATGCCTCAAAATCTTTTTGTCAAACTAAAATAAGTGATTACTTTAAGAAACGTAATATTAATAAATAACATTTTTTTATATTTTTAAATGTTTTTTTATTTGTTAATATTTTAAAATGCATCTAGTAGTAAGTATATATTAAATAAAGAATAATATTTAGGTAATTTTTAAACGTTAAATTCAATATGTAGGTATTAAAAATAATACCATCAAAAACAATACTTGTAAAAAAGCCAAGCCTCGCAACTGAGTTCTTTTAGCATAAAAATTTGTGAGATCCATGTTATACCAAGTCGGTTAACTCATTCAATCCCTGCTTAAGGGACCTTTCTTCATAAGTTATTACGTAAATAGCTAACCGAACAACTTCTTATAGTGACTAAATCACTATTAAAGATCTTTTATGTTTACAATAAACAGAATGACTTGGCAATCGCATGAAAACACACCTCACAAGTAATACATATTATATTAAATTGTAAAAACATAGTGCGATTGCCAAGTCAATCTATTTATTTAAAACATAAAAGATCTTTAATATTGATTTAGTCACTATAAGAAGTTGTTAGGTTAACTATTTACGTAATAGATTATAAAGAAAGGTCCTTTAAGCAGGGATTGAATGAGTTAACCGACTTGGTATAACATGGATCACACAAATTTTTATGCTAAAAGAACTCAGTTGCGAGGCTTGGCTTTTTTTTACAAGTATTGTTTTTGATGGTATCTCATTTCTTTTTGTAGATAGACCTACTTATTTGCCTTTCCGGTACCTTCTACTTCTTGAATACCAACAAATGATTTTCTTAGAGCACACTCTCTAAAAATGAGACATCTCTCCTTTCCGCTTGAGTCAATTCCACCTAAACTAAGTGGGGAGATGTGGAAATAAAGAAATTTGATTGGTTTTTCGAAACACATCTCCTCTAGTCTCCTCTTCGCTTTGATGGCAATCGAGCCTAATGATGGCGTTCTTTCTTTCAGATAAATTTGAGGCAATTTAGATTGCTTAATACTTTGGGAGATTTTGGTACAATTTCACAAGACACGTCCTACTCTTGCTTTTTCATTAAGTTGATTGACCATTTTACAAGTTATTTTTGAACATAATTATATCTAGGTATCTGTCTACACCTATTATGCCAATCATCATTCAACCTATCGCCGTCCACTGTAGAACATAGACCCCCCTCATGCTTCACTATAAAGTACGGTACTGTGGGCCCCTGCATCCAAAGACGCTCATGGGTAACAGAGTTGCCATGACTAGAGCGCATTTTTCTACGCCTTATGAAGAATAATGACGTAGTCGCCACGTTTAATAGGCGGGTTGGTTTCGCAGTGAGATATCATACATTTCCCCGGCGAGAGCTGCTGCCCACTTTCCTTCCTGTTGTCTCTTTTTTAAATGACAACGCCTTGCACTAAGGGAATAATAATCCTTATATTTTGGGGGACTGTTGGACTCGGGCCTCCTCCACAATGGGAAGGAATTTAACCCACTATACCATGCTGGTCAGACATGTTGATATAGGGTATAATTTCGAGTTTTCCTTCTCTTGCACAGATGGTATGTGCACATTATATCCCACAGTTGTCTTAAACGATATCCATGGGCAAGATAGAGAGTGGTGAATTGTATTCTTACTTCGTCATACGGAAAGAATATGTAATTAACCAACACAAATGACATTCAGACTCAGAACAACAATTTGTGGATCGTACAAGGTGTTGTCTTGCATGGGATTCGAACCCGCGTCACTAGCACGGTACGTTGGTATCTTAACCACTACGTCATCTGCGCAGTCTTTAGCCGGTTACGATTCCCATAGAGAAGCAACGATGGCGACAAATATATTCTTATTTTTTACAAAGTTACATTTCATTAACTGCAAATGTAACTTTGCAATCCTACATATTTATATGAGTTTACAAAATTATTTATGCAGTTAGTGTATCTCGGAAGCTGGATGAAAATTATAATGTTTCAAATTTTTCCTTCATTTATACACTAAACACTAATTGCATTCTAAATTTGAAGCTTCTATGTCTGCTAGAAGTACCACTTTAATATTGATGATCGGTCAGTCAGTCAGTGAGTGACAAAATTACGAAATTTTGCCTAGTTATAACTCTTAAACTATTGGTTCAAATTGAATGAAATTTGAAATATACCGTGTCTAGACAATGCCTAATTAGGTACCAAAAATTCAGGCTTCTTGTTTTATTCACAACGAAGTTATAGGGGGTCGAAAATGGCCTGAATGGCTTCGAGAAAAGTATGTTACGGCAGTTTTCCATTTTGCCCGACTTTTTTTTTGCTCGACTTGGCGGGGGCACTGCCGTGCCCCCAGATAATAGAATATCTATACCAATAAATAAAATTGGAGTGTCTATTTATAATTTCAAAATAATAGGCTTTTTCCATGCTCACACGGTTATTTGCACGACACCTATGCCTAAAATACAGATTAAAAATTTTTGTCTGTCTGTCTGTCTGTTTGTTCCGGGTAATCTTCAAAACGGCTGAACCGATTTCAAAAATTCTTTCACTATTGGAAAGCTATAATATCAGGGCATAAACTGGGCTATATATTATTCCGGTATGCCCACGGGAACGGGAACTACGCGGATAAAGCGACTAAAACCGAAGCGAAGCGAGGGCGGGTTGCTAGTAATAAATAATAATGACACGATTTTCCCTTGCTCGCATAATACGCTTTCCCGCCTAAGACGTATTTTTGGTCTGGTCCCTACGAAATCGTCTTAAACGGGTTTTACTGTATTTGAATTCAATTCCCGTACTGATAAATTTTCATTTGATGTGAAAATTTACGTCTTTTCTCTTTCATTCATTTTGATCAGTCTTCGCATGCTCGTCTATTTAAGATATTTTAATTTTGTGTTTCACTGTCGAAACAATAATTTGTGAATCTCACAAAGCAATGTCCTGCGTAAAAATTGTACGCATAACACTTCGTACGGCAGATCGCTATATTAACCACTACATTTTCGGTGCAGCCCATTGCCAGGATGTTGCAAATTATGAGCGTTAGTCAAAGATTTCATTTAATAAAACTTCTACAAAATTATAGGTAAAATTGGCAATAATTCTGAAATTAAAAAACCTAAGTACAATTAAAAATTAAAATTATTTCGATCATATTGGAGTATTCCAGAACTTTCCAGACAGTTGTATAAATAATAAAAGAGAATAAGCAATAAAAGTAATAAAGTAGGTAAATTTATTCTCTTAAAACTAAGTCCCTAATTGTCACAGATTAAAATATGAAAACCTAGAGATTATGAGTCTGCGAGTAATGTGCGGACTTGATCTGAGATCATGAATTCATAACATGTTCGGAGCGAGCGGCTGTATGGATGGCGATTTAAATAGTAAAATAGATTCTACAGAGTCAATGAATAATCTATTTGATATTTCTATTGGATTAATATTTTTTTGGTAATTTTTACTGTAAGGCTTTTTTTTATTTGAAAGAAAGAAAGAAAGAAAGAAGTCGGGGAGGTGCAGTAGCGGCCAGACCGGCGACGCCGTGTCCGGCCGACCAAGGAGGCGAGGTGGCGGCCCTTCAGGCCGCAAACGCCCGCCTAAGCGAGGAGGTCTCCGGCTTGCGGGAGTGAAAACGCAGGCTGGAGACGGAACTTTCGGCGGTGCGGAGAGAGAACCGCGGGTTGGCCAAGGACGTGGCTGACCTGCGGTTTCAATTTGAGCGCCTGGTGCCGGCTGTGGCGCCGGCGCCGGCCCCGCCGCCGAAACGGGTCGCGCCAGCGAGGGCGGGCCCATCGTCTGCGCCCGTGGCGCCGGCTGCGCCCGTCGCGGCCGCTGCGCCGGCTGCGCCCGTCGCGGCTTCGCCGCTGCCTCCCCTCGTCGTGGTCCCTCCGCCGGCTCGTGGCCGCGGGAGACCTCGGAAGGGGGAGCCGCCGCCCGACGAGGTGCATGGCGTGTCGGAGTCGGCGATACGCGTCATCCTAGCCCGAGTAGGGGTAATGATGGATGCGCGTATCGAGGCCGTAGCGGCCAGGCTCCCGCCTGAGCCGCCCCTCCGACCGCCGCTCGCCGTGGACAAGACGAGGCGGCCGCAAGCGTCGGTTCCCACCCCGCTGCCCTGTCAGGGTGGCCGTGTGGTGAGTTACGCTGCGGCCGCGGCGGGACCCAAGGGGGCCAAGAAAGCCGGCAAGGTGCCGGCTCCCGCCAAGGCCAGGCCGCGGCCGGCGCCAGCGATTGCACCGCAGGCGCCCGCGACTGCGCCTGCTGCGCTCAGCGCTGCTGCTAGGCTCGAACAGGGCTGGCAGGTGGCTGAGCGTAGCAGGAAGGCACGCGGCCAAAAGCGGAGAGCGGCGGCCAAGAGTGCCGCTGTGGCCGCCGCTCCCCAGGCGGGAGCCGGCGGAAAGGGGAAAAGGTCGCGTAGGGGCCTCAAGTCGCCGAAGACGGCTGCGGTGGTAATCACCGTACTGCCTGAGGCGGCTGAGAGGGGCCTAAACTATGAGGCCGTCCTAAGACGCGCCCGGCGGGAGCTGGACGTCTCCGACATCGGGGGCGTCGAGGCGAGGACCCGCAAAGCCCGGACCGGGGCTCGAATACTCGAGTTGCCTGGGGCCGAGGGCGCGAAGACGGCCGATAGTTTGGCTACGATGCTGAGGGGGCTGTTCGGACCGGAGGATGGAGTCCGAATCGCCAGGCCCGTTAAGTGCGCAGATATGCGCCTCACGAGTCTGGACGACTCCGTGGCGGTGGAGGACATCCGGGAGGCCATTATGGCGCGTACCGGGTGTGCCTCGGACACCGTCCGGATTGGCACCATCCGCCCTGGTCCGGGCGGCGTCGGTGCTGTCTGGGTGCAGTGCCCAGTGGAGGCGGTCAAGCAATTGGCCGACTCAGGCAGGCTCCTCGTGGGCTGGAGCTCGGCGCGGGTAACCGTGCTGGAGCCCCGGCCCGCGAGGTGTTATAAGTGCATGGCGGTCGGGCATACCCGACTGACTTGTCGCAACTGCTTTGACTGCAGCGGGCTATGTTTCCGTTGCGGTCAAGCTGGACACCAGGCAGCATCGTGCTCTGCGGTGCCCCACTGCCCCGCGTGTGCGGCGGGCAATAAGCCTGCCAAGCACCGCATGGGCTCTGGGGACTGCAGACCCCCGGCATCGGCCCCAAAGGGGCGGGGCGGCCCATCGACCGGGCCAGTCCCCGCTCCGAGCGCGGCCCGATCGCCCGTTAGCGCGGAGGAGGTGACGATGGATACGGACCGTTAGTGGACCCCGTATCCATTCGTCTCCTCCAGGCCAATCTCAACCACTCCGCCGGTGCGCAGGACGTGTTCCTGCAAGCCATGGCGGAGTGGTTGATAGAAGTAGCCGTAGTCGCGGAGCCGTACGTGGTGCCCGACCGGATTAACTGGTTGGGTAGCGCCGATGGCACCGTGGCAATCGTCGCCTCCACGTCGTGGCCTTCGTCGTCTCTGACCCTTAGGGACAGGGGCGTCGGATACGTCGCAGCGGACTGGGGGGAGATTACGCTCTTCGAAGTTTATCTCTCCCCTAACTGGAGTGTGACCGATTTCGAGGCCTCCCTCACCATCATGGAGGCCTCGTTACGGCGACTGGCATCGCGCAAGGTCTTCGTCCTGGGGGACTTTAACGCCAAGTCCGTGGCGTGGGGGTCCCCTAGGACGGATGACCGAGGACGGGCGATCGAGGAGTGGGCGGCGGCACTGGGCCTCTGTTTGTTGAACAGGGGCTCGGTGCATACGTGCGTGCGACAACGGGGCGGGTCGATAGTGGACCTTTCGTTCGCTAGCCCCGGGGTCGCCGCACGCGTGGGGAGCTGGCGCGTCGTGGAGGAGGTCGAAACCTTGTCGGACCACCGGTATATCCGGATGGAGGTCTCCCTGGCAATCCCGACGCCCAGCAGGGGTCACGGGGTGGATAGGCATCCTGCGTTCCCACGATGGGCTGTGGGTCGCTTAGACCGGGACCAGCTGGCGGAGACAGCCATCGTATACTCGTGGCTGTCCTCTGCCCACCAGTCGGACGGGGTGGACGCCAAGGCTGGCTGCATCCGCAGTGCGTTGACGCAGATCTGCGATGCGGCCATGCCCCGGGTACGGCGTCTGCCCCCGAGGTGGGGTGTCCACTGGTGGTCCCGGGAGCTGGCGGATCTCCGGGCCGCGTGTATCCGCGCCCGGAGGGCCTATACCCGCAGCCGGCGGCGCCATCGCGACGCGGAGCGGGAGGCCGTGCTTTACGAGGGCTACCGCAATGCGCGGTCGGCCTTCAGGCTGGCCGTCCGCTCCGCCAAGGACGTCAGTCGGCAGGAGATGCTGGACGGTCTCGACCGTGACCCCTGGGGACGCCCCTATCGCGCGGTGCTGAATAGGCTACGCGCGCGGGACCCTCCCCGCACCGAGACTCTTCAGCCCGGCCTTCTCACCCGGGTCATCGAGGACCTGTTCCCGCGGCAGGCGGAACACACGCCCCCGGTCATGGCTCCGCCAGACACTGACCGGGAGGCCGACGACGACAGTGTTCCGCCCATCACGGAACCCGAGATGGGGGTGGCGGGGACGCGCATGCGCGCAAAGTCTACCGCCCCCGGGCCCGACGGTGTTCCTAACCGCGGGGCCTGGTGCTCGACGGGCGATGGTGGTGCCGGGAGCATTTCCGCAGGCGACGCGGGTTTAGCGTCCGGACGGTTCCCTGGGTGCTGGAAGGAGGGAAGGCTGGTGCTCCTGCCGAAGCCGGGACGGTCTCCGGAGTCGCCTTCGGCCTACAGGCCTATCGTGCTGCTCGATGACACGGGCAAGCTACTGGAGAGGGTGGTAGCTGCCCGCATCGAGCGGCACCTCGCCGGCACGGGGCCCGATCTGTCGGACGTCCAGTTTGGGTTTAGGAGGGGTCGTTCGACGATCGCGGCTCTGTTGCGCCTGAGGGCCGTGGCGACTGAGGCCGTCACCGGCGGGGGAGTGCTGTTGGTGGTGTCCCTAGACATCGCCAACGCATTCAATAGAGTGCCATTCAGCCTCATCAGGGAGGCGCTCCGGTATCACGGGGTGCCAGTTTACCTGAGGCGGCTAGTGGCAGACTATTTGGAGGGGCGCAGCGTCCTCTGCACCGACCGAGCAGGGGACGTCGTGCGAACGTCCATGACGTGCGGTGTCCCACAGGGGTCGGTCCTCGGACCCACCCTGTGGAACATCGGCTACGACTGGGCGTTGAGGGGGAGCCTCCCGCCCGGGCTGGGCGTGATTTGTTATGCCGACGACACGCTCGTCACAGCCCGCGGTGGGACGCTAGAAGAGGCGGTAAGCCTTGCGACCTCGGGTACCGAAGAGGTCGTCAGACGGATCGAGGCGCTGGGGTTGAGGGTCGCCCTGGACAAGACGGAGGCCCTCTTGTTCCATGGGCGCACTATGAGCCCTCCCATCGGCGTCTCGATCACCGTCTACCCGGTCGACATCAGCATCCGGGCACATATGAGGTACTTGGGCCTGGTGCTCGACGGGCGATGGTGGTTCCGGGAGCATTTCCGCAGGCTCCCTCCGCGGCTCGTCGGCGCGGCGTCCGCCCTATCGTGGCTTATGCCGAACGTGGGCGGACCGAGCGCTGCGTGCCGACGACCGTACGCGGGGGTCATCCGGTCGATGGCCCTGTACGGCGCACCGGTGTGGGCGGGGTCCATGACCGCCCGACTTAGGGCTCTTCTGTGGCGACCACAGAGGGTCACGGCGGTCAGGGCCATCCGCGGATACCGCACGGTGGCGACTGAGGCAGCGTGCCTATTGGCCGGGACTCCCCCGTGGGACCTGGAGGCGGAGATGCTCGCCGGACTATATCAGCGGGTGACGGCGGTGCGAGCGGAGGGCGGTGTGTTCTCGTTAAGGGATCTCACCGCCTGGCGCGTCGACGCCCGCCGAGACGTCATCGCCCGTTGGGCAGTCCGGCTGGAGAGGCCTCGGTTCGGGGTGCGAACCATGGAGGCCTTCCGGCCGGTGCTGATGCAGTGGTTGGAGAGGCGGCACGGGGTGCTCTCCTTCCGACTGGTGCAGGTTTTGACGGGGCATGGGTGCTTCGCCAAATACCTGCACAAGGTCGTTAGGAGGGAGAGTACACCGTCCTGCCACCACTGCGATTGCGACGAGGACACGGCGCGCCATACGCTCGAGGTCTGCGGGGCTTGGGCAGTGCAGCGCTATGAACTCGTCGCAACCATCGGTACGGACCTGACGCTGCCAGCTATCGCTAGGGCGATGGTCGACAGCGTCGGGAATTGGGACGCAGTCGCAGCCTTCTGCGAGACAGTGATCTCGCGGAAGGAGGCGGCGGATCGCCTGCGTGAGGAGCGCAGCCTCGATGAGGAGATCCGCCGCCGGCGACTGAGGCGGCGTAGGCGCAACTATCTGCGCCTCATGCCGCCCTAGCCGAGGCCTTGGGTGACGTGACCGGGGATTAGTCCGTCACCCGCCGAGAGGCCGACCGCGTGAGGAAAGACCGACGTCCTCCCCGAGGGGGGGACGTCGGTCGATGGGAGGGTACCCCAATAGGGGGGGTATTCCGTCGGGCCGACCATTGACGACAAGTTAACGCTGCTCCAGTGGTCGGCCCAACGACGAAGGCGACGTGGTTTTCGGGTGGGTCGCGGGAGTTGCGTGCTTAAGCCCCTCTGTCGCCCCGGACGGAGTGGTGCGGAGGCGCGCCGATCGCAGCCCACCCACAAAAAAAAAAAAAAAAATGTAGGCAATTTGCTACGTTCCGATATCGACGCACACTAATGCACTACACTAAACTAGACTACTGTCAACAACGCGTAGAGTTCATAGAATGTCCAGTCTTGAGCCTTGGCGCTTATAATCAATCTGTAATATATTCTTCGGAGAAGTAGATTTTCAAAAATCGACATAATGTAAATTTTAAAATTTTTAATTAAAAACCAAAACTCATAACAGTAAAACGGTTAAAATTGTATTTTTAATATGCAAAGTATAGGAAATAGTAAAATATAGGCACAGAGTATAACTTACAAGGAGATCTTCAGACGCGTGGGTCGGGGATTTCGATGATTTTTGGTGGGGTAGTAGAGGGGCCCGAGGGTATCATAACTACCAGATATTAGGGTCAACTGGGCCCTCGTTAAAAAGATTTTAAGGGTCAAAGTTGGATGGGTAATTTATGTACTAGAAAAATTCGCAGTCGAATCGCCAACAAGCGGTGGTCTCGTGGTAACGTGCTCGCCGGCGGGAACTCTGGTCTCGGGTTCGAGACTCGACAACTTATTTTTTTTTTAATTATCACATTATTGTGTAATAATTTAAAAAAATGATTTGTTTTTTTGTTTATAATTTTACGCAGAATTATAAATTATTTCCCTCCCTCACCTCTCGACGTCCCTATCCCGGAACGTCGGTCGCCGTCACGCGGTCAGGCTCTCTGCGGGTGACGCACTATAGTCCCCGGTCTGGTCACCCGCGGACTCGCCTAAGGCGGCATCAGGTGCGGATACTCGCACCTGCGCCGTCCGAGTCGCCGGCGGCGGAACGTGTCACCAAAGATCGATCACACACCAGCCACCGCCTCCTTTCGTGAGATGACAGCCTCAGAGAAGGCAGTGACCGCGTCCCAGTTCCTGACGCTGCTGAGCATCTCCCTAGTGATGGTCGGCAGCGTCCGGTCGGCACCGATGATTGCAACGAGTTCACGGCGCTGCTCTGCCCACGAGGCATACACCTCGAGCTTGTGCTGTGCCGTGCTCACGTCGCAATAGCAGTGGTGGCAGGATGTTGTGCTCTCCCTCCTAACGAGCTTGCGCAGGTACTTGGCTATCGTGACCCATCAATACCTGCACCAGTCGGAAGGAAAGTACCCCGTGCTGCCGACCCAACCACCCCATCAGCACCAGCTGGAAAGACTCGACGGTCCTGATACCGTACTGAGGCTTCTCCAGTCCGACTGCCCAACGAGCAATGGCGTCTCGGCGGGCGTCGACCCGCCAGGCGGCAATCACCTTGATTGAGACTATATGTGGCTCGCGTCTCTGATACTCGGCGGTAAAGCTCGGCGAGTACCTCCGCCTGCAGTTCCCACCTGGGAGTTCCAGCCAAGAGGCACGCTGTCTCCGTGGCTGCCGTGCAGTAGTCGAGTATGGCCCTAGTCGCCATGGCCATGGATGTCTAACAAGTCCAGTCAGAGATTTAAATCTACCCATTACAAAAATTAGTTATTAAATTTTGACCCACATTTTACTACATATTTATTGCTAGTACAAGAAGAAAATGATTCTCTATGAAAAAATTATATTGTGTATGGTTAGTAATTATGAAACATTAAATTTGAGTTAGCTGATAATCTTCAGAAGATGAGGCTGTATAAATGTTCCGTTCGGATTTTTGATGTGAAACATCTATAGGCGAGGGTGAACCTGATCGTGGCGTGCGGTTTGCGGTAACGTCTTCTGTTAGACCTGCGGAGTTCGCGGGGTACAAATAAGACACAGCCGATACGTGAAAGCTTCTATATTCGACTGACGCAGCAGTCGACATCATTTTTAAACAGTAGATTCTACCCTACAATACCTTATATACTAATTGTCGTTAAATATACTAACATCTTCAAAATAATTTTGATGTTTCATATCTGTCAGGCGTCCTGAGTGACGGCTCACTTTTCTTTTCGTTTACTCTTTTGAAACTTTAAGTACCTTACAGTTTTGTCGTGTGTTCTCTTTTTCCTTGCCTTGTAACCGATTTTGTTCCCAAGATACAATCTGCTTTTTCGACCCATCACCTAAAACGTAAAAAGATTCTATATTATTCTTAATAGAGATCGCATGAAAATAATTAACAGAATTAGGTAGTAATAAATACTTACGAATCAAAACCGATCAGTCGCAGTATACGCTCAAGTTCGTATTGTCGGTTTTTGCACTGGCCGGCGAGAACCAGAGCGACATGACCCTGCTCCGTTGAGCGCCAATGCACGACTGGCTTATGAACAATTATGCCGTTCAATTTATAGTAATATTTAAAATTTAATTACGAGGGTGACTATTCGTATTTCAATTTGGTTTTTTTTTTACTGCTTCTACAATAGTCGAACAAATAGTGGATATTTTTTTAAATGTTCCAAGGTTAGTATTATTCACAAAATTAAATGTTTTACAGGAGCCATTTTCGTCAAATTAATCTTAAGGAAATATTTTTTTTTAGTTTTAAAAGGAAGAAATCTTGAATTTCATTTTATACATACACAAGAACAGTAATTTTCCTAACATTTACAATTTTTTTCGAGCTGCCATGACTTATGGTTTATTCGTACCTGAACTTCAAAACTCAGCGTTTTCGTAAAATCTCATGAACTTAAGTTAAAAATACCCTTGCCTTTTAATAAAATAGTTACAATATTGAGTTACAATTCTATACAAACACAATATAAAGATGTGTTTAATGTAGTGGTTATATAAATTTTTAGTAAGCTATTGTCATGAACGAGTAACCAGTCCTCAAAAAACCACATTTTTGGGTTTATGGCCGCTTATTACCGAAAACGCTCTTAAAAGACATACTTCTCAATATTCAAATCTTCTTATAATAGGTCATCTCATCATCACCTCGGCTCATATACGTTGCCACTGCTGAGCTCGAGTCTTCTTCATAATAGGAGAAAAATTTACCATATTATACCATGCTTATTAGACAAATTACTAACAATACAAATAATGAATTCTGATGTTTACGCGAGTATTTTAAATAAAAGTATTGTAAATAAAAAACTTTACAATGTTCATATTCACAGGCGGACTAAGATGTCTCTGAGACATAAAGTGTTCGAAACATCGGGCAATCAAATACAAATACGATAAAATCCGTAAAATAGTTTTATTTACAAATAATGAAAATTATATATAACGGGGACGTCCCAGATGATTTTTACGCGGATAAAGTCGTGGGCAAAAGCTAATATAAGTATATATGTACTAACAACTTCCAATTTTTTTTCTCAGCGATAATATTTCATTAGTTACGTGACAGCTGCCTAAACTACACTTAGAAGATATCCGAAAAATATTGCCTTGTAAAGATAAGAGAAATATTCTCAATAGCATCGCATCAAAGTACTGTGCTGTCAGAGATTTAAGTCAGTGTCCACGCCCGGCCCCCGGGGGACGCGTCGACGTTCGACGAGAGATAGTTTACGACTTACAGAATCTACACTAACTCGCAGATAACGGTGTGACTATGAAAAAAATTGTCTCAAGATATCATTGAGATATGTCTTAAGAATTTATGATCTATACAGATAAATAAAAATGAAGTGTAATGTCAAATAACAGTATTTTTCTAGTGAATTTATATGAGAGAGAGAGATAAAGATATAGGTCTCCCAACAAGGTATCGTATCATAACCGCTATCTAGTGTCAGGACCATTCAAGTGACTGGATCGGAGAATGGTCCATCATCCGCAGAGAGACAGACCGCGTGAGGGCGACCGACATTCCGGGAGAAGTGTTAGGGAAAGAGGGTAGCCGAAAGGGTATTCCACTGGGCTGGCCACGAAGAGAGCTTAATGGCAAAGGGCATGCAATACGGTGGGTTATGGGGCCACCCTTCGCCCTTTCGTCACCCTAGATGGAAGCGGACGACATGTGCGCTAAACGTAGCCCACCCAAAAAAAAAAGCTTCAGAAACATTAGGTATAAACAATCAGTCAATCATCAATTAGTCGTCGTCGTCATCGTTCGTCAGTCATCACTTACAGTTGATATTACAGATTTCCCTTAAGATTACTGAAGTATGCGGTATTGTGGAGAATGTGCGGCATCTGTTCGTTGCATGTCTCAGATTTCAATCCATATGAGATACTTTGATGAGGAACTTCAATTGAAATAGAGTCAACATGTCTACCTTCATGGTAAAGGGAGTGTGAATGCGTTCAATGAGGGTCAGTGATACTAAAGGCATCATTAAAACCCACCACACACAAACACTTGCAGAAAGTTAGGCTTCCGGTTAGTCCAGTTGTCTGGGAGGGTGTGGTACTACCCTGAACGGACCGGCCGGTGGCTGTAAACAGACGATTGTCGACAGTGTGGTTCTACCATTACAACCTAATATAACCTGCTGTAGAGTTTTGTTTTTGATAACAAGTCATCTGCAATGAATAAATAAATAAGTATCCTTCAAACCCATCTGTGAAAACACACTCGGTAATTTTCTTATTTATTATTGAAAAGGAAACATAATAAAACATATCGTATACCTATTATTCTCGATACCAAGTTAATAACAAGACACAAACGTGAAGCAACGAACCGTATTAACATAAGAGGGACAACAAAAAAATCGTATTAATATTTGCAGAAAAGGGTTGGATTCCACAGGGATCAAAGGCAAGAAAATGCAAGGAATAGTAGGGGGATGAAACGAAATGAAGGAGGGGGGTCTGTATGTAAATTTCGTCAAAGTAACATCTGGTTGGGCGACAGCCGCGTAAAAATAGCACGGTCGCTGATTGTCTACACCAATATACATATTTCATTATATATCCTGTGGCGTTCCTTTGTCGTAATAGTCTCAACTTGCTTATAGAACTTTAAGGAAAACCGAAACCCTTATAATAGAAAAAATATACAAGAATTTATTCTTTAGTACTGCGTTTTGTAATAAAATATAATTGCTCGGGAATTGAAAATATACAGAATTTTCACGTGGGTGACATTTTGCCATCGGCAACGATTAACCGGCGCATCCGAGACCAATTGTTGTAGAAAACTGACATCTGAATAGTAGCAGCAATCCGCGGAAGAGCGGGTTTAACCTACATAGCACGAAAAATTACACACTGAGGTCGTAATGGGCAGGCCATATTGCTCAACGAACCGACCAGTGCTGGTGAAGAAAGACACTTCCCCAGCAGGTGGACCAAGGACCTGGTTAAAATTACTGGGAGTGCGTTTGAACTGCAAGTTTGTGGCGAAATATGAGAAAGATCAACGTCCAGTAGTGAACGATGAAAGTCTTAATGATTATGATGGGAAGCAGTAGCAAATTGTAAATATGTTTCACTCGGTGAATGAGTCAGTCGGAAACCCAAAGCCCGTCACTTTTAAGACAGCGTGGCTCTGCGACAGATATTGCAAAGATCCATGAATAGTAATTATCACTTACCATCAAGTGGGCTGTTTGCTTGTTTAAAGCCATAGAATTTAAAACTATATGCGATATCCATCATAATTATGTTCATCATTCAGACTATCGTCTTCCACTGCTGAAAGTAGATGTCCCGCAGGTATCGCCACAAATTGTGGGCCTGTGCCGCCTGCATCCAATGACGTCCAGCATCTTTCACAAGTCATTGTCCATTTTTGGAGGTTTCGTCATACGCTGCGACGTATGATACGTGGCCGCCATTTGAGAACCTTTCTTGATGTAGTGCCCATTGCCACTTAAGCTTGCTAATTCTTCATGCTATCTCGGCTGACCTCATTTTTGAAATTGAATCTACCTAACTGGATTGTTTGTCCAAGGTAAAAATTCAACATTTCGGCTCATATATGTCCAACTGCTGGATTTGAGTCTCCTCTACAATAGGAGGGCAATTGACCTAACTATACCATTCTGGTCAGACAGGTTGGTATAGGGTTTTGTTTTGAGTTTGCCATCTCTTTCATAGATGTCATATGCGTAATATATCCCTTAGTCGCCTTTTACGACACCTAAAGGCATGAGAGGATGTGGTGAATTCTATTCTTACTCCATCACCACATGGTAAAAGGTAAACATAATGATCAACAACTTCGAGAATCACATTGCCAACTAGAACCGGTACTAGAATGACGTGAGCGACGACATACGAATGAATATAGACAAGATGAAGGTTATGTTCAATACATAACCTTCATCTTGTCTATATTCATTCGTATGTAACGAGGGGTGGGCGCGCCATGCTGTATCACTTTCAGATCGGTCACACATCGCGATGTAATAAAATAACACTTCGGATGGCTGCTTTTAAACTATATTTAATAATTAACGTTAATACAATTTTCTATTATAACTAATGATTACGTAGGCCGGCGGATAAATTAAGAGTTTGGGAAACGCGGTGATACAACGTGGCAGCAACAACGACTGATCGCTCTCGAGTCTCGTTCCCAACTGAGTATTCAACGGACCGCTCTCAATAACGAAAGCTCGGTAATATTTCAAACGTTAACGGTCAAACGACAAACATCAAAAATCATTGCCAACGTTATATCGAATACACCCAAGTATAATACTTGACGTTTCCGTAATTGATTGATTCTTAAAAACTATTAAGTTATGGTGCCAGAGGTAGTAACGCTGCCCGACGATATTCCGAACCGTGTGCTGGCCCTGGTCCTCGAGCACTTGGGACCACGCCTCAGGGGACTGTTCGACGCTTGTTTGACGTCCGGGCAGTTCCCTGGGTGCTGGAAAGAGGGGAGGCTGGTTCTCCTGCCGAAGCCGGGACGGTCTCCCGAGTCGGCCTCGGCCTACAGGCCCATCGTGCTGCTCGATGATGCGGGCAAGCTGCTGGAGAGGGTGTTGGCTGCCCGCATCGAGCGGCACCTCGTCGGGGTCAGGCCCGATTTGTCGGACGCCCAGTTTGGTTTTCAGAGAGGGTGTTCAACGATCGCGGCCCTGCTGCGCCTGAAGGCCGTGGTAGCGGAGGCCGTCACCGGCGGAGGAGTCCTGTTTGCGGTGTCCCTGGACATCCGCCTTCGCATCCGCCTTCAACAGTCTGCCATTCAGCTGCATCAGGGAGGGGCTGAGGTATCACGGGGTGCCCGTGTACCTCAGGCGGCTGGTGGCAGACTACTTGGAGGGGCGCAGTGTCCTCTACTTTGACCGAGTAGGGGACGTTGTGCGAACGCCCATGACGTGCGGTGTTCCACAGGGGTCGGTTCTGGGTCCGACCCTGTGGAACATCGGCTGCGACTGGGCGTTGAGAGGAAGCCTCCCACCCGGGCTGGGCGTAACTTGCTACGCCGACGATACACTCGTCACAGCCCGGGGTGGGACGCTAGAGGAGGCGACACGCCTGGCAACTCTCGGCACCGAGGAGATTGTCAGGCGGATCGAAGCGCTGGGGTTGAGGGTAGCCCTGGAAAAGACGGAGGCCCTTTTGTTCCATGGCCTCCGTACTGCCGGGCCTCCCGCCGGCGCTTCGATCACCCGTGAAGTCGGTCACCATCAGCATCCAGGCCCACATGAAGTACTTGGGCCTGGTGCTCGACGGGCATTTTTGGTTCCGGGAGCATCTCCATCGACTTGTTCCCCGGCTTGTCGGCGCGGCGTCCGCCCTTTCGCGGCTGATGCCGAATGTGGGCGGACCCAGCGCTACGTGCCGACAGCTGTACGTGGGGGTTTTTTTTTTTAGTATCTCCAAGCTAGGCCTAAGATGCATAGGAAAGTAAGGAACCTGGCACATTGTATTCGAGATCACCGCCTGGCGGGTCGACGCCCACCGAGGGGTCATTGCCCGTTGGGCAGTCCGGCTGGAGAGTCCTCGGTACGGTGTCAGAACCGTCGAGGCCTTCCGGCCGGTGCTGATGGAGTGGTTGGAGCGGACGCACGGGGTGCTTTCCTTCCGACTGGTGCAGGTGCTTACGGGGCACGGGTGTTTTGGGAAGTACCTGCACAAGATTGTCAGGAGGGAGAGCACACCGTCCTGCCACCATTGCAGTTGTGACGAGGACACGGCGCAGCACACGCTCGAGGAGTGTGCTGCGTGGGAGGGGGAGCGCCGTGAACTCGTCGCGATTATCGGTGCCGACCTGGCGCTGCCGACCATCGCCAGGGAGATGCTCGACAGCGTCGGGAACTAGGACGTGGTCGCCGCCTTCTGTGAGGGCGTAATCTCACGGAAGGAGGCGGCGGATCGTGTGCGAGTAGACCTCCTATTCGGCGACACGTTCCGCCGCCGGCGACTCGGGTGGCGCAGGCGCGAGTATCTGCGCCTAATGCCGCCCTAGCCGAGGCCGCGGGTGATCGGACCGGGGAATTGTCCGTCACCCGCAGAGAAGCTGACCGCGCGACGGTGACCGACGTCCCAGTACGTCGAGAGGTGAAAGGTTACCCGAAAGGGTATTCCGTCGGGCCGACCACTGATGACAAGTCACATCTGCTCCGGTGGTCGGCCCAACAACGAGATGACGTAGGTACGGGTGGGTTATGGGCCCGCGCGCCGTCCTTTCATCGCCCCGGACGGGCGACATATGTATATTTGAAACGACTACGTAGTTACTTAGCGTTAACTAGTAACGTTGCGACATATGTATATTTGAAACCCTCTATTTGGGATACCTTGAGTTTTGGTGACACCTTTAGGTTACCGAACCTCATTACACGCATACACATTTCTTTCACTTCCTTCACAGTAGGTAGCAGAGTAGGTAGCTTTAGGTAGATAGTTCACCTGGCCATGGTCAATTAGCGGTAGTAACACTTACCATCACGTTTTTGCTCGTTTACAAACAACGGTTTTAAAAAAAATTACTGATATATTCGCCATTGATGTTGATGCCGAGTCCAGTCCAGGTTAGACTGACCAGTAAGAACCTTGAAAGCAACTTCCAATGCAGTGGTCAACAGTTTTGGAGAGATGACGTCTGCCTGTTTCACACCTTTCTGTAATTGGATCGGTTTCGTACTCTTATCCCGGGTACGTCTTAATTATTTGTGTGGTGCCGTCACTATAATTTACCACCCTCATTCTTGTCCATGGGTGTTGTAAAAGACAATTAAGCGATATAATATGCAGATAACATCTATACAAGAGAAGAAAACTGGACATCAAACCCTATATCAAACTGTCTGACCAGTCAGTCTAGTAGGACAATCGCCGTCGCAATGTCCTGAAGGCCAGTGCGCTACATTAGCAAATGGGTTGAAAAGAAAATAAAGATGTTAGTCTCAGTAAACATTAGTATGTTTGTAGACCAATTGAGTAAAACAGGGTACGCTTAGGCAAAACTAATTTACCCTCAAATCAAGCCTCGCCGGCAACATACGTGTATCTCGCTAAATTTACGCCGCGAAGTGGTTTTGTCTTATTAAAAAGTTATCATATGAAGGCAGATGCGCTTAATTATTTAACATCGTCTCTGAAACGTCGTTCCACTAATGAATCTCGTTGGTTGGTAACTTGTTAACGCTGTTTGTTATTCTGCAAGGTTTCCTTGTCTTCGCTAAGTTCGCCAATGTACTTGAAAGATGTGTATACTGTGTTTAAAATATGTTGAAATACCATAGCATCATTGTTTTGTTGATTCTAGGCATCCAAAAATGTATTCACATTTACAAATATTTTGATTTTTCTAAAACTTATAAGTACACTTGCTTTCAGCGTTGAAAAATCAACTATCAATACATCATAATGCTGAAGGCTTTATATAGAAATGCTACAATGTCGATCTGTATCCGAGATATGAGTACGAATTCTATGCAGTTGTAGAAAAGTGCAAGATAAGAAGACTTTATCTCCGAAATTGTTAATTATTACGCTGGAATATGTCTTTAAGCTTTTAAACTAAGCTGGACTCAGCATCAATATCAATGGCGGATACATTACTCAGCTATTTTGCAGATAATATGGTAGTCAAGGAAGAATCCCTGGAGGATTTTAATTCCATACTCAACAACTTCAGCAAGTTTTCTCAACTAGTAATTTTTCGAAAGAACATGAACAAGACTAAAGCCAATCCTAATGGACTTACCATTCTCGTACCGATCCTACTGAGGAACCTGATTCTCGAAGTGATGGACAATCACTATGTTTACTTAGAACAAACAGTGCAGGTGGGTTGATCAAATTTCGAGTATCCTTCTCGGCTGGGTAACATTCGGGCAACTTAAAAGGATATTTTCGTTTAATATACTACAGAGCCTGAAAACAAGAGATTTGTTTTTATTATAATACTTATTTTTAAAAATGGTTACAAAATTCTATCTATACCAATAAATAAAATTGGAGTATCTGTTTGTAATGTCAAAATAATAGGCTTTTTTCATGCTCACGCGGTTATTTGCACGACAGCTATGCCCAAACTACAGATTAAAAAATTTTTGTCTGTCTGTTTGTTTGTTCCGGGTAATCTTCAAAACGACTGGACCGATTTCAAAAATTCTTTCACCAATGGAAAGCTATAATATCAGGGCGTAAACTAGGTTATATTTTATCCAGGTATTCCCACGGGAACGGTAACTACGCGGGTAAAACGACTAAAACCGAAGCGAAGCGAGGACGGGTTGCTAGTAGTCAAATATATTGTTACGTTAACAAACTGAATATAAAGCAAATCCTGCACAATTTTATTTATAACATAATGTTCTAGTTTCAAATTCAGTAGCTTATTCATAATAATAGTCTGTCACTAATAGTACAGTCATTTGAAAAGGTTTGAAAAAATAAAGGTTACCTGGAAAGTTAGCCGGAAGTTCTGAAGATTTTGACGTGCTCTTGCCGAATTTCAACTTTGCCACCGCGTATCTTTGCCGCTCGTGCCGCCATATTAGAAAAATGGCGCCTAAAAGCAGTTTTTTGATAATAACTCCTTTCCCACACATTTTACAGGCAAACATATATATACAAAATAATTATAGAGGAAATTTCCTACAATTTATTTCTTAACCTTTTTTTCCTAAAATCAATAGTTTTGGCGTACGAGCGCCGTAAGTTCAACACTTGTTTAGGCAGAAATTCTCATTTCTACCATGAGATAGAGAAAGCGGCGCGTTTTTTTATCCTGGTATTGGCCCAGTTGGCCTAATACACATCTGACTCACTCTTTCCAAATTTAGTTCAATCTCCGTCGCTTCATTGAAAGGTTCTCAAGTGGTGACCACTAATCAGATGACATAACATAGCATACTACAATTCAATACGTCGTTGTTAATGCCTTTTTCTTGCTATGTTTAATATAAAATGCCGAAAGGGATCCTATTCATAAAAAAGCTATTAATAGATTTGGGCCACTGTTAACAATTTGTTCTGCAGCCGTATGCAAGCTCGTCTGAGATACTACCTCATACATACATATATTCACACCTCTTTCTCATAGGGGTAGGCAGAGACCACCTCCTTCCACTTGTTATAATCTTGACGTACCACTTTCGTCTCCTCTATATTCATGAATCTCCTCATGCATGTTCTTAGGTTTAGAGTACTTCTAACTTGGCCTTTCTTAAGAAAGTTCACGATTTGATCGTGAAACGTCCGCTTTGGACTTCCTCTTCCAACACTTCCGTTTACTAACTTCTAGATGTCAGTTTATGTGACAGTGTGTGCGTGCATCATAAAAATGTACTCTCATTTATCCCTAACATGCCAAAAAAATTATAACTTCAAAAATTAACAATCGTTTTGCTAAGTGGTAAACTTTTATAGCTAACAGCGTTTTGAACCTTAATAAGACGGGGTACATTGTGTTGCATTCCGCAGTCTCATGTTTTAACATTTCAACAGTAACTCATATCTCATATTAGTTGATCTCTCGCCTAGTTCTGTGAATGCTTTCAACTACACATTGTTAATTGCAAATATAAATCAAAACTATTAGTTGGTATGGTAATGTGCGAGGCGGAGTTACCTTGAGCCAAGTTCGCGAAACTTATATTAATGAAACTAAGGTGTGTTCTTTATTAATTTTATGTTAGGATGCTTTCCATGTGGTGACGGAGTAAGAATATAATAATAATTCACCACTCCTTACCTTGCCCGAGGATGTCGTAAAAGACGACTAAGAGATATAATGTACATATATAACATCTATGCAAGAAAAGGAACACTCGAAATAAAACCCTATAGCTGTCTGACCAGGATGGTATATTAAGGTAAATTTTCCTCTTATTGCGGAGCTCGAGCCCATCAGTGGGACGTATGTGAGCTGAAATGATGATGATAGGATGCTACGATAAACAATGATCTGCTTGTTAGCGATTGACAGTTGGTGTAATATAGTGCCTTGTAATGATGAAGTAAGAAAATAATTCCTACAGTTACTCGTGGATATCGTAAAAGATGATTAAGGGATATCGTAAAAGATGATTAAGGGATATCATCCTCTGGGTGTTTTAAAAGACGACCAAGTGATTTATGCAGATGACATCGATACAAGAAAAGGAAATCGCGAAACGAAGCCCTATGGAAGAAACACCAATATGTCTGACCAGCATGGGTTAGTAGGTCAAATTCTTTTTCTTAATACTGAAGGCCCGAGCTTAGAAGTGGAACATATATAGGCGGAGACGACAAATACTTTATATATATATATATAAATCTCCTGTTCGTATGTTTGTAATAGAGCTCCTTCTAAACGGCTGGACCGATTTTCATGATTTTTGTGGGTATATCGATGGATATGAGAATGGTTTAGATTAATAATTGGAACCGATAGGTGGCGCTGCAATCGATTTCAAGGAGAATTCCTTTTACTATTTTATTAGATTTAAACAGAAGAACGTCTGTTGGTTTAGCTAGTATGCATATAAAATCTATACAAGGGAAGGGAAATCTACACTAATATTATAAAGAGGAATAATTTATATTTTTGTGAGTGTGTATGTTTGTAATGAATAGACTCAAAAACTAACTGTGACGATTTCAAAAATTCTTTCACCATTGGAAAGCTACATTATCCCTGAGTAACATAGGCATAGAGGGCGGATTGCTAATTTGAATTAAACTCTATACCTAACCGTCTGAACGGCGTGATATGGTAGCTCAATTTTCCATCGTATTATAGATAAGGTTCCTTAAGGTTGATAAGCCCAGCAGTGGGATAGATATATAAGCTGTAATGACAGTATCATATTTGAGAATCAAAATTACAAATAAAAATATTTAATTTTAACACATAAATTTTTGGTATTGTGTAATTTTTTTAATATTATTGTATCGAACTTATAACTTGTGACATTTTGAAAATAGCTTATTTTCCTGATTACGTATCCACAGATTAACAATACATTTCGTAAATTACTGATACTTTGTTTGATGCAATACAATTGTTTCTAATTCTAGAATTTTCTTAATACATATATATGTATAGAGCGAGCTTAATCAATGAACTTAATGAGCTATAAACCCTCCTCAAGAGGTATAAGAACCTCACGTGACGTCAGAAACCGAGTTACTCGGTTGGAAGCGTACTCCACCTCCGAAAATTAACATCTAAGACACCTACTCTATGCTCAACTAGCTTTGCCTGACACTACGCCTCTATTCTTAAGGCAAGCATTCACTTGCGGATTCGCCGTAACAGGATCGCGAGTTGGAAATAGTTGCTGCGAGTCAACTTTTTTGAGCTTTTCCTCTATTCGACTATACAGATGATGTAGTGTTTAAGAGTCAATGTTTAAGAATCAGTCTTTACTTTTTTTTTTGGGTGAGCTATGGTCAGCGCACATACTGGCCGCTCCATCAAAGGTGAAGAAGTCCTTTCTACGCGAACTTCGGAACGCGACCCCATAACCCTCCGCCATTAGGCGGACCACCGGTGTACCGAGTGCCTTGTCGTCCGTAATCTGCTCTGCGGAATACCCTTTCGGATATCCTCCCTCCCTGACGCCGCTCCTAGGACATTGGTCGCCCTCGCGTGGTCAGCCTCTCTGCAGGTGACGAACTATTTCTCGGTTTAGTCACTCGCGGCCTTAGTCTCGTCTGCGCCGACCACGTCAGCGGCGGTGGACCGCATCACCGTAGAGGAGTTCCTCATGCGCACACTCCACCGCCTCCTTCCGTGAGATAAATACCTCACAGAAGTCGACGACCGCGTCCGCGTTCATTCCTGACGCTGTCAAGCTGATCTACCTAGCGATGGTCGGCAACGTCTGATCAGCATCGATGACTGCGACAAGTTCACGGCGCTGCTCTGCCCACCGGCACACAGTTCGAGTGTATGCTGCACCACGTCCATATCGCAATCTCAGTGGTGGCAGGACGGTGTGCTCACGACCGTGTTGGTGAAGCAACCTTGCCCCATCAATACCTGCACCAGTCAGAACAAAAGCACCCCGTGCCGCTGACACTACACTGGCCGAAAGGTCTCGATGGTCTGAACACCGCACTGCACCCGCACCTCAGACTGTTGAATACGTTGGCGATACCGCCAACAGCACTCCTCCGCCAGGAACCACCGAAATATAACTGCGAAAATATAAGCATTCAACGAAATTAATCGAATCGTGTACACTAGCCTTTGGAATGAAGTTGCAAGTGCGCGGAGCTAGGTTCGTTGCGTCGTCGACACGCCAATTAACTTAATTGCATACATTATAAAGTGTAAAACGAGGAATTGGCGTAATAATTACAACGGTTACGGTGACGTTATTTCGTGTATTTTGATGGGAATACAGCCACTGCAGTGTTAATATGCTTTAATGTTGGTATTAGCGTACTACCGCAGTAGCTTAATTGAATATAAAAACCTACCGCTCTCATACAAACAATGTTCAGGTGAGTGAAATTAAACGTTGATATTTTTTGTTACATTATAAAAAGTGAGCTGTCGCTCAGTTCGCCTGGCAGATGTGAAACATCGAAATTATTGTACAAGTATATATGCATAAAAGAACCGATTAAGACAGGAACTAATATGGCATAATGTATAGACAAAATATTACGATTTATATTATTATTTAAAATATTACACACCAATCATAATTAATGCACCGCACAATCGTTTATACATAACATCGCGTCGCTCCGTCTCACTCATACGCTACTACCTATAGTACATATATCCCATTATAAAGCGTAGCGTTAAGTCGCCAGCCTGTTTACGCCACGCCCACGATCAGGTATACCCTCGCATATTCCGTCATATAGCGTGGCGTTGCATCGCCGCGGTCTGTTTATGCCACGCCAACGATCAAAATACATATTTTAAAGACAACTTAGCAAAATTAAAATACTTTTGTACAATCTTGTCATATTCTTGACAAGCCCAATGGCAAATCGTTGAGGACAATGGAGAGATGATGTGCTTTCTCGCAACTTGTCATCATTGTCATGTTGCTTTTCATTTTCTTTCATCGACACTGGTACCGGTTACTAGAAGGAAATCTTGTGGCAACTTTGCTAAACTGAGTCCAAAATTGATATCACAAACTGTTTTTAAACTCGGAAATAATTCTTTCACATCTTCATTTCAACAGAAAATAGACGTTAATTAAAACTCCAGGCTTTAACTATTTCCAAAATTTCTGATTTCTGATGTTTACGCGAATTTTACATATTTAAAATGAAACTATGTCTAAGGATTTTACCACGCTTTTATTTATGCGTGCATAGTCATATTTTTGGTTATGTTAGTCCATTCAGACAGGAAAGGGAACAAAGCCAATACAGCCAATTTTCTTTTACATTTACACGTATTTACACGTACGTGCAGGCTTTGGAATGAACTACCTTTTTTTTAACGCTGTGTGGAACTCGCCGGTCACCTATGCAACCGGAATACCCACTAAAACCAACAGCGGTCCCTTCCGCGCTTTTACGGAATGCCGGAGAGATCGTCTAGTGACATGCGATCCCCGGCACTCCTACGCAAGGTCGTCGGGCCACGTCCTGTCGTCGTTCAAGGCGGTGGGAGCAGATACGCGTATCGGCGCCTCCCTCTCCCTGGTCGCCGCCTACGGAACGAGTTAGCGGACGCAAGTGCCTGACGTTCCCGCTCCGCGGCCTCCTTCTGCGCGATGACCTCCTCGTAGAAAGAGGCCATCGACGACCAGCACCTGTCGCTGTAGAGCATCTTTGATGTGATGCTCAGCAACGATAGATCTGTTCCTATAACCGCCGACAGGTCGTGGCGTTGAGGCCCCCAGGCGGGACGTACCTCCAGGGTGTGACGCGCATCATTATTTGGCGCACCACACTCATGGCATCCGGGGGCCTCTTCACGTCCGATTCTATGCAGGTACTTATCGAAGACCCCATTTCCGGTAAGTACCTGCGACATCCGGAAGGTCAGGTTGCTATGCCTTCGTTTCATCCAACGGTAGAGGTGAGGCGCAATCGCCTCTACAGTCCCCCGCCTTACTATGGGGGACTCCAATTCCTCCCTCCAGCGCCGGATAACTGTCTTTCGGGCCGTTTCTCTTGCTATGGAATGAACTACCTGCTGCTGTGTTTCCCGAGCGCTATGACAGGTCCTTCTTTAAACGAGGTTTAAGAAGAGCATTTTCTTCACGGTAGGCAACGGCCTAGCGGTGCCCCTGGTATTGCAAAGGTCTATGTGCGGCAGCATCACTTACCATTAGGTGTGCTGCTTGCTCGTTTGCCACCAACGTTAATGAAAAAAAAAATATTTCCCTGGGAATTTTGGTGGAATAGGAAAATACACGTAAATCACTATTATGTCATATTCACTACACTTCAGCACCTTAATTATATTATATTACATAAAATAAAAGCAAAATTATTCAATATAACACTATAAAACACTAAAAAATTAATATAATTAGAGATCGTAACACGATACTTTACATGTTCCCGCCGAAATTCCGCGTACATAGTCATTAGGACTGTCAATGTCATGAAAGATTGAAAATTTCGAAACGTCAGAAAATTAAAAATCACAACAGCAATAAAATACGTACAAATAGTTTTATTTCAAAAGTTAAAGTCCAATAAGTCGCTTTTGTAAAGTTTTTGTCGCATCAAATAAAAACGTGAGTTAACTTTAAAGTTTCCTTTTGACCAGAACAATAGCAGTTAAGACCAATGAAGCATACAGAATTTGAAAAGCTTTAAGTCTTTAAACTAGCATCCATCTATCTTGCTTCCACAATACATTTTGTGAATACGAGGATCATGGTGCCCTCATCTATCATGCTGGCAATGTATTGACACGTCAATAAATCTAACTATGTGAGGCCAGCGATGTACGACGCGCCGAACGAAACTATCGGAGATTGAATAAGGACTTATTGGATAGATATTGTTTTATGGTTCTTTGACTAGTCGTTTTTAACCACAAATTTGAATTACTTTTAATTTGTAAATGACAGTATCGTCATCATCATCTCAACTCATATATTTCCCACTGCTGGGCTTAGGTATCCTCCACAACAGAAGAGAAATTGACCTCATACCATACTGGTCAGACAGGTTGATATTAGGTTTTGTTTCGAGTTTACCCCCTTTTTTGCTTAGATGTTATATGCGTATTGTATCCCTTAATCGTCTTTTCCAACATAAACGAGCGTTTCCCGAACGCTGTTAGGCAAGCTGGATTCGTCGGCTGACCTCTTTTTAGAAATTGGATCTACCTGCTGAACTGCTCCTCCTAGGTAAACACAATTTCGAGACTCACATTCCCAACTTGGACAAGTATGACATGGTCATTAGACATGACTTTCGTCTTGTCCATGTTCATTTGTAGACCCACTAGTTGAGAAACCCTGCTGAGGTTATTGAACATAGTGCCAAGGTACTCCAGCGATTTTGCCGTTACTTTATTATTTATTATTTATTATTTATTATTTATTATTTATTATTTATTATTTATTATTTATTATGTTATTATCGTCAGCAAATTGAAAGTGCGTGTTGTTTTCGTGCGTTGATGTTGATGCCGAGTCCGGTCCAGTCTAAGAGCTTGAAGATATCTTCCAGCGCAGTGGAGTACAGTTTCAGAGAGATGACGTCTTCCTGCGTCATGCCTTTCTATAACTGGAGCAGTTTGCCAGCTCTTTAATTGTTTCAGAGCCATTCCGATCTCGTACAAGCTGACCTCCATTTATTGTCTACATTAATACATAGGAACGTTTAAGTTAAAATATTTTTTCTTATAAAATGCTACTTACTGAATTAAGGAAATAATTCTTGAATAGCTGAGAATATTACAATTCCTGATACAAATTACCATCAGATCAAGAACAACAATTCATGAATATTGCGCTAAATATTGTCCTGCGTGGCATTGAATTAAAACTCGTAACTTTCTCTCCTATTATGTAGGATGCTCGTTCCCAATAGTCACACGTATACATTCTCAGAGGAATGAAGTAAATATTTTATTTGTTGTACATTTTTATAATATTTGTATATTGAATAACGATATTCATTTCTCGGAAGCGCCCCTTTGCTCACAATAAGATTTGATCAGATCTTGTGGCCTCGCTTCGAGTATAAAAGAGCGATGGTTTGTTAGAAAAATCCACAGATGCTGTGAAATACTAGCCGTGACCACGGTTTCTGTTATAGTGAATTTCTTATAGGCCACTGCGAAAGTGTTTTAAGTGTATTATCCTATATTTTCTTCCAATTGGTGACGGAATAAGAATCCTTAAGAATGGGTTGATGATACCGTAAAGATGTGTGGTGATTGCAGACAAATCCCGAGAATAATCCGCTCCATAGTACGCTGAGCGACTTTCAGCTTGGTTATAAGTCTACATTCAGGGACCACGTTTCTGTGCTGTTCTGTAAATCATCACTAATCACCATTTAACAGCTGACGACGCTGTATATTTTTCTGAATATTATTTTTCTGAATATTATTTTTTAGTTAATATTACTGATAATATGTATGTATAATGTACAAATTATCACCAGATAGCCATTGTAAGTTTCTATGTAATGACGAAGAATGAATACAACCCTAACCTCTGGGTGTGGTAAAAGACTATTAATGGATATAATATCTATACAAGAAAAGGACAACTCGATATAAAACCCTCTACTAACCCGTTTAACCAGTGTGGTATAGTAGGCGTATTTCCTTCTCACAGTGGAGGAGGTCTGAGCCCAACAGTAGGACGTATGTGGACTGTGATGATGATGAGAGTCATCATCAAGGAAATAGTCTTCAAAATGATGTATTAAACGTAATTTTGTATTTAGTATTGTAGGAAAACTTCATAAGTACAAAAATTACCTTTTCAAAAGTTATATATAAAGGTAAATTACATAAAACGAAATTTTCAAATCAAACAGATATTGATATTAGCGAGTTTCAAACAAACAAACTCTTCAGTTTCATATAAATATTTAAACATTGTGAGTTATTCAGTGTGATGTTCTCTCTGTCTCTGCACCGAGGGATTTTCTTCGCGGCGTAGGATCACAATGGAATATCCGGCTAAAGGATATAATGACCCCGATCCGCTCGACTCGAATATGTGTGGATAGGGGATTGGTTATACGTACCGGCTTATATGTAGATTTTTTTCTACTAGCTCTTTAGTTTAGTGGTTTAGGTAACTGTGATATCGTGAGATTTAAATCCTGGATGGGTAAGCTACATATTCGTAGCTCGCTGAAAGCATGGCTTGGGTTTTGAGGACTAGCAGCTCTATAGGATGAGAGAAAATTACAGTGTTTATAGGTACGACTCCTTTCTGTCACCCTGAATGGTTCAATGAACGGATGAATTAGGCGTCCAAATATAAAGCCCTTCTTAAGGCCGCATTTATAACTAGGAATACATTCTTATACGGTAGAGGTTTTTCAAACATTCTATTATAGAAACAAATAATTCTGTCATCTCATAGTTTTAGCCCGCATCACTTCCACTATTGGGGTTGGACTTCCTCCACAATGGGAGGGATATTAACCTAATATATCGTGCTAGTCAGATGTATCGACATAAGGTTTAACATCGAATATTTGTTAACTTTTGTCGTAAACTTTTTCTAATAACTGCAGGTATATATTGCACCAACTCGCAGTAATTGGGATAGAAGCAGAATAATGATAAGCGTCACTACACGCAAAATATCATATTAACCATTTTTATAATTATTTATACTTTATTAATTTTTTTTTACTATATTATAATCAGGGAACGTTGTGGTATAAATGTTGATGTAGTGACAAGGATTGAGAAAGGTATGTTAAGTTGGTTTGGTCATTTAGAGAGAATGAATGAAAAGAGATTAACAAAAAGAATTTATAAGGCGAATCTGAGCGGAAGTGTTGGAAGGGGAAGACCAAGGCGGACGTTTCACGATCAAATTGGGAACGTTCTTAAGAAAGGCCAGGTTAGAAGTACCCTAAACCGAAGAATATGCATGAAGAGATTAATGAATGTGGAGGAAGTGAAAGTGGTATGTCAAGATCGTAGCAAGTGGAGGGAAGTGCTCTCTGCCTACCCCTATGGGAAAGAGGCGTGAATATATGTATTTATACAATTTACCTGTCTATGATCTAATCAAATTCACGGCATTCAGATCGAGAGTTAAATATTTAAAACAACACGCCAATTTCAAATCAATGGTACCATGAAATCTAGAACTATGTACAGTAAATATCAGAAGTCTTTCATCTTATTACAGAGGCTTCGGAGTCCGAAAATATTTAGGTAAATTACGCCTCTGAAATTTTCTTGAGATGCTACGAGTAAAATATTGAATCCTAGATCGAACCATAAAAAATATTAGGACTTTCTACAGATGTTATTGAAATAGAGATAATGAAGGGAAAGACGGCGGGTCATAAGGCTGGAAGCCGTCCTTCTGGAAATTTCTTCTTCAGCAAACTCTTAATAGCAAGCTAAAGAATTAAAACTGCACGACTAATAACAGCAGCTTATCAGTAAAAAGTTAATCACAATCAAAAAACTATAATAAGCTCTTTCTTTAATATTTTTCTCTATAATTGCACAGATCAGTGATGATCAAGTGGGAAGACGATATACTCTATACCAGTGGTTCTCAAACTTTTTAAATGACGGAACCCTTTTGGGAAGCAAAATACTTGATGGAACCCTACAATAAAACAATTATTTTTATAAGTGTATTCTATATTAATCAGCATAATAAAAGTACAATGTATCAGTTACTAATTATTATTTACTTCACCACTTGGTAAGGACAATAATAGAAAACATTAAAAAAGAAAAAATCTAACTAGTGGGAGGTATGAAACTGTTTTTTATTTTTCATCAATTGCTTGATATCAGGTTTGATGGAAGAAAGTTGGAGTCTCATATCAGCTTCGGCGTCCAGTCTATTGCGATATTTTGTTTTCGTAGCTGCGTAGGTAGAGAATCCTGTTTCGCACAAATATGTAGTTGGGAACGGGAGAAGAATATCCAGAGCCATTTGGCCAAGCATTGCATATTCATCTTGGATTCTGCACCAAAAATCATTAAGAGGCGTCGTTTTGAACAATGACTCCATACTTGTGTCTGATGACATTTCTAAAAGAGATTCATATATCTCATTTGACATGTTTTCAGGCTTTTCCAAGTTGGGTAAAAAAGGATTATGAATCCAGGAGTTCACTTTAATTTTTGTATTGTGTTCTTCGGGAAAATACTTTTCAAAAGATGCGCGCATCGAACTGAGATATGGGACCAATTCTTCAAACACATTATCTTCAAACATTTCTGAGTCGTTTTCGCTAACAAACTCACTGAGTAACGTAAAACTTTCTATTTCTTTCTTACCAATGCAAATGATCCAAAAATCTAATTTTCTTTTAAAAGCAGTTATTTTATTATAGGCCTGAAACACTGTTGTCTGTTTACCTTGCAACGATAAATTTAATTCGTTAAGTTTTTGAAAGATATCCGCCATAAAAGACAATCGGAACAACCAAGTTTTATCATACAAACGGTCCTTCAAATTAAAAGAAGTATCTGCTGAAAGAAACATTTGTAACTCGGCTCTAAGTTCAAATAGCCTTGTTAAAGTTTTTCCCCGAGACAGCCATCGCACTTCTGTATGGAGCAGCAGTGTTTTATGTTTGCTGCCATAATCTTCACACAATAATGAGAACAATCGGGATTGTAGTGGTCGTGATTTGATAAAATTAATTATTTTTACCGCTTCATCCATAACTAATTTTAGATTAGACGGCATTTGCTTCATCGCAAGTGCTTGTCTATGCAGAATACAATGACTGGAACTACAATTAGGCGCTTTATTTTTCATTCGTGACACTGCTCCTGCTGTTTTACCTGTCATCGCCTTGGCCCCATCTGTACAAATGTCAATGCAATTGTTCCAACTGAGATTATGTTCTTCAAAAAATATATTTATTTTATTAAAAATTTCTTCCCCGGTAGTGTTTGTAAGCAGCGATGAACACATAAGCATGTCTTCTTCAAAAGAACTTTTATATGGATATCTCACAATAACCAGCAGGATAGCCAAACCAGCGACATCAGTCGACTCGTCCATTTGCAAAGCGAATCGTGTATTTTGTAGACGTGTAACTAGTTCTTGTTTGACGTAGCTTGCCAGATCATGGATTCGTCGTGAAACAGTATCGTTTGATAGCGGAACAGTAGAAAGATGCTTTGCAGATTTTTCATCAGGCATACATTTTGTTATGTCTAATACACATGGTTTTATTAATTTCTCAGCGATAGTGTGCGCTTCACCTGCTTGTGCAATGCGATAGCTAACTAAGTATGATGCCTCCGTGGCCTTTTCGTTGGTAGTTTGTGTTACATGCATCATATTTTTTTGACTTTCTAATAACTGATCTTTTTTGCGAACAAAAAATTCTTTATTCTTGTCTTTAGTCTCGGGGTGTACGGTTTCTAAATGTCGACGCAATTTGACAGGTGCCATGGAACTATTAGGAAGCAGTTTACTACAGAGCATGCAGAGAGGTGAGCCATTGGAATCAACAAATCCGAAACTGATATAAGATTCATCATACTTCCTTTTTTTCGTCTTTGAAACCGTCGAGCTTGACGTCGTGGCACTCGTGGCATCATCTTCTGGATCGGTGATTGCTAAATTCTCCGCGCGCATTGCTTTTGAACATTCAGCGTCATTAGAAGATGTTGTTGGAACACGTTTAACACCTTTAAGCCAACGTTCCATTCTTCTTTATTTATAATGTTACAAGTCAGGATAGTGGGGTTTAAATAATGCACAATCGTTACTGCGTATAAGAGACTAAATTTAGAACCTACAGGGAAGAAATGTATAAAACTGAGACAACAGAATACAGCAGGCAGTAAAACAATGAACACTAGTTTCTCGCTAGCGAGCTTGTAAGTAGGTAGTAACTTATCGCTCCGAACGTTAATCATCAACTGACGACGCCAACGCGCGATCGCCGCTTTTATACTTAGTCCTAGACTCGATCTCAAATATTCTCGTAAATACTCGAGTCGGCACCTTTGATAAACAAAAAGCAAAAATAAAAACAGAAATTTAAAAATAGCGTTGTAAACAATATCGACTTTATCCTTTGAAGTTAGAGACGAAAGTCGCTAGTTGACAACTATAGCGTCTAATTCAGAGGCGGCTTTTATCAAAGAGACTGAGCGCTTACAAGTATACTACCCGCTCGTTTTAAGTTTGCCGCTGGCGATAGGTATGAGTGTATGACGTTCGAAATTTTTTATTTAATTGTAACAATAAAAATTGTGTACGTTAGATATTTGGGTAAAACTATGACACATTATAAGTTTTGTTGTCACGTGGGGGAGGGTACGCGCATTCCACAGACCGGCAAACTTAGAGCGAACGCGTTGTACAAGTATAAAATTGTTGAGACCAAACTTATGAGATATTGTACCAGCTAATGTAACACAAGCTTATACAAATACAAATAAATAAATAAATAACATTCATAGCGTTTTGTCTCCGCGCGGCCGCGGAGTCCGCACAGCCGCGGAGCGACCAGAGAGAGGTGTTTTGATTTTTTTATTTCTAAATTCTTGCGGAACCCCGACAGAGGTATCACGGAACCCTAGGGTTCCGCGGAACACACTTAGAGTATAGCTGCTCTATACGAAGGTCTCAGTTTCGATCACCTTGGCGCACAGAGTAGAACTTTACTTTTTAATACCTCTTGTGGCAGACAAATAAGCGTGATAAATGGTAAACCATGGCAGACAATATAGTGTTAGCATTAACACGTCACGTGACCATATCGATGATCGACTTACATGAATTAAAAAAAAAACCAGCTTGTAGAATTTTTCGCTTCAAAAAATTATTAGCATGTCAACCAAGTTATTAAAAAAAATCTAGTAATAATCTCTATTTAAATATTTCACACAAGTATATAATGTATGCGTGATATTTACGTACATATACTACTTATATACAGTATGACTGGTAAAAGATTGTACATATTGAAGGAAACGATAGATAATGGCCACATGTAACTAATAAAAGTGTAAAAAGAAGATAATATTAATTAACTACATAGTAAACATCAACAATATTAGTGTTACAAGACTTCCAAAAATATTGTCACCCTACTGGCGATACACCGATACCGATATCGAGTAACAGTTTTGTTAGTACTGTTGTCAAGATTTTGGATATTTATTACTAGAATTACTAAAGCTAGGTGTAGGAATAATGTCATAAAACACTAAAGTTAGTTGCAGATTCATAGCTCTTACCAATCCTGAGATAAAGTGATTTGTTTCTAATCAAAACAATAGGTTTGCCAGCGTACGTTGACCTCTGTCTGCGGCCCGCGACGCGCAAAAATACCTACTGGGTCGAGTCGCATAGGTAGAATATTTACCTAAAATGTAACTAGTTCAATGTCACGCGAACTGTTTAGTACCTACAAGTGCTGACGTACGTTGACCTATCCCATATGTTCATAACTAAATGTTTTTATAAGATAATTAGTTCAAAATTTAAGTACCAATTTTTTTTATGCATCGTTATCAGAATCGAGTACTGAATACCCTCCTTCAATATGTACAATCTTTTACCAGTCACCCTGTATAATGCAGTTACCGTTGACCCTTGTCAGAGCGTGGAGTACCTAAGGCGATGTGTTGTGTGGACATTTTATATACCGTCATGGCTTAAGTTTACTTCAGTAGATTCTACCAACTAGTTACACAGTTCTATTCTAATCGTTATATATAAATTTTTTGTCACTGAACTCATCCTAAACGGCTGGACCGATTTTGATAAAATTTTTGTGTCTGTTCAAGGGGATTTTTGAATGGTTTAGATTCACAATTGGATCCGGTAGGTGGCGCTTTATTTTTATTGAACAGTACAACGTCTTTTGGGTCAGCTAGTATCTTATAAATTTAATAAAATAAAGCTAGAATGACAGCTAAATTCAATATTATGACAAAAATTTTGCAGCTATGGACAAAAAATTTGAAATCTAAATTGAGTGCCATGTTCTGTAAACTATTTTAAAATTTATTTATTAGTACGTAACATTCATTCATTTAAACACAATTTTTCATTTTGTTTCTACTACAAAAATATTAGCTGTTTATATAACTTTTTAAATGCCAAGAGCCGAATTATTTACATAAAGTAAATAATTTGTGATCTTTTGAACTTCAATATTTGACAACTGCGGTCCAGGTTTACTTAGAATTATAAAGATAACTGTATTGTGACAGGATAAGTATTACAATTTCTGTCAGAACTTACTTGTCCATGGTAGTCGTAAAAATTTACTAAGGTGTCACCAGGAGTGTAGGCAGCAACTGTCACTTGGACAATATAATCTCACTGCGATCTTTAATCCATGCATGTAATTATGGCACTCCTTATAATCATTTATGAAGGAAGCATACGTCAAACACGGCAGTATGCTGAATGAGGTTAAAAAAGCTATGTAAAAACCTAGCTTTGTTAATTAATTGTGTAATTTTAAATATTTTAATTATTATTCACCATCGACTGTCAACATTAAAAGATTTTAACCGACTTCTAAAAAAGGAGGAGGTTCTCAATTCGGATGATTGTATTCTTTTTTTTTGTTTTATGTTTGTTCACGCACGTGGATTTCTTGCCATCCGATTTCAATTTTTTTTTTCTTGGGTATGCTTCCCAAATGGTCCCATGAAAATTTTATCGAAATCAGACAAGCGGTTTTTGAAAAATAAACAAATATCTAAAAATGTATCTACATTATCTACATTAACGATCTTTTTGTTTACTCTGCAAACATAATGTTACGCATAATGCTAATGTCAACCCAATTAGACGGCGCCACATAAAACGAATATCCTCACCTCATATTTACAAGAATGATCCAATGGTGAGATATTAAATCAAACTAAAAGATTGTATTCTATATCCATCGGAAATAGAAAATAGAATCATATACTTTGGGTATTTACTTTAATTTCGTTAAACATTTATATGGTAGGAGGACACTGTCGCCAGTCGTCTGTTTACAGAGGCGGACCAGTCCGTCCGGGGTAGTACCACACTCTCGTACAATATCGACCCTTAAGTAGTAGCAATTTGTTACTGCACATCGTTTAGTGAGCGAGAGAGCCGGAACCCAATTTTCTGTGAGTGTTTGCATGTGATGGGTTTTAATGATGCCTTTTCATCGCACGCATGCTCACTCTGTTCAATTTCTTCACGATGCTGGAGTAAAGATCCATGAGTAGCTGTGTCACTTGCCATCAGCTGTACTGGTTGCTCGTTTGCCATCTAGAAATAAAAAAGTAGATAATCTTTTGTTGTTGTTTGTGTTTTTTAATTTCTCGACCTTTCGAATAATAATGATATCTGATGTTTACGCGAGCACTACACATTGTAAATAAAACTACTTTTACGGATTATATCGCGTTTGTATTTGATTTATGATTGCCAGACGTTTCGAACACTTGACCGTGACCATGAATGCTGCAAAGTGTTCGAAACGTCGGGCAATCATAAATCAAATACAAACGCGATATAATCCGTAAAAGTAGTTTTATTTACAATCTTTCGAATAATTTTCATTATTAATACGGCGGTCACGAGAGATCTGTCTCTCGTCAAAAAAGTTATGGTTATTACAGAGATTTTATATTTAGTTATATTAAACTAGCTGACCTAACAGACGTTGATCTGTTCAAATCTAAAAAAATAGTAAAAGGAACTCACCTTGAAATCGAACGCAGCGCCACTTACTGGTGCCAATCACTCATTTAAACCATTCTCATATCCATCGGAACAGCCAGAAATGAAAATCACCAAAATCGGTCAGGCTTTTAAGAGGAGTTCAATTACAAACACACGACTAGAAAATATATATATATAAAGATATACTAAATTTTGGCTCGGAAACCCCTTTCTTTCCGCATTTGCAGCAACCTAAAAAGACTAAGAAAGAAAGTTAGAATAATAAAGTGGAAAAGCAAAAGTAATAATCTCTTTATGACTATGGAAGTCCATGAATATACGAAGACATTACAAACATTAGGTTACTGGTACTCCATAAAAGTAATTGAGAGATCCCGCTGACTCGTCGCAAGCTAAATAAGAAGTTCAAATCGACGGCTTACACTTTCGCTTTTAATAGTGAAAACCTTTTAATTAGTTTTTTTTGGGTCTTATCATTTTGTTCCTTATAATTGCAAGATTGGCGTAGAAGTCAATAAGAACACCACTTACATTTCTATTCGTTACGTGACAAATTTTCGATTCCAATTTCGTTGTATTACTAAAAAGTATTCAGTGCAATCATTGAGATAGTCGACTTTTTAATTAGATTCAGAAAAAAATATTTTTTGTCTATACAAACATGTTATTATTACTCATTTCAAAAAGAACTTCGCGCACTATTAATTTTACTTCAATAACAATTATGTTACTTATAACTACATTTTCAAACCAATTACTGAAAATTATCTATATATAAATACATGAAGCAAAAACTTTGTACCCCTTTTTACGAAAATTACGTGGACGGAGAAGTATGAAATTTGGCAGAATTGAAGTATATAATGAGGAGAAGTGCATAAAACTGAAATTTCATATTATAATGAATTAGAAATACACTCCCCTCCACATGCTTTTGCCATCCCTAAGCAAAATAGTGCAGAGCTAAAAGTTTTATATCTTCTAGAGGATTCATCGCAGCTCAAAAATTCCAGAGGTATGAGCGATCAAAGAAAACACCATATTTTCACTAAAATGACCACAATTTCATTTAAAATACTTATAAAAAATCGTCTGACCGCTCAATTTGAAGGTTTTGGCATTAGCTATCAAATAACGTTAGATATTTTAATGTAAGATAAGTGCTTCTAAAACTGTGGGAACTTTCATGCGCATTGAAAATTTAGAATTTTTTTAGTCTTTAATTATTGATTAAAAAAATAAATTCTTCATTTTTTGAAATCGACCATATTATTTTTTGAAGGTTTTGGTTCGTAGATTAAGATCCAGTTGGAATTTTTGAACTGCGATAAATCCTCTAGAAGATATAAAACTTTTAGCTCTGCACTATTTTGCTTAGGGATGGCAAAAGCATGTGGAGGGGAGTGTACATTAAATTCATTAAAAAAGCCATTACGCACACTACAATACAATAGGCATGATGACTAATTTTGAAAAACTGTCTTATAATATTCTTAAATAACTACTATTATCCAAAAATATATTATTTTTACAATAAGTGCGGTTTCTTTAGAAATAAATGTTATTTTAATTAAATGCATATAAATTAGCGCCAAAACGGTGCCTAGTGTCATGGCGTCTGCTTGTGACGTCACGCCTATTTACTTGAGTTGTAAACGTAAGGGAGTTTAAGCAAAAAATCTGATATATTTTATTTAGACATGAATTCGAAAGTTTATTAAGTGGTGTGCGGATCCTCAATGTGTTAATACATCAATAAAAACCCCTAACAAACTGTTTGTTTATGTACCACACAATAAAACAATAAGATATATATGGCTTAATATTACACGGCGAAATCCAAAAGCCATAAATTTAAATAAATATAAAAAAATAAATAGGAGACTATTTATTTCTGTGAAGATCATTTTAACGTAAGTAATTACTTAATATCGTATATTTTATTTGGTGTGTAACTTTGTTTAACTGCAGTTTAATACCAAGTTTACAAAGGCATTATTTAAATAACATAACCTGAGATGTTAGCATCTCAAGCGGTATTATTTTTAAATAGATTTTAAATTATTGGTGTTAGAAGATTATTAATCAATATTTTACTTACATCGTAGTTTTGAGATTTCTAAATTCTGCTGAACAGAAGTCTGTTTAATGCTAGGTACTCTCCCAG
The DNA here is from genome assembly GCA_032191425.1 of Lymantria dispar. Classification (NCBI taxonomy): domain Eukaryota; kingdom Metazoa; phylum Arthropoda; class Insecta; order Lepidoptera; family Erebidae; genus Lymantria; species Lymantria dispar. Next base: position 1,235,556 of record CM063446.1, read on the forward strand.
CATTAACAAATCAACTCTAGGCAAATTAGAGCTGTTTGCCTTGGTGAATCCTTCTTCCATGACTTACATTTTTAGTAAGAACACAAAAGTAACCAAGAGATCGATAAAAATCACGATATACTCTTTAAATGCAAGTTAAAACAATTAATAAGTGTAACGATCGTAGTTTCGTACAGAATTAGCGATGATAATGACCGGTATACATGGGAGTGACGTAACTCAATTTGATTGGTGTTTAGCTGAGCATGGCGGACTTGTGTATTTTATAGTTTTATTTTATTTAATAAATTAGTAAGTAATCTCTTCTTATAAAAGAAAATAAATATTTATTTCAAGATATATTTTTTGTGTTACAGTAGATAAACACATTATTTTAGTGATTTTTGTTTACTGTCATCATGCCTATTGCTACACACACACATACGTTTGTGTGAGTGTGTTGCGTAGCAACGCTTATACAGTTCTGTTTACATGTCAAACAATCATAATTATGATGACAATGTCTACTAAAGATTTGTGCTTATATATTAGTTATTAGTGAAATACAGCTTGCTCAATTTACAATTATACATAAATAAAATTAAAGAAAATTGTGTAGCAGAAAAATTAATTAAAATGAATTATGGCCGAATTTCGAGCACACGCCGACCACTAGTATAGATAAATGCACCTTCCCTTAGCTTATATCATAACTCCGTCTTACCGATTGGCACAGGTGGTGAAGTGGTCTAAGTACCGCCTTCCTGTGGCATATATCGTATATAACCAAACCAGTGTAGTAAAGTAGATCAATTTCCCTCCAACCGGGGAGAGCCCAGCAGTGGGACGTATATGAGTTGAGGTGATGATGATGATGTAGAAAAGACTCGAGGTCAGCATTGGGACGTATATGAGCCGAAATAATGAAGCATGCATTGTAGCTAACACATTAGAACACATTTTTTGACTAATTAAGAGCCAACCCACTGATGTTTAACCTGCAGTAATTATTGATTATTATCACCATTATTTAGATCACTCAGAAATTAAACTACGAACCTCATGATCAGTAATCATGGACCAAATGATAAGGAATTATGCAATAAGAACTATACAATACAATGAAATCTAAAATAAAAATGATATTTTAACCATTATGTAAGAGTTCTCGAACATTCCGTACTTTTCAAGAAGCTTTTAGAAAGGTTAAGAATCCACTTAACCTTTGTGAATAACAACAGCCAAATCGTTTCCTCATCCAAAAATGGTTTTTCGTTACATTTTTAAGGTCACTTGTGAATGAACTTTGCAAAACTCATGAAAATATCGTGTATTTTTTAAAAATGTATATTCTCGTATTGAAGCAGACTTCAAAATGTATTCAATCCATTATTTCCTTCCATGGTGACTAACACACAATAATAGCGATTGCAAGAATTGTGTAACAATCAAAAAGTAACCCTACGCTCCTTATATTATGGATTACATTCCTTAACGCAACAATTCTCTGTGCTATTAACAAATAGGTGTTCTAAATTGTCTGTTGCTGTAATATATCTGCTATGATCGTTCCATGTGGTGACGGAGTAGGAATACAATTCCCCACTCCCCATCTTACCCGTGGGTATCATTAAGGCGACTAAGCCGCTATCCGGATAGTACAACACTGAGCAGAAAATCGACATCTGAGTAGCAGCAATTTGTTACTGCTCTTCGTTCGGTGAGCGAGAGCTGGAAGCTAAATTTATTTAGGGTTTTGTTAGTGTCTTTCACTGAACCATATTGCAAGCATTCACACTCCCTTCACTTTCTTAACGGTAGGCAACGGCCTAGCAAAGGTCAATGAGCGGCAGTATTATTAATCATCAGGTATGCTCGTTAGCCACCAACAGCAATAATATTCAAGCTTTTATTTAATCAAAAATAATTAAACATTAAAAACGATCTATAACCAAAAACATCGTACTAGATTCGACAAAAGTAGAAGGAAGAATCTATTAATTAAAAATTTGTTTTTAAAATATTTTTAAGTATAATTTATTTTTAACTTTTTAGCATTAGGTGATAGCAAAATTAATTACTATAGTTTTTTTTTAGTGTGGGCTACAGTCAGTGCACCTGCCGACTGACTCCGTCCGGGGCGACAGAGGGGCGGCGCGCGGTCCCGTAACCTACCTGATAGCACGTCGCCTCGCCTGACCCCGGAACGTCGGTCGCCGTCGCGAGCTCAGCCTCTTCGCGGGTGACAGAGTGAATCCCCGGTCCGGTCACCCACAGCCTCTGCTAGGGCGGCATCAGGCGTAAAAATTATTACTATAGTAGAAGTGGAAGAATACAATTCACAACTCCCTATCTTGCCCGTGGATGTCGTAAAAGACGACTAAGGAGTTATAATATGTAGGTGAAATTTATGCAAAAGAAGGAAAACTCGAAACAAAAACCTATACCAACTTATCTAACCAGCATGGTATATTTCCTTCCTATTGTGGAGGAGGCTCGAGCCCAGCAGTGGGACATATATGAGCTGCAATGATGATGAAAGCGTATAATAAACCAACCAAATTAGTTCAATAGGTACACGTGCATGCAAGATACTAAAGCATCTTCAAGTCACAATGTTCAACTTCTGTCGAGTAGAGGACTGTTGAGAAAATATCGATATATTGAAGTATCGATATTATTATTTAAAAATATCGATATTATATTAGTAAAAAAGTAAGTATCGATGGTCAATATTTATTATAATAATTTATTTTATCGTTGCTTGTAAATTAATTATTCTACAAAATCACTGTAAATATAATCTTTTGGTACGTTAGGAAAAATGCTGGTATGAACTGGATGATAAGCTATCACTTTCCCCTAGAATTTATCTAAAAAAAAAAACAAGCTCATCAGGAGAATCCTGCAATGAACGAAGTTAAAAATATTGGTAAAGAAAAATTAAATATATCGATATTCTTTTCGATATATCGAAATCCGATATTGATATATTTAAAAATATCGATATATCTAAAAGTCGACATTTTAAAAAATACCAACAGTACTGACGAGTTGGACACTGATGTATTAAATTTCTACGCCATCTCAACGCTAACAAATATTATTTCTATTTACATATTTTATTTACCTTACAACTATAATGAGATCAAAAACAACTTATATAAATTATATTCTGGAAATAGAAATAGAAGAATGGGTACTTGAAAGTACTCATAACACTAGTATTGTTCTGTCAAGATTTGTGTTTGATCATACACAATGTAATAAGTGAAAGGAAACGAGCTCTGTTTTTAGAATTACACAATAATTGCAGCTGTTTCAATATATTCGAGCGACTGATGTTCGTGTATTACTTTCTACCATCAATACTATATATATATTTACATATAATGTTGTTATAGCAGTCGTGGCCGAGCGGTTAAGGCGTCTGACTAGAAATCAGATTCCCTCTGGGAGCGTAGGTTCGAATCCTACCGACTGCGGCGATGATTTTTTAAGATTTTGTTTGTTTTCTTACTAAAATTACTATATATATATATATATTTTTATACTATGTTAATATAGCAGTCGTGGCCGAGCGGTTAAGGCGTCTGACTAGAAATCAGATTCCCTCTGGGAGCGTAGGTTCGAATCCTACCGACTGCGGCGATGATTTTTTAAGATTTTGTTTGTTTTCTTACTAAAATTACTATATATATATATATTTTTATACTATGTTAATATAGCAGTCGTGGCCGAGCGGTTAAGGCGTCTGACTAGAAATCAGATTCCCTCTGGGAGCGTAGGTTCGAATCCTACCGACTGCGGCGTAGGTTTTTTTAGATTATTTAACTTTTTAACCGACTTCAAAAAAAGGAGGAGGTTCTCACTTCGTCGGAATATTTTTTTTTATGTATGTTCACCAATTACTCAAAGACGCCTGGACCGATTTGCAAAATTCTTTTTTTTATTTGATAGGGTATACTTCCCAGATGGTTCCATAGTCATCAGGTCAGAATCTGATGATGGTATCCTTGAGAAATTGGTGGAATTCTCAAAATTTTATAGGCAATTTTAACGTTTTTCTTATACTTCGTAAAGCTATTTAGATATTTGCGCCTGGCAGTCATCATCTCGTTGCAGAGCTGATGATAGAAGATACAATTCCTTAATGGTAAAGAAATAGGGGGTAGATGGCTTCCATTGTTGCAACAATACGTTTACTTTAACAATGATGATAACACAGGAAACCTTGTAATGATTCTTTTTTTGTTGAATTGAAGATTTTTCAAAGGTGGTTCCATAATAAGGAAACCAGAGTTTAATGATGGCAGACCAGAGAAATCAACGGGAACTTTCAAACATCGTAGGGGCGACTAGTGCGTTTGTAAGTTTTTTCCTTAAGTATTTTATTAAAGTACAACAATTTAATAAAGTTCATTTATTTAAGTTTCATTTATTCTCTTCTTATTAGCTTTTTCTTAATTTTGTCTAATCGTTTTCTTCTATCATTTTCTGTCTCAAGTAATCGACGCGTCCTCATTCGAGAAGCATCCTTGCTCGGTCTACCCATCACTTAAAATTATAAAATAAAATAATGTTTACCAAAAAATAAACCGACTTCAAACAGCTACAACAACTTTACTACAATATCAAATTAGTAAGTAAACACAATATTACTAAAAATATGAAAGCAACTACAAAACAATACAGTAGACAATATTAGAAAAATATATGAATCGGTATAACCTAGTAGTAGTAGCATTTACTTGGCACCGACTTCATAAATATAAAATAACAATTATTATTCATTTCTATTTATTTATTTATTTAAAGAAATTGTTTATAACAAAGTGATTTATAAACTAGGAGTTACAACTAAACTTATATAAAATTAATACGAATATATTATTATTATTTAACTATATAAATGAAAATACATATGACTCTGTGCGAAGTAAATTTATTTTTTGCTTTTTAGTTTACTGTTTGAAGTCGGTTTATTTTTTGTTAAAAATTGTTTTATCATAAATAAAATCTTTTCAATTTTATGGACTTGGTATATATAGTAGGTCAATTTCCCTCCTATAGTAAAGGAAGCTCGACTACATCAGTGGAATCTATAGGACCTGAGATGATAATGATAATTAAATTCCTTTACAAGTTTAGAAAGAAGAGATTTCATCATCATCATCATCTTGCTCTTATCCCAATTACTTGGGGTCGACGCAATATGTCATCTATTTTGACATATTGCAAAAAGTTTCGGCAGTGACTTTTATGACCGGCTGCCTGCCTGATTTCAACCCTCCTTGGGAATGTAATCGTTGACCCAAATGGTACCAGATGGAGTTGGTCCGGGTCAATCTAGGGCTCTTAGTCGTCTCTTACGACACCCACGAGCAAAGCAAGGGTTGGTAGTATTCGAAGCCGCTACTACACAGCACAGAAAGAAGAGATTTATTAATGTAAAAATTTTGTGAAACGCTAGTATTTGCAAACTGTCGAACCGACTCATTTAATAATTCATCACCAGCTCATATGCTTCCCATCATTGGGCTCCTACACAATAGGAGGCAAACTGACCTACTGTACCACACTGGTCATACGTGTTGGTATAAGATTTTATTTCAAGTTTCTCATCTCTTGCGTAAATCGTCATCATCATCTCAGCCTATATACGTCCTATTGTTGGGTTCAGGCTTTCTTCATAATGGCAGGGTTATTGACCTTCTCTTGCATAGATGTTATATCCCTAAGTCATCTTTTACGACATCCACGGGCAAGATAGGGAATAGTGAATTGTATTCTTACTCCGTCACCACACGGAACATATAATATCTGACAATTTTGGTAGTGGTAGGACCACACTGTCGACAGTTATCTGTCTACAGCCGCGGGCCGGTCCGTCCGGGGTAGTACCACGCTCTCGCAGAAAATCAACGTCTGAGTAGTAGCAATTTGTTACTGCGCTTCGTTCGGTGAGCGAGAGAGCCGGAAGCCCAACTTTCTGAGGGTGTTTGCGTGTGGAGAGTTTTGGTGGTGCCTATGGTATCACCGAGCCTTTACAAGGCTCGGTGATAGGCAGCGGCCTTGTAAAGGTCCATGAGCGGCAGCAACACTTACCATCTCGTGTACTGTTTGCTCGTTTGCCACTGCTTGCAATAAAAAAAAAAAAACAATAGTTAATAAATAGTATTAATTTTCGCTACCGGTATCTAAACCAAAATCAAATATTGCAATTAGCAAATACAAGCAAGCAATATTAATAACCATAGTAATTAGTTGGAAGTTAGTTTGAATATTGAGCTAGTATATATTAAACTTATTATTGTTTGATATATTAGTGATTCCGTTGAATTGCCTTTTGATTTAATTTGTACATAGGTTATTAATAATGTTCCGTGTGGTGACGGAGTAAGAATACAATTCACCACTCCCTATCTTGCCCGTGGTTGTCGTAAAAGACGACTAAGGGATATAATAAGCATATAACATCTTTGCAAGAGAAGGAAAACTCGAAACAAAATCCTGTTCCAACACGTCTGACCAGCGTGGTATAGCAGGTAAATTTCATTCCCATCCAAGAAGAGGCTCGATCCTACAAGTGACTGAAATGATATGATTTAACATCTTAGGTCATATGGTTCATCGGGGAATTAGTCCGTCACCCACCGAGGGGGCGACCGCGCGAGGAAAGGCCGACGTCCTCCCCGTCGATCGATGGGAGGGTACTCCTCAGGGGATATTCCGTTGGGCCGACCACTGACGTCGAGTCACCCTGCTCCGGTGACCGGCCCAACGACGAAGGCTACGTGTCACGGGTGGGTTACGGGTCTGCGTGCTTACGCCCCTCTGTCGCCCCGGGCGGAGTAGTGCGAGGAGCGCGCTGACCGTAACCCAACCCCCCCTAAAAATAAGGTCAAATGGATCATAATGCTGGGTTTGATAATAATAGAAGGCAAAATTATCTACTACTATACACTCTGGTCAGATGATGTGGTATAGCATTTTGTTTCGAGTTATCCTTCTTTTTCTGTAATATCCCTTAATCGTCTTTTATGATCAAAAGATAGGGCAAGGATGGTGTTCGTTGAATTCTCAGGCACTTGGTGGATAATAAATCATGTAATGAAAATTTTATTTAAATAAAAGATAAACTTATCTATATTAAATATCGGCAGCGATAAAAGTATTTATTTTGATAAAATGTAATTCTTAAATAATGTAATTATTAGTATACTAGTTTTTGCACGCTGCTTCACGCATGAAAATTAAGTGTCCTTTTTTTGTGGGTGGGTTACGGTCGGCGCATTCTACGCCCGGCTCCCTTCGGGGCGACAGAGAGGCGTAAGCACGCACACCCCTAACCCACCCGTATAGCCCGTCGTCTTTGCCGTTGGGTCGACCTTGCCTTTAGTGGTCGACCCGAAAAATTAAGTGTCCTGAAGATGAACTATTATCCCAAGAGAACATATTACCGGGATATAAAGTATTCTGTCGTCTATCTTCTCTTCTATCTAAGAAAAAGTCTATTTGCCATCTTTAATACAAATCCGGTAATTAAGAAATATCACGACATCTTCAAATATTTTACATTAATATTTTTTTTATTACTTCTACTTGCGTAATTCAGATTCTCGTGGAAATAAGATCATAAAGAAAGGGATTCTTAGTCGCGCTTATGTTACTCACTGATAATATAGCTTTCCATTGGTGAAAGAATTTTTAACTTACCAACATTTTATGACCAGCTGACATCCGCCAGGCAGCCGGTCATAAAATGTTGCTAGAACCTTTACAATATATCTACTGTAGCATAAGAGTACCTACATATTGCGTCGATCGAAAGTAATTAGAATAAGAGCAAGGTAAAGATGATATATAGGCTGGGTGTCTTCAACTACATGCGTTTCATCCTTTTGGGGATGCCCAAAATTATTTCTTAGTGCGCACTTACCCCAAAAAACAGATCGGTATACAAAATTTCACATTCCTAGGCCCGGTATCTTTGGCTATCCACTTTTCACCCTCTCAGAACTTTCACGTTCCTATGACCATTATTTTACGTTATACACTTTTCATCCCTTTAGGGGTGAGATTGCCAAAAATTCTTTCATAGTGTTTTGTAAGCGAGCACTAAGCAAAAAATCTTCGGGTAATCCAAGAAAGCCGACCGTGTAATAAAATGATCTTTCCTAGGCTCAGTGGTTTCGGTTAAACGCTTTTCACCCCTTTAGGACTAAAATTGCAAAAAAACTCTTTTTTAGTGAGCACTTTCGCCAAGAAAGACAACTTTATACAAAATTTCACCTTTCGAGGCCTAATGATTTCGGCTATATATTTTTCACCCCCTTAGGGGTTGAATTTCAAAAAATAATTTCTTAGAGCTCACAACAAAAGAAAGAGAATCGCATACAAAGTTTTACGTTCCTAGCCCTAATAGTTTCATCTATACGCTTTTCACCCCCTTAAGGGGGTGATTTTCCAACAATCCTTTTTTAGTACTCGTGTACTCCAAGAAATACGACGATATAAAAAAAATACGTTTCTAGGCCCAGTTATTTCGGCTGTATGCTTTTTGGTGTTTCAGGGGTTGAATTTCATCCCCATGTAAGTGAAATTTTCAAAACGCTAGAACGAATATTTATTTATTTATTATCAAGTGCCTTAATACAAAGATTCACGGTTCTATCATCGAAAATGAAGAATTTCCATACAAAATGTCATCCCCTATTTCAACCCCTTGTACCCATTTTTTCGCGATAAAAGTAGCCTATATCCTTTCTCAAGCTTTAGTCCATCTCTGTACCTAATTTCATCGAAATCGGCTTAGTGGTTTAGACGTGAAAGTATAACAGACAGACAGACAGACAGAGTTACTTTCGCATTTATAATATTAGTAAGGAAGTAAGGATTAAGATAAGATAATTCTCATTAATCTAATTCTTAATAATTAATATAGTTATAACTGTTGGTGACTGCATAGATGGCGTAGAGGTATACCAATCTATCATGCCAGTGTCATAGATTCAATTCCTATGTAGGATAATACTTTGTGAAATTCAACAAATTGTTGTTCTAAGTCCGAGTGTAATTAGTGTTCATTAGATTATATACACACATTCGTAGCCCCCGTAACACATCCCTAGCCGACGCCGCGGGTGACCGGACCGGGGAATTTAGTCCGTCACCCGCAGAGAGGCTGATCCCCCTCGGGGAGAACGTCGGTCTTTCCTCACACCATCGGCCTCTCGGCGGGTGACGGACTAACTCCCCGGTCACGTCACCCGCGGTCTCGGCTAGGGCGGCATGACGCGCAGGTAATCGCGCCTGGGGCGACCACCGGCGGGTCGCTTCGTCGAGGCTACGCTACTCGCGCGCGCGACCCGCCGCCTCCTTCTGCAAGATCACTGCCTCGCAGAAGGCTGCGACCGCGTCCCATATTATATCCCTTAGTAGTCTTTTAAGACCCCCAGGGACAAGAGAAGGGGTAGAGATCTCAAGGTACATTGACCGGTCTTAAAATTATTGCCAACTAGCAACCCGCCCTCGCTTCGCTTCGGTTTCAGTCACTTAAACCCGCGTAGTTCCTGTTCCCGTGGGAATACCGGGATGAAATGTAGCCTATGTTACTTCCTGATATTATAGCTTTCCATTGGTGAAAGAATTTTTGAAATCGATTCAGTGGTTTAAGCGTGAAAGCGTTACAAACAAACAAACAAACATCCTTACTTTCGCATTTATAATATTAGTATGGATATTGTCGAACTTTTTTTTGTCCTATCATTAATACTCTTTGCAGCGTATGCGATGAAAGACATTTTATGGCTAATTTTTTTACACCTTCGTTTAGTTTTAATAGGAATTTCTAAAGATTTCTATAGTAATCTAGTACTAAATATAGCGTATGTTACTCAGTGATAATGTAGCTTTCTAATGAAAAAAGAATTATTAAAATCGGTCCAGTACTTTTTGAGTTTATTCGTTACATACAAAAATACAAAAATACAAATCTTTCCTCTTTATAATATTAAAATATATATAGTGCAGATAACTATGACATGTACCATGGAAGAAAAATGTATGTATATTGCATCGACTCCAAGTAATTGAAATAAGAGTAGGAGAATGATGATAATAACAACGCTGGTCAAACGTGTTAGTATAGGGCTTCATTTCGAGTTTTCCTTCTCTTGCATAAATGTTACCTGCATATTATAAACACTTAGTCGTCTTTTACGACTCCCATGGACAATAAATGGAGTGATTAATAGTATTCTTACTTCATCACTACACGAAAAAATCATTACACCATTTGTGCAATTGAATAGTTTGATTAGGTACCAAAAATCTACTATATTTCTTCATCTTTTTTTATTGGCATTCAGCTTCTAATACGAACATATGTGTTGCCAGCGTTAAATTACTATTTTCTTCACAAATTATATTCAGTTTTATACATCTTTAGTTTCTTTATAATTGTTATTAACTGTCACTACATCAAATCTTTGCCTTCATCAGTGTTATGGCTGCAATGATAATGGTATATTCAGGAAGTATTGATAGAAAACGAAAAATACTGTAACTTTCATATCATATTCATTACACCTCAGCAATTACAGCAGCAAGATATTGAATATAATACAAAGCCACCACACGACGCTTTTACGTTGCCGCCAAAATACTTTATGTTTTTATTTGACTGTGTGATGGCAGAGTGAGAATACAATTCACGGCCCCCTGCCTTGCCTGTAGGCGTCGTAAAAGACGACTAAAGGATCAAATATGCTTAGGTAAATCCTGTATCAACTCGTCTGACTAGCGTGGCATAGGTCACTTCCCTCGTACTATGGAGGCTCGAGCCCAAAAATAAGACGTATATGTTTGTGTTGTGATGAAGAGGATATTTTTTTTTGATGTGAAACATCTGTAGGCGGGGGTGAACCTAATAGTTAACGTGGCGTTAACGCCACGCTTCGATATATAATAATAAAATTTGAAAAAAGAAATATGTACACATTTATGTACGCTTTATTTATAAATACATCACAAACAGGTTATGGTTTCGTTACACAACCATAACCTGTTTTAGAATTTTGTACAATGCCATCTAGTGAGTCCAAAATAAATTATTACCTATAGTGTATACTAATAAAAATAAATGTTTATTAAATAAAAATTATCATTTTCTGAAAATAAATCGTAATATTTTATTAATACTTTATGTCATATTAGTTCCTGTCGTAATCTCTTCTTTTATGCATATATACTTGTACAAAATAATTTCGATGTTTCACATCTGCCAGGCGTCCTGAGCGACGGCTCACTTTTTTTTTTAATTTTTTAAATTTAAACATTCGTTTTGAAATATATTACAGTAAACAATGTTCGAGTTTAGAATATTTATTCATATTATCGATGCACTGTTGGTGACTATCAATCAGCTAGGCTTGTTAAATATAATTCGATAGCTCGCTGCGGCTCGTCCGCTTACTAATCACCGCTTCATTTACAATTCATTTGTTTTGTACTAGTGATGTATCAACTCGTATCGAGTATATTTATCGATTATATCGATTATTATTTTTAAATATTATTAAGAGAATAATCGTTATGTATTTCCGTGTGGTGATGGAGTAAGAATATTATAATATTATTAGAATATTATAATAATAAATTCTTAGTGGTCATGCCCGTGAGTGTAGTAAAAGACGACTAAGGGATATGAGACGACTAAGATATCATCTACGCAAGAGAAGGAAAACCCGAAACTAAATCATATCAACACGTCTAACCGGCGTGGTATAGTTAAATTCCCTTAGTGTCAATATCTAGGCAAGAGAAGACTCAAAATAAAACCCTATACCAATCTGTTTGATCAGCATGGTACAGTAAGGTCAATTTCCCTCCCATTGTGGAGGAGGCTCGAGCCCAATATTGGGACCTATATGAGCTGAAATGATGATGATGATGAAATGGAAAGAAGAATAGTAAACTAAACTATATTCCCCGTGTGGCGACGGGATAGAATACAATTGTCGTCACCCCTTGCTTGCCCGTGAGAGTAGAAATCGGCTGAGGGCCTCACCAGGAGAATGGGCAGCAGCTATCTCCTGGTAAAACTTATTACACCAACACCTACTGCGATCGCCAACCCGTCTGCCAAGCGTGGCGATTATGGCATTATACCCCCCTAACGTGGGGTGGCCTATGTCCAGCAGTAGACGTCTGTAGGCTGATAGATGGATGACACTAAACTATGACTATTACTATTTTTGAATATTAAACTTTCGTAAAAATATCTAGTCTGAAGTAAGTCATTTAGGTACTAATTAAAGAATATATAATAAATTATTTATGTATTATTTTCATGAAATGTATAATTCAAGTCTGTTAATATACCATGAACGTGATTTATTAAAATTTCGTAGAATATTTAACTTTCGTTAGTTTATCTTTGTTGTTAGTTCAAAATTAATATTCTATAAATACTCGAAGTTTTCACTTGAATTTTATTGAAAGTTTACAAGTCTTAATAAATCATTAATACTTATCATTCAACAAGTGTTTTTGTTAACGCTTTATATTAGTCACTTTAATAAAAAGAAGTGCTACTCGCTCAGGACGTCTGGCAAATGTTAAACATTGAAATTATTTTGTACAAGTATATATGCATAAAATTACAGATTACGACGTGAACCAATATGGCATAATGTATAAATAAAATATGTATTAGGAATTCTGCCAGAAAATGATAATTTTTATTTAATAAACATTTATTTTCTTTAAATACGAGAAAGAATTAAAAATTCACAAATATTTCAAATTGCTACAACTCAATTCTTTTAATTAGTGACTTCTGTAATAATATACTGTACTACTAATATAGACTACGTATAGTACACATATTCCATCATATAGCGTGGCGATGCGTCGCCGCGGTCTGTTTACACCACGCCAACGATCAGGTTTACCCTCGCCTACAGTTATTTCACATCAAAAATCACATCGTAAGAAGCATTACAGTTGGCTGTATTATAGGAAATAATTTATAACCATAAAAATAGAAAATATTGTTGAATTTAATTTATTCATCACATATCCAAAGAAACTTTGTTGTCGGTAACTGTATTTGGACCAAGTACGGATTCTACTTGCATGTATCATACAATTTGTTGAAACTACAAACTATTTTCCAGTATGTTATTTGTTTCTCAGAAGCAACTACATTGAATACACAGTAGGTTAAAAAATTCGTGCTGCCTTATAAATTTAACAGTTTGCATGATTGAGAGCGATGGTTTAGTAAGACGTCATCTTTTTTATTCAAATACATTGCATAATGGGAGAGAAATCCATCTATTACTACACTGGCCCGACAGGTAGGTAGTGGGTAGACTTATAAGAGCACACTAACGGTTAGGAGCATACTATCGCCAACCTACAGCCGCGGGCCATGCCGGCCGAGGTAGTACCCCACTCTTGGAGAAAATCGACCAAGTAGTAGCGATTTATTATTGCACATTGTCCAGTGAGCGAGAGAGCTGGAAGCCCATCTTTCTAGAGATGTTTGCGTATGGTAGGTTTTGGTGATACCTTTAGTATCACTGAATTTCATTGCACGTATTCACACTCCCTTTATTTTCTTCATAGTAGGTAACGGGATAGCAAAGGTCCATAAACGATAGTATTACTTATCAATATGTGTGCTGTTTCCTTGTTTGCCACCAACAGCAATTTAAAAAACGGGTTTATAAAGATTATGTTATACTTCGAGTTGTCCTTATGTTGTAGTGATATTATCTGCCCGAGTCCCTTAATCATTTTTTACAGTTAATAGTAGGTAGGGATGCTAACGATACATCGATGTTTTTGAAACATGTTTTTGAAACATCGATGTATCAATAATAAAACGTCGATGTTTTGCCTACATGATTTAAAATGTATGGTACTTTTATCAGAGCCTGCAAAAAAAAGGTCCTCTCATCACGCAAATGTTGATGTTTCATGTAAAAAATATGCTCGATTTAGCTAAAAAAAGGCTCATTGCACAGATTTCTAGAAAACATCGATGTTTTCATGGCGATGTTTTTTTGTACATCGATGTTTTTGGTTCGTACATTTGATATTTGCATCCCTAATAGCAGGGAAGGAAGGAACAGTGACACATTATATTCTTACTTCCTCACAACACGGAAAGATTTAAGAAGTATTCTCGAGAGACTTATTCGTACACATAATGAACGAAAAAAAAATAATTTGTGTATTACACAAAAATAGTGTGGTCGATCTCCATGCAATATAGGTGTTCTATCATCTACGAAAAGCCATTTTTTGCTGGCAAACTCACGATTGCTTCAAAAGGCATTTTTGCATGAAAAGTCAAAAAGTCGCTATTTCTTCGGAATGTCATAATTTTCTTAAAATGTCATTATTTTCTTAACACTATTTACTTGAAAGGTTACTTATTTGCCTGAAAGG